>OU744809.1:25645756-27003273 GCA_916614155.1 Mesoligia furuncula
TAAGAAACGTTTATGAATAAAGGTGTTTGTTGATATAACCACGGCTGGCAGTCCCAATCGTGCCGACAATTAGCCAATCAGCTTTGATCAGGGAAATTCTCGTACTTAGAAAACGTTCTAATTCAATCGCAATTTCATTTCGAAACCTCATCTCAGCGACAATCTATGTCAAAAATGTACCCTACATTTTTGACAAGTTTTTGACATAGATTAGAGGTATTTTTTACAGATTGAGGCTGAGATCAGACTGTGAAAGTTCTTATGAGGAAATACGTTCGGAGAGACTTTTGAAAAAGCTTAAGTCATAATTCGAAGTTTGGCTCTCGCCTATTTCCTCCTCCAATATTGGACCAATTTAAAAGATATTTCACAAACTGAATAAGAAGGATAATATATACTATGCCCTATGTTTTTATTTTTTCGTTAATAGTTGTCAAATTTGTGCACTAGGCCTCTGTTGACAGTGGCAATTTTGAGCATTTTTTGAGGGTTCTAGTGCTTATAATAATAATGTATCATCAAAAAGGAAAACAAAGGGACATACAAGTAGATAATAGCTATTATTCTGTAAAAAAATCATTACTTTATTGTTATTAACCAGAAAGAAAACAGGCGAGAGCATTTCCTCTTCGGGAATTGCCTCTCCGTTCCACGATACATAGTAAAATCATAATCTTTTGCCAAAGTAATTTCACCACCAATCGTAACTTTCCACAAAACCAAGAATGCACAAGTTATGTGATTAGTGAAATAACTATTATCTTGTTAGCACTACTGTTAGCAGCTGCAATAGTGCCTGTAATTGGTCAGTAATATAAGCTATGAACACCTTAACTATATATAGTAAACTAATCAGATTCTTAATTTACCAAAGTAATCGACAAAAAAAGGGAAAAAAACGATAAAGGAATCGTATTTGTCGTAGTTGACCACTAATCTTACAAGTACCTTTCCACGAATCAAACAACTTGAGCAAACGAATCGATTTTCTCTGTTACTTCCAGGAAGAGATTGAGTGACCTATCCTTAAAGGGATTCCTTAAATCCCCTCTACATGATCCTAATTCGAGTAAAGCTTTCAACACGGTAAAGATACCGCAATACGTTACACTCGCCCCTACTGTTAATCTTAATTCAGGGTTTAGTAAACTACGGTTAACAGAATGGTGCAATCCTTGATTACAGTTTAACTATAAACTCGGTTTATGCGTTTTACTATAAACCCGGAATGAATATAAACCCGAACGGTGTGATTCGATTTTATAGTTATTATTTTGGAATGGATAGATTAATAGTATTTGTATTGTGTGCCAGTGTTGTTTAGTTTGAACAGTTTTATGGGTGTTTTCATTTCCTGTTCATTAATTTTAGTTAATTAACTCGTGGGAGATTGAAAAGAGAATAATGTTATGTTTTGAACCTGGTTTTGACCCGGAACCTTGCTGAATGGTTAATTTTGCTCCCAGCATGAGCTATGGCAATTTTAATCGAGTCTGCTTAGAACTTTGTAACACTTTTGGGGCTATCAGTTTAATAGCGACCATCAGTTCCTGTGGCGTGCAGGCAACAGCATACGCAAAACACGATATTTAAGTGGTGTCTCATCGCTTGTGGAACAACCCCACATTTACACTCCAGGACGGGGTCATCTAGGAATTTCCACCAGAGATTTTTTCGCAGTCATAAATGGAGTGCAGCATAATAGGTGTGAAGTGCACAGATCGAGTCAGAAACACCACGCTGCGTAACTCAAGTAGCAGATGTTGAAGAAAAACAGCCAGTCTGATTGGCACCCGGAGAGATGGGCAAAGATCGTCACTCACTGGACGCCTGAAGGAGGACATCGCTGTCGAGGTAGACCACGGCGAAGGTGGTGTGACGATCTAACGAGGTTTGCAGGGCCAACATGGCCAGAGATCGAAGAAGTTCGGAAGTTTGGAAGGAAAAAGGGGAGGCCTTTGGTACACAATATACACTGATTTATTAAAGAAAACATTAAACGAGAATACCTCATTATACATCAAAACTCATTTCCTCTTACTGACTGATCTCAATTCCCTTCCATTAATTTAAACAAACATCATGAGAACAACATAATCCTTGCTTCAGTAAATAGAGCTCTCAACAACGTTGCGGTCTCGCTATTCGTTACGCTCGCCCCTCCGGTTAATCTTAATTAAGAATTAAATAAACTGTAGTTAATGTAATGGTATATCCGATTATATAATGAGGTTGGATTGCGTCGAAAGACGTTCTTTTGTTATGTATTAAAAACAAATGATGATCAACAATCCATCTCCCAAATGTGATGATTTAAGAAATACTGGTTTTGACTGTACTGAGTTTTGATGGTGACTGGACGGATTGCGTGTTTCATTATTCCCGGACTAAATAAATCATTTTATTTCTGTAAGTCGCCAGCACATCAAGCTACCCGAAACTGTCAAATTTTGCCAATCAACTTTGAACCTTAATCTTTAGCGATAAAGTTGAAAATCTACTAAAGAAATTTGACAGATTGTAGTAGCTTGATGTGCTGGCGTCTGTACAAACACTTTTATCAGGTTATTTTTTTACACTTTATGAGGTTGGCGTTTCCTGTATGACTACTCTGAGAAGAAAGGCCTAAACAAACTCAGAGGTCAAAGTCTCTTTTAAAGTCCAGACATAATCTTGGTCAGAACATACGAAGAACAAGATGTTTGAAGTGGTCTTATAAGGAAAGACTCACACAGATTGAGTGAACCTGTCCAGTCAGTGCACGATTTTTTTCAGTAATCATGCAATCCAACTCAGAACTTAAGGAGCTCAACGGTTACATGAGCAATACCCAAGAAAAAACATTTGGGTAGGAGGCATAAATTAGGTACTCGCATTGCCAGATCATGATTAAAACTAACTGAGAAGAACAAAAGATCAGAAAAAAAAACTGGCCAAGGGCGAGTCGACACACACACACTTCGCACACGAAGGGTTCCGTACCACAAGGCAAAAATGCCGAAAAAAACATGTTTGTTGTATGGGAGCCCCCTTAAATATTTATTTTATTTTAATTGTATTATTTATTATTAAAGTTAAAATACAACTGAGTATTTTGTGAATATTTCAAGTGCCTACCTGTTGCCATTTTTGATATCGAGCAAAAAATGGCAAAAAAATCGCGTTTGTTGTATGGGATCCCCCCTTAAATATTTATTTTATTTTGTTTTTAGTATTTGTTGTTATAGCGGCAACAGAAAAACATACTTTGTGAAAATTTCAACAGTCTAGCTATCGCCGTTCGTGAGATACAGCCTGGTGACAGACAGACGAACAGACGGACAGGCAGCGAAGTCTTAGTAATAGGGCTCCGTTTTTACCCTTTGGGTACGGAACCCTAAAAAACGATGACCCAAGTTATAATTGTTACCTATGGTCCATGTGAAATTTTTATCTGAAATGCAGAATTTCGTGTATACAGAAGAAATACTAAAATCCTGGTAACGTTGTTTAGCAGTGATTGGGTGTTACTATAATAGGGTAATTTAATAATATAATATGACAGCCTCCTAACTGACACCTGAATTTCTCTTTACCTAAAATCATCATCACCATCATTTCAGCCGAAAAACGTCCACTGCTTTACATAGGCCTCCCACAAGCACCTTCACTTCGACCGGTTCTGTGCTTCTCGCATCCAACGGGTTCCTGCGGCCTTCACAAGGTCGTCGGACTACCTTGTGGGAGGCTTTCCAACGCTACGTCTTCCGGTACGTGGTCGCCACTCCAGAACCTTTCGGCCCCATTGGCCATCTGTTCTGCGAGAAATGTGCCCTGCCCACTGCCACTTAAGTTTGGCAATTCTTCGGGCTATGTCGGTTACTTTGGTCGTCCTGCGGATCTCCTCATTTCTGATTCGATCACGCAGGGAAACTCCAAACATAGCCCTCTTCATTGCCCTTTGAGTGACTTTTAGCCTTCTCATAAGGCCCACCTTTATCAACAATATCCAGGTAAGAACATTCCACCGTTTTAAAAACCTTCGTCCAACAATATCCTATCTAAGACACATATCCCTTAACTTGGTGTTCAATATAGCTCCTTAGCTATATTGAACGCAGTGAAAAGGAGGTTTATAATACCTTTACTATAAAGCTTCTATTCACTGCGTTATCAATACACCCCGATCATTTAGTACAGGTCTATTGAGGCATCAGTGAATGCGTCTTTAGTGATCTAGATTAGGTCGTGTTTGTCGCTGAATGGCAGAAGGTTAGGGAGTTTCTTTTAGGTCAGCGGTTGTCTGATTTATTTTGTTTCTGATTTTAGGTAGAATTCGCTATCAGAGTTTCTATGGTAACAGGGGTAGGTCCCAGGTGTTGTCGTGGACTTTATCTAGTAGTTACAGTTTTGAAAAACTGATAATTTAAAGTATGATTCCTAATGAATAATACTTGGACATTTAACGCAAGTCGGTAACGGCGAAGCAAAACATCGTTGGATCATTCGGTTCCCGACAAACTGGTTGAGCTGGATGGTGCTGATCCACGCGTCATGTTCGTGAACGGGCGCCGTCAGTTTAGACTGGTCATCTCTTAACTGCCAATGCTTATTTTTAATCTTATAATTTGAATTGTTTCTTCATTTGTGTCTTTTTTTTTACATTGTTCTCACATATAGAAGCAACAAGAATAATGTACCCAGGATTTTGTAATATCTTGATTTAAAAGAGTGTCCATGGAGTTTCTTGCCCGTTCTTCTCCATAAAGATCTACGTTTTGGAATGGGCAACTAGCTTCAACTTTCGGACTAACTGACAGACTATTTAATTTTGACAATTCAAAAGTGCCTGTACAAGGTCTAATTGAAATAAATGCTTTGAATTTTGAATTGAATTTTTTGAATTTTGAATCGTGAGGAAACCGGAATGTCCTTTTATAAAAGATAAATTATTGTATTTCCTAGAACCAAAAATTCAAAGACATGTGACATCTGCCAACCCGCTCTGGGCCCGCCTGGTCGATTACGGGCCAGTCCCTCTCACAGAGAGGAGGCCTGTGTCCCAGCATTAGGAAGATTACAGGCTGATTATTGAACATGATCTGCCTAGCCTTTTCCCGACTATGTTGGGGTCAGCTTGTAGTCTAACCGGATGCAGCTGAATACCAGTATTTCACATGGAATGACTGCCTACCTGACCTCCATAACCCAGTTACATTATACGATAGACTTTCGGGCTTCTGACTACCCGTAACGACTGTCAAAGATCCACGAATGTCAGCCGGGACCAACGGCTTAACGTGCTTTCCGAGGCGCGGAGGGGTCTCGGTATGTAAAGATGGTCACCCATCCACGGACCAGCTGCGGTAAGCGTAGCTTAGCCTGATCAATCGTCCCATGCGGCTGTTATTTCTTAGCCACGGGCCCCTCAGGCTGATTATTGAACACAAGTCATAATAATTAGTAGGCATAACTTCGTTTGCACCATATCAGCGGTTTCTAAATTATACCCCTATCTCAACCTACTCTGTGTTGCTTGAACAAGGCGTCAGCCAGATGTTACGCAAAGAATGGAACATGCAAAAAAAATCTGCAAAGATGGTGCAAAAACTTCATACCCATGAACAGAAACTCTTGCAATAAAAGGATTCCAACATTGCCGCACCCACCTTACAGTCCCATTATCGACCCCTGTGACTTTTTCTGATTTACCAGGATGAAGTTTCACCTCAATGGTACTCATCCTGGCGGCGTACAGCGGGTCAAGGAGACTGAAACCGTGGTTTTGAGCGGGTTAACTTCGGAGGATTACCAAGGGTGTGTCCAAAATTTAAAAAAAAATACTGTAAGTTATCTGACATTACGAATTCAAGTACAACAACAACAACTCAACAACAACTAACAACTAACAACTCAACTCAACTTATTATAATTATGTAAATTCTCTAGTTTTATTTTTCTTATTGTAACCATTTTGTTATTGATTCTGTCACTACCAGGCTTTGTATGTGCACTCATACACATGGGAGAGGGAGGTCTTTAGTCACAGATATCTCTATACTTAAAAGAAGGCCTCTAATATGTATTAGTAAAAACCTGCTGATTATGAAATAAATAAACTTGGAGCAGGTAGGTTTTGAGTCTCGTTATTATGAGGCATATTTAATTACTGTGGGCGTACTGTGGGTAGTGCGCAATTGAAAAACGGTTTGCAGTTCAATTCAGATTTATAATTTCATGAACAATTAATCACACTAGCAAATCACACACTGTAGGTACATGACACAACTAGATACACAGTAGATTAAATATGTAAGTACAGTAACAAATTAATTGCGAACAAATCGTAGGATCGATTACTGTTCGTATAGTGACAGAGCACCCAAATATAGCTTATTTAGAATAGGTACAGGTATAAGGCTGAACTTTAGTAAACCGACAGGTCTGTCGGGAGCTAGTGCTCTGTAAGAAGTCGAGTCCGAAGACGACTTCCAGCACAAAGGAATGCGCACAGTTATAAAGGGTTTGTCCCCACCACGCATTCGCCCCACAACAACTCTGTTCAATGACGCACGGAAGTACGTCAACGTGTTTACTTGAGTTGGTACTGAGTTGATTCAAAACACTAAAACGTGCTAAATCTAATAAGACTTACATTATAAGTAATCAAATAATACAAGAATAATTTGTCGGTAATAAACAATGGAGATTTCACAAAGTGAATCACTTTAAAATCAAAGTAACATGACGTGTAATCAATTGTTTTGAACAAAACTATCGGTTACAATTATCGAGATAAGTTGCCAAAATCAATTAGTGTGTACATCAAGAACTCAATCAATTATGTTCCAATTTATTAGACAATACTCGTAATTGATAGTAAAATCACCTAAATTCATAACGAGAACAAGAAGTCATAACAAATTGAGTTGGTTCTTCAATTATAGTAATAATTGAAGAACCAACTCCGAGATATAAAATTAATTTACTTTTGTTTTAGTCTGGTACTTAATTGCCATACCTCGTAAATGTCATTAGTTTTTGCAATCAGCCCCTTTATCAACTTTTCTGACTACTTAGGACTCATATTATTATGACACCTATTTTGTTAAAAAGAAAACCCCTCCCTTGACCCCTCGTGACTGAACTTTAGTCTGGTGGTTGCAAGCGCGACTGCTAAGCGTGGGGTCCTGATTTCGATTCCCAGGTCGGCCAAACTGTTATTGGGTTTTCCATTAGGAATTTCTTAGTAACAGGCCAGAGTTCGGAAGTTGGTGGTTTAATACCCCCGTACCGCTGAAAGCACGTAAAGCCGTTGGTCCTGCGCCTGATCTCACCCGGTCGTGTCGGACTGCCGTCCCGTCGGACTTTGAGTGTGAAGGAATAAGAGTGCACCCGTAATTTCGCACACACTTTTGCACTTTAAAATCTTCTGCGTACCTGGCTAATTTTCGTTGAGATTGGCCACTGTGACATAAATCGATCGGGAGGCTATTAAGAAAGAAAACGACAATCCCATTTTCGATATTCACAAAGAATGAGTAAAGAATCCGGTACTTTGAAATCTATACTTAACTTCGTTAATTTGCCAGTAGGGTAAGTTTAGTAAGATCTTTCTAAATCACGTAAAAATGTAAATGAGGTGGAGTAATAGGACGAGTGACGTCATGGATAAGAATTGGGTCGCCCTGTTTTTCATGTATATTACCCGACAACGCAGAAACAAGAGGCACGGGGGTTTCACATCGCCAACTTTAAAAAAAATACTTAACTTACTAAAGAATTCATTCCGTTACTAAAAAAATATCAATGGAAAAACCCGATAGCACACATTTGTATTCATTTTAACTTTTATGCGCAATAACTTTTTTTATGTGGGTTGCCTTTCTAGGCATTGGATTGATAACAGATCATTTATAGATAGGATAGATTTAGGGTATTTAGCTCATACGAAGCCTTTAAAACCATGTCACAGCAAAAACAATCACAAATTTTTATCTAAACTGAAAATTTGTACCGAAAATTCAAACCATAATAATATTTCATCACACGCTGTAATTACTAGATAGCGTTTAGCACTATGACCGTTACACGGACATTTTGAACATTACCCGCAAGTAAAGCCCTGAACACAACACGTTTAGTCATGTTTTGTTAGATTGTAGAGCAGTTTAACTTCTTGTAGGACAGGAATTATGCCTATGTGGTTAGAACCTCTAAGAGGACGACGACGGCGCGTTCGCTGTCGTCCTCTTAGAGACTTTAGGACTTTTCCAATTGCAAGTTCGACTGCTTAGCGGTCTTGGGTTAAATGCTCGACCTCGATTCGGAAGAACTGTTATTAGGTTTTTCCACTGGGAAATTTTCAGTTGCTGACCGGAATCTGGATTTGTATTAGTAAAGCCCGTCTCAGCAGTGTCCAAGTGGTAACGGCCGCGACTTACGAGTTGTAGGTCGTAGGTTCGAACCCAGACAAGCGTTTTACTGGCTATTATTTCGCTTTTTGTTTCTTTAACGTGATTTCCGTGCCTCGGAAAGCACGTTAAGCCGTTGGTCCCGGCGATTCATGGATCTCTGACAATCGTTACGGGTGGTCAGAAGCCCGAAAGTTTGACAACCAGTCTTACCAAGGGATATCGTATTACCCAGTAACTGGGTTTTGGAGGTCAGATAGGCAATCACTCCATGTAAAAAAAAAGTGATTTAAAAAATAAAAAAACCCGACTGCGAAACTGAAAAGCTACGAGTACAAACAAGCCCATTTTAAATTAAATAAAAGTTGGAAGCAGGCGGGACCCATTTGAATTTGAAAATATAATAAAAATGGTATGGGTCCCGCCTGCTTCCAACTTTTATTTAATTTAAAATGGGCTTGTTTGTCGCTTTTCAGTTTCGCAGTCTTGTTTTGTTATTTTCTAAATTACTTTTTTATTTCCAGCTTTTTAGTTTAAAATGTGAAAGATTTCGCAAATGATTTAGTTCTTGGTACGTGTTTTTTACGATTTGTCACTTCGAATTACTTTTAACCATAAAAGTTATATATATATATTTTTGTAAGAACCTTTTAAAACCCTTTATTTTGATATCCCACTCGACAGGTTTCGAGAAAAAAACATTTTTTTTGAAGACATATTGCGCCAAAAATTGGCCATTTTAATTTTTTTCAATTTTGATATACCCTGTGTCACTCTCACAATTAAGACGAATCTAACGGCACCTCTCAAGCTGAAATCGATCAGGCCGTTTAGGCTACAGAGCGTGCCAAAGAAATATACATACATACATACACTCGAATAACCCTCCTTCTGACGCAGTCGGGTAAATACTGGTATTCAGCTGCATCCGGTTAGACTGGAAGCTGGCCCCAACATAGTTGGGAAAAGGCTAGGCAGATGATGAACGTCACGTTTGTATTCTAATATTAATATTGACAGCCAAAAAAAATGTATCATTTATTTAATATCAATGCCTCTTTTATCACAATAAGATTGATCACATTTACTTTCAGATTGAAATTGTTCACGTAACTATATTTACTGGAGCTTTAGTTTCTAATGTAATCAATCAGAAATAATTAATTATTTTTCTTTTGCGAGATTCTGACAAAAAAAATCAAATTAATTAAATTAAGGAAAGAAAAATGTGTTTATAGAGAATTGGTGTCATGATTAATTGAGTTGATTTTCAAAGAAATATTAATGAATCAATTGAATTATATTAAAAATATACAAACTTGGTAGACGATTGATTTTGGGTACCTACATTGACAAAAAAATCCATACTTACTGACTTTTTTGTAATAAATATGGGTAATGTTTCATGACATAATTATTTGTAACGCTTAATACAGGGTTATTGATAAAACATTAACAACCTCTCAAGAGGTCATTGTATCAGCGGGATTGTCCGAAAGGGTTACCGCTGGCCCGGAACATAAAGGGCTAAGGAAGGAACACGGGTGGGTTTTAGTCAGTAAGAGTCTGACACTCCCTTCCGCTCCACCCAGAGCGGGAGGAGTCATTTGATGATTTCCTATCCACAAAAAAAAAAAAAAAAAAAAAGAGGTCATTGTATTCATCATTATGAACAACTTTTACTATGTGACCAAACCTGAAATCGCGAAAAAAAATCAGCCGTATCCCTACATTTATGTTCGTATAACTCGTCAAAATGTAGGTAACAGCAGATTTGTTTTCGCACATTTTTTTTTTATAAAGTGTCGGTAGGTCAGGTATGTTAGAACCTTTTTAGCAAACATAATGTTTTTGTCAGAATATCTCCGTCAGTCTGATAGAAAATATTTTCCCACACATAGCATGGCATTTTAACTCATCACGCCTGTATTCCTAAGGCTTAGGTAGAGTGTACAGTCGCCGTCAGATATATTGTAGCAGGCAAGGTGACCAAATACTTCAAAACAATTATAAATGTCAATAAGTTCCATAATACTACAAGTTACCATTAATATTTGAACATTCATTACTTCATTAATATCTGAGCAGACGCTTGTCAATAATTTCTATATACACAACTAACCAAAAATATCTATACACTTACAACGTCAAGTGTATCTACGCAGACAAACAGTGAGCTTACCTTACTTATTGTATTATAGTAAAGTTGGAAGCACTTCCTAATGCAATTTTTCCTCAACTGCTTATATTTTTAAAACCACCCCATCTGCGTAGATACACTTGACGTTGTAAGTGTATAGATATTTTTGGTTACTTGTGTGTATATAAACTATTGACGAGCATCTGCTCAGATATTAATGAGGTAATGAATGTTCAGATATTAATGGTAATTTGAAGTGTATGCAACTTATTGACATTTTATATTGTTCAGAAGTATTTGATCGCCTTGTCTGCTACAATATATCTGACGGCGACTGTACCTCTATAGGTACTACTATTAGTACAAGCACATTTCGCAAGTTATGAAACTATTTTTAACAATTGGAAATTGAACTTATCTTAAGGTCACAATCATCATCATCTTCCTAACCTTTTCCCAAGGGATCGGCTTCCACTCTAACTGGATGCAGCTGAGTACCAATATTTTACATGGGGCGACTACCTATCTGACCTCCACAACCCAGTTACTGGGTAATTCCCTTGGTAAGGCTGGTTTTCATACTTTCGGCACACTGGTTGTTTCACTTCGGGCATCTGATGACCCGTAACGGACCAACGGCTTACCGATAACTTATCTTAAGGTATACGTAATAAATGTTTCGTATTATACCGATTTGCAGTTTTCTTCAATAATAATCGAAAACTTACTCTATGGCAAGCGATGTCGTGCGAATGACGGCGGTCATTGCGTTTGTGTGAATGAATGATTATAATAATATTCAGTGAGGCGCTTGTTGGAACCGCACTGACTGTAGATATGCAGACTGTATCTATGTGGGTATTATCACACTAATATTATAAAGGCGAAAGTTTGTGAGTGTGTGTGTGTTTATATGTTTGTTACTTCGTCACGCCCAAACGGCTGGACCGATTTTGATAAAATTTGGTATGGAGGTAGCTGACACCCTGGATTAACATATTTATAGGCTACTTTTTATCCCGATATTCTCACGGGATCGACACTTACGCGGGTGAAACCGCGGGGTGCAGGTAGTATAATCTAAATCAACTCCCTTTTGGAGAGTCATGTCTGCTGTTGTTAGGGTAATCAAATTTAATTGTAGAAAGTCATGTTTGACGTAGTCTATGGACGTATTGTATTATCAAATGTTAGCGCTCGTTGCTAAGTTAGGTTATTTTTCTGAATTATTGTATTATGCATAATAATTATGGAATGGAATAAGTAACTGTTGTACTGTAATTTTTTTTGTGATGTATTAAAATTATGTGTTTGTATCCAGTGGAAGCAATATTGTTGGTAAACACATAAATACCTACCTAAATGGTAGAATATGGTTAGTGTTATGAATGAGTATTTCGTCTGCAAAAGTATTAGCACTTTCTGCCACTAAATACCGTTGCTGCTATCCTACTTAAATTATACGGGTAATAATGGAAATAACAGTTCTTGCCAGTTTTCGTTTCTTAGGAAAAAATTACAATAGTTTCCTAAAAACGGTAGCTCAGTTTATGGCGTAATTGCTTGTCGTAAATTGAGAGTAACTGTTGACAAATACGAGTTTTAATAACCCTTCACCGTTGAGAGTAAATGTCTTAAATTAAAAACCGCATTTCAACCCACGCATTTCAACCCTCTAGAATTCCATGATTCATTAAACATTCGCGACTGGGAACAAGAATTTAAACACCCTTTAAACAACTGTCACACACAGTCGTGTGGCCTGTCTTATACTTAGACACATTAGACAGATGTCTCTCGCTGGGGGTAGTCATAGAGATATTCATCATGTTATGTGGGTAGTCGGGGCTCAGGTGGTCGAATGGTAAGATGGAGGATTGATTTGTTTGTAAAACTTGGTTGAGTAGTAGCGTTAAAGGTAAAGCGTTACTAGTCATATCCTAACTAATATTATAAATGCTAAAGTAAGTTTGTTTACCACTGAACCGATCATCCTGAAATTATGCATATACGTTGTCAGGTGTACAGAAACGGAGATAATATGTTTCATCCCGATAAAAAGTGCTGTTCCCGAGGAAAACAATAATAACGTTATTATGATAATAGATGGCGTCTCATGTCGTTCGAATCATGATTGAATTATATTAGAAACTTCTAAGGTAAGGACATAGGTTACTTTTCATCCTCGATCGATATTATAAATGCGAAAGTGAGTTTGTTTGTGACGCTTTCACGCCAAAACGGATGAACGGATTTGGATGAAATTTGGCACATGGGTAGACCATGACCTGGAAAAGGACATATGTAGGTGTCTTATTTTTACCCTGGATTGCAGACGAAGTCGCGGGCAACAGCTAATTGCTCACAAGGTCCGATACTAACTTAGGGTGCGTTATTGCTGAGGCGAGAGGAGAAGAAATCGACCATATATAATCAGCCTATAATTAACTCTCCACTGCTAGAATACAGGTCTCCTATCTGTCAATCAACTCCGCTTATCGCAGTTCACTGCTGGACATAGGCCCCTTCCAGGGTGCACCACAACACCCTGTCCTTCACCGTCCGCATTTAATCTGTACTGGCCACTTTTATCTATCTGGAGGGCGTCCAACACTACGCTTGCCGATAAGCGGTCTCCACTCTAGAACTCGTCTGCACCAACGGCCACCGCTCCTTCGACAAAGATGGCCGCCTACTGCCAGTTCAGTTTGCTTACTCTGCAAGCTACGCCGGTGACTCCTCTCTGTAAGAGGTTATAATCCACCACGCGAGCCCAGTGCAGGTTTGTGGGTGCCACATGTAATTTTTTTTGGTTTATGGACATTCCGGTTTTTTCTGCTCGGGTTCGAATCTACAACCTACGACACAAAAGACGGGACCGTCACCACTGGGCTACTACTGCACGTCGATTCTGCAAAATTCAAACAACAACTCGCATCTCACTTCGCTATTCACTCTCACTTCGCTTAAGGTTCAAAATGACCTTGATTTTGCATTCTGTAAGCATCACCTAGTCACTTGCGAAGTGATGTGAGCTCCGAAGCGACCAATATTGTACTAGTGACTACCACACTCAACAAAATGTTAGTCGAGTTTTATTGATTCCATTTTTTTGACACAATTGTTGCGTTTTTGTAAAAAAAAAACGGAAAATTCTAAATTCTGATTTCGATTCGATTTGAAATTCTGAATTCATGAATATAATCTATGCTTCCTTTACAAAAACTTTAAGTATACTGAGTCAACTATTATTCTTTATAAGTATAGTTGACTCAGTATACTTAGGAGCCATCGATGTGTTCTGTAGACAATATTTTGATAGTGCGTTGCGTTGTTTTGTTTGTGTTTGATTTGATCGTTCAGTGCCGAAAGTAATCTATACATATAATAAAATTGTAGAAAAGTGGTGTCTGTACAATGGAAATATATTAAAAAAAAGTAGCAGGGGTTGTTATTATATCGATGCCGAACCCGAAAATGTAATTAAATTTTTTTTTGTCTGTTTGTCTGTTTGTCTGTTTGTCTGTTTGTCTGTTTGTCTGTTTGTCTGTTTGTCTGTTTGTCTGTTTGTCTGCTGTGTTTGTGCACGCTAATATCAGAAACGGCTTATTCGATTTAGATGCGGTTTTCACTAATATATTGTAGTAAGCTTCACTTAACATATAGTGTTTATTTTATGTCAATCGGTTCATAAATAAAAAAGTTATGTCAATTTAAAGAATCACGGCGAACATTAAATTTGTTAAGGTATTCTATCAGAGTACGTAAACGCCTCGCGCCTGCGCGTCCGTGGCTATATATACAAGGTGTAACGGAAAGGGGGTATCAACCCTGAAGGAGGTGAATGAAGATGAAAAAAAAAATTTGGACCTCCCATAGTAATAGCACATCAATGATTTACTATTACTATGGGAGGTCCAAATTTTTTTTCATATTTCGACCTATGTTCTTTGGGGAAATTTGTTCAGTTTCATGAGCACATTCACCTCCTTCAGGGTTGATACCCCCTTTCCGTTACACCTTGTATAAAGCGCGCTGAGAGCCGCGCCGCTGCCATAATTCCGATCCAGCCTGTCCCTTGCTGCCCTCTCCCAGCGACGCCCTAAGCCGAGGTCCGTACCCCACAGGGGGTGCCCTTAGCGTGTAGTCGCTTAGTTTTTAAGTTTATATTGTGTAGTTAAGTTGTGTATTATGCCCTGGCTGGAGGCTTTAATTTATTGAGGCATCCACAGGAAAGCCAGGTTAAGCAGTCGACAACCCCTCAGGTTGAACTGCGAGATGACCATTTCAAAAGAAAACGCGCCGCTGCCATAAGGATTCAGTTATTCGTAGCGAACGCACGTATCCTGGAGAGTATAGGCGAATAGTTGGATTCGATTATTGCGATTCACTTGAATACTGACTGTTTGCATATTTCATTTATTTATATTTTAGGGTTTGTAGGTGTTCTTTTTCTTAATTTTCTTTAAAATTTTGTAAGTATTTGGTATAGGTTAGGTGATTCTTTCCTTGATTATTGGGTATTTACTTATCTTAATTTTTATTTAGGGTTTTGTAAATAAATATTGTAAGCATTTATTATTGATTAGGCATTTCTTTCCCTGATTTTCGGTATACTTATCTTAATTTGTATTTAGGGTTTGTATATAAATATTATAAGTATTTGGTATAGGTTAGGCATTTCTTTTCTTGATTTTCTTTATTAAGTATAAGTTCATTAGCTTAGGTTAGTAATTATTTTTTCTAGCAATTCTTTTGTTTTATAAAGTTAGTACTTTTGTCTGTGTAGAAGAATAGCACCACCCCTTACTTCCCGTGGGTGTCGTAAAAGGCGACTAAGGGTCTCACCGGAGAATGGGCAGCAGTGTTCTCTATGCATTCCACCACCATACCATACTGCGATCGCCAACCCGCCTGCCAAGCGTGGCGATTATGGCAAACCCCCCCAAAATTGGGGCAGGCCTATGTCCAGCAGTGGACGTCTATCGGCTGAAATGATGATGATAATGACGTTTGGTTTACACGTCTTAACACTTATTACTTAAACTGTGATAATTTTAGACTGTATAATAATATGTAAGTATTTATAATTTAATTGTTTACGATAGTACGTGTTTACTAAATAACTGTGTGTTAAGTAGTAAGTACTATTTTATTGTAAGAATGCCTCGAAGAAGATCCAACCTCTCCCAATGTAGCAGAAATGCTAAAAGGATGAGATTAGTTCGATCACAGGAATCTGAGGAAGGTCGTGAGGCAAAAGGCTCTCTGCACCAGGCTAGGTTTCGTGCTGCAGAAACTTCGACTCAGCGAGAATCTCGACTAAGTTCAAATCGTTCTCGAATGATGACAACTCGAAATAGGGAAAACGGGGAACAACGAAAGGCACGTTTATCTGTCGATCGCGAAGCTCACGCGATATCGCGTGAGCCTGAGACTTTTGCTGTCAGGGAAACCCACCTGAGCTCCCAGAGAGTACGGGCAACAAATGCTCGATTCCAGGAGACACAGGACGAACGGGAAATACGTCTCACTGCCGATCGTGAAGCTCATACACTATCGCGTGAGTCTGAGACTTTCACTGATAGGGAAATTCGTCTGAGTTCTCAGAGGGTTCGAGCAGCAAATGTTCGGTCTCAGGAAACACAGGAAGAACGAGAAATACGTCTCACTGCCGATCGTGAAGCTCAAGCACTAGAGTCTGAGACTTTCACTGAAATTCGCCTGAGTTCTCAGAGGGTTCGGACAGCAAATGCCCGGTCTGTAGACGGTATATGTAATTCAAAATATGCTGCCCGAAAAGTCACTATTCCACGCGGGCGAAGTCGCGGGCACAGCTAGTTGTGAAATAATCATGAAGTAAGTTTATATTTGTGGTTGTGGAGTTTAAAAATGATATTAATTAAAACAGTATTTATTTAAAATCTAAATAGTACAGGTGGCACAATCAAAAATTACAAACAGTGGACCAAGGTTAGCATCGCTTTTCTCACTACATGTTAATTAGAACCACTTAACATTCCTCAAAGCAAACCACTTAAAATGTGCGACTAATCTTGGTTTAATGTGTGTTCCTTGGTTTTAAATATTTTATCTTATTTTTAGGAGTTTTTTAATATAGTTTGAAAAATACATGTGTATTATAAATTATAACAGCATTTTTTTATAATTTCCTTAATTACATACTTCGAATTTGGTTAGATTTTCGACGCTTTTCTAGTTTATCCAAAGCATGAGCCTCTTCTAATAAAGAATTAAACAAAAATATTCTTGCCATCGTTATCGCTGTATTCAATAAATACAAACACCCAAAAAGTAGTTTTAACCACAAATTATATAGTTATTGTACTCATTTTTAACACTGTGACATAAAAATATTATTTTAACATTATATAGGATTTCTTCTATTTTCACTCGTAAAATACTGCTTATTATTTTGACACTTTAAATCGGGTTCGCGTGCGAAGTAAGCGTCGAAGTGACGGTGGAATTACCTTACTGAATGCCACTTCTTACGTCATTTCATAATTTACCTGTCAAAATCTTACGGTCAATTTAGTTCAACTCGCTGACACGCTCGCAAGGGTAGCGCTAGTGCAAGCCATGGTCGAGAGGGAGTGGGAGGCAGTCACCTCCTTCTGCGAAGCAGTCAAGCTAGCGAAGGTTCAGGGAGAGAGCCTCCCGTCTCAGCCGCCGCGGGGGACGCCCCCGGCGTCGGGAGCCGCGTGACGACTCCCGGCCACCGTAGTCGCGGGCCTGCGGGCGGAGAGTAATGGGTAGCTCACCGTCCGATCAGGACCAGGCCCGTGCCGGACGGCGCGTACGTGTTCCACGCGCGCCTCAAAGAGATGTCAGCATCGAGGAGGGGCCCCTTAGGGCCGAAGCCAGCCGGGTCAGCGGGATTGTCCGAAAGGGTTACCGCTGGCCCGGAACATAAAGGGCTAAGGAAGAAACACGGGTGGGTTTTAGTCAGTAAGAGTCTGACACTCCCTTCCGCTCCACCCAGAGCGGGAGGAGTCATTTGATGATTTCCCATCCGCAAAAAAAAAAAAAAAAAGGGTAGCGCTAGTGTAAATTCTAATTATCAACCGAGTTTTTAGAATGCCAATTAAGAAACTCACAGCGGATTCAGATGCGAAGTTAAGAATGAGGTCTTACAGAATCACACTGCTGTTCTAACAAGCAGTGCTATCCAATCATATACTCAAAGCGATTAAGATACGAGATGAGGATTTCAACCAATTTAATTAGTCGTACTCAATTCCTGCACGTCTTCCCTCCATTTCAGTATAGAAGCGCACCCTTACGTTATGTAGAAAAAGTGATCGTTTACGATAACTTTCTCGACTGTACCGTGGGCTGGTACTTTTAGCACGAACATCTGGATTTACATAATGAGATCGTAATGTGTTTTTCGGTAGGTAGCTTTTACATAACTTGAGAATATAGAGAACAAAAACTGCGTGTGTCAATTCTCATACGTTAGCCAAGTGAATGTGTTTATAACCTTGATGCCGATTTATCTCTATACTTGTTTATGTATAAGCCTAAACATAATCAGCCTATAATGTTCCCACTGCTGGGACACAGGCATCCTCTCAATGAGAGGTAGTTGGCCATAATCCACCACGCGGGCCCAATACGGGTTGGTAGATGTCACATATCTTCGAATGTATTGGTTTCTAGGTCATGCTGGTTTTCTTTCGATGTTTTTCTTCACCGATTTGAGAGCACTGGTGATGAAATAATTTACACAAAGTAAAGCGCCTATCTGGGTTCGAACCTACGACCTGCAACTTGTAGGACGCGGCCGTTACCACTGGGACACCTCTCTGTTTTTGTATACCACCTTCATATTATAAAGTTATCCAGTTGCAGTGCAGGGTCTGGACGTGTGCCCAGTTTGATGCATAGGCGAAATGAGAGACCACACAGTAATGCCAACCACTAGGGATTTCTGACATGATAATGTGAAGTTGTTTAAGAGCGTTTACGCCGTACGGCATTTCATACAAACTCTCAAACCCTTGTTTTTCAAAATGAATGAACCAATTTTAATGAAACTTCATACGCTTAAGCAGGATACAAAGGTCTAAAAAGGTACTTTCGAAATGTCTTATTTAAAAAAAGATAACCAAAAATCTCTGTTTCTATGGAAATTTTAAAATCGGTCTAATTTGGCTGTAACACTATTTTTCGAAAATGTTCTTAAGTAAATTTTTAGACCTTTGTATTCTGCTTATGCGTATGAAGTTTTACTAAAATCAGTTCATTCATTTCGAAAAACAAGGACTTGAAAGTTTGTATGAAATGCCGTACGGCGTAAACGCTCATAAGTTGAGTTTTATTCTTCTTTTGACAGATCCATAGTGACACTAGTCCAGTTGAACACCAGCGTCAGGTACTAGTTGTCTGGCATTTTTGCTGAACTTGGTGCAGCCGTGAGGCACACTTTCCTGCTAATTTCTTGCATCTCACGTTTCACTTTTTTTTTACCTTATGTTATATTGTGTGCCTTTTAGTCTGTGCTAAATAGAAGTATTTTCTTACTTTCTTCTAGCAGTTTTCAAATTTTTTTGCCATAGTTAAACGAGATCACCATAAATTGAAAAAAAGTTATTTAAAAAATTCAAAAAACCCGACTGCGGCAAAAAACTTAAGTTAAAAGAAACTGAAAAGCTAAAAACAAGCCCATTTTAAATTAAATAAAAGTTGGAAGCAGGCGGGACCCATTTGAATTTCAAAATATAATAAAAATGGTATGGGTCCCGCCTGCTTCCAACTTTTATTTAATTTAAAATGGGCTTGTTTTTAGCTTTTCAGTTTCTTTTAACTTAAGTTTTTTGCCGCAGTCGGGTTTTTTGAATGTTTTAAATAACTTTTTTTATTTCCATCTTTTTAGTGTACAAATTTGAAAGATTTTGCAGACGATTTAGTTCCTGGTAGGTGTTTTTTTACAATTTGTCACTTCGAATTGCTTTTAAGTATATACTTAAAAGCAATAACTTATCGAGTACAAAAATATATACAACATATATATGTTGTATATATTTTTGTAATCACCTTTTAAAACCCTTTATTTTGATACCCCACTCGATAAGTTTTGAAAAAAAAAAATTAAAAAAAAAATTAATATGGCGTCCAGTAGTCGCCATATTGTCTGTGTGGTGCCGGACTTAAAGAATTGCACCACCCCTTACTTCCCGTGGGTGTCGTAAAAGGCGACTAAGGGTCTTACCGGAGAATGGGCAGCAGCGTTCTCTATTTATTCCACCATCATACCATACTGCGATCGCCAACCCGCCTGCCAAGCGTGGCGATTATGGCAACCCCCCCCCCCCCCCCCCCCAAATTGGGGGAGGCCTATGTCCAGCAGTGGACGTCTGTCGCCTGAAGCGAGTCGCCATATTGAATTTTCACTAACGTCATGTCTTTAGTGACACTCGCCGGACTAAGAGGAATCGATTAACGTGTGAATCATAAAAATCGGCCCAGGCGTTTGGTCTGTATAGTGCTTCAAAGGAACATATAAACATACATACATACATACATACATAGGCTGATGAACACATTACCACTCCTTTGCGTCGCGCAGTCGGGTAAAAACAAAAGAAAAACGCCTATTTTATAAACACTTTTGAACATTCTTCACCTGCGTATGTGTAGACATCTAATCTCCATGTGCCCCACAGTTAGTTTGAAACTACGTTCTCTGCCTGGCCTTAGGGACTATAAAGGAGTTTATAAATCAACGAGGTACTGTAAAGGATGTTCTAATGTGGACATAATATTTGCATAATTACTCTTGTCTGTGTGTATGTTGTTTATGTTGTTTATTGTGTTGAAAACTTATTTATGAAGGTGAGTCGGGTTATGTCGCTGTTATTAACCTCGGATTTTGCATGGCCATTTCATTTTTAATTTGTTGTTACATCGTGTGTAAAATGATCTGCCAGTTATGATAAATTAGCTGTGCCCCCGAGTTTGTTCGCGGAAACATATTGTCAAGAAGATGTCAGAAAACAATTTGTATTTGATGTGTTTAATTTTTTTTGCGCGGAAGCCTATCCCTTTTCTCAAATAAAAATAGCCTCAGTTTCTCCTTATAACATCAGCTATCTGCCTGTGAAAGTTCCGTCATAATCGGTCAAGCCGTTTCAGAGAGTTCTGTCGACCCGTAACGACTGTCAAAAATCCAAGAATGACAGCCGGAACCAACAGTTTAACGTGGTTTCCGAGGCACAGAGATCTCGGTATGTAAAGGTGGTCACCCATCCATGGATCGACGACGGCAAACGTAGCTTTACCTGATTGACCCTTGCAGCTGTTGTTACTTAGCCATATACGTATTCCGAAATATATATGAATGAAGATACCCCCACAAAAATAAATGCATGGTTTTTAGATCACAACACTTCGCTGCATTTAGGTGCCATCATCATTCAGTGAAAAGACGTCCACTGCCGGACATAGATGCGCCTTCCTCTAGCATCGCTACAAATGCTCATAATCAACCCATAATTTATTTATGTATCCATTTATTTCAGGCATCAAGGCCCATATAAAACACATACGATACAATATTAATAACTTAAAAATACTGTAAATACATACAAAATTATGATTAAGTACACTTAACAAACAAAAGCACACGAAGTGTCTGCGTCGTGTTTCGCTGACTGGTGTCATGTAGCCGGCCACGAAACCGGCGGTACACAACACCCTTCGGCCAGAACTCTTCTTTGAGGAACTTCTGGAGATGATGATACCACGAACGACTTGAAGTTCGTGTTGTGACGCGACTCCAACTTCTCGACCCTCAAAGTCCAGCTGGTCTTCACACGCATGTACTCCACGATGTCCTCAACCTTCGTGGAGTGGTCCAGTCTGGACAGTTACAGCTGCGTCGTCGGGATTGCTGGACGCAGCAGCATGTCCCACTGCTGCATAATGTTCCCACTGCTGGGACACAGGCCTCCTCTCATCGAGAAGGAGTGGGCTATAAACTACCAAGCGGGCCCAGTACGGGTTGGTAGATGTCACAAATATCAAAGAATTTTTGGTTCTATATGACATGCCGGTTTCCTCACGATGTTTCCTTCACCGTTTTGAGAGCAGTGGTGATGAAATTATTTACACAAAGTAAATAATCGCCTGCCTGGGTTCGAACCCACGGGCCACGAGTCGTAAGTGCCGTTACTGTCACAAATACTCATTGATGGGAAAATTATACTTCAGAATAACCAACCCTAACTCCAACCCACTCCGAAACTACGTCATAGTTAAATGGGATTATTTAAATGAATATAGCACGAACAGTTTCGAGTGCTCAGTAAATATTAATTATAATAGTTTAACAATGATCTCGGGGCGTGTATTAGACACGCATGTTACGCAAATGCAAATAACTTGTAGTTACGATCAGAAAATGTCGGTTGGATGATTATCCGAAGGGATGGTTAAGGGTTGGTTCCATGAAGGCGACATTTCTTCTTTATCTTTTATTTACGAATACGGATTTTCCATCGTAAAAAAAACGAACTTTAAATTTTTTAAAGTTCTTCCCTAGTGCTCCCTTGCGGTATATAAGTACCTAACTATTATCTATAAGCATGCTTCATACTCAAACCCAAACTCAAAGCATTTATGTATTTCAAATAAAACAATTGCTGGCACTTTTTAATTGATAATTGGTTAGTCAGAAAGATGCCCATTCCAAAACGAGGTTCCTACGGAGAAGAACGGGCAAGAAACACCTACTCCCTCTTATTATAGACCAGGCTAGGTTTAGGCTGTGTGCTGTATGTCAGTGAATGAATTTAAGATTTTTATTAACATATTATTGAATTTTTACTAGTAAAAGTCGTACTCGTTAGTCCTCTAGCATTTTTGAAAAAAAAACCCACCCATTACCTACATTACATTTTTGGAAACCTCAGGAAGATGGAAGCTATCTATCATAGCTTCCATCTTCCTGAGGTTTCCAAAACACTGTCACACTTCAACCTTGTGGTTTTATGAACAATTACGAAGTCGATTGTACATTATAAAATATAACACTTTGTAAATAATTCTGCAATGAATTGCTGCATCCAAAAAGAATTTAAACATTTTTTCTCATGGCAATTGTGGCATACTAAACAAAAAGCAAAATCTCAATAACGGGTTGAACAATAGTATTCACATTAAATATACAAACAGCATTGTATTAAAATTACGTCCCCATCAATATTATGATAACTGACGAAATCTATTTCTCATTCTCATTTAAAATGTTCTCCTTTCTCAAATCACCGTCACAATTCCTCATGCCAAAGCACAAATCAGTGAAATATGATCACTCATTTATAACTAACACAAGTTTGAAATACGACTGTAAATAGTCTCATTTTCCCGTTTCTTCGGATATTGGGTGCCGCGGGAACGCTCTCAAAGTCAATAAATAAAATATCCTCTCTCTTTTTATATATTTCGAGAAAATTGAGAAGGAACACTGAACTGCGACTGAGTGGTTTCAATGTTGCTTAGTCAGTCGTCAATTTCGTTTTTCTGTCTCTTTTGTAGTTTGTGCGTTGTTTTAGAAACGTGCGGCTTTGAAAGGGTTGAATTCGGCGTGTTGTTTGTATTCTATGTGTTCCTAAAATGTTTTTGAGTAGTTCCGGAGCGTGTGTCGGGTTTTCTCTGTGGAGTTAACTAAAGTGGAACAAAAGAGGGAAATGTAGTTAAAACTATAGTAGCAATTTCAGTTTTGATAGATTATACCAAACTCTATTTCAATTTTTTTTTTTTTGATGTAGGTGTGCGGTGAGCAAGCGTGGTTTTAAGGCTCGTGTCTTCTCGGTATGAAGAAGCCTTTGCCCAGTATTGGGACAATAATAGGCTGGTATTATTAGGTGTGCATTTGTTCTATTATACAGGATGGTCAAAAAGTCGTTTATCAAACGAAATAGGGAGATAAAGGAGGTAATTTCCAACGCATTTAATGTGTGAAAAAATTTTGGAAAAAAATTAATTGCTCTTGAAATTTGGACCCAGAGCCGCAATAGAACTTTGGTAGTGCTGATACATTATCTAGTAATAATATAACACCGTTTGTTTTATAAAACAATAAAAAATAAGTGTTAATATATCACATTTTTTTAAAATTAGTCTAATTATTGTAAAAGAACTCGGTATACAAAAATATTTATAACTTTTAGGGCAATTGAATTATGGCCATGCTGTAGAAATATTTTTTGTTGGAAATTACCTCCTTTATTATTTCGTTTGATTCAATCCACGACTTTTTGAACAGCCTGTATACACATCATGTTATCATTTTTCTGGGGAGATTCACTCTAGAACTAAACAATAAAAAAGAAATTAATTTATTCTGCTCCTCTTTATTAAATACTTCTTATTTTAATATCCCCATGAATTTTGGGCCCAACAAATCAAAAAAAAAAAACTAACTATACATATAAAATTCAAAGTCCTGACTGACTGATATATCAACGCACAGGCTAAACCACCGGTCCTAGAGACTTGGAATTTGGAGGGTGTGTTCTTTGTGAAGAGTATGTAAGAAAAGGTTTTTCGAAATTCCATCCCTAAGAAGGTGAAATTTCACGCGGACGAAGACGCGGGCAGAAGCTAGTAATTATATATTTTTAGTTATTTTTGCCATCAAAACGCTAAGAAGAAGACTTTACTATCCAACAATAATTTTCAATACTGTTAAGTTTGTAGGATAGTAAGTAATACACAAGGAAGTGGTTTACGCACTGACGCTTTATTCCTTCAAAACCTGTGAGAACCCCGTAGGGCTTCTGTCAACATGACAGTTGTCAATAGCAGCTATGGCTGCGTTCATGCACAATAACTACATACACAACAAATACCATTAAATGTCATGGATAACGACAAAACGTTACATCGAAACCACACTTTAACTCAGTCTGTTCCAAAATTTAGTCAACCATAAGCATCCTTTAACTCGGTCGCTAATCCTGATATAGTGTAATTAGAAGACCCTAACCCGGGGAAGCTTCGAGTGGTTTCCCTTGTATGTCTAATGAGGTACGGACGTCACAGGACGAGACTTAGCCGATCTGGGGGCCTAAAAAGGCCACTTTGGAGAATCATAAAAGGATAACATTATGAATAGTAATAATTATGGCGAAAACAGTCCGTGTTTTAATTTTTTTTCGCTGCACTACGTAGGTATAATCAAAGAGATTGGTTTGGATTTGGATCGGATTGATTGGTATTTTAGCACAGACAAAAAAAAAACTGAAAAATGCTTCACCAATGGGATTTGATACGATTAACTTAGCGGTTAACTGTCCATTGTGTTATCCTTTTATGATTCTGCCAAAGTGGCCTTTTCAGGCCACATTTCCTTTTTTGGTTTGACTTAGATCGAATAAAGGTGTCCTTATTCGATATATTTTTTAATTCTGGTAATTTTTTTGAGGAGTGATTGGAGATATATAAAGTTTTGACGATAAAAACAGGGTGACGATTTAGTCAGCTGTATTGGTCGACAGTCGAATATATTTATGTTTCATTGCGAAAATTGTTTACTATGAGTGATTTCACCTACTAATCTAAATTATCTACTAAATTGCCACCCTATAAAGTAGGTAAGTACTTAAATGAGTTCTGAGTTATCTTCATGAGACATACCTATTCATCATGCATTCAAGCACTAACGCTATTTTGTTACTTTGGGGGAGTGCCAAAATAGCTCTAGAGCTTAAACGACTAGTTGATCGACTAGTTTCAAACTCAAATTATTTTATTTTATCAAGTACCTTGTACCTACTTGTTGACAGGCTTACGCTGTCCTCCCATACCTACTGAAAGTCAAAGTCAAAGCATTTATTTCAAATAGGCATATAAAAGGCACATTTGAACGTAATAAATTACGATAAAATAGAATTGATTCTAAGTCACCCATTCCAAAAAGTAGTTTTCGTATGGAGAATGGGCAAGAAACTCCACTATTTGAAAACATTGTAAAAGCCAATTATTTTTAAAAAGAGTAACCGTGGAATTTCTTGCCGGCTCTTCTCCTTAGGAAACGACCAATTGGAACCGTGCACCTAGCTTCTGGCGTTTCATAAGTGCCCATGTAGGTTTATGTGAAATAAAATATTTAGATTTTTTTGAAAATGATGATCTCTTGATGTATGCCATACGACTTGTTATAGTAGTCACAGTGGTGAATTAAGACAGGCTCACCTGGTTTGTCTAGTCTAGGTTTTCAGTGTTGGTTGATATTAATTTGTCACTCAATATCAACCACGTACAAGTAGGTATGTAAAGGAATAAAAAGAAGAGCTCATTTCGCATCAAGTCCAGAGGGCAGGGCTAATTTTAGGTCAAAGAATCAGCATTTCCATTCATTGGCAACCCTGCCAGCCTTTTGGGCTCTTTTCCCACTGACAGCAATGCGGACGAATTTTCTGATGTCTATTTATTTTCTTTATGTACTTGTACTTATTATATAATACCTATTTTAGTCTTATATTCTATATTGTATTTAAGATTTCATATTAAGCATGTAAATAAATTGCTATTTTCTATAATATTGTAAAGGTAGGTGAGGTGTTACATTAATTAAATAGATTGTTTCTAAGAAGAACCAATCTATTTAATTAATGTAAAACGTGCTTTCGCTGTGAAGACCCAGCGAAATCACGTTTTGGGGGACTGTCTTATGTAATTTTGATGTACGAAAAGTGCTGATTCTCAGCCTAATGTACAGAATAAATTACTTTTGTTTTTGATTTTTTTAGAGGTACAATGGAATTATATCAACCATTCCAGGAACGGTTTCCAGCTCTTTTCTAATAGTTAAATCGCATGATAACGACTGTCCTACGAATTCCTCGATATGAGGTAGTAAGTTCATCATCTGCCTAGCCTTTTCCCAACTTTGTTGGGGTCGGCTTCCAGTCTAACCGGATGCAGCTGAATACCAGTATTTTACATGGAGCGACTACCTATCTGACCTCCACAACCCAGTTGCTGGGTAATACGAAACCCCCTGCTAAGACTGGTTGTCAGACTTTCGGGCTTCTGACTACCCGTAACGACTGTCAAAGATCCACGAATGAAGCCGGGACAAACGGCTTAACGTACCTACTTTCCGAGGCACGGAGTGTCACAGTATGTAAATATGGTCACCCATCCACAGACCAACCGCGGCAAGCGTAGCTTAACCTGATCAATCGACCTGTGCGGCTGTATATTTAGCCACGGGCTCCTAAGTTATAAATAGTAATTACATTTGCAATTATTTTTTCTTTTCTATGGAAATATTATAGTCTTGTAGCAAGGCATGAAATTTCATACACGCGGTTCGCGTGCATGCCTCACGCATGAGTTGTTTGAAAAATTTCTACGTGACAGCCACGCAGGTTGGGATTTGCATATTATGTGATCTAAATGTCTTATTTTCCCATCATCAACTTACACCGAACACCACCAGGCTATATCAAATGGCCCATTTAACCAATATTGTTTATTGTAACACATTTTTTTCAGCTGCTTCATTTTGTATATTGAGTAGTAGTAGGTCGTTGGAAGTTGGCGGTATGATATCCCGTGTCTTCGGACTATGGGAGTTAAGGAAGAGGGAGTGCACCTGTATTTGCACACCCACTTGTGCACTATTATATCTCCAGCACCAGACGCTACACTCCGTTGAGATTGGCCGCCAAGGCTGAAATACTGTTTACTGTTTGAAGGACTATTATTAGTAAATCAAACAAAACAAATTCGACGATCAATAGATTTATTTTCTTAAATAACTTCTTATATCATACTGTATTTACACAACCGTATTACATCGATAGACTATTAAAAAAATCAATATTCATAAAACTTAAATTAGCCTTATAATCTGAGTCATCGATTTGGACGACTTATTAGACTTAAGCTAAATCGTTATATTAATTATATTACTAATATTTCATACCTTTTAAAAGTATTAAATTATTTATAAGTATCCATTGTTTCATCAAATTTTAACATAGGTACTAAGTGAGTAGTTATATTAAATGCTTGAAATAAACAGAACGAAACTAGTTGCTTTTATATAACTACTTTATCAATACTTATTTACAAATGGTATTTTTATTTAATAAGTTTAGTGCATTATTTTTTAATGTCATTTTGTTATCCTTTCGGCAATCGTATTGAATTTTTAATTCATGAAATTAGTGAAATCTGTAGCGATTCGATGAAGTCAAAGATTATGAATGGTGTACATGATATTTATCAATAAATAATGCAACAAACTTCTTTTAACAATAACTACATTCATATGGACTTCCATGTCTTTTTATTATACATATAACAGTTTATGTACATTGCGTTTGAAAACGCATAGCAGTCAACCGACCATTGTAAAATTATAATAGGTACATTTAAACGTTTTGTCCTAGTCATTGTTTTGTTTTCATTAAGCCAGTAGATCTGTCAACTCTTTGTAGAAAATTATCCAATAGTCATATGAACTCGTCGAGTAATTTCACACAAGTTCAACATGCATATCAAGGTCAAAACACGTTCATAATTTAAGCCTAAAATTGTAGGGCCGAAGTAAGGTCCCTGCGGGACACCTATAGGTCAATTCGGACTATGACCTTCTTTAATCCAAAACTAAGTTAGGTTTGTTACCTAATTACCTTAGTGAGTCTGTGGTTAGTTGTAACGTAAGTGTCTAGCTTAAATACACACAACATGTACTTCTTCGACTTTATGTTCAGAACAGAGAGTCAAAAGCCAACTCAGAATTAATTAACACGGACAATCTATTAGTACTTGGTACACGTCAAGGGTTGTTTAACAAATAATTTATTACAAGGCTGTTTTACCCTTCAGTGATAAATTAAGATGTACGCTTTGAAGTGACTTGTCTTGTAGACGACGTATCTTCAAGTGAAACTCTTGAACAAATTATTTCTTTAGGACAATTTTCAAGTTGAATTGCTTTCTCATTTTTTTCTTTTTAACGCTGATTGGATGGATAACAGAGACTGTAGATGCCAGACTTTTTGTTGGTTTTCTTTTAGTTGACATCATTCTGGTGTTATTAGTATCCGAGAAGAAGCCAGTGAATGCCATTTTGCGCAATCAATTTTTGTGTTCCGCTACATAGCGTGTTTTTTGACATGTCCTTAGTTTGTGATATTATTATTTTATCAAAAGTTTGAAAGCTATGGGCGTTAAAAGTACGTTCAAAGGGACAATTTGAACAAGAGTCGTAAAGATAAGCCTAGATATAATATAAAATAGTCATTCGACAAACATGTTTGTTGCTCCGGTCGTAAGGAAAAGTAATAAAACTTTGATATGATAAAACTTTAAACGGCCAGTTTAACTTCTAAGAAAGATGCTGACTAAACGTTATAGTCTTACAAAGTTGAGACAGCGAAAGTTTTATAAAGTTGTTAGCATCCTATCCTACTAACTACTAAGGTTATGTTACAAAATAATAATAGTTTGACCAAAAGACCAAAATGTTTTGAATTAAAGTATTATTATGGTGTGTTATTTCCTTGTTTTTCTTATGTGTCACAATGATATTACAGCAGCATGCAGCCTTCGACGACGAAAAGATCCTACTAACAAGGAATATATTCATGAACTCGTCCACTGATAATTTCCGACAACTTGTCGATTCGATTATTTGATCTATATTTAGCAATCGGAAAACTAGTATAATTTCTTTCGTGTACGGCGTTTTTCCTTTGAACGATGCTTAATAATTTAACAAGACAGAAATTCGTTGACTTATTGATGAAATTCTTTAACGGAGCTTGCGGTAGGAATAAAATGAGAGAAATCGTCACTTAATGAAAAATCGTTAAGCGCCATCTTGGATTTTTATTTTGACTTGACTATCGACTTCAGCACCCTCGAAAATCATCGTCATGGGTATCGTTTTCATGTTTTTCGAGGGTACTGAAGCCGATGCTGAAGTCAAAATGCAAATCTACGCTACTAATATTTAACTTATTTTTGAAGTTCGTTCCTGCCGGTTGTCCCCCGACACCACAGTTTTTTTTTCTTTTCAAGTTTATCAGGAAATCATCAGAGTTTCTTTATTAAATTGGTATACGTATAATGATTAAGATTCATTTTTGATACAAGGAACAGCTAAATTCAATATTGGACGTAATTTAGTGACACATAATTATAACGCCACGTTTCATAAATTCTCATGTGACAGCATGACAAATCTGACCAAATTAGTGTCTAGCCCTTGATTTACTACTCCAGAAAACACACCTCATTTTCCTTAATTAATACGGCAACTCAGTGTATTTTCCTCACTTGGCTGCCACAGTTTTAATAGAACGCACCCAACGCCACGTCATTGGTTACGTCACAAGCAATTTACTCAATCACGCACTTAGAGGAATTCCAATTTCTGAACTGTATTACCTATTGACTTTGTTAGGACAAGTTCTCGTGGCCTTGACACTGAAGCTGTAACTGTAGGTCATTTTCCATTGGTTCGTAAGCTTTTGTAATTAAAATTGTTCATTTCATAATTGGAATATCATTCACTTGAAATTCATTCATCACAAAAGCCACGTCTCTGAAGATCACTGTTTGAACTTGAAATAGCGAAGAAGTATCTGTTGCTATTAAAGCCAACTGATCAGTGTTTTCCCGTTACTGGTTTGTGGAGGTCAGATAAGCAGTCGCTCCATGTAAAATATTGGTATTCAGTTGCATTAGGTAAGACTGAAAGCCAACCCCAACATATTTTTTGGAATTCAGATGATGATCGCCTTAGGCAACTCTAATACCACTTGGGCCAAAACTTCTATCAATCTTATATCACGACCCCTGATATAGTTTGCGCACTAATCCGAAGGTCACCGAACTGGTTCCGAGAACAAAATTACGTCTCATGTTATATGTATTCCCTTTTGACGTTTCTAACGTGGCTAACAACGTCAATTGATTATTTATGAATCAGCCTCGTTTGGGGGACCTGACAAGAATACAGTGAGATTATTGGAGAAATTCCGGGGCCCATGAAAAAATAATCTGATGTACCGTTACGTAATAAGGTTGTCGGTTAGATTGTATTATTTACTAAAAGCTGGTTTATGGTTGATTAGTTTTGTGGAATACGGTGATTGTATTATGTTGTATAGCAATCATCAAATCAGATGAGATCATAATGTTAGTACGTTCAATGTCTATACAACATATTCTTTTGGTATATAGCACGATATTTGGAAGTTATTGAAATGTCTCGTTGATAAGAAAAGCAGTTACATTCATACTCCCTTTTTCTCTTCGTATTTGACATAATATGTATGATACAAAACTGACAAGTTATTTATAAGTATCAAGTTAACAATTTCCTATTAAGTTTTGGATGACGAACTTATCTAAGCTCATGAACTTACAGATGAGAAGATTGTTACAATCAATGATATTATACATAATAATATTTATATAACAGTAGCCATCATACTTTTTAAGTACAATTTACAAAATGTTCAAGTTATACTACCATCCAATGAACTTGAAGATGACCAAAGGACCCTACAAGTCATACTTCCAAAAATTTATCTACAATACCCAGACGTTAATGTGACACATCGAGATTTAGAAAAAGGCTGAGACATAGGAATGAGTGAAAGAGACGACGTTCTACAAAGTCGAATTTTTCATAAAGTCGATATGCCATATAAACGACCGCGTACTGTACACGGAGTAGAGAGCAAATGAAGTTTGAAAGCCATACCTCACCGGGACGTCAAAGCGACGTCGCCAGGTCGCGCTACCAACAAAACAGTACACAGCTAAATAGGGGGTGGCTCACTTGACGTCCGCTTGGTTACGCAGCCAACCATACATTTTGTTGGCGACGTGACCTGACTACGCCGCTATGGCGTCCCGGTGAGGAATGGCTCTAACACATCGCAAAAGAGCGTCAGCTGCCATTGATAATAAACTCAATAACAAGATGATCTAATCTTGAAATATTTGTCATTGGGTTTTGAAAGACGGATGATGCTCCATTTGGATCTGGTTAGACTGGAAACCAACCCCACCCAAGTTGCTGAATGGCAGCACGGATGATCACAGAAAAGAATCACGTCATGCGTCACCAAGACCATAAATGGGGTTGGTCGTAGATAATCCTTTTACTCACTATTCTGTAGATCAGATGGAGCTGATGCTACCATCGTACTTATTCAAGGTATATAATACAAAACTGTGAAGCTATTGATACTAGCAGCCCATGAGGGTGACGATGACGCTGAGGAGCGCTGCTGACAGTGGGTACTGGAGACGGAGCTGGCCACCATGCTGCATGGCAGCTGGGTGCTCACCTGAGGAGAGAAGAGAATGGTAAGTATAGGTAATACTGCAAGTATTCTAAGCCGAGATACCTTGAAAGCCATTACAATGTAAAATATGTTGGTTCCTATGGCAGACAATGACTTTTAGAAATATTAATCAGAAAAGAGACGTACGGAGACGTGCGGATTTAAGAAAATATTAATTATTAATCCGACTTGTCGAGAGGACCTCGACAAATTAGGTCACACAATAAAATGACTGAACTGTCAAATTATGTACCGTAGCGGTATCTACAACGCCACATGCGAACCACGCGTCATAATGACGTCACGCAAAATCCAGCATCTCGCAAGCAGAGTTTACCGCGCAACTAGCATAGATACAACGGCCAGACATGAATCATCGGGCAGTTGCCCGCCAGACACAAAACCCGTCTGGTCGGAGGATCCTTCCTTTTCATAGAGTATGAGTGAACTTTACACCATGTTCCTCACACCTCTATAGTACTACATACTGCTATAATATTGTTTCTTTAGGAGAGAGATAAGCTTAAACTTAGTGCTTGGCTAGACTGTAAACGCGGGCGCGGCGCGGATTACACAAACATAAGAACTTAATTTGAGCGTCCATTGTGGGCACGCGGGCGCGGTGAGCGGCGCAGGCTGCTTGGCGCGGGGACGTGCGTGCAACTCATAGCTCGTTTATACAAGTGCCCGCAGTGAGTGCGCGGGCGGCCCGCGCGGGGACCGGGGTTCTCAAACTAATTCCAGCTTTTTTCTAGTAAAAATAAGTCTTCTTCATCCATATAATATTTTGACAAACACTAGACATGAGACTCAGAACGAAGCCGAGTTCGGCTGCGGACAGGCATATCGCGCGCGTTCTTGCACCCGCGCCGCTCCCCACCCCGCGCTGCCAGTCTGGCCAAGCACTTAATCATCGTTTCGCCTTTTCCTTAAATGTTACACGACGCAGTAAGTTTGTAATAACTTCAGATAGATCCTAAAATAAGAACAGTTTATAAACCCAATAAATAAATCATAAAAAACTCAACTTACCGCTCAAAACATGGACGAGTACAGATCTCGGGTTAGCATTAGCTGGGGCACAGGTGTACCTGCCGGAGTCAGGGGCTTTAGCTCTCTGTACCAGCAGGTGCGACGTGGTGGTCTCCCCCTTCTCCGTGATGACTGACACCCCTCCGCGAGGGGAGTCGTAGTTGATCTCCTACGAAAGAAAAGACAAAGTTACAAAAATCATAAATTAAGGTGATATATTGAAAAAAATGTGGTTTTTCTATTTCCCGTACCGTGTTAAGTATTTGGAATAGGGATTTAATATTTTGGTATAACTAATTATGTTTTTTGGCTCTTTGGTCTAGTATCATATCAAAGGAATATCTACACGTTCAATGAATTTTTCATGACACAAAAAAATTGCAAATCTAGATCTATTTTATTACTTTTTCGATATCACGGCGTAACGCGTTAAGAGTTATTCAATAATAATAATAATAATAACTTTATTGATACTAAATACCTTCGTTACAATAAGTAGTACATGTAGGTAACAAAGAACAATGGAATTTATTTTAAAACATAGAGAATTATCATATCAAAGTTTACTCAAAAGTAGTTTTAAATTTAATTCATTTATTTTGTTAAAAAAGGAGAAAATTCGTTTTGGCACATCTTCTTTTGCGTTTTAAAAGTAATTGCATCACTTTCGCTCTCTTAGTAGATCAGTCGCCCGGATTTATTTTCGAGGTAGCGCCATTTTTTGGGAACAACAAGAACGGTTATTTTTGTGACGCACGTTAAGTCCCAGCTGTCATTAGTAGATCTTTGAAAGCCGAAAGACTGACAACCAGTCTTACCAAGGGGTAAAGTGTTAGCCAGTAACTGAGTTGTGGACGTCATATAGACAGTAACTTCGAGTTAAATACTAGTATTCAGCTGCACCCAGTTAGACTGGAATAATGATCCCTGCATATTAAGACGAAAGCGCCAGGGTAGCCCGCGAAATTCAATTTATTTTACGTTTTTTGCAATTTGTAAAAATATGATTCACGACCGTAACAAATATATATTTACAGAATTATAATCAATAAAGTCATCAACACAACTCTCTAAGACCAGGTAATCCCACTGAATGACTATTTCATGAAATCTTGACATTTGACAATTACCTATACCTACTAACTTAACAAGTTGTATTACTGATCCTAATTCTACTTATAATTCTACATACTTGTGACGGTCGCGAATCATATTTTAATCAACGTACAACTTAATACTGACCAGCAAATTACAAAAACCGTAACAAAATTTGAATTTCGCGGGCTACCTTAGCGCTTCCACCTTAACCGTTTTTGCTAACCAAACACACAGGAAATGAAGTAGTCAACGTCACGGTAATATTATCTAATATTACCGTGTCAGCGTTTTACATCATAATTATAGACATTTGCAACACTTATGACAGCAAGCGCCTCCATTATATTAGAGTAATTTGCTATTATATCTCAGGTGTGTCTGATATGAAGGCTTGAATTTATCATGTGTTAGCTACGGGATAGCTGGAATAGAGCATGTGAGTTAAGCCCTAAACAATAATAAACGGGCATGATGTGGGTTATGAAAGGTTTGGTTTAAATATAGTAACTCATAATAACTCACACACTTGTTAAAATTCTAGGAAAATCATCTACTTTTACATATTTGTAAAGTCAAAGTCAAAGCATTTACTTATTTCAAATAGGCACTTATACAAATAAATAATAAATTACAAGAAAAATATAATTGATTCTAGTCGCTAAATATGTGAGCACCATGTATCAGTATCACATAATTATTGATAAATCAATAATAAAAATAAAGGAAGAAAAAAAAATATTTAAAAAAAAATAAAAAATTTTTCGAACCTTTTTACCTTTTGTGGTAGACAAATTTTTATTCTAGGTGCAACGTCTTCACATATAATTATATAATGACATGTTTTTTGACGTTCAAAAGTGCCTTTAATGTGCCTATTTGAAATAAATGATTTGACTTTGACTTAAATGTATGATGTTTAGGCCAGTGAGTTGTTACCACTTTTCAGCCAGTTTTACAAGTAAACATTCGCGATACAAATAATATTTTCGTAACACACACTTAGTTGGTATCCACAGATAGTTGGTCCAACTGCCCCGTTGATCTCGTGGTTGCAGACGCGACTGTTGAGCTTGTGCACTATAATGTCTCCCGCGACGAAGGCTAGTCTCCTTATGGATTGGCCACCATGGCCGGATTACGGCCTGGAGGACTATTTTTGTTCCGAGTCCATCCGAAATTTGTGACGTAAACCTAAATAAATAAAACGCAAAAAAAAACGCTAATAAACTACTGCAACCAACTGAACTTTAAGATATTCAGATTTCAGATGCATCCATCTTATTACAGTTTTAAACTTTTACCATTCATCAAACGTGAAAGTCAGTGAAACAATTTTAGAAAGTCAAAAGTGAACACAAAAATGTTTCCAGAACAGTTCACGGAAGCTGCAGGAATGTGAAAAAATCTAAAACGGCTGCCGTGCAAAATGTAATGGTTAAAACTCTCTTCATTTTCCGTGTAAAGTTTTTCCCGGAATTTTTCCGTTCTATTTGTATGGTTTTTCATTTCATCGCCGGGGTCATTCTTTCGATAAATGTATAGTCCTTTTCCATGACCGTGATATTATTTGGTCTTTCTATTCGATCAAGCAAAAAATGGTTACGTTATCATGAGGCACGTACATTGTCAGGGTACGTATTTGAACATCGAAAATTAATATACCTACGTGTAAAAATGGATTAATTTTGAACATTTAATACATTCATTAATTTACCCTAAAAATACGTACAAGTTAAAATATCGAACAAATTTTGATAGAAGTAGTGGAAAAAGGTTGCTTCTGCAACGCATACCTATCGATATTTAGGACGTTCGATAGTTTGTACTTCGATATTTAGGACATTCGATATTCTGTATTTCGATATTTGGATTTTTCGATGTTGATATTTAGATTTTAGATATATTGGACGTAGGATATTTAACCATTCGATAATATAAACTTTCGTTATTTTAATTTTAGGTTTTATGATCGTTCGATATTTCCATTTTCGATGTTTTGAACATCGATATTTTAACAGTAGGTATTTTAATCTTCGATATTCAAATACGGTACGTATTTGAATATCGAAGATTAAATCATTGTCATCGTTGTATTAAAAAACTGGCCAAGTGCGAGTCGGACTCGCACACGAAGGGTTCCGTACCACAAGGCAAAAACGCCGAAAAAAACATGTTTGTTGTATGGGAGCCCCCCTTAAATATTTATTTTATTTTATTTTTATTATTTATTATTAAAGTTAAAATACAACTGAGTATTTCGTGAATATTTCAAGTGACTACCTGTTGCCATTTTTGATATCGAGCAAAAAAGGGCAAAAAAATCGCGTTTGTTGTATGGGAGCCCCCCTTAAATATTAATTTTATTTTGTTTTTAGTATTTGTTGTTATAGCGGCAACAGAAATACATAATTTGTGAAAATTTCAACTGTCTAGCTATCGCGGTTCTTGAGATACAGCCTGGTGACAGACAGACAGACAGACGGACAGACGGACAGACGGACAGACAGCGAAGTCTTAGTAATAGGGTTCCGTTTTTATACGGAACCCTAAAAAGTAGATTATTTATTTATGTGGGTCCTGAAAAGTATGAGTACCTATGTACCTATGTATGGTAGAACTTATAAGCAGAATGGAAATCCCATTGGGAATATAGAAATTAAATTTTAATAATATTTTTTTGAACTCAAAAAATCATAATGTTACACAAAATGACTTTAGAATCAAATCGAGGAATATACCGTTTCGTTCTACATTTTAAACAGTATTCTTTAACGGTACATTTGCAGATGCTTATTAAATATTTTCTATATACAACATGTCCCAAAATTCAACGATAAGCCAGCACCGGAGGATAGACCTGCCCATGACTACTCGGGGAAAAAAAGAAAAAAAATATATATCTCTTTTTTTTTGAAGTTATAAAAAAAAAGAAGAAATTCTTAAAAAAGTGAGACCTTTTATGATATTTTTCACTACCATGACCACACTTTTTTAAATATTTCTGTTATTTTTTTTTATAGGCAACCTGAATAGCACTGCTATCTACCACAATTCTTAAAAAATCCAGAATACCTCTAGTTTTTTCACGTAAATTAATGAAACTTAATTTATTCCCTAAATTTTTTGAAGATTTTTACTTTTAATCAACTTTAACTCATCGTGGTGTAAAAAAAAAGTATGAACACTACTATGGCAAGTTTTTTTATAAATTGACGCAACTAATCAAGATTCCAAAATGGTATAATACTCTAGGAAAATCAACCACAAAAAAATTATATCCATACTAGTTCAAAACAAGAACCAAATTCCTTAAATTATAGTTGACAGTAATCACTTTCACTGCGTGCCCAAAATGGGTTCTTGTTACAATTTCTAGGAATTTGAGTGGGGCATACATACCTTAGAAGTTAGAGAGAGATAGATAGATAGAGATATTTACGTTAAAAAGAGACAACAACAGGGCAGGTAGTGGGTTCTTGTTACAATTTCTAGGAATTTGAATGGGGCATACATACCTTAGAAGTTAGAGAGAGATAGATAGACAGAGATATTTACGTTAAAAAGAGACAACAACAGGGCAGGTAGAGAAGCTGTTATTATTCTCAGAGCAAGTCAGTTCAGTACGCTCTGCTCCTTTGTTTACTGCGCACCGTTCCGTATTCAACTGACGTGGCTCTCGTACGTACTAACGACTTTTGGCTTGGCTTTTTGGACTGGAATCGATCTGCAAACTGAACTGACCTGGCATTATCTTGGACTACGATTGTGTGTTTTGTGACTACGATTGTGAGTTTTGTGATTTGGAGTTCTGGCGCATTTTGGACTGTTTAACGATCAACATGCCGCAACCATACACACCACAGGAATACGCAAATATGCACCTCATCTATGGAGAAACCCGATGCAATGCTAACGCTGCTAGCAGACTGTATCGAGAAAGGTACCCAAATGCTCAAAGATATCCTGATTATCGAGTGTTTATTAATGTGCATCAAGCGTTTTCGGAGGGTCGTATGCCATCCAGTAGGAGAAACGCTGGAAGACCTAGTTCGGATCGTGATGAAGAAGTTCTCAATGAGATAGAAAATGATTCGACTACTTCGGTACGCGCCATAGAAGAAGCTACAGGAATCCCGAAAAGTTCTGCACATCGAATTTTACAACGTCACAAGCTTCACCCATATCATTACAGGCGTGTGCAGACGTTGTTACCGCGGGACTATCCATTAAGAGTCACATTTTGCCGTGTGATGCTGCAAAGGCACAGGGAAGATCCCCAATTCCTGGACAAAATTCTATGGTCGGATGAAACAACATGCAAGAAAGATGGATATTTAAATCTACACAACCTACATAGTTGGAGCAATGAAAATCCGCACTTGATGAGACAAGACAGATCCCAATATCAATTCAAGGTTAACTTATGGACCGGCATATTAAATGGAAAAGTAATTGGGCCCTTTGAGTTACAAGGAAACTTAGATGGCAATAGTTATTTAAACTTTTTACAAAATGACTTGCAAGAATTGCTAGACGACGTGCCCTTAAATGATCTCCAAAACATGTGGCTCCAAAATGATGGTTGCCCAGCACACTATGCCCGCCCTGTGCGAGAATATTTAAATCAAGAGTATCCAGGGCGTTGGATCGGGCGACTTGGTCCTATCTTATGGCCACCTCGTTCACCCGATTTGAACCCCCTGGACTTCTTCTATTGGGGTTGTCTTAAAGACAGGGTCTACTCAAAACCCATTGCGTCATTGGACGAGCTTCGTCGAAATATCAGTCAGGCTGCGGATCATATTAATCGCAGAAGATATGCAAGACAAATAAAACGGTCATTTTTAAGGCGATGTCGTGCATGTATTATTGCTGGTGGCAAACAATTTGAACATTGGTTATAATGTTAATAAATTACATGAGAAATTGTTTGACCATTTATTTAAATATTAAACATTTTCCAAGAACTAATACTTTTTATTACCAGACCGTCATTTGGCCCCTGTTTAGAAATAATAGGAACATTTTTTTTTTTAACTTGTTTGCCTAGAGTATTATACCATTTTGGAATCTTGATTAGTTGCGTCAATTTATAAAAAAACTTGCCATAGTAGTGTTCATACTTTTTTTTTACACCACGATGAGTTAAAGTTGATTAAAAGTAAAAATCTTCAAAAAATTTAGGGAATAAATTAAGTTTCATTAATTTACGTGAAAAAACTAGAGGTATTCTGGATTTTTTAAGAATTGTGGTAGATAGCAGTGCTATTCAGGTTGCCTATAAAAAAAAATAACAGAAATATTTAAAAAAGTGTGGTCATGGTAGTGAAAAATATCATAAAAGGTCTCACTTTTTTAAGAATTTCTTCTTTTTTTTTATAACTTCAAAAAAAAAGAGATATATATTTTTTTTCTTTTTTTCCCCGAGTAGTCATGGGCAGGTCTATCCTCCGGTGCTGGCTTATCGTTGAATTTTGGGACATGTTGTATATCTTAGGGCTGATTTTTCCATCGCCAGATAACTTTTATTCAAGGAATAAAATTTACGTTTGACAGTTTTTGTATGAAATAGCTGTCAAAATTTCAAAATTATTCCTCGAATAAAGTTATCAGATGATTGATAAATCTGCCCTTACTCTTATAACTAGTTTTACTTTTAAATCTGTCATCATCTTGCGTAACTTTTAAGGGTTGCACACTGAGCGGGTTCAAGAAATACTATTTTTAGCTTTTATATCTTATAAATGCAAAGCGCTGAAGATGCTATAATATATAATAAATCTAATTCCCTCTTTTCAGGCTCAAAATATACTTTTTTATCACATCTATTCAAAAAGAGCTAGGTTATTCTTCGTAAACAGGGACTAAATTAGCTCTTAAATCCCTAGGGACTAGAAGTGATTTGAATTTGGAATGTGGATATTGTTAGTAAAAGTTTCAGTCACCAAAGAGATCAACCACGAACATTGTATGAACAAGTAACAGACTGTATGATAAAGTAAAATGCGTGCGAGCCGAATAAAAAAAAAAGATTGTGAAAAAATAAAAAAAAAACGCGCGAAAAGCATTCTGCCTTCGTTCGTAATTCTTTACTCAAAATTGTATGTAAATAAATAAACGTACTATTCTTATTTATAAGTTGCACTTACTTATTTTTTCATAGAGTGCCCATTTTGGCAGCAACACTATTTTAAGCTTGAGTGACGTACTTTGAATCCCTCGTTGCGCCTTGGATTCAAAGAAACACTTTCGCCCTCAAAATAGTTGTTTGCTCCCTTGGCAAATAATCTACTATTTCGATATAGCTTGCAGAGTAAGCAAGCTGAAGTGGCAGTGGCCTGGCCATGTCTGTCCTTTTTTTTTTTTTTTTTTTTGAGGATGGGAAATCATCAAATGACTCCTCCCGCTCTGGGTGGAGCGGAAGGGAGTGTCAGACTCTTACTGACTAAAACCCACCCGTGTTCCTTCCTTAGCCCTTTATGTTCCGGGCCAGCGGTAACCCTTTCGGACAATCCCGCTGACCCGGCAGGCTTCGGCCCTAAGGGGCCCCTCCTCGATGCTGACATCTCTTTGAGGCGCGCGTGGAACACGTACGCGCCGTCCGGCACGGGCCTGGTCCTGATCGGGCGGTGAGCTACCCATTACTCTCCGCCCGCAGGCCCGCGCCTACGGTGGCCGGGAGTCGTCACGCGGCTCCCGACGCCCGGAGCGTCTCCCGCGGCGGCTGGGACGGGAGGCTCTCTCCCTGAGCCGTTCCGCCACCTCCTTCGCTAGCATGACTGCTTCGCAGAAGGAGGTGACTGCCTCCCACTCCCTCTCGCCCCGGACCATGGCTTGCACCAGGGCCGGACGCGAGAGGTCGCCGTCGCTGCCAATCGCCTCTACGAGGACACGGCGGTGCTCCGCCCAAGCGGGGCAGACCTCCACCGTGTGCTCCACCGTGTCCTCTGGGCGATCCTGGCAATGGTGACACCCGGGCGTTTCCTCCCGCCTGATGATGTGCAGGAACCTCCCGAAACTTCCGTGTCCGGTGAGGACCTGCGTCAGGCGAAAGGTGAGGGCGCCGTGGCGCCTCTCTAGCCACTCCTCAAAGAGGGGTCTTATCGCCGCTATCGCGGCGTGCCCTGCGCTGGGTTGCGACAGTCGCTCTTTCCATGCCGCCATGAGATCGCGCCGGAGATCCGTCCGCTCCGCAGCGATTTGCCGCGGAAGCGGATCCTCCCCCCGGCGTAGTGCCTCCGCGCGCCACTCATACAGGCGCGCGAGGACTATCGCCTCCAGATCCCATGGCGGCAGTCCGGCAAGGAGGCTTGCCGCCTCGCCAGAGATCGTGCGGTAGCCCCGGATAGCCCTTATGGCTACCACCTTCTGGGGCGCGTTCAGGTAGTGGGCGGCTCGCCGCCGCAGTGAACGCGCCCACACCGGGGCCCCGTATATGGCCATGGACCGCACGACCCCCGCGTAAAGCCTCCGGCAGGAGGCGTTTGGCCCCCCCAGGTTGGGCAAGAGCCGCTTGAAGGCGGCCCCGGCCCGTTCCAGTTTGGGGGCCAAACGTCGGAAATGCTCCACGAAGTTCCACCGGCTGTCGAGGACGAGACCCAGGTATTTCATCGTCATCCCGACGCCGATGTGAACCCCTCCTACCGTTAGTTGGGATCCCGATGGCGGCGCGTTCCGGGGCCCATGAAACGACATGGCCTCGGACTTGTGCAATGCCACCTCGAGACCCAACTGCCGGATCCTCTCCACGACTATCGCAACCCCGCGTGTCATCGCGTCGGCCGCCGCCTGATGCGACCTCCCCTGCGCCAGGACCAGCGTGTCGTCAGCGTAGCAAACCACGCTGACGCCATCAGGGAGGTCGGCGCGCAGCACCCAGTCGTACCCGATGTTCCACAGAGGCGGCCCCAGGACCGATCCCTGTGGGACACCGCACGACATCTCTCGCCGGTTCCACTCCCCATCGCGACCGGGGTAGCTGACGGCTCTTTCCGTCAGATACGCCTCGACTATTCGACGGAGGTAGGGCGGCACCCGGTGATACCGGAGTGCCTCCACAATGGTGCTCCAGGGCAGGGTGTTAAACGCGTTGGCGATGTCGAGTGACACCGCCACGACGACCCCAACCCGGGACACCGCGTCCCCCGTCGTGAGGGCTCTCACGCGCATGATGGCGTCCACCGTCGAGCGCCCCTTGCGGAAACCGAACTGGCTGTCCGCAAGATCCGGCCCCGTCCTCACCAGGTGCCCGACGAGGCGGCCCGCAATCACTCTCTCAAAGAGCTTGCCGACCTCGTCGAGCAGCACGATGGGCCGGAATGCGGACGGAGAGTCCGCAGGGCGCCCTGGCTTCCGAATGAGGACCAGCTTCCCCGTCTTCCAACGGCGTGGAAACTGGCCTCTCTCCAAACATGCGCTTAAGAACGCCTCCAGTCGAGGCCCGAGAGCCCCCGAGGCCAGGACCCAGGCTTTACCTGGCAAGCCGTTGGGTCCTGGGGCGGTATTTTTGGCCTTCAGCCTTCCTACCGCCGCTCTCAGTTCTACCCCGGTCACAGCAGGGATGTCGTCGTCGTCCGCGTGGTCCGCTTCGGGCACCGCAATTGGCGGAGCCATGGGCGGGGGAGTGTGCTCCCCCCGTGAAGGGAACAGAGCGCTCACCACCTCCTCCACCAGCTGGGGGCGGAGACTCTGCGTCAGCGGGGGGGCCCAGGTGCGGAGTTTATTCCGCACCATTTTATAAGGGCGCCCCCACGGATCTCTGTTCAGAGTCTCCACCATCTCCTCGCGGGCCACATCCTTGGCCCGCTGGACAGCCTCTTGGAGGGCGGTCTTCGCCGCTCTGTACCCCTCGTACAGCTCCGCCTCCGTGGCTTCCGCATCCGGAGGGCGAATGCGGAGCCTGCGGTGCCTGGTGTAAAGGTGTCGCGCATCGACGCACGCCTTGCGTAGTGTCTCCACCTCCTGCGACCACCAGTACACCTGACGTCGGGCGCGTCCTGGCCGGACTCGGGGCATTGCCACGTCACAGATCTCGGACATGGCCTCCCGGAACCACTCCGCCTCATCGTCGATGTTGGCAGGCCTGTCCGGTGATGACACCCAGGCCTGCACGATCGAGGCTTCCAGGAGGAGCTCCCGGTCCAGCTGCTTCAGCGCCCACCGCCGACCACTCGGGGCCTGTTGGACCAGCGCGCTAGAGGTCTGGGCGGAGACGTCGAACCGGATATACCGGTGATCGGAGTAGGTCTCCACCCCCTCCATGACGCGCCAGTCAATGACGCGTTGTGACAGAGCGGGGCTGCCGAACGAGATGTCCACCACGGACTCACCCCGCATCCGCACACACGTGGGAACAGAACCCCGATTTAGGACGACCAGGCCTGTTTCCAGAGCCCAGTCCTCCACCATCCTGCCCCGCACATCCGTGTAACGGGAACCCCAGGCCAAATTCTTGGCATTGAAGTCCCCGAGCACTAGCACGGGGAAGGGATGGTTTCTGGCGACGACGACACTCAACTCTGTTAAAGAGTTGTGGAACTCGGCGAGAGTTCGGTTCGGAGAGAAGTACACCCCCACTACTACTATCTCTCCGAACCGTGCTGCTACGCACCCCTGTCCCTTCGTGACGCATTCGAGGGACGGGGTGCCGGCGGCGGCCGACGAAAGTATGGCCACTGAGCCGCTCAGGTCCTCCACCCAGTCATCCCTGGGCGGGACAAAGTACGGCTCAGCGACCACGGCGATGTTAATCGACCACTGCGCCACGCTCTGGAGCAACAGGTCCTCAGCGCAGGCACAGTGGTTGATGTTCGCCTGGAGGAGGCGAAGGGGAGCCATTACTCCTCCATTTCAGCCCCCTCCCGGGCCCCTTGTGAGGGCCCCTCGACAGTGGCGACGGCGGCAACGGCAACGGCAGCGGCAGTGGTGGCGGCGGCAGCAGCGGCGTTGGTGGCGGCGGTGGCGGCGGCGGCAGCGGCGGCAGTGGCGGCGGCGACGGTGGTGGTGGCGACGGCGGCGGAGGGCCTGCCTTTCCTCCTGGTTCCGGCGGGTGGAGCGCAGGACTTGCTCCCCGCCCGGTGATCGGCCGGCTTGCCAGCAGCCGCACATGCGATGCAGTGCGGCGCGGCGTTGCACGAGCCGGCCTTATGTCCGGGCTGACCGCAGCGGAAGCACAGTGTGCTGCGGTCTACCTCCAAAGTGCACTGGATGCCAACATGGTGCCCCACATGGCATCGGTAACACCTCAGAGGCTTGGGTTCCAGCAGTTTGACCTGCGCTGAAACCCAGCCCACCAGGAGCCTTCTGCCCTCCGTGATCGTTCTGGCCGCCGTCACGGGGCAGCTTACCGTTATGGTTCGCATGCCCGTGTAGTCAGGACGTATGGTGCCTGCCCTCACCTGGTCGGCCAGACACCCGCCCGTCCTGACAACGGCGGCCACCACCTCTCCCTCCGTTACGGAGTCATCCAGGCCCAAGATGCGCATGTCTGCGCACTTGACGGGCCTGGAGACTCGAGCCTCGTCCGCATTGAGAGACGCCCTTAGCTTCTCAGCTAGGGCGTCAGCGGCGGGGCCACTCGTCGCACCGGGGATCTCCAGCATGCGGGCGCCAGTAGCGGTCACCCTGTGCCGGAGGCCCCCGGTGATCCCCAGCTCCCGGAGGTCCACCGTCTCTCTCGCTTTAGTGAGCACGTCGCAGTACGTCACGCCCCTCTTGACCGCTTCCGGCTGTAGCGTTATAACTACAGCCGCAGTTTTCGGGGCGCGAAGCCTAGCCGCGACGGCTCGCTCCTTGCGGCGCCGCCTTTGCGCCTTCTTTCTGGCCGCCTTGGCCGCCTTCTTCTTCTCCCCGACCACCTGCCATTCGGCGTCGGTCGTGGGAGAAGTGGGAGGGTTTTGGGGGCGGGGCGTTGGCTCTGGGGCCTTCGCCTCCCGTGCCGGCCTGCCCCTCTTCCGGGCCTGCGCCGGGGTGTTGCCAGTGGGCGCCGGGGCCCCCCCAGCCGGCGCCGGGGCTCCTCCAGCCGATACCGGTTTGGCCGGCGCTGGTTTGGCCGACGCCGATTTGGCCGACGCCGATTTGGCCGACGCAGGTTTGGCCGACGCCGGCTTTGCCGTCGCCAGACGGCCGGCCAGACGGCCCGGGTTTAGGGGCGGCAGCTGCCGTAGCGGCCGCGTATGAGGCCGCCTTCGACCCCGGGGCCGTCCCGCCCGCCAGAGGGGGGCGCAGGACTATGCCCTCCAGGACGGAGAACCGTGCCTGGAAGGCCGCCAGCTCCTGCCGGACCAGGTTCAGGACCTGGTTCTCCACCGGCACGGGCTGGCTTGGCAGTTGCGCCTGCGCGCTGCCGGCAGCCCTCAAGCCGGCCAGATCCGCTCGGAACCTCCCGTTCTCCTCCTGGAGAAGCCCCATGGCAGCCGTCAGGCGTGCGACCTCCGCCCGCAGTTCAGCCACTTCTTTAGCCGATGGGCCGGCATAGTTGGCCGCCTCCGCTGCCGCCATGATGGAAGCCGTCGCCGAGACTATGGCCCTGTTCTTAGAAGACTGTATCTTCTTCAGGGACACGTCCCGGATCGCGGCCTCCACGACCTCGGCAAACCTTTGCTTGCAGTTTGCGTCGGGGCCACCAACCACACCCGCCTCGTCGTCTGAGGGCTCCGAAGCGACCGCGCTACCGGTCCCCCCCTCCTTTGTGGGGTCCCCCTCCGCTCTCTCTGCGGCCTCCCGGGCAGTGAGCCCCCTGCCCTTGCCTCGCTCTCGGACTCCACCCCGCCTACTGGTGGGGATCTTCCGAGCCGAGGGTAGCTCACCGTCGGAGGACGACCCCTGGCTGTCCCCTGACCTTGGCCGCTTGCTCTTCTTCGCAGCGGCCACCTCCTTGGCACGGCAAGGGCTCACTGAGCCTCCTGTGCTCGCGCCTCCTGATGCGACGTCGGACTCCGACCCCGCATCACTCCTCCCCTCCTTTTGGTCCCCTCGGGGACAGGAGCCTCCTCGGCTCTTGTTGCCATTAATAATAATAATAATAATATTTTTATTCAAAATTATAAGGCATGGAAATTAGTACAGTTTTGCTTAAATAAAAATTATATTGCTAAAACTTACGTGCCTGAACTAGGTAGTCCTGTGTTTCAGGCGAGAAGAGCTAAAATAGTCTTTTAAAATTAATAAATAATCGAAAGTTTACAATAGACAAATAATTATATGTTGAGTAGCTTAACACTTAGTTTCTAAACTTGATAAATATTTAACATAAGTGAAATTTGTATACCTATATTTACTTTAATACAGTTAGTAAATTTTCTGTTTCTTCATAAGACATACTTTGAAGAGCATCCTTGAGGATTCTCTTACAATTTGTATAGTTCACAGAATAAATGTTTGCTTTCGAGTTTAGTCTATTATATAGGAGAGGTCCAAGGTACAGGTAAAATTTGGATATAAAAGCATGCTTTGTTGAAATTTGTGGACAAACAATATCTTTACGTCTTTTATTAGTATATCTAGCGCTGTAGGGTAGAGCTTTGTGTTGTTTTAATACAATGCCCATAATAAATAGCTGTCGAACTGTTAATACTTCACAAGATTTGTACAGGAGGTTAGTAGGGAAAAGGAAAGGGCGGAAAGTAGAGACTTTGAGAATCGCCCTCTGAGCTCTCTCGATGGTTAGTAAGTTTGTTTTACCCGCTCCACCCCATGTGGTAATACAGTAAGTTAAAATCGATTGACATAGAGCAAAGTAAACTTGTCTAACTAATTTTGGGTCAGCAATACAGCGTAACTTTTTAAAAACAAATATCAACTTGCGAATTCTATTATTTAAAGCTTCTATATGTTGTTTAAACGAAAGTGTGTCATCTATTATAACACCAAGGTATTTTGTTGTATTTGCCATTTTAATTTGAGGACAAACACATTGGTTATCTGTTGGAATTGTGCAATAATGAGCATATAATGTCGAGGTAGAGCCAGTTGATGTTTGCTTGCGCATCGAAAACTTAATATAATTTGTCTTGTCTGCATTTAGTGTTAGTGAATTAAGTTGAAGCCAATTATTAACAATATTAAATCCGTGTTGCGCAACTTTGTAGACATTTTTTTCTGAGTCAGCCGAGAATAGAAGGGCAGTGTCGTCGGCATAAGAAACAATTTGGCCATGATCTAGACTTAGATTACAAAGATCGTTTATGTATATCAGAAATAATGTAGGCCCTAAAATACTTCCTTGAGGGACTCCGAAGGACGTGTTTTTTTTATCCTCGCTGAGAACATCTCCAATTCTTACACATTGGGTACGATCTTCTAGATAGCTCTTAAATAGTTTCAGCTGGGTGCCTCTGATACCTATGGTTTCAAGCTTGTGCAACAGAATAGGAATAGAAACCGTGTCAAACGCTTTGGCGAGGTCCAGGAAGATTCCTACTGTGTGGTTACCATTATCAAGTTCTTGTCCTAGATAGTTAGTCAGATGATGTACGGCATCGTCTGTTGACATTTTAGGCCTAAATCCAAACTGCCGCTGAGACAAAATTAATTTATCCTCCAAGTATTTGTAAAGCCTTTTATTTATAATTTTTTCTAATATTTTAGACATAGAAGGCAGTAACGAAATAGGTCTATAATTTGTGACTTGATCTTTACTGCCTGATTTATAAACGGGGATAACAACAGCTTTTTTTAGGCACTCGGGAAAAACACCTGCAGATAAACATTTTTGGAAAATATAAGTTAGTGGCGGTACCAAAATGTGCTTGAACTGTTTAATAATTTTATTTGATATGTTATCCCAGCCAACTGCACAGTCGTCTTTCAAACTCATAATTATCATTTCTACCTCAGTCTCGTCAGTGTCTAGCAATGCAAAGGATGATAAAATAGTGCTACACGTAAATGGTGTGCTTGTTAAATATTGCGATTGGCCCCGAACTTTTTCAGCCAAACACTTTCCCACGTTAACAAAGAAATGATTTGCAATGTTGGCAGATGTTAGCTGTGATGAGTGTGCTTGTAATAAACCTGAAGATGACTGATTTTGTTTCGAATTAAACGTTACACTTTTAATAAAATTCCAGATTTTTTTACTATTTCTACCAGCCTTTTCTAGTGCAGTTTTATCGTAGTTGTTTTTTACTTTTTTTAGAAGATCATTACAAAAGTTACGATATCGTTTATACGACAGTTGCAAAATTAAATTATCTGGATTGGATTTAGCTTTAATATGCAGTTTATCTCTATTTTTCATACAGCGAATGAGTCCTGTCGTGATCCATGGTTTTATATTGTATTCTTTGTTTTTTAGCCGAGATATGACAGTATTCTTCTGAATTGCATATTGTACATGTTTGATTAAGTATAACATACAAAACTGCGGATCAGCGGAATCGTAGACTGGGTCAAATTCGATATTGCGTAAGTCTTCTTCAAGTTTGTTTACATTTAAACGCGAAGTTGTGCGAGTGACTACTTTTGGTAATTTACAATTTAAAATAAGTAGGTTAGCACTGTGATCGGTTATTGTTGAATTAGTTACAAGGGCAAGTGCGGGGAAATTCGACTTGAGTATTATATGGTCCAAACAGGAGCCACTTTGATGTGTAGGAAGCGTGTGAGCGGGAAGCAAGCCATGGAAAGCGCATAGGTTAAGGTATTCCTCAGCGGCTGCGTCAGCACTTTCTGGAAGAATATTGATATTAATATCTCCAATTAGAATTGTATTTTTGAAAGATGATAGATTCTGCAAGGTGTCGTTTAGAGAGTCGGTGAAATTGTTTATATTTCTAAAAGAGGGAGGTCGATATAAGGCAAGAATCGCTAATTCTGACCCAATTTTAATTAACAATCTGTTACAGTCGTGCATATTTGGTTCCTCGACAGACACATTGAGATGGTTTCTTGCGTAAACTACCACCCCATCGTTCTGATTGTAATTTATATTACTTTTATACATATTATATCCCGGAATTAGTGGTATGTTATATTGTTTGGAAAGCCAACATTCGGTTAAGACAATAACGTCACAGTTTATGTCTAGACGTTGTATAAAAATGTTAAAATTGTCGAAATTCTTAAAAATACTGCGAATATTTTGGGTTAGAACGGTTAGTGGACTAGTGTAGGAGGAGAGATATTGTTTACAATGCTCTACGTCACAAACATGGCATTCAGATACAGAGAAATTATCTATGTCACTTATTAAATTATTAATCATAATTATAACTAAATATAAAAAATAAAAATAACAAACAAAACAAACAAGGCTAGAAAGATACGTTATTAACGGCGCTCTTAGGCGCCTCCATAATCAATAGTATTTATGTACCTCTTTTCAGCCATTAGTTTCGCCGGACAGTCAACTGCACTTGTCTTGTGATTGCTCGGCTTTTTGAAGTGCAAGCAAGTAGCGCATTTCGGTTCCTCAGCCTTCTTTGTGCATTCTTTAATGGAATGACCCAGATCACCACAGTGGCCACAGGTAGGTGTGGTTTCCCGGCATGATTTGGCTGCATGCCCGTACTGCTGGCACATATAACAGCGTGTGACTAGAGTAAAGTCTCTTACAGGGCATGACGACCAATTCACAAACACTCTGTCTTTAGATATCAGGGCTTTGCGTATGTCTGCAGATACTTCTATTATATAATTACAGGTCTCAGCGTCCTTCTTACCTGACTTATGGCTTAACTTAATGGAGGTCAAAAAGGTCTCGAGGCTGTAGTCCTGTAGGTTCTCGGCTAAATTCTGGTGGAACAAACAAGTAAAAACTTCCTTTTCTTGCATGGACGAGGGCACTCCGATAACCACTACTCTAGGCTTTCTTTTTGGGGGCTCGTCTACAGTAAGGCCTGAATTTGATAACTGCATCGATTTTTTCACCTTCTCAATGTCGTCTTTTGTTTCAGTGCTGATAATGACACCGCCATTTTTCGTCTTACGCAGTCCTCTTACCTGAAGCTTCATTTGCTCTGGGCATATAATTTTTTGGACAAGTGTTTTTGTCTCCTCACTCGACTTTAGTTTGTCGTTAGGGTATATCGCCACTGAGCTTAAATTTATTGGCTGTATGTAATTGTTGGTACCTTTTTTAACCATATCAGCAAAGGAAGTTCCGGTTTTTTGTTTGATAGAAGCTCCGATTGTCAGCTTAAGGTCTTGTAGTTGCTGCGACAGATCAATTTGGTCTTCGAGTGTTTGGACGGTGGTGTGGGCCCGGACAGCATTCATCTTCAGGGACTGATACTGAACGGCCATCTGCGATGTGCCGTGACTAACTTTTCGGCATAGGGTACTTACACGCAGTTTTTGCTCCATGTTTAATTTGCCCTCTGCTGCTATAGAGCACACTTCACTTAGGCACTGCTCAATAGACGACATCCAGTTCTGTATTTCCGGCGTCGATATCGCTTCCATCATGACGTCGTCTCTCTGGCTGGGCGGTTGAGGGTGAGGTGCGGGTACGGGCTCGGGTGCAGGTGCAGGTGCTGGTGGTGGTGCGGGCACAGGTGTAGGAGGTGGGCTCCGAGGACATCTGCCACCCCGGCTGAAGGGACTGGATGCCATTGTGATACAAGTTATGCACTTGTTAATCACTTATTACACATTTTCACAGAAACGATTTACACATATTATGCCTACGACAACAGTTTGCTTTACTACCGGATATTTGGTAGATCTAGGTCACGACTCAGCAAGTGATTATTTATTTATTTTAATAAATCTTCGACACGTCCGTTCACAACAAGACTGCTGAATCTAAATCAATCATTGGCAAACGGGTGACAATCGTTGCCCCCCCCAGAATACGAATGGGGGCTTGACGTTCCCAAAGGGAACGTGGCGGATTCTCCGACTGCTGAGCAGCCGGTACCGCCCTGGGGTAGTTTTTTATCGAGTGTCGAGTCCATATTTGTTTGTTCCTTTTTAAGGGTGAGGTCCCTGTTCGCGCTAACGACCGGATCCCCTCCGGCCATTCATCCCCTCGGCACGCTCGACCTTGGGATTGGGGTAATTTTTTATAGAGGTTGTCTTCCTCGCGGCCCGGACCTCAGTGGCCCGGACCCCCGGTCCTGAGTTCAAGGTTACGGGGTGGCCGACGGTTGGGCAGAACCAACCGCCGCCCCGGCGTCCCCACGCTGCCGCCGGATGCCGGACAGACGCAGCGCGGGCATGGGACACCCTCCAACGCCCACACTCTCGTGGGTACCGCCTCGTGACGGTCTGCGCCCACTCACCTCCCTCTGTAAGCAGAGGGGGAGTAGACGCATGACCGTCTATAGCCCGGTTCCCTTCAGCGACCATTCAGGATGATCGGTGATTGGAACCATGACCTTTCACCGTGTGTTGAAAATTAGCCGCCAGCCCCAAGAGTCCACCAGAACCAGTGGGCAATTGGTGCTGACGTTGCCCAGGGTGCGCCGCGAGGAGGCTTTCAACATGCACCCCCCATGTCTGTCCTGGAGAGCTGATCGCTTATGCCCCAAGCGTAGTATGGGACGTCCCTAGCTAGAAGGACTGACGACCTTAAAAATGTGGCTGGGACAAACTGGATTCGGCATTACGGAGGACAGGGTGTAGTGGCGTTGCCTGGGAGAGGCCTATGTCCAGCAGTGGACTGCAATAGACTGAGTTGACTGACATACTGTTATTTAAAATATCAATGAAAAATACCACTAATCCAGAAGCGAGCCGCAGTAAACCGTACCGAGGTACTTATTAAGACACCCAGACTTGCTATTTTGAAACGTAAATACCTATTCTGGAAACTCAATAAAAAAGGTTAATATGAAAAGAAACCGATGGAAACCGTAGCCAGTTATTAAAAAGTAAAATGAACTCTTATTTTTAAAGTGTGAAGGGATAGTCCGTTTCACACACCCATTCAAATTCGAACTCAACTTCTTAATAGTCCAAAACGAATCGTAAAACTGTCTATAATGTTCGTTCTAATAAGATATCAACTAACTTATTCATTTGGCTTCTCTCCAGAAATTAAAGAGGCGTGAACGAGCAGTGATTGTGACTTGGAAATTAATTTGATTAATTACTGAATGATTTGTTGAAGAAATAGTGATTATATTTTAATAAGTAAATCTTCAGTGAATATTATTTGTGAATAATGGCCGTGTTAGTAGGTCATTTGTTAAATCAATAGTATAAAGAGGTAAAACTGTTTGTTTATTTGGTTTGTAAAAGGTAATCTCTGGAAGTATTAATCTGCAGTGGCTTCCAAGGAAAGCTCTCAATCGATAGAGTACCTAAGTAGGCCGCTTGTACACAATTTGTCGAAGTGGGGCATTACTGACCTAGAGGTGTGAGGAACAGGGTGTAAAGTTAACTGATCTTCGAAAGAAAAGGGAGGATCCTCTGACCAGGGGGCCTAAAAAAGGCCACTTTCGAGAATCATAAAAGGATAACATTATAAGATATAATACGGTGAAGACAGTCCGTGTTTTTCTTTTTTCGTTGCACTACGTAGGTACAATCAAAGAGACTGGGATTGGATTTGGATTGGATTGATTGGTATTTTAGCACAGACAAAAAAAATATAGGTACTGAAAAATGCTTCACCACTGGGATTTGATACGATTAACTTAACAGTTGACTGTCCATTATGCTATCCTTTTATGATTCTGCCAAAGTGGCCTTTTAGCCCCCCAGACGGATGTTGTCTGGGGGGCAACTGCCTGATGATTCATGTTGGGCCGTTGTATATGTATATGCTAGTTGCGCACTAAACTCTGCTTGCGAGATGCAAGATTTTGCGTGACGTCAGTATGAAAGTAGTTCGCATGTGGCGCCATCCAACATCCAGGGCAAGCGCGGTGCTTCTGATCAGATCATGCCCAACTTGCTTAAGTGTCTTAAGTGCCCGTTCACCTGCATCTCTGATGACCTAAAGAATGCCACTGATGCCGCAATCAACGTGGCTACCTACCAGGCTCAAACTACACACATCAAAAGTGTCTAGGGATCAAGCATTTTTATGCGGATTTCTTGAGATTGAGATGTGGCTTTGTAATAAATTTATGATTTTATAAATTTATATGGATCCTTTTTGGTGCATTTCATAATTTGAATCAGGAACTGTGAATCAAATTCGAGTAAAAGATGAAAATCAGCTGTCAATATTTTCCCTATAAAAACATACAACGCATTGAAGACATTATTAGTGCTACTGTTTCCCTACTACTGATTAAAACCAACGTTATTATGGAGCGGCGACGTCATTTAAGCAGGGAAGAAATGCTCAGAGCCGTGGGAATGATCTACTCGAAACTGTCAAATTTTCCCAATCAACTTTGAGCCTTATGTTTACGCGATAAAGTTGAAAATCTATTAAAGAAATTTGACATTTTGTAGTAACTTGATATGCTGGCGCCTGTACGTGTAGGTACCCTATGTAACTGGAGAATCCTCGACCCCTGTCATACAGGATGTCCTAGTTCAGGGATCGAGACCTCACTGACGTAACGTGTACTGAAACTTTTGTAAATAAATTACTATTACTAACAGCCAAAATTAAAACTTTTTCTCGAACAACAGCTCCTCACAAAAGTGCATTAGTGTTAAAAATAACGAAGTAACAACACAATGGAAGCCAGTTACTTTATATTTTCTAAAGTCCAATTGTTGGAGTAGATGTCAAACGCAGTGCACTTTCTATAAAATGAGTTCCAATTTAAAGAACGAATCGTATTCGATACAGGATACACTGATGTTCTAAGGAGTCGTCCGTGGCCTTTCTGAAGTTTAAAAAGAAGTCGTGAGGACTTTGTTCCAATTGTGGTGTTTTCAACAAGACTTTTGTGTCTTTCACGCTTTTTACATTTCAGTGCTTTAAAAATGTTTAACATTGTTTAGTTTGAATTTAATTTATTGAACCAATGTTACAAAGCAATGTTACATGTATTACCTTATAATTAACTTAACGTCGGTCTGTAGCTGTTAGCGATCATCATTTGGATCTTTACGGCGGTCCGCAAACTAGGCGGCACCTGTATCTTGGGGGCCAGACTTTGTGACACATAGTGCTATTTACCACTGCAGTTTATTTAGGAGTAGGTAAACAAAAAAACGAAACAAACAAAAAACAAACGATACAGGCTCCCATTAAAATAGATGGACAAATTTTAACACAGTGCTCAGTACGTCTAACTAAATATATCCAACCAAAAAAAAAAACTAATTGAAGTGATTTTATTTTGACCTAAAATAATAAATTGCCGGCGGACATTAGTGTATTTTCGTTAGCTGATTATTGTAAGTGTCTATGCGTTTTTCTTACATATTTTTTTACTATCGTACTTATTTTGGTGGTCTAAATGATTTCTAAAAGTCTGTCCATCTATTTTAATAGGACCTTATATAAAACCAGATTAAATATTGAGATCAAAATGAAAGTAAAACTTAAATCCTTAATTAAAATTTTCCAAGAACGTGTTTTGTTTTACCCCTCTTACCAAGGGGTATTATGCTACCCAGTAACTGTGTTATCGAGGTCATAGAGACAGTTGCTCCTTGTAAAATACTGGTATTCAGCTGGGTCTAGTGAGACTGGAAGCCGACTCCAATATTGTTGGGAAAAGGAAAAGAATAAAGAAGAAAACCAAAACAATACATCGTGTACTGTTTTGGTTTTAACTACTTACGGGACCGGCGGAGCATGCGTAGTTCATACAAACGTAATACCAAAATAACTTTGTAATCAAACATTTTCCTAATGTAGGTTGTATGGACACTGATTTAAAGACGAGTTATGAGAAAATAAGTTTTCTATAGAAATTTTAAATTCCTATCTCGTATTTATATCAGAGTCCTTTCAAAATATATATATTTGGGAACCTAGATATTCTGTAATCCAATCGGAATAAATACACACTACCTTAAGAATATGTTTGATTTACCTACAAATTATTTTGGTATTTCGTTTGTATGAACTACGCATTAGCATGCCCCTTAATAGTCAAGTCACTGAATCTGTGTTTGAAATGTATGCCTTTTGTAAATAGGTAAATGTTTTTTTTTTATGGTTAGGTACAGTGGGCTGCACCAATTGGGTACCCCAGTTGTATGAAAATTTAAATACAACTAGGGTACCCAATTGATGCAGCCCACCGTACATCTCTAGTTTTTAAAACCGTTCAAACTATTTCTTAGATTGGCACCTCATTGGTATTTCTGACCCGAGTACGTCAACTTTTTGCATAAAAACCAAGTTACAGTTTCTTTGATAGTTTTCAATACTCAAGCTTGAACATGATTACTCAATCTGTCAAGCCTTTTCCCAACTATGTTGGATTCAGCTTCTAGCAAAACCGGATCCAGCTGAATACTAGTATTTTACATGGAGCGACTGTCTATCTGACCTCCACAACCCATGGGTAATATTTTTTTATTTGAAATGGGTTTTCTCTTGACTCTAGTATCTATATGGTTATATAGCGGTATCTTCAACGCCACATGCGAACAACGCGTCATACTGACGTCACGCAAAAATCCTGCATCTCGCAAGCAGAGTTTACCGCGCAATTAGCATAGATACAACGGCCCGACATGAATCATCGGCCAGTTGCCCGCCAGACACAACACCCGTCTGGTCGGAAGATTCTCCCTTTTCTATAGAGTAAAGTGAACTTTATACCCCGTTCCTCCTATCTCTATAGTTACTATGTAGACAAAATAAATGCAAAACTCCACAAAGTAATTAGTAACTTTTACCAAACAACTTGAGCTATTAACGACAGAAAAATAGCACTTACACTCACTTACACAGTAAAAGTTTATTACAGATAATTCCTGCACTTACTTAAACGTCGATTAAAAATTGACTTTACCAGTTTCAAGTAAGAGCAATAAATTAGTCTGAACTAAATTGCAATGGTCCATAAATTTATAAATTGTAGGTAGATTTTAACGACCGCCACTACCCAGGCTACAGCTTGATATTTATGACTTCATAATTTTCTGCATAAACATAAAATTCGTATTTTTTAATGGACTAAGAATTAGCTTGGAAATAAGCTACTATGATGGATGAGCTGTAAGAAAATAGCTCATGCTGTGGTTTAAAATAGTCCAGCTGATTACTCCTAACCCTCTTGCTGTGCCCAACAGGGTCCATAATGATCTAAATTGTACAGGTTGTTAGGTTAAACGAGGGACACTTTGAGGGGAGTTAGTACTCATGAAAATGAGCAACTTTTACTATGGGGCCGAACCTGAAATCGCAAAAAAAAATCAGCTGTTCAGTACATTTTGACGAGCTATGCGAACATAAATGTAGGAAACGGCTTATTTTTTTCGCGATTTCAGGGTTATTCCGATATTAAAAGTTGTTCATTTTCATGAGTACTAACTCCCCTCAAAGTATGTCCCTCGTTTAACCTAACGCTCTGTATAGTTACCACCAAAGTACACATTATGGTAAAGCAATAAAGATATTGAGTATTATGCAGGTTGCGCAGGACGTACCTACTTCTTTTCACTTTTGATTCATTCTGTGTTCTAATATACATTAATTACCTAATGTATTATATACTAAAAGCTTCCTGAAAGTATGTACATCATATTGATGTAAGAATTATCAAAATTGCTTCATGAGTTTTTGAGAAAATCGCGGACATACAAACATACATACATACGGGTCGAATACAGAACCTCCTTTTTGGAAGTCAGTTAAAAATAGAACGAAAAGCGAAACGTCTGATATCGGCTTATGGTGTCGTTATTCATGTAAGATTTTTCAACGCCTGTTGTATTACATAAAGCTAGGTATAGCCACACTGAGGCGTACCCCATGCGGGATGAGGGATGCGACGGGTTATTCGCACTTCGTCCCATTCGCACTTCGTACCGCGTTCGCAGACTTGCATGGGACTAAGTGCGAATGGGACCAAGTGCGAATGGGACCAAGTGCGAATGGGACCAAGTGTGAATGGGACCAAGTGCGAATGGGACCAAGTGCGAATGGGACCAACTGTGAACGCGGGACGAAGTGCGAATGGGACGAAGTGCGAATAACCCGATGCGACTTCACGCGTCGATTGTTTTAATGAAGAAGTCACGTGACTCTTCACGCCCTTTTGAACACCGCCATACAAGTTAGTTGAAACAATCGGTGCAAATCAATTTCCTGTCGCATCCAGCGCGGGATTCGCCTAGGTTTGCCCAGAGCTAATAATAATAATAATTATTATTTTTTATATTTTTAAATGTTTTTATATTTTTTATACTAATATTTAAAAATATAATTTATATGTATTCGATTTAATAAAGGACATAATAATAATAATCTTTATTTATCCAAAAACATACAGAGTTTGAAATACAGTTTGATATTTGGTTTAGAAAGTACATTAATAGTTTATGTTGCAAAATCTGTACAGAATAATATTCTCTACCTCTTAAGCTAGGGTATACCTGTATTATAAGAGGTAGTTTACGGTCAATAATCAACAAAAACTTATATCTCAAGTGGACTGTGTCATTCTACTGTATGGTATAAAATAGTAGAATTGTATGTTGTGTGTTAGTGTGTGTGAGTGGTGTGTGTGTGTAGGTGTGAATGTATGTGTGTGTGTGTGTGTGTAGGTGTATGCGTATTATACAAGAAAGGTGAGTAAAGACTCCGTGTAAGAGTAGTCCTTAAGGAGCAGCCACTCTCTGTCGATTGTTTTAATGAAGAAGTCACGTGACTCTTCGCGCCCTTTTGAACAGCGCCATACAAGTTAGTTGACACAATCGGTGCAAATCAATTTCCTGTCGCATCCAGCGCGGGATTCGCCTAGGTTTGCCCAGAGCTAAAGGCTTTCAAAAAGTAATGTATATATGTAAGTTTCAAAATCATTAGATAGATAGATAGATAAACCATTAATTTGACGCACACAAAAAGACAGCACAACACACAAAAGTACAATATTAGATGATAACCAAACTACCCACATGATTATAATATAAAAACAAGGCGCCGATATAAAAACAAGATGAAAAACACATCGAAATAAAAATGACACTATGACGAATACTAAAGTACTAAAGTATTTAACCAAGCTCTAAAATCGACCTTTAATAACTGAATATCATGGCCTATGAAACATACTCAATCATACAATAATCTCGATAAAATACCAACATACTCTTAACCACATCGTATTGAAACAAATGACGCCCCATATCTTGGCAATCCTTTCGACGCAAACTGGCAAGAATTCAAATCAACTTGTATAAAAAGAGGCGCCGTGAAGTCTGTGTCACTTAATTTAGTTCAAGAGACCCGTATTGAATACTAAAGACATGTTCCTACCTACATTATTATATAATTTAAGGTTAAGTAGTATTTATCTATGGGTCTGTGTCACCTGATGCAGTAATAAATGGATTCAACCGGTCGATTCTGTAAAAATCTCACCGTGAAAACTTAGGTGAAGTGAGTTTGTTTTTGCTAGGAATTGACACTATTGACGGCTCACTAAGTTTTCACGATGAGATTTTTACAGAATAGCACCGCAGCTTACAAGATTCTTAAAAAAGACATAAAGTCACATACAGGAAAAGTTTTTAACCAGTGCGCAAATTTTGACATAATAAACTTGAATATATTTTAATAAACACGTATTTTTTATTTTGATATGTTTCAATAGTAAAAAATTAAGTTAACGCTTACGAGACTTGTTTACTCAGAAAGGAGAAACCCGTTTCTGGGCCTAACCGTTACACGAATAAGATATGTACCAAAAAAGTCGTCTATTTTGCTAAATTAACCCATTTAAATCTTAGCCTCATTTACAATGGCCAAGTGTAGAAAATAATTAGATTTCTATTTTTTTGTTTTAAACCACCTTTGTAAACCGTTACAACACTTATTTTGTTATACGTCACTAACTTCACAAATGCTGGTATTCTATCAATAGAGCGTACCCTAAGAATATGATCGATTTAGTGGAAATCGATGCTGATACAAATAATTAAATAACACTCCATTGTTTTAGTATAAATGACTTTTTAGGTATTAAAATCAATGTAAAACAATTAAATCTGGAAACTAATTGATATTTAACGTAATCGCCATTAAAAAACATTAAAAGAAATAAATAATCGATAAAATCGACTGCACCATGGATTGCACTAGTAAACGGCAAATGTCAATGTCAACGTCTGTCAATTGTCATGGTTGTAATGTCATGTCATTAATGTCATTCGCTTTTCGGATTTTTGTGCAAGTCAATGTCTTGTGTTGTTTTTCTGTATTTCTGGGGATTTATTTTTTCATAAGACCTCTAATCGAATACTGGACTCTGAAACTGATTGCATTCTGACTGACCCTCGCCCGAACAATGGACACCGTTACATAACCTGCCACCTGTGCTGACTTTTGCAGCTGGAAAACCTGATCTGATTATTGCTCTTTTTGACGACTGGCACGACATCATGAACCTGTGCATTAATTGCGGAATAGCAATGGCCCACTGCCATACAATAGGAAGGCGAAGATTGGAAGATGAAAATAATTCTTTCAATTGTACAGGAATGGGTCGCGCGCGCCTCAAACGGTTAGTATCCGATATTTCTATATTGTAACATTTTTGTACAATGTATGTAATAATTTAATGTAGTCGAACTAAATAGTGTTATCGCATTTGTTCAGTTGTTTGTTGATAGTTGTACTTTATATAATGATACCAGAATGTGCAGATGTGATGTTTCATTTTCGAAGACATGACTGTGACATCACCAATCCAGACTGAACCTGCATGGTTATTGGTTAATTATATTCCCTCTCAGAAAGGAGACCTGTGTCCATGCAGTGGGAATGTAATAAGGCCGCTTATGTTTACCCAAATGTGCCACTCGGATGTTTATTGCTAAATGCTAATGCTAGACCTAATAGTCAAATGATAAATGTTTGCTTCAGGTAAATGAAAATGACTTTAATCTGCCAAGCTTGCTGGAATCATGCCAATGCTGTATCTCTTGATGGAAATATATCAGAAGGGAGTGAACAGACACCTACAGGTCACCAACGAGTGTGTATTCACCGTGGACATTCTCTTCTGAGAAGAGTTCGTTGCCATCAACTTACGACTACTGGTACAGTGCAAGAACACAGAATACACAGTTCGTTACTCAGTTATAAGAGGACGGATCCTACCACGCACGGTTAATATAATAGTTTTTTTCATGCTTTTTTAATAACATTTTTTTTAGTTTAGTTTTGATAACAAGGGCATTTAAAAGTTTTATTTGGTATGCTAAAACATTTAAGTGAATTAGAACAGTGTGATAATGGTTAAGCTAACTCAGGCCTACTAAACTACATCAGGAGTTCTTTAGATCATTCTTTTTCAAAGTGGGCAATAACACACCACACATCTCTGGTGTAAAGGCACCCTTTAATGTAGATATATTATTTTCAGGTGGGTGCTTCAAGTGTTGTCTGTCACTCTTGTTGGGTGCGAGCAAATAGAGCATCCCGGCCTTTCCATGACCTATAGCAAGAGTTGTCAACATCGGACTCAAACTTAAGAGGAAGAATAAAGTCGAGGCATATTAGTAATAGGATGTATTTCGTTTATACATTAGTCGACAGCTCTCTAAGTGGAAGGGATGCTATAACCGAACCTGTATCGTTAGCAAAAGAACGGTTGGATGCTGTATCCACACCATCAGCATAATATGGTATCTTGGTTAGGCACGGCACCAGGGTAGTCAATTGCCTCCTGCACAATTTCTGGATACCTAATGTGTTATTATATTATAATAATCCTAATGAAGAAAGTAATTAATAAAACCATCACAATTACCTGTGTTTTTTTTATTTTAATATATTATTGCAATCTCAGATTACTTACTTACTGTAATCTGAGATTGCATCAAATCCCTAGGTACAATATTAACAAATGCAAGCCAGTAGTGATGTAAGTGGGCCTTGTATAATAAACATAGTTTTCTGCATAGGTTTTCAGTACCACTACAAGAACAATCAGATAAATCGGAAGTCATCCCCTAAGCGCTTTTTATATAAGTAGGTACCTAAAACCTCATCGTGATAGGCGGCAGGTGCTGCAGCGCACAGCACATGTGCGTTCCAGATTTACGTAGGAAACGAAAGTCTCAAAAATATCATTGTTTAACTAGGTACTAAAAATAACCTAAAAAGTGAACATTGTTGTCTGATTTTACCAATTTGGCCATTGCTGGGAGACGTGAAAATTGGGCTCGTGAAACCTTCCTAAATGCTCTAATTTATGGCAAAATTCCAGCCCTGTAACGCCAGGCCCAAGTTTCTATGGAGTTTGGGTTTCTCCTTTATTTTATGGACGTCGCTTGCCAGTCCGTCGACCGGTCGCCCGATTCACGCCGCGCGTCGACCGGTCGCCTGACGCGCCAGCTGCTATCAGAAAGTACTCACGCGCGGTCGCTCTATGCGACGGCGGCGGAGTTATGCGGTGCGATTATTGACCCCAGTTTAGCGCTACAATTTTTTAAGTTTAGACTGTGTAAAGTTATTTGTAAACGTAATTTTTCGTAAATTCCAATTTATCCTTCATACTTTCATGGGCTTAGGACCATTAAAATGCAGAAAATAAATCATAATAAGTAAAAATGTAATACCTACTTACGTTTTAGTCCATTCAAAATAAAACATTTAGGTATGATAGGTACTTAGACATGATACAATTTAGATTGAAACAATTGCATTTTGGCGTATTTAAAAAATTGGAATTAACTATCTTACAACAATGTCTAATCAAAGAGAACCTAACACACTAAGATTGTTTATAATTTCTTCTTACCTCTACATTTTATTAATCACAATATTCTAGGTAGGTATTGTTCGAAGTGACCTCCTCCTTTTTCAAGGCATAAACGTGCACGTTTAAATAAGTAAGCATTTAGTTTGTTTTGGTCACTAACACCACTTTTTACTTCACTGAAAGCGTTAATTATTTCTCTCATTAGGGACCGTGGGATTGAGGGTCCCTTGGGCTCGCATACGAGGTACGCTCTCCCTTTCGTATCTTCTTCGTGCTGCTCGTAAATTTTCATTGCTTAACAAATACACTCGCACCATTTCATAATACTCGCGGTGAGTAACGCGCTAGTCTAGTACGCGGCGCGAACATCCGACCTCCGCTTCCGCAAGTGACGTACTGCATGTGCATGCGTTTTGTTTATCAAACGCCGCGCCGGCGCCGCATGCCCCCGCACCCCCGTGTCCGGCCGGCGGCCTACGCGTTTTCATTCATGCTCATTCATAGTATTACTATTAAATTATATCCATGTCTTGCTTATTTCAAATTGAGACAAAGTGGAAAAATGAAAAAAAAAAAAGTGTTAAACTAAAAATGGAAATGTGTTCTATTGCTTACACTGAGCCACCAAAAAAAATTACGCAGTGGTTAAAAATTTTTCCTGTATATGAAAACAATGCTTAAAAAAAACAGTGGCAGTGAAAACAAGACATATCGGATTTACATTAAAACCGAGTACATCCCGAGGACAGACAAACACATCCGAAGCGGGTATTTTTTAAATCGTCTTTTATCCAAAACACGCGCGGTGTCGCTTACGGTAACAGTGTCGCGAGTTCAATAGTTTTGCCCATCTCAAGAAAAGCTGAACGCGCCTAAATAAATTTTCACTTCAATAAATAAATATAAAGTTCGCACAGACGTCACCCGGAACCGGAACCCTAAAAACTAGCTCTTCCTTATAAAGATGTCCATGCTACCCTGTATGTCATTTGCGTAAATGAACATGATTTTGCGATGGAACATCAGCACCCTTATTGCGCAACACGCTATCAATCACAATCTGAATCATTTTGAAGAATATTGCTAAACCATTGCTTCATACAGGAAAAGTTTTTAACCAGTGCGCTAATTTTTTTTGGTGGCTCAGTGTAAGCAATAGAACACATTTCCATTTTTAGTTTATGACTTTTTTTTTTCATTTTTCCACTTTGTTCCAATTTGAAATAAGCAAGACATGGATATAATTTAATAGTAATACTATGAATGAGCATGAATGAAAACGCGAAGGCCGCCCGCCGGCCGCTGGACTCCCAGCGCACGAGACGGGGCGGGGGTGCGGGGGCATGCGGCGCGGCGCCGGCGTTTGATAAACAAAACGCATGCACATGCAGTACGTCACTTGCGGAAGTGGAGGTCGGATGTCCCTTCGCCGACCCTGCGCGCGTGCCGCGTACTAGACTAGCGTAGTGACAATGTCTCATTTTACTCACCGCGAGTATTATGAAATGGTGCGAGTGTATTTGTTAAGCAATGAAAATTTACGAGCAGCACGAAGAAGATACGAAAGGGAGAGCGTACCTCGTATGCGAGCCCAAAGGATCCTCAATCCCACGGTCCCTAATGAGAGGACAATTTTAGCAGCAAACCAAGGTGTATGAAACAAGTGAAATGCCGGCTGTATGTAGAAGAGGCTCAGAGCCTAGATGACTTGAAAGAAAAAATAATTAACGCTTTCATTGAAGTAAAAAGTGGTGTTAGTGTCCTAAACAAACTAAATGCTTACTTATTTAAACGTGCACGTTAATGCCTTGAAAAAGGAGGAGGTCACTTCGAACAATACCTAAAATTATTGTGATTAATAAAATGTAGAGGTAAGAAGAAATTATAAACAATCTTAGTGTCTTAGGTTCTCTTTGATTAGACATTGACGCAAATTGTATCATGTCTAAGTACCTATCATACCTAAATGTTTTATTTTGAATGGACTAAAACGTATTACTTTCTTACTTATTGATTTATTTTCTGCATTTTGATGGTCCTAAGCCCATGAAAGTATGAAGGATAAATTGGGATTTACGAAAAATTACGTTTACAAATAACTTTACACAGTCTAAACTTAAAAAATTGTAGCGCTAAACTGGGGTCAATAATCCGCCGTCGCATAGAGCGAGCGCGCGCGCGTGAGAACTTCTGATAGCAGCTGGCGCGTCAGGCGACCGGTCGACGCGCGGCGTGAATCGGGCGACCGGTCGACGGACTGGCAAGCGACGTCCATAAAATAAATTTCTGAGTAAACAAGTCTCGTAAGCGTTAACTTAATTTTTTACTATTGAAACATATCAAAACAAAAAATACGTGTTTATTAAAATATATTCAAGTTTATTAGGTCAAAATTTGCGCACTGGTTAAAAACTTTTCCTGTACATATACAACATTATTTTTAGGATAAACGAAAACCAAAACAAGTGTCTAGTATTTCTAGGTAAAGAATCTATGCAGGTACAAAATTTCAAAACTGTATCTTGAAAAATCACAAAGTTATAAGCTTGTTAAGTTACCTGTTTGTCCGCGCCGCGCCGTCTTGCGCTCATTGATAACAATGCCTAGGTACCTAACCGTTCGGCGCGGAGATTGGTTAACCTACTTAGTGTCGCCCGGTGTCCAACTTTAAACTGTTTTTAAATATTTTTGGGACAAAATATACCATGGGGTAAAAATTATTGGAATCGATTCAGTTACTTATTCTGAACAAACTATATTCAGGTTTCGCATATACTAAAAATAACGTTGTATAAGTTCCAAAAATTTGTCTGCTCAACAATGTAAATAACGCCATGGTCAATAACATTTTATTGGCCTATCAAATTCGAAGCCATTCCTACTGATAATGTGTTACGTAATTAGCCCGCAGGGTTAAATTCGAAACTACGGGTAGAAGCGCAATGTGGTCAAAGGACACACAACTATTATTGTTACGATTTTCGGCCGGTATAAAGTAACTTGTTCACACTAAAGTCAGTGCCTTTATACCTATTACAGGCGGTGACGTTAGTGTGAACAAGGCTAAGCGTTATCGCTGTCACTGTCGCACAACTGTCTAATGTGTCAGTGGCAAGATAGAGACGGGAACATTTGTCTAAGTCAAAGCAAATGCTTCGTAACTTTTATAGATTTCAGCGTTAGTATAAAAATGTACTTAAGTCTAGTTTAGACAGTAATAAAGGTTGGAGGCATTATTCTCGTGCCCGAAGGGACGCTTTCTCGCTGAATGTTGACGTCATAATTTCAGTCCATTCGGTCCCAGGTTAGCTAACAATGTGGTCTCTTAGATTGAATTTGGATGACATTGAAAACGTCACTTGGATTCAGACCATAGGTAATAAACCTAAAATCTCTAAAATGTCACTTGGATTCAGACCACAGATAATAAACCTAAAATCTTATGATTTATACGTCAGTGCTAAAACGTCACTTGTATTCAGACCACAGATAATAAACCTAAAATCTCTAAAACGTCACTTGAATTCAGACCACAGGTAATAAACCTAAAATCTCTAGTAATTCTTCATCTTTGTGTCGCTAGCACACGACAGAATTTCATATAATGTTGGCCCAAAATTTTGCTACTCCCACGACGCGGCGTAAAAGGTCACTTTTACTACATGTTTTGGGACATAGAGGGCAGTATTAAAGGTGGAGCGTAGTTTGTGACCCGCTGCTATGGTTCCGTCGAGCACTTGCGTCGTCCACTTTACCAGGTTGGAGTTATATGTTCCCACTTGGGTCTCTGGTGTTTAAAAAGCTAGCTTAGAATCACCAACATGCGGGCCTGGTGAACAATTCTCATTCCTTTTCTTTTCGTGCGTACGTGTAAACGTTGAACAAATTCAATGTCATTAGGAACTTCGAGACATGCTGTTAGTTAGAAAGTTGATGCTAGTTGCCCGTTTCAAAGTATAGATTTGTTTGGAGAAGAACCGGCAATAAACTCCTTGGTAACTCTTTCAATATTACATTTTTACAATATTACTACATAGTACCTATTGTTTTAGTGTCTCCTCATCATCATCTTTTCAGCCCGGAGTCACCCACTGTTGGTATACCCAGAAGCAGAATGCAGAAGATTTTTGCCATACTTCGCGGTCCCGTGCATCACTCGTCCAGGTTTTTCGTGCGATTTCGACTATATCGTCAACCTAGCGCGTTTTGGACGGCTCTGGTTCCTTTGTGTTAGTATCCACTAAAAGAATATTTTTTATAGGAAAACAAAGTTATTCTGTATTCCAGAACTTTGAACTCTAATAAGGTGATACTTAAGTACGCTTTAAAACACTTAAACTTCAGTGCTTCAGCTTTACTTAAATTGTACCGTCTTATTCATAAAACAACAGAATCAAGTTAAAACGTTGGCGTACGATCGCTCAATTTCGTGCAAACACGACGCACATTTGTACCGCGCCCCGCCTGAATACTAATCAGTAGGTTATCCGATGAAGGATTCACTGTGTTATATCAAAGGGTGAGCTCTAGATTAAGTTTTACACACAAAATTATACTAACGTCAAACTAGGGAACTCGTAATTAGGATGCTTATTTGAGGCAAGATATGAAAATTAACTTTACGAAGTAGCTTTTCTTGAAAGATAGTGAAACATCTACTGTAGGATTACGAATCTTCGAAGTTTTTAAACGTATGTAGAATGCTATTCAAAGTCGCTGAGCGCGCTGTGGAGCGAGCTATGCTCGGAGTTTCTTTGAAGGGTAAAATAAGGAATGGAGAAAGAGCTGGAGTTACCGACATAGCTTGCAGAGTAAGCAAGTTGAAGTGGCAGTGGGCTGGCCATGTTCGTCGAAAGACTGATGGTCGTTGAAGCAGACGAGTCCTGGAGCAGTTTTAAGTCTAAAGCGCTGAAGATGCCACGATATAATAAATCAAACTCTCTCATTTCAGACTCAAAACATACTTTTTCGACATAGCTTGCAGAGTAAGGAAGCTGAAGTGGCCTGGCGGGCTGGCCATGTCTTTCCTGGAGAGTTGAAAGCGTATCGGCAAGCGTAGTGTGGGATGCCCCCAGCTAGATGGACCGATGACCTTAAGAAGGTAGCTGGGACGGACTGGATGCGGAAGGCGGAGGACAGGGTGTTGTGGCGCAGTCTGGGAGAGGCCTATGTCCAGCAGTGGACTGCGATAGGGTAAGTTGACAGAAAGCGATGCTGCGATGCCAGATATGATAAAGACGTGCATTAAAGTCTTTCATTAATAAACTGTTGACCAGATGTGAATGAATGTCAATATTTTACTTGAAACAATTGCTAAAGTATCCTAGACGTGTTGTCAGAATTTGGCTATGAGGCGACCTATCTATCTCACATCTTATCCTGCGTGGTCTGACAACCAGTAACTAAGAGGAACTGATAAACTCTTCCGAATCCGTCACTATATCGGCTCACTGATCTTTTCTTGGTTCCAATCTATTCGGATGCAGCTAAATACCAGTCACTTACATGGAGCGACTGCCTATCTGGCCTCCACAACCCAGTTACTGGGTAATATGACACCTCTTGATAAGAGTGGTTGTCAGACTTTCGGGCTTCTGAAGACCCGTAACGACTGTCAAAGATCGACGAATGACAGCCGGAACTAACGGCTTAACATACTTTTTGAGACACGGCGGATTCATGGTATGTCAAGATGGTCACCCATCCACGGAGCAACCGCAGCAAGTGTAGCTCAACCTGATCGATCTAACCGTGCAGCTGTTTTTACTTGACCACAAGCCCCTCCGTAATCCGTAATCAGTGATTATCACACTAAAATTAAAGTCGTTTCCCAGCAATATAAGGCCGCCCATTGTATATTTATATGTAGTTTTCTTTAAAAAAAAAACGTTATCTATTTTCTTGGTGTACAATAAAGTATATATAAATAAATAAATATTTTGTGCTCAATGTTAGATCTACCGGGTAAATGATGGGCCTTTTTACACCCTGTACGAGGGCTGCCTTTTAAGAGGGTTTACGCCGTATGGCATTTCATACAAACTTTCAAGCCCTTATTTTTCGAAATGAATGAACTGATTTTAATGAAACTTCGTACGCATAAGCAGGATACAAAGGTCTAAAAAGTTAGTAGAGAACATTTTCGAAAAATAGTGTTGCAGCCAAATTAGACCGATTTTACATAGAAACAGAGATTTCCAGTTATCTATTTCTAAATAATACATTTCGAAAATGTTCTCTACTAACTTTTTAGACCTTTGTATCCTGCTTATGCGTATGAAGTTTCATTAAAATCGGTTCAATAATTTCGAAAAATAAGGGCTTGAAAGTTTGTATGAAATGCCGTACGGCGTAAACGCTCTTAAGTTGTGTCGTTTGAAATAAGTAGGTATAGACAATCTAATAGATTATTACCATTCATTGTTTTTCAAGGAATTCTCCTCGTACTGGCGAAATAAAAGACGATCGCTTCTCATAGTTCAACAAACTTGCTGATCGTCATTTATCCAGCAGCTGTTGTTGGATAGTTGGATAAATGACTATCGGCATGTTGAGCAACCGGAGGCTCTTATCAACATAAATAGTTTCTAAATTGTTAGAATTTACACTCAAAGCAGAAAGGCCCTCGTGAAATAAACCGAGTCAAGTTTGAACAAGGCGCCAGTGAGGCGGGGATCCCTTAATTTGGTGGACGTCGCTACATTTATTACCCTGGCGTCTCGACAAACACCGTGACATGAAACATTTGACTTAAAAAGTAAGAGATATATCCTTGTAAGTGACATTTTGAAGTGTACGTGTTATCTTTCAATAATGTAATTGAGACTGACAGTTGACGGATGAATAAAGAGAATATTGGTGTCAATGTGATTTGTAATGACATTAGGCTGTTTTTAAGTGAACATGGTTCAAGTTTCAATGTTATAGTGACTGAAAACTGAAAAAATGTCTCAAAAAAATCAAAAGTCATTTATTCAAATTAGGACGAGAATCAGCATTTTTCGAAGGTCAAAATTACATAAGACTGTCCCCCAAAGCAAAAAAGAAATCATCATCTATAATGTAGATTCTAATCTGTTATGATATTAAATAATAATTATTAAGAATGTATTTAGTCCAAGTTGTGTTAACATTGTCTGTGTGGTGCCGGACTTAAAGAATTGCACCACCCCTTACTTCCCGTGGGTGTCGTAAAAGGCGACTAAGGGTCTTACCGGAGAATGGGCAGCAGCATTCTCTATTTATTCCACCATCATACCATACTGCGATCGCCAACCCGCCTGCCAAGCGTGGCGATTATGGCAAACCCCCCCAAAATTGGGGGAGGCCTATGTCCAGCAGTGGACGTCTATCGGCTGAAACGACGACGACGACGGTGTTAACATTAATTCCCAAATTGTTACTAAAAGTTGTAATTGTTACTACCCTACGGTTGCGGATTTTCGAGGACAATTTTGTTATTCGAAAGTTAATACGAATATGGATTCTGTTGGAATTAAAGCTTACCTAACTTTTCTAACAAAGTCAAGTAACTAGGTAGAGGTACCTATATTTTTGTTGGATACCGTTAGGTTCGGCTTTACGTAAGCTTTATTTCATTTTAATCCGGTTGAGTCTTTTCTAATCGTAAACGCAGAAACAGACCAAAAAAAAAACTCTCTACACATAACACAGAATCAGTGAATAATGATCCCACTGCTGGGACACAGGCCTCCTGTCTTCGAGAGAGAGTGCTGGGCTGTAATCTACCACGCCAGCCCCGTGCGGTTGGGTAGATGTCACATGTCTTCCAAGAAGGGTCTAACTTTCCGAAGGTAGGTACTAAAAAATCTTACAATGTTCAATTCCAGTCCAAATCAAACTATCTTTTCGTAACTAGAACATATTTTCTAGCCATAGCGTCTCTCTGAATCTTATCTTAAGTGCTTATGGCACGCTCACTAACTTTTAATATTACTTTTGAGTTTTACATTATCATAAAATGCACACCAGTTTTCTTGGCAAAATCTTCGCCGTCAGCTCGCCCATATTTTTTTGGTACAGCCGTCTGCACGTTCGTGGTAACACTTTGACTATGAGCAGGCCCAGCGTAGTAAAGAGTTTCAACACAATAAGAGGCCAGATTACGCTGGTTTTGTTACCAATGAGGTATGGCCTACTGTACAATGTCGTTATATATCTTGTCAGGCCGTTGACAGAGGAGATAATTTCGCTGACGCCTGGTCCTTGCGAGGGGGACTTCCAAAATGGCGGAATTTTAAGGTCTCAATGTCACGTAGTCTCGTTTGCAGACAGCTTGATAAATGTAATTATTATTCTTGTGCTAAGGCACCAACGGCGGGGTTTGGAGTAGGGCACGTTTTTAGATATACAGCTGTTTATGCAAGGTTTCTATTGATTTTAATTAAATTTAAGCGTTCACGTGGGAGAGGCCTGTACCAAGCGGTAGACGTGTTGTGGCCCCGACTTACGAGTTGTCGGTCGTGAGTTGGAACCCACTTTACTTTATACAACACTAGCTGCGCCCCGCGGTTTCACCCGCGTAATGGTCGATCCCGTGTGAATATCGGGATAAAAAGTAGCCTATATGTTAATCCAGGGAGTCAGCTACCTCCATATTAAATTTTATCAAAATTGGTACAGCCGTTTGAGCGTGAAGAAGTAACAAACATATAAACACACACACACACACTCACAAACTTACGCCTTTATAATATTAGTGTGATTATTTTTAGTATATGCGAAACCGGAAACACGTGTCTAGTTTTTATGTAAAGAATCTGTGTTCAAAATTTCAAAACTGTATCTGTAAAGTTATAAGTTTGTTATGTTACTTGTTTGACCGTACAAAAACATGCGCACCCGCACCGCGCCGTCTTGCGCTCATTGATAATAATACTTAGGTACCTAACCGTTCGGCGTGGCGATTGGATAACCTACTAAGTGTCGCTCGGTGTCCAACTTTTAACCTTTTTTAAATATTTTTGGGACAAAATATAACATGGGGTAAAAATTATTGGAATCGATTCAGTTACTTATTCTGAACAAACTATATTCAGGTTTTGCATAACCTAAAAATAACGTCGTATAAGGTGTTTTAAGGTGTTAAGAGGTGCTTTAGACCATCGAACTGAACAACTTTCACTATGGGACCAACTCTGAAATCACGAAAAAAAATCAGCTGTTTCATACATTTTGGTCAAGTAGGTATTGAAATTTTGTATTAAACAGCAGATTTTTTTTCGTGATTTTAGAGTTGAACCCATTGTGAAAGTTGTTCAGTTCGATGGTCTAAAGCATTTCTTAAAGTTTTTTAACACTTTGTACGGGTATTTGATTTCATCACCACTGCTCTCAAAATGGTGAAGGAAATCATCGTGACGAAACTGGCATGTTCTAGAACCAACATTTTAAAGACATGTAACATCCGCCAACCCGCACTGGCCCCTGTGCTGGATTATCGCCCACGCCCTCTCACAGAGGGCTTATGTCCCAGAAGTGGGAACACCCCGGCTTATTATGCTTATGCTGTGTTGTGACTGTTTATGATGATTATCTTGACTGTCTCATAAATCATTACGATTTAGGACATAATATAGACGATTACGATTTAGGGTATAAATATACTTTATGTATGTATTTATTGTATTATGTAAATGGTACACCACAGACTACCTACAGTATTTGTCTGTCCTTCCCTTTTTTAATCCATCCAAAGGTTGTCTTTAAAAGATGGCTTTTAGTGATATGACCGCCCATTGTGTCACCCTTTGTACAGTTTCTATAATTATGTCTGTAATTAATATGGTGTACATAATAAAGAGTATTACTATTCTATTCTATTCTAGGACTAAGAAAGTTTCAATAACACAAGCCAAACAGATACAGAACAGGTTACACCATAATTGTTTAAATAATGATTTTAAAATATTAGAGCCTAACGATTGTTTGGCTTGTGTCATTGAAACTTTCTGTGGTACTTAATATTCTTAGTCCTGAATCGTAATTATTTATTTTATGTCATTGTGTGAGTAGGCAGTGTGTGAGATATATGTATGTATATATCTCACACTGCCTACTCACTCAATGACATTTAACCTATTAGTACCAGTTAGGGATCTTTTGAGAAGACAAACAGCATCATCATTCAAGTTGCTAATGACCTGAAATGAGATAATATTAGGTACTAGATTCTGCCCACAACTTCGTCTGCGTTAAATTTGCCCAACCCCCTCCCCCCCTTCTGACGTACACCGTCGCTAGTACTTCGTTTTCGCTTAGCGTTCTTTCTGACTTTTTTTTCTTTTTGCTCGTCTTCTTAGGGTTCTAACGTGATGTTATAAAGCCTTCCTCAATAATTGAGCTATGAAATTTAAAAATAATTTTTCATATGCTACTGGTACTTCCGAAGATTACCCCCTACATAGAAACAAAACAAATACCTCTTTATAATATAACCCCCTTACTAATAAACGTTGTATAGTTACACAACGCTTTGTCTTCTTCTTTCGAAAGTCAAATTACTGACGACTGAAAGAGAGAAATTTGTGTGTAACTATTCATCTGATATAATAGGGTTAGGTAGTATAGAAGTATAGATGTTAAGGTGAGTATAGACTAGAGCATTTACTTGTAACATAACATCGAGCCGCTCTAATGTGTCACCCTTTCACAAACCGAACAATCAGCACGATGCTCGACGTTTTGTTACAACTTGATTTTGCAAACAAACGAGCGAATTTCTGTAACATTTCATCGAGCAAAAAAACGCATCACACGTGACCAGCAGGATTTCAACGACGAGCATAAGAAAATTATAAAGGAATTTTATAGGTAAATGCTCACTTGCGGTGAGCATTACTTCGAACGCAGTGTCTCGCAGAAACATTACATTACACGGAAATGCTTTTTTAAATTGAGCTTTTGCTTGCATGAGAAAATGCTGTCAACTTTAGTTTGATGCAAAGCCTTGTGAAACCTAGTGTAATTACCCTAACATTTCTAATTACGTAACTTAATACACAATATGATGCAGCAGTACGAATTGGCAGAAATTATCCGTCTTTACCAGTTAAACGTACAAAGTTAATAGTTCCTATTACAACTAGATTACTAACACCTACGTCATGCTAACTCACTCCTATTTCACATTAATAGGAAACCACATACGAAGCTAGATGAACATCTCTCAAAGGCAGCTCGCACACCTCTGCGTCGACAAAGTTTCGATACCAACTAATTTATTTGCAAGAGCGAACCTGCCAGATTCAATCATTTGATACAGTTCCGAGGTGAATTTATGCAAATTGGGGACAGATGTAAATTGTTCAGTTGCAACAACTGTTTGTCAAAAACAATTGTGTAGAATGGGTGGTCCCAGCCATAAATAAATTCTTGTGGTTCTCATTGAATGGCCCATTTTGGGGTTTCGTCGGTGACGACAAAGGGATCGCGTCAAACGAATCGTATTGGCATTTGTTTGGTATCGGGGGTGAGATCTCCACAGATACAGGTGAACTGTTGGGGTAATTGTTAACCAACCCGCAAACACTTTGCTTTAATGAAATTATTAGAAATTCATTTCGCAACGGAAGGAAATTTGAATGTACAGTCATCAAGGTCGTTTGATATAGTTGAACTTTTAAATTTGACAAATGAACAGACTGTTTGTTTTCTCTTAATTAAATTAAATTTTATTCGAAAACGAGTTTAAGGTCACACTTAAGTTTAAGGGCTCTGCTTGTGGACTAGCCGAAAGCGCAGTGTGCTGTGCCGAAGTTGGTGATGAGGCTGAGGGTGATGACCAGGGAAATGTTTCTCACTAAACTTCTACAATATCCAACGACCGTGGAGGAGATAAGTAGTATCTCGTTTGATGACCGTACAATTGCACAGCGCAGAGTTTAATGGGTAAGTAAATATGCTGATGCTGATGTTTTTAAACAGTTTTTTTAGATGGTGTTATTTTTACGAAGTTATTGATCACACATCATGAGACATCACTTGAATTAGTCACAGAAAAAGGATAGCCTACTACTACGCGCAGTGCTCAAAGTGAAGTCGTGTGTTTATTTATTTATATTTATATATAGGTACTTTATTCCATCATCTGCCTAGCCTTTTCCCAACTATGTTGGGGTCGGCTTCCAGTCTAACCGGATGCAGCTGAATACCAGTATTTTACATGGAGCCTATCTGACCTCCACAACCTAGTTACTGACTGGGTAATACGATACCCCTTGGTAAGACTGGTTACCAGACTTTCGGACTTCTGACTACCCGTAACGACTTTCAAAGATCCACGAATGACAGCCGGGACCAACGGCTTAACGTGTTTTCCGAGGCACGGATTTATGTATACTTTATTGTACCTACACCATAAAATACATAACAAAAAAAATACAATAAACACTACAAAACATACAATGGGCGGCCTTTTCACGTTGTTCATGGATTTGTATTTTTAACGTTCCGAGATGAATCGGTTAGTCCTCTAATCCAGAGAGATAATTTTGTATAAGTAACTAATTTTGGTGATCACTTACAGCTGTGTGAGCCGCCTGCTTGTTTGCTACAAGTTCACATCAAAACAGAACAAATTAGTAGGTACCACTTACCTCATCATTATGAGTCCATCTTATAGCTGGTGGAGGTTCCGGGGAATGCTGCACCACACACGTCAGGTTTATGGTGCTCCCCGTGTTGATGAACAGCTCCGGGCCGCCCAGGATCGTCGTCAGGGGCTCTGTTGGAGAAAAAAAAAGTGGTCAGTGCTGATAATTTAATCAGTTTCCACGTAAATGGCCAGTACAGAAGTCTTTCTGAAGTTATCTGGGTAATAGTTTGTGAAGTCGTTAAAAATTAAAAATTTGCATAATATGGTTGTACAGTTAGGGAAATTAATTGTTAAAGAAAATCAACACCATACGTCAATTAGTCGTATTATAACTATTTTCATTCAACAGTCAAATAATGAATACACGGACAATAATTATATTCAAATCAGAACTGCCAATTTTACTACTGTTCGATAAGGAGGGGCGCCCACGAGCAACTTTTGTCTCCGCAACTAATTTGTCTCTCACATCAAGTCAACGGGTTTGTATGAAAGTGCGCGCATGTAGCGACGCGACAGCTGGAAAACATTTTTGTCCGCGGGTTTGGACGCAACTGTCTAGCCAGTTGCCGTTCAACCGAAAATTTTACAAAAAAGTAGCGATGCTGTCGCTCCCGTGTGCGCAACGTCAAAATCTCGGCGAGGAGACAGCGACAGAGACAAAAAAGTTGCTGGGCAACTAAGTTGCTCGTGCGTGGGCGCCCTTCCATGTTACACAACTTACAACTTTCTTCTCAGAGTAGTCAGATAGGAAATGCCGACCTCATCTAGTTTTAAAAAAAACATGATTGACGTGTAAAAGTGTTTGTACAAACCTACTTACAAAATAAAATCATTTATCATTTATTTATCATTTAAAGCCTAACAATTTATGTTACTGACTTTATCTATAACGCTAAAGAAAGGCCATTAATGCCTCCCCACATCTCATTTTCTCACCCTGTATCTACTACGCGTTAAATCCACACGGTTAATTTAGGCACACAATATTTATTAACATGTAATCAAAAAGCTAAAGACGAAAATGTTTTAGGAAAACTGAAAAGCTTACTTTTGTAATAATGAAACATCATTATTTAATTTCCCTTTTGGAAGATAAGGAAATTAAATGAAAATGAAAGGTTTTAATAAATTTTTATTAACGTTTTTAAAACTAAGCTTTATTTTGATGATGGTAATTTTATTCTATGCGTCCTTTTTAATCATGCATAATTAGCCTAATTATAACGTTCCCACCGCTGGGACACAGGCCTGTTTTCTATGAGAGGGAGTACTCTGAAATCACGAATAAAAAAACCAGCTGTTTCATACAATACTTCAATACCTACTTGACCAAAATGTATGAAACAGCCGATTTTTTTTTTTCGTGATTTCAGAGTTGGTCCCATAGTGAAAGTCGTTTATATTCATGGGTAGAACACCATGTAAAAATTTAAATGGTCATTGAAAAGTAACCCTGTGTATAAAATAATAGTTAAGTATGTACAGCCGCGAATCATATCTAGATCAACATACTTACAACCTGCCACTGACCTGCAAATTGCAATAAACTAAAGAAAATCTGAATTTCGCGGGTTATCCTTACGATTTCGCCTTAAGGGGCTTACATGACTTAAAGCGCGGTCACTGTCGGACTGCATAGAAAAGAAAGAGAAGCGCGATGACACAAAACTGGTAATTTATTGTAAAATTTGAAGAAATTACTTATTTACAAAAACTATTTAATAATAAATAATCCATCACTGGCATTAGAAATTTAGTAGCATATTTTTAATATTATAATTAAAATTGTTAATGAAGGGATAAACTGCTTTTAAAGACAATCAAGAGGTGTATTTGAAGAGTTTTTTGATGCATGAATGATGCATGAATGTATGTTTAATTATGATTTGAGTTCCATCACTGTATTAAAATAAGACTTGAAAATATCACTATTTTTTTTGGGTCAATATTATTTACGGTTTAAGAGATACACTGCTTTAATAAACCAACTTTTTGACCGTTTCCAAGGAATCTCCGCCTTAATCCATTCCCTGTCCCATGACTTACATAGTTATGGTTCATGTTGATTGTTTAACTATTGTGTCTACTTTGTGGACAGTGAACGTGTTAATATACAATTGAACACAGATCTCCAGTTCGTCGTTGAAAAGTAATCACCAAGTATTTACTAACAACAATTAATAAAGTATCAATCTCATTTGACCTTTTCTTGGCACTCTAATCAAAAGACACGCAATTGAAAGTTGTTAATAAGGAAGACACTTTGTTATCAATCTTCAGTCGGAAACTGAATGATTTGTTTACACTCAAAAGCCTAAAACTTCGAGAACAAGATGATTTTCTTAGAAGAGTTACTAACTTAGTGGGTTAAAAGATATAACTTTTCGTGATTGTTTATCAATGTGTTCAAATAAATATTAGTAGAAGCGCCCCGCGGTTTTACCCGCATAAGTGTCAATCCCGAATATCGGGATAAAAACTATCCTTTGTCCTTTCCCGGGACTCAAACTATCTCTATACCAAATTTCATCAAAACGGTTCAGCGGTTTAAGCATGAAGAGGTAACAGACAGACACACTTTCGCATTTATAATTCCTGTCTGACGTTGTCCTGTTTTTGATTCGAAAGACACGTGACGCCATCTATTATCATAGTAACGTTATTGTTGTTTTCTTCGGGAACAGCACCTTTTTTCGGGATGAAAGGTACTCTATGTCCGTTTCTGTACATCTGACAATGTACAGGGTTATTTTGACGAGTTATACGAACAGATGTAGGGAACAGCAGATTTTTTTTTTCGCTATTTCAGGTTAGGTCCCATAGTAAAAGTTGTTCATAATGATGAGTACAATGACCTCTTAAGAGGTTGTTAATGTTTTACCAATAACCCTGTATATGCAAAATTTCAGGATGATCGGTTCAGTGGTTTAGGTGTGAAAAAATAACAAACAAACAAACATACTTTCGCATTTATAATATTAGTTAGGATTAGGATTATTGTGGATATGGATTAGTATGGAATTATGGATTGCTTTTTAGTCGTTATTTGAGATTCGTCATCTTGAAAGAAAAACACATCTTGCGCCGACCCTAAATAGATTTGGTTAAGGGCAGCAGACGATGACGATGTTTTCGTCATCGTTTGAGGATGTCTGAAATAATTTGCTATATGGGTTTGAAATAAGATCTTCGTCATCTGCCTAACCTTTTCTCAACCATGTTGGGGTCCGCTTAGTACTACCAGTACCTACTTCACATGGAGTGACTGTTTATCTGATTTACACAACCTTTATCTGGTGCTACTGGGTATGATACCCCTTGGTAAGACTGGTTGTCAGACTTTCGAGCATCTGACTACCTGTAACGACTGTCAAAGATCTATGAATAACTGCCGGGTCCAAGGGACACAGAAATTAGATCTAGGCATACAATTTAGTCACATTTGATATTCTTGAAAAATCTGTTCTAGGGAGATATTAATGATGTCGTCTAGTATTTCCAAATGGTAACCGCTCGTCCTGTGAAAAATATGCATTAATGTTACCCCGTTTCGTTGTCATCCTCGGTTCATAAACAGGATTACCCAATAAAAACAGCTAGTCAGATAGACTGGCTGATCCATACCTATACACATATGTATAAAATTCAAAGCGTATAAGGAGAGATAAAATGGAAAACCAATTCACAATTCAAAGTACCTGAAATCCACAAAATATTCTTTAGCAAACTCATATTTATTAGTGCCAAAACCGATGACTTGAAACTCAGAGCTGAATATTTTCTCGAAGCTCGTGTGAATATGAAATCACGTCACTACATGCAAAGTTGAACGGTCTGTTCGGACTTATCTAACGAACCTTTTGTGATGGAGCGCAAACGTGCTGGACGTACGTACCGCTGGGATAGGTCATGCGCATATTTAGATAAGACACGAAAAGCAGACTAGAGCTATTTTTTAGACTAGATTGTAGCCATAAATTTGGTGTCTCGGCGTAATGACGGTTAGGGACGCTTACAAATGCGCTACGTAAATTTCCCGTGTTATACCCAAATCACAACTGTCAAAATGACAGTTGTGATTTAATTATACGGACAGTTTAAGTTGGTAGTCTATTTGCTTAACAATTAATTTGCCTGTCTTTACTCAGGTCTTAAAATTTATGAACCAAAGTAAAAGAGTCAAAGCAGCGGACGGTAAGATATAAATAAAGTTGAGTTGAAAAAAAAACATCCACATTCCAAAAAAAAAACATTACAAATTGAAAAATAATTTAGTTTTGGAAGTCGGTGTCGTTGGTTCCGCATTTTCGTTTTTGGCCTCCGACTTCCGAAATTAAGTTATTTTTTACTTTGTAGTGTGTTTTTGAAAGTCGGTTGGTTTTTTTTTCCAAAAGGGTTTTTTTTTCTCCTTTTAGTTGTACGTACTCCTCACTAATTCGTGTGACACTACTCGCTATATAAATATCAGTGATAGGAAGTTATTATAAAATCATCAATAAACACTAAGTGGAAAAAATACGTATTATTGAAGCTAACTCAAAAACTATACCCAAGCAAAGTTAATAAAATGTATATGAAAGAAAGAAAGAAAGAAAGAAAATACGTTTATTTGCGGTAAACATGACGCAATAAAGAACATAAACTACAAAAAATAAAATAAGAAAGGGTTGGGGGAAACATGCGTCACATCCACGCAAAACGGTTATCGCTCAGCATTATGCAGCAGCATATATGGGACCACCCTGAGGTATCATCATCATCATTTCAGCCGAAAGACGTCCACTGCTGGACATAGGCCTCCCCCAAACACCTCCACTTCGACCGGTCCTGTGCTTCCCGCATCCAACGGATTCCTGCGGCCTTCACAAGGTCATCGGTCCACCTTGTGGGAGGCCTTCCAACGCTACGTCTTCCGGTACGCGGTCGCCACTGCAGAATCTTTCGGCCTCACCGGCCATCTGTTCTGCGAGCAATGTGCCCTGCCCACTGCCACTTAAGTTTGGCAATTCTTCGGGCTATGTCGGTTACCATGGTTCTCCGGCGGATCTCCTCATTCCTGATTCGAGGAATTTTTCCTGAGTCCCTGAGGTATATCCCATTTAAATACCTGCCCTGCCAATTAAAAAGATTTTTTGAAATCGAGCCACAATTCCCAAAGAATCTTCTTTCCACCTGTTTAATGTCGGTTAAAACGATAACATCTTTGTTAAAGTTGTTTAACAAAATCAGATGTTTTTCACGCCATTGCTTGATAGGTAAAATAGGTCGAGGGGCCGTGGCTTAATAATAACAGCTGCACAGGTCGATTGATCAGGTTAAGCTACGCTTACCGCGGTTGGTCTGTGGATAGATGATTCGACCATCCTTACATACCGAGACCCCTCCGTGCCTCGGAAAGCACGTTAAGCCGTTAGTCCCTGCTGTCGTTCGTGAATCTTTGACAGTCGTTACGGGTAGTCAGAAGCCCGAAAGTCTGACAACCAGTCTTACCAAAGGGTATCGTATTACCCAGTAACTGGGTTGTGGAGGGCAGGTAGGCAGTCGCTCCATGTAAAATACTAGTATTCAGCTTCATCCAGTTAGACTGGGAGCCGATCCCAACATAGTTGGGAAAAGGCTAGGCAGATGATGATGATCCTTGATAGGTAAAACCTATAACAGGGCTGAACATGAACATACAGCAACAAGGTTTTTGCTTAAAACCTCCTTCCGTTTTTCCCAAATCATACCCATGCCATGGACTAAAAAAGGAAACTCACTATGAAAGTTCAAGGTCAAGGTAAAACAGCCTGTCATTACTCAAATGGTATTTTTTCTTCAATTAAGCCATTACAAGCAGTTTTGAATGCGAAGAAAATACTTTTGTGATAAAGCTGGAAGGGAACTAAGCATTTAGTCTTTTATTCCATTAAACGCTTACGAGCTTGGTATGTATTTAAAGGTTCGTTATATTTTTTAGAAAGGGCTGAATTCTTTTTAAGGTCATGATTTGGCGTTATTTCAGCGTTAAGGGCAGTTATTGCCAAACTGCCGTCAATTAGAAAATTAATTCATGAATTACTAGCAGTGCCCCCGCGCTTTCACCCGCGTAAGTTTTCACCCCGTGAGTTTATCGGAATAAACACTATCCTATGTCCTTCCCCGGGATGCAATCTAGGTATCTCTCTGCCAATTTTACCGAAATCCGTTCAATGGTTTAGGCGTGAAAAGGTAACATACAGACAGACAGAGTTACTTTCGAATTTATAATATTAGTATGGATGAATTAATTATTTTATCATCATCTACCTAGCCTTTTCTCAACTATTTTGGGGTCGGCTTAGTCAAGCCGGATATAGCTGAGTACCAGTATTTTACATGAAGCGACTGCCTATCTGACTTATGATACCCCTTGGTAAGACTGGTTGTCAGACTTTCGGGCTTCTGACGAAACGTAACGGCTGCCAAAGGTCCACGAATGACAGACGGATGGAGGTATTTTGGTATGTAAAGATGGTCACCCATCCATGGATCAACCACGGCAAGGGCAGCCTAAACTGATTGATCGACCCGTGCGGCTGTTATTATTCAGCCATATTAATTTTATAAAAATTCATTTTTCATCTTTTGATACAAAAAACTTTTATTTAAATGTTGATAATATTTACATAATCTATGCTAATATTTAAAATAATAATAATTATGCACATGTATATGAAAAAATAAGCAAAATAACCATAGGGCTTCAAAAAATTCATCCGCATCGCTGTCAACAGGAACAGTGCCCAAAAGGTTGGCAGCATTGCCACGTTGTATGGCAATGGTAATTCTTTGGCCAAGAAATAGGCCAGCCCTCTGTCACGTGAAGAGTCGACATTTTGGTATATAACCCTTAAATGTCTGCTTAAGGCTCAGCTAAGCATAGCACAATGTTCTATCATCATCATCATTTCAGCCGAAAGATGACCACTGCTGGACATAGGCCTCCCCCAAGAGTCGCCACATCACCGGTCCTGCGCTTCTCGAATCCAGCGAATTTCTGCGGCGTTTCACAAGGTAAACCGAATGTTTATCCATTTCTTTATAATCACGATTATTTTTAGTATAGGTATGCAAAACCCGAAACACGTGTCTAGTATTTTTATGTAAAGAATGACGAGGAACAAGAAATTTCAAACGGACGAAGTCGGGGGCAGAAGCTAGTACAGAAATGAACGTGCGACATAACATAACTAACATTAATAAAAATAAAGACTAGATTTTCACGATAAACAAAGAAACTATATTAAAAACAGATGCCTCAATCTTCAACACACCGTTAAGCAAAAATATCGACAAATGCCGTAAACATTTTCGTACAAGGAAAACCAAAATTGAACCAAAATATCGTCTGCAACAACTCCAATACGTCACCAATTTCATAAACATGTTCCCGTTTCTTCCTACTACAATATTCCGGAATTTTCTGGCTCAATTCCTCGGGGACTGGTTTGACAGTACCCGAAATTTTCTGCTCAAATCGACTGTTTTATTCCGATGAATATTTTGACTATTCCTTTCATCGTGTAGAGAACTAGTGAATAATGGTTTCCAGGAACAATGTGTTGTAACTACGACGGAATGACTGGGCAAGCATTGTAAAGTTATTTTTTAGTTTTAGTTTCATGATTATTGAAAGTTATATCATTCACTCTTCTCTTTGATATTTGTACCTACTTTCTGTTTTTTTTTTATACAGGGTTATTGGTAAAACATTAACACTTTGTTTTGTTAGTTCTTCACGCTCAAACGGCTGGACCAATTTTGATAAAATTTGGTATGGAGGTAGCTGACACCCTGGATTAATGTATAGGCTTTTTGTCCCGATATTCCCACGGGATCGAAACTTATGCGGGTGAAACCGCGGGGCGCACCTATTAATACCTAAGCAGAACTGGCCAAATGTGAGCATACTATAGATACACTCCTTCCTTACCCTATAGGGATTACAGGCGTTATGTTATGAACTGCTATGTTATCTACGAATACTTCATGTTTAGGGTTCTGTTACCCAAAGGGTAAAAACGGGACCCTATTACTAAGACTTCGCTGTCTGTCCGTCTGTCTGTCACCAGGCTGCACCTCAAGAACCGCGATAGCTAGACAGTTGAAATTTTCACAAATTATGTATTTCTGTTGCCGCTATAACAACAAATACTAAAAACCAAATAAAATTAATATTTAAGGGGGACTCCCATACAACTAACGTGTTTTTTTCGGCGTTTTCGCCTTGTGGTCACCCTTCGTGTGCGAGTCCGACTCGCACTTGGCCAGTTTTTTTTTGCTTTTGTTTACACATCAAATTCTGTGTGACACCCTTTCGATCAAAATAACTTTAGGTATAAGACGTATTAAGGCTACAGAAAACAACTTCTGTGAATACATCGTGAAAATTGTTCTACCAGAATCGCGTCGCACCGCCGCGTTGCGATTTTCTGCGGGAGCCTTTCCTCCTTATTAATAAACGCAGAGTATTATTATTATTTTTTTTTTTTTGTATAAATTACAACGAGTAGGTATAAACTTCAGATTTAACATGCATTTTTCGGGGTTGCAGTTTTGTGTAAGACATCTCCGCGTTTATTAATAATGTATATCCAATAGAGTAATAGGCCCGTGGACCGTGAGGGGCCCGTGGCTAAATATTAACACCCGCATAGGTCGATCGATCAGGTTAAGCTACGCTTGCCGCGGTTGGTCTGTGGATGGGTGACCATCTTTATACCGTGACCCCTCCGTGCCTCGGAGAGCACGTTAAGCCGTAGGTCCCGGCTGTCATTCGTGGATCTTCGACAGTCGTTACGGGTAGTCAGAAACCCGAAAGTCTGACAACCAGTCTTCCAAGGGGTATCGTATTACCCAGTAATTGGGTTGTGGAGGTCAGATAGGCAGTCGCTCCATGTAAAATACTGGTATTCAGCTATATCCAGTTAGACTGGAAGTCGACCCCAACATATTTGGGAAAAGGCTAGGTGGATGATGATGATCCAATAAAGTAATATCCAGGGGATGTTGTGATAAGGTAACGTTGCAGGTTCAAAACAGATGTAGTGACAAACATTGCAAAGGGTATGCGCCGATGGTTTGGTCATGTTGCGAGGATGAATGAAAAGCGACTAACAAAAAGTATTTACAAGGCAGATGTGAGTGGAGACTTCGGGAGGAGGCCACCCTGGAAGGACATTATAGTGCCTTATTCGTGATGTTCTTCAAAAAGATCAGGCGCGGAGTATTCGCAACCGGCGTGGGTATATGACCAGATGTATAATTTGTAATCTATATGTCGGAAATACGTCATCCGTTTGACTATTCGGAACTGATTTGAACTGCAAACTGTTCTATTGCGCAATAACCAACACATCCCCACAGTAGCCCACACTATTTAAAATATGCCTGATGATAACGAGACACACTATACCTTCTCCGTCATATATATATAAAATTCAAAGTCCTGACTGACTGATATATCAACGCACAGCCTAAACCGCTGGTCCTAGGAGGGTGTCTTCTTTGTGAAGAGTAGGTATCCACTAAGAAAGGGCTTTTCAAAATTCCACTCCTAAGATGGTGAATAGGGGGAGGGTGAAATTTGACGCGGACGAAGTCGTGGGCAGAAGCTAGATGTTGTATAATTGCATACTACATTTACTAGGTAGATACGTCTTTCATTGACTTGAATGTGCCCTGGCAGCTGAGAGTATATTGTCGTGCTCAGTCAAATGTCTCAATGGTGGTGGCCTGTGTGTTAAATCAAATTGCCAAATGTTCCCTCAGTAGGGACTGGTCATCTTTTAGCTGCCACGGCTTATTTTAATATATTTTAATTTCTGAATCGTTTTTTTTGTTTTTATGATGCGTTTAACGTGCACGTCCTTCTACATCGTTCTCACATGTATAATTTCAACATAAATGATGTAAGAATTTTATGATCTAAAAGAATATCCGAGGAGTTTCTTGCCCGTTCTTCTGCATAGGTACCTACTACGCTATGGAATGGGCAGCTAGCTTCATCTTTCTGACTGACAGACCCCTTAACAATTCGAAAGTGCCTGTTAATGGTTTATTCGAAATAAATGCTTTGACTTTGAGTTTGTATGAACCTAAACTCAGCAAAGGAGGAGCACGTGGCATTTTGTAGTTACTCCCTACCCCATAGGAGGAAGGAGTGAGTTTATGTATGTATCCAGGGCATACTGCTTGTTGGTATGATCCTATTTATTTATTTGATTTACACAGCTTAAGAAACCAATTACGTAAATAAAAGTATATAATATAATAAGTACCAACATAAAACATAAACTAATAACAAAAATTAAATACTATTGTTCTCACAAAAATGTAGACATATAACCATTAAATTGGCGAATTTATTAGCGAACAGATCGCAGTCCGGGTTGGCCTCCACGTGCTTATTTAGTGCGGTCAACACGAGCGGTACGGGACACGCAGCACGGACCGCAGTCCGACACGAAGGCACGCCTAGTAGTCGATGTTTTCTGTCACGGAGATATTATTCGTTGCGTAGAATCGAATCAGCTTATTATAGATCTCAAAAGCATCCGTCATACCCTTCCATACATTGAGCATAACGCCTACCTGGTCACATGCCTTTCAGGAGTGCAGCATATTATGATACCCCAGACATCCTAAGAGGAACTTGGTAGGATAGAGGCAGGGATACTAACCGAGAGTTCTATTGTAAAGAAAACGCAGGAATGCTTTTTGCACTTTTTCACGAAGAAGTGCATACTTTGCTTCGTGCGGATTCCATACAGACGAACTAGCTTCTAGCTTGGTTCGGACAAGTGTGCTGTATAAGAGACTTTTTACATGCTCGTTGCGAAAACCATGGGCATCCCGGAGAACAAACCCTAGCCTTTTAAAATATTCTTTACCAACTATAGAAATGTGATCATGAAAGTAAGCGTCTGGCCAAATGTGACACCCAAGTCCTTCATGTTGGTTGATCTAGTTATTTTAGTACCATTTATTTTGTATTTAAAATTAATTGGGTGTCGCATTCGACCAAAGGTTATTACGAAGCATTTGGAAGAATTGAACTCCATTTTATTTTGAACACCCCATTCACGTATGACATTTTGCATAGCTTCGCAATCTAATACGGTGTTGACAGCACTATAAAGTTTGAGGGCATCTGCGTACAGGAGACACTGCAAATTTTGCAACGGATGGTAAGTCATTAACCATGAGTAGAAATAGTAGAGGCCCGAGTATTGACCCTTGACTAACACCAGAGCCTGTATAGTAGGGTTGAGATACGTAGGTACCCAGCCTTACAAATTGCTGATGGTCACGGAGATAGCCAGCTAAAAGTCGAACTAAGTTTGGACAGAAACCAATGGCGCTGAGTTTCTGAAGCAAGATATCGTTATTAAATCTGTTGAAAGCTTTTCAAAAATCAAATTAAAGCACCTACCTGACTTCAAAGTCTCGACTATCAAAGGAAGTAATATAAGTTATTTACCCGCAACTCATAAAGATGAGGCTGTAAATAAATTTTATGTGCCGCCCTTTGATGATCGAGGATTAAAATTATGTGGCTCGAGATATTTTTGAGACGACTTTTTAAGGGCTTGATGCTAATGTAAAATTTACATTTCTGATCTACATGTAATGTAGATTAGCGTATTTTTTTTTTTTGTAGACAGTTGGTAAAATATGTGATACGAAAATGAGAAAATTTTTGTGAGGAATTTTTTAATGTCGACGTCTATAAGAGTAGGGAAAGGCAAAAGAAACGATGGTTAGACTCTGTGAATGATGGTATCATCATTCACACAGTTTCTACTGGTGGTTGACTACTGAGTTGACGACTAATAGAGAAACATGTAAGAAAAAGACATGTTGCGTCGACCCCAAATAAATTGGAATGAGGGCAGGAGAGTGGTGATGAGTTGGTGAAAAATCTCCTGTTATGTAGAGTTTCACAATAGTCTTAGTTAAAGCGTAAATACGCACAGGAAGTTAAAAAAGCGTATTTTCTTTCTCATTTTTTAAACAAAAAAAAAAAAACAACGAAACAAGATTTCATAGCAGGAAGAACAAGAGTATTTGTATATTTTATTATCTCTTGACAAATTAAGACCTTTACCTGTCTTCTTAAAAGCAAGGCATGAATATAAATTATGATAAGCATATCGCCGTGATCAACCACTTAATAGGTACTAATGAAAACCGAAGATTCCGAAAATACCTGACGTTAAATAAATAAGGTGTCCTCAGATTATGTGAAAGAAAAATTAGACGCTTTCTGTACTCGAACAAAGCCTCTAGCGAGGCCGTGCTCATAAATAATGCCTAATTCTGTGCCGCTGGAAATTCCTTTATTTTTATACTTACGGATTTTTTATGATTTTTGCTAGTAGGTAAACCTTTAGGCGAATCTTTAGGCGTTTTGGAAATTTGTTAGAATAGAAATATTTGTACGTTAGCTACACGTTTTGTATTATAAGAGGAATATATTGTGTTAGTATCATTATAGAAATAACTGTGCCACGAGCAGACGCTAATACGCAGGCAACTTGCAAAATTCAAAAGCAATTTTCTCGTGAAATAAATATTACAACAGTAAGGTAAGACCTACTAGATGGCCAGCGGGATTGTCCGAAAGGGTTACCGCTGCCCCGGAACATAAAGGGCTAAGGAAGGAACACGGGTGGGTTTTAGTCAGTAAGAGTCTGACACTCCACTCCGCTCCACCCAGAGCGGGAGGAGTCATTTGATGATTTCCCATCAAAAAAAAAAAAAGACCTACTAGATAATCATATAATGTGTTCGAAAATATTATGTTCGTAACGGCATAAAACATTTAATCCTTAATTGCTCTGGAATTTTGCTAAATCTATACCTTCATATTCAGCATATTAGTGTGCCTATGTCCTATGTCCAGCAGTGGACGTCTTTCGGCTGCAATGATGATGATGATGATATTAGTGTACATACACACGAGCGGCATGCGTCAACATCAGAGGCAACTGCAGCCGCCAAGACGCGTTGACGGCAGCCGTGCTCACTCATCGACGGCTGCAATTGCCTCTGCCGTTGACGCATGTTGCTCGTGTATATGAGTACTTAGTGCTCATACCTGGCGTATCTACTAATCGCAATTAAACACATCGCCATCTTCCTGCCCTTGCCCCGTGTTGCTTGGGGTCGGCACAACACGTTTTCTTTTTCCATTCTCCCTTGTCAACAGTCACGCTATCATTCACTCCCTTCTTGTTCATATCTTTTCTCACACATTGACACATTAAAATCTGTCCCACATACATTATTTGCTGTTTGCTCCTCAATTCGCTTAGACATCATTATTTTTGTCCTTATTCTATCTATCAACATAAAACTCCTAATCAGCTAATAAAAGTGGGAGCATTATGAGACCACTACCATCGTGTCATCAGTAATGATTTACTCACTGAACGATTTTATGACTTTGTGGAACATCCTGTGTGATAAAAATATCGCTGACCCTAACAGAACCGGAAACCTCATAAAATCAAGAAGGACATTGCATTAACTTGTTATAATTACTCAATATTTATTTATCTTTATGTTTTAGTAACTGGATAATTATCTATACAGTTTTCTTTCTTTGGTAATATACTGTATTTTTACTAAATTATTGCATTTAGCATCTACTTGTTAACTAGTTACCCAGCCCTTGAATAATGATTGAGGGACACCCTTTGAGTTGCTATAACTTTTTATTTCTGTTTCAATTTTTTTTTAAATAGTATCACATTTTTTTTACAACTTCTACTAAATCTCGATTAGTTTTTCGGTTCCCTGTTATGGCCCTCAATATTTACGCACACGATGACAGACGGATATTTTTTTTTCGCGTATGTTAAAACTTCAGGGATTCCGGCCTTGGACCGTCATTATTAAATTGGACATCACAGATATTTCAAATTTTCTGTAATATTTTTAACAATGTCAAAGGTTTTATTTCATTAAGGGCTGATTTTTTAATCGACGGATATTTTTTATTCGTGGAATAAATTTGACGGCTGACAGTTTTTGCATGGAAGAACTGTCAAAAAATCGAAATTATTCCTCTTAAAAAATATATGTCGTTGGAAAAATCAGCCCTTAGTGTCTAAACACACTATGCCGAAGGTACGCGACCGAAATTCGGCATGATTACGCCTGCAATGCTATTTAACGCAACGTAATTTCGGCATAATGTGTCGTTAGTAATTGAAACAGCATTGCAGGCGTCATCATCATCATCATTTCAGCCGAAAGACGTCCACTGCAGGACATAGGCCTCCCTCAAAAGGGGGGGTTTGCCATAATCGCCACGCTTGGCAGGCGGGTTGGCGATCGCAGTATGGTATGGTAATGGAATGCATAGAGAACGCTGCTGCCCATTCTCCGGTACGCCCCTTAGTCGCCTTTTACGACACCCACGGGAAGTATGGGGTGGTGCTATTCTTTAAGTCCGGCACCACACAGACCTATTTGCACAGATGCTATTTCGTCGTCGTCGTTTCAGCCGATAGACGTCCACTGCTGGACATAGGCCTCCCCCAATTTTGGGAGGGTTTGCCATAAACGCCACGCTTGGCAGGCTGGTATTTAACGCAAAGTAATTTCGGCATAATGTGTCGTCAGTAATTGAAACAACTTCGGTCGCATACCTTCGGCTTAGTGTGTTTAGACACCTAGGGTAAGAAACATCATGGATATAGAACCACAATCTACAAAAAACCAAGACAAAATAATCCACGACCTAATTACCGAAATCCGAAAGAACTGGAAGCTCCATAGAAAATTTTAAAAGCTCCATTCGCTTGATTTTTTCACATTCAACATTTTTTATGTTCTTAAAAAAGACTTCTCTTAGGACCATTAACTCAGTAAGGCGAATAAATTAACCGACATTCGTTCCAACGTCCAGTCTTATTTAATGCTGAGTCTAGAATAAAAAGGTAAAAAAGTTGAGTGCATGCAGAGCTTCCTTGCTTTGATTTCAATCACTGTAACTACCTAAATACATAATGTATTACATTCATTTACATTTCAGTAACGAATGGTATTTTAAAGTTTCGATCGGGGATAGCAAAGTTCTAGGCGGCTTTACTTTATTACGACTTTTACCACGGCTTTTTGAGAGCAGTGAAGGAAAACATCGTGAGGAAACAGGCATATCCTAGAACCAAAAATTCTAAGACATGTGAAATCTACCAACTAGCTCTGAGCCCGCGTGGTGGATTATCGCCGCGCGGTGGTTAAGCCAATTTGTAGGGTTCCTTACCAAAATTCTAAAAAGGAACCCTTATGGTGAGATGAGCCTCACCATAAGGGTAGACAGACAGACAGAGAGACTGAGGTCTGTCTGTCTGTCTGGCTGTCTGTAACAGCTGAATATCTCAAGAACTACTAATGCTATAAACTTGAAATTTAGAATAGTTTTAGACGACGTTTGCCCAACTATTTTGCAAATTAGAAATAAATAAAAATATATGTGTATTTTTTGCAACAGGATGCAAGTGGGGCTACTAGGGCATGTGGGGGTATCATATTATGGAAGAGCGTAGTTTGCACATTCTCAAACATGTTTTATTTTTTTTTAAGCCGCTTAGTTTTCGACTTTTGATGTAAAATGTAAAAAAAATACCGTTCCCCCCCCTTATCTCCGAAGTTTGCAAAGAGAAAAATCTGAAATAATTCTATGTGACAGAAGTTTAAGTAATGATTACAGAAAAAATAACACGAAGTCTGTAAATAGTACACATTTTCAGAAATCATTAACAAAGTTACATTAGTTCCACTATCGGTCAAGAGATGGCGCTGACATGAAATTGCAATATTCTACACTGCAGTGCACAGTGTTAAAATTCCCTGACGAATATAGGCCTCGCCGGTGAAAATTTAAAACCATATGATGGTACGGAACCCTCGGTGCGCGAGTGCGACTCGCTCTTGCCTGGTTTTTTCAAGTTTTCCCACACAAAAGGATAATATTTTAAAATTGTCTTATACAAGCTTGGTCACAGAGTATAAATATTGCATGATTCATTATTTATACACTGAGCATTTTACCACATGCACAAGATAATGCTTGGAGTCACTTCAAGCGTTTTTGCATTTTCATGACGTAAAAATTCACTTTACTACAATGCTTCATCAAACATGAAGTAAAGTGTTTTTTTCTTAACTTTTCTTATTTGGTAAACATAATGGTGGGGAGTACCTTATGAAATATACATGTCACAGCTAAAGGTGTGTAGCACAGAGAAAGGTGTGTAGATTTTTATAAGGAACCTTGGCTTATCTGCTATCGCGCCATTTTGTTGAAGTGAAAACTTCTTTTGGCCGCTGAGCATTTTTTGAGATGGAAAAAAAAACCATTGAACTCGCGCCACTGTTACCCGTTGTCCTAGGTGAACGACAAACGCGGTTATGCGACGCGACGCGACGCAAAAATATATAATAGTCGTAATATGTACTTGTGGCCTACGTTGTCGCCTTAATCACAAAATACAGATAGTACAGAAGTCAATCACATGTATGTACTTCACTTTTCATACCTACGCTCGGCGGACGCGCTAGGGTCGTCAACTTTGACTTATGCACAAAAAACTATCGTGGTAAAAACACTCATATCTAGTTGTTTGATTTATTGTTGAGCTAATTCTTCAATATTAAAACAAAACAATAAACATAGTATTACAATACAAAAAGTTTACAGAACAAAAACATATAAAATTTTACATTTGTCAATTTTCACTATCGAAAATCCCTAATAACTTCAAAACGGATTACCCTATTTACACAATTTATTTTGCCCTATCCGTTTTAGACCTAAACCTAACAAATGACACTAAAAACAACACAATACCTACACAAACCAAAAATCATGTTTTCAACTTACGTAATAGTTGGTGGCGTGAATTTACCTTACAAAATAATTACTTCGTTTATACTGATTCAAAATAGGAAACTATTATATAAATCGAGTTTAGATAGCCATTTTATTGTTGCTCCATTTCTGCACTTCACAAACGCGTGTCTCAAGCGGATGCCACACACGCTCGCACTGCTCCCAACCCGTCTGAGATAACGTGTCCGTGAGCGGTGTCTATGTGTGCGTTGCTCGAGCGTACTTTGTATGTAGATTGACTTCTGTACTATTGTGTATTATGTGCCTTAATCAGTGTGCGACGAAACGCGACGAATTGCGGACTTGTTTTTTGCGCGACGAGACGCGACGCAGTGTGAAGTAGGCTTTTTCTAGAAGAAGTAGAGTACCTATATTTGATTTCAGAGAGGGTATCTAAATAAAGAGCACAGATTAACAAAAAAGAGTAGATACCATTTGTTAAATTTTGTAAAATTTATTTTTTTGACTACGCAGTATACATGCCCGTGGTTAAAACAATAATGAACTGAGATTGCCGCGTTTGTCGCTCACGAATGACTACAAAATAGGACACACGTCGCGAGAAGTATTGGTCGCATTACGTCGCGTTGCCACGTGTCGCATCCCGTCGCTCACCTAGGACATCGGGTTACCGTAAGCGACACCGTGCGTGTTTTGTTTATAAGACGATTAAAAAAATACCCGCCTTGGATGTGTTCGGCTGTTCTCGGGATGAACTGGTTTTAATGTACCTATATCCGATATGTCAGTGAGTAATGGCAAAGTTCTGTTTGTGTTTTGTTTTCACTTCTGTCGGCACTCCCCGAGTGCTACTGTTTTTTTTAGCCGACTGCGGCGAAGCCCAAAAGGAGGGTTATGTGTTTGACCTGTATGTATGTATGTATGTATGTATGTCCGTTTCTTTGTTCCCTCGTTACTTCTAAACGAATGAACGAATTTTGATAAATTATACGTCTTTAGATTTGTCTTGGTAGCGCGAGTGTCACTGGGTATATCAAAATTGAAAAAATATAAAATGGCCGATTTTTGGCCCAATATTATGTCTTCAAAAAAAAATTATTTTTTTCGAAACCTATCGAGTGGGGTATCAAAATAAAGGGTTTTTAAAGGTGATTACAAAAATATATACAAATTAAATGGTTAGAAGTAATTCGAAGTGACAAATCGTAAAACACACGTACCAAGAGCTAAATCGTCTGCGAAATCTTTCAAATTTGTAAACTAAAAAGCTGGAAATAAAAACAAGTAATTAAAAAAACTAAAAAACCCGACTGCATAAAAAAAAAACTGAAAAGCTAAAAACAAGGCCATTTTAAATTAAATAAAAGTCGTAAGCAGGCGAGACCCATACCATTTGCTTATTACATTTTTAAACTCAAATGGGTCCCGCCTGCTTCCAAATTTTATTTTATTTAAAATGGCCTTGTTTTTAGCTTTTCAGTTTTTTTTAACTTATTTTTTTTACTGCAGTCGGGTTTTTTAGTTTTTTTAATTACTTGTTTTTTGTTCAAAATGGCGACCATGCTTGAAACCTGCCCTAATCGATATCTGACATCGGAAAATATACTAAGACCACACCCCGTAAAGTGCCACGTTTACGAGAAATTAAAGGGCCGGCGAACTACGTAACATATTCATTAGGTAGTGTGTATTTATACAGAATATCTAAGTTCCCAAATATATATTTGAAAAGACTCTGATTTAAAGACGAGATATTATGAGAGATTTCAAATTTCTATAGAAAACTTTTATTTCTCTTAGCTCGTCTTTAAATCAGTCATCATCTGCCTAGCCTTTTCCCAACAATGTTGGGGTCGGCTTCCAGTCTAACCGGATGCAGCTGAATACCAGTATTTTATGTGGAGCGACTGCCTATCTGACCTCCACAACCCAGTTACTGGGTAATACGATATCCCTTGGTAAGACTGGTTGTCAGACTTTCGGGCTTCTGACTACCCGTAATGACTGTCAAAGATCCACGAATGACAGCCGGGACCAACGGCTTAACGTGCTTTCCGAGGCACGGAGGGGTCACGGTATGTAAAGATGGTCACCCATCCACAGACCAACCGCGGCAAGCGTAGCTTAACCTGATCGATCGACCCGTGCGGCTGTCATTATTTAGCCACGGGCCTCTCGTCTTTAAATCAGTGTCGATTGAAAATATATATTTGGGATTCTGTAATCCAATCGGAATAAATACACACTACATTAAGAATATTTTTGATTTACAAATGTTTATTCCTCAATGTTCTTGATTGCACCTACCACTCTTTGTCTCTGCATCACCCAAAGGTTGACTGGTAGAAAATGCCTATGGCATTAAGTCCGCCTCTGTACATTTATGTGCTTGAAGTATTAAATAAATAAATAATTATTTTGGTATTACGTTTGTATGAACTACGCATGCTCCGCCGGCCCCATAACATTGAAAGTTGATAACGTGTCATCAATATTTTTAGATCTCGCTGCATAGATGTTTGATTACTTTAAACTTTTAGAGTAATTATTTCAAATACCTACTCGTATGCATTCATCATCATCATCATCATTCCAGCCGAAAGACGTCCACTGCTGGACATAGGCCTCCCCCAAGCATCTCCACCTCGACCGGTTCTGTGCTTCTCGCATCCAACGGGTTAATGCGGCCTTCACAAGGTCGTCGGACCACCTTGTGGGAGGCCTTCCGGTACGCGGTCGCCACTCACAGAACCTTTCGGCCCCATCGACCATCTGTTCTGCGAACAATGTGCCCTGCCCACTGCCACTTAAGTTTGGCAATTCTTCGGGCTATGTCGGTTACCTTGGTTCTCCTGCGGATCTCCTCATTCCTGATTCGATCACGCAGGGATCGTATGCATTGAGCAAGTTAAGAAATATGGATGTCACGCGATCAACTCAATTTAGGAGCAATACACCGTAGGACAGAAACTATAGTGATTCGTAATCAGAATCACTCCCTACTAGAAGTCCCGAGTCGGACTCGCGCACCGAGGGTTTCGTACAAAGTATAAGATATGTAAATATTTTATCACGGGAATCGTGCCTCGAATATTTTCCCCGTGTTTTCGGATGTTTTCCTTTACTTGTGCTACATGACACTGCTTCTTGCCAAATTTCATGATTCTAGGTCAACAGGAAGTACCCTTGCGGTTTTGATTCCCTCGTCGTTTCAGCCGATAGACGTCCACTGCTGGATATAGGCCTCCCCGAATTTCGGGGGGGGGGGGGGGGGGGTTTGCCATAATCGCCATGCTTGGCAGGCGGGTTGGCGATCGCAGTATGGTATGATGGTGGAATAAATAGAGAACGCTGCTGCCCATTCTCCGGTAAGACCCTTAGTCGCCTTTTACGACACCCATGGGAAGTAAGGGGTGGTGCAATTCTTTAAGTCCGGCACCACACAGATGATTCCCTCGCGAGTGTCAAAATATACGGCATAAACGGAACATAAACGCCTGTATTGATTGCTCTGACTTGGAAATTTGATTTTTTCACTGCTTTAACCCTTAGTCTGCCGGAACGTAGATCTACACGAGACACAATGGCTTTTTAATTGTGTCTGTAATTACGGCACACAAGCGGTTAAGAGAACGCGTGACGTTTTCAAGCTGAAATTATTATCAAGTACTCAAACTTGATAATAATTTCAGCTTGAAAACGTCACGCGTTCCTGAGGAAAAGGATCTTGACAGACGGACAACGAACAAGGGTTCCGTTTTTCATTTTGTGGTACGGAACCCTAAAAAGGTTAAAAATTACTTACCAACGACGGAGAGGTACATCCTGTGACCAATAGGAGGCGTGGTACCGACTTGGCACTCATAGATGCCAGAGTCGCGACGCTGCGGAAACCTTATCTGTAACAAAAATACACGTAATTTAGTACGTATACCTACATAGCAACTCACAGTATCCCCAAAGGGTGTACAGTACACTCCCACATTTCGCCAGTTATGTTTAAGTCCCATTTAATAGAAGGTGAGCCTATTGCTATAAGTGCTTGGCCAGACTTGCAGCGCGGAGCGGCGCGGGTGCGGGAACGCGCGCTATCTGCCTTTCCGTAGCGTTTCGAGCGTGGCTGCGTTCTGCGTGTTGTCGTGTCTAGTGTTTGCCAAAATATAGTACTATAGATGAAGAAGACTTATTTTTACTAGTAAGAAGCCCTAACTAGTTTAAGAACCCCGGTCCCCGTACGGGCCGCCCGTGCACCCACTGTGGCCACTTGTAAGAACGAGCTATGGCGTGAGTTGAGCATCCCGCGCCGCTCACCGCGCCTTCGTGCCCACCATGGACACTCAAATGAAGGTCTTATGTTTTAGTACGCAGGGCCGCGCCCGCCCCGCGCCCGCGCTGCCAGTCTGGCCAAGCACTTAACCAGGCAGAAATCCAGACGCCAGTTTACTAATGAGAAATCCGTAATAGAAAAGCCCTATAAACATTTTGGCCGTCTTGGGAACCAAAGCCAAGAATACGCTCAGCAATAATTTCCTACCTATAGTAAAAGTGCGCAGTGCTGCACACCCCTACCCTATTTCAAGTTAAGCAAATATCAACTTTATTTTAATGTTAATTAAGTTGATTTCAGAGTAACTAACACTATTGAAAAAGTTATAAAAATGTTTGAAGTTATAGCGTAAACTGAACTTTATTGTGTAGGAATTAAAGTTATTTTTCCATTAATTCATATTTGTTTACATTTTTGGCAAATATATCGCAAACGCAGGACACATTATTTTGACATTAAATAGTCGCGAGAATGAGCTGTTCTTTCTTCAGTCTTAGTGTAGCAAAAGGCGACCTAGGTAGCTACAACGTCAGGATGACTAGCTTTAGAGCAAGCTGCAGAAAACAGCGATAAGCTGAGATGATTAATGTCTTAGCTCCAGCTGGGTGGATGGTAAGTATATTTGTTTTTTGTTTGGATCTTCACGGTTTTGTCTGGACCTGCATTTTGTGACAGAAATATTTTCAGACAAAATACCGACTTATAAAAAAAATGTTTGTTTGTTTTAACTCGTGTATGAGACTATTTTATACGATGCTCCCTGGTACCAACATAATTGACTGGCTTATGACTTTCTAACTTACAGTCCGGCCGTCGAGAGAGTGGGTTCTTGACACCTGTCAGTTTCATACAAACGAATACGTGTTTTGCGAATTTGATCTTTATTAGCTACTAGATTTTTCGCACTGACAAGTGACAGAAACGCATTCTCTCGACGTGTAGAATAGAATATTCTTTATTATGAACACCATAAATATTACAGATATAAATACTATCTTCCTTCTAGTTTTGCCTGCATTCGATACTCATACCAAGATGAGATAAGAAGAATATAAATGTTACCGCTTTAGAGTGCAGATTATCTGCTTGAGTCCGTTAAAATGGAAAAAAATGTTTGTTACCGGCCAAACCCGAGTTAAGGTTGAACTAGTTTCGCCTAGGCCCAACCAGTTCTCCCTACACGGGTTGCATGCTTGCGGGCACCCAGAAGTTAGGTTTGGTTAGGTAACTTCCCGCCCCCCCCCCCGGTAGTTCCCGGAAGCGAAGAGGAACCCGAGGAGAGGCCTCTCGTCAGGGCTTTTGCCTGTAAGCCGACGTCGTAGCGGCCAATAAGTAGGTTGCGGCGCCGCTTGGGTGACATCGCAGCTGAGGCGGGCCGCAATGTCGTATGGGAGCCATCGCGGTTGAGGGTTGGAAGCCGCGGCGGGAGAGGAGTGCCGGTATTGCGGTGCGCCGCTCTCGCTACCTTCCGCGGCCTTGACGGGGTCGCCACCGTCTCGTGGCGGATGCGTTGGGACCGCAGGGGAGGAGGAGGTGTTGGTATGACGTTGGCCGCTCTCCCTATCCTCTGCGGCCGAAAATTGGCAGGCGGCGGGGCCAATGACCTGACCCGTCGCAGGGCGACCAAGGATGCCCAGACACGGGGTCGTCTGGCGCCCATGTGCTGGTTTGGTCCCTGAGGTCACGGCGTGCTATGTGTTCAGGTGCGCCGGTGATGGGGTACCCCCAGAGGAGGGTCCAGTGACGGGCAGCCACGGCGGGTTCACGGATGAGTGCTAATGCGTGCCCGTGTTCCCGCCGTAAGTGGCAGAGGAGGACGCCGTGAAGTTTTAGTGGGTTAGAGTCCCACATAACTGCACTATCTCCCCGTGGTAGTGCAGAATGCATGAGCATTTCTACAAGTTAAAAAAAAAAATATCAGGTTACTTTAAACCCTTTACTCAGAAATAGAAGTGACATAGGATACAAGGGAGAGCGAACGAGAACTGGTTTGACCAAGGCGAAACTAGTTCATCCTAAAATCGGGTTTGGCCGGTAACATACACACATCAAAAGTGTCTAGGGATCAACATATATTTTTGCAATAACTTTTCTCCTGATTGATATTAATTAAAATTTTCTTTAAGGATTCATCAAATAAAGTGTTTTCGTTTGTCACAGTAACGATAAACCAAGTCACCTTTGCATTAATAAAGAAATTTGCCATTTTCCTAATAAAGGGATTTTTGACATTTGAACCACTAACACAAAAGTTCGAAAAAAAGACTGAAATAACAGTTTTCTTTAAAATTTTATTGGGTAACTTAAACAATTAATAATCCGTGTTTCTACCGCGAACACTAACAACACAAGAACATCGGTTTGGCATACTCAAAATGAGTTCATCCAAATCACGCTGTGGAATGGCCGCCCATGTTCGTTGCAACAACAAAAAAAGGTCTTCTTGCGACTGGATACCCTCCATATTCGGCAGAGCTCTTCTCTGTAGCATATCCCATGCATGCTCAATCGGGTTCAAGTCTGGCGACTGAGCAGGCCAGGGCAGGACATTGATGTTAGCTGCGGCGAGAGTCTGTCTTACAACTCTTGCGGTGTGCGGTCGTGCATTATCATGCATTAACTGAAATAAGGGACCGATTTGCACTTGTAGAGGAACGATGACGTCTGATACAATCGTCTCAGCATAAATTTGAGCGTTGAGGTTGCCTCTGATCCAAATCAACTCAGTTCTTCCGCCGATCCAAATACCCGCCCATACCATGATGGTTCCACCACTATAAGGATGGACTTCCTGGCAGGATTTTAATCGCTGTTGGCGTCCAGGGGTTCTCCAGTGTCGTATACGTCTTGTATCCGGTCTCATACCAAAACGAGACTCATCAGAAAAGCACACGAAACGCCATTGTTCTTCTGCCCAATTTCTGTGTTCAAGAGCCCATTGATATCGAATCCTACGATTGTGCATTGCTATAGGTGGTACCCGTAGCGGTCTTCGGGAATGAAGGTTCACTTCATGCAAGCGGTTTCTGACTGTTTGGTCGCTAATTAAGTTCCCTGAAGAGTGATGAAGCCTCACGGCTAACATCATGGCGGTTATTGTTGGAGCTCTTCGAGTTAAGATTTGAATGTATCGGTCTTGTCTCCGTGTGGTGCAGCGATACCGTCCTCCATGGCGCTCAGCCACGGTACCAGTGCTTCGGTAACGTGTCCAAAGTCGACTGATAACACTCTGACTTGTATTCAGAGCTAAAGCCACAGTACGTTGCCGGGAACCAGCTTCTATCATTCCCACGGCTCTGAGCATTTCTTCCCTGCTTAAATGACGTCGCCGCTCCATAATAACGTTGGTTTTAATCAGTAGTAGGGAAACAGTAGCACTAATAATGTCTTCAATGCGTTGTATGTTTTTATAGGGAAAATATTGACAGCTGATTTTCATCTTTTACTCGAATTTGATTCACAGTTCCTGATTCAAATTATGAAATGCACCAAAAAGGATCCATATAAATTTATAAAATCATAAATTTATTACAAAGCCACATCTCAATCTCAAGAAATCCGCATAAAAATGCTTGATCCCTAGACACTTTTGATGTGTGTATTTCACACTTTAACGGATTGTACCCGGTAATTTGCAGATTACCTAGTTAATGCGCATATTAACGTATTCCGTATTCTAACGGTAACATAAACACTAATCTATTTAAGTTCCAGCTTTGTACAAACCTACTTACAGAAATAAAATCATTTATCATACGAGTAATCTTCGATAGAAACCCCTACATGCCATTAAGTGGAGTGAATTGAAATTCTACCTAAAACAAAACATTGTTGTGGTTCAGTACATTTCCTAAATCTTTTATAACAACACCAACACACTTTATTCTGAGTCATTGTACGAAAAACAATGTGACATGAGACGACACATTTTGGCATAACCTCACTTCATGAGATAAGCCTCTACGGGGCGGGGGTGGCGACATTTTTGCCATTTTCGAGATTCTGACGTCGAAGCGAATGTCGTTATCCCCGACCTTGTATAGCATTATTTAGTTCACAGATTGTCTGTTGTTATAAGAGATTATCTTATTTCTAGGATACTTTACTATGTTTAGGGCTGATTTTTCAATGGCCAGATAACTTTTATTCGAGGGATAAAATTGACGTTTGACAGTTTTTGTATGAAATAACTGTCAAAATTTTAAAATATTTGACAATTTGATAATTTTGAATATTTGACAGTTATTTCATACAAAAACTGTCAAAAATTCAAAATTATCCCTCCGTTAAAGTTACCTGGCGTTGGAAAAATCAGCCCTAAGGCTTATAATTAAAGCCTTGTACCTACTTATTATCTTTATATATGAAATTCAAAGTCCTGACTGACTGATATATCAACGCACAGCCTAAACTGCTGGTCCTAGAGACATGAAATTTGGGAGGTGTGTTCTTTGTAAAGTGTAAGGTACCCAATAAGAAAGGGTTTTTCAAAATTCTACCCCTAAGAGAGTGATTGGGGGGAGGGTGAAATTTCACGCGAACGAAGACGTGGGCAGAAGCTAGTGTCTAATAATTGTCCTGTTTGTCTCGTGGTCGCAAGCGCGACAGCTGTGCGTGGGGTCCTGGGCTCAATTCGCAGGTCGCGCAAAGTGGGTTTGGGTATTGGGTTTTTTCATTATGATTTTTCTTGTAACAGCCCGGAGTTTGAAAGTTGGCAGTGTGATACCTCCATGCCTCGGAAAGCATGTTAATCCATTGGTCCTGCGCCTGATCTCTCTGGGGTCGAGTCGGTTTGCGTGCTGTCCCATCGGACTATGAGAGTGAGGGGAGAGAGAGTGCACCTTCGTCTGCGCACAAGGGCTAGTCCCCGTTGAGATTGGCAACCATGGCTGAAATACGGTCTGGAGTACACCTACTATTATTATTATGTCGAAAGTTGTGTAGACATTAAGTTGTTGGTATTTTATTGATAACTAGCTTCAACCCGCGTATTAGTCCGCGTGGAATTTCACCCTCCCCCATACACCTTTTTAGGGGTTGAATTTCGAAAACCCTTTCTTAGTGGATTCCTACTCTTCACAAAGAACATCATCATCTGCCTAGCCTTTTCCCAACTATGTTGGGGTCGGCTTCCAGTCTAACCGGATTCAGCTGAATACCAGTATTTTACATGGAGCGACTGCCTATCTGACCTCCACAACCCAGTTACTGGGTAATACGATACCCCTTGGTAAGACTGGTTGTCAGACTTTCGGGCTTCTGACTACCCGTCTGTCAAAGATCCACTAAAGACAGCCGGGACCAACGGCTTAACGTGCTTTCCGAGGCACGGAGGGGTCACGGTATGTAAAGATGGTCACCCATCCACAGACCAACCGCGGCAAGCGTAGCTTAACCTGATCGATCGACCTGTGCGGCTGTTATTATTTAGCCACGGGCCCCTCACAAAGAACACACCCTCCAAATTTCATGTCTCTAGGACCAGCGGTTTAGGCTGTGCGTTGATAATATAGTCAGTCAGGACTTTGAATTTTATATGTATTGATTTAGGCTCATACTAATAAAATTATCATAATTGATACATCACTGGGACGTATGAGTATTTTTTTAATTACCGTTATTATGGACTTAACATTTCAAATTCAGGCATCCAATGCTTCGAAGATTCCTGTAATTGGTCTGACCACTGATATCTGAATTGTTCTTTCCTGTCATTATTTCATTTCCTCAACTCTCCAAAAACTCAAAGAAAGTTGTCAAAAATACATTTCCAAATATTCGAAGACATGTGACGTCTATCAATCCGTACTGGGCCCGCGTGGTGGATTACGGCCCACTCCCTTTCACAGAGAGGAGACTTGTGTCCCAGCAGTGGGAACATTCATCATCACCATCATCATTTCAGCCGAAAGACGTCCACTGCTGGACATAGGCCTCCCCCAAAAGGGGGGGTTTGCCATATTCGCCACGCTTGGCAGGCGGATTGGCGATCGCAGAATGGTATGGTGGTGGAATGCATAGAGAACGCTGCTGCCCATTCTCCGGTACGCCCCTTGGTCGCCTTTTACGACACCCACGGGAAGTATGGGGTGGTGCTATTCTTTAAGTCCGGCACCACACAGACAACAGACAGTGGGAACATTATAGGCTGATTATGGTTATGCATATGCTACCAGTAGCTGAAGTTAATTTATCATTAACTTACCTTCAGTATCCAGTCCTCAGTGTGAGGATTGTGTACACTGATGAATCTCTGGTCTGACGTGTACGTCATTCTCCCTGACGTCAGCAGGTGGATGTCACGATGTCGGATCCATGATACCTGGGGAAATTAATAAATGTCATAATTCAAGTCGTAATCTAATCTCAGCGACCATTAAAGTCAAGAACGTAATCTTTGCCGTAAAAAAAACCATTACTGTTCAGCAGTTCGCTGTGTACTCTACAGCGTATGATGGCCTAGCATGAAGAGTTGCAGTTGAGGGTTAAGACTGAGATACAACAATACAGGACCCCTCAGACTATCGATATTATTTTTGTTGATGACAGTCGAGGGAAAGAAAATGGAGAGTTTAAAAGACTAAATAATGAAATCTTAATTGACACCATCAGTACTTTTTTTATTTACCCACTTAAAAAATAAATTCATCGCAACATTTAACAGTATACTCATAAATTTCAAAAGTACGTTCGTATCTTCCAATTATATTTAAAACAATGCTTTCGTGTGGTTAAAATATTAGTCTGATGAAGATTTAATCGGTGGTTACCTACGCTTTGCCATTTTAAATCAGTCCTCACAAACATTATTATTTTTGGAAGATAATATTATCTACGTATGAACTCATACACACACATACCTACAAATATTCCTTTATCTGGGCTAAATAAATTCCAGAATAGCTATGGTTTCATGCCTGATAGGAGTTCTCGCAAATCATTGTTATCGGCAAAAAGCGTTTTACCCACATTTTATAAGGATTCCTTTTGTATGGATTGGATGGGTTATTTCGCTGGTAATGTTTTCGCGGGGCTAAGGACAGGTTTTGATTGCTAGCTAGTCACTAGTGCCTAGATCATTTTTGACCTAGCTTTATAGATGACGGTGTCAATTTTTTTTCTGATTGTGCAAAACGTAGGGTTACAAATTCTTTTCTCTTCTTCAGCTGTGCCACTCAAAATCAAAATCAAAATGTTTTATTTCACATAAACCTACATGGGCACTTATGAAAGGTAAAAAGCTAGGTCATCATCATCATCATTTCAGCCGAAAGACGTCCACTGCTGGACATAGGCCTCCCCCAAAAGGGGGGGTTTGCCATAATCGCCACGCTTGGCAGGCGGGCTGGCGATCGCAGTATGGTATGGTGGTGGAATGCATAGAGAACGCTGCTGCCCATTCTCCAGTACGCCCCTTAGTCGCCTTTTACGACACCCACGGGAAGTATGGGGTGGTGCTATTCTTTAAGTCCGGCACCACACAGACAAAACAGTGCAAAATGTAGTGTTACAAATTCTTTTCTTTTCTTCAGCTGTGCCAATCAAAATCAAAATGTTTTATTTCACATAAACCTACATGGGCACTTATGAAACGTCAGAAGCTAGGTGCACGGTTCCAATTTGTCGTTTCCTATGGAGAAGAACCGGCAAGAAACTCCACGGTTACTCTTTTTAAAAGTAATTGGCTTTTACAATGTTTCCAGATTACAGTAGGTATGGGAGGACAGCACAGGCCTATCAACAACAACAACACTGGGGATTTTGTTGCGCCACTTCTTCTCCGCAGCGAAAGCACTAGGAAGTGGAGAAGGGCAGGCGTGCCAGGGGACCAAAGACTACAATATAATGTGCGGGGGACTGTCACTCGTAATTCTGACGTTCGAAAAGTGATTCTCAGCCTAGTTTGAATAAATAACTTTTGATTTTGAAATTTTGATAGCATAGATTACCTACACGTTGACTTAAGACACAGGCTGGTTGCAAATTGTCGTTAGCTATAGACAAAATCGGGCAATTTTTGCGGTGTCGGTAAAGGTAAAATCGCAATAGAAATCATATTAAAAAAAAAACGGTCAAGTGCGAGTCGGACTCGCGCACTGTATGTAAGTAGTACGTAAATAATTTTTTTTTTTTTTTTTTTGTAATGTAACTACAAAGTTACTGTTTTCGGATTGTTTCCTTTACTTGTGCTACATAACATTGCTTCTTGCGACATTTCATGATTTTAGGTCAACGGGAAATAACTAAAAATTTTGATTTTTGATTGTGTTGATTTGACAGATTAATTTTTTCACTGCTTCAAGGATTTGCAGCCTTGAGTATCTGATATTAATTTCAAGTTGTCAACTCCACGCGTTCCTGAGAAAAAGGGTCTTTACTGACGGACAAACGACGCTCTTCAAAGTAAGAGTGAACAGGCTTCTTCTGGGTAAGCTCACTCCACTCTGTCTCTGTCACCTCTGACCCAGACTAGAGTCAAGAGTAAACCCATTAAAAAAAAAAAAGAAAAGGACAACGAAGTGATCTTATAGGGGTTCCGTTTTTCCTTTTGAGGCACCGAATCCTAAAAATAACAGGTCAGTGGGTCGTTTTACATAACATTTTATATCATCACGCCTGTATTCTCCCAAGGGTTTGGCACAGGTGTACCTTTAGTACACCCACAAGTTATCAGTTATATTCTGTAAGGGTTAAAGATAACGCCAAAGGAAAGGCCGGTCTAAGGATTTCAATAAAAAGTTTATTATCCTTTTCTAAGCGACGGAAGGAGTATTTTATTGAAATTACGTGAGAGTCCCATGTAATAGGAAGCGAGCCAATTGCCATGAACCGGCCAGACTCCAGGCTGCTACTGAGATTCCAGATAGAAAAACCCAATAAAACTTTGCATGACCTGGGAATCAAACCTAGGACCTTTTCTTTTTTGCGGATGGGAAATCGTCAAATGACCCCTCCGCTCTGGGTCGAGCGGAAGGGAGTGTCAGACTCTTACTGACTAAAACCCACCCGTGTTCCTTCCTTACCCCTTTATGTTCCGGGCCAACGGTAACCCTTTCGGACAATCCCGCTGACCTCATGTTCAGCAATAGCGCTGGCGACTACTAGACTACAGGCGCGGAAAATTAGAGTTACGTCATATTTTCCGATCAATTACTACGGCCTTTCATTACTATAACTTAAATATTAACAAAAATTAATTAATACAGGAAGATTTTTTTTACCAGTTCCAAATATTTTACAGGGTGTTTTCTACCCATGGTTATGAACAACTTTCACTATGGGACCAACTCTGAAATCACGAAAAAAAATCTGTTGTTTCGTACATTTTGGTCAAGCAGGTATGTATTGAACTTTTGTATGAAACAGCTGATTTTTTTTCGTGATTTCAGAGTTGGTCCCATAGTGAAAGTTGTTCATATTCATGGGTAGAACACCCTGTAAAAATTTCGACCCGGTAAAAAAACATCCTGTATAATTACGTGCAAATTTCCTTGCATCTCATAAAGGATCTTGTTTGATCTTTTAATCAACGTTCAAACTAAAACAGCGGCTGTGTTTCATTTAATTTAGGTAAATCTACAATTAAGTCTAAAAACATAGGTAACTTAAACATACAAATACAGAAACCAGCATTATGTCCCTAAAGTAGAAAATAATTGAATCTGTAATATTTTATGAATTTAACTTCATAATAATTATATTTAAAACCGGACCAAAATAAATTCCCTTCACCAACTTAATATAATAAACAAAATGCCAATAATAGATTAATTTCTTCAACAGGCTTGGATTTCAAATAAAAATAATCCAAAAGGAACGTATTGTAAAATATGATTTAAAATTTTGATAAAAGATACGACACCTCTTTGGTTTAGGTTTTAATCATTAAAATATATTCGGTGACAAATCATAATGATGATATTCTTTTCTGAAGAAAAAGCTAAATTCTTTAGTGCAGACTTTTCAGTCTCCCTCGTTACAAAATCAAATTAAAAATTGTTTTGAACCTCTTTGTAAGAAAATAATGATCTCATTTTAAGAAATTAATAATATCTTACTTAAATCGTTTTTACCAAAAAAAAAGTACACAAATTACGAAATATGTACCTACTTCTAATTATTTTATGAACTAAAGTAGGTAGTCGATATAATAATAACGAGGTCACCTAAAACTGGAAATGTTGTCGTGAGTACCTACAGCAAATCGACGGATTTAAAAATAACAATAAACACTGCAATTTATAATGACTGTGTAACAACACCACATTAGATTCCTAATTGAAAACATAACTGCACAGGTATCTAATTTATTAACATTTTACACAAATTTTAATGATTGACTACGTAAATCATTGCTCGATTTATTTGGTTTGAAGTGCTAACTCAGCTATAATGTAAAGAGATTAATTTGTAAGGTTCTTAATCGTCCGCATATTCATAGCCTAGTTACTAACAAGCATGAAATGCATGCATGAATGTGTCCATTATTTGCTTGTTCAAGTAATTGTGCTAAATGGACTGTATATACTCTAGTTATAGGTATTAATTTAGTCTAATGTAGTTCGATGTTAATCAGAAACGTTTCATCTATTACAAAATTACAGATATATAAGTGAAAAATGTCGAATTACAAAATCGTTGTCCAATTTCAATACCAGGTTTTAACTTATCCTCAAAACAACTGACTAATGGTGAAGGAAAACATCGTTAAAAAATCTGCATTTATAGATCTGAAATCGTCAACCAACACTGAGTGAGTGTGGTGATCGATGCTCATTCCTTCTGTGCAGTGACAAAGTTATTGGGCTTGCAGGACCTAAACACAAAAACCGCTAAAACTTGCAAAACAAAAATATATGATCGACTACACAGTAAACAAAATCAGAAAAATATTTGATATTGTTCAGGATATATGCTAGGTAGATAGTGTTTTGAAAACATAATACAACTAATTTGATACGATAGAATAAAAAACATGTAGATACCTCTAAAAACTTTCTTTTTACAATAAAAACCATACTAATATACGAGTACATACAATCATTCTGATTTTTTGTCAAATTATTCTACAAGCAACATACTAAAAAATTAGTGTTTTAATTTTTTAGTCCAAACAATAGATTTTTTGTAATAAAATAATTGCTTCATATTTAGCAATAAATTACCAGCGTTGTGTCATCGCGCTTCTCTTTCTTTTCTATGCAGTCTGACAGTGATCGAGCTTCAGGTCATGTAAGCCCCTTAATAACATAACAAGCCTACAATGTTCCCACTGCTGGGACACAGGGGCCCTAATCCACCACGCGGGCTCAGTGCGGGTTGGTAGATGTCACATGTCTTCGAATTATTGGTTCTAGGACATGTCGGTTTCCTCACGATGTTTTCCTTTACCGTTTTAAGAGCAGTTGGTGATCAAATAATTCACACAAAGTAAAGTGCCTGTCTGGGTTCGAACCTACAACGCGTAAGTTAAGGCCTATATCTACCTACTTAATAAAAATATTCAATTCAATGACAGACAACGCATTGCTCAAGCTGGAGCCAGCATGAATATTGTGGAAGAGTTCCGTAGTAAAAAGAAAGTGAGCACTAAGGAATGATTATTAAAAATTCATCCCCTAAAGGGGTTATTTTTTTGCGGAGAAATCCAATCGGGCGGGGGCATGGTTTGTAGATCGATAGTTATCAATTACTAGCTGCGCCCCGTGGTTTCACCCGCGTAAATGTCGATCCCGTGGGAATATCGGGATAAAACGTAGCCTATATGTTAATCCAAGGTGTCGGCTACCTCCATACAAAATTTTATCAACATTGGTCCAGCCGTTTGAGCGTGAAGAAGTAACAAACATATAAACACACACACACACACTCATAAACTTTCACCTTTATAATATTCATTATCATCTGCCTACCCTTTTCCCAACTATGTTGGGGTCGGCTTCCAGTCTAATCGGATGCAGCTGAGTACCAGTATTTTACATAGAGCGACTGCCTATCTGACCTCCACAACCCTGTTACTGGGTAATACGATACCCTTTGTAAGACTGGTTGGTTGTCAGACTTTCAGGCTTCTGACTACCCGTAACGACTGTAAAAGTCCCACGAATGACAGCCAGGACCAATGGCTTAACGTGCTTTCCTTTATAATATTAGTGTGATTTATTAAATTCAAGATTACTCACTGTTCTATTCCCAAGATCATGGACCCTGCAATTGAGTTGCGCCGTTTTGCCGACGAGGGCTGTCACATTCTTGGAGTGTGGCACATCGAAGCGAGGACCCCGCTGTGTCAACCCTAGATCTACGTCTGTGTAGTCCAACTCTTGGACGCCGTCTGTGCCCAGACCGTTTGTGTTATCCGTGCAACCTGTAGGCAGAAAGACAAGATAAATATAAAAATTTACGGTACATTTTCATCCAGGACAAGTTCAGGGTACAGACGTCAGCACATCAAGCTACCCGAAACTATCAAAATGTTCCAATCAATTTTGAGCCTTATGCTCTAGCAATAAAGTTTAAAATCTATTAAAGAAATTTGACAGATTGTAGTCGCTTGTATGTATATGTGCTGGCGTCTGTGAATAAGGCTCTTTGTATACACACGTTTGAAAAGTGCTGATTCACGTTTAGAAAGTGCTGATTCACGTTTAGAAAGTGCTGATTCACGTTTGGAAAGTGCTGATTCACGTTTGGAAAGTGCTGATTCACGTTTGGAAAGTGCTGATTTGACGTTCGAAAAGTGCTGATTTTCAGCCTAGTTTGAATAAAAGAGTTTTGATTTTGATTCTTTTTTTATTTTGACGTTTTTCTTACCGTGATTAACTACGGTTTATTCGCCGTGTATAGGCACGATCGTCAGTGTTGTACCTATGGATCACTACGGAAGCTTGTTAATGGACATATTTTTTCTACGACGCGAATTATACGCCGTACCGTAAAGAAACCGTGCTGTCTCCAAGCGCCTTCGTGTTTATTTAGAAAACAGAAGAATAGAATAGAATAGAATGCATTTATTTGTCAGAATATTGTACAAAGTTGTTATGTGCATTTAGCCTGCATTATGTATTACGATCATAATATTCTGCCGTTTCCGGCGTACAAATATGGTTTGTGAAATTATGGGTCATCATTACATTAAAATTAAATTGCAATCTTTAGAATTAGAATTACAAATAAAATAAATATATTGAACAATAGTTGTAAAAGAGATTAATTATATAAGTCAAAATTAAATAACGTTAAGGAGATAAAATGTGATTTCTAGGCAATAATGTCATATATTTAGGTTAAAGAAGGCTTGTCAATAATCATTAATTGATTTTAAATCCCAAATTCGTAGAAACTTGCAAGTGAAAAACCGGGCAAGAGCGAGTTGGACTGGCGCACCGAGGCCCGAGGGTTCAGTAACATCCGGGTTTATGCCTAAGGTTTATGTTTATGAAATTAAATGTTTTTTTTTAATTTTTATATTTGAGTTGATTGAATGAAAGGTAAATTGCGGTTTACGATTTATGAGTAAAAAAAAAACTACTTACTAGATCTCGTTCAAACTAATTTTCGGTGGAAGCTGTTTACATGTAATGTACATCATAAATTTTTTTTAGTTTTATCATTTTCTTATTTTAGAAGTTACGGGGGGGGGGGGGGCATTTTACCACTTTGGAAGTGTCTCTCGCGCAAACTATTCAGTTTAGAAAAAAATGATATTAGAAACCTCAATATCATTTTTGAAGACCTATCCATAGATACCCCACACGTATGGGTTTGATAAAAAAAAAATGAGTTTCTATTTTTGTGTAAAAATCTTAATACGGTTCACAGAATACATCTACTTACCAAGTTTCAACAGTATAGTTCTTATCTTATAGTTTCGGAAAAAAGTGGCTGTGACATACTGACGGACAGACAGACAGTAGACAGACATGACGAATCTATAAGGGTTCCGTTTTTTGCCATGTGGCAACGGAACCCTAAAAAGCCCCTAAAATGTTTCCTTACGGCGGCAAAATTAAATGCAAAAAGCATTATTACTTATAAAACTCATCACGTTACGAGTTACGACCAGAAAGTCAAGCTGGAGCCATTTAAGCCACCAGAACAAACCGTGAAGTCGCTCACTCTTTGTTCAAAGTTCACTTCTTCTTGTTTTAGTGATGTGATCATGAGGGCAAAGCGATTTATAGACATCGAGTCTTAATTATGGGGTCCCTTAAAATATTTTATACCAATTTACTGTTTTGTGGTCCTATTACATTTTCTCAAAACATAATGTTTTTTTTTTTGTGAAAAAATAAGAGGTTGTTGTGCCATAGGCATCTACTTAGTTCACCTTTTATACCCTGTTTTTGTCCAGACTGTGAAAAAATTCAGCAGGTGTAGACAAATACCTAACTAATGTCCAACCAGTATAATAAATGAACTAGTTAGTGTATGAATAGATAAAACAATAGCCTGAAAACTTTAATTAACCCCTATGACAGGCGGAAATTACAAATTCCAATAGAACCAACCCCGTTCGTTCATTAAGCTGATATAAATATACCTTTCCAATTTCATTCACCCTAACAAAAGATCTAAGCACTTAAGGGGCTTACAGGACCTAAACACAAGTTTTAGAAACAATAAAAGTATATGATCGACTACAGAAACAAAATCAGAAAAATATATGATATTCTTCAGGATATATATTAGGTAGATAGTGTGTTGAAAACATAATACAACAAATTTGATAAGATAGATAAAAATAATGAAGATACCTCTAAAAACTTTCTTTTTACAATAAAAACCATACTAATATACATACAATCATTATGATTTTTTGTCAGATTATTCTACAAGCTACGTACTAAAGCACTAGTGTTTTAATTTTTTAGTCCAAACATTGTTTTTTTTGGAAATAGATAATTGCTTCATATTTTGCAAAAAAATACCAGTGTTGTGTCATCGCGCTTCTCGTTCTTTTCTATGCAGTCGGACAAAGACCGCGCTTTAGGTCATGTAGTCGCCTTAATTTCCTCATACACACCCGATCACGTCTTAAAAATAATTAACTTCTAAATGTTCCTATTAAGAGAATTTCTCGTCCAAATCTACTTAGTACGTAGTATGTATGCCTCACCATGCAAACTGCGAAGTCGTCCATTATTATATTTATTTTTCTCTATTAAGGCGGAAATTGACAAACGGTACTTTGAATTCATCTTGCATTACATAATATTTTGAAATAAAAACTGACAAGTTCAGAGAGGAAAAAAAACTGTGTTGTGCTGCGTTTTTATCATATAATATATTTACTACGGTATGTGTGTATGGAATGTACTTTTTGTCCATGTCCTTTAAACCCGACTAAATTATCGACAAAATAGAATTCAAAGCACATCACTACTCCACTTCGGATTACAAAGTATATTTTTTCTAACTAGGTAAGTAAGTACCTAATTATTTGAGTTCGCTCACGTTCCAACTCTAAATCTTACTTCCTTACACAAAGAAAATTTGAATTTAGTATGTAAATGTCCTTTTAATGAAGCGACGTTGCCAGATAGTGTACCTAGTGGTACTTTGTCAAACTCTTTCTTTAACTGGTTTGGAGAAACGAATTAGGTGACTGGGTTATTAGTGGAGGAGACTATTAAGACGTTTACTTTAGTTTATAATAATATTATTATTGAGTAGATTTTAGTAGCTGATGCCTTCCACTTCCTTATCTGACCCACTATACGATGACGTTTCGAAACCGAAGGAACTACAGTACAATAATTTAAGGATGGAATAAGGAGAGAATCAAATGGATAGAATAAGAAATGACTACATAAGAGGAAGTCTGAAAGTGGCACCGGTGACTGAAAAGAAGTGAAGTTGTGTGGAAGTCGGCTGTCATGGTATGGACACGTGTTTTGGAGGAATGACGAAAGTGTTGTGAGTAAAGTTTTGAGCATGAAAAGCAAGACCAAAGAAACGATGGATGAACTGTGTGAATGATAATATAGTTAGAAAGGGGCTGACTGCCAAGATGGCGACTAATAAAGAAGTACAGAAAAAAAGACATGTTGCGTCGACCCTATTAAATTAGGATAAGGGAGAATGATACAATAATAATTGTAAAACAAGTGCAAAGAACAAAAAAAGTGTTAAAAGAGAGAGATAGCGTTATTATCATCATCTAAATAAATGGACAAAGATTGAGGACGCCTTATCGCCAGGGGCAAAGGATTCCATAACCTTATTGCATGAACTGTAGAATATTTATCATAGAAACTGGTGGATTGCATTAAGTTTTTGTGTACACGCTTTGTAACAAAATATTTATCACTTCAGCAAACAATATTCGATATTAACTATACTAAAAATAACTTTCCTTCAATAAAAAACAACCACAAAAAACATAAAAAAACGTTCCATTCTCTAAAAACATTTTGAAATTGTATTCAGCACATAAAGCAAGAATTCACTATAGAATGTCAGCGTAACATACTAAAAATACAATAGGAACCAACATTGTCGGGGCGTCGCGATAAATATCGTGTACAAAGTTTAATATCGAAGACAGTGCTGCTATCTGGCGAACAGTTTTGTCTTCGTAACATTATGACATTATGGCTGGCAAAGACAACTATTGTTTGTTTTGAGTTATGGAACTAATTTTCTGGGGAACTTTTGAAACTGGTTGCAGTTAATATTTTTTGGAAGATATATTTTACACTTAGTAGTAGAATAGGTACCTATTTGTGTTGTGAAACTGTGTCTTGTGCACCCAAGTAACTTGCTTCTCACTCTTTTTGCACTAAACAAAATTATATAATATTAGTAAAGTATAAATATTTTGCAGCACTTTTTAAAAATATGGCAAAAATGTGGATGAATAATAATTAAGATGACTGCATAGAGAGATTGAATGAAAAAAGCGTGTGCGGTCGGGGGACCCCCGTCAGGAACGAAGTTCCTTACGCGACACTGGCATGCACACACTCGTTCTATAAATAATATAAAGAGACAGAGAAAGTGTGAATTTAATACGCATTTTTTAATACACAGCCATCTAGTAAAGTTTTAAGAAAGTCTTATAAAATTGTCACCATATTGGATTGTTATTTTGACCACGCTATGAACTTTAGCACCCTTGATAATCATCACAACGACACCCACCCGACAAAAAGTATTATGAAAGTTTTCGCAGCCGCCATCTTGGATTTTCATTTTGATCTCATTATTGACTTCAGCACCCTCGAAAACCATGAGGAAAAGAAATTTAAATTTTCGTAGCACCATCTTGGATTTTAATTAAGACCTCACTGTAGGCTTTAGCACCTTCGAAAACCATGAAAACTACATCTCTCTTTGTCCCTTTCTATTATATATAAAACAGAGAGATAGTCGCATGGCGGGGGTATAACGCTTTTTCGTTACGAGACTATTTTTACTAGTTTACTCCTACTGCAAGCCGCGTTAAAGAACATCATTCCAAAAAAATACTGCACCAATCCCAAATAAATTGGAATAATTCGGCCAAAATCTTGACCGATTCAATTCCCAAGTGTGCCCACTTCCCAACGTGTCGCTTCCAATTAGTAGCCCCAACAGAATTCCATTGCTTATGGCACCTTCATAACAATTCCCTTAATTAACTTTCCCATCTGACAAGGTTATGACCGTCGCCCTGATCCCTCTATCTTAACGAATCGAACCATCACCGAATTACCCACAATTGTCTCTAAGACATTTAGCTCAAGTTTCGGCCGCCATCTTTTTTTTTTAATATTTTTTTCTTCAAATATAAAGAGAAATCTTCTGTAATGTCCGTTAACAGGAGCGGGTCTTGATTAAAATGGATCATGACAAAATGTAATTTGGTGCTTCGAGTAATGTTACGTTATCCTTCCATCTGCTCATTTTGGAATTTCGTCCGGTTTTCTTTTGTTTGACGTCTACAGTTTTTTTTTGTTAGTTTTTTTTGTAATGATAGAAGATTCTTAATTGGATTGCAAGATGGTGGTTCTGTTTAATAAGACACAGATGTATTTCTAAAATTTTTTTTAGTTGGTAATTACATTAACATCACGCCTGTAATTCACGAAGGGTTAGACAGAGGTATATCCTATTGTATTGTCCCGTTGTGTCCCGTTATGTTTAAGTCCCATGTAGTTAGTAATTGTTTACATTTTACTTCTTTATTGGGAAGCATGACGAGGCCTCCTTGTGTAGCGCAGTTTGTGCCACCAGTTACTCAACTGAACGCTCGCGCTCGGCGCATCCTGGACAGTCCCACCCAACACCTTATTTGACAGGCCAATTCTTCCCTTGCGGTGGTAAGGCAAACGCCCGCCTGGTTTGCGACGACTCTCCCACCGGAATCCGGCGTCAAGCAGCCTCCTGTGTTTCGTCGATGCGTTAGTTCCAGTGCCTTAGGCATCTTCTGGGCACGCTCGTTCCATCATAGACCTTATCCGTCGCTTTCCATCAGGGTTGATCGAGGTCAAGCGTTCATGCAGCAATAAAAAAATAAAAGTAAAGTTCTTTATTTTCCATTACCCTTTTTTCGGTTATCATTCAATAACCATTTCTATACAAGCACACCATTATTCTTGTTCACATTTTTGCGACTTTCAATAGCAAACCAAATCCGTAAGTATAGGATGTAGGTGTCGTTTCCTAAGCCCTTAGGCTAATCGCTCCCTTTCTCCTCGAGTAAGCAACCTAAATGCCCACTCTTCCCCGGAAACGGCGTGCAGACCCTTTTCTAGCCTCCAGTTCTATGTACGGTAAGTATATTTATTTACAGTATTAGGAGGTGTTGTTCGCGACCTCGTTTTTATCTTTAGGGGTGGAATTTGGAAAACTGCTGAATTCGCGAAGGTTTAGGATACATTTTGTGGCTTAAGTTGTGGGTTTACCAAAAATGTTTTTCTTGTGAAACACAACGCTCTAAACCACAGATTACTGACGTTGCGTTGTTCAAAAAGCCGCTAAGCTGAAGTGTAACAGAACTGAGCTGGCCACGTCTGCCGTATGCCTAATGAGCTGTGGCCCCAAAAAAAACTATGTGGAGCCCTGATACGGCCAGAAGGCGTCGCGGCAGAACCTGTAGAAGAAGATAGTGGGACGAGGTGGAGAAAACAAATGACCAGTGGTCCACTTTAGCCCTCGATCGAAAGGACTTGGAAGTCACGGGAAGATGCCGTTGCCCAGCAGTGGGATGATGCAGGCTGACAGTAACAGTATGTTTTAAAGTTAAACCATCGAGCCAGTTTTTGTAAGAACGTAACTGTGATTGAAATACAGTTCTTTTATACAGTTAAAACCCTCCCTTGTTCCTACCTTAGCCCTTCATGTTCCGGGCCAGCGGTAACCCTTTCGGACAATCCCGCTGACCATAGTAGACCCCTCCCATATGTGGAAGTAGCTGTCACAGGTAAATTAGCTTACGAATCTATTTATATGCTCAGTTTGGCAATAAAAAATGTTACCATTGGTAAGCAAAACGATTCGTTTTTGTCTATAGGGTTAAAGATTAATAACATAGTGACGAAGGCGACAAATACCAGGGAGTGGCTTGTGACTAAGTTATAACATCGATCGATCAGGTTAAGCAACGCTTGCCGCGGTTGGTCCGTGGATGGGTCGACGTCTTTACATACCAAGACCCCTCCGTGCCTTGGAAAACGGGTCTCGCCCGTCATTCGTGGATCTTAGGCAGTCGTTAAAGGTTGTCAGAAGCCCGAAAGTCTGACTAGCAGTCTTATTAAGGGGTATCGTATTACCCTACAGTAACTGGGTTTTTGAGGTCAGATAGGTAGTCGCTTCATGTAAATACTGGTATTCAGCTGCATCCGGTAAAACTGGAAGCCAACTCCAACATAGTTGGGAAAAGGCTAGGCTAGATGAAGGCGACAAATACCACTTCTATAACATTATTAATTAAATGTAAATCTTGATAATGAGACTGCAGTAAAACGTTATCACTTGAATAATGTCGATTCACACCGAGAGCTTCAATTCGCGGGCCTGGCTTAAATCGAAAACATTATCCATCGAGTCACTTGGGCAGAAAAAGTTTCATCCATCAATCGATCAGGTTTGATAGCTCTCCACTTATCTCCGTCAGCCCCAAACGCTCCCTAATCCCCCTTTTCATATTAACAACTGCCCTTGTTTAATAAAACATCATTTTGTTCGGATTGAAAACGATTTTGGAGACGGAAAAATATGTCAGTTTTCCGGGACTCGTTATTCGTCTCAATAACAAAGGTTCTTCTCTTATTGAAGGCTTTAAACGAGGTCAGACAGGGAACAGCTTAAGCAAACGACAATTTCATGCCGCTAACGACTGTCAAAGAATTCGGGTAGGCTTAGAGCCGCGTATTACGTCAGAGGACTGTAAAAGCTGCGTTTAAAACGCTCGCGTAATCAACTAAATGCTTTCATAGATTATACTGAGTGTGAGTGAAATACGGTGACGACAGTGGCGCTGCTAGTGGATGGTAGGGAAATTAGCGATTTGTGTACAATTAAATTGTAATCAAAAATGCGAGCCCAGTGCAGGTTGGTAGATGTCACATGTCTTCGAATTTTTGGATCTGGGACATACCGGTTTCATCACGATATTTTCCTTCACCGTTTTGAGAGCAGTGTGATGGAATAATTTACACAAAGTAAAGCGCCTGCCTGGAAGGAGGACGCAAGGGGCCGCGATAGATGTAAGGTATGAAGGGAGGCCGTTTCCCAAGAATGAGATAGCTTAAGCTAGTAAAAAAAATATTTACGAAAAGTAAGCGCCTCTCTGGGTATATTTAATTAAAAGGTCAACGGTAAATCTGATAGGTATTACTAAAACTTTGCAGGGCTTTAATGGCTTATAGTCGATTCGCACGAATTTACTCGCCCGAAACGGGTAGAAATAAGTACACGTTTTATAACATTTAACTCTTATCACTTCTGTGCGCTAGTGTCCTTTTTTAACCGACTTCAAAAAAGGAGGAGGTTTCTCAATTCGACCGTATATATATGTATATATATTTTTTTTATATTTGTTCGCGGATAACTTCGTCGTTTATGAACCGATTTTGATTATTCTTTTTTTGTTGGAAAGGATACATGCCAAGGGTGGTCTCATGATAAGGAAACCAGGATCTCATGATGGCATCCCAGTGAAATCGAGCGGAACATTCGAAAATCGTAAGAGCGACTAGTCCATTTGTTAACTTTTTCATTAAGTATTTTAAAGCACTACAATTTATATATGGCCAGGAGTCGATCTGATGATGGAGCCGAAAGACAGTCGAGGGGACTCCTCAACGATTTACAGCAGTTACCTTGTGTTTGGGCTTGATTAATTTGTATTGATGTGAACTTTACACCTAGATGGGTTGTGACTGTCATTAGGGGTCTGATGATGAAGACTAAGGACAGTTAAGGGAACTTCTCAACAGTTTACAGTAGCTATATTGTGTATGTTCACCGATTACTCGAAGACGGCTGGACCGATTCCAAAAGTTCTTTTTTTATTTGAAAGGGTTTACTCTCGAGGTGGTCCCATTATCATCAAGTTGGAATCTGATGAGAGCATCCCATGGACATCGAGGGAAACCCTCAAATTTTGTAGGCAAAACGATAGCGATTTGGGTATTTGTTAAAGTAACTTGAGCATTTGCTCTCGGAAATCATCATTTGGTAAAGTGGAGCTGATGAAAAAGACCACAGATGGCCATCGGAAGTCAATGACAAATATTTCACGGGTTGCGATTCGATTACTTTAATATGGTTGCTAAGCAATTTATGCTCGTCACAATGCGTATGGTGAGTGATTGTTAAGGAGTTCTCCTGGTTCTTACCGGGAGAACTCCTCAACAATTAACGTCCCAGCATCGGGAAAAGTAATATTTTGTAAAAGGTGATGAACAGTTGGCAAGTTACAATAGCCTAATGGCTATTGTAACTTAGATAAATTACAAACTGACCAACTGAAAAGTGAAAAATAAAAACATTTTTACAAAAAAAAAAACAACCGACTTCCAAAAAAAAAACAATACAAATTGAAAAATAACTTTAATTTCGGAAGTCGGTGTCGTTAAACGAAAATGCGGAACCAAAGGCACCGACTTCCGAAAGTTATTTTTCAATTTGTAGTGAAATTAAAGTTATTTTTCAATATGTAGTGTTTTTTTTTTTGGAAGTCGGTTGTTTTTTTTTTTGTAAAAATGTTTTTCTTATCTTCATTGCATTAAATTCAAAATGTGCCAATTGCCTAATACATATTTCTGGAGTAGTCGACGCGTCCACAAATAAATTAACTTCACACAAGTCACCTATAGAAAAAATTAATATTATTTAAAAGTGGGGATTCGCTCGTTTCGGGCCAGTAAATTCGTGCGAATCGACTAATAAGCCGCTTTATTACGTACAACCCGAAAATATCCGCAAAAATGTAATAACCCGCAGTTATTTTGTAACCATGTTGTGTAAATAAAATTAATAGTAATAATTGAACAGTACCTATGTGTATTTCAAAGAAGACTCTCAACACAAATAAAAGCACTTAAAATGAAAATGGCTGTAAAATAAAATAAGTAAAATATTTCATTTTTAACCCCCAACAAAAACAGAGGGGTGTTATAAGTTTTACTTGTGTATCTGTGTGTCTGTCTGTGCACTCAACTCAAATGTAGCTCCCAAACGGCTGAACCGATTTTGATTATTTCTCTTATTTTTTTTTTTTTTCTTTTTTCGTCGGGAATGTGAGGTTTGTAAGAATTTATTTATAATAGCCGTTTTCGGTCACGGTGGCCAATCTCAATGGAGATTAGCCAGGTACGCAGGAGATATTATAGTGCACAAGTGTGTGCGCAAACACAGGTGCACTCTCTCTCCTTTACTCTCATAGTCCGATGGGACGGCAATCCGACACGAATGGGGAGAGTTCAGGCGCAGGACCAACGGCTTTACGTGCTTTCCGAGACACGGGGGTATTAAACCGCCAACTTCCAAACTGCGGACTGTTACTAAGAAATTCCTAATGGAAAACCCAATAACACTTTGTCTGACCCGGGAATCGAAACCAGGACCCTACGCTCAGCAGTCGCGCTTGCAACTGCGAGACCAGCGGGGCAGTCCAAAAGAATTTTTATTTTATTTATTTATTATATTATTAAAATTGGTTGGGCTTGTGGTTTTTCTAAACATAAACTCTGCAATACTATAATTTCAATCAATGCTAAATCTTAGTCTTTCGTTTGGATAAAGCAATTAGGTTCAAGAGCTTTCTTTCCATTTTAATTTTGCGTACATAATATTGTAATTTTGGAGGTTAGGTAGACAGTCGCTCCATGCAAAATACTGGTATTCAGCTGAATCCAGTTAGACTGGACGCTGACCCCAATTTAGTTGGGAATAAGCTAGGCAGATTTATTGATTGTAATTTTGGATTAATTATAAGCACATAGTTGTTTTCGGGAAGCTACACTGTATATCTTCTCATCCCACATACCGCAGTGTCTCAAGACGAAAGTCTTTGACCAGTGCGTGTTGCCAGTGATGACTTATGGTCGCTCACAGTGGGCCTTATAAGAAGACTAAAAGTCACCCAAAGGGCAATGGAGAGGGCTATGTTTGGCGTTTCCCTGCGTGATCGAATCAGGAATGAGGAGATCTGCAGGAGAACCAAGGTAACCGACATAGCCCGAAGAATTGCCAAACATAAGTGGCAGTCGGCAGGGCACATTGCTCGCAGAACAGATGGCTGATGGGGCCGAAAGGTTCTGGAGTGGCGACCGCGTACCGGAAGACGTAGCGTTGGCGTGTCCCACAAGGTGGTTCGTCGACCTTGTGAAGGCCGCAGGAACCCGTTGGATGCGAGAAGCACAGAACCGGTCGAAGTGTAGGTGCTTGGGGAAGGCTTATGTCCAGCAGTGGACGTCTTTCGGCTGAAATGATGATGATGAGTTGTTCAACTACAACTCACAATTTTCTCCACATTTCTTTCAATAAGCAACTAATGTGACCAGCCCACTACGATTCCTTCAGCTCGTGTAATCATAATCAGTCTATAATGTTACACACTACTACTACTACTACTACTACTACTGCTACTACTACTGGGACACAGGTCTCCTCTCTGTGGGAAGGAGTGGGCCGTAATCCACCACGTGGACCCAGTGCGGGTTCGTAGATGTCACGTCAGTCGTGTAGCCTGACCAATTCTATCTCTATTCTATCAAAAATAGATTAAGTTATTTCTATCCAACACGACATTTCTTCTGCCCGAGGACGGGCAACCCGTAGACTCACGTTTCTTTGAAGACAAGACATATTATGGTTTTCTATGATTATTTTCATAGCGACAAGATTTAAAAAAATAAATAAATAGATACTTGTAAATGGGCTGTAGCGGTATCAACAACGGCACATGAGAACAACGCGTCATCTGACGTCACGCAAAATCCTGCATCTAGCAAGCAGAGTTTACCGCGCAACTAGCATAGATACAACGGCCATGTGTCATCGGGCAGTTGCCCGCCAGTCACAACACCCGTCTGGTCGGAGGATCGATCCTTTTCTATAGAGTATGAGTGAACTTTACCTACACCCTGTTCCTCATACGGGCTAGTTTTTCAAAGTAATAATAGTTCTATGACGCCAGATAATTTTATCCGAGGAATAATTTTGAATTTTTGACAGTTATTCCATACAAAATCTGTCAGATGTCAATTTCATCCCTCGAATAAAAGTTATCTGGCGATGGAAAAGTCATCTCTTAGGGCTGATTTTTCCACAGACTTTTTTAATTCGTGGAATAAAATTGACATCTGACAGATTTTGTATGGAAGAACTGTCAAAAATTCAAAATTATTCCTTGGATAAAATTACCTGGCGTTGGAAACATCAGCCCTAAGTCTAATGTGATGTAGACTATTTGACACTTCTTCATCATCTGCCTAGCCTTGTCCCAACTATGTTGGTTATTGCGCAATAGAAACAGTTTGCAGTTCAAATCAGTTCCGAATAGTCAAAAAGATAACGTATTTCCGACATATAGATTACAAATTATACATCTGGTCATATACGCACGCCGGTTGCTAATACTCCGCGCTTGATCTTTTTGAAGAACATCACGAATAAGGCACTAATGTCCATCCAGGGCGGCCTCCTCCCGAAGTCTCCACTCACATCTGCCTTGTAGGTAAATACTTTTTGTTAATCGCTTTTCATTCATCCTCGCAACTTGACCAAACCATCGGAGCATATAGCTCCTTGCAATGTTTGTCACTACATCTGTTTTGAACCTGCAGTACGTTATCTTATCACATCATCCCCTGGATATTACTTTATTGGATCATCATCATCTGCCTAGCCTTTTCCCAACCATGTTGGGGTCGGCTTCCAGTCTAACCGGATGCAGCTGAATACCAGTACTTTACATGGAGTGACTGCATGTCTAACCTCCACAACCCAGTTACTGGGTAATACGATACCCCTTGGTAAGACTGGTTGTCAGACTTTCGGGCTTCTGACTACCCGTAACGACTGTTAAAGATCCACGAATGACAGCGAGAGACTATTTGACACTTGTTCAGAAGAAATGTACCCTCCAAGTGTCAGAAGAGAAAAATTGGTCATCATGCTTGACATTATAGAATTTTGTCGACTGAGGAATTATTTGTAGAAATATTTCTACAATCTGTCATTTTGTCTATTCTTCAGCTGACAAAACCCGTTCCTATGGTGGTTTTGCTATACGCGTGCAGCACCTACCATTTTAGCTTTGGATCAAATAACTAAGTTAAAAAAACAGTAGCACTCCGGGATTGCCGACACAAAACACAAACAGAATACTTTGCTATCACTCACTGACATATCGGATACACATTAAAACCGAGTACATACCGAGGACTGCCGAACACATCCGAAGCGGGTATTTTTTTAATCGTATTATAAACAAAACACGCGCGTTATCGCTTACTCGTATTAGAAATGGCTAAACCGAACAATACGGTACAGACTAACTTAACTATCCGTATTAACGCTCCGTGGCTTCACATAAATAAAGGCCCCTTCTCACCTGTGCGGCTGACGAGTGCCAAAGCGCCGAGCGCCGCGAAGAGGAAAGCCGCAGACATCGCTAGTTCACGTGTCCATGCATAATCCCACTTTCACGGCTCAAAACACCCTGTATACACCGCAGCCTGCGAACAAAAATAAACCTTATTAACATACGGCTTAAGTCTATTTTAAGCATGACTTGTGACAAAATTGCAAGTATAATAATAATAATAATAATAATAATCTTTATTATAATACACACAGATTCATGGTACACAAGAACAGAAGTACAAAGTAAAAGGTATATCTACATAAATCTATACAGATCATGTAACCCTGTCCCCTAAACTAGGTAGTCCTGTATCTTAGGAGACAGTGTTAGGCCATACAGGGCGGTAAGTCATGTAGGTATAGCGGCAGCCAGGGTGTTTAGCGTGAGGGTGGTAAGGTAATACATTTGTGTGCCGGTGTGTAAATGTGTTTGAGTGTAAGTGTGTGAGTGGGTGACAACAAGGATGTGTAAGTGTATGAGTGGTGAGTGTGGGGGTGTGAGCGTACTTCTAAGGGTGCGTGTGAGAGAGAGAGTGGGTATGCAGTGATTAAAGGTAGCTAGATGAATGAGAGATCGTGTATTGGGTATGAGTCGGGTAGAGTAATGATTTTCGGGATTATTCGATGAATGTAAGTAAAGACTCCGTGAATGAGTAGTCTTTTTGCAGTAGCCATTTAGTTAGTTTATTTTTCAGGTTATAAGAGTTCAGATCCAGAATTTTTATTTTATTATTGATTTTCCTGTACAAGTAGGGACCAAGAATGTGAAATTGATGCCGGGCGAAAGAAGTTCTATGCTGGGTGCTGGGAATGATTTGAGTGCGTTTGTTCCGGTCCGGGGGTGGTAGGTACTTATGTATCCTTAGTATTGCCTTGAACACAAAGAGCTGGCGCACTGTTAGCACTTTACAGTCGGCATAGAGGTCATAAGTCGGATATCTAAAAGGTTTTTTTGACATTACTTTTAGTATAGCTCTTTGTGCTCTTTCTATTCTAAGAAAAAAAGTTTTTGCTGCTCCACCCCATGCAGTTATACAGTACCCGAGTATAGATTGGCAGAGGGAGTAGTAAATCATCCTCAGCGTGGTACTGTCGGCAGAATCTCTAAGAGACTTAAAAATGTGGATTAAACGCATAGTTCTTGAGGTAAGGGTATCAATTTGTTTGTCCCACCTTAGTCCGCAATCGATCTGTACACCCAAATACTTAACAGTGTCCGAGCGGCTTATCGTGGGACAGGCACAAGGTACAGTCGGGTCAGGACAGGAGTGAGCTCCAAGGGTAAACAACAAGGGTAGTATAGATAATAGACTCTGTTGTTTGGAAGTTAGAGTCGATTTTTCAATGCAGTTCGTTAGTGGTATAGTGTGCCTATGCGTATGGTGGAGGTAGGATACTGTTTAGAGGATGACATGAATAGAATATGCGACACGTGTTATTATCTTTTTAGTTCGTAAATAGGTTTTATACCTGTATCACGCGATCTATGTTTTTTAGGGTTCCGTACCTCAAACGAAAAAAAAAACAAAACACACACTTCGTTGGCCGTCAATCTGCGAAACGCGTGGAGATATCAAGTTAACATTAATATCAAATACGTAAGTCCACGGTCCCATGGAGCTCTAAAAAAATCAAGCTTCTAAGTCAACGAAATACAAGAATACGGTCATTTATGTGACATATTTTGATGCAAATAAATCAAAACTTATAGGGTAAAATAACGCACAATCATGAAATTTGGCAAGAAGCAAGGTCTCACAGCACAAGTAAAGAATAAAGTCCGAATATCATTCATTTGTAGTCTTACCACATTTTTTTTTTCGATCACTAACTTACATTTATTGTAGTTGGAGAATTATTGACCGTGACGTTTATCGACCATCCCATATGTATGGGAGAACATTTTTTCGACTACAAAGTTAAGTTTGTTCATGGAATAAATTCATCCTAGCTACGGAACCCTTCATTGTGCGTAGTCGTTTCAGCCGATAGACGTCCACTGCTGGACATAGGCCTCCCCCAATTTTGGGAGGGTTTGCCATAATCGCCACGCTTGGCATGCGGGTTGGCGATCGCAGTATGGTATGATGGTGGAATACATAGAGAATGCTGCTGCCCATTCTCCGGTGCGATCCTTAGTCGCCTTTTACGACACCCACGGGAAGTAAGGGGTGGTGGTATTCTTTAAGTCCGGCACCACACAGACATTGTGCGTAGCCCGACACGCAATTGCCGGTTTTTTACTTTGCATTAGGATGTTCTTTTTATCATGGATGTGATTATATCCATTTATATCTAACACTTTGCGTTGGTACAGACGCCAGCACATCAAGCTACTACAATCTGTCAAATTTCTTTAATAGATCTTTAACTTTATCGCTAAAGCATAAGGTTCAAAGTTGATTGGGAAAATTTGACAGTTTCGGGTATCTTGATGTGATGTCGTCTGTACTTAGAACTTTTTTTGTTTTGTAACTGTCCCAGTGCTGGGCAAATCCTTCCAGGATCTCTTTTTTCGCGCCACCTCGACCCAGCCCTCGCGGTACGCGTCCAGGTCATTTCACCACCGCTTTCTGGGCCGACCTCGGCGGCGCCGTCCATCTTTGGGCACCCATTGTGTGGAGAATTTTGTCCAGCAGTCATGCTGGATGCGGCTAATATGACCCGCCCATTCCCTTAAGAGCCTGGCAGCCTTCTTGCCTACGTCTATTATACCCGTTTTGGAACGCAGTATGGTGTTGCTGTGCTGTGGTGAGCTGTGATGGAGCAGGTCAGCGGGATTGTCCGAAAGGGTTACCGCTACCCCGGAATAAAAAGGGCTAAGGTTCCTTCCTTAGCCCATGGGTGGGTTTTAGTCAGTAAGAGTCTGACACTCCCTTCTGCTCAGAGCGGGAGGAGTCATTTGAAGATTTCACACGCGAAAAAAAAAAACAAAAAAACGCATGGCGCTCTCGACCTTTTTGTTACTATGTTGGTCATACAACAATAACGAGCAGAATACTATAATTATGTGTAGTATGCGACCGAAGTTCAGCATGATTACGCCTGCAATGCTGTTTGAATTACTGACGACACATTATGCCGAAATTACGTTGCGATAAAGCGTACAACCGAACTTCGGTCGGGCGTAAGTTTAGCAGCAATTCGGCGGCAACGTATTCTATAGAGCACATATTATACGCGACCGAAGTTCGGCTTGATTGCCGAAGAAGATCCGGGGCGGGGAGCAGCGGAAGGCAGGCTTGCCCGGGCCCTGCGTGTGCGCAACTGAATTTCTACCGCGTAAGTTCGACACTTAGTGTCTAAACACACTATGCTGAAGTTACGCGACCGAAGTTCGGCATGATTACGCCTGTAATGCTATTTGAATTACTGACGACACATTATGCCGAAATTACGTTGCGTTAAATAGCATTTGCTATTTTTTACGTTCCGACGTATTCCGAATACGTCGGAACGTAAAAAATAGCCGCGGAACTTCGGTCGCGTACCTTCGGCTTAGTGTGTTTGGACACTAATAATTAATTTAACTTTCATATAAGAGGTAGTAATGAAAATTTGCTAGAAACCACAAACAGTTTAATTAAGAATAGTTGATATGATGTGGACCGAACATGCTGTAATCGGCTTTTGACGATATGTTGTTCCGTTCAATTGGTTGGAATTTTAATTAATTTATGAACAAATTCAATTGTCCGTATATTCAAATTACAGCTTCATTATCAATCATTCTCTGAAAGTCGTTCGAAAGGGATTTTAGTCTGTAGCTATATGATAAATATTTCAAAATAATACAATTTTTATAGGTATGTGATTGAGTGTAAATAGTTTTTTTTATTTATTTACTTGTACGTAATATTTATGTGGTAATAAAAGGGCTGAGGTCAGAGGAAAATTGAAATGAATATGGTAATACTGGTTTATTATTATATAAACTAGTAGGTACAACACATTTTAGTAAAAACAACGTCTTACCGTCTTCACTCCGTCATTCAAAGCATTCTACCTTTATAAATACCTTCCTCACCATCTTCGTCTTTGGCCTAAGTCATCTGTCTCACTTACACCTTAGCGTTCAGCTCTTTCACACAATCATGCATTCATCAACGTTCCATTCCTAGATTCTATATTTATTTTACTATTACATTTTATATTGTACTAGCTGCGCCACGCGGTTCCAACCGCGTAAATGTCGATCCCGTGGGAATATCGGGATAAAAAGTAGCCTATATGTTAATCCAGGGTGTCAGCTACCTCCATACAAAATTGGCCCAGCCGTTTGAGCATGAAGAATTAATAAACATATAAACACACATACACACACTCACACACACACTCACAAACTTTCGCCTTTATAATATTAGTGTGATTAAGATTTCTTAGTCATCATCATCATCACCGTCTCTGAGTAGCCTTTTCCCAACAATGTTGGGGTCGGCTTCCAGTCTAACCGGATGCAGCTGAATACCAGTACTTTACATGGAGCGATTGCCTATCTGACCTCCACAACCCAGTCACTTGGTAATACGATACCCCTTGGTAAGACTGGTTGTCAGATTTTCGGGCTTCTGACGACCCGCAACGACTGTTAAAGATCCACAAATGACAGCCGGGACCAACGGCTTAGCGTGCTTTCTAAAGCACGGGGTCTTAGTATGTAAAGATGGTCACCCATCCACGGACCAACCGCGGTAAGCGTGGCTTAACCTGATCGACCGACCCGTGCGGCTGTTAAGATTTCTTAATAAGCATGTAAATAAATAGTACTAAATAGAAACTATTAACCTAAAAAAAATTTTAAATAGTAGTATATAGGTATTCAGTATATTGCGGATGTCCAAATGTGAGCGCGGATGATGGATAGCAAGATGGATGGAAGACAATCATTATAATTGTGAGAAAACCTTGGACTAGATTTTAGCAAAACAGGAAAGATTGACATAAAAGAGAGCTTAATAATAAGCTAGTTTTTTTTTGCGGATGTGAAATCCTCAAATGACTCCTCCCGCTCTGGGTGGTGCGGCAGGGAGCGTCAGACTCTTACTGACTAAATCCCACCCGTGTTCCTTCCTTAGCCCTTTATGTTCCGGGCCAGTGGTAACCCTTTCGGACAATCCCGCTAACCCGACAGGCTTCGGCCCTAAGGGGGCCCCTCCTCGATGCTGACATCTCTTTGAGGCGCGCGTGAAACACGTACGCGCCGTCCGGCACGGGCCTGGTCCTGATCGGACGGTGAGCTACCCATTACTCTCCGCCCGCAGGCCCGCGCCTACGGTGGCCGGGAGTCGTCACGCGGTTCCCGACGCCCAGAGCGCCTCCCGCGGCGGCTGGGACGGGAGGCTCTCTCCCTGATAATAAGCTAGTGATCCTAATATCACGGTTATGAAAACAATGTATAACTAAAAGTTATTTTTATACTAGCTGACTCGGCACACGTTGTTTGCCATATAAATTATTTCTAGCTGCCCGGCGCTACTTAGTTCTCTTGGTGTCCTACCCCTTACCCTTCCCCTACCCTACTCCTAACCTACTCCTATCCTACTTCTAACCTACTCCTACCCTACTCCTACCCTACTCCTAACCTACTCCTACACTACTCCCACCCTGCTCCTACCCTACTCCTACCCTACTTCTACCCTACTCCCACATAGATAACCATCCTCGTACTTAAAGGAATATTCTAAAAAAAGAATTAGCGAAATCGGTTCAGCTGTTCTCGAGAACTGCGCTTAGCTACACGTTTTTATATTATAGATTGCAAAAACATCAACAAGTTTCCGTCCCTACAAAAATAAACTGATGATCGATCCCCCCCCGTGTACCTATTTATAAAGCCATTGAAATCGGACCTGTCCAGGGTACCACGGGTGAATAGGGGTCCCTAATGAGTTTATTCAATAGGAATAGACTTCAATGGGCGTTAAGCGAGGTCATTATGTAAAGAGGGGCATAAACCAACCAAATGTTTGGGTCGAGTTGCTGAAATTGAAGATTTAATGGTCGCCGTACTGGTATAATTGGCGTCAAATGCGTTAGGCTTATTAGCCTGGATTGGCTGCAGCATTTGGCCTTAAATAGTTGAGATTGGCCATTGTATTTTAGTTATCATGTGTCTTTAGTTTACCCTGTTTGGGCAACGATTTGGTTCGTCATAATTTTTTTTGGAACGACTTAACGTCGCTTGGGGTAGGATGAAACTGGTAGAAATCGTCACTAACCGAAAAACCGTTATGTCCCCTCCATGCGATACTCTCTCTCTCTCTGTCTCTTTCTATTATCAATTTATATAAAAAGAAAAGTCCTGACTGACTGATTGACTGACTCATCAACGCTCAGCCCAAACCCTTGGACCTAGAGAGCTAAAATTTTGTAAATAATAAGTAAATAGACAAGGAATAAGGAAGGATTTTTCGAAATTCAACCACTAAGGGAGTTAAATGGGGGATGAAAGTTTGTATGAAAAATCTTATTCCTTGAGTTAATAAACTTGAAACTTGGCAGGAATACTTACCTAAGTAAATTATGAAGTTAAGCATTTTTCGTTTTTCTAAAGGCGGATTGAGGAGTGTCAAAATTTGTTGGAAGAATTTTAACGCGAGGTCCGATTACCTTGAAACTCGGTATATATGTTACTGTAAAAGCCCGAACTGCGGTAAATCTTAGGATTTGCTGGTACATCCTTAGATTTACCAAGTCTCACCGGTGAAAGTCCGAATTGTTCTATAATAATCTTCAATTTCAAACTTTTACCGGCATTCAGTCGGTAAACCCTAGGTTTTACCGCAGACACCGGTAAATGCCCGAAATCAAAGATTGAAATACATTCGAGAGCAATGAATTAGGGACGGTTCACATCTGACGGAAAATACGTCGGGCGTAACTGCGATTGCGTCTATTTATTCGCTTGACGCACTAACGCATCATCGGTTGAGTGTGAATGGTTGAATGTTTCATCATATAATTGTCTGTTCTGGCGTTACGCGACCGATAATACGCGACGCATTTTCCGTCAGATGTGTACCGACCCTAAGGGTCACATAAAGATACCTGAAAGTCTCGGAAACTAAGAATGCTAGCTTAATGAAATAAATTGTGTCAAATGTTCCTTAAATGAACGGAATAAAATGTATTTGTCACTTTGTATTGTAATCATAAAAAATTACATACCTATGCAAAAAAATAACCAATCTCATCTTATAACAAAAATCGAAAAGCTAATTTTTTTTCGACCACTTTAAAATTTTCTTGAGTTTTAGTACTTTGTATTACCCCAATGTGCTGTCATCACTGCGGTTATGCGGTTTGGCATGCTGTACACCAAGTTTCTTATACGATGTCGGGGAATATTCTCCCATTCCTCTACGAGCGCAACTTTGAGCTCTTGAGCGTGATCGGGAAAGGTTTCGGAGTCTCACACATCGTCCGAGCTCGTCCCAATCATGTTCGATTGGGTTGAGGTCCGGGCTGCGTGCTGGCCACTTCATACAGTTAATGTTCACCCATTGAAGGTAGTCATTCACAATTTCACCAGTATGAACCTGGGCATTGTCATGCATAAAGATAGCATCCTCTCCCAAATTGACCATAACTGGACCAACGTATTGGTTTATACGATTTCTTCCACATATATCTTTCGCTAGTGCCTGATTGGTTTTATTTTTTCTGCATTCTATTTTCCTAAAGCATGTTAAACAAGTTTTAAGACTTGACTAATAACAATAATAACGATAGTAATGTTGAATAAATTTTAATAGTTTCTGATTATTAAATTCCTTTTTTTACTTTGAAAACTATCATTTACCAGTATCTGCGGTAAAACCTAAGATTTACCGACTGAATGCCGGTAAAAGTCAGGAATTGATGATTATTATAGAACAATTCGAACTTTTACCGGTGAGACTTGCTAAATCTTAGGATTTACCGGAAAAACCTAAGATTTACCGCAGTTCGGGCTTTTACAGTAACATACTTAAGTAATATACTTAAGACCAAAAATAAAGAATAACATGTATCAGGGTTTTTCGAAAATCTACCCCTAACGGGGTGAAAGGGGGTAATTAATTATATAGGGAACTCAAAAATTCGTATAATTAATCTTTGAGTCAAGTAATGAACACATCCCGAACGATTTTTCGAAATTCCACCCCTGTGGGGGTGAAAAGCGGTAATACAGTTTATATTAAAAACCTTATTCATTTGTTGGCTTGAAACTTGGCACGAATACTTATCTAAGTAAATTATGAAGTTTGCCATTTTTTGTTTTTCTAAACAACCTAAAAGTGGAGTAAGGGGTGTCAAAATTTGTATGAAAGAATTTTAACGCGCTGTCCGATTAACTCAAAACTCGGTATTCATACTTAAGACCAAAATAAAGAATAACGTGTATCAGGGTTTTCTAACCCCTGACAGGGTGAAAAAGGGTAGTTAATTATACAGGGGAGGGTTTACTGCTCGGCTTGATTAACTCGGAAATTCGATACATACATAATCTTTGAGTCAAGTAATGAACACATCCCGAACTATTTTTCGAAATTACACCCCTGTGGGAGTGAAAAAAGGGAATAGCACGAATACTGATCTAGGTAAATTATGAAGTTTGGCATTTTTTGTTTTTCTAAGCTACCCCTTTTTTTATAAAGGGGGATTGTGGGGGTGTCAAAATTTGTATGGAAGAATTTTAACACGCGGTCCGATTAACTCGAAACTCGGTATTCATACTTACAAAAATCTATATACATACCTATATAAAATTCAAAGTCCTGACTGACTGATGTATCAACTCACAGTCTAAACCGGTGGTTCTAGAGACATGAAATTTGGAGGTTGCGTTCGTTTTGAAAAGTACCTAGGTATCCAATAAGAAAGGGTTTTTCAAAATTCCACTGAATAGGGGGAGGATGTTTCAGGCGGACGAAGTCGCGGGCAGAAGCTAATGTATCATAAAAGTGGTCATGGATGTCGTTTTTATGGTTAGCGAGGGTGCTAACGCCGCACTAGTGAGGTCAAAATGAAAATCCAAGATGGCGACAACTTAATCAGAACTTCTTCAAATTCATACTAGATGTCTCTGTATTAAAAACGCATATTAAATTCACACTTTTGGTCTCTCAGTGTCCCTTTCTATTATATAATATATCTACGAGTGCGAGTATCGCGTAATAAACTTTTTCCTGACGCGGGATCCTCACCCACACACGTTTTTTTGTACCTTTGTTTGATTAACAATAATTATGATTTAATTGATAGTTTATAGTTTCAACAACCAGTCTTGAAAAAGCGTGATGATGCTTTGCAATGATTTTGAAGATGCTTTTGCGCTGCAGTGGGATAGTAGTAGGTTGGTATTATTTTTACTTTTATAATATTGTGGGGAGAAAAAATCAAATCTTATTATTATTATTTACAGTTTCAGCCTTGTTATATTTGGCACCGAGTTCAAAAACTCAAACTTTTATATTTTCGATGTAGTTTTCTTGCAAAAATTGCCAAGCGGTCTTTGAATTTCGATTCTAAAGCAGGAAGTGACTCGTAAAACTCGCTATTCTTAGCTGATTTTGTCCATAAAATAAAATACTTAACTTTAAAATCATACTTAAATATTAAATTTTAGTTTTAAAACAGTTCCACGCCCCAAAACCAAACTTCTAAGTTTCATCATCATCAGTTTCATCATAATATCTATTCCATTTTCATTATCGTCGTACAATCACTAATTATAAAATGACGTCACTCTTAAAAAGAAAATGGCGAACAAAACTTGATAGCTCTTTGACTGACTTCGGTTCCGACTTTTTTTCCTAACAGTCCGAAGTTGGGAGGGAGCCAAAGGGGGCAGTGGATGCTTCGAGTTAGTTCATTAAGTGAACTATAAGTAAACCAGAAGTGCCTCGGTGACCTGGGGCCATCGATCAGGGAAACAATTTCAAGATTGGAGCTATTTGAGTTTTTTGAGATTTTTATACACGTTCTTCCCGGAATTTACAATCCAATGAGTTTTCATCTGACGTTCTTATTAGTTATGTTACCTACTTAGCAATTTAAGTTATATTTAAATTACTAAATAGCTAATAGGCTAGATTGTAATGTGAATAACGTACCACCGACTAAGATACTTTATGCAAAAAAAAAAAACTGACATTCATAAGGATTTTTAAACCTCTACATAACTTCCCTAACTGCTTGTTAATACAAATATAATTAAAACGTTGTTGGGAAGTAATACGCCAATGTAAACACTGAGATGGTGCCGAAGGGCAACTTTTTAATTTTTTTAGTACGAATTGCAAAAAGAATCTGATAAATCGACACCATTTCTTTTAAAACACACGTTCCTATCAGGTTAAATTGGTACATAATTAAAATTCTTGTTATTTCACTTATCAAAGGACTTAATAACAATAATTCCACGAAAAGTAAACAACTCAAGTATCTTGACTTGGCTCGCGAAGTTGTAAACATGTGTGATTGGGATTCAGCGTTTATTGTGCCGAATCGTGGTAGCTAATTAATGGCTTAGAAGCCAAAAGCCTCGACCAATACCTAAGGAGGCTCTCGTTGGGCAGCTGGATCAAGGGCTTGATTCAAAAAGCGGTACGTACTTCTGGACATGGCTCGCATTGTCAGTAGGTTCCTCTCTCTGGAGCCCTGACCGCCGCGGTAACTTGGCGCCTGTTCCCGATACCAGTGGGCTACTATTTTTTATATTTTTAAAGGTTTTTTTTTTATATTTTGGTTACTTATAAAAAATATTTAAAAATATAATTTATTTATTTTTAAAATGAAACAAGGGAGATAATACTTCCACGAAAAATACCTCAAAAGTATGCAAATGTAATTAAGAAAGACCCGTATTCTATATTCGAACCTCTGAAATACCAAGAAAGTTAATAAGAAAATATTTCTTGGTCATAACACCCAAACTTATGTTAGGGACGAACTTAATAAAAGGTTTGGACGATAACAGATGTCATCCCAGAATTCCAAATACGTCCTAGGATCCCCTATATGGACTAAAAACATTTTGAAAAGCTTTTTCGTGACCCAGAGCGTGTATTTTTCTTCTAAATTACACCACCATATAACATATGAGACTATTTTGTATTTAAAAGGCCGGCAGCATATGTGCGGACCGCTGAAATTGAATCCAAGACCGCAATTAAGGAAGCATCAAGCTTATAAATGGCTATAAAGAACTGAATAATAGATTTTTCCGTGCTGGTTTTGGGATCAAAGCGGTAGAAATGTAGCAGCTGTTTCTATTTTAGCATACATTATCGGAGTTAATTTAGGTTTCTTTGAAGGGTTGATATAAAAAATAGAGGCGTTTTATAAACTAGTTGCTCTATTTAGAATTTCATTTATGTCCAATGCGACGAAATTCTTGATCGCAACTTAAGAGCGTTTACGACGTACGGCATTTAATACAAACTTTCAAACCCTTTTTTTTTTTTGCGAAATTAATTAACCGATTTTAATGAAATTTCATACACATTATGCAGGACACAAAGGTCTAAAAAGTTAGTAAAGAATATTTTCGAAAAATAGTGTTAATATCGTATTACCCAGTAAACTGGGTTGTGGAGGTCAGATAGGCAGTCGCTCCATGTAAAATACTGGTATTCAGCTGCATCTGGTTAAACTAGAAGCTGACCCCAAAATTGTTGGGAAAAGGCTAGACAGATGATGATGATGAGTGTTATAGCCAAATTAAACCAATTTTAAATTTTCCATTGAAACAGAGATTTCCAGTTATCTTTTTTAAATAAGACATTTCGAGAATGTTCTATACTAACTTTTTGGACCTTTGTATCCTGCTTAAGCGTATGAAGTTTAATTAAAATCGGTTTATTCATTACAAAAAACAAGGGCTTGAAAGTTTGTATTAAATACAATACCTACGTCGTAAACGATCTTAAGTTGAAGTATCTTTGTCTACTATCTCATTCACTTTAAGGTGTATTGTAGCGACAAAAAGACTTTTATAGACATCTTAAAGTTCAATCTCATTTGATGATACAAGGGATAGGGGTGCTTTCAAACACTCCAATTCTTTATTCATGTTTCACATGCACACACGCAGACTCCGAACCACTTTTATGGCATACATTTTTGTATATTTTTGACCCATAATGTAGAAGCCAATCACTCAAGACGCCAACGATGTCTTCACCAATGGCTGATACAGAAAGTGTATTGCATGAGCTCCTCGAACTGTAATACTGTTATTGTAATATGCGTGTGCCTAAAGGTCAGTTTTGCACTGTAATTTTATTACTAAGAATGTGTTATGTGTCTGTGAACAATTGTTAGTAAACCTAATTTACCACACTAATATTATAAAGGCGAAAGTTTGTGAGTGTGTGTGTGTTTATATGTTTGTAACTTCTTCACGCTCAAACGGCTGGACCAATTTTGGTAAAATTTTGTATGGAGGTAGCTGTCACCCTGGATTAACATATAGGCTACTTTTTATCCCGATATTCCCACGGGATCGACATTTACGCGGGTGCACCGCGGGGCGCAGCTAGTCACACTAATATTATAACGGCGAAAGTTTGTGAGTGTGTGTGTGTGTGTGTGAGTGTTTATATGTTTGTTACTTCTTCACGCTCAAACGGCTGTACCAATATTGATAAAATTTTGTATGGAGGTAGCTGACACCCTGGATTAACATATAGGCTACTTTTTATCCCTATATTCCCACGAGATCGACACTTTTGCGGGTGAAACCGCAGATTGCAGCTAGTTTAAACAGATAAAATAGAATAAATAATAAATAAATACTTAATGTGGTACGTCCGGTACACTCTTAATACGGTAATAAAAATTTGGTTTTTTCGCCGTGTATAGTCTCGGGTGTCAGAGTTGTATTGATCATTATGGGAGCTTTTTTCGTTGCGTAAAGTTTTTTTTTTACGGTGCCGTTCATGCGCTGGACCGTAAAGAAACCGTGCCGTGTACAAAAGGCTCAGTCTTGCTATCAAATTGGTGACTTTTAATTAAGTATGGGTTTATATTTGAACTTAATTTTTTTTTTGTTGTCTTTGGGTCCTCTCTTGACCTCGATTCACGCCTGATGGAAAGCGATGGATGAGGTATATGATGGAACGAGCAGGCGCAGAAGATGCCTTAGGCACTGGAACTCCCACGCAGCGACGAAACACAGCAGGCTGCTTGACGCCGGACTCCGGTGTGAGGGTGGTCGCGAACGAGGCGGGCGTTAGCCCTACCACCGCAAGGGAAAAATTGGTCAGTCAAATAAGGTGTTGGGTGTGACTGTCCAGGATGCGCCGAGCGCTCGGTTCTGTTGAGTAACTGGTGGAACAAACTGCACTACACGAGGAGGCTTCTTCATGCATCCCTTTACACATATTTCGTGCCGATATGCATAAAAGAGGGTGACAAATAAGATGATGCTGATATAGAAAAAGTAGTTATTTTTCCACTCTGCAATTGATATTTTGTTTTTGTTTTGATTGTTATTGTTTTCACTTTGTTTTGTTGTCATATAAGAGCCAGTAATGAGTGACACGGGCGCATCATTTGTATTGTCAAATGTCAATCTCAAATTGTCAATGTCAATTAATAAATAATGTGACATCAAGCAACGGACAAAATTGTCAACATTCTTTTAGCTTGAGTACGAGGCTTTTTTGACTACGCTGTGTGTGTATATATTATGTCTTTTTTTTTTATTTGCGATGTGCGTTTTGTTTGTGCAGAATAAACAGTTTTTCTTTCTTTCTAGAAAAAGAGAAGAGAGAGGTGTATGGAAATAAAAGACATGCTGTGACAACGATTGATTGTTATCCAGCAGAGTAATTACCTACGTAACACGCTAATAGTAGGAATGGCTTTCATTTTAACAGACCAACAATATTCATAGCGTTATCTACGTTGTTGGGCAGGCAATTTTTTGGAACATATGAAGCAACGGAATATCGATATCCTTAAAAATTATTCAGATTTTAATTGAAAATGTGTTACGCCATTAGAGTGACAGTTACAATGGTATTACCAAATGATGATTATATAATGATTATATTCCTGTGACATAAAACGACACTCTCTGTAATAAGAGAGATCATAAATTATCATTACTATGACGGAGATGATATGGTGCGTCTCGTTATCATCAGGCATATTTTAATTATTGTGGGCTACTGTGGGTATGTGTTGGTTATTGCGCAATAGAAAAACAGTTTGCAGTTCAAATCAGGTTATAATTTCACGAACAGTTTAATTACACTAGCGAATCACATCACAGTAGGTGCACACTCAACGATACGAAACGCGCGACAGTTTCTGAGCACACGTTGTTCGTACGATGTCCAATGGTCAAGTCCTCCGCTTCACCTTAAAGTTCGCTCTCCTCGACCCCCCCACGGACTCAGGCTAGACTCTGTCCAGCGCAACCAGATGGCGCTGACGTTCCGAATAGTCAAACGGATGACGTATTTCCGACAGTTATTATAGTGCTTTCCGAGTAAATTGAACATTATATTACTAGCAGATTCATAAAGAAACATCCTAGTTTCGTTAAAAATTAGATGAAAACTTAAATAAACATATATTCCTGCATATACCAAAGTTTTCACCTAACTGTTATAAACTCATACGTAAGAACCACAACAAATTCACTAAGGAGCCTCACATTTCATGAACGGAGCCCAAAGGAACCAAGACTACGAAGTTCCCTTTGTCTCCAACTGCAGTTCTTTGAAATGAACAGTATCCGAAGTTTGAAATTGTGGAGTTCGTCACAAAGGGAGAAAGAAGTAAGATGTTTGGCCCAAATATTGGACGAAAAGTTGGAGGTAATTGATTGATCAAATACTGAATAACTTTCAATCGAATTTGGGTGACAAGGATATAATTTGATAGAGGGAGTTGTCAAGGCTTTGCTGTGAGAGTAAGTAAAATACAAGAGATTTCTGTATTAAGAAATATATTATTGCGTAAACATAATCAGTATAATTATAATGTTTCCACTGTTGGGACAGAGGCCCCCTCTCGGTGAGAAGGAGTGGGCCGTAATCCACCACGCGGGCCCAGTGTGGGATTGTAGATGTCACATGTCTGCGAATTTTTGGTTCTAGGACATGCCGGTTTCCCCACGATGTGTTGAGAGCAGTGGTGATGAAATAATTTACACAAAGTAAAGCGCCTCTCTGGGTTCGAACCTACGACCTACAACTCGTGAGTCGCGGCCATTACCACTGTGCCACCATTCCTCCATATGTCATTCTTAGGTCATCATCTGCCTAGCCTTTTCACAACTATGTTGGGGTCGGCTCCCAGTTTAACCGGATGCAGCTGAATACCAATATTTTACATAGAGCGACTGCCTATCCGACCTCCACAACCCAGTTACTGGGTAATACGATACCCCTTGGTTGGTTGTCAGACTTTCGGGCTTCTGACTACCCGTAACGACTGTCAAAGGTCCACGAATGACAGCCGGGACCAACGGCTTAACGTGCTTTCCGAGGCACGGAGGGGTCACGGTATGTAAAGATGGTCACCCATCCACAGACTAACCGCGGCAAGTGTAGCTTAACCTGATCGATCGACCTGTGCGGCTGTTATTATTAAGCCACGGGCCCCTAAGTCATTGCTTAGGTGTTATTTTATAAAGCTTAACTGCTGGTCTTTCCTGTAAACTAAGCTAGATATTCTGATATCAGACTTGTAGTTGCTATAACATCGTCTATTTCAGCCATAACGATATCGCAAATCTATCAACGTAGAAACTACAATTCGCCGGCTACGTATAAATTGGGCTACGCCGTAGCTACGTCGTAGCATGACGTCACGGCTACGCGATCGTAGCGTTCGGTTTTGTGCTGGCTCAGTGTATTTACTTTTCTCTATGCCACCGGATATGTACAAATTGTTTATTCCGCATATATGGAATCTGTTGTTATAAGGAGCAATATTTAGTTATTTTCCTTTAAAAAATGTAAACGGGACGATGGAATAAAATTAATAATTGTATGCGGTATGAAGATTTTTTAATAATGATCTCAGTTATGTATATTTGCATATTTATAGTAGGTATAGCATAATCAGTCTAAAACGTTCCCACTGCTAGGCAACAGGCTTCCACACTGTGAAAGGTAGTGGGCCGTAATCCACCACGCGGCCCCAGTGGGGGTTAGTAGATATCAAATATCTTAGAATTTTTAGTTGTAGGACATAACGGTTCCCTCACGATATTTTGCTCGACTGTTTTGGGAGCAATGGTGATGAAATAATTTACACAAAGTGAAGCGCCTGTGTAAAGTGAAGTTCAACGACCTGTAACTCGTCCGTCGCTGCCGTTAACCACTGAACCACAACTGCTCTGTATTTATAGTATAGTCATAGTAATTACTGCCATCAGTGTCATTACAGATAACTTTGAATATGACATGTTTCCGACGTAATAAATTATGTCACTTTAGGAACAACTACACTAAGACATATTTAATTAATTAATTTGTTTTATTTTTTTAATAGCTGCGCCCCGTGGTTTCACCCGCGTAAATGTCGATGCCGTGGGAATATCGAGATAAAAAACTGGCCAAGTGCGAGTCGGACTCGCACACGAAGGGTTCCGTACCACAAGGCAAAAACGCCGAAAAAAACATGTTTGTTGTATGGGAGCCCCCCTTAAATATTTATTTTATTTTATTATTATTATTTATTATTAAAGTTAAAATACAACTGAGCATTTCGTGAATATTTCAAGTGCCTACCTGTTGCCATTTTTGATATCGAGCAAAAAAAGGCAAAAAAATCGCGTTTGTTGTATGGGAGCCCCCCTTAAATATTAATTTTATTTTGTTTTTAGTATTTGTTGTTATAGCGGCAACAGAAATACATAATTTGTGAAAATTTCAACTGTCTAGCTATCGCGGTTCTTGAGATACAGCCTGGTGACAGACAGACGGACAGACGGACAGACGGACAGACGGACAGACGGACAGACGGACAGACGGACAGACGGACAGACGGACAGACGGACAGACGGACAGACGGCCAGACGGACAGACGGACAGACGGACAGACAGCGAAGTCTTAGTAATAGGGTTCCGTTTTTATACGGAACCCTAAAAAGTAGGCTATATAGTAAGCTAGGGTGTCAGCTACAAAATTTTATTTATTCTTTGTTCTTTTTTTTTTTACATTGATTTACATTCTGTAACTACTTTAACGCACACCCTGACTTATTACTATTATTATTATTATTTTTTTTTATGACAATCGTTTATTTTTACCATGCTTGTAAATATGTGAGCACCATGTATCTATCAGATAATTAATTTATATGTTATGGTTTCATTTTTAATTCTTTTACCTATTGTGGTACAGTAATTTTATTTTAGGTGCATCGTCTTCACATATATATTATATAATTAATGTACATGCAAAATATTGTAAAACATTTTAAAAGAGTAACGGTGGAGTTTCTTGCCCATTCTTCTCCATACGAAATCTACCTTTTGGAATGGGCGACTAGAATCAATTCTATTTTAGTAATTTTTGACGTTCAAAAGTGCCTGTTAAGTGCCTATTTGAAATAAATGCTTTGACTTTGACTTTATTAAAATTGGTACAGCCGTTTGAGCGTGAAGAAGTAACAAACATATAAACACACACACATACACACACTCACAAACCTTCGCCTTGATAATATTATTGTGATTGCCGAATGGCCCTCTCTTTACCTCAATCACGACTGACGGAAAGCGATGGATGAGATCTATGATGGAACGAGCGTGCCCAGAAGATCCCTAAGGCACTGGAAATCCCACGCATCGACGAAACACAGCAGGCTGCTTGACGCCTGACTCTGGTAGGAACCTGGTCGCAAACCAGGCGGGCGTGAGCCCTACCACCGCAAGGGAAGAATTGGCCACTCAAATAAGGTATTTGGAATTTTGTGGCATTCTGGCCTTTAATGAACCATCAACATCACGTGTTATAGTCATGAGAAGAATACACGTGTCGACGACTGTAGCGTTTACCTAAAGGGCACGTATCTTTTTCCGTGTTAGGCAAAGGTCAGGTGAGAAATACTAGTATTATTTATGTACTAACTGCGCCCCGCGGTTTCACCCGCATAAGTATCTATCCCGTGTGAATATCGAGATAAAAACTATTCTATGTCCTTTCCCGGGACTCAAACTATATCTATACCAAATTTCATTTAAATCTGTTTAGCGGTTTAAGCATGAAGAGGTAACAGACAGGCGGACACACCTTCGCATTTATATTATTAAGAACTAGCAGCGCCCCGTAGTTATACCCGCATAAGTCTCTTCCGTAGGAATATCGGAATAAAAAGTATTCTATGTCCTTTCCTGAGACTCAAACTATTTCTATACCAAATTTTATCAAAATCGGTTTAGCGGTTTAGGCGTGAAGAGGTAACAGACAGACAAATAGACACACTTTCGCATCTACAATATTAGTATGTAATATGGATTAGTATGACGGATATGGATATTGAGAGAAATTGCCGGCTCATTGAATACGCTTTAATATATATGTAATAGCGAATATTATATGATTATCCGCTTCCTTAAGAGTCCCAACATCAATTCTGATTCATAACTGAACAACTTTGGTATTAGTAGGTTTTTATATTTTATCTTTTATTTATCCTTCTGATAGATTCTTATTTTGTACATTTGAGGACCTTGTAGACCTTGTAGACTTTAGATCTGTAGATATTTTTTTATTATAACAAGTACCTGGTACTTGTTAACACGCCTACGTTGTCCTCTAATACCTACTGCAATTTGAAAACATTGTAAAAGCCAATTATTTTGAAAAAGGGTAACCGTGGAGTTTCTTGCCGGTTCTTCTCCATAGGAAACGACTAATTGGAACCGTGCACCTAGCTTCTAACGTTTCATAAGTGCCCATGTAGGCTTATGTGAAATAAAATATTTTGATTTTTTGATTTTGATTTTCTCCGTGGGACCAAGATCGTAATCGCGAAAAAATTTGCAACTGTAGGTACAACATTTCAATACCTACTCGACCCAAATGTAGGTAAGGACCAGCCGTCCTTTACCTACATTTGGGTCGAGTTATTTTTTGCGTTACAATGTGGGGGAACCCTTGGAGAAAGTTGTTCAGACTGTACGTTACCCTTAAATTTATTTATTTATTTAAACTTCTCGCACACATAAAAGGTACAAAGGCGGGCTTTTTGGCGGAGAGGCGAAAATTTGACCTCACCTTTCTAGTACACCCTGTATAAACGCAGAATTTGGCAAAGTGATAGTATCCTGGATTAGATTTAAATATTTTCTCTTTATTTGCCAAACTTCAATTGTACTGGCTAACAAAGGAAAATCCATACTAATATTATAAAGGCGAAAGTGTGTCTGTCTGTCTGTTACACGCTTGAACCGCTGAACCGATTTAGATGAAATTAGGTATAGAGATAGTTTGAGTTCCGAGAAAGGACATAGGACAGTTTTTATCCCGATATTCCCACGGGATCGACACTTATGCGAGTGAAACCGCGGGGTGCCACCGTCTGATGACGGATGCGGTGGGGCCGCAGGGGACGAGGAGTGTTGGTATGACGTTGGCCGCTCTCCCAATCCTCTGTGGCCGAAAATTGGCAGGCAGCGGGGCCAATGGCCTGACCCGTCGCAGGGGGCCCAAGGGTGCCCAGACACGGGGTCGTCTGGCGCCCATGTGCTGGTTTGGTCCCTGGGGTGGTCACGGCGTGCTGTGTATTCCCCAGAGGAGGGTCCGGTGACGAACAGCCGCGGCGGGTTCACGGATGAGTGCTAACGCGTGACTTCTTGCCGTAAGCGGCAGAGGAGGACACCGTGGAGTTTTAGTGGGTTAGAGTCCCACATAACTGCACTATCTCCCCGTGGTAGTGCGGAATGGATGAGTATTTCTCCACGATAAAAAAAAGGTTTTGAGATAGTGTCTTTTTTTTGTTTATTTGGCTCTTACTATTTTTTTATGTCTGTGTGGTGCCGGACTTAAAGAATAGCACCACCCCATACTTCCCGTGGGTGTCGTAAAAGGCGACTAAGGGGCGTACCGGAGAATGGGCAGCAGCTTTCTCTATGCATTCCACCACCATACCATATTGCGATCGCCAACCCGCCTGCCAAGCGTGGCGATTATGGCAAACCCCCCCCTTTTGGGGGAGGCCTATGTCCAGCAGTGGACGTCTTTCGGCTGAAATGATGATGATGATGATTTTTTTATGTAACACATTCAGATACAAAGTAATTTTTTTATTGAATAAATGAAGCGAATGTTATTGAAACTGAAAACTTAAAAGATATTTAACTGTCCAATTTTAGTGGCCATCTTACTAACAATAAAACTTTTAATACCGCGGATAAAGTCATAACATAAAATCAAAACACTAACTCTAAAACACCAAACAGTTTTAGAGAAATCGTACTATTGGCGAATTCAAGTTGCACCTAGTTCAAGTGACCAGGCTTGCCACTAATGTAGGACGCTCGAGCGACAATCCAGCGCTTAGTCGGTAAGCTTCAAAGGAGCTATTACTTTAAGTGTTTAGATCCCCAGTTGCTACTTCGATGAAATATTCGAACAATTCTGTAATTTATTTCAGCTTTTTAATATCGTTCGGTCTCCAGGTAGGTAATATTATTAATTGGGGTTAGAAACTCGAAATGTAAATCACACTCATTTGACCATCCCAATTTCAGGTACTCGTTTGTGCTAAATCACACAAATACTATAAAGGCGAAAGTTGTTGAGTGTGTGTGTGTGTTTATATGTTTGTTACTTCTTCACGCTCAAACTGCTGGACCAATTTTGATAAAATTTTCTATGGATGTAGCTGACACCCTAGATTAACATACAGGTTACTTTTTATCCCGATATTCCCACGTGATCGACATTCACTTTCGCTTTTATAATATTAGTGTGATGTTTAAATATTAATACCCATCGTTTACGGAGTATAGCTAGCTAATATAAAATAAGCATATTATAAGATTAAAGACTACGTTGAAGACAAGCTAGTCTGGCAATAATTCCTTCTGCACATGTGGCTTCCCTGGCTTCTCATTAACGGCATAACTATGTAAATGTCTATTAACTGCTCTCAAATTACGATGTTTAATTTTTATTTCATTATATATATTTTTTTTTTACATACTTTTTGACATAATTTCTTTATTATTTGACATTATATACTTTTTGACATAATTTCTTTATTAATTGACATTATATACAGACACTTGAAATTTTGCACCTCTTTATTAGTGGTTTTAATGAGAATCATAACACTCGGTTTTAGTAGGTTTTTATTATTATTTTTCTTTTTTTATTATCTATCCTTTTGATAGATTCTTATTTTGTAAATGTGAGGACTTTGTAGGCCTTATAGACTTTAGATCTGTAGACCATTTTCTATTTTATCAAGTAATTGGTACTTGTTGACAGGCCTGCGCTGTCCTCCCATACCTACTGTAATCTGGAAACATTGTAAAAGCCAATTATTTTTAAAAAGAGTAACCATGGAGTTTCTTGCCGGTTCTTCTCCATAGGAAACGACCAATTGGAACCGTGCACCTAGCTTCTGACGTTTCATAAGTGCCCATGTAGGTTTATGTGAAATAAAACATTTTGATTTTGATTTTGATTTTAACCCTTTATATGTTTTATTGTAAAAGAATACAACATAGGTCCGTTTAACTGATATTATTCAATGACTTAAATACCGCGCACACATCGCCGACTAAAATAGCAAAAATCACCCACGTATGAGGCATGGCTGAGCTGTATCGTAAAACCAGATTTCGCCAGTTATACCTAACCCCATGTAACATGGGCGAACTATCGAATTTAAAAAGTTACAAAAACACAAGTTGATTACTTACCTTGTAAACTTATATTTGAGTTGATGTAGTATTACGTTATTTATTTACATAATCTATGCTAATATTTAAAATAATAACAATAATATGTACATTTATATGAAAAAATAAGTAGAATAATCATAGGGCATCAAAAAATTCGTCCGCATCGCTGTCAACAGGAACAGTGCCCAAAAGGCTAGCAGCATTGCCACGTTGAATGGCAATGCTAATTCTTTGGCCAAGAAATAGGCCAGCCCTCACGTGAAGAGTCGACTAACCGCTTGGCGACATCTCGAAAAACTAAGTGGGCACTCGGACCCCAAGGCCCTAGTGTTTCAACCCCAAACGGCTCGAACATATAACTCCCAATCAGGTTGGAATATTTTCGCCGTTTGAGGTTTTCTGCACCTACAGCAGCCGCCCCAGCACAGCCCACCGTGCTAGGAAGATGTGATGGCGCAAGGGTGTCGATACATGTTGCATCCCACACCAAAGGTCTGCCTAACTTCCAGGGCATTATGGTCATCCCGTCTGGTCTCTTCCCATCATCTTCATTCTTGTAAACTGAATCAACACAAAAATATTTTCAAAAAACTCTTTATATAGACACGTTACCCACAATTTCCCTTGAGACTACTCCGTTTTTTTTTTAAAAAAGGAACCAATTGGCGGATAAAATTAAATTCCCCATTTAGCTTTTCTATCGCAATCCAAGTGCCTGAATGCAATCACGAGTACCGAGATTCGATTCCCGGAACAGACAAGCGGAATCTTTATCTCCGAGGAAATAAATTAGTTTTAGTTGTTGTGGTTCCGTGGAACGGAATGAAATGTCAATGGTATTAAGAACTATGCTTTCTTTCTTTCTTTGCCCTCTTATTTCCTCTCGATAGGAAGTCTGAAGGATAATGCGGATTGCCTTCTTTGTGCGTTTGGTTTTTAATCCGCAGATTAGACGTCGGGGTTTGAGTAATGTAATGTCCTATGCAGATTTGAGGATAAAGGGATTCTGACGTCATTTTCTAGACTAGTTCAATTCATTTCTTTGCTTGTTTTTACTTTTACTAGAAGACCAAACTTGAAATCGCGAAAAAATAGCAGCCGTTGCCCTACATTTATGTTCGTTTATCTCGTCAAAATGTAGGGAACAGCTGTTTTTTTTTCGCGGTTTCAGGCTTGGTATCATAGTGAAAGTTGTTTATAATGATGAGTACAATGACCTCTTAAGAAGTTGTTAATGTTTTACCAATGACCCTGTTTATATAAAATCTGTGTACTCATAGGATTGGCTGGTAGATGATAATAAAAAGCTGACCCAAACAGGCATGAGTAAAATCTTTTTTCGAGTGGTTATGCACAATAGGAGAAAAAGTTTAATAATGTCGTAGTGACAACATTTACGAATCAGCAGTAGTGGAACAAATAGTAGGGATCCCTTCTTTTCGCATAATTTTCTTTGTCCTAATATACTTCGGCATAACGATTTTGGCACAATTTGTTTTGGCATAATAATACTTCGGCATAATTTTTTTAGGCATACATTTTATGTTGGCATAATCATCTTAAAGACTAATTTGTTTTGGCATAAATTTGATTAGCATAACGTTATTAGGCCTAATGACTATTAGCATAATAATATTTAGGCATACAATTAATTAAATTTAATATGCTGTGCAATAAAAGTTAGTGACAGAACCGAATTGCTGCAAAACCGACTCCACGTAGTCTTGTTTGTCCTACCCCTAGAGTGTAATTTAAAATCGCGTAGGCGCGTAGGGGCGAGGCGGCCCGCGGGCTGAGGAGCAGGCGGCTGCGAGCGAGCCGCCGCGGCTGAGGCTGGCCGGCGAAGCCGGCCAACAAGCCGAAGCTGCGGTGGTGAGCGAAAGCCGTCTGCGACGATTAGCACGCGTGGGGCCGCCGGAGGCCCGCAGCGCCGGAGCCGTGACAGAAACCCTGCCTGCTGCATGTTGCATGCTCGCTTGAATGCTGCATGCTGCATGCTTGCTTGCATGCTGCATGCTTGCTTGTTTGCTGCATGCTTGCTTGCATGCTGCATGCTTGCTTGTTTGCTGCATGCTTGCTTGCATGCTTGCTTGCATGCTGTATGCTTGCTTGCATGCTGTATACTTGCTTGCTTCATGCTTCCTACAGCGAAAAAAAACCCACAAAATTGTTCAATACCTTATATTATATTAATATGTTTTATATTACCTGATTCAGGAGATATGGCTTTTTTCCAATCGTCGTAATAAATTGGTATATCATCTTCGGGCAAATTTATGCTTTAGGATATTATGCTTAAAAAAGTTATGCTTTAGAATATTATGTTTAATCATTATTATGGTTAGATAAATTATGCTTAAAAAAATTATGCGTAAGCTGTTATGCGTAATTATATTATGCGAAAATATAATTATGCCAAACAAAATTATGCTAAGGTATATTAGGTCTTAAAATTTTATGCAAATGGATAGGGAACCCAAATAGTACCCGTGATAGCTAGCAGATTGGAGTGGACTGTAGAGATGAAAATAATGATAGAAACACGTATATTATAAATTTATTAAGACAATGCTCATAACCTGACCACCGCTTAGACCTGACATGAACATCGAACATAAAAACAAAATACTATATTTAAAAAACATGACATATCTACAAAAAAGGTCGCACCACAGCCAGTCGCCAACAACCTGCTAACACGTTAGTTAACCTTCAAGAGGGCCCGCGGTAATTTGTAACGCCAGCGGTCGAGCGTAACTTAAAAGACCTATGGTATATTTTAGGGATTTAAAACAATAATTATTATGTAATAATCATTTCTTTTGTATTTATCACATTATCATTAAGTTAGGGAATAAAACAAAATTATAAAATCAAAGTCATATTCTAATTTTCTTTGGATTTGTAAGCAATTTGGCATCAGACATTTTCATATACCTCTAACTTTCGCGTGCTTGCGTGCTTTCGACGGGTCCCCCCTTTATAGCAGAACTTCTTATGTCATAATATTATTTTGCATAACAGCGTATAGCATAAACTTCATTTCGCAGAAAATCGTTTGGCATACACTCATTTGTCATATTCAAAATTTTCATCTTTAGGCATAAATTTCATATCCTTAATAATTAAAAAGTAGAACCATCATATCGCAGAAAGTTCACAGTCAGAATCGTCTTTTGGCATATGTGAGTGCGAAGGGGTCACAGTTTTAACCTAACCATTTTTTTTAAATAATTAATTGGGGTCTAAGTTGGTTTACAAGCAATAATAGAGGTAGTCGACAGAGGCCCGCTTCGCGGGGGTATTTCTGTCTACAGGGTTTAAGTCGGGGTGTCCCAAGTCCCGAGATCGCTTATAGAAACCATTATTTACATAGTTCATTCAAATACCATGGAAAAATACATCGAACAAACAATATTCGTTTAAAAAATAATTCTACTGTTATCTTCATACTATGCCAATTGAAATTATGCCAAATAAAACTCTGCCATCTTCATAGTATGCCAAGTGAAATTACGCCAAATAAAATCCTGCCATCTCAAAAGTATGCCATTGTAACTTGGTAGTGTCGTTAATTGTAAACGACACTACTGGTAGTGCGGCTGGTAGTGTCCTTACCATAACACGGTAAATTCGGACATATAAATATTCGGCCAAACAATAATTATGTTAAATAATTTTTATGCCTTAAAAAGTATTCGTTTAAAGAAGATTATGCCAAGTGTGCTATGCCAAATAAATTTCGGAGCATCAATATTCTGCCAGATAGAAGGAACCCGCTTTCGACGCCTGCGCCGCGACTAAAACAAATGCAATTTATACACTCCGGAGGGTGCGGAGAGGGGAGGTAAACAGTTTATTGCGTACACAGTGAAACAATGACAATCTACTAGGGATGGGAAATACAACATGCGACAAGAAATAGCGATATAGAACGAAAATATATCGAGTGCGGTCAATTCGACGCCGCGCGCCCGTTTGAAGGTTAAAAGAGCTTGTAGTTTTTTCTGACATCGGTGAAGGCAAGCATGGTGAGGAAACCTAGACTTAATCAATATAAGTTAGTCAATATAATTCAAAAATCGATGACATATGGCACTGAAACGTACTCGCCCACAATAGGCCTTATAAAAAGGCTAAAAGTCACCCAAAGGGCAATGGACAGGGCTATGCTTGGAGTTTTCCTGAGTGATCGAATCAGAAATGAAGAGATCCGCAGGAGAACCAAGGTAACCGACATGGCCCGAAGAATTGCCAAACTTAAGTTGCAATGGGCAGGGCACATTCCTCGCAGAACATAATATGGCCGATGGGGCCGAAAGGTTCTGGAGTGGCGACCGCGTACCGGAAGACGTAGCGTTGGAAGGCCTCCCACAAGGTGGTCCGACGACCTTGTGAAGGCCACAGGAACCCTTTGGATGAGAGAAGCACAGAACCGGTCGAAGTGGAGGTGCTTTGGGGAGGCTTTGTCCAGCAATGGACGTCTTTCGGCTGAAATGATGACGATGAATCCCCAAACTGTTTTGAGCAAGCCTGGTGATCAAAGCATACAGAGAAGGCATGACCTTCTCTCTATGAGAAGAGGCCTTTGCCCAGCAGTGGGACGATAATGGGTTGGTATAATTTTTGAAGTGAAAACTTCGTTAGGCGCGTTGGGCATTATTTGAGATGGGAAAATACCATTGAACCCGCACCACTGTTACCGTAAGCGACACCGCGCGTGTTTTGTTTTTATGACGATTAAAAAAATACCGGCTTTGGATGTGTTCGGCTGTCCTCGGGATGTACTCGGTTTTAATGTACCTATATCCAATATGTCAGTGAGTGATGGCAAAGTATTCTGTTTGTGTTTTGTTTTCACATTTGGTGGCACTCCCGGAGTGCCACTGTTTTTTTTTTATTAGTAAACAGGTCAAGCATCCCTTAAAAATAAAATAGGTCGTCTATTTCATTTTAAAACATTTTATATAACAAACTTCTGTAATTTCATCTTCGAAAGTTATTAATTACTACTTCAAAGATAAAATGAAAAGTATACATCCTTCACCGAAGAGGACGGAAATATTGGTTCTAAAATGGGAGCGAATTAGGTGAGTTTATTCACAAAGTCGGTTGGAACTCCATGTTTTGAAGTGGCTCTCGAGTGCATTGCGGGATAGGCCCTTGAATAATTTTATGCTGATTCCACTTCTTTAGAAGAAAAATATTTTTATTGATATTTAAATGCATCGAAAGTGTATAAGGTCTAAGCTGAATAAATATTATTAATTAATGAAGTATATTGTCATAATTCAATGTTGCACTGCTACATTTACTAATTCGCAGTAACATAATGACGTATGAAATTGGGTCATTAGCTAACATTATAAATACATTGTAATGCATTAGACATTAGGCTTTACTATGGAGACTACTGAAATATAAACTTATTCAACACTTCACGTTGAGTTTCTCTTATCTTCGAGAGCTCCTCTCTCAACCTATTACATGGCGACCCTGCCATTTGGATTTGGAATGGCGTTAACAAATCAAGACCACGAAGATCTTACTCGCGAGTGTTCCTGTAAACCTAAAGAAGAGTTCCTGTAAACCTAAAGAAGAGTTCCTGTAAAACTAAAGAAGAGCTCCTGAAAACCTACAGAAGAGTTCCTGTAAACCTAAAGAAGAGCTTCATTATAGAAGATGCGTTGTGAGTTCCTGAGAGAAGACGGAGACGAGTCCAGGGTACAGCCCGGCCAGAACGAGCGGTGTCCAGGGAAATCCCGGCCCACGGAATCCAGGGTACATCCCGGTCCAATCTGCGAGCATCGAGCATCGGCAGCGATCCACGGCAACCACGCGGCTCACCTCGTGACTTCAACGTCATCGAGTCACCCAGTCATCGTTCGCTAAACTCTGCATCGTCAACAAAATGGACTGCAAGCAACTGACCCATTTTTGTAGCTAAGTACTTAATCATTTTGTTAAGTAGGAAACCAAATTAACCAATTCGTCACTTTTTTTTTTTATAAAGTTATTATAGTCTTATCTTTATTATGGTCGAAAACCTAGTAACATGTCGCGATAAATTACAGCAAATTAAAGAGTATTTGGTAAAAATAGGACCGGAACGTAGGCAAAAAGAAACTGCATAAGAAATTAGAAGAAGCAATAACGATATACAGTCAAGCGCAGCATATTGTGTCTCAGATTGAACAGACCAAGTTAAGTAGTCAAACCATCGAATACATCAATAGCTTAGTGGACCACATAAAAGTAGTTATAATAAGATACAAAGCTTGGTCAAATTCGTAGATTCGTTTACTCAAACACAAGACGGAACAAATACCAAAATGTCCCAATTTGATTTAAAGACGGCAATAGCCTTGTTACCAGTAATGACAGGGCAAGAGCAAATCACGAAACAGCTCATTGATGGAATTTTACTGTATAGTAGCATGATAAATGACGCCTCTCAAACACTTTTGTTGAATTTTGTCCTTAAAACGAGATTGTCTCCGAGTGCAAAACTTCGCATGAAATTATCTTATGATAGCGTAAAGTTGTTAGTCAATGATATGCGAAAGTACTTACTTCCTAAAAAATCAGCTGAAGCGATCCAATCACAACTATACCGTTCATCGCAAGGACGTCGCTCCATAGAGTCTTTTGGAAATGAGGTAGAGGAACTTTTTGTAAATATGACTATTGCCCAGTCAGACGACGATCCTGCTAAGTATGAATTGTTACGTCCAATCAATGAAAAGACCGCCATCAAACGCTTTGCGGATGGTTTGTCAGATGACAGACTTAGTACTATCATTGCTGCCAGGCAGTTTTCATCACTTTCCGAAGCAATCCGCAGCGCCCTAGACGAAGAGTCTTCTTCATCAAGGCATAACGAAGTCTTGAATTTTAGACCTTCATACTCCAATAGACATAGCAATCCTCAAAAAAAATACGGTCATAAAAACTACAATGGTCGTAATTATAGCAATGATCAGAGACGTAACATGCCAAATAATAATTCTACACAAACACGTACGTTTGTAAATTCAGGTCAAAGAGGTAAACGAACTCAGGCAAGTTACAGAGGTGCACGGAATGTGCAACGTGCTCCTTACGTGCAGCACACTGAGCACACTCAGCGAAATGACGCTGAATGTGTGGACAACAGTGCCAATAACGTAGGCGATGACATCAGGAATGATAACAACAATGTGGAAAATCAGTTTTTCGTCCCTAAATTAGAATGTTCCATTTCAAGTTATAATAATACTAGCATAGTTGAATGTACAGTAGACTCAACCTACCCCATAGATTTTTTAGTAGACAGTGGAGCTAGCCTTTGTGTTTTAAAGTACGAATGGTTGCAAACAAAGTCTCATTTCGTTAATAATATAGTTCCAGATAAGCTAACAATTAAGGGGGTGAGCGGGAATCTAACTTCCCAAGGATATATTTATTTAAATCTACATTTCAATAAGTTACTTTTCAAAGAAAAATTTTACATTTTCCAAAACTTATCTTGTGCAGCTGATGGCATATTAGGCCACAACTTTTTTACAAAATATAACGCTGTAATAAGTTACAAAAATAATTCCCTACTGTTAGAAAATAATAATGATCAGATATCCATACAAATACGACGACATAATTATAACAAACATTTGTTTACAATTCCGCCGCGATGCGAAATTATCCAGCACATACCTACTACTATACGTGAGGATTGTGTTACACTAGCGCAGGAAATACATAAAGGTGTTTTCATAGGTGGATTGATTACGAAACCCGAAAATGGGGAAATTCCAATCCGAATTTTAAATACGACAACCGACGAGGTTGAGGTGGATTTATCAGGTTTAGAAATTAACGGTGTGAATGGCTTCGACATTCTGAACTTTGAAAAGTCAGTATCAAAATCAGATAGGGTAAAAACGTTATTTAATTTGCTCAAGTTAAACACATACTTAAATGAAGAAGAGCAAATAAGTATTGAAAAAATTTGCGCCAAATACTCAGATGTCTTCCAATTACCAGGTGATACATTGAGCACAACTAACTTATTAGAACATAGTATCACATTAAAAAAAGGCGTTAGCCCAGCGTATACCAAGCCTTATAGAATCCCTCATGCCTTGCGAAGCGAGGTACAGAAACAAATACAAGACATGCTCGATAACGACATTATAGAAGAGACTACGTCAGAGTGGTCAAGCCCAGTTCTTCTTGTGCCAAAAAAATCTGATAAAACAGGCGAGAAGAAATGGAGACTTGTAATCGACTATCGTCAATTAAACAACAGGATTGTAGATGATAAGTTTCCATTGCCGAATATCACAGAAATACTAGACTCACTTTCCAGTAGTATATATTACTCAAAACTTGATATGTCGCAAAGTTATTACCAAATTAATCTTACAGAAAATTCTAGAAAATATACAGCATTCACAACTGATAAGATGTACCAAATGAAACGTTGTCCAATGGGACTAAAAACAAGTCCGAGTATGTTTTCCAGGCTTATGACTATAGCAATGGCGGGATTAAACTACGAAAAATGTTTCATCTATTTAGATGATTGTGTTGTTTTAGGTAAATCGTTAATTAATCATAATAAAAACCTTACTTGTGTTTTAGAACGTCTAAGGAAAGTTAATTTGAAATTGAATCCACTAAAATGTGAATTTTTACGCAGAGAAATTATATATCTAGGTCATAAAATCACTCCAGAAGGAATTTATCCTGACCCCTCTAAAGCTATTGTATTAGAGAACTATCCAAAACCTACAAACGCGGATGAAGTAAAAAGATTTGTAGCCTTTGCGAACTATTACAGACGATTCATTCATAAATTCGCAGAAATTGCCTATCCTCTCAATCAGTTAAGTAAGAAAAACACAGTTTTTGAATGGTCCCATGATTGCGAATCGGCGTTTAATACTTTGAAAAAGGCACTCTGTAATCCTCCCGTGCTAGGCTATCCAGACTTTTCAGAAGGAAATAAATTCATCTTGCACACAGACGCATCAAAAATAGGCTTGGGAGCCGTGCTGTCTAATAGTAACGGACAGGTAGTAGCGTACGCGAGTCGTAATTTGAAACCCGCAGAAACTCGATATCCGGTTATAGAGTTAGAACTATTAGCCATTGTGTGGGCAATTAAGCATTTTAAACCATATTTATACGGCAAACAATTCAAAGTTGTTACGGATCATAAACCATTGGTCTACCTTTTCGGAATGACTGACCCTTCGAGTCGGTTAACTAAATTTAGATTATTTTTGGAAGAATACGATTTTACGGTCGAATATCTTCCTGGCAAACACAATGCAGCCGCAGATGCCTTAAGCCGTCTGTCTTTAAATATAGCAGATTTGAAGAAAATTAACGAAAATGTAGTATCAGTCATGACGAGGGCTCAGCACCATAAGCACAGACAACAAACCATCGCCAACGACGACATGGATTTGACGCGTGAGTTACCTCTAACTTTAGGGTCGTCTGGTCCAAAAGTTGTTGAAATTCTTAAACGACCCATCGAAAGCATAGAACTAATCCTAACTCCAAGAAATGTAGTAAATAATAATTCCTCATATGAACTAATAATCCTTAGCGAAGGAGGTCACTTTGAATTCGTTAAAACAGAATCAACAATATATCTAAGATCCCGATCGTTTCCTACCGTAAGTGTGTTAGCGAGGGACTTAGAGTCGTTTTGTAAACGACTTAATATACAAGAGATGGTTCTAATAAAGAATAAAGACAATTCACATATGATTAAAGCGATTCTGAGAGAAATGAAAGATTCGCAAGATAATTTTCCAAGATTATTAGTAATCAAGGATGTAATGCGAATAAATGATAAAGATGAAAAAACAGTTATCTTGAACGATTTCCACCTGTTACCCACTAGTGGACACGCAGGAGTTAACAGGATGTTGAACAATATCAAACGATATTATTTCTGGCCAGGCATAAGTACTGACGTCTCAGAATATGTGAAAAGGTGTAAAGAGTGTCAAATTAAAAAACACACTAATAAACAAACTAGAGAGCCAATGTCAATAACGACAACCCCTAGTGCAGGATTCGAAAGAATTAGTTTAGATATAGTAGGGCCTTTAGATGTAGACAATTATAATTATAAGTATATTTTAACCCTCCAATGTCACTTGACAAAATTTGTAGAAGCTTACCCGCTTACTAAAAAGGACTCAGAGTCCATTAGTAGATCATTTGTGAATAAATATATTTTAAGATACGGCATTCCCAGGGAAATCATAACAGATCAGGGAACGGAATTCATGTCAAGTATTATGTCAGATGTATGTAATTTATTAGGAATAAAGAAATTACACTCCACTGCTTATCATCATGAGACTATAGGTGCATTAGAAAATACCCATAAAAGTCTAGGCGCCTATCTCAGGATGCAGTGTAGTCGAAACAAAAGTGATTGGAGTGACTGGTTAAGTTATTGGTGTTTTTCTTTTAATACTACTGTTCATTCAGAGACAAAATATACGCCACATGAACTCGTATTTGGTAAATTATGCAACTTACCTAATAATCTTACCAATAGTTTAGACAGGGTAGAGCCTCTCTACAACCTTGATAGTTATCCTTTAGAATTAAAATATAGGCTACAGCGCGCCCTAATGGATGCTAGGAATAATCTTCTAATTAGTAAACATAAGAGAAAGTTATTGTATGATAAGAAATCAAATTTGGTAACTTATAAACCAGGTGACTTCGTACTTTTAAAAAACCAAACTGGAAATAAGCTAGACGATGTATATTTAGGACCATACAAAGTCCTCAAAGATTTGTCACCAAACATAGAAATATTGAAAAATAATAAATCATATACTGTACACAAAAATAATACAAAATTATTTTGTAATTTAATTTTTACTATTAATGACAATTATTTAAAATGAAGCAATTATGTTAAATACTAGTGATAAATATTCAAGATCAATAAATATTCAATAGTTATAATCACTCCAAAGGTGTTAATTTAATATCTATACTTAGTATCCAAAAATGTAAGACTCAACTACATACGTCATACATTTTTTTTTCTTTTAAAATCCGGGGGTGTAAAGGGCATCTTTTCGGGGGAGATGAAGTATATTGTCATAATTCAATGTTGCACTGCTACATTTACTAATTCGCAGTAACATAATGACGTATGAAATTGGGTCATTAGCTAACATTATAAATACATTGTAATGCATTAGACATTAGGCTTTACTATGGAGACTACTGAAATATAAACTTATTCAACACTTCACGTTGAGTTTCTCTTATCTTCGAGAGCTCCTCTCTCAACCTATTACATTAAAGTCGTTTTTCATGTCTGTATATGTAACAATGTAACCGCTTTGATCTTCTAAACTATGCCCCTTACTAATAAACGTACCGTATTATATCAGATGAATAGTTAGCTATACACCGATTTCTTTCTTTCAGTCGTCAGTAACTTGACTTTCGAAAGAAGAAGACAAAGCGTAGTGTAATTATACAGTCGCTATACAAGGTTTATTAGTAAGGGAAGGGGGGGGGGATTATATTATAATGGATTTTTATGAGGTTATCACCATCATTTTAGAGAACTTATTCCGGATGATTTATGTGTTTAAAGCATTAATATTTAACTTAGATATAAAACCACATATTAAGTACATTGCACATAGGCGAAGCAGCTGAGGAACGCTACTTTGTTATAGCATAGATCTATAATGGAATGCTCGTTATTGTATAATATGGCACACCAAATTTAAAAAAAATAACAGGAATAGTGGTTCAATGTAGGTATCGCAATCAACAACTTTTACCAGAAAACCTGTAAAGGATGGACAGAATAAGTTCTCATGAATTTATTACATAAGGAACAAATTAATGTGTTTAGTTTCAAGCTTGTAATAATTTACCAATTTTGATATAATTTAAAAAGGTGCTTTTTCATAAGTGCAAATGCGTTTCTTAAGAAATCATCCATAGAAAACGCAGAAAAGTTTTGTCTTATCAATACACATAATACCAGAGAATTTCCACTCTCCCAAAATGGATTCTCCTGACGACTAAATTACTTTACATTTGTATATTGAATATGCGGCTTTGGACCTTCAATATTTACTCAGTGGAGACGCTTTAGCCCGCACAAAGGGACAGGGCACGAGACCTTTGTAGAAGAAATGTCAAATTAAGTCTGGGAAGAATTTTTACACCGCTCAGAACCTCAGAACCTATGCAAACGTAGAATTAATTTATTTTTGTTGAATATGTATATGGTTTTACATTTATAGGGAAAGAAGCGTAAGGTATAGGCTTAGGCTTGATACATTTTCAAAGGAAAAGCTTAGCATAAGCCTAATAGAAGAGCTTGGTAGAGGCTTCTTTGAATGTAATTTTCTAGTTCGTTAGGTAATGAAATTGTTGAATAAAAAAAAAACCTTGAAAATTAACAAGAATTATTTGAAAATTAAACTGACCTTTTAACTAAAGTAAACCAACATGGTATAGTGACGTAATACCGAATAAACCAGCAAGGTCGTAAAGAACGAACAAAACTGAAGTTTTCCTACAACTTTAGAAATGCTTAGATCTGTAACAAAAATTTTGGGCACACAAATCAAATACTTCACAGCCGAAATGCCAAGGAGTTGCCAGAAATATTCCATGTCATAATAGACTATAAATTTTATTTGTCCTACTTTCTTATCATATTCGTATTATATTACATTGTAACTTTCGTAAACCTACACTTAGATATGCGACGCGATAGAAATGCTTTTTGCTGAGATTCTCGAAAAGTTGGATATTTAAAGTATTTCATATATATGTGACTTTCTGATATTCTTTCTTTCATATTGTTCAGCTCTGTAACCAGGATGAGAAATACGTTCAAGCTTATGTTTTTTGCAGAACTAGCTTTTGGCGACAATAAGTATCTTCTCCATGAGACGCAACATCAATTTCAGAGAAATTCAGATCAGCAGGACAAAGGAATTGCTCTGTATCTGACAGATTAAAAACATTTTCCTTTTAAATGATGGTAATTCATTTAAATATGAACAAAAGTTTGCACGGAAAAACGGCATCCAATGAGATTCACATTCATCATTAATCCTCGAATCAACACGAATATCCGATTAAAACTTAATGTCATCACACGGAAAATTCGGACCAAATAATTAAATTTTCGTTTCAATCGGATCTTCAATGTTTGGGTATACTCGTCCTGATACTCTGTTGAAGGGTCTACCTTTTATAGCAGAACTTTTTACGTCATAATATTGTTTTGCATAACAACGGATAGCATAAACTTCATTTCGCAGAAAATCATTTCGCATACACTCAGTTGTCATACATTCAAAACTCATAATTTTGTTAGTCAGAATCATCTTTAGGCATAATGTTTATATCCATAATAATTAAAAAGCAGAACCATCATATCGCAGAAAATTCACAGTCAGAATCGTCTTTTGGCATACATTTTATATCGATAGTCATTAAAAACCTACCCTAACCTAAATGCTAATTACAAAAATATTGTCGGCTTGGATGCATGTAGCATGCAAACAGGCATACAACATGCAAGCAGGCATGCAACATGCAGCATGCATGCAGCATGCATGTAGCATGCAAGCAGGCATGCAACATGCAGCATGCATGCAGCATGCAAGCAGGCATGCAACATGCAGCAGGCATGCAGCATGCAAGCAGGCATGCAACATGCAGCAAGCATTGTTTCTGTCACGGCTCCGGCGCTGCGGGGTTTGGGCGGCGCTCCGCGCCTACGCGGGTTTAAATTACACTCTCTGTCTCTTTCTAGACTTCACATAGGTGAAGTCTAGAAAGAGACAATATCTGCACTATTTGTTGCAGATATAAAATGTAAGTTGTTATGGTTAACGGACAGTGGAAGATTACGAGTTTTGCTCATAAACAGCACAGTTTCTCAATCTATCAACAGCTGTGATTTTAAAAGCAAAACTACATTGTACACTTCATATTATAAAAGGTTAATGAAGATAAAAGTTGTCTTAATTTTTTATGCACTGCTAGGTATAGTAGTGTGTTCTTCTTTAAACCAAAATTTTAAATTTTTCAGTCCACATAATATTTATTCCCTCTGCTTAGTAGGGATTAAATAAAACAGTAAACACTGAAAACACAACGACATACAATCAAACAAAATTGATAAAAAATTCACTCTCAAATGAGATTGATTCAACTAAGAGAGCTTTTACTTTCCACATCTATTTACTCTAAAAAATCCTGACCCATTTTCAAGAACAGGGTCTCTTTACGTTTTTGTTCAAATGTATACAAGTGGCGTAATTTGAGAGAACAAAAAAAGAAAAAAAGTAAAATTTACAGCGACATAAAATCTAGGCGTAAAAAAAGATAAATGTCAGCTGGCAAACACGCCGTAGATTAACGTTGGTCAAAAGAAAACATATTTTTGTTATACCAACTATTTTTGAGGGTGGAATATTTTCTGTTTTGAAGAATGATTAAAATGGACGTTGATGCAGTCTCATTGCAACTACTTTGTTAGTTATTCATGTAACAAATTGAAAACTGAACCTACGTATGAGTAATTAAAAAAGTAATCATGTAACCTGACTCTGGAAATATTACACAAAAATTAAAAAACGTAACTCTGTCTTTGCTTTCGCGGAGTCGGATAACAAGAGAATTCATTATTTCGTTTCAAAAACGAACTGAGTGAAGCCATATTATCAATTGATATAATAAATCTTGATAAGGCCAGTATGAATAAAACACTTTATGAGCTCCCAACATCTATCACAGACCTAATGAACAGAAGCCGGTAACAATAGCATAACACTAAACAGATACCGTTAGTCCAACACGCGGACAGGAACGGACTCCCTTAAACTATTTCGATCAATCTACATCAATAACTGAACGCACCAGTTTCTGAGACCTAGCTAAATTATGCACTTCAGCTAGAGGAACTTCAATAGACTTGTCAGGCACAATGCTTCCATAATTGGATATCTACGGTAAGCTGAGAGAGATAGCGTGGCTTCGCGAATATTTGATCGATTGTATCTTCGTCTCGTCTTGATCGGACGTGGGTGCTGTTGAGTTTATAAGGTACGACAAGTGCGGAGTTGTGTGAACATCTTTATCGTCATTTATTGTGATTTATGAATAGATTATATTTTGTTAACATTTTCACAAATGTCACGGCCAGAGGCGTAGCTTTTTTCGGATTTGATATGATGCTACGCCCTCAGGCGGTTAATTTTACCAAGTCGAAATAGACAAACCGCCTATACCCGTGTAAAGCATATAGTACTAAATATCCATGTGATCCAGTGTTGTATTACACTTAATTAACAAGTAGTTAAGTATTATACTTAATTTCTAGTGTCAAAGTAAAAAGAATATAAATATATTTCGAGACATGATATGTTCACAAAATGAACAAATGGACTGAATATAATTTGCTCAGCTGATGTGATTGGTTTTTCAGAACTAGAAATATTGGCTTCATTAGTGTTTCGTCGAGATAATTATTTAAAACGCCGCTGTAAATTGCTTCCTTCGATATCCAAGTAAATTTTAAAGACGTTGATTAGGAAAAAAAACCGTATTAGAGCACGTAATTGCTAAAGTTTGTCTTCAAACTTCGTACCCAGTATCCACAACCTTCAATCGACTTTATTGAGATAAGAAACTGCCACATGGTTTTTCATCTCATCGACATTATAGTATCATTAATCATGTTTGTACGAAGTTCAATAAAGTTTTATACATCCATTACCAATATTCGGTCTAGACGAGATAAAGTTTCTGCTAGCACAGTGTGAAAATACCGAATGTAGGCAAAACTGGCAATCAAGCTGCTCTCGTTACAAAATTTTGGGGTTTACTACTAAAGTAGGTATAATGTTTTATGGGTCAGGTAACGAATGAATCCCTGAGGTATCGTAAGACCTAAATGAGGGTTTATGTTAGATTCATGAGGAGTGGAAAATACTAGTCATTGTGACGTCATTTATCCACCATTTAATTCTAATAAACCATTTTTTTTGTGGAAGATTTCATTAATGCAAAATATTGATATGGTAAATTCTATATTGAGAGATAAAAAGTAAGCAATAATAACATTAAAATCTTAATAAGTGTCAAACAGAAAATACCTAATAATAACAATCCTATTCAGCGCGGTCACGATATAATGGAAATATTAGTGGTAAAGAAAAACAGTTCCAAGTAAAAACTTAACATCCATAAAATTATTTTCCAACCCAATTTCAATCTGGATAAGAATATACCAACTACCCGACAACTACAAATTGTTAACTACATCTATTTTCAATACCAAGCTAAGTTTTCGAATAACACGATTAAATTCACTTTTTCTTATTGTGAACTAAGAAACAAACCACTCGGCATTGGAGAGAGAAATCGAATAACACGCGATCCGACTTGCTTGCGGCGTTCGTGATCAATTGAAGTGAATGCTGAACCGTGGAGCGACAACAAACTATCTTGGATACCTGCACTATATAGATTTAAGTGAAATATTTGTGAGTAAAAGGATGGCTGCATTTTTCGGTAAATTGGTAGGTGAATTTTGCAGGTGAAACATTGCCTGCAGCGGTTGTCAATAAAGATTTCAATTACGAAGTTGTCTCAGAAATGCATGCTAAAATAGTCGTAGTGCAATGTTTGGAAATAAAAGATAAAAGAAATCGTGTTATATTGACCCTTCACGACATATAACACTACATATAAAATGTAACAAGCAATTAGTTGTGTTTGCCAATCATCATCCTCCGTTTTGTGTACTTGATTATTATTTATGAACATCAAACTGGTTCTTTCTAGAATCCTCGCGAGCTTAATACTAAATAAGCAAGTTAATAACTTAGATAAACCAATATCGCTAGAAGTTCCGCAACATAATAATTTATATTTCTGTGGTCTGATCTAATTTAATACAGCTGTCCCAACTCCTAACATAACCATACAACAAACCGAACTAGTTATAGAACACGAAACTAATCAAAATAATTTATACGTTAATCAAAACTAAAAAGTTCAGACATGTTTATTAAACATAGCATTAAAAGTAAGTAAATATTGGGTAAAGTTTCCAAGTGTCTGTGAATTCCAACTTTGTCAACATCAATTTGAGCCTATTTATCGATGATGAGTCTTCAGTAATAAATCAGATTTCATCTGCCTAGCCTTTTCCCAACTATGTTGGGGTCGGCTACCAGTCTAACCGGATGCAACTGAATACCAGTATTTTACAAGGAGCGGCTGCCTATCTGGTCTCCACGACCCAATTCCAGTAATTGGGTCGTGGAGACCAGATAGGCAGCCGCTCCTTGTAAATACGAGTCTTCGGATATAAATATCGAACCAAAAAAGTGACAGAACTTAAATAGAAGGGATATTAAGTACAGACGTCAGCACATAAAGCTACCCGAAACTGTAAAATTTTCCCAATCAACTTTGAACCTTATGTTTTAGCGATAAAGTTGAAAATCTATTAAATAAATTTGACAGATTGTAGTAGCTTGATGTGCTGGCGTCTGTACAAATCGAAAATACGCGAAATTTTACTTTGCGATGTTTTTTTACCGAGAAATTTTTAATATTTTATGTTTCTGTTCCATATTTTTTTTTACTAATATTGTTTTTATTTTAAACCTAAGTCTTATCAATTTCATGAAAAAACAAATTGAAGAGAGGCTATTTTACTACATTCCCCCTCCCAAAGAGATAATTGGAAAAAGTCACGATCCTCAACATTGAACGACCGACGTAGAAAGAGAAACATTCCATTCAATTCCTATGGCTTATAAAACATTCAATAAGTTCTTGTAATAAAATAAGAACCTACACGAGGCTCAATCACAAAAGACCAAAGATATCAATATAACATCCATTTACCTCCACAGGATACCTAACCAACGAGACAGCTTGCTATATGACTATGGAAGTATATGTAGATTGTAAGTAAACGCGTATCAGCATATTAAATATTCCCAGGTATTATATTAAAGAAAGCAAACATTCGTGCTAGGTTTGCTTTCATGCCGATATCAGCCAATATCAATAGCAATTTGCGCCTTAAAAGCTTTGTGATAAATATTTGGTTGAGAAAGTTGTGGCGACCCAGGGATCAATAGCTTGAGTTGCAGGTTTGAAACCGGCTAGTGCCAGTGTGATTTTTTTGGTATATACATAGCAGATTTATCATAATATCATATCGTAATAGCCTTTAATGATCACACTACTGGGGGACAAGCCTCCTCTCATCGAGGGGAGGGTGCAGTAACCCACCACGCGGGCCCAGTGCGGGTTGGTAAAGAAAGGGCAGATTTATACTGCGGGCCTATTGTCGAAAGATCTTTGAATTTTGACTTACGTGTCGTAAGTCGTGGGTTCGAACCCAGACAGGCACTACTTTGTGTTTTAATTTATTTCATTACCACTGCTCTCAAAACGGTTCACGAAAATTTCGTAAGCAAACCAGCATGTCCTAGAAACAAACATTTGAAGTCATATGCCATCCATCAACCACCACTAGGCCCCCTTTCCCTCTCAAGGGAGGAGGCCTGTGCCCCAGCAGTAGAAACTTTTAGGCTGATTATGATAACTATTGTAGAAATAAATCATGATAAAATCTGGACAGAGCTTTGCAAATAATCAATAGCCAAAAAGGATACCTAATTGTAAAGTGTCTTGGAAAGTGTCTAAATCAGTGGACCGATAATATATCGCAAACGTTGGAAAAATTTCAATCAAATTCAAACATTATATCTTACTAAATAAGGTTGTGATCGTAACACACAAGTATACAGTGATTTTATAATAACTCGATTGACGATCTAGCGACGACTTTGTAAATCGGCGAAACGCAGGAAACCCGTCAATGACAATAAATACGAGCAATGTTCCATCACAATGCAATACAATGTTCGTTGTTGTTGCTGTTGTTGTGTTGTTATTGTGTACCTAGACGGTGTAAGTACAAATTCTTTAGCTAAACCAATTATATAAAATAAACATTCCATATTTAGTCGTCAAGATTTAATACCCTGTATTTTTAATAGCGCAATCGATACTCTCAATAAATTCGCAGAAGATTTAAATATTCAATATCAGTTAAATTTACTCGAATACGACGAAATTTAAAGGAAGGTTTATAAATGTCAAAGGCTTAATAAGTATCCTCTGTATAGCTGTTGGTACCTAGAAGTATTATGTAAAGTACTGATTAGTGATTCCATGAAATGCTCCCACTTTAGATTTATTTGAACATATAGGGCCATTATATTCACATATTTGATGTTACTGGTATAATTATAATAAACAGAACAGAAACTTGGTTAAAATATTGGTTATTCTACTCTAATCAACCAGCCTTCAATTAGTGTCTGCGGGACCTGGCTTCTTCTTTATTATTTACTAGCTGCGCCCCGCGTTTTCACCCGCGTAAATGTCGATCCCATGGGAATATCGGGATAAAAATGTAGCCTATATGTTAATCCAGGGTGTCAGCTACTTCAGTCAGCGTCAGCGCGCGTGAAGAAGTAACAAACATATAAACACACACACTCAAAAACTTTCGCCTTTATAATATTAGTGTGATTATTTTATGTATGTGTTGTCCTACTAAAGGGCTTCTCCTCCCTCTTTCCACTTTTCCCGGTCTACTGTAATTGTAGGCCAATCCTTTGGAAGGAGTCTAGCTCATCCCGTCATTTATTTCTTCTATACATATTGTTATCTTCGTCATTGTCGTCCTTTCTCTCTCTCCCTCCATCATCTCAGTATTTATTCAACATAATAATAATAAACATTTTAATTCAGAATTACTTCCATATTATTTGTTAGTAACATAGCCATCTACTGGGCTCAAACTGTATTTAGAAAAAAACAACGAGGAAGAGTAGATACTATCTACATGAAAAGAAAAAGAAGATCTCAGTATTAATCCCCTGTCCAGCCATCATTCACTCAATCCATCCATAGTTTACAGTAATACAGGCTGTCCTAGGCTAAGGGACAGGGTTACATACATACATACATTTTGTACAGATTTTGTAACTTGCAATGAATTATAATGTACATTGTAAATGTGTTTGTGTATTTTTTTTGTGAATAAACCTTTATTATAATTATTATTAGTTTCTGTGGTCTTTCCCTAATAAATAAAAATCGAATATTTGCGATTATCATATATTTGAGATTTCACGCATAGGTATGTAAAAATGTAAACATTTGCAGCGATGTTACTGATATACATCGGAAAATTTAATAAAATAATTATTGAGCACTATTCTCACAACCAATGATCTCGCTATTTAATGTAATTTTATGTAATTTTAATATGTAATTGAATTCAATTATTTTGTTTTATTATTATTATTATTTTTATCTATCAATTTGTTTTTTATTATTTATTTAGAATTTAATTGTTGTTATTTTTATTTTAGATTACCAAAAATTATTGAATAACTACAATTGTAAATATCCCCCTTGGTTTTGTATTAATATGTATAAACATAAATGGTGCCTGTTGTATTAGCCTGTAAGTGATTGTTGCACTTATAAATGTTCTATTTAGTGAATTATCTGCTAAATGTCAATACATTTAGCAGATAATTCACTAAATAGAACATTTGAAACACACAACAGAATACACAATTGTAAACAATTGTTGGCAAACCTAAATAAATAATATCTCGTTCTCGTTCGGGCAAAAGCCCGAACTGTAAAAGCCGGTAAAAGTTCGAATTGTACTATAATAATCATCAATTCCTGACTATTGTTTTTTTTTATTTTCGGTCAGTCGGTAAATCTTAGGTTTTACCGCATATACCGGAAAATTATAGTTTTCAAAGTAAAAAAAAAGGAAGTTAATAATCAGAAACGATTCATTCAACATTACTATCGTTATTATTGTTATTAGTCAAGTCTTAAAACTTGTTTAACATACTTTAGGAAAATAAGATGCAGAAAAAATAACACAAATCAGGCACTAGCGAAAGATATGTGGAAGAAATCCTATAAACCAATACGTTGGTCCATTTATGGTCAATTTGGGAGAGGATGCTATCTTTATGCATGACAATGCCCGGCTTCATACTGGTGAAATTGTGAATGACTACCTTCAATAGGTGAACATTAACTGTATGGAGTGGCCAGCACGCAGCCCGGACCTCAACCCAATCGAACATGATTGGTACGAGCTCAGACGATGTGTGAGACACCGAAACCTTCCCCGATCACGCCCAAGAGCTCAAAGTTACGCTCGTAGAGGAATGGGAGAATATTCCCCGAAATCGTATAAGAAACTTGGTGTACAGCATGCCAGACCGCATAACCGCAGTGATGACAGCACATGGGGGTAATACAAAGTACTAAAACTCAAGAAAATTTTAAAGTGGTCGAAAAAAAATTTGCTATTCGATTTATGTTATAAGATGAGATTGGTTATTTTTTTGCATAGGTATGTAATGTTTTATGATTACAATACAAAGTGAGACATACATTTTATTACGTTCATTTAAGAAACATTTGATATTCTATTAAACACAATTTATTTCATTAAGCTATCATTCTTAGTTTCCGAGACTTTCAGGTATCTTTATGTGACCCTAATTCATTGCTCTCAAATGTATTTCAATCTTTGATTTCGGACGTTTACCGGTGTCTGAGGGTAAAACCTAGGGTTTACCGACTGAATGCCGGTAAAAGTTTCAAATTGAAGATTATTATAGAACAATTCGGACTTTTACCTGTGAGACTTTGTAAATCTTAGGATGTACCAGTAAATCCTAAGATTTACCGCAGTTCGGGCTTTTACAGTAACATATATATCCATTTATTTTAGAAAGATCTCCAGATCTGCCATCCCCAATAACACTTACATATGTTTAGCTACAAATACTAAAGCATCGACCCCTAAAAGATTAGTAGGTCATCCTGAATATTCAAAGATTCATTGCCGTTTTCCTAAACCCTGATTTACGTAAACATTAAGCATATTTCCCGAGACAAGTAAGACCCGGCATAATATGCAGACATAAGGGCTACGTAATAAATAACGTCTAGACCACGTATTACTTGTAAATACCAACTTGTAATAAGAAGTTGTTATATTCTTGATAAAAGATGTGCCTGTTATAATAATATTATCCTAATATCATCTTCTGAGGCGACATAGTTTATGATCGTCATTTGTTCTTGTAACTAGTTATAGTTTTTCTGTTTATTTCTTTACTTATTCAGTTCAGACAGACAGATGTTTTTGAACTCCAGTTGCGAGGATCAGTTCAAAGGAAGCTACCGTACAACCAACGCCACTATTTGGCTATAAGGACAGTAGTTATTTAAGTTTACTGTCTGACTTTTAGAATTAGTCAAACTCAAACTCAAAGCATTTATTTCAATTAAATTATTTCATTTAAAGGCACTTTTGAAGTTTCAAGAAGTCGGTCAGTCTGAAAATATGAAGCTAGTTGCCAATTCCAAAGCGTAGGTTCCTATGGAGAAGAACGGGCAAGAAACTCCATGGACATTCTTTTAAATAATATTTTTACGAAAATATTAGTTGTAACTAATACAATTACCGGCACGTAACTTGGCAAGAGATTTTCGTAGTGGGGGAAGTTCGCGCATATATAAATGTATCAAATTGTGCGTGTGCAAACTTCCCCCAATACAAAAACTCTTGCCAAGTTACGTGCCGGCTACTATATTTTTGTATAAATATTATTGATGATGACAACATTAATGATGTATCGTTAATGTAATATATTATATGTGAGAACGATATAAAAGAAGACGTAAGCGTTAAAAGCATCCAGAGTAGGTACAGCAAATAGAAAACAACAATCCATAAATAAAATAATTAAAAATAAGCCGAGGCAGCTAAGTGATGACCAGCCTCAACTGACGGCGCCCGTTCACGAACATGACGCATAGTTAAAGTAATAACTTGATTATTATTATTGTTTGATGACGGCCTTATTGTGTTTATTGATTTTAGTAAGTTGGTAACTTAATAAGAAAACACTGAGGACTTCTAGGTACCGGAGCTTAGACAGTAGGTAAGTTTATACGGATTTGAAGTCTATTGGTTTATTTTTCGCTTTTTGTTCTTTTAGTCCATCCAAGGGTGTCTGGTAGATCATATCACTCTTAGTGATAAGACCGCCACTGTACCCATATATTTTTTTTTTTTTTAGGGTTCCGTACCCAAAGCGTAAAAACGGAACCCTATTCCTAAGACTTCGCTGTCTGTCCATCCGTCTGTCTGTCGCCAGGCTGTATCTCAAAAACGGCGATAGCTAGACAGTTGAAATTTTCACAAATTGTCTGTTGCCGCTATAACAACCAATACTAAAAAAAAAAAAATTACAAAATAAAAAAAATATTTCTCCCATACAACAAACGTGTTTTTTTCGGCGTTTTTGCCTTGTGGTACGGAACCCTTCGTGTGCGAGTCCGACCCGCATTTGTTTTTATTTGAAATGCGTTTGCTCTTGACTGTAGTCTAGGTCAGAGATGACAAAAACAAAGTTGACGATGGAGTGAGCTTACCCAGAAGAAGCCTGTTCACTCTCACTTTGAAGAGAATCGGGTTGTACTCGTATAAGAATTAGAATGTTTAGTAAGTGAAAACCGAAATGGATGTCGTAAGGAATAAAAAGATGTAGTACACGAAAACGGGAACTTCTGTGGAAATTTAGGAAAAATTCGACATCAACAAACAAAACCACATATAAAACGTATGCAAAGAGATACAAGACTATAATTAATCTAACAAAAAAGGCACAAAATGACTACTATATTATATCGGCGACAAATAAATCTAAGGCAACATGGAAAGTAATAAGTGACATTAAATATACATTTCCTATTGAAAGTGTGAATCAATTAAGTATCAATGACAATATACTAACAAACCCATCTGAAATTGCACAATCTTTTAATAACTTCTTTCTTGACATTAACACTAGCAATATAAAATATCCAAATAATATTTCTGATAATTCAAATAATTTTAATAATACTGATAATTCAAATAATTTTAATAATACTGATAATTCTAATAACTTAAAAAATCAAACAATGAATTCAATTTTCATGACACCTGTAGGACCTGACGATATACTTAAAATTATTACAGCCCTAAAAAACACAAACAGTTCTGGTTATGACGGTATTATTACAAACATTGTGAAAGAAGTCGCTACCGTAATTAGTGAACCCTTAAGTTATTGCGTCAACTTATGTATTGAGAAGGGTATATTTCCAGATAAATTAAAAGTATCGGTCATAAAGCCAATTTTTAAAAAAGGGGATAGTTTAGACGTCAATAATTATAGGCCCATAGCTATTATACCTATATTTGCTAAGATTTTTGAAAAAGTTATATTTAACTCCCTGTATAGGTTCTTTGAGAGTCACAATATATTTACACCCGCTCAATATGGCTTTAGGAAGAATAAATCAATAAATGTGGCCATATATAAGTTTTTATATGAAATTATGACTAACCTAGACAAAGGACTCCCTGCTGTAGCTCTGTACATGGATATTTCTAAAGCTTTTGACCGCGTGGATCACGACATCCTCCTACGCAAAATGTATGCATATGGAGTAAGAGGTAATGTTTATGACCTCGTTCAATCATACCTCACAAACAGGAAACAGTTCACTGAAATAAAAAAGCTAAATCTTGCAACAAAAACTGAAGAAGTCTATGCTTCAGAAACAGGAACTGTTCGACTGGGTATTCCACAAGGCACTATTGTAGGCCCGTTATTCTTCCTCGTCTTTATAAATGATATGCCTTCCGTGTTAGACTATGAAACCATACTTTTTGCAGACGACAGCACCGTTTTATTCACAAATAACAATTCCAATAATCTAGAAAACGAAATTAATCAATCTTTGACTTCCATAATGAATTGGATGAATAAAAATAATCTTAGGTTAAATATTGATAAGACCACTGTTATGAATTTCCGAATAAAAACCAGCCGTACCCCCCCTTTAAATATTAGATATGTACAGAATAACATAGCAGAAACCGAAGTGACAAAGTTTTTAGGATTAAATATTGATAATACAATTAATTGGAAAATACATATTGATAAATTATGCAAAAAACTAAGTCAATACTCATATGCACTCTACAGATTAAGAAAGGTGGTCAACAGGGCAGCGTTATTAACAGCTTATCACGGATATGTAAGTTCCACTCTCAGATATGGCTTAATATTCTGGGGGAACAGCGTAGACAAGGAACGAGCACTCAAGGCTCAAAAGCGTTGTATCAGGTCTATGTTTAATCTGCATCAGACCGATTCTTGTCAGCCATTTTTCACAAACCTTAGAATACTTACATTACCATGTTTATACATGTTCGAATGCGCGGTATTTGTAAAGAGCAATATTCACTTATTTGAATACCGTAGCCGAATACGCCATCGGGATAAGTTGTGCACAATCACAAGCAAGACAAGTTTTCTGCAGCAAAGTGTATTGTGGGTTGCTCCAACAATATTTAATAAAATTCCAAAACATATTAGAAGCATCTCAAAAATTAAATTATTTAAAAAGAAACTTCATGACCTGTTAGTCGATAAATGCTATTACTGTTTAAAAGACTTTATGTCAGACAAGTCCCTTTAAATTATATTTTGACCGAGACCATGGTGCAGTCAGTGCTGCTTTCTATTAATTTTAAGATCTATAACTGACCTATATTTTGTGTTTATTTTTATTTTTTTCTTTTGTTGTAATATTAGATTGTAAATAATTTAATTTTATTTTATTTTAATAGTAATGTTATTTTTTTATTTTCTTTGTTAATTTATTAAAATAGTAATTTTAATTTCTTTATAATAATATGACACAATGTTAATATTGAATAATTTGTATTGTATGCCCAAAAGGCGGGACATAGCTGATCAACATCACTGTAATTCTTAACACCTGTATCTACTTCTGTACCTATGATCCACAATAAACATGATTGATTGATTGATTGATTGATTGATTGATCGTATGCGCTCGGAAACACAGACGCAGGTAGAGAGTTTCACTCTTTCTTTTCTTTTTATTATTTTGTGTAACGTAATTATTGTAATAATTATTGTTGGAGAGCAGTGGTAGCCCAGTTTCATCGGCCGTAACTTACGAGTTGCAGGTCGTAGGTTCGAACCCAGACAGGATAAATTATTTCATCACCACTGCTCTCAAAACGGTGAAGGAAAAGATCGTGAGGAAACCGGCATGTCCTAGAATCAAAAATTCGAAGACAAGTGACATCTACCAACCCGCACTGGGCCCGCGTGGTGGATTACGACCCACTCCCTCTCACAGTAAGGAGGCCTGTGTCCCAGCAGTGGGAACATTATAGGCTGAAGATGACAATGTTAATTATTACTTTTGTATAGAATCAAGTTCTTCTAACTGAACAGACAGCTGTGCTGCTGGGGAGTTTGTTGCACCATTTTTTCCCAGCTATAAAGCACTAGGAATTGTAAAGGGGGAAGGTTTTAGGGGACTGTCTTATGTTACTTTTCTAATTCTCAGCCTAGTTTGAATAAAAATAATATTGTAAATGAGCTGTTACAGTTTTGATGTATAATAAAGTATTAAATTGACCTATATGTACCTGTTCCAGAACTTTTCGACCGCACTATTAATAGTGTTAAATGCCCCGACGAATAAAACAAAAGAAGATTCATTGGATTTGCCTAACACCAATGTTGATGACTTTATAAATTCAGAAAAACAAACGCGCTGGAGCTAAAGCCACCGGTTTCGAAACTAAACTGTAAATCTGATTTGAATAAAACGCAGTGTTACGCCGACGAAGGTACCTACGTCACTAGTAAAATGGAAATCAAATATGGCGGACGGTAAAAATAAAATGTAAAGCGGACCGATTTGAACCAACATTGTCGTTGGATTTTGTGCGAGTGCTCAAAATGTAGGACAGTTTAAATTTTGATAGCTTACTGTGATGCCGATCGTGTTGGTTCTAGTGATTGTTATGTATTTAATGGCAATAAACTTATAAGCTCTGCTCTTACATGGAAATTATTTAATGGCGAAATAACGTAACATAACATCATGCCTGTAGCAGTATTCCTCGAAGGGTTATTAGTCCCATGTAACAGGGGCCAAGCCTAATAATCAGGCACGAATCCAGACTTCGAGCTGCTACAGAGAAATCACAGATAAAAAACCCAATATCACTTTGCACCTGGGAATCAAACAGAAGTAGCTCTTACGACCACTAGACCAACGAAGCAGTCTAATGGAGAAATGCGGGAGTACTTTACACCTATGTGTACTCTACCGGGTGGTACAAGCTTCATGGTAATTAATAGTTATCGTGCTCTTTCTAAGTTACTTAGGCCTGATTTTTTAATAGTCAGATAGTTTATATCTGGGGAATAAAAGCTGCGAGTTGACAGCTTTTGTATACAAAATTTGTCAAACTGTCATATTTATTCTTCGGTTATAAGTTATCTGACTGTTAAAAAATCAGACCTTAAACATGGAAAATGTCTTGGGAAAATCTGAATGCTAACAATAAAGTAGGCTAGTTTGTCAGAGGTGAAGGTAAGGCTGAAAAAGATAGCGATAATGACATCAGAACAGATACTGACCAATTCTAGATTGTCAACCATAAGTAGGCTAGTTTGTCAGAGGTGAAGGTAAGGCTGAAAATGATAGCAATAATGACATCAGAACAGATACCGACCAATTCTAGATTGCCAATCATAAAACTATGTCCAACAATAAAACCCTGAATGAAGTTATATCAAAGGATCAATACTCGTCGGCTCAAATATTTGTGTGGCCTACAAACAAAATATTTGTTGGAAATCCGTCTATTTGTACTTTAAATTCGTATTTGCATTGCAGCCACAAAATTGAGTTACTACTAGCGATAGTTTGAAGCATTACTCGAACTCCATTTTCCAAGACTTAGCTTTTAATGGTAAGCTGCTAACTGTGATAAATATGTCGTTAAACCGTACTTTGATGGTGTGCTAAGGTCGTAACTTGCTCAGCAAACTCATCATGTTTGTATGAACGTGTATTAAACTACAACGAGGCTATACCTGTTTGAGTAAAGGCTTGAAGTTAGTATGATGAAGTGGTAGGGTGACTGGTGCGTAATATATGGTCGTAAAATTTTTACTTCCTCGCTGATGGGGTTGTGACGAAAGATGGAGTATTAAATATGTCATCTGATATAAGCGTGACGAAAAATTCAAGCGTTCAGAATTCATTACATCCATACTATAATATTATAAACTCGAAAGTAACTCTGTCTGTCTGTCTGTATGTTACCTTTCACGCCTAAACCACTGAACGGATTTCGATAAAATTTGGCAGAGACATAGATTGCGTGCCGGGGAAGGGCATAGAATAGTTTTATCGACATACCTCGCGGTCGAAATCGCGGGCGGAAGCTAGTACATATATGATTTGACTCCTTCTTGCCATAAGGGTAGGCAAAAACTACAGAACACCATCTACTAACGACCCTTACATACTTCTTTTGCTTCAATTACGTATTCATTACAAATTTTGATAATTTTTAGTTAATTTTAATTTAATTTAGCTTTGGCTGATACTAAATTTTATGCAATCAAGCTAATATACTTTTATGTCGGGACATAACAAAACTGTGTGTAAAATAATATTCACAAAATTTATAAAACAAGTTATTTGTAGACACTCTCCTCCTACAAAGATACACAAATATACATTATAGTCCCCCACAACCGAATTTCCTTTAGAGAAATTCCGTCCGACACACATTTCTTTGAAAACTCCACCAACATATGCTCTTACGTCGTTGAAACATTTCACACGGGCGAAACTTCCCCGGAATAAACATATATCAGCTATATTCAAATTAAATAAGCCATAATTTTTAAAAGTCCCAAGTTACAGCGTGGTTATGCAGTTTCTCTGGTATTACAAGCGTTCGCATAATGCGATGTGTCTACCGAGTACGTCTAACTTACTCTAAGAATTGCAAGACTTTTTTTTATTATCTCCTTAGTGTAATGTGGACGTGAAGGTTTTAAATGGTGTTCCAAGTTTGCATAACGTGGACTCTTTAAGAGTTTTACATAGAGTTTATTCAAAAGATGCACAATTGCGTCTTGCAGCGAAATTGTTTTTTCGAGTTTAACTATTTGAATAGCGTGAGAAAAACGAAGACCGTCAGCTGCTTGCCACCGCGAAAGTTGTAAAAGTAAAAAAACGAGCTATGTTTCACTTAAATGGTAACATCTGTTGATATTTATGCACGCAACATTATAAGGTAACAACTTAAAGTAGAAAAGTAAATTGTATAAAAGAAAGTGCATGAATTTATAAAGATAACATTATTTTTGGATAATGACAATAGTGAATATTATGCTGAATAATTCATAAAGTCGCCTTTTCTGAATTTTCTTTTATTGCACTTATAAAAGAAAACACGAGATGTCTCGTCGATCCGCGCAGGACTTATTTCGAGAAGCTTTTGAGTTCATTTTGGTTATTCATTGGAAAAATTCAATTATTTGCCTTGTGAATCCTTTTTTCATGGTCATTTAAATGTATTGAAAAAAATCTTCTATTAAAATGTTTCGTCATAAGATGACTTTAATTTTAAAATACCTATTTATTTACAGAGACGTGGCAATGAACCTTATTGAACATCTGTATAGCTCTTCACAACTCGAGGGTTTCTTTGATTTGAACATTAAAGCTCAATGGTTTGAAATTTTTTCGCACTAATACATTTCAGAGCACTGGTGGTCCAGTGACCCAGAGGTAACGGCTGCGACTTACGAGTTGTAGGTCATAGGACCGAATCCAGACAGGCGCTTTACTTTGTGTAAATTATTTTATCACAACTGCTTTCAAAATGGTGATGGAAAACATCCTGAGGAAACCGGCATATCATAGAAACAAAAATTTGAAGACATGTGACATCTAACAACCCGCACTGGGCCCGCGTGGTGGATTACGGCCCACTCCCACTCACAGAGAGGAGGCCTGTGTCCCAGCAGTGGGAACAATAAAGGCTGATTATTCGTACAGTCCTTTACAATTTGAGCATTTCTGTAATTTGAACATGGAAGCTCAATGGTTTGAACATTTTCTGCGCTAATACATTCACCATCTAAAATATTGAACCGTTTCAAAGTCTCAAAAATACACGCAGGTTAAGTCAAGACTTCCCTGCCATACATCTGAAGCGACTAGCCCAATGACAGCCAATCTTCGTCCAACATAAAAAGAAGAGAAACGTTTAACTAAATAGCTCCCTATAAACCAACATCAACAAAGTTGGCGAACTGAAAAAACTTGGATAAAGAGCAATTTGCCAAACTACAGCGATTTGTAGCCGCATCAAATGATGATGGTATTATTCTGGGAAGAAAGTATGGTGGAATACATTTGATGTGTGGGTAAAACTGGGATAATTTCTGATATTAACTAGTCATTCTCTAGGCTAGCACGAACTGAATAGTAGTAATTTTAATGTTAAACAGATATTTTATCGGGTATAATACCATCTGCATAACTATGCATTGTAGGTCGTCGTTTCAGCCGATAGACGTCCACTGCTGGACATAGGCCTCCCCCAATTTTGGGAGGGTTTGCCATAATCGCCACGCTTGGCAGGCGGGTTGGCGATCGCAGTATGGCATGGTGGTGAAATACACAGAGAACGCTGCTGCCCACTCTCCGGTGCGATCCCTAGTCGCCTTTTACGACACCCACGGGAAGTAAGGGGTGGTGGTATTCTTTAAGTCCGGCACCACACAGACATGCATTGTAGGTGCGTTGCTTTATATAGCTAGATCAAATCAGTGCTATTCTCGACGAAATTATTTCAAGTACCAGGTATAGGTAATTATACCTACGTCTCCGGATGAGTTCCTTTACAAAGAGCAGCACATTCACTCATTCATTCGCTTTGCAGTACATTCACAGTACATTAATTCTGATACTTTAATCATGTCAGTGAAATGAATGCACCATAACGAAACCTAGAGGACACAATTTACAGTTCAAAATCTCTATACGAGTAACAAAATGCTCGACATTTCAAGTTTTACCCACGGTTGCTTGCATTTCAAAATGTTAACTTTACAAAGTATCCATTGAGGCCTCGTCCAGAGTGAATACGCGATGACTAGCGGGAGCGGTGGCGGGCGCGTTTAGGTTACAGAGCATCGGAGTTGTAGCGGGCAGTAGAGGGCAAACGTGTTTCCACAGGGTAAAACAATAGACGATCGCTCGCTATATAGGTCGCTCAATCGTACAGTGCTAGGTGCCTACCTTATATATATTACTAGCTTTTGCCCGCGGCTTTGGTCGGATATTATCCTACGGAAAGCCTGACCCAGGTCATGGTTTACCCGTGTGGAAAATTTCGTCGAGAGTTATGTACTTTCGCATTTATTTATAATATAAGCAGTTTTATAAGTTTTTTTTTGAAATGTGTTTGCTCTTGACTCTAGTCTAGGTCAGAGGTGATAGAGACAAAGGCGACGATGGAGTGAGCTTACCCAGAAGAAGCCTGTTCACTCTTACTTTGAAGAGATTCGGGTTGTATGCGCTCGGAAACACAGACGCAGGTAAAAAGTTCCACTCCTTTGCTGTGCGCATTATAAAAGACATTTGAAAACTCTTAGTGCGAATTGGTGGAATAGCAACTAGCAAAATATCAATAAAATATCTTCATATGTTGATACTACAACCGCCTTAGCACCCGCAAAAGCTTTTCACCCAGGACGAAGCCTGAGACAGAGATCCGGCAATGGATATTATTCCTGCACCAAAAGTTTACAAAGTTCCTCACTCGTTACACGTCGCTATATCTGTAAGTTGAGCTATAGTTAATTTGAACTTTTCCAGCGATACTTTACTATAATTTTGTTTTACACATTGAACGTTAGTTATATCAAGCGCAATTACTTTGAAGTCCATGAAATATTTTAAACTTAACATGTAACTGACTTTCTTATAGATAAGTTTTACTTGAAACCTTACTTTTCAATGACCTTAAATTGCTAAAACCATTTTATAGTTAGGTAGTATTGCACAATACATTTAGTAGCAAGGCTGACGATCTTGTATTAATAAAAAATAATTATCAAAGAGATATTTGTACATAATTAATTTCGACATTATTACGCGTATAATGTCGTTTCATCGTCAATAAGTTATATCAAACTTATTATTATTTTTCAATATTATTATCATATTCAAAGTTGCGATCAAATACTTATGACAGCACAAAGAAGCATTTATCATCCCCACAACATTTCACTAAGATATTCAATATACCTGCCAAATAACCTTCCATAAGCAGGCACTCAAACTAAATCTGATTTATCACGGAAATCGATGACCCCCTATCATATAACACGATCAAAGCAAATAATATTTCAGGACAAAATTTCCATACGTCTAATGTAAGTGATACACAGTAAGGGTCTACGGATAGTTCCTTGAGGGACCCTTTTAGTGGGCACCAATAAATCAAACCCTAATGGAGTGTGTAAGCCTCTGGTAGGGTTTCGACGCATAATATTTTCGAATTTTACAGTAGGCAACGATAGAACCGACCCAAATGGCCAGAATATTGATGGCATCCCATGTTGACATTGTCGTAAGCATTACATAGAATGATTGGACGAAAATGTGAAAGTTTTCTCTTGTCAGGTTTTTGCTTATTCATCGGGTCGCTTTTTTATTGATTATGTGTGTGACTTTGTGATAAGAAAAGTATTCAGAATGTGTCTGAAAGGCGATTAGGGTGTTGTTGAGTGTCGTCACGTGAAATATGAATGTCAAATGAATTTTGCATTAAAATTATACCTTTTGCCTATCGATATTCTATTTGGTTACAGATATAAAGTTTTAATTTAAGTAATAACGTTCTTAACTTTCACGAACTAGAAATATTTAACGAGTCTAGAGGTTAAATCATAATTAATATTTGAAGTATTTGAGTTAGAATCAAAAACCCACAGCGTTAAAGATTTTAGAACTTGAGTTTTAAATTAAATTATGCTTACGAGTAAGTCGTTACCATATTTTTTCGGACATAGCGTTTACTTCATCTTACCTGCAATAAAAAGAAAAACACTTATTAATTAAACAATTATAAATAATTATTCGTAAATGGCACTGACAGAGGTCGAAATTTGTGACCCAAGACAGACACAAATGAGATTGTGGCCAACCAGTGGAACAATAAGGACCGTCATGAATTAGAATAGTAATAAAAACTCTCTTTATTGACAACGAAACTTTCGATTAAGTTATTTCAAAATAAAACGAAGCAAAAAATGTACGTCACCAGTTTATATAATAAGTTCCAAAAATGAAAAGTGCCAAACGGGCGGGAACGTAACACTGGAAATAAAGTTCATGATTTATTCAGTGCCGCTAATAATAGATTCATACATGAATCTGCAAAGCTTGCAAATGGAAAAAGGACAATACTTGTCATAACAAAGCCCTATTTTACGCGGTCACACAAAACTTCCTGAACATGAAGCTAAAGAAGTTTTGTTTTATGTTCAAAAGCTAATTAATGACACTTTTCGCAATTTAGGCCCATTCACATTTAATATTGAAAAGGATTAGGGTCCCAGTTGTTCTGAGGAGGGCAAAAGAAAAAGTTTCTTTAAGGTCTACCTCTTAAACGGACTTGGGTTTAAGTGGACGTTCTTCGTAATATGAAAAGTTTGACAGTTAACGACAAAGTGGAGCAAAAAGTGCCTTTATAAACTATGTAATGGTGTTAAAAAATACTGGTATAATGTTGTAGTAATGTCTAAAAGAGTTTTTGTATTGTTCTCTGAGACAACTTGTTGTGTAAAATTATTATTAAAATTTTGCCTTGACTTCTATAACTCGATGTTTTTCTTTTTTCAACGATAATTATTTAGACTAGACGCTGCTATTTCTAACTTTCCTACCTTTCTTTCTTTAGAAATAAAATAAGTCACATATTTTTGCTGAATGAAATCGCCAAAATATTATTTTTACGGTTCTGTACCTCAAAAAGAAAAAACGGAACCCATAGGACCACTTCACTGTCCGTCTGTCTGTCAAGACCCGTTTCTCAGGAACGTAGGTATCAAGTTGAAATTAATATCAAATACGCAGATATAAACTCCCTTGGGGCACTAAAAAAATAAAGCTTTTTAAGTCAACGCAATAAAAATTACCCTTTGATCTAGAATCATATAAGGCAAGAAACCTGGGTCTCACAGCACAAGTATAGGAGATAATCCGAAAATTGTTAATTTGTATTACATTGTTTTTTTACGATTACAAACTTATCTTCACAACTCATTCAAACAATTCTTCTTAACTTATTTCCAGTTGGAGAATTTACCATTTCGCATTTCGATATCTGGGAGAATATTTTTTCAACTATAAAGTTAAGTTTGTACTTGAGATAAATTCATCCTAACTACGAAACCCTTCTTTGTGCGTGGTCCGACACGCACGTGATCGGTTTTTTTTATTACCAAGTTTTTTCTTAAAGTAACATAAGAAACGTAATGGCAACCAAGTTATTAAAATAAGTAGGTCAATTAAAATAACGGATCGTGCACTGCGCTCCAAAACAAAGACAGCTGACGTGGCTCAAAAGGCTGCCAAATGGGACTGGGCAGGACATATCTGCTGCATGGATATGACAGGCTGTGGGTCCAAATAGCACAGAATTGGTGCCCTGAGACAGTGAGGCGTCAAAACTGGAAGGAGGACGCAGGCTCGCGAAAGATGGAAGGAGTGGTGAGAGGCCTTTGCCCAGGAATGGAACAGCGTCGACCTTACTATTTCACTGATCAAAAATAGCATAAAAGAGGCCCACCGCTGAAATTGGGTAAAGTTTCCACCGTACCTAACCATTTTCCGCCCCATTGGGAGTGGAATGTAAAAAAAGAAACTTATTTTTAGAGTGAATCCAATGCAGGACAGAACAATTTTCCAGTTTTTAAGTATTTTGGCAAAGGTAGATGAACAATTCCTCTAGTGATGTAGTAAATTGAAAAATACAGACTAATGTTCAGCAGTTTCGAGTTGATCGATTCAAGGACTATTTAACTACAAACATCTGCTAAATAGCATAAAGACTTACAAATTAGGACAACAATGATATAAATATAGTGTTGGAAAACATCACGAGGAAACTTGGTTAAAAACTGCACTTAGCTAGATAGAACAGGTTTGTAAAAGAGATGTGAGTATTAGTTATTACTCTATCTTCTAGAGTAAAGTAGAAACAATCATATTACCTACTTATAAATATTTTTTGTATGAAGTGCAGTGACGTCTAATTTTTATGCTTTATGAGTTGTATATTTACTTATGTTTAAACAAATTAAGCGTTTCAAAGTCAAAGTCAAAACATTTATTTCAAGTAGGCACTTAAAATTCACTTTTGAACGTCTAAAATTACGAAAAATAGAATTGATTCTAGTCGCCCATTCCAAAAGGTAGTTTTCGTATGGAGAAGAATGGGCAAGAAACTCCACCGTTACTCTTTTAAAATGTTTTACAATATTTTGTATACATTAATTATATAATAATATGTGAAGACGATGCACCTAAAATAAAATTAATAAAAATTAAACAGTTTTAATAAAATAACACATAATTTTTTCGTTTTTGTTTAATTATGAATATTACACTACCATAAAATCTCATCACACAACACCATTACAACCACACCCACAAACGACACACTCCCTAACTTTCGACACGCATTAAAGCAAACGTAAGGAACGTTTCATCCCTTGTAATATCATAAGCGGTTAGAAAAGATTGCTCCACCGCTGTTACATCCAAGTGCTTCATAGTAGGCCACAGGGGTGAAATCTGGCGAATGTAGACGATGTCAGTCAAATGCGGCTCCCGAAATGTGAAACCACAGTAAGCAAGCGTAAGCGTAACCTTTATTTAAATAACTTGTACGAGTAACCGAACAACAAACAGTATTTTACTAAGACCCTTCCTTAGTAAAATACTGTTTCTTGTTCAGTCGTGTGATGAAAATATTAAATTGTTTAGCAATTTATTATTTTAAACGTTGGCGTACAGTTCCCTCCAAAAGTTTGTTGACATTTTTCCACTTCAGCTGCATTGCCACATTATACATCAACAACACCAACTGAAACACGGTTATAAAAAATCTGGTAATCGCTTATTATAGGTAGGTAGTAGGTACCCACCCACGTAGTTGAATTAATCAATAAAAATGTTTTAGTGTAGGTACAGCTCACACAGCGGAAGTGGATCTAGCTGAGCGAGAGTCTTTTGTATTTTGGGTACCTACGTTTGCAGATATACTCAAACCCAAACCCAAAACTACTAACTTTTTAGGCAAATCAAAAAAAACCCTTCAGGAATTTAACTGGGAATTGGAATGAGCAACTTGCTTCATATTTTCTGACTGACCGACTTCTTGACAGTTCAAAAGTGCCTGTAAATGGTTTAATTGAAATAAATGCTTTGAGTTTGAGTTTGAGCCGGCGTGGCGGCGACGCGACATGTCGTGCAAACTCCAAATAATTATAGTTCAGTCACTACACCAACCGATGTCTAGAATTAACTATAATTAAATCTCTGTCTGATTTTCGAAAACGTTGCGACCCGTATTGCAAAGAAACGATTCAAGTAATCAAGACACTTCATTCCTCAAAACGACCCAACAGAAGTTGTGACAGTGTGACAACCCACACTTAATAAAATAAAGACACTAAAAACCTGTAGCATGTGTTTGTAACCACCTAACATCTTACAAATATTGTCTTTGCATACCATGTCTTTGTATGAAAATTACTCTATTCGCTATTACACCATATGCCATAAAAACACAGCTGTTTGCATTTTCATAGCGAAGGAAGACAATATCGTCTGTTTTTATTGGTCAACGATGTCAGAAGGTATCAAATGTAAGTACGGGCTGTTGCATTTTACTTTTACTGTGGATATACTCTTCAAGGATATAATAACTGTAGGTGTAAAAGTTAATTTGAATAACCGCACTCAAGAAAGTTGTAAAACGTCTTATACATCTAGAGACGTTCGTCATCATCTGCTTGGCTTTTTCCCAGCTATTTTGGGACGGCTTCCAGTCTAATCTAATGCTTCTGAATACTACATGAAGCGACTGCCTATCTGAGCTCCACAACCCAGTTATAGGATACGATAGCCCTAGACTTTCGGGCTTCTGATGACTCTTAACGACTGCTAAAGACCCACGAATGACAGCCGGGACCAACGCTTCAACGGGCTATATGAGGCACAGAGGGGTCTTGATATGTTAAGGTGGTCACCCATCCACGGACCAACAGCAGCAAGCAAGAAATTAACTTGATCGATCGACCCGTGGGCTGTTATTACTTAGCTATAAGCCCACAAAAGAAACGTTACGTTTTTATCTACTTATCTACTAATCGGTAATATCAATACCTCTTTTTCATATAATGGTGGTTCCTGTACGCAAACCACACAAAAACATGCGTGGGTTACGTTAATAGTGGAACGTTTTGGGTTTAAGTTCACGCCTTTTTACGCTCCTACCCAAGCCAAAAGAGCTCTTGGAACGTCAGTGCAAAATCTTAGTGTTGATCGAACTCTCAATCTAAATTAAGAATTGTCAACTGTATAGCATGTTTTCTATAGTCCTTCTGTCTCTGAACCTTTCCAGACACTGAAATTACCGTCTGGAATGTTTTAGTTTCCACTACTTTGTCTGGAAGCGTTGCTATTGTTTTAGCTACACTATTCTTCTGATTAAAGTCGTCTGAAATGTTTGTATTTACCAAAATCCTGTTGGTATTTGTTTTGTTTACTTTAAGTGAAAAACACCTCTTCTTCTCTTTCATTTGTTTTCCAATTGTTCTCTCGTTTAAATTGTCATGCTTAATGGGTGTAAAAAGACACGAGAGTCATTTGTACTCCCGTCATTTTAATCTTTTTAGGGTTCTGTAGTCAACTAGGAACCCTTATAGTTTCGCCATGTCTGTCTGTCCGTCCGTCTGTCCGTCCTCGCTTAATCTCTGTGACCGTTAGCACTAGAAAGCTGAAATTTGGTATCAATATGTATATCAATCACGCCGACAAAGTGGTGAAATAAAATTTTGGAAAATATTTTTTTTTAGGGTAGCTCCCCTACATGTGAAGTGGGGATGAATATTTTTTTTGTTGTCTACCCCATCGTGTGGGGTATCGATGAATAGGTCTTTTAAAATGAATTGGGGGTTGCTAAAATTATTTTTCGATTTAATGCTCCATTTACGAAATATTAAACTTTAAAGTGCAAATTTTTGCTCCGGTAGGGCGTCCCCCCTCTAAAACCTAAACTGCGGGCTTGAAAAATCTGGAAAAATTCACGATGATAGTGCATTTCATGAACTTTAAAGGAAAAGTATAGCGGTTAAGATAACTTTATTAGTTTAGCAGTAATAGTCGTTGAACTTGGGTGTTGGATAATTTTGTACCAAATACAAAATCCTTAGCATTAATCCTTTAAAGTGACTAAGATGAAGTAGTTGCTTGTTTATAACGGGTAAAGACTTGCAAAAAGAAAATATGTTTTTTTTTTTAATATTCAGAATAAAGAACACCAGAATCGTACTACATTGAGATAACGGGCTACTACGGAACCCTACACTGTGCGTGGCCCGACACGCACTTGGCCGGTTTTTGTAATTGGCCATACCTGGTTACGGCGATACTTATTGAAAGTCAAAATTCCAACTTTTACTGGCTTTTTTTTTACGAAAACATGTGTTATAGACCCACGACACGTGTACTGTTGCATGTAAACAGCGATTTTTCACATCATAAATGAAAGTCGTTTCCCAGCAATTACTTTTGCACAAGTTACTTAGATTTATGTAGGCACAGAATGTGTATTTGACGGCCTTTCTTTTTACACCGTGCATGCAAAATAATAATTATGGCCACAAAATTTTGCACCAATCAGAATCGATAAAAATTCTCGCACTGCAGAAACATTGAATATCAAAGTCTTCATCATTGAGTAGGTACTCGTACTATAAAATTCCAGAGCAATGTTCCGAATAAAGTTGAGTACTATGCAAATCAATCTACATGGAGTTACTTCGGCTTCTCTTGAAACAAAATGAAACTATGTTTCAACCGAGTTCAAGACGAAGAGGTCTTATTTAAAACTAATTGGAAGTTACAGTTCTGTTCTTTATATACATATATTCATTACGAAGTTAAGGAGAATTGTACTTTGCCACTATTGTTATAATGACGGTATTAGTCTTTTGTCATAACCCATAACTTTGGGCTGATACAACCCCTGGTTACAATTGACCCTTTGAACCGTGAATTAAATTAATGGCAGTATTTAAGCTTGTGTTGATAATAGTTTGTTACTGTGTTTTGTATTTGTTCAGCTACCTGGTAAAGGAAATGGTTTATTCTGAGCATCGTGGATTTTACAGGTTTTTACTTCTGTATCGTCTATAGGGATTATATATTATACTCATCATCTGCCTAGCCTTTTCCCAGCTATGTTGTGGTCGGTTTCCAGTCTAACCTGATGCATGTAATAAAGCTGGGATTTGTTTGAACACGCTAATCTCTACAACTACCAGCCGGATTTGAAAAATTATTTTTGCATTTGATTGCCCAATTCTTGATGAAGGCTATAATCTATTTTAAATTACGGTACGACCCTAAGGCAAAAATAACTCTATGTGAAAACGAAGTAGTAGCGCGGACCGACGATAGTGTGTGACGCAAACAAAGTCGTGGGCAGAAGTTAAGTAATATATATGTCGCATCCAGTCATTCGTTTGACTATTCGGAACGCTAGCGCCATCTGGTGGCGCTTGACAGACTCTAACCTGATTTTGTGAGGAGTCGACGACAGCTCAACAGAACGATGTGGAGCTCTTGAACACTGGACGTCGTACGAACAACATGTGCTCAGAAACTGTCCTACGTTTCATACCTGGTCGTGTCGTGTTCCTAGAGTGTGTAATTTGCTAGTGTGATTAAATTGTTCGTAAAATTGTAATCTAATAAATAATAAATTTGAACTGCAAACGGTTTTTCTATTACGCAATAACCAACACTACCCAATAGTATGCCCACAGTCGTTAAAATATGGCTGATAATAATGAGACACACTATAACCTTCTCCGTCATATAAATGTTTCGTAGTTATTTTCACCTGGGGCATTTTGGACATGCAGTTTCGATACCAACCTTGCGGGCTGGCTGATCTTTTCACCAACTCAAGAGTTGTTTTCGTACCCGTAGGCTGTTAAAGATTAATTATTATACAACAAGTCTTCTCTTCAATTTTCGAACACAAGTATGTCAACCCTGCCCCAGGCAGTCGGCTCCGCTACTAAACTTGTCGACTAGCTAATCTTATTAAGGCTTGTTACTTGGTTTCACCACTTCAAAAGCTATTTTCTTGCATAATCTTCTGTATAAAGCAGTGGTGGCCGACTGGTAACGGCCGCGACTAACCAGTTGTAGGTCGTGGGTTCGAACCCAAGCAGGTGCTTTATTTGGTGTAAATAATTTCATCACCACTGTTCTCAAAACGGTGAAGGAAAACATCATGAGGAAACCGGCATATCCTAGAATAAAAATAAAAACGACATGTGACATCTACCAACCCTCACTGGGCCCACGTGGTACATTACAACAGCCCACTCCCTCTCCAAGAGAGGAAGCCTCTGTCCCAGCAATAGGAACATTATACGCTGGTTATGTGGTACTGTGGAACTCCAGATAGGAGCTTTACAATATAATTAAAAAGCTTTGACTTGGATATAATATATTTATGACTTTACAATATCATGTTATTTCTACCACTGATTCTATTAAAACAAAAATACCTTATTAGAATATTTGACATTTGCTTGAACGTTCGAATTGAACACACCGGCAATTATAACCAGCCTGCACTGCAAAAGGTAGGGCTACATTGCCACATTAATCCCATAGATAGCCTCTACAGTACTTGGTTTCATCAGTTAAAAAACCCATTTTCTTACAAAAAATTATCTAAGAAAATATCTTCATCGTCTACTCTTACTTTTTCGATAAAAATATCATAATATAGCAACACTTCATCAATACCCCAACAGCAACTTTAATGTAATACAAATTGAACTTTGTGAGCGAAATACGTTATTTCCAAGTACGGAACAATCAATATTAATATTACAAAAGTTTCCAATTTGATTGCTTCTATAACGTCTTAAGTGGTTAATTTTGTAACTTTTGCTGTTGATAAGAACGAGTGCATCGAGTGTTTAATTAGAACAATGATTGGTTAAATATCTCGCCTAAACTCATCATCAATTGATGAGTTTAGGCGAGGATATTTAATCAATTTTGTTTGGGCTAGTTTAACGCTCATAAATATACGAGTATACGAGTATTTCGCCGGTTTCTTCACGATGTTTTCCTTCACCGTTCATGAAGAAACCTGCATGTCTTAGAACCAAAAATTCGAAGACATGAGACATCCACCAACCCAAACCGGGCCGGCGTGGTGGATTATGGCCCACTCCCTCTCACAGAGAGGAGGCCTGTGTCCCAGCCGTGTGAACAGTACCTATAGGCTAATTATGCTATGCTTTTGTATATATATTACACAGTTGGCATATAATAACATTGATTAAAGTGGCTTATGGCTAAATAATAACAGCCGCACGGGTGGATCGAAAGTTAAGCTAAGCTTGCCGCGGTCAGTTAGTGGGGTGATCATTCATTACGTATCGCAAATCCCGTGCCTCGGAAATCACGTTAAACCGTGTCCCGGCTATCATTCGTAGATCTTTGTCAGCCGTTACGGGTAGTCAGAAGCCCAAAAGTCTGACAACCGATCTTACCAATGGAACCTTAACAGTGTTACCCACTAACTTGGTTGTGGAGGTCAGATACGCAGTCGTTCCATGTAAAATACTGGTACTCAACTGCATGCGGTTAGACTGGAAGCTGGTCTCAAAATAGGAAAAAGCTAGGCAGAATTTTTATCAATCAATCTGTCTTGTTATACTAAAACAGAATAGATGAACAACAGAATAATATTATGATAAAGTTGATTAATTAACGTCAGAAAATCATTAATTTACATTAATGACTATAAAATTATAATGGATTACTAATAATTATATCTGTTATAAATTGAGAATCTAATTATACTGCCGACATTATTTTAACGTCAAATATTTGATTTACTCATCCTTGAATATGAAAGGAAAAACTGAGAAAAGTGTTTTCCTTACGAAATTATCATTCAAACGAGAGCTCGATTTCATTACAAAAACATAGAGTTTATCTCGGGTAGCAAGAGAAATTTTGATGGTCCATAAATGTGTTAGGAAAGAACATTAATTTCTCAGAGAACTGTTTTATCTCAAATAGAGACGTTGTTGAAATTTTAAAGGACAGAATTGCTAATGTGGTACTGAATTTTAATTTAGGTGTGAATTAATGATTCTAGCTATGGTTTTGGAGGCGTTTGGTTCATGAATTTCCTTCGTACATTTCGTAATACGCGGTTATAATACACAATAGAAGAAAATCTTTTTTTTTTCTCAAGGATAATTATATTAACTTTGTTTACACTAATTTTAGAATATAACAACACAATTCGGAAAGAAGGAAATAGTTGATAGTATGTAAGGATCGTAGCAGTTGGCATTCTGTAGTAGAAACTACATGGGTATAGGCAGAAGCCTACCCTCATGGGAAGGAGGCGTGAGCTCATGTATGTATGTGTACAATTCCGCTGACACTCAGTCGCCATTTTTAATCCCAATTTTAAATACCAACACTGTCCCTCACACAATAGATAAAATAAAAATCTACAATACAACCAGACACATTAATCCCATCAAAAAGTAAATTACAAGAATTTGCTGAACCACGCAATTTGATGTAAATTTAAGCCTTTGTTCCGAAAACAGGGTCCAAAAAACCTTGGGTTTTGTCACCAGTCCCATTCCAAATAACACTCTTAAAACAACCGACTGCAAATAAAGTAGGACATTGTATATAACAAAAGGCACACGTGAAACGTTGGGGCTTGTCACCTGCCTTTTATGTGGTACAAATTATAAGCTTAGCTTTCGGGGGTTGGATTTTGAATTCCATGCTGGTGAAGAGTTGAATGAAAAATGGGTATGCCTCGTCATGTGTGTGCTTTGTGAATTACGGTAAGGAAAAATTATATTCGGTCTGGAGTTTTTACATCTTCATAATACACACAAGATTGGGGATATAATTATTATTCCCCGAAGAGGAAATGATATGAAAAGATATACCTTATATATATGTTATGGCTCCCACGTGGTAGTGGATAATCCAATTGCCATTCATTCAATCATTTGCTTTTGATCTTTCTTTGCGTCTTGTTTATCTACCGCAAATCAATGTATTTTCTTTTTTTCTTTCTATTATAAGAGAACAAATACTCTAGAAAGTTCCTAGCCAAACAACCGAATAACATTGCCAATATTTGTATACTTTATTTTCCTCCCGAGTTACAAAAAGTAGCCAATATTTATCTCAGACTTCTTTTTGTGGTTTAGCTAAGTAAAATTAATAAAATGTCTACACATTAATTTAGTAAACAAAATCTTAATAAGAAGATAAATATCTTTCGGCATCAGATATCCAATAAAAAGCTTATTTAAACAGCACTAGTAAATTAAAGAAATAAAATGAAGGCTAACGAAAAAAAAACAAGATGGTAGGAGAGTAAATATTTCTACAGAATTTGTTGTAAAGGGAAACAACTTAATGAATAATAAACACGACTGGGATATGAAACAAAAAAAAGATAGAAGTAAACATTATGAAGAATCGTGTTAACATAATGTTACACGAGTCTTGGAAACGGTAATTCTGAAAATAGCTCACTGAAGTAGCCCTAGAATTGACGATAATCAAGTTGTGAATGCATAGTACTGGGAACGCTTTCTCAGAGACCGCTACAATCAACGATCCTCTAGGGATATTGTCGTAATTACCACACTAAGACTTGGTAAGTGGTTTACTGATTGTATTAGCATGAGGTTTTGGATACAAAGGAGAGGATTGTTTTAATGGAGAGGCAGTAAAGATATTTTCTCAGATAAATTATTCTTCTTTAAAAAGTGTTATTGAACTTCGTCCGAAAACCAATAAGGAAGAAGCTAAAATAAAACAGCCAGTAGAAAGAAATTATTCTGTCAATACCAATAACCACGATCATTGATAGTTGGCGCAGAAATTTTCTCGATAATAAAAGATCAAATTGTGTTGTTTTTCTTCGTTGGTTCTAGGCTCCATTCAATATATCTGAGTGATACATTGTGTGGAAAAATAGATAGGTATTACATGAAATTGGATTGCGGTCAGCATGATTCCATTTTCTGACTTGTTCTGAACAAAAGTCTAGGAAAATAACTATTAATATGTTTCGTTTCTGGTACAGGTACAAACAGGTACTGTTTGTATTTGTAAAAGGTAATGAGATTCTAATAATTGACGAAGCCATTAATTAGTTTCTGATACCAAAAAAACACCTGTTTGACCTGTTCTTTTACCTACTAAATATATTATTGATAAAAAGTGTTTATTTAAGCAGAATACTCGTATTAACAAACGGGGGCAGTGGTGACCCAGTCGTATCGGCTTTGACTTACGAGTTGTATGTCGGGTCATGGGTTCGAATCCAGACAGGCGTTTTACTTTGTGTAAATTATTTCATCACCACTGCACCAAAACGGTGAAAGAAAACATCGTGATGAAACCCGCATGTCCTAGAACAAAAAAATCGAAGACATGTGACATCTACCAACTTGCACTGGGCCCGCGTGGTAGTTTACAGCCCAGTCCCTCTCGAAGAGAGGAGGCCTGTGTCCCAGCAATTGGAACAATTATAGCCTGATTTTGCTATGCTTATGCTAGTAACAGTTAATAACTCATATTTTCCGTTCGTTATACTAAGAATCCTCGGGAACCAGATTGTCTTGAAGGCAGCTTGGGGCAAGGTAGATGGTAGAGAAAACCCCGCGCCTTATCACCTAACCGCAGCACGCTGGTCAGACTAAGTAACCGCCCTTATTGGACTCTCTGTTACGACCGCCCTGATAGAAGCCGAGAACCGAACAAAGTGGAAGAACATCGTACATAAAGCCATGAAGACCTTTCAGGGACACGGCCTTCGGTAATGAATTACGCTACCAAGAAGATAACAAGAATAATATTGACTCGCTTCTGTGAAAATACAAATACTTATTTATTTCACTTCTACTGTCAGAGCCAACTTTTCGAGAGCTTAATTTAAATTATTTTAGTACTTATTCTGTGATTCACGAAGTTAATAAAAGTTTTTGAACAAAGAACACATAGGTTTGCCATTCCAACAATAGACAAAAAATATCAGTTCTTTCGAAACAACACAGTTATATCATACAAGTACACGAACTACAAAACACGAGCTATAAAATACTTCAAAACCCAACCCTAAGCCATACAACGACCCCGTAAACATTCTTATTTAAAGTTTCAACAACAGCTGACAGTTCTGACGTCAACAACTTCAAAACGCCGACCCAGCAAGTCTACACCACACGAGGACATTATATGTTAATCAAGGCAAGGCCCGTTCGGAATTAGTTGGCGGCCCTCGGGACAAACATCGGACACCGCATTAACATGTTTATAGTGTCCACACAGGGGACCTTTCAACGGCCAAGCCATATAGGCACGGATGGACAAGTGTGGATTAAGGATGTCATTTCTCGCACCGGTCCACTCGACTCGTTTGAAGACTTGGAATAATTTAAGAGCCTCTGTTATTTCTATGAAGGGAGTAAAGGATAATGTTGGGTAAATGCTTGGTTGCAGAGTATTCATCATCATCATCATCATTTCAGCCGAAAGACGTCCATTGCTGGAGATAGGCCTTGCAGAGTATCAAGCTTTGAGAATTATGAAATTGTTTATACGGGTTAACTAGTTGGAAACTAAAATGCTGACTGAAGTAAGATTATATTTTTTAGTGTAATGCACAATTGAAGTTAAATGAATGGTTCACTCTTGCTGTCTGCAATCACGTCAGCATTAAAATAACCTTTTGTTTTTAACCTTTAAGTATGGATGTGGAGTCTCACAGGCTACTCGATGTTGTCGTTTTCTTAGTTTCACCTACTTTCCCCCACTCCTCGCGATTGAGCGGCTCAGTAGCTTTTGTTTTAGATTTAAAACTACCAACGAGGGAGGAGGTTGCGACTTCCGATGAATATCACGTAAGTAATGACCATCAAAATATTGACCGGAGCCTGTCAGGCTACACGTCCATTGTTGCCCTGTGATATATTTTATAAGGGCGATTATGTTTGTTTCCGATTTTGTAGTACAAAATCTCAAAAAACAATAAAGCCGGTAGTTCTAAATCAAAACGACCATCTACGAGTTCTGTTCAGGGCCCTGCGAGAAAATCTTTGCGTGCAGCAGATCCATCTTTCGAACAAAAGTGAGTGAGTTGTTCTTAGCTTCGGATCAGTCTGACAATGAAGAGAATATTGAAGATTTTTTTATATTGGAGTTCGAACTGATACAAAATCATGAAAGTGACAATTATGAAGATCAGGACCAGGACCAGGACCTAGGAGAAGAGTCAGGTAGTGATAGTTCGGACAATATTCCACTATCGGAGTTATCGAAAAGTAACTATTAGTTGTTAGTTGTCAAAATTTTTTATATTTGTTACCTGAAGTAGGTGTTTCGTGTTTTTGGTTTCTTATATATTATATTTTGAGAAAAAAAGACTCATTTTGTTAAAGGAATAAGTTTGGCTGTTTTTAATACCTAAAAATGTAACCTAAGTAGATTTAGACTGAAAAGTGCCATAATTTTTGATTTTTCAAATTTCTATAATTTTTTATATAAAAGTTGATTATAAAAGCCCGTTATTTTGTTACTAAATCCCATAACTTTAATATTCAAACAGTTTTAAAGCGATCTTATATCAAATTCCCTGAAAAAAATGTGTGTGCATATAGGAGCCTGTGAGACTCCACATCCGCAGTAGTGTTAAGAAAAAATGACGTCCATACTTAAAGGTTAAGGATAGGTCGACACAGCCAAGTTTTTGTCCAACTAATTTTATCTACACAAAAAACATGCCAAATTCATAAACCACCTCAAATTGGTATTGCAATTGCTACCTGGTGAAACCTCTTAGCCAACTCCAGTACTATTGCTTGGCTCCAGCCCCTCGTTTAACTTTTAGCGTCTCACCTCCTTGGATACTGGCCAAGAGATTATAGTTTGCCATCCTGGGAAATTTAGGGCGTTACTAAAGAAATTTGCAGAGTAAATAATGTTGCGCCAGGGAGCAAGGGGATTAATGTTGCTGTTAGTACACTTTTAAATTTTCCAATTTAAAAGTTAGGAGTAACATGCTGTATTGTTTGTTTCTTGTGATGTAAGGACGGTGGACTGTGAAGTAATTCTGGTCTTTTTTCATCATAATCATCATCATCAGCCTATAGCAGTCCACTACTGCACATAGACCTCTCCTATTGCTTTTTTAACTAGAGAGAAATTGATGAAGCTATATTTTTGAAGTAGCTGTATTTGTAAAGCAAAATCCAACTGATGTATTCCCAAGAAATAGGCGTGACAATAGTAAATTATTTCATTTAACGTGTCAAACTACTTTGGCGCGCAGAATTGTTTACTGCATGGCCCAATTATTTACGATAAATTAACAAATTTTTGGAAAAACTTTACATAAACAGCACTGTTTAAGAGTAGACTACGTAATTGTTTATGGATAAAAATTAAATGTACAGACTCCAGCACACCAAGCTACTACAATCTGTCAAATTTCTTTAATAGATTTTCAACTTTACGGCTAAGGTTCAAAGTTGACTGGAAAAAGTTGACAGTTTTGGGTAGCTTGATGTGCTGGCGTCTGTACTACAGTCTGATTGAGTTTTTATCAGAGAAAAGAACTGCCTGTATTGCTCTGGATTGAAGAAACAAACGAACATTTAAAAATATAAAATATTTTTGCATACCGCATTGTGAAATATGGCTGAGTTTAATGTATCATAACACCTATTATGTATACCATACCCTGATACCCATATTTGTAAAATAAATGTCTATTCTATTCTAAGACAGGCGACATGAAGATTGTTACTGATCCTTTGTTACTTACTATTTTTGTTCCTTATCTTAATTAAGAAAACGTGAAAATGGTACTGCAATAAATTAAGACTCTTATTAATTAACCCTTGTCATCAGAAATGTCAAAAAAGAAAGACGTTAATTGGAATAAAGTCAAATTTTGCTTTAGTTAACACTTTCCTGTAACTAAAAGATGTTAGCAATTATACACCGTGTACTTCACGTTATCCATACTTTGTCAAACGCTTCTATAGCTTTTACAAATTAAATCTAACAACAGAAGTTGTACTTAAAAAAGCTTCGTTACAAAGATATTTGTAATTTCATTTAATGAAATTTGACTGAGATATGCAGTAAGAAAGGTATTAACTTAGTTTTACCAAGTTTCAGCCCGCCAAACCTTATGAATGAAAATACGTCGTTGCCAATACGGGTAAAGAGGCATAGCATATCGGGTGATTAACTTCATGGTATTGGGTTTGTATGAAATTAGCAAAAAATAAGAAATCATTAACGTGTCCATAATGAACATTCTATGGTTTGAACATCTGGTCGAAGTTTATGTATATCGTCCGGAACACGATGTATAAAAAATCAAACTCAAACCATTTATCCCGTGTATTCCTACTATAAATCCTATTATAAATGCGATAGTTTGTAAGGATAGATGGATGGCTGTTTTTTTACTCTTTCACGCAAAAAACTACTAAACGGATTTAGATTTGGATGAAATTTGGCACACAGATAGTTTATAACTAAGACATAGGATACTTTTATCTCAATATTCCCACGGGATCGTAACTTATGCGGGTGAAACTGCGGGGCGCTGCTAGTTTTAAATAAACCAATTACAGGTACTTTTGAATCGTCAAGTCAATTGTCAACTGACCGATGTCAGTTGCCCATTTCAAAGCGTAGTAGGTACTTATGGAGAAGAACGAACAAGAAACTTCACGGACACACTTTTAAATCATAAAAATGGTACAAAATATTGGTCACATCATTCATGTTGAAATTATACATGTGAGAACAATGTAAGAAGACTTGCACGCTAAAAGCGATAGCATTAAAAAAGATAAAAAACAAAAAAAAAAACAATTCAGAAATTAAAATAAACCAAAAACGGTGATACTTAAATTTATTTTGTGCCAAAAAGCCATGTTTTAATCTTAGGTAAAGTTCAGAGTTAAAGAACTTGTTTAGGAAGAGACCCTCATCGAGATGGGTTTGTGTGGAAAGCGCGGGTCATTTAAAGAGGTCATTTAAACTTGTAATAACTTCGCCCAAAGTCAGGCAGGTGGTATTATGGCAGTTGTCCACTTAACGTTGTTGTTTTGGCAAGAATATTCAAGGGACAGGAAAGGGCAGAGAGAGGCTTAGGTTAAGATTAGAACCTACGTAGATCAATATAATTTGCAAAGTAAAGTCGTGTCTTTGCTATTAGTTTAACGAAACCTTTCTCCTTTTAGCCGCATTTGGTTAGAATGTAGCGGCATCTACAGTACATAGTCATGCGGTAAAGTCTGCTTGCGCGATGCAGAATTTTTACAACAACCCGACATGAATCATCAGGCAGTTGCCCACCCGACTCGACATCCGTCTGGTCGGAGGATCTTCCCTTTTTTATAGTGAGTGAACTTTACACTCTGTTCCTCTATAAGAGTGAAGCCCGAGTCAATGATAATAATATGTGATATGAAAAAAAATACTTACATAAATGCATTACAAAATGAGTAGGACATATAATCGAAAATTTCATGATCAGTGAACATTTTATTTAAATAGGTTAAAGTTGTATTTGACTAACCAGAAATAATAAATCATTACTCCATCTAATGTATGTACTCGATAGATCAAACAACTATGTTTATTAAGATGTTTTGTTAAGTTTCTCATGTTTATGTGAACTATTATAAACATTGAGAAATAAATTTCTTTAAACAGAACATAATAATGTAGGAACAGGAAACAAAACTAGTTTCTAATTATAAAGATACAAACACGAACTTAGTTAAAGCAGGTGTTTACACTCACAGTAATACTACCCACCCACCCACAATTAACGACAAGGTAAGCAACGTAACTGTAAACAGTAGGTGCAAATACAAAATACCTCGCTGCCACTTGAAACAGTATGGTGGTTAAGTGTCAGTTAATCTAGACGTATTATATTATACTAAGCGTAGAAATGTTAGCTAAGAACTTGGTAGTTAATGGCACACAAGGAATTAATATTACCACTTGTGGTGCTCGCGACTCTGTAAAGGAGAGGTTTTAATAATTTTTGTTCAAAGATTTCTACAATTTTGTGAAGATAGAAACAGTTATAAAATAATAATGCAATATTATGGATTTTAATTTGAAACAACAACTTCGAATTTTACTTTCACTGTAAAAAATGTCATAACTAAATATAATAATAATGATAGGGCTTGATTCAGAAAGCGGTACTTCTGGACACGGCCGCATTGTGAGGAGGTTTTTCTCTCTGGAGCCCTGACCGCCGGTAGCTTGGACTCCCGATGCCTCTGAGCTACTATTTTTTTATATTTTAAAATGTTTTTATATTTAAAAATATATTATAATTTATATGTAAGTATAATAATGAAATAAAGGAAATAAAATATTCATAGTGCTTTATTCTATTTTATATTGTCTAAGGGGCTCTCGTACACCTTCTAAAGGACCGGGACCACATGGTCCCGAAATTTATGTTAACATATAAAAAAATAATACGTAGGTAATGACTTAATGACAAACATCATAGACAGAAATGATAAACTGCGTTTTTCTTGTAGAACGTGAATAAAATCATGGATAATAAAAAATAACCCGTCTCAAAATTAAAATTCAATATAAATTCAGAACAGTGTGAAGACTATTTTTGTGAATTAATCAAAACATACAAAACTAATAAAACATAATATACAAACGTACATAGTACATAGGTAACTACCCAACCAAAAGCTAAACAAACTCTTTCCTAACAGTAGAAAGCAATTAAAATGTCTTGAATCTTGCCAACAATTAAGAGTTGAAAGTAAGTTTCTTGTTCCAAAATAATATTGGTTTTGTTAGAGAACATTCGAGAAATATATTACAATTTCAAAATATTAACCTGTATTTTTAAGTAAAACTTTGTTTTGTTTTTTTTTTTTGTTAGTTTAAGACTAACTTTTTTTAAATTAAAGAACTAAGTATATTAAAGTAAAGAAGGGCTGAATTAAGGTAACATTTACCTAAGCGACGCTAAACTAACGGAACCATTTTAGAGAGGTATTCCACTCAGAGCACTGATTTCAACAGCACTTGACCGAATGGCGCCTGAGCACTTCCACTAACCGCACTGAAACAAAATTTTGATACGTGCGTTTCGGCAGAACAGTTCGTTAAAATATTATTTAAAGTCCTCGAACGGCACCTGCATACAGTTTGTAGTGATGGGACGTATTAGACCCTGATAAACTACAAGCTCAGACCAAATAAAAAAACCAAGACAGAGGGCTGTCAACAGTAAAGTGAAGCCGGTTTCGTAAGCATGTGTGCACATAGTGGGGTGTAGTTTGATTGTAAATGTGTGCGTGTGAGCGTGTATGCACAGAGCGCAGGTGTAGATTTTGCATGCTTCACTGTATTGTTCGCAGCGCTATGTCTTGACTTTTTATTTGGTCTGAGGCTATAAGCAGGAGAGCGGAAGAAGAGAACGTGTTTCGCTGACCCCAAGTAACATGGGGAAAGGGGAGGAAAATGATAATGGTTATAATTCGTACTCGTCATTTTTAACACATCTATATATATAAAAGAAAGTCGTGTTAGTTACTCCACTTATAACTCAATAACGGCTGAACCGATTTAGCTGAAAATTGGCAGGGAGGTAGTTGAGAGCCAGGAGAAGGACATAGGATACTTTTTTTTTTTAAATACTTTTATTTACTTATAGGAGTAGGGTAGGAGTAGTGTAGGAGTAGGTTAGGAGTAGGGTAGGAGTAGGGTAGGAGTAGTGTAGGAGTAGAGTAGGAGTAGGGTAGAAGTAAGGTAGGAGTAGGGTAGTAGGTTAGGAGTAGGGTGGAAGTAGGGTAGGAGTAGGGTAGGAGTAGGTTAGGAGTAGGGTGGAAGTACGGTAGGAGTAGGAGTGTAGGAGTAGGGTAGGAGTAGTGTAGAAGTAGGGTAGGAGTAGGTTAGGAGAAGGGTAGAAGTAGGGTAGGAGTAGTGTAGGAGTAAGGTAGGAGTAGTGTAGGAGTGGGGTAGGAGTAGGGTAGGGTAAGGGGTAGGACACCATGCGAACGATGTACCGCCGGGCAGCTAGAAATAATTTATATGGCAAAACAACGTTTGCCGGGTCAGCTAGTCTGTATATAAAAGAAAGTCGTGTTAGTTACACTATTTATAACTCAAGAACGGCTGAACCGATTTAGCTGAAAATTGGTGGGGAGGTAGCTTAGAACCAGGAGACGGACATAGGATACTTTATATCTGGTTTTAAAAAAAAATACTTATTTACTTATAGGAGTAGGGTAGGAGTAGTGTAGGAGTAGGGTAGGAGTAGGGTAGGAATAGGGTAGGAGTAGGATAGGAGTAGGGTAGGAGTAGATTAGAAGAAGGGTAGGAGTAGGGTAGGACACCACGCGAACTAAGCAGCGCCGGGCAGCTAGAAATAATTTATATGGCAAAACAACGTTTGCCGGGTCAGCTAGTTTTAAATAAATTACATAAGATGGAAAATAGGTACCTATAGTAAAAGTGCGCAGTGCTGCGCACCCCCACCCTATTTCAAGTTAAACAAATGTCAACTTTATTTCAATGACAAATAAGTTAATTTCAGAGTGACTAGCACTATTGAAAAAGTTATAAAACTGTTTGAAGTTGTAGCGTAAACTGAACTTTATTGTGTAGGAATTAAAGTTATTTATCCATTAATTCATAATTGTTTACATTTTTAGCAAATAAATCGCGAACGCAGGATACGTGATTGCAGAAATATACAATTATTTTATTGCAGCAACAACAAGTATTTATTATTTTATCATTCGTCATCATCATCATAATTTCAGGCGAAAGACGTCCACTGCTGGACATAGGCCTTCCCCAAGCACCTCAACTTCAACCGGTTCTGTGCTTCTCGCATCCAACAGGTTCCTGCGGCCTTCTCAAGGCCGTTGGTCCACCTTCTGGAGAGGCCTTCCAACGCTACGTCTTCCAGTACGCAGTCACACTTCAGAACCTTTCGGCCCCACCGGCCATCTGTTCTGCGAGCAATGTGGCCTGCCCACTGCCACTTAAGTTTGGCAATTCTTCGGGCTATGTTGGTTACCTTGGTTCTCCTATTTCTCCTGTTTTATCATTACAGTTAACTAATTGGTCAGTTATATTTGGCGCAGTAGTAAATTTAATTTTATTGTTTATGCCATTTTCAGTTAACAGGGCTACATATTATGCTATTGTGTAGATAAAAGACAACTAGTTCGATGTTAGAAAACGAAATCAAAATTAAATTCAGATACCTAATCTTGCAGTATAAAACTGATTTACATCCGTCACCTCATACATCCAGTTGAAAACCAGCGTCAGGCACTAGTTGTCTGGCATTTTTGCTGAACTGGGCCTTTTTGGCGCAGCCGTGAGGCACACATTCCTGCTAATTTCTTACATCGGACTTTGCACATTTTTTTTTGTTTTTGTCTGGTGTATTGTGTGTCTTTTAGTCTGTGCTAAATAAATGTATTTGCTTTCTTTCTTCTTTTCTATCTTTCTCTATAAAGGGTCTGTCCGCTTTGTCTAATAAAGTTTTTAGGATGCTGTTAAAGCTTCCGCGCAACCTATCCGTTATTGACGCTGTTCTGCTCCTCATATTGGCATGAAACTCGTCAACACAGGCTTCCGCGAACATCTGCGAAGCGCTGCAGAAACGCGGAAGCCCCATTAACATCCTAAATCATTATTGTTCTGTACGTGCAGGTCATTGGAGGCTTATGCACGTGTAGAAGGTTTGGCAGTATGTCTTAAAAAGCAAGACTTCAACATACTTTCTACAGCGCGCAAACCTACGGGCTATTGTATTATATCGAACCGCCAACGCCCTCCCCTCCTTTTCTATATCAGCATCGTCAGATATGTTCTCCGTGACTACAAGTCAGGTATTTAAATTATGAATTTTTGTAGCGGCTTAGTCAATAGAGGATCATTATCCAAAGAGATTAGACTAAGATTTGAAAATCAAAAGCTCAATTTTCTTGACATTATATATGTGAGAGCATGTGACGCAGCTTAGGACTGACAAACCGCCAACAAGTTCCTGAGCTCACTGATTGATAGATCATATCGTCTGCGTAGCTGACTATTAACATCAATACAAAAAGTATCTAATATTAGATAACAAAAATAACATACTTCAACAAAAATAAAATACTCCAATCCTTTCATAAAATCTAATATTTTATTAGCCATTCTTCCTTCATCACCAACGCCGGATATTAAAAGCAATTCAACATCAATAAAATAATATTACGCAAAATTTATTGGTAATTTATGCTAAATACACAGAATACAATTGTAATTTGAATGAAATGCCTGGAAATCTTGCGATTTGTCTAGAAATGTTAGGCGGGATGACGTAAAAACAAATTCTATAATTTTGTCCAAAAAATATTGCGTAGGACTACTAATATCTTATTGATCTTTAGTTGTCATACAACATTTATTTTCCATTAAGAGGAAATCGTTCGTTCGTTTCTAGTTATTTTAAAATGGTTCTCCATTTGTTAGTTTTCTAATACTTAGATATCATAAAATATTTTCTCTATAAATAATCAATTTCAAGCAGATAAGAGAATAGTAAGTACCTAAGGAAAAAAAAAAGAGAGAAGCTTATTTTTGTGAAAACCTTCAAACCTCAGGCTACAAAATGTCCAATTAAATATTCTATTATTTATTCATTATGACGTATCTCTTGTAAACACAGTACCCACACTTAGCATAAAAATAAAGCACCTGAAAGGCCTTAAAACTAAAAAACAATTTTAAAATTCCCAACGACCTTTTTCTTTGAACTTAAAAAGAAAACTTCTTCGAAGCTAAATTCTTTAATAAACTAAGTTGTTCGTACTGAGTTGCATTTTTATAAAATCATGCACAACGTGTAATGAAATCTACATTGCATATTACGGCGGATCGTCTTGGCCCAACGCTCCTTGCATGTTAAGCGGACGATTATTTTTGTAATTATTTCTAATATCTCCTTTACTAACTTGATGAAGAAACTTAGCTTACTTATTGGATATTATGTATGCAAGAGGGCGATCCCTGGAGTTTAATAAGCAAGTAACGTTGAGATTAATAATGCTTTTAAGTTTTTTTATGGACAAAGTAAATGATGACGGTAATTTTGTGTTGTTCAGGAAGGTCGTTAATTTTTATGGTTGTTTAGAGAAAAACTTTATGAACTAAGAATTTGAGATGCATCTTTTGGTTTTAAAAAGAACAACTAGCTAGAATCTAGGTATCAAATATGAACATTACCTACTTACATAGGCAGACTATCACAACGACGATTCTCTGTAATCGCATCAGTTTTTGCAGTTTGAATTACATAAAAGCAACTCTTAAGCACTAAAATTAAATAGCTTTGTAAGTATTTAAAATTAAATTAAAACTCAGTCGCAAACTAGGTTGAAAGCTGAAAATCTCCAAAGTTTAATAATATGATCATATCATTCTCTCTTAATATGAACGTGACCAGAATCCATACGTGATACTATCTATCCAGCTCTTTCGTTTGCTTAACTTAAATTTACTTGTCTTACGTTCATTTGCCTTTGAAAGAGACAAATATGATTTTGTTGATACATTCATGTATATATTTTGAGTTGCTTGACTAGTTAAGTTCGTGAGTTGATAACAAAACGAGAAGAATGATACAATCATCATAAATTGGGCATATTAAAATTCAGAAACACTTGACTATTTTCTAGGTTCAACTGTAGTAGCAGATTTTGAAGCGGGATAAACGCTATTATAACATAATAAAATTGTTCCTATATAAATAGTACAATTTCTTTGGCTCCCAAAACCCTAACAACCAAATTTTTCAGCTCGCAATTATAGTGAAATTTCTGCAACTTAACATAATCAGCTCATTTTTTGTTAAAACGTGACCCGAATATGCCGAACTACCCCTTCTGAAAGGCCTACCGTAAGCATTTGACTGCTTCGAACATAGAAAAACAAGTCGACAACATTTTGTGCCTTTGCAAAGGAGTGCTCACTTTATTCAGCCGTTTTCTGATTACCTCTAAGTATATTCTTGGCTGAAAAAAACGTGACTGTCATTAGGACTTGATTTATTGCGACGACACTAAAAGGGTTCCTCAAGGGTCTGCCGTAAGGCCACGTCCTTCAGCAAACTTGTACACATGTTTTGGGTAAGATCTGGACTGACATGTATTAATGTATTTTGGTTTCAGTTGCAAACCATTATACTGTGGTATTTATAGTAAGGGTGGATAATAAATTGGTTTCAATGTTTATCAAAGCGCGTTTGGTGTGTTTTGGGTCGCTGTGGTTTTTGTGAATACATTACATTTATTTACTTTTTAACTGTAATGCTTCCTTTACGAAACCGAAGGGTGGTCTATTCAATTACTTTAGTAAAATAAGTATTTTTTTATAGAAATATCTACTTTTATGAAGACGCCACGATACTTTTATATATTCACTCTTTATTATGATCCACACAAACAAAAACACAAGAAAGAATAAATAAACCAAGATAAATAATTATGATGTATGGGACATTGAAAAAAATATATCACCATAATATGCACGTCATACTGTCATCTGTCAAGCAGGACGAAACATTTTTTTCATTTTTACAATTCAATGTATTTATTTTGAAAAATTCATTGAGTCTCAAAATATTCGCAAAGAATGTGTTTAATATGGATGGAGTAATTGAAATATGGGGCTGACGCTGTGTGAGCGTGCGAGTTACATCGCCGCCCGTTCGAAGTCCACAGCGCACAGGATGGATGGAAAGCAGCCTATGAAGTAATTTTTTGGTCCTCTGGTGCGGTATGGCGTTCTAGTAGGAGAATAAATAAATAACGCTATAAGTTTAAAAATTAAATAATAATGATTAGTCCATATACAAAGGAGAAGGAATCATAGGGCATCAGAAAATTCACCCGCATCACGTATTTATATTCCTCGGTTTTTAATAAACTTAGTTATCACGCTTGGTTTGTTGGTGTTTACGTAATACCTAGGTTTAAATATTACGAAAATCAGCAATAAAAGCCATTTTTTCCCTTTTCTCAGTCAAACTCTTTTCCCTTTTCAAAGCCTATAATAGATTATTGACTTTATTCCGACCTATCCCGACTCCATTCCGCATGTTGCACCTCCCGTGTTTTTCTCTGCATCACCCTAAGGCTGGCTGGTAGATAATGCTTCGGGCATTAAGTCCGCCTTTGTACATTACTTGTGCATAAAGTCTTAATAAGTAAAGACTCCTAATAATAAAGTTTAACCAGTTAAAATCCGTATCACGTAGCAAAATCTTACCTCCATTAAAAATGCTACCTAATTTACGCAAATAAATATCAGTACAGTACTTAAGAACATTTTCAGCACTTACCGTTTATACTTTTAGTGGGACCGGAAACGAGCCATGTCGGGGCATGTTGTACACGCTACGTTAAACACGAACTGCTAACGTTTAAGAGATTTTTCTTCAATGGAGTCGGTAAAGAATTTTGGACGTCTGAAAGTTTAAGTACCTAAAATTTTATTTTGGATGCATGTGTTTCGGGTGTTTTCATGGTCGATTACCGACGTGCGACGTTCTAAAATGAGTAGGTATGTGAGGAATTCCAAATACTAACTTGTTTGGCACGTGTAGTTTATGAATACCATTGAATTATCTTAGGACTTAAACTTGAAAATATTTCCTGGTAAATACCATAACATCTTTTCAAATTAAAGTCTGTTTGATATAGACGTAATTAATTAACTTGATATTAAATAAAATTTTCATCCGGGGTTTTCATCATATCTTAAATTAAAATATCTAAAGTTTTTCTCTTTCAATTATAAATTTAGCTTCGAACGATGTTTCATTTAATTGCTAGGGACCTTTGAGATATACATACCTACGAGTATATGCGTTTCAACACTAATATTATAAATGGGAAAGTAACTTTATCTGTCTGTTATTGGCTGAACGAAATTTGGCACACAAGCAGACTATGACCTGGGAAATGGAATACTTTTATCACAGTAGTGCATTCCATTGGGATAATTTCCAAGCTCCAAGAAGGCAAAAGTTAGTATTCTATATTCACATAAAGCTATTACAATTGTGACTTAAACTCTATGAAAACCTTCCGAAAAGCTAAATCCTTAATCTCAAACATTGAAACTCAACTAGCTTCAATACCAGTATTAAACCAGTCTTGTCTCCTCAGATCATAAACCAGTGGAACGCCCCACAATAGCTGCCACTATAATTACGGTTTAACCTGATGCATATCACGTACATAGTGTGTCGTGCAATATTATTGGCCGGGGATATGGTAATTCAGGCGCTCGTTGCAACGGATTATCAAACAGCAACATAGAAATAGTGCTAGTTGAGTTTGGATTAAGGGTATTATCGAAGTCGGATGTATTTGCATGGATTTGGTTGATATTGTCAGGTCGTTACGAGAGAGAGAAGCCCACAAATTTGAAAACCAGTCTTAAAACGGGGTATCGTGTTTCCCAGTAACTGGGTTATGGAGATCAGATAGGCAGTCACTACATAAAATAGGTACTGGTAGCTTCATCTAGTTAGAACTGAAGCCAACCCCAACGTAGATGGGATAAGATAAAGATATATTTATTGCATAACTGTGTACATAAAGTTCTTAAACATAACATTTTTTTATTTCAACAGTCTATCCGAGTCGGATATGTAATAGTATTAAGAAATTGGGTACTTACAAATTTATTTTTTTATCAAAAAACTCATTCGAATTATAAAATACCATTAATTTTTATTAACATTAATTTTAACAATTAAATACAATTAACATTAATTTTAAGGATAGGTAGATTGATTAAATTGGTGGATTTTTTCTGGGTTTGTCATAGATTATAGCACAAAAATACACTATAGCATTTTACATCAATTTCTCGGTTTAATTACAAATCATCATTAAGATAAAGCCATGTGAATACTAACATTGTCAATTCTGATACACACTGGCGCCGATTCTGTTGTTCACAAACTAAACTAAATTTAAGTTTATGCATCTTTTTCTTTCTATTTCATTATGAAAAGGACAAATGATAAATATTAGTTTAGTCCTGTCAAATTAAGATACTCCATAGAGACCATAGACAACTTTAGACGAGATTAAAAAATTGGCTACTAAAAATACGTCAATTTACGCCAGGCGCTGAGTAATTTGACAGGACCAAACTAATATTTATCTTCAAAATCAAAATCAAAATCAAAATGTTTTATTTCACATAAACCTACATGGGCACTTATGAAACGTCAGAAGCTAGTTGCACGGTTCCAATTGGTCGTTTCCTATGGAGAAGAACCGGCAAGAAACTCCATGGTTACTCTTTTTAAAAATAATTGGCTTTTACAATGTTTCCAGATTACAGTAGGTATGGGAGGACAGTGCAGGCCTGTCAACAAGTACCAAGTACTTGATAAAATAGAAAATGGTCTACAGATCTAAAGTCTATAAGGCCTACAAAGTCCTCACATTTACAAAATAAGAATCTATCAAAAGGATAAATAATAAAAAAAAAATAAAAACAATAATAAAAACCTACTAAAACCAAGTGTTATGATTCCCATTAAAACCACTAATAAAGAGGTGAAAATTTTCAATTATCTGTATATAATGTCAAATAATAAAGAAATTATGTCAAAAAGTATATAATGTCAAATAATTAAGAAATTATGTCAAAAAGTATGTAAAAAAAAAAAATTAATAAAAATTAAACATCGTAATTTGAGAGCAGTTAATAGACATTTACATAGTTATGCCGTTAATGAGAAGCCAGGGAAGCCACATGTGCAGAAGGAATTATTGCCAGGCTACCTTGTCTTCAACGTAGTCTTTAATCTTATAATATGCTTTTTTGATAAGGACACGTTTAATGAGGGTTTTGAACTTTCCATCGCTAAGTTCTGTAACCGGCTTTGGCAACTTGTTATAAAAACGGATGCTGTTTACAAGAAACGACTTGCTAGTTTTAGTTAATCTAAATTTAGGTAACACAATTTCATTTTTACTACGTGTATTTATATTATGGAAATCGCTTCTTATTTTGAAGAGTCCTAAGTTTTTGCGAACATACAAAATACTTTCTAAAATATAAAGAGAAGGCAGAGTTAGTATATCAATTTCTTTGAATTTGTTTCTAAGAGACTCGCGAGGACCCATTTTATAGATTGCGCGGATTGCCCTCTTCTGTAAAATGAAAATTGAATCTACGTCAGCTGCCGATCCCCACAGCAGAACACCATAAGACATAATGCTGTGGAAATAAGCAAAGTATACTAACCTAGCTGTGGCTATATCTGTCAACTGCCTTATTTTTCTTACTGCATATGCAGCTGAACTTAATCTACTTGAGAGAGCTCTAATGTGTGCGCCCCATTGTAATTTTGAATCTAAAGTAATTCCTAGAAATACAGTTTCCGTAACAGCATCTAGTCTTTTGCCATCAAGTTCTAAATTCAGACCCACTTGAGGTACATTTGGTAATGAAAACTTAAGACATTTAGTTTTGTTTGCATTAAGTAAAAGATTATTAGCTGCAAACCATTTCGAGAGAACAGCCAGACTATCGTTAACATGTAAGACATCCGTATCTTTTCTATCTATTTTAAAAATAAGGGAAGTGTCATCAGCGAATAAAATGATATCCGACAAGTTAGCCATCATGTAAGGAAGGTCATTAATATAAACTAGAAATAGGAAAGGGCCAAGAATTGAGCCTTGAGGCACGCCCATCTTAACTAGAGACCCCGAAGACGTCGCCCCGTTTACGTTTACTTTTTTCTGTCCTTGTCCTAATGAAATAGAAAGAAAAAGATGCCTGAACTTAAATTTAGTTTAGTTTGTGAACAACAGAATCGGCGCCATTGTCTACATCTTTTTATCTATTTTTCCTATCACAGGTCTGCTGGAAGAGATTTCTTTAGAAATAAACATCAGCTTTGTACAATCAACAAAAGAGGTTAGTATGCAGGATCGTCGGATATAGTTGAAGTTTAGTAAGAAACCGGTGCAAAAAGCGGCAACGACCATCTACTAAATATCGGTTCCATTGAACCAATGGCTATAACCAATATGTTGATCTCGAATCATGCACTGATTACTATGCACAGTACATTGTTTATCGCATAATATAATTAATATTGGCTATATAATATATGGAGACATGATATTGCCTATCTCTGAAGTTACTCTGAATTAATAATAACCAAACAATCATAACATGGAAACGTTTCTTAGTAAAGCATATGTACTTTGTTGGAAAATTAAGTTTGGATTAAATTAGAAGTTTGTGTTGGTGTTGAAGTTTGCGTTGTAGTAACTCGAGGGAAGGTGTTGGCATACAACATAAGTGTTGGAAAGTTTGTAGATATGATTGGAGGTTCTAAGCAGTAACACAAACAATCCATATGTTTGGGTATTCGTAATGTAGCGGCGTTTGTAGATACTACAAACGCCACATGCGAACTAAGCGTCATACTGTTGTCACACAAAATCCTCCATCTCGCAAACATAGTTTACTGCGCAACTAGCATTACAACGGCCCGACATGAATCTTCGGGTAGTTTTTAGTTAGTTTTTAAGCCCTGGCTGGAGGCCTTAATTTACTGAGGCATCCACAGGAAACCCCGGTTAAGCAATCGACAACCTCACAGGTTGAACTGCGAGACGCTATTCACAAAAAAAAAAAATAATAATCATCGGGTTGTTTCCCACAAGACACAACACCCGTTAGGTCGGAGGATCCTCCCTTTTCTATGAAGGATGAATGAAGTTTACACCCTGTTCCTCATACTATATAGGTAGTAACTTGCTATTTATATATGTATTATTTACTTCTTCTCCATAGGTACCTACGCTTTGGAATGGGCAACTAGCTTCATATTTTCTGACTGACCGACTTCTTGACAATTCAAAAGTGCCTGTTAATGGTTTAATTGAAATAAATGCTTTGACTTTGACTTTGACTTTGATTCGGTTGCCAATTTTCTTAAAATTGTGCAATGGCGATGAAACGTCAAGACCATTTAAGGTTTTGACATTTGAATCAAATTAATTCAAATATGATTATTAGTACAGGTTATACGTTGTTACTGTTTGTCAGATGACCAAAAGTCTGACAACCAGTCATACCAAGAGGTATCAGTTATGAGTAACATGATACTGGTACTGAGGTACCACAACCTACTGGTTGTGGAGGCTTAATAGGCAATCGCTACATGAAAAGTACTGGCATCCGGTTAAATTGGAAGCCGGACTCCAAGATAATTTGGAAAAGGCTAGGCAGACAATGATGAGGTGTTATAAAATAAGATCGGTAATTATATTGCTACTTTAAAAACTCAGTCTGACTGTGTAAATCTCGTACTTATAATACTTCAATCAGAAACATTAAAAAGAAAGAAAGAAAAAAGTTTATTTGGACACAGTTCGTGAAACACAAAATACTAAATTAACAAAATAAAAATAATGTTTCAAACAAAAATAGTGTGTGCCTCACGGCTGCGCCAAAAAGGTTCATTTCAGTATTAATGCCATTAATATCTTAGGTTCATTAAATTATTTACTAGCTCCTTCCTGCGACTTCGGTTGTGTATTTCGGAAATTATCCCACGGGAACGTGCTACCGGGACAAAAAATAGACTATGTCCTTCGCCAGGATGTTTTATCGAAATCAGTTCAATGGTTTAGACGTGAAAAAGTAACATACAGACAAGTTACTTTTGAATTTATAATATTAGTAGGGTACAAGAACAAAATATAATTAAATATATCTACATACTATGAAACAGTAATAATAACAAGTCTGACTTTCCCAAATGACATGCTCACAGAAGCCTCGTTACATGAGTGACAATTAATGACGTATGTGCTCATACGCAATGAGCACTCGACGACCCTCTGGAGTGCCATCCTCTCGATGATCCTTGATATTTGGGGGTGGAAAGCGCAAATAATGAGCACAGTTACATTGCTATGGGATAATTATGGGCTGATTTGAGTGGTCTACCATGTAAGTGAAGGGTGAGAGTGTTTTCCAAGAGGAGACGGAAAGAAGGGGCAATTAGAATCAATAAAATTAGATAATGGTAGGTATATCTTGATGATGTTATAATACTCTATTTTCTTGTAAATTTTTACATTCAAAATTGCGTGTAAGTGCCAAATTGATATATATGTGGAAATAAAAGGGCTGAGGTTAGAGGTAAAGTATAATGAATACGGTTTACTAGTTTATTGTTATATAATCTAGTAAAACATATAAAAATCACGTCTTATCGTCATCACTTTGTCATTCAAAAGCTAACCGCCATTCTACCTTTTTAAATACCTTCCACGTCATCCCAAGCATTATACGTCTTTGGCATACGTCGTCTGTATCACTTGCACCTTAGCATTCAGCTCTTCCACACAATCATGCATTCATCGACGTTCCATTCTTAAATAGATGATTTGACTTTGACTACGACTTCTTTAGGGAACTGCATTATGCAATTTTTGACTTTCAAAAAGTGCTGATTCTCAGCCTTATTTGAATAAATGTTTATTTTTATTTTGAATTAGTTTCAGTACATTGTTACTGACGGGGTTGCTAAAATGAGGTTACGCTTTTTCGAAGCTGTAACAAGCATAGCATTCCCAGAGTTTTTGTAGGTTTTAATGCAACAATGTTAAGTCAACCTGACTTGTTACATACTACGAAAAACAGTGACAGAAGATTGGTGGGATATGGTGCAAGATAGAGACAAAATCTATTAGTGGAAACAAAAACCACCTGAAAGCTTGGAAAAAAAATGCCTTTTGTGTTCTTGGCTTTGTCTCATATCAAAGGACAATGTCTGAACGTAAGTTTACACCACAAAATAAGTAGTATATTTCAGCACCGACTTAAAAAACGAGATGGCTCTCAATTCTACTGTATTTATTTAACGAAAAAATAAGAAAGGAAATACTTTTATTTGCGGTAAACTTGACGCGTAAAAATAACACGAACACAAAAAAATAACAAGTTGTGGGAAACATGCGTCACATCCACGCAAAACGGCCATCGCTCAGGCCATCGCTCAGCATAATGCTAAGACCCTATGCGAGGCAGAGCCCCAGCGCTGGTTTTCAGCGACAGCCAGCGGGGTTTATTGTGTATTAATTTTACGTGATATTTCCGGCAATTGTGGATTGATTTCGAAAATTCTGTTTGTAATGGATATTATGGTCAAGCCTCAGGGGTTTACGAGTTTTCAGCTTCGATAATACGTATTTAATCCACTTTGTAGGTAGGTATATCTTGATGATGTTATAATACTTCCTGTTACTGTTGTTTAAATAGCAACACTGGTGGGGTAGGTACTATAGCTAAAAAGTGAAAATAAAGAACGTCTTTACAAAAAAAAAATGACTTCTAAAAATATTTATATTTCGGAAGTCGGTGGCAAAAAGCTTTAACTACACATCCAAAAACCCCGCCTTCCGAATTTCAAAGTTACTTTTCACTTTGAAGTCGAAAGTTTTTTCTTGGATTTCGGTTTTTGTAAAAAGTTTTTGTATGAACACTTTGTACGTTAAATTCGAAAGCTAAGTTCCATCATCATCATCATCATCTACCTAGCCTTTTCCCAACTGTGTTAGGGTCGGCTTCCAGTCTATCCGGATGCAGCTGAATGCCAGTATTTTTAATGGATCAACTGCCTATCTGATCTCCACAACCCAGTGATTGGGTAATACGATATCCCTTGGTAAGACTGGTTGTCAGACAAGCTCCTGACTACCCGTTACGACTGTCAAAAAGCTACAAATGACAGTCGGGATCAACAATTTAACGTGCTTTCTGATGCACTGAGGGGACTCTATGTGTAATGGATGGTCACCCATCCCCGAACCGACTTCGACCGGTTCTGTGCTTCTCGCATCCAACGGGTTTCGGCGGCCTTCACAAGGTCGTCGGTCCACCTTGTGGGAGGCCTTCCAACGCTACGTCTTCCGGTACGCGGTCGCCACTCCAGAACCTTTCGGCCCCATCGGCCATCTGTTCTGCGAGCAATAGGCCCTGCCCACTGCCACTTAAGTTTGGCAATTCTTCGGGCTGTGTCGGTTACCTTGGTTCTCCTGCGCATATCCTCATTTCTGATTCAATCACGCAGGGAAACTCCAAGCATAGCCCTCTCCATTGCCCTTTAGGTAACTTTTAGCCTTCTAGTCGCTTCTCGTCGCTCACAATGGGCCTTCATTGTGAGCGACCACGTTTCAGTTCCATATTTCACTATTTTATATCCATTCCAAATCAATTAAGAATTTCAACACAGTTGAATATAAATCCTTTGTTTGCCAGGTATTGTTGCTTGTATTATGCAAACTGCACAGTTGACTTAATTTGGTGGCACTCAATCAATTATGCAGCTGCAGCGGACATGAAGTCATCATTCAATGTTTACTCCCATATGTCAACTGGCAGTATAAAATTAAGCTGTGCGAGTTCTAGAGAGGGCAAATGTCGTATTGATTTTCAGCGTTTATGTAGTTCCTTCGTTAGTATTAAGATTAATTCTGAACTAGGACATTTTTGAGTTTATGCAACAATACCTGATTTAAAAACAAAAGTGTGCGGTCGGGAGGCAGGGACTTCGAAATTCCTCGTTTTCTCGTTTCGTTTTCGTCACTATGGCTTCAACACCCACGAAAACCACAAAAACTATCAAAACAGAGAGAGAGCAAGTCTCGTTGACGGCGAGACCAGACGCTCCTCCACGAGACTTTCTGTCTCACTCTCTCTCTCTGTTTTGATAGTTTTCTAAAATTGTCGCCATTTTGGATGTTCTATCGAAACAGAGACAGAGAAAGTCTCATTTCTGCCAGTCTACCTATTTCCTACCGTAAGTCGGTTAAGGGGAACAATAAAAGTATATGATCGACTACAGTAAACAAAATCAGAAAAATATATGATATTCTTCAGAATATATGCCAGGTAGATAGTGTGTTGAAACATAATACAACTAATTTGCTACGATAGAAATATTCATGAAAGTACCTCTAAAAACTTTCTTTTTACAATAAAACCCATACAATCAATCTGTTTTTTTGTCAGATTATTCTACAAGCAACATACAAAAATACAGTGTTTTAGATTTTTACTCCAAACAATAGATTTTTTGTAATTAAATAATTACTTCATATTTTGCAATAAATTATTATCAGCGTTGTGTCATCGCGCTTCTCTTTCTTTTCTAGGCAGTCCGACAGTGGCCGCACTTTTTTGTTGCCACTGCACTGCTGAAATGTGCTCTTTTTTCATCTAAAATAACAAAATTATTAACTAATTGTTTGGATTAATAAGTGTTTAATTGCAATCTATTAGATTGAAAGATAGAAAATAATCCTGACGCACCTAGGCCTATTGCGGTAATCATGACGCACCTTTTTTTTTTTTTTTTTTTTTGAGGATGGGAAATCATCAAATGACTCCTCCCGCTCTGGGCGGAGCGGAAGGGAGTGTCAGACTCTTACTGACTAAAACCCACCCGTGTTCCTTCCTTAGCCCTTTATGTTCCGGGCCAGCGGTAACCCTTTCGGACAATCCCGCTGACCCGGCAGGCTTGTGCCCTAAGGGGCCCCTCCTCGATGCTGACATCTCTTTGAGGCGCGCGTGGAACACGTACGCGCCGTCCGGCACGGGCCTGGTCCTGATCGGGCGGTGAGCTACCCATTACTCTCCGCCCGCAGGCCCGCGCCTACGGTGGCCGGGAGTCGTCACGCGGCTCCCGACGCCCGGAGCGTCTCCCGCGGCGGCTGGGACGGGAGGCTCTCTCCCTGAGCCGTTCCGCCACCTCCTTCGCTAGCATGACTGCTTCGCAGAAGGAGGTGACTGCCTCCCATTCCCTCTCGCCCCGGACCATGGCTTGCACCAGGGCCGGACGCGAGAGGTCGCCGTCGCTGCCAATCGCCTCTACGAGGACACGGCGGTGCTCCGCCCAAGCGGGGCAGACCTCCACCGTGTGCTCCACCGTGTCCTCTGGGCGATCCTGGCAATGGTGACACCCGGGCGTTTCCTCCCGCCTGATGATGTGCAGGAACCTCCCGAAGCTTCCGTGTCCGGTGAGGACCTGCGTCAGGCGAAAGGTGAGGGCGCCGTGGCGCCTCTCTAGCCACTCCTCAAAGAGGGGTCTTATCGCCGCTATCGCGGCGTGCCCTGCGCTGGGTTGCGACAGTCGCTCTTTCCATGCCGCCATGAGATCGCGCCGGAGATCCGTCCGCTCCGCAGCGATTTGCCGCGGAAGCGGATCCTCCCCCCGGCGTAGTGCCTCCGCGCGCCACTCATACAGGCGCGCGAGGACTATCGCCTCCAGATCCCATGGCGGCAGTCCGGCAAGGAGGCTTGCCGCCTCGCCAGAGATCGTGCGGTAGCCCCGGATAGCCCTTATGGCTACCACCTTCTGGGGCGCGTTCAGGTAGTGGGCGGCTCGCCGCCGCAGTGAACGCGCCCACACCGGGGCCCCGTATATGGCCATGGACCGCACGACCCCCGCGTAAAGCCTCCGGCAGGAGGCGTTTGGCCCCCCCAGGTTGGGCAAGAGCCGCTTGAAGGCGGCCCCGGCCCGTTCCAGTTTGGGGGCCAAACGTCGGAAATGCTCCACGAAGTTCCACCGGCTGTCGAGGACGAGACCCAGGTATTTCATCGTCATCCCGACGCCGATGTGAACCCCTCCTACCGTTAGTTGGGATCCCGATGGCGGCGCGTTCCGGGGCCCATGAAACGACATGGCCTCGGACTTGTGCAATGCCACCTCGAGACCCAACTGCCGGATCCTCTCCACGACTATCGCAACCCCGCGTGTCATCGCGTCGGCCGCCGCCTGATGCGACCTCCCCTGCGCCAGGACCAGCGTGTCGTCAGCGTAGCAAACCACGCTGACGCCATCAGGGAGGTCGGCGCGCAGCACCCAGTCGTACCCGATGTTCCACAGAGGCGGCCCCAGGACCGATCCCTGTGGGACACCGCACGACATCTCTCGCCGGTTCCACTCCCCATCGCGACCGGGGTAGCTGACGGCTCTTTCCGTCAGATACGCCTCGACTATTCGACGGAGGTAGGGCGGCACCCGGTGATAACAATGGTGCTCCAGGGCAGGGTGTTAAACGCGTTGGCGATGTCGAGTGACACCGCCACGACGACCCCACCCCGGGACACCGCGTCCCCCGTCGTGAGGGCTCTCACGCGCATGATGGCGTCCACCGTCGAGCGCCCCTTGCGGAAACCGAACTGGCTGTCCGCAAGATCCGGCCCCGTCCTCACCAGGTGCCCGACGAGGCGGCCCGCAATCACTCTCTCAAAGAGCTTGCCGACCTCGTCGAGCAGCACGATGGGCCGGAATGCGGACGGAGAGTCCGCGGGGCGCCCTGGCTTCCGAATGAGGACCAGCTTCCCCGTCTTCCAACGGCGTGGAAACTGGCCTCTCTCCAAACATGCGCTTAAGAACGCCTCCAGTCGAGGCCCGAGAGCCCCCGAGGCCAGGACCCAGGCTTTACCTGGCAAGCCGTCGGGTCCTGGGGCGGTATTTTTGGCCTTCAGCCTTCCTACCGCCGCTCTCAGTTCTACCCCGGTCACAGCAGGGATGTCGTCGTCGTCCGCGTGGTCCGCTTCGGGCACCGCAATTGGCGGAGCCATGGGCGGGGGAGTGTGCTCCCCCCGTGAAGGGAACAGAGCGCTCACCACCTCCTCCACCAGCTGGGGGCGGAGACTCTGCGTCAGCGGGGGGGCCCAGGTGCGGAGTTTATTCCGCACCATTTTATAAGGGCGCCCCCACGGATCTCTATTCAGAGTCTCCACCATTTCCTCGCGGATCATGACGCACCTAGGCCTATTTAATGTATAAATGAATAAATGATAAATAAATGTTTACTTGATAAGTTAGTATAATCCTAAATGTCAAGATTTCATGAAATAGTCATTCAATAGGATTACTCGGTCTTAGAGAGTTGTGTCGATGACTTTAATGATTATAATTCTGTAAATACATATATAGTGTATACTGTATAGTTAGTTGTATGTAACCAATAAAAAAATATCTTTATTTGTAAACAAGCTTTTCATAATGATTTGAATATCAATCCCCGGACCAATGATGTAAATAACAAAGGTCCAGTAAACAAAAACCTCCACCATAAAATCAGGTTCAGTAGTTCTTAAGATAAAAGCGAATATCCGCACAGATTCAACGTTCCATTATTTATAGGAAAGGTTCAAGGGAAACAGTAAATATTTTAAGCTACCGATCAAATGTACTCGGTTCGGAGCGATTGGGGCGTAGACACCCCCGCCTCGTTTATTGGGTCTAATAGGGGTCCCAATAGATTGTCGCTAGATTTTCCAGTTGTCTTACTTATCCGTTGTCTTGGATCAAACTGTGTTCTACTTTATTTAGAGTTTATACGGTTGGTTGTTAGATTTGACAGGCTGTTTTGTTTCTGAAACTGAGAAAGTAATATTTTATTGTTTTATGTAGATATTTCAAACTCAAAGCATGTATTTCAAACTAGCTGCGCCCTGCGGTTTCACCTGCGTAAATGTCAATCCCGTGGGAATATTGGGAAAAAAAAGTCTATATGTTAATCCAGAGTGTCAGCTACCTCCAAACAAAATGTTATCAAAATTGGTCCAGCCGTATGAGCGTGAAGAAATAACAAACAAATAAACACACACACCCTCACCCACACCCCCATACACTCACAAACTTTCGCCTTTATACTATTAGTGTGATAAACTAATTACAGACACTTTTGTATTGTCAAGGGGTCGATCAATCAGAAAGATGAAGCTAGTTGCCCATTTCAAAGCGTAGTAGATTCCTGTGGAAAAGAACGGGCAAAAAACCCGCAACTTTCGAGGACACTCTTTTCATTTAAAGTATGCTATGTTTTCATCCATCGTGACCCTCTACTACTAAGTGTTTTTCTCTTCAATTTCTAAAGAAAGTCTGTCCAGAACATAAGCATCTCAATTTCCTCCCAAGGCGCAGTCTTCAAACAGCGTATATCTAATGACAACACCGTATATCCGTTTGTAATTCAATTCTACATAACAGATCTGGAGCAGGGCATAGTGATTCAATTTGATCCGAGCGATGCACCAGCATTGTAGACTACGCTTGCTATGCTAAGGTCTCCCTGTATTCTCATATTAATTGGGTGTGTTCGTACCCTAAATATCTTCGGGGAGAAAGATAATAATATGCTTTGTGCCATAAGTTTGGAAGCAAGCATCCAAATAGTTCAGCAGTACTTGTGATAACGCAAAATAAACTCGAGAAATTGAAACGACTGAAACATATGACCCAAAGCTGTGTAATTGACAGATCCTGAACCATGTTCTGTTATTCCAAGTGTTTCCTGTACCGAGAAATGTTACATAATACTTATTTTCCCTGTATGAGGAAAATATTATACAAATACATCATATTTATTTCCAACCACAGCAGAAAGATATATTCTTGGAAGCCAAAAAAATAGCAAAATGTACCCTTGGCTTTGACAAATCAGATCGGAGTAAATAGTTTATCTCATAATGAGGTTATAGGAGACCTTCCTCATGTCTATTGGATTTGCCGATGGCACGGAAGCGTACCAGGAGTGTAGGAAGACGAAAATAGGGAACAGCCAGATGTGTTCTCTGAAAACGAAATAGTATTAGTTCATTTGCTGATAATCAAGTTTTAGTTTTCAACTAAGTATGTATTTGAGCTTTCATGACATTTTCTTAAAGCAGTTTAAGTTGCTGAACGTGAACTTATTGTTAAAAACAAAAAACCCAAAGCAGACAGTAATAGTACGAAAACCTATCTGGGTTAAAGTAATTTCAAACTGAAAACTGAATTTCGAAATAATTTAAATTAAACATCCACTAAAGCCACACTAAAATACACGAGAGGATGAAAACTATTAAAATAAAAGTAGCTATGCATTAGCATACATACAAAAATAAATTTAGGTCAAAACTAGTATTACCAAACTTAAAAAAGACTTCCAAATAGTTCCTAATGGAACAATTAAAGCGTATTGTTGAAGAAAATAAAAAGAAATCTGAAAACTTGAACACTATTAACTCAAATAAATCCCTTTAAGTACTTAACTTGACTTTAGAAATCCTTTTTCTCAGAGTTCTTAAGAATTTAAAGCGGGAACAAAATAACAAGGAAGTGCTTACTAAAGAAGGATACAATATTATAACATTAAAAGATGCTGAAGAAACAAAAGAAGCGTTAATACTTGCTAATCGGTTTATCAATGTAATTATTGAGGAAGGCTGTCATAATTATCATAACGTATGTATTAGACTGTTTAGCATAAACAGCCCATAATGTTCCCACTGCTGGGAAACAGGCCTCCCCTCTTCAAGAGGGAGTGAGCTGTAATCTTCTATGCGGGCCCAGTGCGTGTAGATGTCACATGTCTTCGAATTTTTGGTACTAGGACATGCCGGTTTTCTCACGATGTGATCAACAGATGAAGTGTGTGTCACGACTATTTACTTTGTTGTTTCATCACCACTGCTCTCAAAATGGAGGAAACCGGCATATTTTAGGACCAAAAATTCGAAGATATGTTACATGTGCCAACCCGCACTGGGCTAGCGTGGCGGATTACGGCTCACTCCCTCTCACCGAGAGGAGGCCTCTGTCCCAGAAGTGAGAACATTATAGGCTAATAATATGTTTATGCTAATGTCCGAACGAACAGTTGGATAAGGAAAAACGATTTTTATTGCCTGTAAATTTGTAGATAAAAGATATTGTCCGCCTTTGTACCTTTTTTTGCGAAACGTTTAAATAAATAAATAAACATTGAATTCGGAACTTCATAATCTATATCTATACATATAATAAAATTGTAGAAAAGTGGTGTCTGTACAATGGAAATATATGGAAAAAAAGTAGCAGGAGTTGTTATTAAATCGATGCCGAACCCGAAATTGTAATTAATTTTTTTTTGTCTGTTTGTCTGTGTGTTTGTGCACGCTAATATCAGAAACGGCTTATTCGATTGGGATGCGGTTTTCACTAATATATTGTAATAAGCTTCACTTAACATTTAGTGTTTATTTCATGTCAATCGGTTCATAAATAAAAAAGTTATGTCAATTTAAAGAATCACGGCGAACATTTGTTAAGGTATTCTATCAGAGTACGTTCACGCCTCGCACCTGCGCGTCCGTGGCTATATAAAGCGCGCTGAGAGCCACGCCACTGCCATAATTCCGATCCAGCCTGTCCCTTGCTGCCCTCTCCCAGCGACGCCCTAAGCCGAGGTCCGTACCCCACAGGGTGCCCGGGGGTGCCCTTAGCGTGTAGTCGCTTAGTTTTTAAGTTTATATGTATTGTGTAGTTAAGTTTATAAGTGTATTATGCCCTGGCTGGAGGCCTTATTTTATTGAGGCATCCACAGGAAAGCCCGGTTAAGCAGTCGATAACCCCTCAGGTTGAACTATCAGACGACCATTTCAAAAAAAAAAAAAAACGTGCCGCTGCCATAAGGATTCAGTTATTCGTAGCGAACGCACGTATCCTGGAGAGTATAGGCGGATTCGATTATTGCGATTCACTTGAATACTGACTGTTTGCATATTTCATTTATTAATATTTTAAGGTTTGTAAGTTAGGTTCTTTTTCTTAATTTTCTTTAAAATTTTGTAAATAAATATTGTAAGTATTTGGTATAGGTTAGGCGGTTCTTTCCTTGATTTTTGGGTATTTACTTATCTTAATTTGTATTTAGGGGGAGGGGCCGGTGGCTAAATAGTAACAGCCGCACAGGTCAATCGATCAGGTTAAGCTACGCTTGCCGCGGTTGGTCTGTGGATGGGTGACCATCTTTACATACCGTGACCCCTCCGTGCCTCGAAAGCACGTTAAGCCGTTGGTCCCGGCTGTCATTCGTGGATCTTTGACAGTCGTTACGAGTAGTCAGAAGCCCCAAAGCCTGACAACCAGTCTTTCCAAGGGGTATCGTATTACCCAGTAACTGGGTTGTGGAGGTCAGATAGGCAGTCGCTCCATGTAAAATACTGGTATTCAGCTGCATCCGGTTAGACTGGAAGCCGACCCCAACATAGTTGGGAAAAGGCTAGGCAGATGATGAATTTGTATTTAGGGTTTGTATATAAATATTATAAACTAGCTGTGCCCGCGACTTCGTCCGCGTGGAATAGTGACTTTTCGGGCAGCATATTTTAAATTACATATACCGTCTACAGACCGGGCATTTGCTGTCCGAACCCTCTGAGAACTCAGGCGAATTTCAGTGAAAGTCTCAGACTCTAGTGCTTGAGCTTCACGATCGGCAGTGAGACGTATTTCTCGTTCTTCCTGTGTTTCCTGAGACCGAACATTTGCTGTCCGAACCCTCTGAGAACTCAGACGAATTTCCCTATCAGTGAAAGTCTCAGACTCACGCGATAGTGTATGAGCTTCACGATCGGCAGTGAGACGTATTTCCCGTTCGTCCTGTGTCTCCTGGGATCGAGCATTTGTTGTCCGTACTCTCTGGGAGCTCAGGCGGGTTTCCCTGACAGCAAAAGTCTCAGACTCACGCGATAGCACGTGAGCTTCGCGATCGACAGATAAACGTACCTTTCGTTGTTCCCCGTTTTCCCTATTTCGAGTTGTCATCATTCAAGAACGATTTGAACTCAGTCGAGATTCTCGCTGAGTCGAAGTTTCTGCAGCACGAAACCTAGCCTGGTGCAGAGAGCCTTTTGCCTCACGACCTTCCTCAGATTCCTGTGATCGAACTAATCTCATCCTTTTAGCATTTCTGCTACATTGGGAGAGGTTGGATCTTCTTCGAGGCATTCTTACAATAAAATAGTACTTACTACTTAACACACAGTTATTTAGTAAACACGTACTATCGTAAACAATTAAATTATAAATACTTACAGATTATTATACAGTCTGAAATTATCACAGTTTAAGAAATAAGTGTTAAGACGTGTAAACCAAACGTCATTATCATCATCATTTCAGCCGATAGACGTCCACTGCTGGACATAGGCCTCCCTCAATTTTGGGGGGGTTTGCCATCGCCACGCTTGGCAGGCGGGTTGGCGATCGCAGTATGGTATGGTGGTGGAATGCATAGAGAACGCTGCTGCCCATTCTCCGGTGAGACCCTTAGTCGCCTTTTACGACACCCACGGGAAGTAAGGGGTGGTGCTATTCTTCTACACAGACAAACGTACTAACTTTATAAAACAAAAGAATTGCTAGAAAAAATAATTACTAACCTAAGCTAATGAACTTATACTTAATAAATAAAATCAAGAAAAGAAATGCCTAACCTATACCAAATACTTATAATATTTATATACAAACCCTAAATACAAATTAAGATAAGTATACCGAAAATCAGGGAAAGAAATGCCTAACCAATAATAAATGCTTACAATATTTATCTACAAAACCCTAAATAAAAATTAAGATAAGTAAATACCCAAAAATCAAGGAAAGAACCGCCTAACCTATACCAAATACTTACAAAATTTTAAAGAAAATTAAGAAAAAGAACTTAACCTACAAACCCTAAAATATAAATAAATGAAATATGCAAACAGTCAGTATTCAAGTGAATCGCAATAATCGAATCCAACTATTCACCTATACTCTCCAGGATACGTGCGTTCGCTACGAATAACTGAATCCTTATGGCAGCAGCGCGTTTTCTTTTGAAATGGTCATCTCGCAGTTCAACCTGAGGGGTTGTCGACTGCTTAACCTGGCTTTCCTGTGGATGCCTCAATAAATTAAGGCCTCCAGCCAGGGCATAATACACAACTTAACTACACAATATAAACTTAAAAACTAAGCGACTACACGCTAAGGGCACCCCCTGTGGGGTACGGACCTCGGCTTAGGGCGTCGCTGGGAGAGGGCAGCAAGGGACAGGCTGGATCGGAATTATGGCAGCGGCGCGGCTCTCAGCGCGCTTTATACAAAGTGTAACGGAAAGGGGGTATCAACCCTGAAGGAGGTGAATGTGCTCATGAAACTGAACAAATTTCCCCAAAGAACATAGGTCGAAATATGAAAAAAATTTTGGACCTCCCATAGTAATAGTAAATCATTGATGTGCTATTACTATGGGAGGTCCAAATTTTTTTTTCATCTTCATTCACCTCCTTCAGGGTTGATACCCCCTTTCCGTTACACCTTGTATATATAGCCACGGACGCGCAGGCGCGAGGCGTTTACGTACTCTGATAGAATACCTTAACAAATGTTCGCCGTGATTCTTTAAATTGACATAACTTTTTTATTTATGAACCGATTGACATGAAATAAACACTAAATGTTAAGTGAAGCTTACTACAATATATTAGTGAAAACCGCATCTAAATCGAATAAGCCGTTTCTGATATTAGCGTGCACAAACACAGCAGACAAACAGACAAACAGACAAACCGACAAACAGACAAACAGACAAAAAAAAATTTAATTACAATTTCGGGTTCAGCATCGATATAATAACAACCCCTGCTACTTTTTTTTAATATATTTCCATTGTACAGACACCACTTTTCTACAATTTTATTATATGTATAGATATTTGGTATAGGTTAGGCATTTCTTTTCTTGATTTTCTTTATTAAGAGCGTTTACGCCGTACGACATTTCATACAAACTTTCAAGTCCTTATTTTTCGAAATGAATGAACCGATTTTAATGAAACTTCATAGACATACGCAGGATACAAAGGTCTAAAAAGTTAGTAGAGAACATTTTCGAAATGTCTTATTTAAAAAAAGATAACTGGAAATATCTGTTTCTATGAAAAATTTAAAATCGGTCTAATTTGGCTGTAACACTATTTTTCGAAAATGTTCTCTACTAACTTTTTAGACCTTTGTATCCTGCTTATGCGTATGAAGTTTCATTAAAATCGGTTCATACATTTCGAAAAATAACGGCTTGAAAGTTTGTATGAAATGCCGTACGGCGTAAACGCTCTTAAGTATAAGTTCATTAGCTCAGGTTAGTAATTAATTTTTCTAGCAATTCTTTTGTTTTATAAAGTTAGTACGTTTGGTTTACACGTCTTAACACTTATTACTTAAACTGTGATAATTTTATACTATAATAATCTGTAAATATTTATAATTTAATTAAAGTCAGGCATATTATAAGTTAGGGGATTACATCGCGGATAAAAATGCCTGGCTCAATGCTGGTCCTGCTCCACAACCACAACTAATTGATTAACACTTGAAAATACTGTTGGAGCTGCTGAAGATTATAAGACTATCTTTGCATTGTATAGACTCAATTTCCTTTGTATTGTATAATTGCATAGCACAGATGTGAGTTCTATGTATGTACTATAACTTATTTACCATTTACCGGGTATGTCTTTCATTGACTTGAATGTGCCCTGGCGGCTGATAGTATGTCATGCTCACACAAACGTCTCGCTGACGGTGGCGTGTGTGTTGGATCATTTAGCTCCCTTCAAAATGGTTGAGCTGAATGGTGCTGATCTATGCGTCAAGTCCGTGAACGGGCGCCGTCAGTTGGGGCTGGTCATCACTCAGCTGCCTCGGCTTATTTTTAATTATTTTATTTTTGAATTGTTGTTTTCTTACTATTTGCTCTGGACGCTTTAAACGCGTACGCGTTCCTTTTAACATCGTTCTCACATTTAATTGTAAATTCAACATTAATGATGTAACTAATATTTTTGTAAAAATATAATTTAAAAGAGTGTCCATGGATTTCTTCTCCATAGGTACCTACGCTTTGGAATGGGCAACTAGCTTCATATTTTCTGACTGAACGACTTCCTGACAATTCAAAAGTGCCTGTAATGTTTTAATTGAAATAAATGGTTTGAGTTTGAATTGTTTACGATAGTACGTGTTTATTAAATAACTGTGTTTTAAGTAGTAAGTACTATTTTATTGTAAGAATGCCTCGAAGAAGAACCAACCTCTCCCAGTGTAGCAGAAATGCTAAAAGGATGAGATTGGTTCAATCACAGGAATCTGAGGAAGGTCGTGAGGCAAGGCTCTCTGCAATTCGGGAACATCAGGCTAGGCTTCGTGCTACAGAAACTTCGACTCAGCGAAAATCTCGACTGAATTCAAATCCTTCTCGAATGATGACAACTCGAAATAGGGAAAACGGCCCGGGGAACAACGAAAGGCACGTTTATCTCTCGATCGCGAAGCTCACGCGCTATCGCGTGAGTCTGAGACTTTTGCTGACAGGGAAACCCGCCTGAGCTCCCAGAGAGTACGGACAACAAATGCTCGATCCCAGGAGACACAGGACGAACGGGAAATACGTCTCACTGCTGATAGTGAAGCTCATGCACTATCGCGTGAGTCTGAGACTTTCACTGATAGGGGAATTCGTCTGAGTTCTCAGAGGGTTCGGACAGCAAATGCTCGGTCTCAGGAAGCACAGGAAGAACGAGAAATACGTCTCACTGCCGATCGTGAAGCTCAAGCACTATCGCGTGAGTCTGAGGCTTTCACTTATAGGGAAATTCGCCTGAGTTCTCAGAGGGTTCGGACAGCAAATGCTCGGTCTCAGGAAACACAGGAAGAACGAGAAATACGTCTCACTGCCGATCGTGAAGCTCAAGCACTATCGCGTGAGTCTGAGACTTTCACTGATACGGAAATTCGCCTGAAATCTCAGAGGGTTCGGACAGCAAATGCCCGGTCTGTAGACGGTATATGTAATTCAAAATATGCTGCCCGAAAAGTCACTATTCCACGCGGACGAAGTCGCGGGCACAGCTAGTTACAAATAAAGCTTCTAGCCTACTCAACACTATTTGATTGACAACTCAGGTACTTGAATTACCAATCAAGTTGTGTCATGTGAAGATAAATTGGCGGTAAATCTAATATTTATTTATTACATATATGTTATATATATATTTTCAAATATAAAAAGTCATCGGGTAGAACAGACTTTAGTCTAGGTCCATAAAGGCATTTTTATCACAGCGTAATTTGTTCGCGCACTATATTTTCAACGCTCTTCTTAGCGTCGAGAGGTGAAAATCCAGTGCGCGAAAACAAATCGCGCGTACGAACCTGGGTTTACATTTTATTAAACAAATTAAATTAATTTTAAACCATCAAGATAACTTTATCCCGGAATCATCCCCTGCTGGGTAATGGCTTCTTTTCCCTTCTCAATCATTATCAAGTTGTTGAATCATAATTGGGGTCAAACATTTAGTTTTCTAAACTCATGCGGTTGATTGGATTCTCAACTCTGCCTTTTAATCAATCCAAAATTCGAGCTTAGAACTTTTAATTGGCAGCATCATTAATAGAAACTACAAATTTTCGTTTAGAAATCGCAGAACTTTCACGAATTCAGTATTTTACTAGATCAAGTTTGTTTTATTTTTATCCTAATTATTTGTTGTTTTTTAAAAATAATAAATAAAATAATTTATTCGCGTAAAACATAATATACAAAGGTGTTAAGCATAGGTCAGAGTGGCACAAACATGTTTAGCTAAGATAAAACATAGCGTGCAAAAATTTAATGTTACAAGGTAATTATTAATTTAATGTCAGTAATCATAATGTCAAATTTTAACACTTTCGAACCAGCAACGCCTTATAACGACAGATTTTCACAATTTATTGTTAACTCACCATCTAATCACGGCTAATAAAATATGATATTATTGTCACAACCTCTCACAAGGCCAGGAAGCCATAGTAAGTTTCATAAGTTGAACTTTTGCGCGGCAACACTTGCATGTGTCAAACATCTAGAGCTACAAAAAATTTTATTTTGGCGCGGCGTATTGTTGTCGTCTATTGCGTATTAATGCGTACACGCTTGCAAGTGTGTAGCACTTGCAAGCGTGTACGCATTAATACGCAACGTCTGAAGTCAACGTCATCTGAAATCGACTTCTTTTGACTTCGTGTTTAATCTTATACCACTCTACGATACTTGAAGAGCAGAACGCTTATCAACATATGTCCATTTTGTATGAGAAAATATTGTGTTATAATGTGTGCACCTCACGAGAGCGGTGCTGGGCCGAACGGGTTAATAACAAAACCTCTTTAGAGAGGATGATCCTAATAAAACGATGCTAAAATAAACATCGCTTTGATTAGTCAAAGCGACGTACATTTTAGCATCATTTACATCGAAATTAAGAGAAACCTTCGCTTCTCGTGTTTCTGTACCAAAGCTAATTCTTGGATCTAGTCGTACAGCACTGTTCAATTCATCAACATTAGCGGCTGACAGGCTGAGGTCTTCCCGCGAATTGTTATAAATTGCTACCGCAATGTGACTTAGACGTTGCTTGCTGAATTTGCTTAAACATTTTCCTAAGTCTTTAGTTTGAGTCTTGCAATTTATTTTGCAGCTTTGGAATTGGTCAAGTTTGTGTTGCAAAAATGTTCATGTGTTGTTCTTATTTTATTACTAGCTGCGCCCCGCGGTTTTACCCGCATAAGTCTCTATCCCGTGGAAGTATCGGGATAAAAAGTAGCCTATATCCATGGTGTCAGCTACGTCCATACAAAATTTTATTAAATTGGTCCAGCCGTTTGAGCGTCAAGAAGTAACATACATATAAACACACACACACACACACCCACACCCACACTCATACACACAAACTTTCGCATTTATAATATTAGTGTGATTGTAGTTGTGATTACATTGATTGAATTTTAGATAAGTCGTTTTAGAGAAAGCACAATTTAAGGGGTTTACAGGACCTAAACACAAAAAACGCAAGTTTAAGAAACAATAAAAGTAGGTATATGATCGAGTACAGTAAACAAAATCAGAAAAAAAAATGATATTCTTCAGGATATAGGTAAGTGTGTTGAAAACATAATACATCTCATTTGATACGATAGAAAAAAATCATGAAGATACCTCTAAAAACTTTCTTTTTACAATAAAAACCATAGTAATATACATACAATCATTATGATTTTATGTCAGGTTATTCTAGCAACATACTAAAGCACTAATGTTTTATTTTTTTAATCCAAACAATAGATTTTTTGTAAATAGATAATTGCTTCATATTTTGCAATAAATTACCTACCAGTGTTGTGTCATCGCGCTTCTCTTTCTTTCGGTCATGAAGTCGCCATAAGTCCCGCGAAGACTTCAGTTTTAAAATTATACAAAATTATTTAAAATATCGAACATTCACTACCATGCATAAGATTATTTACCAGCTCATTATGAAAATATCCGTTCATAGAAGCTATTTTACGTCGGCTTATTCTAATAATTGGATATTCATTTTCATCATGTAGACGAGAGAGAGAGATCGAGTTCAAGACAAAAAGCTGTGTCTTACTCTTCTCTGACACTACTGAACTATGACTATTTACTGGACAGCCTGTATTTTTCTGTGGGAATAAAAGTAGAATCAGTATGTATTTATATGTATCTCTTCTTTACATTCAATTGTTCATTAAAATACCTTGTTCCCAATCATATGAACAATTGTTATTTCGACCTACACATTTGGTTGTTTGGTGAAATCCATTATAAGTTTCTGTTCCAGACCATTACTAGAGGGTACAACTTGTTTCAGGGCAGCTAACTTTGTTATTTAGTTCTCAAAGTCCCCCTACAAAGTACCCCTAGGTATCTAACGTTAATTTCCAAATCCCGAGACCCAAGTTCGAAGTCTCAATGGCTAGAATATTATATTATGAGATTATTGTTTCATTTGAAATGAAAAAGCATGAGGAGGATTCTAATTATACTTAGAACCGCTAAACTTTACATTATGTGGGAGAGAGTCTGCAAAAAGTGATTTTATTTTTCGAAAACTGTTGCAAAACATTCGTCAAATAGATTCAGAGAGAGATAGAAAGCGATAGAGAGATTGAGATAGAAAGATTCTTGTATTGGCAAGCAAATACTTTTATTTCTCTCGTTCGTTGCGAAAATTAACCTCGAAGCCAAGGAAATGCTCGTCCGAAAGTCTCACGCAATATTTTGAGTATGTAATAAAATCAAGTCCCTCATCTCCCTAAAATATTATACAAAATAAGATTTTCGTTGATAAGTAAACATAGGGTTGTCTACCACCATAATTTTCAAAGTAAATGTTCTTACGCAACTGTGTTTCGTGAGTTCCCCCTTGCATTACATAAAGTAAATATATGCTTTTGTACTTATACTCGTATATATATATTTGGAGAGGCTGTTTTCCTTTTCAAATAATTTCCAGTGTTTGTTTTTTCAGCACTGCCAATTGAGAGAAACGGAAACGTTCTCACTTGTTTGAACATGTTAATTATGAGCCGAGTTTGAACTTGTTACTTGAAGAAATTGTCGAGTTGAGTGTGTCAGTGTATCAGAATTTTCTTGTGAGTTGAAGTTCTCTTTATTATACATTTTAAAAGTATTTATGAAAATTCGTTTGTTTTGTCTTGTTCCTTTCAACGTCTGACGTTTGTAGGTTTGTATCATATCAATTTGACTAGTATCATTTTTAACCGAAAAAGGAGGAGGTTTCTCAATTCGACCGTATATATGTTTTTTTTTTTATGTTTGTTCGTGGATAACTTCGTCGTTTATGAACCGATTTTGATAATTATTTTTTTGTTGGAAAGGATATATGCCAAGGGTGGTCCGATGATAAGGAAACCAGGATCTGATGATGGCATCTCAGTGAAATCGAGGGGAACATTCGAAAATCATAGGAGCGACTAGTGCGTTTGTTAACTTTTTCATTAAGTATTTTAAAGCACTACAATTTAATGAAGGCCTGGAGTCGATCTGATGATGGAGCCGAAAGACAGTCGAGGGGACTCCTCAACGATTTCCAGCAGTTACCTTGTGTTTGGGCTTGATTAATTTGTATTGATGTGAACTTTACACCTAGATGGGTTGTGACTGTCATTAGCGGTCTGATGATGAAGACGAAGGACAGTTAAGGGAACTCCTCAACAGTTTACAGTAGCTACGTTCACCGATCACTCGAAGACGGCTGGACCGATTCCAAACGTTATGTTTTATTTGAAAGGGTATACTCTCGAGGTGGTCCCATTATCATCAAGTTGGGATTTGATGAGAGGATCCCATGGAAATCGAGGGAAACCCTCAAATTTTATAGGCGAACCTATAGCGATTTGGGTATTTTTTAAAGAAACTTGAGCATTTGCTCACGGAAATCATCATTTGGTAAAGTGGAGCTGATGATGAAGACCACAGATGACCATCGGAACTACTCAATGACAAATATTTCAGGGGTTGCGATTCGATTACTTTAATATGGTTGCTAAGCAATTTATGCTCGTCACAATGCGTATGCTGGAGGAGTTCTCCTGGTTCTTACCGGGAGAACTCCTCAACAATTAACGTCCCAGCATCAGGAAAAGCAATATTTTGTAAAAGGTGATGAACAGTTGACATTAGGCTATTGTAACTTAGATAAATTACAAACTGACCAACTAAAAAGTGAAAAATAAAAACATTTTTACAAAAAAAAAACAACCGACTTCCAAAAAACAAACACTACAAATTGATAAATAACTTTAATTTCGGAAGTCGGTGTCTTTGGTTTCGCATTTTCGTTTATCGACACCGACTTCCGAAATTAAAGTTATTTTTCAATTTGTAGTGTTTGTTTTTTGGAAGTCGGTTGTTTTTTTTTTGTAAAAATGTTTTTAAAATATACTTTTGGATTCTAATGGCAACTTAGAAAATACAGGGTTTAAAAACCTGTTGCAGTAAGGTAGGTAGTCTTCTAATTCACATGACCTCTCAAGCTCCGCTAATGAGACACAATTGATTTTCTATTGAATCGTACTACACAGGGTACGTGCGAAGCTTGACCGGTTAAAAATTCATCTAATCAAATGACATGTGGATTATTTGAAATCAATTTCTATATTACAGAAATATTTTTTCTTTCTCCATATACCATAAACATAATCAGCCTATAATGTTCCCACTGCTGGGACACAGGCCTCCTCTCGGTGAGAGGGAGTGGGCCGTAATCCACCACGCGGGCCCAGTGCGGATTGGCAGATGTCACATGTCTTCGAATTTTTGGTTCTAGGACATGCCGGTTTCCTCACGATGTTTTCCTTCACCGTTTTGAGAGCAGTGGTGATGAAATAATTTACACAAAGTAAAGCGCCCGTCTGGGTTCGAACCTATGACCTACAACTCGTAAGTCGCGGCTGTTACCACTTGGCCACCACTGCTCTCTTTTTTTCTTTCTTTTTCTTTCTCCGGTACTAAGTTACTTTAGTCAAAAAGTCCCTTGTTGTTATTATTTATTATTCAATAGGTGGCTGATAATGCGTACTGCATCACTTACAATCACAATTTGAATCATTTTGCTAAACCATTGCTTCATAATATGTTCAAAAAATGTACATATCTGCTTGACAACGTCAATAATGCAATGAATGTTGTTGAATTGTCAAAATGAAGGCCATGCTGTTTCATATGAATTTCATACCTACAGCAATATAACTAGTACCTCACAAGCTGTTATATCCAACTAGCAGCGCCCCGCGGTTTCACCCGCATAAGTGTCGATCCCGTTGGAACATCGGGATAAAAACTATCCTATGTCCTTCTCCGGGATGCAACCTATCTCTCTGCCAAATTTTACCGAAATCCGTTAAATGGTTTAGGCGTGAAAAGGTAACATACAGACAGACAGGGTTACTTTTAAATTTATAATATTTGTACGGATTCATGAAATACAAAATCGGCGAGCAAAAAACAGGGCTAAGCATACAGAAAAGACGACGTATGCTAACCCCACTAACATATGAAACAAAAAGTAGAACGAGAGAAAGAGAAAGAGCAACAAATAAAACACAACAATAAACCTGATAAACTTTGCTCCTTCCATTTCCATGTCATCGGGAATGTAAAACAAATGGCCAGCACATAAAATAAAACCAACGTTCTTTATAAATGCAGCAGCAATTTCCCCCAGAGTTATCATTCACGTATCTGAAATATTATCCAACTATATAGAATTGCCGATACGCGTAAATTATGTCACAATCCAGGTAGGTATTGTCGTGGAATCGGTTTTTGTTATTATCGCTTTGATTCTCATGATGGGAGATTGAATTTTAATTGAAACACGTTAAGCCTTTGTGGGTGCTTTTTGGAACCTCCTACAGATTTGAGGATTAAGGTATTAAAAATAATTTGATGCTGATGAATCAGAGAGAGGTTGAGGTTGTGTTTAGTTTTCTATCTGCAATTTCCCTAGCGCATGTATTTAATCGTATCTCTAATAATTACCATTTTGAGCTCCTAAAAATTTTGAACACTCTAATATAAAGGATAACGCCTCTTTTTGTTAACGTAAAAAAAAACAATTAGGTTACTAGTACCGCGTAATAAAGAGATCACAATGGAAATTTTTCGCTGATCAACTTTAACAGTTCAGATAATAAAATAAAAATTAAAACCGAAAGAGAAGCGCTATAATTAAAAAAGGTCCTCATCGTTTGAAGTTCATAAATTTGTTTGGCACGCAGTTAAATATTTCCATTTTCCACGTCATCATCATCATCTGCCTAGCCTTTTCCCAACTAAGTTGGGTTCAGCTTCCAGTCTAACCAGATGAAACTGAATACCGTGGTATACAAAACATACATACAATTCTCTTTTCCACGTATTTGAAGCAAATACTGTATTATCTCTTACTGATTCTGTTTTTCTGAAAAGCTTTTACAATTTGTAAGTTTCTGTTTTTTAATTGTATTGTTTTTAATCGAAATATACTAACTAGCGGCCAGCCCCGGCTTCACACGGGTAGATTTACAAAAAAGAACAAAAACTTTAAAAATTATAAATTTAAATACACTCTTGGCTGACTTTCCATGCTTAAAACACCCGATCAAGTGTGTTTTTGACAAAACAAACAATCAAAATCATCCCTTTGGGAGCTATGATGCCGCAACAACCCACAGAAAGAATAGATTGCATATTTTAACATGAAAAAGTAGTTATTGTGACATAACTGTAATAGTTAGACATATGGTATCGGCGACTTTTTGCAGATATTGATGTCTTCTATGAAATTGTAGTACTTTGCTCTATTGTCCATAGTTTTCGCAGCGTACGCGACATAAGGATTTTTTTTGGTATTTTTTTCACACCTTGGGTTACATTATCGAAGTTTTCATACGGATCCCTAACTTTTTTGAAAATATTCTATCGCCTATGTTCATCAAGGATAATCTAGGATTCTAATGTTGAAAAATTTTTCAAATCGTTCCAGTAGTTTCGGAGCCTATTCAATTCACACAAACAAACAAATTCCTCTTTTTACAATATTAGTGTAGATTATTTAAATTTCAATTTTGTAAGTTCTTCTCACAGAAACTAGATACTTTTTTACTTTTGTGTACGATAGTCAAAGCATCGAAATAAGTTTTAGTCCAACAAGTGTATTACCATTACCAAGAAGTATAAATGCTTACCAAGCCTATTTGACCAATATAATGTAGTGTAGACTAGCTTCTGCCCGCGACTTCGTTCGCGTGAAATTTTCTCCTCCCCCATTCACCCTCTTAGGGAATTTCGAAAAACCCTTTCTTAGTGGATACCTACTCTTCACAAAGAACACATACTCCAAATTTCATGTCTCTAGGACCAGTGGTTTAGGCTGTGCGTTGATATATCAGTCAGTCAGGACTTTGAATTTTATATGTATAGATGGAACAGGAAATATCGGGAAAGGAAAATATTGCAAGAGATACAATGATTTCAAAGAGGTTATGTGCCTTGAATTTGAAATGGGCACTATGATTTGCACCAAAACGCATTACCGTGATAGATGCAAAACTTGTGCGAAACGATCGTGGCACGTTTTATCTTACTAGCAGTTTAGTTATCTCATAACTTATTACAGTCACGCCTAATCCCCAATGGTTTGCGCAGAAGTAATAACAACCACATTTCAGTTATGTTTAAGAGCGTTTATGCCGTACGGCATTTCATGCAAATTTCAAACCCTTATTTTTGAAATGAATGAACCGATTTTAATTAAACTTTATACGCATAAGCAGGATGCAAAGGTCTAAAAAGTTAGCAGAGAACAGTTTCGAAAAATTGTGTTACAGCCAAATTAGATCAATTTTAAATTTTTCATAGAAACAGAAATTTCCAGTTATCTTTTTTAAATAAGATATTTTGAAAATATTCTCTACTAACTTTTTAGGCCTTTGTATCCTGCTTATGCGTATGCGTAAGAAGTTTCATTAAAATCGGTTCATTCATTTCGAAAAATAACGGCTTAAAAGTTTGTATGAAATGCCGTACGGCGTAAACGCTCCCAAGTCCCATGTAATAGAGTGCGAGTTTAGTGCGATCAACCGGGCCAGCACACATTTAGACTGCGACTGGAAAAATTTCCAAAACCCAATAACTCTACCCTGGGGATCGAACCCAGGACCTCAGGCTCAGCTGTAGCGGTTGCGACCACTAGAGCAACGAGGCCGTCGTTTAGTTATTTCTGAAACTATTATAACTGTTGTTGACTGCCTGAATCTGAATTTGCTGATCTTGGATCGAGACGCAAGTTAGGAAGCGCGTTGTTGGGCTTTACCATTAAGAGTTACTTAGTAGTAGCCCAAAGTACAGACTTACATAATCAGCCTATAACGTTCCCAGACTTCCCACTGCTGGGACACAGGCCTCCTCTCTGTGAGAGGGAGTGGGCTGTAATCCACCACGCGGGCCCAGTGCGAATTGGTAGATGTCACAATGTCACATGTCTTCGAATTTTCTCATGTAAGACTTGAAAATAACTAGCAAAATGAGTGATGTGAATATATAGGTGGACCGACGATCTTGTGAAGGCCGCAGGAACCCGTTGGAGGTGAGAAGCACAGAACCGGTCGAAGTGGAGGTGCTTGGGGGAGGCCTATGTCCAGCAGTGGACGTCTTTCGGCTGAAATAATGAAATATGGAATAATAATACGTTTCTCGGGGCTTTCTATAGGGTAGTGGCTAAATATTAAACAGCCTTACGGATCGATCAAAGGTAAAGCTATGCTTGACGAGGTCATTCCTTGAATGGTTGACTATCCATTACATATCGAGTCCCCTCAGTGGCTCGGAAAGCACGTTAAACCGTTGACCCTGACTGTTATTTTATAGGCGTCTTTCGGCTGAAATGATGATGATGATGAATATACCACTGCCTAACCCTCTGAGAATATACCTCGGTGTAATGTTATGTATCAAAACTATTTCTAGCCATAACGTTCGGGGTCGTTCAACCGGTGTTGTAAGTCAAAAGCGAAGGGTAGCAGGTAAGACGTATGGTCGTTCTCGGGTCATTGCACTAGTTCGACTTGAATTTGGAAGGTTGATATACAAGTCAATAGTTGATACAATTTGTTTTGGACTTATTTACCATATCATATAAAAGTTATACTGGATTATTGGTAAAACATTAACAACCTCTTAATAGGTCATTGTACTCATCATTATGAACAACTTTTACTTTGGGACCAAACCTGATATCGCGAAAAAAAAATCAGCTGTTCCCTACATTTATGTTCGTATAACTCGTCAAAATGTAGGGAACAGCTGATTTTTTTACGCGATTTCAGGTTTGGTCCCATAGTGAAAGTTGTTCATAATGATGTACTCATCATTATGAACAACTTTTGATGACAATGACCTTTTAAGAGGTTGTTAATGTTTTATCAATAACCCTGTATAAAGAATTCAATTTTAAACAGCAAGTTGAACAATTTCGATTCATAAATACGACAATATTCTCTCAGAGTGTAGTGCAGTTCCAAAAAATCATATGTCCCAAATGTCAAATAATAATTCATTTCATCAGCACTGCTCTGGAAAGAAATGAAAACATCGTGCGGAAACCGGCATATCCTAGAACCAAAAATCCGAAGGTATTTGACATCTCCAAGGCCATTCCCAGGCCCACTGTGGAGTGGGCCTGGGTGGTCGATTATGACCTGCTGCCTCTCACAGAGAGGCCTGTGTCCCAGCAGTGGGAACTTTATAGGCTGGTTATGCTATTTATGGGTTTTTGTCCCACATGTCAAAGTTAGCATAAGAACTCAGCTGTCACCAATGAGACACAATTGCTTTCTGTACAAACTACCTACCGAACTTAAGAAGTCTGTCAAACAGACGAGGGCAAAAATCGCATCTACAGAACATAAAAAGTCAGTAAACCGAAAAATTACCAAATCGCATCAGCCACAGAAAATAGCCAAAAATAAATCATCTGAGATACAATTTCAGATAGGCAATGCTTTCTCCGCGGGGGCATGAAGCCCAAAATTGTTTTAGACCTAAAATGGCCGAAGCAATTATACGTGAACTTATTTCTCAAACCATTAAAGCCTTAGAACATTGTTCAAGGATCGTTGAGTCTTCGTTAATGGAAGATCATGGCTTTCGAACTGTGCTGAAAGATGAAAGAAATGAGAAAAGTTTTCTGAAGAATTTAGACTGCATGGATTTGCGGAGATAGGCCAACTTTTGAATGGTGGCGACTTTGATAACGTTCTAAATTATAATACCTACCTACAGTCCAGTCCTCCAATCCTTTTATGAAGATGTATAGTAATTGATCTGCGAGACATACCTTTTATAATTTATCGTCGTCTTGATGACAGTTCAACCTGTAAAGAAGAAAAGATAAATATTAGCGTCATTTTTTTTTCTAACTGTTAATATTAACATCTCCATCAAAACAGGCGTAATTAACTATATGTTATGTTATCATTTAACCAAAAGACGGCCTCTGCTGCACAAAGCCCCTTCCTGATTAATATTAATGGTGGTTGACAAGAATGGACCCAACTGACAGTCAATCTTGGTGACCATCGTTGGATTGCCAACGTTAGAGACAAATTGAACGGTTTGCCTACTTGTTTGTCACGGACACCCATACCCTTCAGAGTGGACTGGAGCGACTCAGTATGATAGCTGAAATATGTAGGTATTATATGGGCAGGTGGTGTAAAAATAAACAGGACTTGATATATTTTTTACTAGCTTCCGCCCGCGACTCCGTCCGCGCGGATGTCGGTCTTCGCGTGGATGGTTTATTTCTCCATTTTGAGTAACTCTGACAATGACATCTTATAAATATCTATTGGACCCAAATACGGCTAAGCCTATAATAATTAAGGAGATCCCTCTATTGAGCTACTGCTGTTGAGCTCGCGTTCTATAGTAAGTATTTTTTCCATAGTAATTCCGACCTTGATAAGTAGCATGTAGCAGTAAATTACTGACAGTGACGAAAAGTTTGCAATAATAAAAAAGTGATCGTGACAATGCGACAAAAAGTTAATTGAGAGCTTCAGCATACACAACATTGTTAGTGAGCTCGTCCGGAATATGAACATGAAGATTTCTTGGACTGCTCACACGGGAAAGAGCTACGTAAAGTTGCCCGTGTGAAAAACAACTCGCGGTAAGATCTACGCCAGCAACTCCTAGGGTCTGACCTTGAGCCTTATTTATTGTCATGGCGTAACACAAAGCTACAGGAAACTGTATTCTCTTAAATTGAAATGGAAAATTATCCACTACGGGTAATGCAACGTGTGTTCGCGGTTCTACAGAACAACGTCTATGAATAAAACCGAAAAATAAGATTTTTTTTTTCTACGTATTTTTCCAGGATAAAAAGTATCCTATTTTATGCCCAGGATAATAAGGTATAATTATACCAAGTTTCATCGAAATCGAACCGTTAGTTTTCACGTGATGCCTGCATATACAGACAGACAGACAGACAGACAAAAATTTTTTTAATCACATATTTGGGTTTGGTATCGATCCAGCAACACCCCCCGCTATTTATTTTTTCAATATTTTCAATGTACAGAATTGACCCTTCTACAGATTTATTATATGTATAGATTCGGGCAGAGTTTTCCCTTACAATTATTGTTATTTAGTGAGTACACAAAATCATCGTTCCGGGCTTTTATAGACGACTGGCTGGCGGGCGGCTACTTCACCCCTCCTGGCTCCGAATTTGGTAGGGCAAGGCTCACGTAGTGGGGAAGTGACGTAGCGGCTAGGCGTGGCGGGCTTGACAGCCGGCTGGTTAGCGACATCTAGCGTTGCAGAATATAACCCAGATAAAATACTTCAGAATAACCTAGTGACTAAAACCGGAATAGTATAGAATACTCTTTATTATATACACCATAAATATTATAAAATAAAATATAAATTTAATGTAGAAATTTTACAAGGGGTGACACAGTGGGTGGTCTTATCGCTAATAATGTTTTTTTAAGGACAACCATTGGATGGATTAAGAGGGAATAGGGCGTGCGATTCTCCATACAAATGTATTCCCTTTTTTGTTCCTGAATAATGCCTCTACAGCATTTTTTTTTTCATAAAATCTTGGTCATCTGTAAACACATCCCTGTCATTTTCTTTTTTCAAGCAACTAATTAGTAAAGAAAATATGACCTTTTAAAAATTACAAAAATGCCCTATTTTTACCGCCGTGATTCGAGGACTACCAGACAAAGTAGAAAAGATTTTAACATACAAAAAGATAGGAACCTAAACATACTCTTTCTTAAAATGTAAAAAATAATTGAATCGGCTCAGTTTTCGAGGAGAAAAAAGGTGAATACGAAACAACGATCTCGTCAAAATTTATGTGAAAAATTCGGTCTGAGCTGCAGCTATCCCTATCACACACTACGGCGGCAGACTTGAGGTAAGGCGACGGCAATAGTTTTTTCAAATACCTATTTTTCAAATTCCACCCAGGCTCCATCCCCTCTTAAGGGTGAAAGGAGAGACTATACTGCAGGTAGTCTGTGATGAACCAACAAGCCAGAAATTTAATCAAAGTCCATCATAGCAGCTGAACACTATAAAGGAAACAATTATGTTCCGAATTTCAGTTAAATATGACTGCCGCTACAACAGCAGTCGTAAACCAATCTTGTAATAACATTTCGCCTGTGTTTATTGAGCAATTAGTTGTTGCAATAACAATTTAACTGTTCAAGTCGTCTACGAGGTAATTAACTTCGGAAGACATTATTGGACTTGAAATGGTCCCAATATGGTGAAAGCTGAGATGAATGAAAATCTTAGCAATAAGGTGGTACTGAATATTTTATTGTTTGACCAGATCCCTTCCGTTCGTTTTTTGGTATGTATGTATATCAAACATTTCAAGCTTACAGCTTAACCTTCATCATGTACACTTCATTATTTCTCTAACTCCTTTCGTCTGTCTTATACGTTAGTGCCGCCGTTAAGCCGGATTCAGACTACTGTGTTGTGTCGTGTCGTGACGCCTTCTGACGCAGTGTGAGCCAATCAAAACTCGTTGTAATTTGACGTAGTTCTGAACAGATTTGTTTGATTGATGTATCTCCAGTTACGACACTACACGACACAGTAAATTGTATGTGGCTTTATTCGTCGGGATATAAAAAAACAGAAGATATGTTTTTTAAAAAAGAAAAAGAATTATAATATATAGCTACCTCAATTGATCAATGAAGGTCGGGCTATTATTGTTCTATGCTGTACTGTTTATTGTAGCATCAGAGTTGACGCAGTCAACCAAAAATGAGACAGTTAATAATATACTCGTAACATACTAACAAGTCAGTGGTCACCAGAAGACCACAATCAATTTTAAACCTAATTCCTGACTGCTAAGAGATTACTATCGCGTCTCGCCGTTTCAAGTCCAGTAAATTGAATATCCTTGTGTATCGTACAGGAAATCTCCTTCCCCATAACAAAAAACGAGTGTAATGATAAGCCAAAACAGCCATAATCTTAACTTTATTTACAAAAATATCTGCTTGTACCACTTCCTTATGCCTCCATTAATCCCTAGAGCTCCCTTGATCTTACAAACGCCATTGCTTTTTCAGAATGTCCCTCAAGCGGGTATCTAAAACTCGATGTTTCGAATACGGCCATAACTGGAACGCCCCGTTTCACATAAGTTGCGTCACTTCGGTCCGTGTCAGCGGAAAGTGGCGTATAAGACCCGGTCCGACTCGCCGTTGCGCAAATCTCTTAAAATAATAAGGAATAGGAAGATGGCTGCCGGGACGGCTTGGAAGATGGTTTGGGCTTGCATTATTCATTGTAATAAATTGGAGTTCACCGGGTACAAGGCATGGGGTTTGTTACTAGCTTATAGGACTTTTGTATGGGTTTTCGGAGCAGTTATAAACTATATTTATGAAGGACTTGTCGCTGGCTTGTTTGAGTTACTTTTATGACGTGATTGTCGTAGTAATTTCTTCAAGTAAATAAATGTTTTAACAACTAAATTAATGTTCTGTTCCGTTTTTTTCCAGATATTGCTTTTAAGACCTATGTTTTAAAAGAAACGTATATGTAACGCTGATATATATCAATAAAAAGAAAAAGTGAAAATTACAGATGACTACTAATAAGATTTCCAGAAACGTCTTTCATTTGCTTTTCATTGAAATTAAACCAAGTTACAAAGAATAAGAAACGTCTCCTCGCAAAGTTCTCCAATTGTCTGATTCAATCGTAGATCTTGCAAACTTTGCACTCAAATCGAACAAGTTTTTATTACACCAAATTATATTCACTATCTCTCCCTTTATTTCCCGATAAGTTAGATAATATTTGGATACTTTATGGATCGTTTATTCCGAAGTGCGACCGTTTCGGTTGACTAACCGAATGATTTGTCTGAAAATCCCAATTGCAGCGGGACTTCAAATAAAATTTCGTTGAATTTTCGTTCGCTCATATTTCTTGGGTTCCGATTTGGATAAGGTTACTTTCATTCTTTCTTTGAATTCTTTTACCGATAAGTTATTTCGAGCTTCAAGGATTTAAAGGAATGCTCGTTGGTTTCGATTTATTTCTGAATTTTATTCCGAAAATCAGTTGCTCTTTTGTTGAATGGGCTATAATAAGTTGTTACTTGAGTAAAGGCTTTTGGTGTTAATGGCACATTCGCATGTAGCGTTCAAAATCTCAAAACGTCCAGTCACGAGCATAAGTATGTATGTATACACTTGGCTTTATTTAAAGGCGATTTTCTCCTTTATTTTTGAATGAAATTTTATATTATTAGGAACATAGTATTTTTGAAGCCATAGGTTTATGTAAAGTGTCGTAATTCAACGTTGCATTCGTTATTTTGTGAAAAAATTGTTATTAAAAGTTGCCAACTGTTGACATATTAGTACTCGTGACTGTCCACCGTCACATGGACCTACTATAGGTACGTGATGCAATGTAAATAATTTATACTCCATTTGAACTAGGATTAGATATTTAAATCAACCTTTTTTACAGTCCCTTCAACCGATTTTGACTTCTATACCGTAAGCATAAGGATGGTATTAAAAGAAAAAAAAGTGGTTACAATACCAACTGTTTACTGCAGCTGCCATATGTCATGCCACCAACGGAACAGAATTCAAAATCATTTTCATCTCTAGTCTTATTTCAAATGGAGCATAGGTGGATGGAAATCAATAAAAATCAAATATATTGGTAGTAAGAGTGGTAACAGTGGCTGAGTCGTGGTGCCCCAGTGGTAGTGTCCCAGACCTACGAGTTTGTAGGTCGTGGGTTCAAACCCAGCCAGGCACTTTACTTTGTGTAATTTATTTCATCATTGCTGTTAATACGGTGAAGGAAAACATCGTGAGGAAACCGGTATATCCTTGAACCCGCACTGAGCCCGCGTGATGGTTTACTGACTACTTCCTCTTAAAAAGAGGAGGCCTGTGTCCTACCAGTGGGAACGCTATAGACTGATTATGATCTAAGAAGTAAGATAGCAAACAGACTGGTAAACATCGAAACTAGAAAAATAGATGTTAAAACCTGGTTTGTAGTAGATTATGTTGATTTTGTTCAAATACACATTTAAAATAATGGGTTCAGCTGTGCTAAAATCGACGCTGTTTTATTACACCTGTCACATTTCGGAGTTATTCGGACCCGATTTCATCTCAAATTTCCAACATTTAATATTTTTGAACAATCTGAAAATTCCAAATATCAGAATCCTTTGGTTATGACCGGCTGTTGAAACGGCAGAGTTCGGAGATTTATGAGGTTCAAATAAATCGTAGGTATTGTAACATTGATATCGACGTGAACTCTATAGAAAGAGTTCCCTTTCGAGTGTCAGCCGTTTGAACAGTATTTCAACTGCTTCGACGTGGGTTTTTGAACTTATAAATAATAGGGATCGTGACATATTGTTGTAATATGTTCGGAGCTTACACGCGCCGAGGCTTACTCGTAGGCAGAAAAATATTTTTTCATTTCTTCGAAAAATATTGCGCTCAACATGGCGAAGAATAGCGTTCCACAAAGTACAGACGCCAGCACATCAAGCTACCCTAAACTGTCAAATTTTCCCAATCAACTTTAAACCTAATGCGTTAGCGATAAAGTTGAAAATCGATTAAAGAAATGTTAAACGCGTTTAACACCCTGCCCTGGAGCACCATTGTGGAGGCACTCCGGTATCACCGGGTGCCGCCCTACCTCCGTCGAATAGTCGAGGCGTATCTGACGGAAAGAGCCGTCAGCTACCCCGGTCGCGATGGGGAGTGGAACCGGCGAGAGATGTCGTGCGGTGTCCCACAGGGATCGGTCCTGGGGCCGCCTCTGTGGAACATCGGGTACGACTGGGTGCTGCGCGCCGACCTCCCTGATGGCGTCAGCGTGGTTTGCTACGCTGACGACACGCTGGTCCTGGCGCAGGGGAGGTCGCATCAGGCGGCGGCCGACGCGATGACACGCGGGGTTGCGATAGTCGTGGAGAGGATCCGGCAGTTGGGTCTCGAGGTGGCATTGCACAAGTCCGAGGCCATGTCGTTTCATGGGCCCCGGAACGCGCCGCCATCGGGATCCCAACTAACGGTAGGAGGGGTTCACATCGGCGTCGGGATGACGATGAAATACCTGGGTCTCGTCCTCGACAGCCGGTGGAACTTCGTGGAGCATTTCCGACGTTTGGCCCCCAAACTGGAACGGGCCGGGGCCGCCTTCAAGCGGCTCTTGCCCAACCTGGGGGGGCCAAACGCCTCCTGCCGGAGGCTTTACGCGGGGGTCGTGCGGTCCATGGCCATATACGGGGCCCCGGTGTGGGCGCGTTCACTGCGGCGGCGAGCCGCCCACTACCTGAACGCGCCCCAGAAGGTGGTAGCCATAAGGGCTATCCGGGGCTACCGCACGATCTCTGGCGAGGCGGCAAGCCTCCTTGCCGGACTGCCGCCATGGGATCTGGAGGCGATAGTCCTCGCGCGCCTGTATGAGTGGCGCGCGGAGGCACTACGCCGGGGGGAGGATCCGCTTCCGCGGCAAATCGCTGCGGAGCGGACGGATCTCCGGCGCGATCTCATGGCGGCATGGAAAGAGCGACTGTCGCAACCCAGCGCAGGGCACGCCGCGATAGCGGCGATAAGACCCCTCTTTGAGGAGTGGCTAGAGAGGCGCCACGGCGCCCTCACCTTTCGCCTGACGCAGGTCCTCACCGGACACGGAAGCTTCGGGAGGTTCCTGCACATCATCAGGCGGGAGGAAACGCCCGGGTGTCACCATTGCCAGGATCGCCCAGAGGACACGGTGGAGCACACGGTGGAGGTCTGCCCCGCTTGGGCGGAGCACCGCCGTGTCCTCGTAGAGGCGATTGGCAGCGACGGCGACCTCTCGCGTCCGGCCCTGGTGCAAGCCATGGTCCGGGGCGAGAGGGAGTGGGAGGCAGTCACCTCCTTCTGCGAAGCAGTCATGCTAGCGAAGGAGGTGGCGGAACGGCTCAGGGAGAGAGCCTCCCGTCCCAGCCGCCGCGGGAGACGCTCCGGGCGTCGGGAGCCGCGTGACGACTCCCGGCCACCGTAGGCGCGGGCCTGCGGGCGGAGAGTAATGGGTAGCTCACCGCCCGATCAGGACCAGGCCCGTGCCGGACGGCGCGTACGTGTTCCACGCGCGCCTCAAAGAGATGTCAGCATCGAGGAGGGGCCCCTTAGGGCCGAAGCCTGCCGGGTCAGCGGGATTGTCCGAAAGGGTTACCGCTGGCCTGGAACATAAAGGGCTAAGGAAGGAACACGGGTGGGTTTTAGTCAGTAAGAGTCTGACACTCCCTTCCGCTCCACCCAGAGCGGGAGGAGTCATTTGATGATTTCCCATCCACAAAAAAAAAAAAAAAAGGGTACCAGGGTACAAGATCTACTGTTCACTGGCGACATCCTGTGCGATCTACCAATTACTTTTTGCCTTGCCACGATCGATTACACTAATAGTCCGGTCGGCCAACCCTGGAATATACTATACATATTATATTATTATAATAAATACTATTATTATATATTAATTATTATATTATAATATAGAGTATCTCTTTGAATAGCTCACTATCTACTCTGTTATCGTAGGTATTCTGGAACAGGTTTCATCCATACCTCCATACTAATTTTATAAATGCGAAAGCGTGTCTGTCTGTCCGTTACCTCTTACGCTTAAACCGCTGAACCGATTTAGATGAAATTTGGTATAGAGATAGTTTGAGTCTCAGGAAAGGACATAGGATAGTTTTTATCCCGATATTCCCACGGGTTCGAACCTTATGCGGGTGAAACCGCGGGGCGCTGCTGGTAAGAAATAAGCATCACCTTTGTGCGTATTTGTCTGTTCTTTTCTTCCTGTCTGTTTATACGCGTGTACGTAAATGATTACCTCAATAAATAAAAAACAAAAATCAATATACCTATCTGTTTCTTTAAACCACATAAAAGCTATGTTATTGCACAGAAATATTTCATTATCAAACAGTATTATAATTCACTGAAAATGATTCTACATTAAAAACTGCTAGGAATTTACTGTGCCATAACCTAAGAATGTTCTAACTTTTATAAAAAAATAGACAAATTCTGCTACGCTCACGAAAAATAGAAGATTTGGCTGCCAATGGAACCACCAACTTAGAAGTCTAAAACCTGATATTTCCAAACAATATTAGAACGTGTAACACAATTAACGCAAGACCTCATACACCCCAATTAGAGTATTCAGTTAAAAGCATAATGACCAATTGTAAGAGGGTTTGTGTGTGGAGATGAGACCAAACTCACAATAGGCAAATAAACAAAGACTTTTATTTGATTTTGAAAAGAAGTTACATAAAACACTAGGACTAAATTAACAAAATAACAGAAGTAAATAATAATTTATAATTGAACTATATCGGCTAGCTACGTAATCCCTACGGGCGTCGTATATCGTAAGAAAGTTGCGCAGACCGCTAGCGATACTGACACAACAAACATACAATATACGACTGGAGCCCCAGATGCGGCAAGAGGCGGAGTAAGCGTGACCGACCTAAGTCGATGCGGAGCGTACAACCGGAGCGTGTCGACCTGAGACTGGCGTTCCTATTTTTTTTTTTTTTTTTTTTTTAGAATATGGCATTTCGTAGTTGACCTTGAGAGGTCGTGACTACTTAACCGGACTATCCTGTGGTTGCCTTAAGTAAACTCAAAGCCTCCAGCCAGGGGCAATTATCTACTATACTAAGCGACTACACGCTAAGGGCACCCCCTGTGGGGTACGAACCTCGGCTTAGGGCGTCGCTGGGGAGAGGGCAGCAAGATGGGACAGGCTGGATCAGATTTTTATTTTTTAAGCTTGATGAGATCGGCTTTTCCTATCTGACTACTCTGAGAAGAAAGGCCGAAACAAACTCAGAGGTCACAGTCGGGAATTTAGTTCTACAGGCTCAGCTGCGGCGCGGGCTGGCACTACATCGAGCAAGGGTCGGTCGGGATGGCGTTCCTAGTCTCTGCAGGGCCTTTTATAGCTGCTCGCGGCCACGGCGGGGACGCGTAGCGCGGGGAGGAGGTGATGACTCGTTGGGACGATCATACGGCGCGGGAGCAGCGATGCCGCGTTGGTATGTTCGTCGCGTTACACAATACTTATTTTTTTAAAGCTATTTTATTAAGAAAATCGTGTTGACTCCAGCATTACTTTACGCATTTAAAATTGAGTCTTATTGCCTTGGAATAAGATTAAATTTTCTTTGGCTCAATCGGTGGTCAGTATAGCAAAATACATAATTTTTGAAAAAAAATACCTATATTAAAAGTTACTGAAATCGATTCACTAGTGAACTATGAACAAACTACTTCCAGTACTTGCGTATATTCTGATACACCTTGTATAATCCACAATAAACTCAAAATTTTATTACCGCGCAAACTTCAAACGTTGCCCATAAAATACAATGTAACAAAATCACTGAAAAAGAAAGATTGTACCACACAGACAGACATTTGTTACCAAGTATTTGCATTAAAAACTTCTGTCTTAAATCTTCGTAAAGTCAGGGAAATAAATTGTTCATCACATTGACTCATCATCTGCCTAGGCTTCTCCCAACTATGTTGGGGTCGGCTAAATATGCACGGATCATATTCCAGTCTAACTGGATGCAGCTGAATACCAGTATTTTACATGGAGCGACCGCCTATCCGACCTCCACAACCCAGTTACTGGGTAGTAATAAATACGATACCTCTTGGTAAGACTGGTTGTCTATCGGCCTTTTGACGAACCGTAACCACTGTCAAAGATCCACTAAAGACAGACGGGACCAACGGTTTAGGGGTCTTGGTATGTAAAGATGGGCACCCATCCACAGAACAACCGCGGCAAGCGTAGCTTAACCTGATCGATCGATCTGTGCGGCTGTTATTATTTAGCCACGGGCTCCTCTTAATACTCTCTCCACATACTTAACAAGTTACACGAAATAGATCTAGAGACCTTAAATTGTCCGTATAATCAAATTGTCTGTGTGGTGCCGGACTTAAAGAATTGCACCCCTTACCTCCCGTGGGTGTCGTAAAAGGCGACTAAGGGTCTTACCGGAGAATGGGCAGCAGCGTTCTCTATTTATTCCACCATCATACCATACTGCGATCGAAAACCCGCCTGCCAAGCGTGGCGATTATGGCAACCCCCCCCCAAAATTGGGGGAGGCCTATGTCCAGCAGTGGACGTCTATCGGCTGAAACGACGACGACGACGAATCAAATCGCGAATGTCATTCTTTGACAGTTGCAGAAAGTGACATGGTAAATTGACTTAGTGTGTTATTTTGAGAAATAATTAACTTCGCTGACTGTACAAATTAAATGTCTGGTCTGAATATTTACCCTACCGTGTATCCGCACTTAATTATATCATTTCCAGTAAGTACTTTGATATTCGAAGTGATTTAAATTAGCTTTCAGTGGAAACGGTCACTGAGCGGTGCCGGGAATGAGTTGAAATTGAGCTGAAAGTTGTGTCGATATTGCGCTGTAATTAAAATCATTACTGTAGTGTATGCGCAGGCATTGGCGTGGCTGTGCTTACCGGCCGTAGGCAAGTGCGCACGTTCACTGGGTTTCGCATACACTACTTGACCTGCGTGATCTGTCAAAGTGTGTATTATTAGCCCAGTGAACATTACAATCACTATTCAATATGGAGACAGTAAATGAAAACACGGGCAATACTCATGCAAAGGAGTATTTTGGAACTATCAAGTAAATCCTAAAATCGAAATGAACTGAACGGGTGCCGTCAGTTGGGGCTGGTCATCACTCAGCTGCTTTGGCTTATTTTTAATTGTTTTATTTTTGGATTGTTGTTTTCTTACTATTCGCACGCTCCTAACGCGTAGGTACGTATTTTTTACATCGTTCTCACATATAACTGTAAATTCAACATTAATGATGTAACTAATATTTTTGTAAAAAACCAATTTAAAAGAGTGTCCATGGAGTTTCTTGCCCGTTCTTCTCCATAGGTACCTAGGCTTTGGAATGGGCAACTAGCTTCATATTTTCTGACTGACCGACTTCTTGACAATTCAAAAGTGCCTGTAAATGGTTTAATTGAAATAAATGGTTTGAGTTTGAGTTGAGTTTGAGTTTGAAATAAAAAAGTTTTTTTTTTTTCAAAAGAACTGTATTAGTAATGAGTCGACTATGGATTTTACCGAGCAGCCGACTATCATGGCGACTTAAGTATTGGATCTATAATAGGTATTTGATTGAATTATGAACGTCATTAGACATATTAAAGACAGTCGTCAGTCAGACGTCAGTTTAATTTATTGTCGCCTCCACCTTGTTTTGCCGCCATTATTAGGAATAGATGTGCATCCCTGATGACGCGTGTTCGCGCCAGCACCAACAGTATTCTCAGTGTGTTCGCAGATCGGTGGGATCCCCCGACGATGCGGAGGTGGTTGCAACTCCACGCTAAATTTTAATAGAGAAAAATTGTTACTAACCTTATGGACTGCTGTCTGAAATAAAAGTTTTCTATTCGATTTAATTTAACTTGTAAATAAATAAGATAAAGCTATAGAGGAGAGGTATTAATTAAACATGACGATACCTTGTTAAAGTCGAATTAGGTTGTATATCATCCATCCCTTTCCATCAGGCATGATCGAGGTCAAGAGCAGGCCGCAATAAAAATATTAAAAAATATTTTTGCCAAAACCATGAAGAGATTTCTTTGGCACTTGTTAACATTCCCACTGTAGAACGTAAAAAAAGACATTATTCTGCGTCTACGGGCACCACTCAAACCACAGAGAAAATATAAACATTTTTCTTACAAAAACGTACATACTTCTTCAGATTGTTTAATAAAATTTTTACTATACGTACCCGCGGTTTGTTTTACGACCTCTATAACAAACCAAGCAACATACAGGAGGTATCTTTTCATTGTTTTTCACATCTCTCGCGGGGCATTACAAAACATGAATATAAAATATATTTTTATATCTTCCGTTTCGATTTAGTAACGCTCTTGTGTGTAGTTAAAGGCTTATTATGGAGATGTTGTAATGGTATATGATTCTGAATATGAGGGTAGATCTTTTTTAGACGTTAACATCTGATTCTATGTAAATAATCTGTTCGCATTGTTAACGGGGATAAATGGATTTCAAACGTAGGTAAGTCGACCGGAGCAAAGACAATCTCCACAGATGGGTTTCACGGACGGCTCTGACCTCAAGTGTTTATGTGGCACCTCCCCAGAGACAATGGCCCACCATCCATCCTGCACCACATGCTGTCCTATGATACGCTAAGAAGAATTAAGACGGGGATCTATCCTTAAGAAAAGCCTATGTCCAGCAGTGGAAGTCTTTCTGCGGAATGATGATGATAGAGATTGAAGAATCCTGCTGATCCCGTAAGTAAGTTATTTTACAGGATGATTGGAAGATGGGTGCAAAGATTTACGGCGAAGATAGTTCAGACAATTTAAAACCATTTAAGTCACGGTTGTCTTAAACAAAGTCTTACCAATATTTTTTTTTACGTAATGTTTATGTCTTTTATGTCTAATGACACAGAGGCCTAAAACATGTTTTGCTAGATTGCTCACACATTACTATAATAAAATAAAATAAAAATGAATTCATTTATCATTCAATTTGGCCAAAAATAAGCAGTTTATTTAAAAAATTGCGAATTTATGACTACTGAAAAAAAAATTCGTAAGACGAAAATTGGTTTTTGGAAAATTCTGGATTTTTTTTAGTGTAGATCCTCTACATGTGAAGTGGGGATAAATAATTCCGATGAAAACAAAAATAATATACGGACATGACGAAACTATAAGGGTTCCTTGTATGAACTACGGAACCCTAAAAAGTAATAATAATAAAGAGTATTCTATTCTATTATATTCTAAAATGGTTACAATATCAAATGTTTACTGCAGCTGCCATAATTATGTCATGCTACCAACGCAATTGAATTCAAAATCAGTTGAATGGACTGTAAAAAAGGTTTATTTAAATTTCTAATCTTATTTCAAATGGAGCACCAGAGAGAGTAAGAATAGCTATTCTAAATGAACAAAAGAAGAAATACCTTCAGTAGATGAATCGTGTCCTGTCCTATTATATCAGTTACAATTTCAGCAGTAGCCCCCGGGTAGAACGAGAGGCTTAATGAATTTCTAGGTGATGGATTAGATATTTAAGCACTCTGGCTGATGGAACACCCCGCTGATTGGATTCGACGAACACGTGCTCAGTAATGTAGGTATTGATTTACTTTCAACGGACGAAAATATTAGATTTGGAGAGTGATTTAGAGAGGAATAATGAAATTGACACAGCAATATAGGCTCAGTAGTAACCGCCCTAACTTACGAGGTTCAAACCCGGCAGGGGCTTTACTTTGTGTAAATAAGTAGATCACCACTACTCTCAAAACGGTGAAGGAAAACATAGTGAAGAAACTGGGCGTGTCCTAGAACCAAACTTTTTGAGACATATGACATCTACCGCACTGGGCCCACGAGGTAGATTACAGCCCCACTCCCTCTCGAAGAGAGGAGGCCAGTATCCCAGCAGTGGGAAAATATTATTATAAGCTGATTATGCTAATGAAAATGGCAGATCTACATAGATATCGCACTATTTACCACTCAATATTTCCTAAACTCAAAGTATTCAGAAATTTGAAGCTAGTTGCCCATTCCAAAGCGTAGAAGTACCTATGAAGAAGAACGGGCAAGAAAATCCATGGACACTTATAAATTATATAGTTACAAAATATTCGTTACATCATTAATTCAGTTGGCATATATAATTAGACGTTTTCGTATCCTAAATTCATCCATGAAACTCCAGTAACCGCTTATTCCCATGTTTATTAAGTTCCGAATTAATTATGTCAATTACTATGCACATTGAGCAATTTGATTTAATTTTCGCGTTTCAGAGCAATTCTCAGTAACATTTCAGGGTGATTCCAGGGTCAATTCTAAGACTCACTGTTAACGTACCATAGATTATGGGTGGTCAATATAATTAGGACACTGGACATGAACTTAAGTATGTTAGGCAGACGAGGTTTTGTTAAATCTAAATGCCCTTTTCCTGTGCGTGTCCCAGATTTTTTTTTTCGTCGTACGTCTGAGTTTGTCTAGTTTTGAACTGGCATCCTTTTTCTAACCTGCACTGGATCCGCGTGATCTATTACGGCTCACACCCTCTCACAGACAGCAAGCCTGTGCCCCAGCAGTTTAAAAATTATCTAGGCTGATTATGCTTATCCTTCTAGGAAGTCATACTTATTTATATTTTTAGAGGCAATAATAAATACCCTCACCGCGGTATCTCTACATTGACGTCATGGTGGGGTCTGCGCGCTCCGAACTCTAGAGTTCGGAGCGCGCAAGCTCTACCGGCAAACTCAACCTCTACTCAGCAAAATCCGGCAAGGTAAACTCTACCGGCATAGGCCTAGGCCTATGCCGGTAGAGTTTAACTTGCCGGAACAGGTCTCGGGTGAGGAGCTAGACCGAGAAAGATACAGAAACCCGCAGCAGCATGTGGTGAGCTGTGGGGCAGTAGCGATCCCTCCTCAGCTCTTATTTGCATAACAGGCGTCAGTATACCGAGATAAAATCGGTGGTAGATGGTGAATAAAAAATCTATAAATCCAATCTAGTCACTGCATGCCGTGGCGTCCCGCAAGGTTCCGTTCTAGGTCCAATTTTCTTTGTAATATTCTTAAATGACTTGATTGAGTCAAAGACATTTTAATGATATGAATCTTTTTGTTTTTGCTGATGACACAAATGCAAAAGTGTCTGTACACGACATATTCGAATTAGAATCCAAAATTAGTACTGTGTTAAAAGCTTTTGAAAACTGGTTTGGTTTTGACAACAATTAGTGAAAAAAGAAAAACATAGGGACACATCCTTCTTATTCAGTTTATGAACTATCTCTTAAAGTGATCCAATATTGGAGGAGGAAATAGGTGAGAGCCAAACCTCGAATTATGAATTTTTACTTAGGCTTTTTCAAAAGTCTCTCCGACCGCATTTCCTCTTATACCTTTATTTTGTAGTTTCGGGTTTTAGTTGTCGTTTCGGTTTTTTCTCATATCCTTTTATTATTTCCTATTTTGCTCTCTGTGTTGTTTGAAATAAAGCCGGCTTAAATTCGCTTGTAAAAATGGGTATACACAACCACGCAAAATAACAAAAAGTCAAGATCAAAGTATTGTAGTAATTATTTTCATATTTTTTTACGACATTACGCGTAGGGGATTTAATTTTTAATAATAATAATAATAAATTTATTTCAGACCATAAGTCCATAAAACAACACACATTACAATTTTATACACAAAAAACATACATACACACATAAAAACACATAGCAACAGAAAAAATACTCTACGAAACAACTTATTTTAAATATTGGAATGACGCACGATGAGTGGTCATCCATTTCCACATCATTGGACTGTCTGTCCTGTCGGCTACTATAGCCACCAAGCTGTTGGAACTGTCGCGCACTCGCCGCATCAGGGATGCTATCCGTGTCCGCATCAGTGCGTAAAAATCTGGCACGCCATTCTCCGCGAACATCCCCGACGCACTGCAAAAGCGCGGCAGCCCCAACATAACTCTGAAGGCGTTGTTGTACTGGACTCGCAGAGCATCGTACGAGCTTTTTGTATAGCTGACCCATAGGGCACACGTGTACATGGATTGGCAATACGCTCTAAAGAGTGTAATTTTCACCTCCCTAGTACAACGTGCAAACCTACGAGCCAGCATATTACATCGAACTGCCTATGCTCTGCGTTCCCTCTCCACGTCTACATCGTCGGACAGACTATCGGTGACCCAATGCCCCAGGTACTTGAACCTCGTGACCCTGGAAAGCTGAGCGCCCCCCAAGATGACTGGTGGGACAGTATCGTAACATTTGTTACCCGCTTTGAAAACCAGTAGCTCGCTCTTCGTCGCATTGTACCTGAGGCCGTGAGCCACCGCATAGTCCTCACAGATGCGAACAAGCCTCCTAAGTGCACTGATCGATGGGCTCAGCAATACCATATCATCCGCGTAGCTGATGTTATTGACGCAGTGCCCGTCAATGGAGCACCCGATATTGGTATTGCTGAGCTCACAGATCAGCTCATTTACATACAGGTTGAATAGCTTGGGTGAGCTGATTCCCCCCTGCCTCACACCGCACTCCAACCCGTATGCATCCGACAGAACACCCGCCCACTTAACATAATTGTATTGGTTTTTATACCAATACTTTAGCATCCCAATGATATCACTTGGAAGGTCCTTAACACTTGACAGTTTCTTCCATAGGCAGTCATAAGATACGAGGTCGAAGGCCTTGGAGAGGTCCAGAAAACATGCATATACAGGTGTTTTCCTACTTACATAGTATTGAACAGTCTGTTTGATTTTTGAACAGGGAATTTAATTTAAAGTTAAAAAGTGTTGATATTGTTTAATCCCTTTACGACGTTCTGTTTCAAATGATATGATAAGACCTTGAATTTTGAAAGTGCTATGATGTCTTACAGAAAAAATGTCAAAAATATACTTTATCGATTCTACATTAATTAAAAATAACTAGAATAGAACAGGCTGTTTTTAGAGCAATAATGGCCGTTCATGTAAAACAAATTACTAATCGTGTGTCTTTATAGAACGCCTAAGTCTGATCCTAACATATTTTTGGATAAACTTGATCAATTTATGTGCGAAACTGTAAAAAAATATGGATCAAGTACAAAAATAGTTATTGCCGGTGACTTCAATATAAATACTTTTAAACAAGGGAAAGTCACCAACTACTTAAAGGATCTATGCGATAACTATAACTTGCAGATTCACGTTAAAGTTGCCACACGTAAAGACTCGTGTATAGACCACATACTGAGTAACATAAAAAAATCTTCTACTGAGGTTCTATCCCTACACTTATCAGATCACGACACAGCGCAACTCTTAGATTTCCCAGTAAAAGAGCAAAGTTTAAAGTCCAAATCATATTTTATGTATAAAAAAGACTATTGCAGTGAAAATATTAGTAAATTCAAAAAATGCCTTGCAAGTCTAACGTGGTCAGAGGTACATCTCGAAACTGATATAAATAATGCATTCAATAAATTTCACGAGTTCTTATGTTTATTGTATAAGTTATGCTTCCCAAAGATTAAGATTAAAATAAACAATTCTGATGCAACTAAACAAACATGGATAAGCAAAGGTCTCAGAAACAGTTGTAAAACTAAAAGATGTTTACGGTACCTATACTATAAAAATAAAACCATAGCGTACAAACATAGATATAAAAAATATTCATCAATACTGAAAAAATGTATCTTTAAATCCAAAATAAATTCAAACATTAAGTATATAAATAACAGTCAAAACAAATGCAGAGCAACGTGGTCAGTCATCAACCGCGAAATTGGAAATACAAAATGTGACAATGATATTTCTCAGCTAGAATTAAATAAGAGAATACTGACTAATCCCTCTGACATAGCAAATGCTTTTAATGATTATTTTATTGATTCGACTAACACTGTGACATTTAATCATTTACATGATAATGACAAGCCCAATAAAACCATGACAATACCTAATTCTATGTTTCGTAGCCCTATGACTGAAGACGAGATTAAGAAAGAAATAATAGCTTTAAATAACACTAACTCAGAAGGTTACGATGGAATTGGTACAAAAGTAATTAAAACTTGCAGTACAGAATTAATTCCTATTTTGACTTATTTAATTAATCTTTCATTTTCATCTGGAACTTTTCCTGACGCGCTAAAATTATCAGTCGTTAAACCTCTGTACAAAAAAAAAGATAAAAATGATGTTAAAAACTATCGCCCGATAACCCTTATACCCATAGTGTCTAAATTATTTGAAAAATGTATGCAAAAGAGACTTTCCGACTTCTGTAGCAAATACAATATCATAACGAAAGAACAGTAGGGATTTCAAAAGCACAAGTCAACAACACTAGCGATTGCTAATCTTTTGGGGCATATTCATAATTCCCTAAATAAAAATTATTTAACGACAGGACTATTTTTCGACCTGTCACAAGCCTTCGACTTTGTGGCACATGACATCTTGTTGAAAAAATTAGAAAAAAGTGGAATAAGGGGTTTAGCACTGCAGTGGATAGCGTCTTATCTAAGCAACCGAAAGCAATACGTTGTTATTAATAAAGTTAATGAAAATGTATTAACCTCGTATTCATCTGAATATAGAATTAATAATTGCGGCGTCCCCCAAGGGAGTGTATTAGGACCCTTATTGTTTCTATTATACATAAACGACTTACCGCTAGTGACTAATCATAAATGTGTATTATTTGCAGACGACATTTCAATTATTGTGACATCTGACAAAAAGTGTAAAACTAAATCTGATCATGAGATTGACATTAATAACACTATTGACGAAATTATAAAATGGTTACAGGCTAATAAATTGAAAATTAATTTAGATAAATCAAATTATATAAAGTTTAATAAATCAATACATACTAAATACAATTTCAAACTTCATATTGACAAGTTAAAAGAAGTTGCACAAACTAAATTCTTAGGAGTACTCATAGACCAAGAACTGAATTGGAAAGTACATGTTGATAGGTTGTGCGGTAGGATTAATAAGTTTGTTTATGCACTCAGACAAATAAAGAACATAACCAACAAAGAAACAGCAATTACAGCATATCATGCCTATATAGAATCCATCTTAAGATACGGGCTTATCCTTTGGGGTAACAGCACAGATAAACACAGAGCATTTATTGCGCAAAAGAAATGCATCAGAGCCATTTGTGGTATCCGTCCTGACGAGTCATGTAAACCTTTCTTTAAAAAGCTAGGTATATTACCACTTCCGTCACTGTACCTTTTTGAAATTTTTAATTATGTTTATAATAATAAGGGATTGTTCAAGAAAGCCTATCAATTGAACTCTCGAAATAGAGATCCATGCAGACTTGCATTGCAGGATACTCCTAAATCAGCCAAGTATGCGAAAAGTTTCCTAGTCATGTGTATACGCATTTATAACAAAATTCCCAAAGAAATAAAATTGTTATCTAATAGTAGCTCATTTAAAAACAAATTAATGAAATGGTTGAAAGAACACATGTTTTATGACATTAAATATTTTCTCAACAATAAATTATAAATTCCTGGACTTGTGTAATTGCAGTTAATGCTGAGAGAAAACTATTATTATTGTAATTGACTCTGTATCTGCGACATTGAACTTTAAATTTACTAATAATAATTATTATTTTGCATGCAATTGATACATATCCTGTATAGCTAAACATGCGAACTTTAGATTAATATCTGACTGTAACAACTTTAATACCATGTTTAAGGCAAATAAAGACTTATCTTCTCTTATCTTATCTTAGGTTATTTAGATTTTTTGAAAATCTTCGGAACCCGGGTTTTGTTTACAAAAAGAACTTTTGTAGGAGTTAATATGATAAGTCGTCGTTTCAGCCGATAGACGTCCACTGCTGGACATAGGCCTCCCCCAATTTGGGGGGGGGGGGGTTTGCCATAACCGCCACGCTTGGCAGGCGGGTTGGCGATCGCAGTATGGTATGATGGTGGAATAAATAGAGAACGCTGCTGCCCATTCTCCGGTAAGACCCTTAGTCGCCTTTTACGACACCCACGGGAAGAAAGGGGTGGTGCAATTCTTTAAGTCCGGCACCACACAGACAGAATATGATAAGTGTAATCTATAAAAAACAAAATTCAACTTTGATTCAGCATGGTACGGGATTCCGTACATCCATGAGCATTGTCCTTTGTGCTATCCATTGACATCAAAATAAAGTAATGGTAACAGCTTGATATTGACAGCGTCTTTATTTTATAAGTATGTAGTAAGATTGGTATTCGCAAATCCAGTGTTACTGCTGAGTTCAGTTGACTGTATCAACCGGAAGACAATAACAACATCTGTTAAGAACAAACTTTTTATTTTTATTTTACCTGTTTATCCAATTGGTAGTCACTCATATTTGTGAAGAGCCTGTACTGATATTTAAACACGAATTCATAATAATATAATTACTTATTGATGGCATAAAATAAAATGACTTGGCCGCAAAATAAATTAGGTAACGTAAGGTTAGGTTTTTTGAGCTGTCAAAAAACCTAACCTTCATCCGCATCTTTTTGGACAAAAAAGGATTTTTATCAAATGAATCCAAGTTAGGTACATTTTGTATATATCGAACGTGACATTCGTAACGATTGTGATGTCATCAATAAAATTAACGCTACACATTAGTTTCAACATTCAGTTACTGTTTGGGGAGATGACAAAATGACATTTATTTTAACAAGACATGGAAAATGAATGCATCACCAGCGATATTCGGAGTCTAGCAAATCCAAGGAGCCTTCAATATACTGGCTGCCTTACAACTAACTGACTTCGATTTTATTAATCAATGTTAGGTACATTTTTGTATATATATCGAACGTGTGATTCGTAACGATTGTGATGTCATCAATAAAATTATCGTTACACATTCGTTTCAACATTCAGTTACTGTTCGGGGAGATGACAAAATGACACAACTTTAAGAAGACATTGAAAATGAATGCATCACCAGCGATATTGGGAGTCTTGCAAATCCAAGGAGCCTTCAATATACTGACTGCCTTACAACTAACTGACTTCGATTTTGTTTCCACAGCAGGCACAAGTTCAAGTTAATTTCTTCCAATTCATTAATTTTTTGCATGTCATGTGACATAGCTTGCAGAGTACGCAAACTGAAGTGGCAGTGGGCTGGCCATGTCTGTCGAAGGACCGATGGCCGGTGGAGCAGACGAGTCCTGGAGTGGAGACCGCGTATCGGCAAGCGTAGTGTGGGATGCCCCCCACCTAGATGGACGGACGACCTAAAGCAGGAGGCTGGGGTAGACTGGATGCGGAAGGCGGAGGACAGGGTGCTGTGGCGCAGTCTGGGAGAGGCCTATGTCCAGCAGTGGACTGCGATAGGCTGAGTTGATTGTTTTAATTAATTTTTGCTAACAAGCTGACTGCTGGGGATTTGTTGCGCTACTTTTTCTTCCAAGCTAAATCACTAGGAAGTGGCGAAGGGCTGTCTTTGGGGACTGTCTTATAAAATTTTAACCTTAAAATAAATGACTTTTGATTTTTATTGTGACTTGAATAGACCAGGAATGGGTGGAACAAGGCTGCTAATGGCTTGGCATGGCTTACAAGAAGGTACACTTTTCGAAAAACTATAGTATTATTAATCCATGTCTTGACTTGTGTTAGTGATAGTAATGATAGTCTTGCCTCCTTCCCTTAAATATGGCGAGGGGGGTAATGGCTGATCTTTGCGTTATGCTCGTGAACGGGTGCTAATTGTGGTGTCAATGTTTATGTTCTTTCTCCAGAATTAGCTCACTGACAGGTTATATGATTGCATATAATTGTTTTATTATATTTTGCCTGTATATAAGTCAATTCAGTTAAATTTTATTTTAATTTATTATTGACATAATCTACTCATTTCAATGTTTTCTAATGAGTCGATTGCAATATGTGGTTAGCTAGTGACCTCTACGATTGATCATATTATTCTTGCCTGAGCAACCGGCAGCAAGTTCGTCATTCTCCCTTAGACGTAACTGCTTGTTGTAGCGTCGGAGGTCGGGTTGCCTCCTTCCCTCAAATATGGCGAGGGGGGTAATGGCTGATCTTTGCATTATGCTCGTGAACGGGTGCTGCTTGTGGTGACTGGTAGTCTTGCTGACCATCGTTTTGAAAATTGAGTCATTATCATCTGCCTAGCCTTTTCCCAACTACGTTGGGGTCGGCTTCCAGTCTAACCGCACGCAGCTGAATACCAGAATTTTACATGGAGCGACTGCCTGCCTGGTTTTGAAAATTGAGTAATAATTTTTTTTTTTTTTGTTTTAAGCACCAAACTGTATAATTTTTTTTATATGCATTGGAAACATCAGCTCACAGTGACAATTCATATGTTGGAATATTTTCTTTTTCATACAGTTTTTTTTTTATTATTGTATTTCGCTTCTAACAAATAAAGTAACAGGATAGTGGAAGTTGTGCACATAACAAACGTTCTGTAAAAGTGGTTTTCAATGTTTCGTAATCTTACGATCGAGCATGCACGTATAGCAAGCAACTTTACCCCGATTTGCTAACCATACCACGTCTCATTTCGATCTCTATGATCTGCATAACGTAATTGCTTAGTAGATAAATTTTAGGATTCCGAAGCCAAATGGCAAAAGTGGAACCTAAGTATATAATTTCCAGAAGGTGGTAGCCATAAGGGCTATCCGGGGCTACCGCACGATCTCTGGCGAGGCGGCAAACCTCCTTGCCGGACTGCCGCCATGGGATCTGGAGGCGATAGTCCTCGCGCGCCTGTATGAGTGGCGCGCGGAGGCACTACGCCGGGGGGAGGATCCGCTTCCGCGGCAAATCGCTGCGGAGCGGACGGATCTCCGGCGCGATCTCATGGCGGCATGGAAAGAGCGACTGTCGCAACCCAGCGCAGGGCACGCCGCGATAGCGGCGATAAGACCCCTCTTTGAGGAGTGGCTAGAGAGGCGATACGGCGCCCTCACCTACCGCCTGACGCAGGTCCTCACCGGACACGGAAGTTTCGGGAGATTCCTGCACATCATCAGGCGGGAGGAAACGCCCGGGTGTCACCATTGTCAGGATCGCCCAGAGGATACGGTGGAGCACATGGTGGAGGTCTGCCCCGCTTGGGCGGAGCACCGCCGTGACGGCTCAGGGAGAGAGCCTCCCGTCCCAGCCGCCGCGGGAGACGCTCCGGGCGTCGGGAGCCGCGTGACGACTCCCGGCCACCGTAGGCGCGGGCCTGCGGGCGGAGAGTAATGGGTAGCTCACCGCCCGATCAGGACCAGGCCCGTGCCGGACGACGCGTACGTGTTCCACGCGCGCCTCAAAGAGATGTCAGCATCGAGGAGGGGCCCCTTAGGGCCGAAGCCTGCCGGGTCAGCGGGATTGTCCGTAAGGGTTACCGCTGGCCCGGAACATAAAGGGCCAAGGAAGGAACACGGGTGGGTTTTAGTCAGTAAGAGTCTGACACTCCCTTCCGCTCCACCCAGAGCGGGAGGAGTCATTTGATGATTTTCCATCCGCAAAAAAAAAAAAAAAAGTATATAATTTCGTTATGTCCGTCTGTCCTTCTGTCTGGATGTGACAGAGAAGAATCGTATCGATAAAAAATTGGAAAGCAAGTGTATTTTGTGTACCGCTAAACAATTGGGTTAGTAGTGAAACTACGAAAAAAATAAGTAGGTCGTAATTGGCACTCCCCATGCATATAAAAAACAATAAAAAAGATCCCATAATAATTATAAAGAAAATGATGTTTCTAAGTGACTTTGCTATTTAAGTCAATGGTTTTTCAATTAAGTGATACTTTCGTTTACAACCGCAGATACAACTTTGTTATCCAACTAAAACAATAAAAAATATACTTAGTGCATTAAAAAATAATAAAACTTTAGAAGACAACATTTTATTTTCAGTCATCCTTACAGTATAAAATAAAATCACCAAAATGTCTGTACGCGCGTAACTTCCGAATGACTGCACCAAATTGGATAATTCTGTTTTTGTTGTATTCGGTATTGCTAGGACAAAGTTTGTATGAAAGAAAATTCCAGAATTTAGAGAAAAAAATGAGGGATTTTCTTCTTATTTTTTTTTTAAACTCTTCTCTAGTCGCTGGATAGATGGCGCTGAACTTAGTAAGTTATTGCAAGGAACGGAACGTCACCTCATTTTTTGATTATATCACTTGGATATAATTTTGAGATCGTAAAACGAAAGCAAACTAAAGTGTCAGTCAATGAGCGTACGTGACGTGACGCAATGTTTTTTTTTTAAGCGTTTTGGCTTTGACACCTAGTAACGTAGTCAGTTCAATGCCATCTACAGAGTTCTTGGAGACTATGTTTATTTTTAATATTAAAAAAAACCTCTCATGCAATGAGAGGTTTTTGTGCCCGTGCGTGCGAAGCTGCGATGGGACGCTAGTATGTTATATTCTTTCATTCTAATATCCAATGCATTAGTCAGAAATAAACTTTCCGCAAAAGAAGCTTTCACAGCAACATGGGCATATCTTATTTCTACAGAATCGTTAGTTACGCTTGCAAGAAGAACTTTCTGTTTGTTAGCCACAACTTCGGGTAAAACCTACCTGCAGGTAATTTTATGTACAACTTCTCTGACTAGTACAAATGAGCCAACTTTTTTAAATTATTTAATAACCTAGTTTAAGTTTGCTACTTTTCTTCAGAGAAACATCGATTTCAGATGAACTGAACTGTGTGATGAACATCTAAAGATCAAAGAGGTAGAAGCAAAGTAACTTTCAAAATCAAAATATTTTATTTCACATAAACTTAGGTATATGGGGGCACTTATGAAAAGTCAGAAGCTAGGTGCACGGTTCCAATTGGTCGTTTCCTATGGAGAAGACCCGGCAAGAAACTGCACGGTTACTCTTTTAAAAATTATTGGCTTTTACAGTGTCTTCAAATTACAGTAGATATAGGAGGACGTTGTGGGCCTGTCAACTAGTACTAGGTAGGTAAGTACTTAATAAAATAAAAAATGGTCTACAAATCTAAAGTCTACAAGGCCTACAAAGTACTCACGTTTAAAAATATAAAAGAATCTATCAAAAAGATAAATAAAATACTCAAACCTATTAAAACCAAATGCACGATTGCCATTACAACTACTAATAAAGTGTTGGCATTAGAATAATTCTAAGAAGAGTTAAGAAGAGTTAAGAATTGTTATTATATACAGACAATTATTGTCTGTATATAATAACAATTCTTAAAAGGAATAAGTCAAAGAAGTATGGAAAAAATAAATAAGAAATTAACATAATAAGCAGAGCAGACATTTACATAGTTAGTAGTACGTAATGAGGTGCCAGGGAAGCTACATGTGCAGAAGGAATTATTGCCAAACTACCTTGTCTTCAACGTCTTTCACGTCCTACGTCATCATAGTTGCAATTTATTTAACTAAGTTTGAAACATAGTGAATGAATGAAATCAGTATTTAATTTTATAACTAATTAAAATGTACCTACATATACCTAGTTATAACAACATATAAAGTAGACCACCGCCATCAGGGACAGGGTTGAGGAAATGGTTACCAAATCAATCTGCCTAGCCTTTTCCCAACTATGTTGGGGTCGGCTTCCACTCTAACAGGATGCAGCCGAATATAAGTATTTTACATGGAGCGACTGTCTATCTGACCTATGGCCGGTGGAGCAGACAAGTCCTGGAATGGAGACTGCGTGGCAAGCGTGGTGTGGGGCGCCCCCCAGCTAGATGGATCGACGACCTCAAAAGAATGGCTGGGACTTACTGGATGCGGAAGCCTGAGGGCAGGGTGTTGTGGTGCAGCATGAAAGGTCCAGCAGTGGACTACAATAGGCTGAGTTGATTAATTATTTAATAAATACCGTAAGATAACAATTCATTATGATAATAATAATACATTTATTTGCCATAAAAATACAGATGGGAACCTAGTTGATTTATTATAGGATACTGTACATTGTATACATCTGGTTCCATGTTAAAATCTGAACTCCAGTATGATAACCATGCCTCTTAAACTAGGTAAACCTGTACCTTAAGAGACAGTGATCAGCCACGAGGGTCTTAAACATAGTTAATTAACAAGTTATTGACAAAAATAGATGTGTGTCGATACATAATTAATTCTATATGGGTTACTCCCGTTTGGGAACGCTCCCGTTTGGTAACGCTACCTAACACATGGAAACAGAAAAAAAAGGAAACTAATTAAAACGAATAATAATAATAAAAGCTAGCTTAATTAATTATAATGATACATAATGATAAAGTTGATCAGCGATGTGCAGTTGTTATGTATTAAGGAAGTGTAGGTAGTGTCTGCATGAGTGTGTTGTATGTCTTGTGTGTGATTTTGGTCTAATGTAGCTGGTTTTCATAATACTTTTAGCTTGATACCGTTTGTGCTCAAAATATAACGCTTCCCAGATGAATTGGTAATCGATGGTTCTTGCTGGCAGCCTGTAGGACGCTGTCGAGCGCTGTTCTTGATGGAATCTACGGGATGAGAAAAGGAAACCCTATTTTTTGTCAATTAGTCGATTGGATAATTTGTACGTTTTGTACAAATGCCAACACATCAAGCTACCTGAAACTGTCCAATTTTCCCAATCAACTTTGAACCTTATACTTTAGCGATAAAGTTGAAAATCTATTAAAGAAATTTGACAGATTTTAGTAGCTTGATGTGCTGGCGTCTGTACGTTAAAGCTACTGTTTCCTAGAGCGTCCGCAATTTACCAGTGAATGACGTCACTGAAACGTTGTATATGGAAGTAAGTTGGTGTTTTTTCTTAGAGCGTTTTTGATACCATAAAGCCAAACCCCGCGTTCAAAGATTTAAATCGCTAGATTTGCTCTACCGTACTTAGTCATGCGAAAAAGTATCCATACTGAGAGGAGTGAGTACACACATTATTATATAGGTAGGAAGAGTTTTTTTAACACCATTCAAATTTAACAGTTGTTCATGTTCATGGGTAAAAATTTGGATGGTGATATAAAATCTTCCTGTATAGCGTTTCCATGACAATAAAATCAAGTTACTGCGTCATTGTGTGTCAGAGGAGTCATACCGGAACAGAAACGCGACTACCTTTAGACTGTAGACGCAACAAGAATAATGTACCCAGGATTTTGTAATATCTTGATTTAAAAGAGTGTCCATGGAGTTTCTTGGCCGTTCTTCTCCATAGAGATCTACGTTTTGGAATGGGCAACTAGCTTCAACTTTCTAACTGACAGACTATTTAATTTTGACAATTCCAAAGTGCCTGTACAAGGTTTAATTAAAATAAATGCTTTCGGCCTTATTACAAAACAAGATTTATCTTTAGATCCAGGTTTAAACCATCCAGCTATTTTTAAATTTCCAACTGTAATCCGACGAAGCTATAGTTCTTATTACAAAAACTGACGTTAAACCCTAGTCTAAGTTGTCAATTTTGCATTAAGAACTTTACAGTTGTCGGAATAAAGTTTAAAATTTAAAAATGGCTCGATGGTTTAAACCTGGGTCTAAAGATAAACCTTGTTTTATAATAAGGCCGAGGCCTTATTACAAAACAATTGAGTTTGAGTTTGACGCGGTATCTAATGACTTAATTCTTTGCCATTGTCATAATTTTTAGGACAGCCGTCATTGCGGCCATCATTTGCGGTCGCCGCTTTTTTAGGAAACCGTAGAGTTATGTTACCAGCATAGCTACTCACAACCACTCGATAATCTTTCGAACCATATCGAACAACAATCAATGTTATCGTAGGAGTCCTCTAAACACTGTTACAAGTCCAAAACCCGAAATTTTTGTCAGTTTAAGAACTGAATTTGCAATCATCATATAACTTTATTCGAGGAATAATTTTGAAATGTTGACAGTTATTTCATACAAAACCTGTCAAACGGCAGTTTTCTTCTTCGAATAAAAGTTATCTGGCGATCAAAAAATCAGCCCTAAATCTAATACGCAACCGCTATTTTTCCGACAGCTGTTTGCTGTCGTGGGGAAGCACATACAAGTTATCGAAATGTGTCATTTTTGATACGATAGCCTCACGGATGGTTGTGAATGCTTATACAAAAATATTATGGAACCATTTCGGCGAACTCTTATTAGAGGAACAAAATAATGAAAACATGTAACACTTCTTTAACAGGAATCTTTAATCAAGACTTTGTTACTTTTAACACCCGACACGGCAACATTTCAAATCCACCACGAACCCACACGCGACGACTTAAAGGGAAGAGGGTTCGGAAAATTGGTTTAAGGCTCTCTCACACAGATACGATTTATGTCGTACGACTTTACTTGCATACGATAGAAATCGGGTGCGATAGTGGTCATACGCGAACCTATAGTTACCGGCACGTAACTTGGCAAGAGATTTTCGTAGTGGGGGAAGTTCGCGCATATAAAAATGTATGAAATTGTGCGTGCGCAAACTTCCCCCACTACAAAAACTCTTGCCAACTTACGTGCCGCTACTTGTACCAATAAAAAAAGATGGAAAAATTGAGACCTCAACTTTATTTTACTAAATTAGAATGGATGCCCTTGCCATGGACTTCCAAGAAATTCATTAGTATTTCTATAGCAGTTTTCATAATCTCACAACCTCATCGCTAAATAATCAGTTAACTACCTTAATGAAATATATTCTAAGTTGAATTTTGAGTGACTATTTGTAAAGGTCCTAATAAGTTTTTGGTTGCAATATTAAGTTTGTTGTTCCATAACTTGAAAATCATCTCAAATTCTTAATTCAAATAAAATTGCAATTCGCACGACACTTTGACATCCTTTAAAATGGCACAGGTTAAACTTATCTAAATCATCTTTTTACGTTAACAGTTAACTTCTAATTTATATTGTTAATGTAGCGTTTTAATTAAGCATAGTAATTGCCTAGTGAGTTTATAGTGCAATTGGTTTTATAATTAAGTTTATTTAACGAGCGATTCTCACACAATATGCAATTATATCGGATGCCTACTGCAACTGAATTTTAACCTAGTTTGGATTAAAGGAAGCACTCGTCATTAAACTTTGTAGCATAATATAGTTGCTTTGCCAATAAAAATACAAACAACGCACCGTACCGCGCCAATATAGCAGAGCCCTTATTCAAGCGTTTGCAAGTCAGCAAAAAGTAGGGAGATTGTGAGCGCGTGACATTGTGTGTTCCTTCAATAACCTTCTACAGACGTGACGGGAATAGTTCTATGTTAATATGCATCCCTGGTACCGCGGATTATCGTCATAACTGTTTAAGATTATTATTGTCTGCTATATCTTTTTTCGGTATTAGTTTTGTTGGGCCAAGCTTCGTTTGCGGGAAAAGAGTCCATATGGGGATACAATTCTGGTGTAGGTGCCTATAGTATATTTTTGGTAAAATGACTAAATTAAGGGTCCCTATCAATTTCGCGGACTAAAAACAGAAAAATCAGTTTTTTTCAGCGCAAATTTCTCAATATCCTTAAGTTATCTAGTTTTTTAAAAATACACAAGCATTTATCACCTATCTATCTAGTAAGTCTACGAATTTAAGTTTTGATAACTACTTAATAAAAAATTCGTTTATAAGACATTATTTAGATATTTTACTACAATTAAATTAGTAGTCAAAATAAAAATATAAAAATTGAGTTTGGTAGATAAACATCTCAAATTTTAAAATATTTAACACTTTTAGTCATTTAGTATTTAAAAAAAAACTAGATAACTTAAGGATATTGAGAAATTTGCGCTGAAAAAAACTGATTTTTCTGTTTTTAGTCCGCGAAATTGATAGGGACCCTTAATAGTGTGATTCCATCTTCAAAGATTAAAATAGCATAGCATAATCAGCCTAGACAGATCAGACACAGGCATCTTCTCGATGAGAGAGAGTGGGCCGTAATCCAACACGTGGGCCTTGTGCGGGTTATGGTACGGTAGATGTCACATGTCTTCGAATTTTTGGTTCTAGGACATGCCGGTTTCTTCTCGATGTTTTCCTTCACCATTTTGAGAGCAGTGCATGGTGGATGAGATAATTTTCAAAATGTAAGGCGCCTGTCTGGGTTCGAACCTCCGAACTATAATTTCAACGACACAAGTAACGATTGAATAATTGCACTAATGATTACTATAAAACTAGTCCTGAATTACTTAAATAATAATTCATTTATTTCTTGTTTAATAAGAACAGAACTACCCGTTATCCTAAAGTAATAAAGAACTCTTGAACTTAACGCAGCCTTTTCCTCATCAGATGTCATAATTTATTTTATAAGGAAGGAAGGAAGGAAGGAAAGAAGGTACTGTCTAAATTTTTTATTAAATCAAATTTATAGCTAAAGAAAGCTGAGAAATTAATAAAGAAAACTAGGGCAAAAGTGGTCCATGGACCGATATGGTTGTGGTAATAAGGATACCTCATCAAAAACTAAGCCAAATTTAAAAAAAAAATGCAATTCTATAATATATAGGGTGGACATATCGATACCTCGGGGCTCAAAGGGCGTATTGCACAAAACATAGGTTTTCAGGAGAAGCATAAAAAAAAAATATTTTTTCAGGTTTTATGCTGTGTAATCAGGTGTAAGTATTTGTTGTAATCTGCTTCATCACATTTAAGCTTTATAATCAGGTCTCTTAAGAGCGTATCGTATCACCCAGTAACTGGGTTGTGGAGGTCAGATAGGCAGTCGCTCCATGTAAAATACTGGTATTCAGCTGCATCCGGTTAGACTGGAAGCCGACCCCAACATAGTTGGGAAAAGGCTAGGCAGATGATGATGAATCAGGTCTCTTAAGTCTCTTTATTTTACAATAAAATGTAGGTCGTATAGCACAACTGTATTTTAATTTGAATTTTTTAAGGAGGTAAAGAGCAATATTACTTTTCGAACGAAGAAGTAAAAGACAATTTGTAAAATTACGATCTTTACACCCAAAATCTTCAACCAAAATTGGTTTATATAACTTTACAATTATTGTGGAGGCAGCAATATGTTCCATGAGCCCCTAACCTTCAAATAAGTTGTGTTTACGTAACGAAAATTATGAGGTTGTAGGTACTCGACAATTTTTTGCGAATTTCGCCACTTGCATTACCTACACAGATCGATAGAGAATCAAAAACTGAGTGTGAATAGTATAAAATGTCAAATGCCCAAAATCTGCTATACGCCATTTGAGCCCAGAGGACTTCCTCTTCTTACCGTTAACAAAAGGTAGACAAAGGGAACGTGAAAAAAATATACTGTAAACATTGAGTGTTCCCGTGGGAATAACTTTAGCTGTTGCTTTATAAAACAATCTGTCACTTGTGTGTCATGGGCTCCTCTTATTATTATAGGTCTTCAAAGGACTGTCTCTTGCGAATGAAAAAACAAAAATAAATAAAAAAAATTAAATAAAAAATTAAAACTAAATTAAATAAAATAAAAATATTTAATTAAATTCAAAATGAAATATTATAATTTATTGATTTTCACTTCAAGACACAAACATCAGTGTAGCCCTGGCTCTTGTACTAGGAGTTCCTGTATCACAAGAGCCAGGATTGAGCTGTGTATCATGCAATTGTACGTAAAACAAATAGTAGGTAGGTACATAGTGTAAATAGTTGGTTGTAAAATAATTTGCTTATTGTGTTTTTCTCTTAGTAATATTTAACATTAAAGTGAAAAGTTATAAAGACTTGTTCTGTAATATATTTCCATCGTCGTTTCAGCCGATAGACGTCCACTGCTGGACACAGGCCTCCCCCAATTTTGGGAGGGTTTGCCATAATCGCCACGCTTGGCAGGCGGGTTGGCGATCTCAGTATGGTATGGTGGTGGAATACATAGAGAACGCTGCTGCCCATTCTCCGGTACGATCCTTAGTCGCCTTTTACGACACCCACGGGAAGTAAGGGGTGGTGGTATTCTTTAAGTCCAGGGGGTATTATGGAAATACCCCCTGGTATTTCCATAATTCCATTCAAACATTAAATAACATGTTACTGTATTTTTATCTCACGAAGCGACGCCCGCATTACTTGTGGTAACCAAGTGTACCAAGTGTGATAACGCATTTTGGCTGGTATGGTTACATTTTACGGACTATTATGCCAATTAAAAATAATTATCTTATCGTGCAGTCGTGCACTAAGTCATTTTAATTTAATCTTTTTAATCTTACTACACCAACCCCCATATTATTATGCCTTTTCAATAACCCAAAAAAATCTAGATTGAGGTAATATTTTTCTTATTTTTTAAATTACCTATTCCAAAAGTAACATTAAAAATATGTTTAGTATCAGTGAATATCTTTTTTAATACTTAACATAAATTATTATAAATATAAGAATTAAACTATCATCTTCCATCTCAGCATACATCTTTAGCCTGTAGGTGATTATCTTCTTTGATAAAGTCAGCCGCTTTTTCTGCTATCATAATGGTCGCAGCATTGGTATTGGCTCCAGTTATCTTTGGCATGACACTAGCATCTGCAATTCTTAGCCTCTGTACCCCAAACACATTGAGACGAGAGTCGACTACAACCCCCATAGGACAAGAAGCAGCGTAATGGTATCCTGAAACCATCATACACAGCGCATAGCATTTCCAATACTTATGGGTAGAATACAAATCTCCACAACCACAAGCTGCAGGAATAATCAGTTTAGCTTGAGCACTGTTAAAAAACTCTGTATCTTGAACTTTCAAAAAATCTTGTAGATACATCGCATGCTTGTCTAAATCTTTATCGTTAGAATAATAGCCAGTGTATATCACTGGCTGTTTTTTGGGATCTCTGCTTCTCAGTAAGATTTTTCCACGAGATTCTGGGTATACTAAAAAAACCAAGCTGAATAAAACTTCTCTTCCAATACTACCGTTATATAAGGCATTACATATTTCATCTAAAAAAGAAAAGTAGAAGGAACAAAACTGCAACAAAACAGTGGGTTCGTTCATTACAAAACTAATGGTTTGATAATCTAGATTGTCTTGACTTTTGTTAAGTGTGGCATACCCCATTATGAGCGGATATGGAAATTTAGTGGGATCCACTAGCTTAGACGGAGGTGATTTTCCCATTGTGTGAGTCATAATAACCATAACATGATCTTGTAAAACTTGACCCACAGGGAGATCAGAAAGTACTTCTATGTTGTGATTCAGTAAATGATCTTCTGGACCTACTCCAGACAGCATTAACAGCTGCGGGGTGTTAATAGCTCCTGCCGATACTATCACTTCTTTATTAGCTTTATAGCAGACAGTTTTATTATTTTCTAAGATAACTTCAACACCAACGGCGTTCTTGTCGTCATCGAAGAGGATTTTCGATACCAGTGTGTTTTTAAGCACAGACAAATTCGGTCGATTTTTGATAGGATGCAAAAATGACTGAGCAGTGCTTTGTCTCACACCATCAGCAATGGTAAACATATTTTCAGTGTACCCAAGAGGAGTATCACCATTCGTGTCCAATACAATGTTATGACCAAGTTCTTTAAAAGCTTCAAAGTACTTATGAACCTCGTCATTGTAATATCTGGTAGTTCCTAAGTAGCCATCAGTACCATGAAAAGCGCCTGCATCGGAATAAAGAAGGATAGGGTCGACTAGCCTTTCACTTTTTATAAAATATGGAAGTACGTGTTCCCAGTTCCATAACTCGTCGCCAGTCATCTTCGCCCAGTTGTCAAAATCATGATGATTTCCTCTCGTATAAGCCATGAAGTTATTAGAACTTGAGCCCCCAAGCATTTTTCCTCTCGTCAGTTGTACTCCACCGTTTTTGTGAAACTGTTGGCTGTAACCATCGTCTTCCGTTTTGTAATTCCAATCTACTGAAGTCTTCTTTAAGAAGGGAATAAATGCTGGTATCTGAAATAGAATTGGAAATATAATGGACAAAGGTAGAAAATTAGGAAAATTATGAAGTTACCAAATATCGGGTTAGTCAAGAAGAAGAAAGATTTAAAAAATTTCAGACTTGCATGAAAGTGATAAGCATCAAGGAAATTATTGATATTTTTTTGCTATTTCTAAGAATAGGGTTAGAAAAAAAGATTGTGTGTGCGAACTCGTGGTGAGAACCACTATAAATATTAATTAATGTAGCACAAAGAAAACAAACGTTGACGGCATAATTAAAAACGTTTCTATATTACAATAACATATAATATCATTCAAGTCATCTGTAATCTAGAAATACAATACGTTGAAGACTTTAAATATAATTAATTGCCTTAATGATTGCGGTCTATTTGTTAAAATTAAATCACTAGGTGTTTGATTTACCCGAAGCAATGTCTGGCAGTGAATTCGAATCGATTAATATGAACGACCTACTGTTATGCATATTGACCAATCGTAGCGTAATATTAGTTTTGGAACGCGGTCGCGATAATTTATACAGACAACATTGGTAAAAAAAAAAATCATTTCTGAATAACGGCCACAAGATTTCTTTGTAATTGTTCAAAAACAAGCCCTCTTCGGCCTTGACGACAATAAATGTTCCTACTAAATTCTAAATTAAATATACGTTCACGAATATTAAATTTTTGTCGGCGCGTTCAAAATTTAGTACTGACAATTCTCAAACGTTGCCTATTGGATTTCCTCTAAAAATAGGCCCTCCTATTCGGTAGTTTATAACCTTGCTTAGCTAGTTAAAAAGCACTTGATAATCTGATTAATGATCACGTGGAATCATTCATGCAGATGTCTATAAATTATAACGTCTAGCCGTCTCGTCTCGTCTCGCTGCTAGAGGGGCGGCATTCTCAACACTTTCCACACTAACCGAGCGTGTCACCGTACAGTCCTACTACGACTCAGATGACGTATAGAAACTGATGCCATTTAAAGGAGTCTGTGACAGAAGTTATACGCTCAACACACAAATTTTATGCCAACAGAGTATTACCGAAAAAACGCACACTAAGCGTTTTTTCGGTAATACTCTGTTGGCATAAAATTTTAAGGCATAATATAGTTTGGCATAGCGTTTTCGCATAACTTTTATTAGCGTAATAATAGTGCTGCATAATAATACTTTGGCATAATGCAAAGGTTAGCATAAGTATCATGTAGTCCAATATGTTTTGGCGTAAGTTGGAGTTGCATAAATTTTAAATAATATAATAATAATAATTTATTTATTAATCAGACAACGATGGTCCACTGTGTTAGTAACAATTTTATTTAGCCTATGTTAGTACTTAATAACTAAAACAAGAAATTAACAAAATAAATAATAAAATAAATAATGGATCAGGACCGCATTACTCGCACATGTAGCCTTGTCCAATGCTCCATGAACGAGCAATCCACATCCATTCTCAATGCAATAAGCTGCAGGAAGCTGTTGGGGCTGCCCCGTATGCGGCGCATCAGAGACGCAATTCTTTTGCGATGTATCGCTTGAAAGCCATCCACTTGAGCGTCTGCAAACATACCTGATGCGCTACAAAAGCGTGGCAACCCCATCAACATCCTGAACGCGTTATTGTATTGGATACGCAGGGCATTGTAAGTGTTCTGCGTATGCTTCACCCATAGGCTGCACGTATAGAATGACTGACAGTAAGACTTGAATAAAGTTATTTTTACCTGTGCAGTACAGCGTGCAAACCTACGGACCAGCATATTAGCTCTTACTGACAATGCCCTGCGTTCCCTTTCAATATCTACATCATCTGCGAGGTCCTCGGTGACCCAGTGGCCCAGGTACTTAAACTGTGCCACTCTTTTGAGAGCAGTGCCGTCCAATGTGACCTGAGGTACGTTGTCATAATTCTTCGTACCGGACTTGAACACCATCACCTCACTTTTGGCCGTGTTATACCTGAGCCCATGGGCCCCCGCATAGCACTCGCATACCTTTAGTAAACGCCTGAGGGCACTGATCGATGGGCTCAGCAGCACCATATCGTCGGCGTAGCTTATATTGTTAACAAAAACTCCATCAATCGAGCAACCTACCTCAGTGCTGCTGAGCTCACGGACCAGCCGATCCACGTACAGGTTAAAGAGCTTGGGCGAAGTCAGACCACCCTGTCTTACGCCACACTCCAGCCTGTACGGATCCGACAGTGATCCCGCCCACCTGACATTGTTATGCTGATTGCCATACCAATATTTAAGGAGCGATGTGAATTCGTGAGGAAGATCAGTCTCACTCGATAACTTCTGCCACAGCTTGTCATACACAACCAGATCGAACGCCTTTGACAGGTCTAAAAAACAGGCGTAAACCGGTGTATTCCTGCTGGTGTAATACCGGACAGTGTGCTTGAGACTCAATATAGCTGTTTCAGTAGACAGCCCAGTTCGAAATCCGAACTGAGCGTCATGTAATTTAAGATTATTATCTAAATGTTTCTCAATCACACTATCCAGTACCTTAGCAATCACAGTTGCGAGCGATATAGGCCTGTAATTACTCAAACTAGACGCGTCCCCTTTTTTTTTTTTTTGCGGATGGGTAATCATCAAATGACTCCTCCCGCTCTGGGTGGAGCGGAAGGGAGTGTCAGACTCTTACTGACTAAAACCCACCCGTGTTCCTTCCTTAGCCCTTTATGTTCCGGGCCAGCGGTAACCCTTTCGGACAATCCCGCTGACCAGGCAGGCTTCGGCCCTAAGGGGCCCCTCCCCGATGCTGACATCTCTTTGAGGCGCGCGTGGAACACGTACGCGCCGTCCGGCACGGGCCTGGTCCTGATCGGGCGGTGAGCTACCCATTACTCTCCGCCCGCAGGCCCGCGCCTACGGTGGCCGGGAGTCGTCATGCGGCTCCCGACGCCCGGAGCGTCTCCCGCGGCGGCTGGGACGGGAGGCTCTCTCCCTGAGCCGTTCCGCCACCTCCTTCGCTAGCATGACTGCTTCGCAGAAGGAGGTGACTGCCTCCCACTCCCTCTCGCCCCGGACCATGGCTTGCACCAGGGCCGGACGCGAGAGGTCGCCGTCGCTGCCAATCGCCTCTACGAGGACACGGCGGTGCTCCGCCCAAGCGGGGCAGACCTCCACCGTGTGCTCCACCGTGTCCTCTGGGCGATCCTGACAATGGTGACACCCGGGCGTTTCCTCCCGCCTGATGATGTGCAGGAACCTCCCGAAACTTCCGTGTCCGGTGAGGACCTGCGTCAGGCGGTAGGTGAGGGCGCCGTGGCGCCTCTCTAGCCACTCCTCAAAGAGGGGTCTTATCGCCGCTATCGCGGCGTGCCCTGCGCTGAGTTGCGACAGTCGCTCTTTCCATGCCGCCATGAGATCGCGCCGGAGATCCGTCCGCTCCGCAGAGATTTGCCGCGGAAGCGGATCGTCCCCCCGGCGTAGTGCCTCCGCGCGCCACTCATACAGGCGCGCGAGGACCATCGCCTCCAGATCCCATGGCGGCAGTCCGGCAAGGAGGCTTGCCGCCTCGCCAGAGATCGTGCGGTAGCCCCGGATAGCCCTTATGGCTACCACCTTCTGGGGCGCGTTCAGGTAGTGGGCGGCTCGCCGCCGCAGTGAACGCGCCCACACCGGGGCCCCGTATATGGCCATGGACCGCACGACCCCCGCGTGAAGCCTCCGGCAGGAGGCGTTTGGCCCCCTCAGGTTGGGCAAGAGCCGCTTGAAGGCGGCCCCGGCCCGTTCCAGTTTGGGGCCACAGCTTGTCATACACAACCAGATCGAACGCCTTTGACAGGTCTAAAAAACAGGCGTAAACCGGTGTATTCCTGCTGGTGTAATACCGGACAGTGTGCTTGAGACTCAATATAGCTGTTTCAGTAGACAGCCCAGTTCGAAATCCGAACTGAGCGTCATGTAATTTAAGATTATTATCTAAATGTTTCTCAATCACACTATCCAGTACCTTAGCAATCACAATTGCGAGCGATATAGGCCTGTAATTACTCAAACTAGACGCGTCCCCTGTCTTGTTCTTAATAATAGGAACAACTACAGTTCTCATCAATGCATCAGGTAAGTATGAGTGCCCTACGCAGAAGGTGAAAAGCATGGCCAGCACCCTTGGCAAGTGACCGCCTGCATGTTGCAAATGTTCAATGCTTAATGAGTCATGGCCGGGGATTTACCTCGTTTCATGCCTTTCACCGCCTGCGCGACATCCCCACTTGTAATCCGTACGATCGTATCCCCGGTACGTACCTGATGTGACTCAGTTCCTTTTTCCCCTGTAGCCGCAGGCGAGCAGACCTTAAAATGCTCCCTAAACAGGCTGGCAATCTGGTCGGGCTCACTACTACCCTCGACGCTCAAGGCATAATATTTATTCGTCTAATAATCTTGAGCCATAAATATAAAAAGTCATAATTGGGTGAATGTAGCCAATTGCGAGCGCGTTAGAATTTTATATGGAATAAAGTTATAACGCCACCTGGTGGAGAAACCTAATTTCCCATACAAAATTCTAACGCGCTCGCAATCGAACGTGAGAGAAAAACTCACACTAAGGCCACAGACACTTTGAAAGTAGATGACAGTCATTATAAAATTGTTATGAAATATTTCACATTCTTATGGTGCGGCCGACGAGAGAATTCTTTCTCGGTCTCCAAACTGACTGACTCTAAGAAACATAAACCATTCAGTCTCCGTCAAAATTCCAACAGCTTTCATGTCATATTCCTTCCGTGTGCCATAAGCATAATCAGCCTATAGGGGTGATAGAGAGTGATCCACCACGCGAGCCTAGTGTGGGATATCCGTTCAGCCGTTATGACGTAAAAGGGTAACAGACAGACACAGACCAAGTTACTTTCGCATTTATAATATTAAATGCGAAAGTAAATCTGTCTAGTCTGGATTTGAATACGAATTAGTTTCTAGCCTATCAAACTAGTTTATAATAACTAGCTAATTTGAACATTACCTTGAACCTGTGAATGCTGCGGCCATAAAAATGCGGTCAGCTGTAATGCAGCCAGTATATTGAAGGCTCTTTGTATGTTCTGGATCCCTAGTACCGCTGTAGTAGCATTCATTTTCGGATATTTCTTACAGTTGAAGCTTTTTGGCCCGTTTCGAAATCATCTCAAATTATTAATAACGGAGTTTTGGAAATATTCTGAAAAGTAATATTTTCTTTTGTATTAAATCACAGTCGTACAATACTTTTCATGCATTTTGGTAAATTATCTCTGTTTACCATTGAACACACTTTTGTATTTAGGCACTATTATATAATCACACTAATATTATAAAGGCGAAAGTTTGTGAGTGTGTGGATGTGTATGTGTTTATATGTTTGTTACTTCTTCACGCTCAAACGGCTGGACTAAGTTTGATAAAATTTGGTATGGAGGTAGCTGAAAGTCAAAGTCAAAGCATTTATTTCAAATAGGCACTTAACAGGCACTTTTGAACGTCAAAAATTACTAAAATAGAATTGATTCTAGTCGCCCATTCCAAAAGGTAGTTTTCGTATGGAGAAGAATGGGCAAGAAACTCCACCGTTACTCTTTTAAAATGTTTTACAATATTTTGCATGTACATTAATTATATAATATATATGTGAAGACGATGCACCTAAAATAAAATTACTGTACCACAATAGGTAAAAGAATTAAAAATGAAACCATAACATATAAATTAATTATCTGATAGATACATGGTGCTCACATATTTACAAAAATGGTTGTCATTAAAAAAAAAAAAAAATTATAATAATAATTAATAGTATCTAATAAGTCAGGGTGTGAGTTAAAATAATTACAGAATGTAAATCAATGTAAAAAAAAAAAGAATAAAAAAAGAATAAATTTTATAATTAAATTAGCAACCAGTTTGATTTTGTCTTGACTCTAGATTGTCCTATGGAGCAGGACCAGCATGTTTCCAAGCGTTCTTATCTTGGATATAATCTTCTAATTTATAGTACGCTTGTTTACAAAGTGTACGTTTAATGTGAGTTTTAAATTTTCTTTCATTTAATTGCAATATATCATTAGGTATTTTATTGTAACATTTAACACAGTACCCCATAAAACATGTATGTACTTTGGCTAATCTGAAAAATGGTTGATGTATTTTATCTTTATTTCTAGTGTTAAAATTATGTCTATCACTTATTTTATCAAAAAGATGTAGATTTTTTCTTACATACATAATATTTTCATAAATGAATTGGCAAGGTACCGTCATAATATTAATCCTTTTAAAAAGTTCCCTGAGAGATTCGCGGCGACGTAGATTATAAATGGCTCTGACAGCTCTCTTTTGCAAAATAAAGATGGATTCAATGTCAGCAGCTCGACCCCATAGTAAAATGCCGTACGACATAATGCTGTGAAAGTAGCTAAAGTACACTAAACGCGCGGTTTCTACATCAGTTAACTGTCTTATCTTTCTAACAGCATAGGCGGCCGAGCTAAGCCGCCCCGCAAGAGATGTTATGTGAGGTCCCCATTGTAATTTCTCGTCTAGCGTGATTCCCAGAAAAACCGTTTGATCAACAAATTCCAGTTTTTTTCCATTCAGTATGATGTCACATTCGCTACTTCTAACATTAGGTAATTTAAATTTAATGCATTTGGTTTTCTTTTCATTTAGTACCAAATTATTTACCATAAACCAATCTTGGACCTGAAGAATAGAGTTATTCACGTCGTCAAGATTTTGTGCCCGTCTGTCTATCTTAAAGATCAGTGATGTGTCATCTGCAAATAACACCATCTTTGGTTGATTTTGAAGTAATTGCGGTAAATCATTAATGTAAACTAAAAAGAGGAATGGACCCAATATCGAACCTTGAGGAACACCCATTGTCATTTCAGACCCTAATGAGTTTACGCCGTTTACTTGAACTTTAACCTTTCTATCTTTCAGGTATGATCTTAGCAAATCAAGTGCTGTTTTTCTAATTCCGTAGTGCTCCAGTTTCATCAGAAGTGTTTCATGGTTTACGCAATCGAACGCCTTAGAGAGGTCGCAAAAGATTCCAATGGCATCTTTTGCTTCTTCCCAGGCATTAAAAATGTTCTTTATTAGGGTAACACCGGCGTCAGTAGTGCAACGCCCTTTGGTGAAACCGTACTGGTGTTCATGAAAGATGGAATTTTTATTGAAGTGACGTAACATTTGATTGAGCATCAACTTTTCAAACACCTTACTGAGAACTGGCAGAATTGAGACAGGTCTATAATTGTTAGGTTCTTTACTATCACCGGATTTGAACAATGGCACTACTTTACTATGTTTCATAAGATCCGGAAAGACTCCTTGATCAACACTGGTGTTAAATATAAAAGCTAAATAGGGCGCAATGGTTTCGATGAACCCCTGGATTAACATATAGGCTACTTTTTATTCCGATATTCCAACAGGACCGAAACTTATGCAGGTGAAACCGCGGGGCGCAGTTAGTTGATATATAAATATAATATAAAAACTTACCTTTATTATGTTAGATAGACAAAAATGTACTCTTCGCTATAATTGTCGTTGTAATTCGTCATAATTGGGTGAATGTAGCCAATTGCGAGCGCGTTAGAATTTTATATGGAATAAAGTTATAACGCCACCTGGTGGAGAAACCTAATTTCCCATACAAAATTCTAACGCGCTCGCAATCGAACGTGAGAGAAAAACTCACACTAAGGCCACAGACACTTTGAAAGTAGATGACAGTCATTATAAAATTGTTATGAAATATTTCACATTCTTATGGTGCGGCCGACGAGAGAATTCTTTCTCGGTCTCCAAACTGACTGACTCTAAGAAACATAAACCATTCAGTCTCCGTCAAAATTCCAACAGCTTTCATGTCATATTCCTTCCGTGTGCCATAAGCATAATCAGCCTATAGGGGTGATAGAGAGTGATCCACCACGCGAGCCTAGTGTGGGATATCCGTTCAGCCGTTATGACGTAAAAGGGTAACAGACAGACACAGACCAAGTTACTTTCGCATTTATAATATTAAATGCGAAAGTAAATCTGTCTAGTCTGGATTTGAATACGAATTAGTTTCTAGCCTATCAAACTAGTTTATAATAACTAGCTAATTTGAACATTACCTTGAACCTGTGAATGCTGCGGCCATAAAAATGCGGTCAGCTGTAATGCAGCCAGTATATTGAAGGCTCTTTGTATGTTCTGGATCCCTAGTACCGCTGTAGTAGCATTCATTTTCGGATATTTCTTACAGTTGAAGCTTTTTGGCCCGTTTCGAAATCATCTCAAATTATTAATAACGGAGTTTTGGAAATATTCTGAAAAGTAATATTTTCTTTTGTATTAAATCACAGTCGTACAATACTTTTCATGCATTTTGGTATATTATCTCTGTTTACCATTGAACACACTTTTGTATTTAGGCACTATTATATAATCACCTAATATTATAAAGGCGAAAGTTTGTGAGTGTGTGGATGTGTATGTGTTTATATGTTTGTTACTTCTTCACGCTCAAACGGCTGGACTAAGTTTGATAAAATTTGGTATGGAGGTAGCTGAAACCCTGGATTAACATATAGGCTACTTTTTATTCCGATATTCCAACAGGACCGAAACTTATGCAGGTGAAACCGCGGGGCGCAGTTAGTTGATATATAAATATAATATAAAAACTTACCTTTATTATGTTAGATAGACAAAAATGTACTCTTCGCTATTTTTAATTATAGTTATTTTGGTTCTCACGTATTATTTGAATACAAAAACTTAATCTGTACGAGAAAAACAAACAGGTATCTTTTACAACACAGAAACGCGACTGGACCAAAACTCGGTTTTGAAATAATAAATATACCTCCTGGGCCTATCGACGTAGTAAAACTAAGACTTACATGTGATTTTTATGTAAATGAGAAGAAGAATATCGTTAAATTAACTATATTTTTTAAAGTAATCAGGTTTTAATTAGGTTTCTTGAATGGGGATTTAAGTTTTAACTTTGTTATTTATTACTATTAGTCGTTGCCATAGCCGCTAAAGTTGTTCACACTCTGTAAAAATTTCAATTGTTGACCAGTTACCGTTTAGACTTGTAGCTGCATCTTTTGCACCGTAATTGTAAACATTTTAAAAACGAAACCTAATTGGCAGACAGACGGACGGACAGCGGAGCCTTAGTGATGGGATCCCGTTGACCCCTTCTGTGTACGGAACCCAAAAAAAAAACAGATTGAAAAGTCACCGAATTAGTTACCGGCGAGACTAGTAAAGGACAATATTTAAACGCCTTTCACATAAATATTCCCATTTATTTTGAGTCTCCAGGTCAAGAAAGCGCTTAAGAAAAATGCACTCGAAAAACAACAACAAAATCATCAAAATCTTTGAGCACTTAGAGACGGCATCTTGAGACCACTTGACGGGTTAAGGCCCATCAATCACGACGATACTCATAAAACTAACATGTAACAATTTCGAATCAGTAGCCATGCAGAATGTCACAGGACAATGGCGGTCATTGAAATATTTGTGCTGTGACATTTTGGTGAGGGTTATTCCGTTTATCCACCCCAAAAAATTCAACTTAAGGTGGACGCATGTACCAAAAACCAACCTTAACCTATAAACTCCATTTATCTAACTAGGCCTAGGGTGGATTCTCGGACTTGCGTTCTTGCGTGTCCACCTCAGGGTGGATTTTTTGGGGCGGATAAACCGAATAACCGATTGGTGAACTGAGAGTACTTGACGCTACTTAAAAGTTACGTAACATCATGGATGATGGACGTATAATTTAAAAATTAATACTTAGTTCCCCTACTTATCTTGTAATTTAACTTATTTCCTTTGCCCATGCGTTATGAATTAACGTCTGTAAACAACGTATGTGATGAGCGATCCTCACACATAGTGCATAACGTATGAAATAGATTTTTTTTTTTTTTTTTTATTCTTGACCATGGATACAAGTCCTTCAGTCGTAATCAGTAAACAAAAATACTACTCATCTCATAACTAAGTTAAAAGTACAACATAAAACAACAACAAGTCATTCAAGTTCATCAATAGTTTTTACCGCGCTCTGAATACGAGCTAAGTACATCTGAGTGACAATTAAATTATCTAAATTAACAACAAAAAATTAAGTAAGTAAACATAAAAATAAATACTTAACAAAAAAAAAAAAATTAACCCCGGAACGATTAAATTTTTTCTATAGTATTCAATATATATCTAAATAATGGATTAAAATAAACAGTTTTGGAAAGTAATTCCTGAACGTGGCGGGGAACACATAAAGAGTTTTGTTCTGCAATGTCACTTATTTCACTGACAAGTATTAGTCTTTGCATGGCAAACGATTCACAGTCAAATATAACGTGTTTTATATCCGCATTTTCCACAGAGCAAAAAGTACACTTGCTTTCACTAATGATTCTCATCCGGTAGAGATGTGCTGGCACTAAACAATGTCCAAAACGCAAGCGATTAATGACGGTTATGAACTTTCTGCTGGAGTATTTGAATTTATTGTACCACGGCGTTGTTGGTAAGTCTTGCTGTAATTCTGCATACCATTTACCTTTTGTTTCTGTTGTTGCGACCCAATAATCCTTCCATAACTTCTTAAATAATCTTTTAAATTGATGATAATAATCCGTGAAAGGGACCTTGAAAGATTCTGTAAGATCCTCGTCATGATCCTGACGAGTCGCCAGATCTACAACCTCATTACCAGCTATGCCACTGTGAGATGGGACCCACAAAAATTCTACATGTTTTCCCAACTTTTGTAGAGTGTACCTAATTTTATGTACAATATAATTTTGTTTATAACTGAAGTTACAATTACTTAAACTAGATAAAACGCTCTTAGAATCACTTACAATTAATATATTATTTACATTTTTGCTTATGCTATGTTCATTGGTATTTACAATACTATTTACATATGTTAAAGCAGCTAGTATAGCCCAACCTTCTGCAGTGAATATACTACAATTATTTGGCATTTTAAAGCATTTGGTAGCTCTACTTTGTGGGTCATAATAAGCTGCTTTAACATATTCATCAGTTTTAGATCCATCTGTGTAAATTACATAGAAATGTGATTTGTCATTCAAAAATTCTAAGAAATCATATTTATTTTTAACAGTATCTAAAAAACACTTGATATCAAAATAAGCTAATAAATTATTATATGGGAATTCATATACTGGCCACTTATTTTTGATGTACATGTCTCTTGTCAGGTTCTTTACTTTAACTAGAATGGTTGAAATTTCAGGCAGTGAACCAGAAATAAAAGTATTTGCTGAGATGGAGGATGTTACAGCTGACTGTGTGACCTCTAGAGGATAGTCAATATTATCAAGAACCGTACCATTACTACAGGATAACTCTTTGAGACAAAATCTCTCAGCCAGCTGTAAACGTCGTAGGGATAAGGGAGGTATAACATTTTCTATTTCCATAGAATTTATAGGGGTGGTGCGCATTGCTCCACTAATTATTCTTAAAGCCATATTTTGTATCACATCCAGTTTTCTTAGCAAAGTATTAGTTGCATTCATATAAGCTAAGCAACTATAATCAAAATGACTTCTGACTATGCTTTTGTACAACATGCTAAGTGTTTTTGGGTCAGAACCCCAAAATGTTCCTGCTAAACTCCTAAGGACATTAATGCTCTTCATGGCGTTTTGACAGATGTAATCAATGTGCTTATCAAATTTCAGTTTATCATCTACTATAACACCTAAAAATTTATGATGATTAACAATAGGAATCACATTGTTATTATATACAATATTTACAGTGGTCTGTGCCGATGAATCTTTACTAAATAATAACACTGAACTTTTTTCAGGACTTATATCAAGTTTTAAAGTATTATTGTAATAATATTGTAATTGAGCCAATGCAGTATTCATATTGTTAACAGCCATATTTAAATTTTGATTTATTGTGTATAAAAGCAGGTCATCAGCAAATTGTAATATTTTGACTTGAGAAGTATTCACATATTTAAGAATCTGGGATGTATACAAATTATACAACAGGGGTGAAATTGTTGCTCCCTGCATTGTGCCTTTACTAACCAATCTAGGGCCATGTAGCTTATTATTAAATTTAACATACAAAGTTCTCTGGTACAAAAATTTAAAAATCCAATTCAAGATCTTACTTGGTAAGCCCAATTCATGTAAAACACGAATTAGGCATTCAATATTAACATTGTCAAAAGCACCTTTGACATCTAAAAAAACACATATGACATTAGAATGACTGAGTTTAGCCTTTTTAAGGTCTGATATGAATGATACAAAGCTTTCAGAGCAACTTCTGCCCTTTCTGAATCCATACTGTGTATCTGGTAACTTGTTTTGATTTTCAGCAAAGTAATCCAAACGTAACTTAAGCATGTTTTCAAATAGCTTACCTAAGCAAGATGATAAAGATATAGGTCTATAGGATGAAGGACTATTTACAGATTTATTGGGCTTTAAAATTGGAATGACACATTGAGTTTTCCATGGTTCTGGTATATTTAGACTATTCCAAAGTTTATTATAAACATTCAATAAAATTTGTAAGGCATTAGGGTGTAACTTTTTTATTAAGATGTATGGTATATTATCGAGACCTGGGGTTGTATCTTTTCTACTCTTAAGCGCTATGTGCAATTCATTTATGGTTAATGGACTATTAAGAAAGCAGTTAGTCTCGGATTCAACAGACTCTTTTAAAATATCATTTATATTATTTTCATTTAATAGTGATGAGTCAGATAAGTTTTCTAAGAATTCAGGTACCCAATCATCATTTAAATATTTGTTAGAAGAGCCTATCCGTTTAAACTTTTTAATATAATCCCATATTCTTGCAATAGGTGTCATTCTATTAAAACTACTGCATAAGTCATGCCATGAATTGATACTCTCCTCTTTTAATGTTCTTTTCTTTTGAGCATCAAGCTTTTTGTATTTTATGAAGCTTGGGATACTTGGTGATGTTCTATATTCTAACAGAGCTTCTTTAGATTTTTGAACTGCCTCATTACAGGTTTGGTTCCACCAAGGGGCTGGTTTTCTTAAAATTTGCATAGTTTGGTTTGATTTTTGTTTTGGGACAGTATTTATTCTTAAATAATGTAAGGTATTTAAAAAATTATCATACAGATTAAGAGGTTCCATATTATCTATGTCTAAATGTGAGAAACAGGTTTCTGATAACTCATAATATTTAGACCAATCTGCTTTACTATAAATATATTTTTCTTCCACAGGCCGGACTTCATATGTTGATGGCTTTACATTTAAAACTACCTGGGTTGGGTAGTGATAACTGCCCATAGGATCGTCATGAACCTGCCATTCACAAAGAGGAGCTATTGCTGAACTAACCAGAGCTAGATCAATAGCTGATGCATTCCTGTTTGGGTACTGTACAGTGGTTGCCCTACCATCATTTAAAATGCACACGTCAAATTCATCAATAAGATTGTATAAACTGTTACCCCTACTATTGTTTGTATGACATCCAAACAATATATGGTGTGCATTAAAATCGCCCATGATAAGACATGGCTTGGGAATTTCAAGAAGCACCTTTCTCATTTTATTAGTATCAAATCTGTTGCTATTGGGAGGACAATAAACACATAGAATATGCAATCTACCCATGGATGTTTCTATGGAAATACATACATTTTGGACTGACTCATAAAAAGTTGTTTCTATAACATTATAAGCAAAATTTTGTTTTATCAAAATACCTACTCCATTGTGTGCATTAACAGAATTTTTATATATAAAGTTGTATGATGTAAAATGAGGAATTACACTACTATTTTTAAGCCAAGTCTCATTCAACAGGCATATATCTATTTTTTGTTCAGAGAGAAATGTGTTTAATAAGGCCTTCTTACTCTGTAAGCTTTGTACATTGAATTGTGCTATATTTAAAAATGTATCCATCAATTAATAATTAAATTTGCTAATAACATTTCTTTTATTCTTTTATTTGTTATTGGAACATTATCTTTATTATTACCAAGACCAATTAGTGATTTTACAATGGCATTTATAATTATTTCATTATTTACAATTTCTTCTGCAAAAGACTTTGAGTTCTCACCCAAAGTCCTTTCATTTGGTTTTCTGAGAGCTGGGAAAACATTTGTATCGGACATAGTTGGAGGTGTACTCACCACACTGGCATACGACTGGTTTCGATTGAGGAACTTCTTCTTTTTTTCTTCCATTTTTTGCTTCTTGATGGGGCATTCCCTTGAAATTGCTAGGTGATTGCCACTGCAGTTTATACAAATAATTTCCTCAACATCACATTCTTTATATGAGTGCCGACCAGCACAAGAAGAGCACATTTGCTCACCACGGCAAGTTCTCGCAGAGTGGTTATATTTTAGGCATTTATAGCACTGCAGCAACGGTGGTATATAAATATGTACAGGGTATCTGAACATTTGAATATATGCATACTGTGGCAATGCCGTTGCGGCAAATGTAACTGCTATGGTACCCAATGGCGTAAGTTTTCCATCAACTTTCCTCATAAATCTTTTGATAGAGATGACTTCGACATCACTTTGTATGTTTTTGTAGACTTCTTCGTTAGACATGGTTTTCGGTACATAACGGATAACGCCTGTTGTTTCCGTCATGTGTGCAGGAACGAAGGCATTTAATTTATTTTTTGCTAAGAAATGGTCCATTTTGAGAAAGTTATGCGCCGGTGAAGGTTTTTTAAAAGTTATCCCAACTTTGTAGGCATTTACGCGGTGAACACCAATGATGCCTTTTACATTCTCAGTAAATAATTTAGTAAGTCCAATTGGGTTTTTGTTGCCCAGTTTTTCATTATCTATTGCTTCTACAAAGACTACACAATCACCACTATGGCATTCGGGAAATTGTCTCTTGTAATTTGGTTTCATGAAGATTTTGTATGTTTCAGACTGTGTCGAATCCATGAGAGCCAATTTTCGCTTTTTTGGCTCTTTATCGATGGGGGCATCGCCCCCATCGCTTTCCGTTCCCATTTTATTATTTACACTGAGATTGTAATGAACTATTTAACAAATAAATACAAAATTTACAAATTTATACGTAGGAAAAATTTTTAAGCACCCGCGCAATTTGATTTCCCGCCAAGAAAAAACGTATGAAATAGAGATAGCACAGTATTACCTACTGCAAATGAATTTTAACCTAGACTGGATTAAAGGAAGCACTCGTCATTACACTTTGTAGGATTATATTGTTGCTTTGCCAATAAAAATACAAACAGCGCACCGTACCGCGCGAGGGGCCCGTGGCTACATAACAACAGCCGCACAGGTCGATCGATCAGGTTAAGCTGCGCTTCCCGCGGTTGATCTGTGGATAGGTGACCATTTTTACATACCGTGACCCCCCGTGCCTCGGAAAGCATGTTAAGCCGTTGGTGCCGGCTGTCATTCGTGGATCTTTGCAAGTCGTTACGGGTAGTCAGAAGCCCGAAAGTCTGACAACCAGCCTTACCAAGGGGTATCGTATTACCCAGTAACTGGGTTGTGGAGGTCAGATAGGCAGTCACTCCATGTTAAGTACTGGTATTCAGCTGCATCCGGTTAGACTGGAATCCGACCCCAACATAGTTGGGAAAAGGATAAAGGCAGATGATGCTCCCTACCGCGCCAATACAGGAAAGCCCTTATTCAAGCGTTTGCAAATAAGCAAAAAGTAGGGAGTTTGTGAGCGCGTGACATTGTGTGTTCCTTCAATAACCTTCCAGAGACGTGACGGGAATAGTTCTATGTTAATATGTATCCCTGGTACCCCGGATTAGCGTCATACTGTTTAAGATTAATTTCGTCTGCTATATCTTTTTTCGGTATTAGTTTTGTTGGGCCAAGCTTCGTTTGGGGGAAAAGAGTCCATATGGGGATAAAATTTTTGGTGTACCTTTGGTATATTCTTTTTGGTGAAATTACGAAATTAATAGTGCGGTTCCCTCATAGAAGATTAAATACTAGGTATTATTTATTTAATACTTCAAGCAAATAAATGTACAGACGCCAGCACATCAAGCTACTACAATCGGTCAAATTTCTTTTAGATTTTCAACCTTATCGCTAAAGCGTAAGGTTCAAAATTGATTGGGAAAATTTGACAGTTTCGGATAGCTTGATGTGCTGGCGTCTGTACAGAGGCGGAGTTAATGCCATAGGCATTTTCTACCAGTCAACTAAAAAAATTGTAGATTATAAATAAAACAAAAATAAAAACGTAAAAATTAATTAAAAAAATAATAAATTAATTAAAAAATAAATTATAATAAAAATAGTAAATTATTTAATCATACAAGACGGAATCGCACTAATTTCGTAATTTTGGCTGATTATGATATGCTAATCAGCCTATATTGTTCCCACTGCTGGGACACAGGCCTCTTCTCGATGAGAGAGGAAATGGGCCGTAATCCACCACGCGGGCCAAGTTCGGGACGTGTCATAGCATAATGTAATTAGCCTATAATGTTCCCACTGCTGGGACACATGCCTCTTCTTGATGAGAGGGGAAATGGGCCGTAAACCACCACGCGGGCCCAGTGCGGGACATGTCATAGCATAATCTAATCAGCCTAAAATGTTCCCACTGCTGGGACACAGGCCTGTTCTCGATGAGAGGGGAAATGGGCCGTAAACCACCACGCGGGCCCAGTGCGGGACATGTCATAGCATAATCTAATCAGCCTAAAATGTTCCCACTGCTGGGACACAGGCCTGTTCTCGATGAGAGGGGAAATGGGCCGTAATCCACCACGCGGGCCAAGTTCGGGACACACGTCCCAAACTTGGCCCTATGACACCATAGCATAATGTAATCAGCCTATAATGTTCCCACTGCTGGGACACAGGCCTCTTCTCGATGAGAGGGTAAATGGGCCGTAATCCACCACGAGGGCCCCGTGCGGGACATGTCTCATGACTTCGAATTTTTGGTTCTACGACATGTACGTTTCCCCACGATGTTTTCCTTCACCGTTTTGAGAGCGGTGGGATGACATAATTTACAAAAAGTAAAGCGCCTATCTGGGTTCGAACCTACAACTCGGAAGTCGCGGCCATTATCACTTGGTCACCACTCCTCTAATGATTGAATAATTGCCTTAATGATTATAATGACACTACTGCTGAACTACTTAAATAATAATTTAGACTATTTATTTCTTGTTTAGTAAGAACAGAGGGCCTAAATAGGCCACTTTGGCAGAATCATAAAAGGATAACAGAATAGACAGTTAACTGTTAAGTTAATCGTATCAAATCCCATTGGTGAAGCATTTTTCAGTTATTTTTTTTGTCTGTGCTAAAATACCAATCAATCCAATCCAAATCCAATCCCAATCTCTTTGATTGTACCTACATAGTGCAGCGAAAAAAAAGAAAAACCCATACTGTTATCGCCATTTTATAATTCCTTTTATGATTCTCCAAAGTGGCCTTTTTAGGCCCCCTGAACTGCCAAATAACCAAGAGTAACTGAACCTAACACAGAATTTTCCTCATCAGATGTCGTAACTTGTTTTATTAAAGCAGAAAGGTACTATCTAGATTTTTTTATTAAATCATAACTTTTTATTACGTATCGGTCGTCAGGGTAGACCACTTCCTATACAAATACGCCCAGTCTCCTTTATAACAAGTTATTAAATAAATTAAAGCTGTCATTCCAACAGGCATTATGTAAAATAAATAGCCGTAAAGTGACTTGCAAACAATTTTAAATTGAAAAATAATAGATCCATTCTCTGAATTGCCCTCCCCCACTGTATTTAACTGTTAAAAAAATTGTTTGCCAGCTGAGTGTTCTAATAGAAAGTATTTCGAAAATTCTTTCAAAATTATTACAACAATGGTGGTACAGAGGAATAGCACAATAGAGAAAAATCCATTGAAAACTCGGACTTCCTCATTTTACCGTTAACAAAAGGTAAACAAATGGAAAGTAAAGAAAATAAACTGTAAACGTTGAGTGTTCCTGCCAGCTTTAGCTAAACCCAGCTATATAATATTAGCTTTAGCTGTTGCCTTATAATACAATCTATCACTTCTGTGTCATGGGTTCCTCTTATTTTATAGGTCTTCAAAGGACTGACTCATGCCAATGTGATGTATTTTTAAAATAATATTATTTAAGTATTTATTTTTGAATTAAGAATTTCTGTATCACAAAAGTCAAAGTCAAAGTCAAAGCATTTATTTCAAATAGGCACATAAAAGGCACTTTTGAACGTCAAAAATTACTAAAATAGAATTGATTCTAGTCGCCCACAAGATTGAGCTGTGTAGGTATCATGCAAAAAAAAGTATATAAAAAAAAAATAAACTGGGTGTAGTTATAATCACCTTTATCCTCTTATGGGGTCATTGTACTCATCATTATGAACAACTTTTACTAAGGGACCAACCCTGAAATCGTGAAAATAAAACAGCTGATCCATACATTATGTCGAGTTATGCGAACATAAATGTATGGATCAGCTGATTTTTTTTTTCACGATTTCAGGGTTGTCCCATAGTAAAAGTTGTTCATAACGATGAGTACAATGACCCCTTTTAAGGATTGAAACGATCAAAATGTAAGAGTGTATAAAAACCCAACACTAAAATCGCGAAAAAAATCAGCTGTTCCGTATATTTTGACGAGTTATGCGAACATAAATGTAGGAAACAGCTGATATTTTTTTTTCACGTTTTTAGGTTTGGCCCCATAGTAAAAGTTGTTCATAATGATGAGTATAATGAGCTTTTAAGAGGATAACGGTGATTAAAATTACACCCTGAATAATTTGTTTTTATAAATATGTCGTGGATAAGTGGCAACACAGTACAGCGAACAGCGCCATCTAACAATTTGATTGGTAAACGAAGAATCATGTGATCGGAAACGCAAGCGAGCCCTACCGCTTGGACACGATCGTCGGTAGAGGGGATGCAGCGAGGACTGGTGGAGAGATCGAGTGTTGCGACAGTCGACGGTGAACAGTCGAGCTCGGACGGTCTCGGCAAACGCTCAATACCAACGCACGTGTTTGTTTCCGACGCACGTGTGCGTTTCGGTTGTTAATCGCTAGTTTATTAAAGTTACTTTAAATTCAAATAATCTTTTCGTTCGAGTACCCACTGCAATGCTACCTATCTAAACTATGTCGGATCGTGAAGAAGACCCGATGTATCGCATCTCGGCCACCAGTCGATGCGACAAATATTTAATACCTAGTGTAAATAGTTGGTTGTACAATAATTTATGTTGTATTTTTCTCTTAGTACCTAATAATTAACATTAAAGAGTAAAATTATGAATATTTGGCCTGTTATATTATTATTCCCGTTGAAACATTAATAAATAACATGTTACAGCATTTTTATCTCACGAAGCTACGCGTGCGCGCATTTCGTGCGGTAGCTCCACAGCTACCGCATCGTCTCGGACGGTACCGAGCGCTCCTGCGCACACATCCACATGTGTGCGCAGGAGCGCTCGGTACCGTCCGAGACGATGCGTATGTGTGCTATGTGCTCATGCTACTATAACAGTCTTATCGCTGCTCTGCCTAACCACGTTATCTCACAAACATTTTTGGTTGATAATGTTAGATTTTACTGACTATTATGACAATTAAAAATAGCTTGACGTGCAGTTGTGCACTTTGTCATTTTAATTTTTATTTTTACTTGTACATTACCAACTTAAGTAAATTGTCTTTTCAATGATCTCAAAAATCTAGATTGAGGAGAATTTTATTTTATTTTAAAAATAATTTAAAGAAAAATAATTCTTAAGAACAGTGAGTATCTTTTTTATTACTTAATATAAATGAATATAAAATATTTCAAAGAAAATTACCATTTAAATTTAACAATCTACCATCCAAGCATACATCTCTAAACTAAGTGATTATCTTCTTTAACAAAATCAGCCGCTCTTTCTGCTATCATAATAGTCGGAAAATTGGTATTGGCTCCAGTTATCTTTGGCATGACACTAGCATCTGCAATCCTTAGCCTCTGTACCCCAAACACGTTGAGACGAGAGTCGACTACAATCCCCATAGGACAGGAAGCAGAGTAATGGTATCCTGAAGACATCATACACAGCGCATAGCATTTCCAATACTCATGGGTAGAATACAAATCCCCACAACCACAAGCTGCAGGAATAATCAGTTTAGCTTGAGCACTGTTAAAAAACTCTGTATCTTGAACTTTCAAAAAATCTTGTAGATACATTGCATGCTTGTCTAAATCTTTATCGTTAGAATAGTAGCCGTTGTATATCACTGGCTGTTCTTTGGGATCTCTGCTTCTCAATAAGATTTTTCCACGAGATTCTGGATATACTAATAAAACCAAGCTGAATAAAACTTCTCTTCCAATACTACCGTTATATAAGGCATTACATATTTCATCTATATAAGAAAAGTAGAAAGAACAAAGCTGCAACAAAACGGTGGGTTCGTTCATTACAAAACTAATGGTTTGATAATCTCGATTGTCTTGACTTTTGTTAAGGGTAGCATACCCCATTATGAGCGGATATGGAAATTTTCTGGGATCCACTGGCTTAGACGGAGATGATTTTCCCATTGTGTGAGTCATAATAACGTTAACATGGTCTTGTAAATCTTGACCGACAGGGAGATCAGAAAGTACATTTATATTGTGATTCAGTAAATGATCTTCTGGACCTACTCCAGACAGCATTAACAGCTGCGGGGTGTTAATAGCTCCTGCCGATACTATCACTTCTTTATTAGCTTTATAGCATACAGTTTTATTATTTTCTAAGAGAGCTTCAACACCAACAGCGTTCTTGTCGTCATCGAAGAGGATTTTCGATACCAATGTGTTTTTCAGCACAAACAAATTCGGTCGGTTTTTGATAGGATGCAAAAATGACTGAGCAGTGCTTTGTCTCACGCCGTCAGCAATGTTAAATATACTTTCAGTGTACCCAAGAGGAGTATCACCATTTGTGTCCAAAACAATGTCATGACCAACTTCTTTGAAGGCTTCAAAGTACTTATGAACCTCGTCATTGTAATATCTGGTAGTTCCTGAATAGCCGTCAGTACCATGAAAAGCGCCTGCGTCGGAATAGAGAAGGATAGGGTCGACTAGCCTTTCACTTTTTATAAAATATGGAAGCACGTGTTCCCAGTTCCATGACTCGTCACCAGTCATCTTCGCCCAGTTGTCAAAATCACGAGGATTCCCTCTCGTATAAGTCATGAAGTTCATAGAACTTGAGCCCCCAAGCATTTTTCCTCTCGTCAGCTCTACTCCACCGTTTTTGTGAAACTGTTGGCTGTAACCATCATCTTCCGTTTCGTAGTTCCAATCAACTGATGTGTTCTTTAAGAAGAAAAACAATGCAGGTAGCTGAAATAGATTGTCAAAAAAAAGGTAGAAAATTAATAAGTTACCAAATATTGGGTTATTCAGAAAGAACAAAGAAATAAAAATATACATACTCGCATGAAAGTGATAAGCATCAAGGAAAGTGTTTATATTTTTGTTGTTATTTCTATGAGTAGGGTTAGAGAAAAATATTGTGTGAGAGAGAGCTCGTGGTGAGAACAATTATAAATATGAATTAATCTAGCACGAAAAAAAAAACGCAAAATGACGTAGAAACGTTTTTAAATAATTATATTAACGTTTATATAATGCAATAATTTTTAATCTCAAGACAATTGATTTAAAAATATTTTTCATTGTTTGTACAATAATTTCTTTTGATACTGCAAGCCTTTGGAAAATATTATTATTTCTTGATAACACCCGAAATTTTCTCTTCTACTCGTATCATGATTTTTAAGGCATTAGTGTTAGCGCCAACAATCGTAGGCATCACACTGACATCGGCTACTCTCAATCTTTGCACTTCATAAATACAAAGATTCGAAAAAGGATTTTCGTTACTAATAATTAATTTTGGTACTTCAGAAAATGTAGGTAAACATTCTGCATAGCTGAGTGGTTGATCACCATTTGTATCAAGGACAATATTATTACCAAGTTCTTCAAAAGCATTAAACATTTTGGCTGCTTTTTCATTATAGTTCTTTTTTGCCCCTAAATACTCTTCAATTCCATGGAAAATATTCTCAAAGTATTTAGAACAATTGGATAGACCGGTTTCTCGCTTTTTATGAAATATGTTACATTTTCCCAGATCCAGGAATCATCACCAGTAAACTTAGCCCAGTTGTCGAATTTATGGTGGCTTCCTCTCATGTTCGCCAAGATATTGAACGAAATAGTAATACCTCAAAGCATCATTCCTCTTGTTAGTTAAGTATCATGGTTTTTGTGGAACTTTTGACTATAACCCTATAATCTTCGGTTGCATGATTCCAATAAACTTTTTTTTTTTTTATATGGCTTATATCCACATCTACATCTAGAAATACAATACGTTGAAGACTGTAAATATAAATTGCTTAAATGATTGCGGTTTATTTGTCATATTTAATCACTCGGTGTTTTTGTCACAATTCGGATCGATTAATATGAACGACCAACTTACTATGTTATGCGTATTGACCAATCGTAACGTAATATTACGACAATATTCGTAGACAGACACACTTCATTTCTGAATAACATAACGGCTACAAGATTTCTTTATATTGTTTAAAAAAGAGCCCTCTTCGGCCTTGACGACAAAGAATGTTCCTAATAAATTCTTAATTAAATAAGTTCATGAATATTTAATTTTAGTCCGCGTGTCCGAAATTTTATACTGACAATTGTCGAACGTTGCCTATTGGATTTCCTCTAAAAAATAGGCCTCATATTGGGGATGGGGAATTCATTACCTTGCTTAGCTTGTTGAAAACGACTAGATAATCTGATTAATGATCGCGTGAAAACTTTCATGCAGACGTCTGATAAAACCACATAGCACGGAGACGCTTTGGCGACCAGTGCTAGAGGCGCTATTGTTAAGAGCGTTTACGCCGAACGGCATTTCATACAAACTTTCAAGCCCTATTTTTTCGAAGTGAATAAACCGATTTTATTGAAACTTCGTACGTATAAGCAAAATACAAAGGTCTAAAAAGTTAGTAGAGAACATTTTCGAAAAATAGTGTTACAGCCAAATTAGACCGATTTTAAACTTTCCATAGAAACAGATATTTGCAGTTATCTTTTTTTATATAAGACTTTTCGAAAATGTTCTCTACTAACTTTTTAGACCTTTGTATTCTGCTTATGCTTAGGAAGTTTCATTAAAATCCGTTCATTAATTTCGAAAAACAAGGGTTCGAAAGTTTGTATGAAATGCCGTACGGCGTAAACGCTCTTAACCCTTTCCATATAAACCAAGTGTGTCACCGAATACTCGCACTACGGCTCAAATGACGTATATAACACCGACGGTTTTGAATAGCGTCCGTGACAGAAGTTGCTCGCTCAACGCACTTTCGACGCCACGAATTTTATTACTCACAGCGCTGTTACCGGTGCGGTGGTGCGGCGGTGCGGCGATTCCGTGCTCTGTGTCATCATTGTTAATACCTCAACATTTAAACCCAGCACTTACCACAGATTCTATTGGAGGATCTCCGCCTGCTTCTATTAGTAAAACTGTGGCATCTTCAATCTCTGTGAGTCTATTTGCTATGACGCTGCCTGCTGACCCAGCACCGACTATGATGAAGTCAAAACAGGCGCCATCTGATGAGCAAATATTAAGTAGATACTATTGTTACTGAAGTTATCTTTTAAAATATTGGTCTGGACCACCAGATCAATATTATAAAAGATAACTACTAAATAAATAACAAAAAAAAAATAGATTAGGTTACTAAATTAACGGGAATTTGAAATAGTATTAATAGTTTCTACAGCAGTTGTATTAATATCTATGTAATGATGAAGGTAATTATTGTCATTACTATAACATATTATATTATTATTGTCATTGTCATTAATACCTATAATACCTAATATCAATAATTAACACTATTAATATTATATTGGTATAGTAATAATACCAATATAATAATTATCATTGCTGATAATTTCACACCTGCTAATTAAATAAATTACTTGCGGCTGAGTGATAACGTCAGTTGTTTTTGCGTAAATATAAAAGAAAGTGAATAAAAAAATATACTCGACATTTATCTTGAAAGAAAGAAATAATAATTCATCATTTACGCAACGACATTTAATGACTACATTATACTCCGGCCGAGTTCGTGGATCTTTGACAGTCGTTACGGGTAGTCAGAGGCCCGAAAGTCTGACAACCAGTCTTACCAAATGGTATCGTATTACCCAGTAACTGGGTTGTGGAGGTCAGATAGTCAGTCGCTCCATGTAAAATACTGGTATACACTTTATCCGGTTAGACTGGAAGCCGACCTCAACATAGTTGGGAAAAGCTAGACAGATGATGATTATAGGCCGGCCTTCCGGATGATGATTAAAGATCAAATTCGCAAAGCACATATTCGTTTGCATAAAACTGACATGTCAAGAAAGCATTCTCTCGTCGGCCGCACTATAATAGAGTGAAAATATTTCATCACAATTTTTAAATTCAGCCGATACGGCATAAAAAGGTTACCCACAGAAAGATAGACAGTTACTTTCGCATTTCTAGTATTAGTATGGATGTTTAGTATGAACTGGTTTCTAGCCTATCAAACTAGTTTATAAATAACTAGCGAATTTGGACGTGACCTTGAACCTGTGCTTGTTCCGGCCATAAAAATGCGGTCAGCTGTAACGCAGCCAGTATATTGAAGGCTCCTTGTATCTTCTGCGGTCCTAGTATCGCTGTAGATGCATTCATTTTTGAATATTTCTTACTCTTCAAGTTTTTTCGATATTATCACAAATGAAGAACGGAGTTTTGGAAATAATTATGTAATCTGAAAAGTAATATATTTTTTTTATGAAATCACAGTCTTACAATATTTTTCACGCATTTTTTTTTTTTATTTAATTATAACACACTTTTGTATTTAGATACATAATACATATATTTAAGTAACTATAATAATTAAAAACTTACCTTTATTATGTCAGACTTATGTAACCTTCGTTATTTTAAAATCTTTTGTAACTAATCAATTTTAGTATTGTTTTGTGATTTTAATTCCCAAGTATTATATTTAAAAAAACTTATTCTCTGTAAGATAAAAAATAACAGGTATCTTTTGCAACACAGACACGCGACTAGACCGAAACTCGGTTGCGAAATATTAATATTTATACCTCGTGGGCTTATCGACGTAGTAAAACGTAGCGTAAAACTTAGGGTTCCATGTGATTTTTATATAAATGGGAAGAATATCGTTAAATTAACTATATTAAAAAAAAAAACTCAGGTTTTGATTCGGTGTCTTGTATGAGATTTTATTTAATTTCTATTAGTCGTTGTCATTGCGGTCACAGTAGTACACATTCTGTAAAAAATTCAAGTGTTTACCAATTACGGTTCAAAAGACGGACGGTCCGAGGACCGTCCCTTAGTAATAAGGTCTCACTGGCACCCTTTAGGTACGGAACACTATAGCCCGCACTACGATACTCGCGAAGTTCATCGAAGTTAAGCGAAGGGCACTTCCTTTCGTTTCGTGCAACCTAGCCAAGGTTGCACGAAACGAAAGGAAGTGCCTCGGATGATTTCGATCGTTGTCGATTTTTGCGCCCGAGCCAAAGGACTCGAGGCGTCCCATAGTTAGCATGAGTGTATGGTCACATACTTCGGATTTTGGTCAATTTCGACCAGCACTTCGTCGAAGCTAATTTGCGAGTGTAGTACAGATTTAAAAAAAACACGACTGCGGTAAAAAACTGAAAAGCTAAAAACAAGCCCATTTTAAATTAAATAAAAGTTGGAAGCAGGCGGGACCAATTTGAATTTGAAAATATAGTAAAAATGATATGGGTCCCGCCTGCTTCCAACTTTTATTTAATTTAAAATGGGCTTGTTTTTAGCTTTTCAGTTTTTTACCGCAGTCAGGTTTTTTATTTTTTTAAATATCTGTTTTTTATTTCCAGCTTTTTAGTTTACAAAATAAATGTGAAAGATTTCGCAGACGATTTAGATCTTGGTACGTGTTTTTTACGATTTTTCACTTCGAATTACTTTTAACCCTATAAGTTATATATATATTTGTAATCACCTTTTAAAACCCTTTATTTTGATAACCCACTCGATAGGTTTTGAGAAAAAAAAATTTTTTTGAAGACAATATTACGCAAAAAATCTGCCATTTTTTTTTTTTTTCAATTTTGATATACCCAGTGTCACTCTCACAATTAAGACGAATCTAACGGCACCACTCAAGCTGAAATCGATCAAGCCGTTTAGGCTACAGAGCGTGCCAAAGAAATATACATACATACATACACTCGAAAAACATAACCCTCCTTCTGATGCAGTCGGGTAAAAAATTAGATTGTAAAGTCACAAAGTCAGTGTTAACAGCAATACTAGAAAAGGATATTTTTAACTACATTAAGCAATTGACATTTAAATGCTGTTCTTCATTTACGTTGCTTATATTTAAGAAATGATTAGCGACAGTTTAACCATACATTGTTGACATTTAATCGACTATATCTTTAAGCATCGTTTATAAATAAACCCCTTAATACCTACCCCCTTAGTACCTACGCTTTGGGATGGGCAACTAGCTTCATATTTTCTGACTGACCGACTTCTTGACAATTCAGTACTTGTAAATAGTTTAATTGAAATAAATGCTTTGAGTTTGAGTTTCAATATTTAATTATTCCAATATTGACGTCAATGCCATTATCAGGTTGGCACAAAAGTTTAATTTGAAAAAAAAACTATCTTCAAAAATGATCAAGTATACAGGATGTGGCGTAAATAGTGGTCCACCGTTAAGGATTCAATATACCAGATAATTTACTAAAACATATTACAGTTTTAACCATTTTTACCCAAGGGTTCCGAAAATATATATTTTTTTGTTTTTTATTTACGAAATGTCTACCTTTTGTTACAAAGTTGGTTGTAGTTTCGACAAAAACCGTATTTTTTTCATTTTGATTTATGTTCTTTACTGCTGAATACTAGAGATATCGTGTAAAATTATGCTTTTTTATGTAAATTTAGAGCTTTGAAGAAAAACTTAGATCTTCTCTGTTTAAGCTCTAATTTTAACATAATAATGCAAATTCAAGAGCGATTTTTGTAAAAAAAAATGTACTTCTAAAATGGTTAAAATTTTAATATGTTATTGTAAATTATCTGGTATATCGAATCCTTAACGGTAGACCACTATTTACGCCACAGCCTGTATAAGTTTAAAATAATTTGCAAAACTAATTATCTACTTAGCATAATATTGCGTGCCTTCTCAATGAAATACAAAACTTGTTTTTATGTGAATAATTTAAATAATATTATCTTGCCATTTTTTTGTTTACAAAAAACAGGCATTCAATTCATTTATTTCAAATAGACACATAAAAGGCACTTTTAACCATCAAAAATTACAATAAAATAGAATTGATTCTAGTCACCCCTTCCAAACGACACATCGTTATCCTTATATCAGATCGGAATACAGTAATCCTGCTTCCGATTTAATGTAACGAGCTGAAGAAATAGGCGTACTGGTTGTACTTCGGGTACGAGCTCTTTTATTAAAATAGTTTAGTTATATTCGAATAAATCAATATGTATTTTGTTTAGATTCCTAAAGGTCCACCACTGCTTTTGAATTAGGAGTTCCTGTATCACAAGAGCCAGGATTGAGCTGTGTATTATGCAAAAACTATTACTACGAGACCAAACCTGAAATTGCGAAAAAAAATTTGCTGTTCCATACATTTTGACGAGGTATGCGTACATAAATGTACGGAACAGCTGATTCTTTTTTCATGATTTTAGGTAAAAGTTGTTCATAATGATGAGTACAATGACCCCTTAAGAGGATAACGGTGATTAAAATTACACCCTGAATTATTTGTTTTTATAAATATTTAATACCTAGTGTAAATAGTTGGTTGTACAATAATTTATGTTGTATTTTTCTCTTAGTAATAACTAAAATTAAAGAGTATTCCCGTTGAAACATTAATAAATAACATGTTACAGCATTTTTATCTCACGAAGCGACGCGTGCGCGCATTTCGTGCGGTATAAGTGAATGTGTGCGCAGGAGCGCTCGGTACCGTCCGAGACGATGCCTAGGTGTGTTATGTGCTCATGCTCCTATAACAGTCTTATCGCTGCTCTTCAAAGTACCTAACCACGTTATATCACAAACATTTTTGTTGATAATGTTACATTTTACTGACTATTATGACAAAAAAAAAACGCCAAAAAGCCAAAACAACCCAAATAGCCAAATAACTTTACGAGCAGGTGTGCACTTTGTCATTTTAATTTTTATTTTTACTCGTACTATACCAACTTAAGTAAATTGTCTTTTCAATGATCTCAAAAATCTAGATTGAGGAGAATTTTATTTTATTTCATAAATAATTTTAAGAAAAACAATTCTTAATTGTATCTTTTTTATTACTTAATATAAATGAATGAAAAATATTTAAAAAAAAATTACCATTTAAATTTAACAATCTACCATCCAACCATACTTCTCTAAACTAAGTGATTGTCTTCTTTAACAAAATCAGCCGCTCTTTCTGCTATCATAATAGTCGGTGCATTGGTATTGGCTCCAGTTATCTTTGGCATGACACTAGCATCTGCAATCCTTAGCCTCTGTACCCCAAACACATTGAGACGAGAGTCGACTACTATCCCCATAGGACAGGAAGCAGAGTAATGCAATCCTGCAACCATCATACACAGCGCATAGCATTTCCAATACTCATGGGTAGAATAAAAATCTCCACAACCACAAGCTGCAGGAATAATCAGCTTAGCTTGAGCACTGTTAAAAAACTCTGTATCTTTAACTTTAAAATAATCTTGGAGGTACATCGCATGCTTGTCTAAATCTTCATCGTTAGAATAATAGCCGGTGTATATCACTGGCTGTTCTTTGGGATCTCTGCTTCTCAATAAGATTTTTCCACGAGATTCTGGGTATACTAATATAACCAAGCTGAATAAAACTTCTCTTCCAATACTACCGTTATATAAGGCATTACATATTTCATCTATATAAGAAAAGAAGAAAGAACAAAACTGCAACAAAGGGGTGGGTTCGTTCATTACAAAACTAAAGGTTTGATAATTTAGATTGTCTTGACTTTTGTTAAGGGTAGTATACCCCGTTATGAGCGGATATGGAAATTTAGTGGTATCCACTGGCTTAGACGGAGGTGATTTTCTCATTGTGTGAGTCATAATAACCATAACATGGTCTTGTAAAACTTGACCGACAGGGAGATCAGAAAGTACATTTATGTTGTGATTCAGTAAATGCTCTTCTGGACCTACTCCAGACAGCATTAACAGCTGCGGGGTGTTAATAGCTCCTGCCGATACTATCACTTCTTTGTTCGCTTTATAGCAGACAATTTTATTATTTTCTAAGATAGCTTCAACACCAACAGCGTTCTTGTCGTCATCGAAGAGGATTTTCGATGCCAATGTGTTTTTCAGCACAAACAAATTCGGTCGGTTTTTGATAGGATGCAAAAATGACTGAGCAGTGCTTTGTCTCACACCATCAGCAATGTTAAATATACTTTCAGTGTACCCAAGAGGAGTATCACCATTTGTGTCCAAAACAATGTCATGACCAACTTCTTTGAAAGCTTCAAAGTACTTATGAACCTCGTCATTGTAATATCTGGTAGTTCCTAAATAGCCGTCAGTACCATGAAAAGCGCCTGCGTCGGAATAGAGAAGGATAGGGTCGACTAGCCTTTCACTTTTTATAAAATATGGAAGTACGTGTTCCCAGTTCCATGACTCGTCATCAGTCATCTTCGCCCAGTTGTCAAAATCACGAGGATTCCCTCTCGTATCAGCCATGAAGTTCATAGAACTTGAGCAAGCATTTTTCCTCTCGTCAGCTCTACTCCACCGTTTTTATGAAACTGTTGGCTGTAACCATCATCTTCCGTTTCGTAGTTCCAATCAACTGATGTGTTCTTTAAGAAGAGAAACAGTGCAGGTATCTGAAATAGATTGTCAAAAAAAGGTAGAAAATTATTAAGTTACCAAATATTGGGTTATTCAGAAAGAACAAAGAAATAAAAATATATATACTCGCATGAAAGTGATAAGCATCAAGGAAATTATTTATATTTTTGTTGTTATTTCTATGAGTAGGGTTAGAGAAAAATATTGTGTGAGAGAGAGCTCGTGGTGAGAACAATTATAAATATTAATTAATCTAGCACGAAGAAAAAAAAAACGCAAAATGACGTAGAAACGTTTTTAAATATATTAACGTTTATATAATGTAATAATTTTTAATCTCAAGACAATTGATTTAAAAATATTTTTCATTGTTTGTACAATAATTTCTTCTGATACTGCAAAAAAAAGCCTATGGAAAATATTATTATTTCTTGATAACACCCGAAATTTTCTCTTCTACTCGTATCATGATTTTTAAGGCATTAGTGTTAGCGCCAACAATCGTAGGCATCACACTGACATCGGCTACTCTCAGTTTTTGCACTTCATAAATACAAAGATTCGAATCTACTACATAACCCATAGGGCAAGTTCCAACATGGTGATATCCTGAAACCATAAAGCGTAACATTTCCAAAAAGGATTTTCGTTACTAATAATTAATTTTTGTACTTCAGAAAATGTAGGTAAACATTCTGAATAGCTGAGTGGTTGATCACCATTTGTATCAAGGACAATATTATTACCAAGTTCTTCAAAAGCATTAAAATTTTTGGCTGCTTTGTCATTATAGTTCTTTTTTGGCCCTAAATACTCTTCAATTCCATAGAAAATATTCTCAAAGTCTTTAGAACAATTATTATTAATATATTTTAGTAATTAGAACAATAGACCAGTTTCTCGCTATTTATGAAATATGTTACATTTTCCCAGATCCAGGAAACATCACCAGTAAACTTAGCCCAGTTGTCGAAATTATGGTGGCTTCCTCTCGTGTACGCCAAGATATTGAACGAAATAGTAATACCTCAAAGCATGATTCCTCTTGTTTGTTAAGTATCATGGTTTTGTGGAACTTTTGACTATAACCCCATAATCTTCGGTTGCATGATTCCAATAAACTTTTTTTTTTTTATATGGCTTATATCCACATCTACATCTAGAAATACAATACGTTGAAGACTGTAAATATAAATTGCTTAAATGATTGCGGTTTATTTGTCATATTTAATCACTCGGTGTTTTTGTCACAATTCGGATCGATTAATATGAACGAACAACTTACTATGTTATGCGTATTGACCAATCGTAGCGTAACATAACGACAATATTCGTAGACAGAAACACTTCATTTCTGAATAACATGACGGCTACAAGATTTCTTTATATTGTTTAAAAACGAGCCCTCTTCGGCCTTGACGACAATGAATGTTCCTAATAAATTCTTAATTAAATAAGTTCATGAATATTTAATTTTAGTCGGCGTGTCCGAAATTTTGTTCTGACAATTTTCGAACGTTGCCTATTGGATTTCCTCTAAAAAATAGGCCTCCTATTGGGGATGGGGAATTTATTACCTTGCTTAGCTTGTTGAAAACGACTAGATAATCTGATTAATGATCGCGTGAAAACTTTCATGCAGACGTCTGATAAAACCACATAGCACGGAGACGCTTTGGCGACCGGTGCTAGAGGCGCTATTGTTAAGAGCGTTTACGCCGAACGGCATTTCATACAAACTTTCAAGCCCTTTTTTTTCGAAGTGAATGAACCGATTTTAATTTAAGTTTACGCTACCTCACGTTAGGCATGTGAAAACTAATGTGTTGATAAAGGGCGAGGAATTGAATCCTGAAGACAACACAGTATTCTTGGGCATAACTTTGGATGCTAAGCTTCAGTGGGGTCCACATATAGATAAATTGTCAAAAAGGCTAAGTTCCGCAGCATATGGCGCTGTTAGAAAAATTCGTAATTTAACTGATATAGAGACTGCCCGTTTAGTATACTTTAGCTATTTTCATAGTGTAATGTCGTACGGTATTCTATTGTGGGGAAATGCCGCCGATATTCAGACTATCTTTGTTTTACAGAAGCGAGCTGTTCGATCAATTTATAAATTAAGTCCGAGACACTCTGTCAGAGACAAATTTAAAGAGATTAATGTTATGACTGTGCCTTCTCAGTATATTTATGAAAATCTTTTATATGCCCATAAAAATATAAAATTGTTTAAAAAATACAGTGATATCCATAATATAAATACTAGAAACAAACACAAATTTGTTGTACCTACAACAAGGCTCAGAAAAATAGGTGGCTCGTTCAGATGCCAATGTATACGCTTTTATAATAAGCTACCAAGCCACGTTCAAGATCTAAGCCTCAATAAATTCAAATCATTCATTAAACGTAAGTTGTGCCAGAAAGCCTTTTATACAGTTAAAGATTATATTGAGGACAAAAAGGCTTGTGATTGAGCTGCTTCACATTTCTGCATTTAGAACGTCCTTTTTTTTATATACACTTTGACATTATTGATTTTTTTATAAACAATGACATTTGCTTACTTTGTGAAGTATTACATTATTTTATTTATTGTGATTTGTGAATGTGAAGACGATGTGGGTCATTTTGTTACTTTTATATATATTTTTTAATAAAAAAATTGACGTGTAAAAGTGTTTGTACAAACCTACTTACAAAAATAAAATCATTTATCATTTAATGAAACTTCGTACGTATAAGCAAAATACAAAGGTCTAAAGTTAGTAGAGAACATTTTCGAAAAATAGTGTTACAGCCAAATTAGACCGATTTTGACCGATATTTCCAGTTATCTTTTTTTATATAAGACATTTCGAAAATTTTAATGAAACTTCCTAAGCATAAGCAGGATGCTTATGCTTAGGAAGTTTCATTAAAATCCGTTCACTAATTTCGAAAAACAAGGCTTGAAAGTTTGTATGAAATGCCGTACGGCGTAAACGCTCTTAACACTTTCCATATAAACCAAGTGTGTCACCGAATACTCGCACTACGGCTCAAATGACGTACATAACACCGACGGTTTTGAATAGCGTCCGTGACAGAAGTTGCTCGCTCAACGCACTTTCGACGCCACGAATTTTATTACTCACAGCGCTGTTACTACCGGTGCAGCGGTGCGGCGGTGCGCCGATTCCGTGCTTTGTGTCATCATTGTTAATACCTCAACATTTAAACCCAGCATTTACCACAGATTCTATTGGAGGATCTCCGCCTGCTTCTATTAGTAAAACTGTGGCATCTTCAATCTCTGTGAGTCTATTTGCTATGACGCTGCCTGCTGACCCAGCACCGACTATGATGAAGTCAAAACAGGCGCCATCTGATGAGCAAATATTAAGTAGATACTATTGTTACTGAAGTTATCTTTTATAATATCTGTCTGGACAACCAGATCAATATTATAAAAGATAACTACTAACAACAAAAAAAAAATAGATTAGGTTACTAAATTAACGGGAATTTGAAATAATAATTATAGTTTCTACAGCAGTTGTATTAATATCTATGTAATGATGAAGGTAACTATTGTCATTACTATTAATAATACCAATAATACCTAATATTAATAATTAACATTATTAATATTATATTGGTATAATAATAATACCAATATAATAATTATCATTGCTGATAATTTCACACCTGCTAATTAAATAAATTACTTGCAGCTGAGTGATAACGTCAGTTGTTTTTGCGTAAATATAAAAGAAAGTGAATAAAAAAATATACTCGACATTTATCTTGAAAGAAAGAAATAATATTTCATCATTTACGCAATGACATTTAATGACTACATTATACTCCGGCCGAGTTCGTGGATCTTTGACAGTCGTTACGGGTAGTCAGAGGCCCGAAAGTCTGACAACCAGTCTTACCAAGTGGTATCGTATTACACAGTAACTGGGTTGTGGAGGTCAGATAGTCAGTCGCTCCATGTAAAATACTGGTATACACTTTATCCGGTTAGACTGGAAGCCGACCCCAACATAGTTGGGAAAAGCTAGACAGATGATGATTATAGGCCGGCTTTCCGGATGATTAAAGATCAAATTCGCAAAGCACATATTCGTTTGCAAAAAACTGACATGTCAAGAAAGCATTCTCTCGTCGGTCGTACTATAATAGAGTGAAAATATTTCATAACAATTTTTAAATTCAGCCTATACGGCATAAAAAGGTTACCCACAGATAGATAGACAGAGTTACTTTCGCATTTCTAGTATTAGTATGAATGTTTAGTGTGAACTGGTTTCTAGCCTATCAAACTAGTTTATAAATAACTAGCGAATTCGGACGTGACCTTGAACCTGTGCTTGTTCCGGCCATAAAAATGCGGTCAGCTGTAACGCAGCCAGTATATTGAAGGCTCCTTGTATCTTCTGCGGTCCTAGTATCGCTGTAGATGCATTCATTTTTGAATATTTCTTACGGTTCAAGTTTTTTCGATATTATCACAAATGAAGAACGGAGTTTTGGAAATAATTATGTAATCTGAAAAGCAATATATTTTTTGTATGAAATCACAGTCTTACAATATTTTGCACTCATTTTTTTATTTATTTAATTATTACACACTTTTGTATTTAGACACTACTATACATATATTTAAGTAAATATAATAAATAAAAACTTACCTTTATTATGTCAGACTTATGTAACCTTCGTTATTTTAAATTCTTTCGTAACTAATCAATTTTAGTATTGTTTTGTGATTTTATTTCCCAAGTATTATATTTAAAAAAAAAACTTATTCTCTGTAAGATAAAAAATAACAGGTATCTTTTGCAACACAGACACGCGACTAGACCAAAACTCGGTTGCGAAATATTAATATTTATACCTCGTGGGCTTATCGACGTAGTAAAACGTAGCGTAAAACTTAGGGTTCCATGTGATTTTTATATAAATGGGAAGAATATCGTTAAATTAACTATATAAAAAAAAAACTCAGGTTTTGATTCGGTGTCTTGTATGAGATTTTATTTAATTTCTATTAGTCGTTGTCATTGCGGTCACAGTAGTACACATTCTGTGAAAATTTCAAGTGTTTACCAATTACGGTTCAAAAGACGGACGGTCCGAGGACCGTCCCTTAGTAATAAGGTCTCACTGGCACCCTTTAGGTACGGAACGCTATAGCCCGCACTACGATACTCGCGAAGTTCATCGAAGTTAAGCGAAGGGCACTTCCTTTCGTTTCGTGCAACCTTGGCTCACCTCGGATGACTTCGATCGTTGTCGATTTTTGCGCCCGAGCCAAAGGACTCGAGGCGTCCCATAGTTAGCATGAGTGTATGGTCACATACTTCGGATTTTGGTCAATTTCGACCAGCACTTCGTCGAAGCTACTTTGCGAGTGTAGTACAGATTTAAAAAAAACCCGACTGCGTTAAAAAACTGAAAAGCTAAAAACAAGCCCATTTTAAATTAAATAAAAGTTGGAAGCAGGCGGGACCAATTTGAATTTGAAAATATAGTAAAAATGATATGGGTCCCGCCTGCTTCCAACTTTTATTTAATTTAAAATGGGCTTGTTTTTAGCTTTTCAGTTTTTTACCGCAGTCGAGTTTTTTATTTTTTTAAATAACTTTTTTTTATTTCCAGCTTTTTAGTTTACAAAATAAATGTGAAAGATTTCGCAGACGATTTAGATCTTGGTACGTGTTTTTTACGATTTTTCACTTCGAATTACTTTTAACCCTATAAGTTATATATATATTTGTAATCACCTTTTAAAACCCTTTATTTTGATAACCCACTCGATAGGTTTTGAGAAAAAAAATTTTTTTTTTTTGACAGAATATTACGCAAAAAATCTGGCATTATTTTTTTTTTTTTCAATTTTCATATACCCAGTGTCACTCTCACAATTAAGACGAATCTAACGGCACCACTCATGCTGAAATCGATCAAGCCGTTTAGGCTACAGAGCGTGCCAAAGAAATATACATACATACATACATACACTCGAAAAACATAACCCTCCTTCTGATGCAGTCGGGTAAAAAATTAGATTGTAAAGTCACAAAGTCAGTGTTAACAGCAATACTAGAAAAGGATATTTTTAACTACATTAAGCAATTGACATTTAAATGCTGTTCTTCATTTACGTTGCTTATATTTAAGAAATGATTAGCGACAGTTTAACCATACATTGTTGACATTTAATCGACTATATCTTTAAGCATCGTTTATAAATAAACCCCTTAATACCTACCCCCTTAGTACCTACGCTTTGGAATGGGCAACTAGCTTCATATTTTCTGACTGACCGACTTCTTGACAATTCAGTACTTGTAAATAGTTTAATTGAAATAAATGCTTTGAGTTTGAGTTTCAATATTTAATTATTCCAATATTGACGTCAATGCCATTATCAGGTTGGCACAAAAGTTTAATTTGAAAAAAAACTAACTTCAAAAATGATCAAGAATATAAGTTTAAAATAATTTATACTTACTACTTAGCATAATATTGTGTGCCTTCTCAATGAAATATAAAACTTGTTTTTTTTTTTTGTGGATGTTTTAAATAATATTATCTTACCATTTTTTGGTTACTAAAAAAAGAAAAGTCAAAGTCAAATCATTTATTTCAAATAGGCACATAAAAGGCACTTTTGAACGTCAAAAATTAAAATAAAATAGAATAGATTCTAGTCGCCCCTTCCTAAATGTGTGTCCATACTATATAACAGAACGTGTTATAAAACATAGTTATACCACATGTTTCTATACAGAAGTTAGCAATGTTGAATAATTTAGACATGTTTTAATTATAACATAAGTTTATGTTTTATAATTATGAAAATCACAAATTTTTTTTTGCCATGAGATTCTGGTAGACCTATACTAACAATGACAGCATTGCCATCCAACGTGGCATCGCTGCACAGTTTCGGATAGCTTGATGTGCTGGAGTCTCTACATAAAATATCGATATATCGATGACATAAACTTGACTGTTTCACTTACTCAACTCTTAAGGCCTGTCGTTCATGACGGTACTCTCGAAAGTAACGTGTTACGATCGCCTATCAGTAGCCATGTAGAATGTTACAGCACTAGTACTTCAATGGCTGGCCTTGATATCCGAGAGATATGTCTTCACTCCATATTTGTTCAAGTTCAAGTGTCACCACATTTTCCCCACTCCGGAAACTCACACAAAAACAAAAGAAATAGATCCGGCACACATGATGCTTTTTTGGCAGGCATACAACAAAATAAGCGTAACACTTTTGTGCTATCTCATTGCACACATGCTCAAAAGGCCCGCCCCTTTTGAGCAATAGACAGTATACAATTTTATAATTTTTGTATACGATTTTATAATAAGCTACCAAGCCACGTTCAAGATCTAAGCCTCAATAAATTCAAATCATTCATTAAACGTAAGTTGTGCCAGAAATCCTTTTATACCGTTAAAGATTATATTGACGACAAAAAGGCTTGGGATTGAGCTGCTTCAAATTTCTGCATTTTGAATGACTTTTTTTTTTATATACACATTGACATTAATGATTTTTTTATAAACAATGACATTTGCTTACTTTGTAAAGTATTGTATATTTTTTTTTCATTGTGATTTGTGAATGTGAAGACGATGTGGGTCATTATATTATTTTTTTACGTTTTATTTTTCTCTCTGTTCTATTACTTGTCTTTTTTTTTCTCTCATGGTCTGGCAGTTTGAGTAATTTATGTGGCCTACCCAAATGTCCTTTCTTTGGTATTGTTCGTCGAATCGTTGAGCTCCTTAAGTCTTGAGTTGAGCTGCACGATTTCTGACAAATGCGTGCACTGACTGGACAGGTCCTCTCAATCTGTGTGGTTCTTTCCTCAAAAGACCATCTCAGACATCGATCTACATGGTCATCATATAACCTGACCAAGATTATGTCTGGACTTTAAAAGAGACTGTGACCTCTGAGTTTGTTTTGGCCTTTCTTCTCAGAGTAGTCAGATAGGAAACGCCGACCTCATCTAGTTTTAAAAAAACATGATTGACGTGTAAAAGTGTTTGTACAAACCTACTTACAAAAATAAAATCATTTATCATTTACAGTGACCGAATACACACATGCAATTCTAGCTTCAACTAGGGAACAGGAGTTTAGTATAAATAATTGATCGATAAAAAGATCGATGTAAACCGTCTGTAGAAAAGAGAGGTGTTTTTTGGGTTTTGGGGGTATTTTGTATTATTTATTTTTTCTGCTTTTAGATGTATATATATGACGGAGAAAGTATAGTGTGTCTCGTTATCATCAGGCATATTTTAAGTGGGCTACTGTGGGTAGGTATGTGTTGGTTATTGCGCAATAGAAAAACAGTTTGCAGTTCAAATCAGATTATAATTTCACGAACAGTATAATTACACTAGCGAATCATTCACTAGGTACACACTCAACGATACGGAACGCGCGACAGTTTCTGAGCACAAGTTGTCCGTACGATGTCCAATGGTCAAGTCCTCCGCTTCACCTCGAAGCTCGCTCTCATCGACCCCCCCACGGACTCAGGCTAGACTCGTCCAGCGCCACCAGATGGCGCTGATGTTCCGAATAGTCAAACGGATGACGTATTTCCGATTTTATTTATATTAAAAACCAGTAAAACCAAATCAAGTAAAAATATAACATATTTGTTTGTAAATGATATCTCATCAAATCATCAACATCAAATCAATCATCATCAAATGACATCGTAAATCAGTTTCTTTAGTTTCTCTCTTACGTAAAATTAAAACTATTTAACTATCGAACATAAAACAACAATCAAATTTATATATCCTACATAAAGAACATTAAAATATTTATATATATCCTTTATAAAAATAACTAGGATCTTAATAATTAATTACAATCTAACCCTGACTAAAGTAATTTTATATTATTTTTTTACGTCACAATTATTTTAAAACTTAGAATAGTGTTGATTGTAGATAGGTACTTTAGACAAGTCTGTTCCACTTTCTTTGAGTCTGATACAATATAATGTTCATGTGTTATTATGTGTGTCATTGTAGCAATTATATCTACACTTTTATTCTACACTAACTCAAAAGGTCGCATTATATTTTGTTTGGTCTAAGAGCTGAATTGCCTCGATGTTCATATGACGGTCGAGTCGGTGTTCATGGGCCTCAGCAAATTTTTGGATTAGGTTAGTGGCGGGTTCCATTTTTAGGTCACGATGGAGGTCGTAATTTCTTATATACCAGGGCTCAATCACAAAGCTCCTGAGTATCTTGATCTGCAACATTTGTATAATCTTGATGTTGGTCGGTTTAGTACAGCCCCATAGTTGGATGCCATAATTAAGTCCATAATGGCATAAGAGTATGCTTACATGATAAAATTTTGTTTTGTATCGATAGGCAGGAATCCCTTCCAGTCAACCCATATACATAAAACAAACCGGCCACGTCCAAGAACTAAAAATTTGAAGACATGTGACATCTACAAACTCGCACTGGGTCCGCGTAGTAGATTAGAGCTCACTCCCTCTGGAAGAGAGGAGACCTGTGTCCCAGCAGTGGGAACATTATAGGCTGTATATGCAACCCATATATGTTTTTAAAACGCATGTCTAGTTCCTGTCTTTTCTTTTTGATGCGCGCTTTCCAGCGCAGTTTCGCGTCAAGTGTTATGCCAAAGTATTTGTTATTGCGTATGGCACTTTTTGGGCATTTATGAAGATTGGGAGGTAATCACTCTTCCTGTTAGTGAAATCAATGTGAAGTGAGTTCGATTCCTTTAAATCTCCATTTTTGTGCCCAGTCATGAACTTCATTTACAGCGATTTGTTCCTTATTGATTGATTCCGTATGGCATGACCCTGTAGCCATAATAGCAGTGTCATCCGCAAAGGCTGCAATAGTATTATTTTCCAGCTCTACAACAGGTAGAGGACTGGACCCAGCACACTACCTTGAGGCACGCCAGCTTTAATAAATTTTAACTCAGAAAACATCATACATCATGTGCCTAGCCTTTTCCCCTCATCATTTCAATAATCATACAACAAAATAAAATTGTGGGGCGCGTGAAATTTCTATCAACAATCAACCGCTCATATCAATAAAAGTGCTATTTACATATTTACTCAGGTTACGCTATGCCCCACGATTTTATTTTTTGTCTGATCAATGCCCTAGATTGATAAGAAAAGTGGTGTGATGACTGGTACCTAGGAACTACTGAATTATTTTTTTAGATTTTCGTACATTATCTGCATCATTATTATCATTAAAACCGTTTAACCCAAAATAATTTTTACTTTTTTTTATTTTCAAGATTTTAGTTATTATTTAAACTCTATGATCCGCCATGCACTGTGTTCTACTTGTAAATCCCTTTCATTTGATACCCATCACCCATATTGAAACAAATATGAAACCTGGCATTTGTGCCGGCAGCCATCTTAGATTTGAAATTTTTCATAGTGTAGTGTTTTTCATAGTAAGTATTCTACTAGTCAAGCCCTTTCATAAACCGCCATTTTGTAGCAGCGGCCATCTTGAATTTACAATGATACTGATTAAATTAAATTATATTGTCACCAAAACTAAAGACGTGTACCAAATATCAGATCAATCTGCCAACAGGAAGGGAGTTAAATTTCAAGTACTAAATTTGACCCAAATAAATAAATAACAAACAGAGCAAGCTAAATCAAACCTTTTAAAAATAATACTTAGTTAAAATATTTATCTTGTAATTTAACTTATTTCCTTTGCTAATGCGTGTCTACGAAGTTAAATAAAATTGGCAATTAAATAACGTCCGTAAATAACGTGCCCGAACCTACAAATAAGTTAGGTCTGAACATTGTTAGTTGTCAGTCGGTAATTAGGTTCAGATAATTCAAATTAATTAAAATGATCTAAGTTCGATGCCCGTATATTGTGATGTTTCAGATATTGAATAAAGTAAAATAAGTTATTTTGAACACAAATTAAGCGTTGATTGCGAAACAGTCTTGTCAGTTTTTAAAATGAGCACTAACTACAGGATTATTCAATGCTTCAAGCAGAAGATAATTTATAACCTTGCCTGACAGATTATACCTTGCTTTCTTTGTTATAAAACAACAACTGTTTTTTGGAGGAAATTGGCAATAGTTTATTGATTTATTTGTTATTACATATTATGCTAGATTGTAATGTAAATAAAGTATCACTATAGAGGTATGAGGAACAGGGTGTAAAGTTCACTCATACTCTATAGAAAAGGGAGGATCCTCCGACCAGATAGGTTTTGTGTCGTGCGAGCAACTGCCCAATGATGTCCAATCATGTCGGGCTGTTGTATCATAAGCTAGTTGCGCGGTAAACTCTGCTTGTGAGATGCAGGTTTTTGCGTGACGTCAGTATGATGCGTTGTTCGCACGTGGGGTTATAGATACCGCTACATCACCAATTGTGGGAAAGGAAAAAAAATACTTCTCTTAACATTTCTCGTATTATTAAAAGCCTATGATGTCCCATAGCAGGACAAAGGCCTCCCTACTCTCTTTCCGCAAAGACAAGCAAGAGACGCACGCACAGGCCAGGCATCGTGGTAAACCCCCAAACAGCCGTGATGTCCTTCGGTATGTGCAAATGTGCATGCGTGTCTTAGCATGCATTTGTTTAACACGGAAGTGACATCTAGGTAGCGAGCTTAACTGCGATCGCGATGTATTGCAGTGAGCGATCTTCCCTGCAACTACCCTAATAAAGAAAATCAGCGCCTACTATATAAGGTGTAAAAAAATTAACCTTACAAACTTTAAGAGGTGCTTTAGACCATTGGACTGAACAACTTTCACTATGAGACCAACTCTGAAATCACGAAAAAAAATCCACTGTTTAATACAAAAGTTCATTACCTACTTGATCACAATGTATGAAACAGCGGATTTTTTTTTCGTGATTTCAGAGTTGGTCCCATAGTGAAAGTTGTTCAGTCCAATGGTATAAAGCACCTCTTAAAGTTTGTAAGGTTAATTTTTTTACACCTTATATAAGCGGGTTCGCTTATATTATAGTTGGAGCTTCTTTACTTATGCACTTCCGAGTTATGTCAGACATAAGTCGGAAGTTTAGAGTTTATGCTCCCATGTCACCGCCGCCGCCATCCCGCTGCCTCGTTACTAAGTGAGCAACTGTTTTGTGGAACCGGTTTAATTTATGAACCACTAACAAATCGCCTAGACAGTAATAAAGCAACGAGACTGTATTTCTGTGAAAAACCGTTCTTGATTCTGATTATCTAAAAGGTTGATTACCCATTTTCTTTATGAATTATTTAATTAGTATCTATTTTGTTTATTTTTCCACATACGCTTCAGCTTACGTTAAGGTCTAAATTTTTTTAATTTAAAAGTCTTAGTGTGCATACATACAAGCGCCACTCGACAAAGCCAAAGGTAACTGCAGCCGTCGACAACTGCAGTTGCCTCTACCGACGACGCGCACTGCTCGTGTGTATGAACGCGCCGACGACGCGCACTGCTCGTGTATATGAACACACCGTCGACGCGCACTGCTCGTGTGTATAAACGAACAGAAGACGCGCACTGCTCGTGTGTATAAACGAACAGACGACACGCACTGCTCGTGTGTCTGAACACACCGACGACGCGCACTGCTCGTGTGTCTGAACGCACCGACGACGCGCACTGCTCGTATGTATGAACACACCGACGACGCGCACTGCTCGTGTGTATGAACGCACCGACGACGCGCACTGCTCGTGTATATGAACACACCGTCGACGCGCACTGCTCGTGTGTACCAACACTAAGATGGCCTTTGTTACAACCCTAGATTGATATCGTCAAATTGATAAGATTTATACCGTACTTACTTACTGTGGGAATTCTATTGTAGTGGAATAATTACAGGCTAATATTATTTATTTTTAATCCGTGCATAAATTGTTAAGGAAACTTAATTCGTAATAATTATGACTATATTATATTAAAAAAATGTTATAACGTAAATAATTTTATGTAAATAGAATTTTTAATTTTGTGTGATAACCGTCTTAATGAAGTTTCTTGCCCGTTCTTCTCCATAGGTAACTAATACGCTTTGGAATCGGCAACCAGCTTCACCTTTCTGATTGACCGACCCCTTGGCAATTTAATTTGTAATTGGTTTATTTGAAACTAATAAGCCGTTCCATACAAAAATATGAGAAAATGAATTATCTTCACTTATTTATTTTTTCGTAAATTTTGTCCATGTTTTAATAGTAATTCTGCTATTCGGGGCGGAGACAAATCCAACAAACCAAAGATCAAAAAAATCGGTCCATCCGTTCATGAGTTATAAATGGTGTAACTGACCCGACCTTGTTTTATATATATAGATAAATGCTTTGAGTTTGAGTTTTGTTTCTAAACGAAATAGACTTAAACTCAAACTCTAGTCAAAATTGCAAAAAGACTTTTATAAATACTAAGTTCTTAAAGTAAAGGAAATGTTATGAAATGGGCTTAAAATATTTTTATTTTTGGACAGCTGTCATGTGTGGTTTTTCTGATAGGGAAACATATTCAGGATGGCCTTGCTAAAACAAAAAAAAAATAGAAAAGACACAATTATTGAATAAATCAATATTTTAAATCCAGATATTTTTGGTGTCGTAATATTATTTTTGGACATTGAAACAAAGAAAAAATGATTAAATATAATTATTTATAGCAAATTATACACCTTATTGTTATTTAAAATATTCTGAAACAATATTAGATGGCTTTAAATAAAACCAACAAATTAACTCCATATTGATTTTGTAGGGCACATACCATTACCATAGTTTATTGCACAACACAAACCATTTTAATCTGTATCTGGTTTCCATGGTGATTCAGCTTTTTGACCAAAACGTCAGACTTAAAAAAAAAAGTTTCTTATAAGTTTATTTTAATTTGTATTGATTAACTGAGACCGTGTGTGTGCGAATTATAATTCTAAAAATTCTCCTTCTGATTGTTTTCCTTTACATTACTAAAATTCCTTTGCCTCCTAATGGAATCTATGAAAACATTACAAGTGCCAGTAAGGTTGTCACACATTTCAGTTGTCAGTACTCAGTTGAAAATTGAATTGAATTTGACACTTGATTGACGTTCACCATTCACAATGACAATAATGACATCCAACCGAAAAGTGTTGCCAAAATCAATCATTACTGTGGGTTAGAAAAAGAAATAGAATGTAATCAGGTTAAAGAAACGAACCACTTATATAATGAATTATTGAATAGTAATTGTAACCCTCATTCATTAACAACTATTGACCTTACTGAAGATTCCTTGTTAAAACAGAATTATAGTTATAAATTTAGTCATAACAAAATGAAAAAATATGCAAGAATGAATAGAATAATTAAAAAATGTAATCAATTTAGAAAACAACAAAAACACTTTTCTAAAAATATTTCACTGAGGAAATAACGTGTTGATCTAATTAGTAAATTAACCAATTATCAAATTAAATTAGAAGACAGCAAAAAAATCTATGAAATTGATACACAGCGCTTACAGTCTGACATACAGGAACTTGAGGGCAGACTTAGTTCTCTTTACATTAAATATGTGGGTTCCCAGAACCAAATTAAAGAACACATTCTTGCAGCAAATGAGTTAGTTATGTGTCAGTGCACGTGTCAGACAGTTCCACACCCTGTCGTTGTCCAGCCTGAGGTAACGGAGGACCCGTCCCAGACTGAGAGTTTGCCTCAAGAGTGTATCCTGAACCAGAATGTATCTGAAATAGTACAAGATCTTTCTCAATTGGTACAGCTTAAGACTGGCCCATCTTTCAGTGGTCATGATTGTTATGATTCGGTTATGTTCTCGGATAGTATAGGAAGAGGTTTAGGTAAATTAATTAGTAACAACCTGAGTTACTCTACTCAAAATAATTGTATGCCAGGGTCAACCTACAAACAAATAATGGCATCAGTAACAGGAAATGTATTTAATCCTAAAACTAACATTACTGTATTTGTAGGTAACAGTTCTAAGGTAAAAAAATATGAAATAACTGACTGTGTAACTGAGTTGTTAAAGTTAAATTGTAATAAAATAATATTGTGTGCTTTTCCATATTTTAAAAAATTAACAAATAGACAAAACAATTATATTCATATGCTTAATAAGCATATGCACTTTTTAGTTAGTCATTACAGTGACAAGCTTGTATATTTTGACACCAACAGTTTTGTTGAAACTTTAAAGTCGACTAGGGATACTGTGTATCTGCCTGTTAGCTTTAGACACATACTAGCAAGGCTATTAGCTTTTCATATAAACTCAGACATAAGTATTATGTCGAAGTCTTGTATTATTAACACCACAACAGTTAGTAATAATACTAATAATAAGGTGGTTTGCCTGAATGAATGTAGCTCAAATGCTATAAATATTTGTACAAATTATACGAAGGAGGTTCCATTTCCCTCACGCACTATGAGCTCATTGCCTGGTGATGACATTGAAGTCTTGGGATTAACTCCGGATAATCATTTAAACTAGTTTGTAAGACAACAGAAGGTACCAGTAATAATATTCTTATACCTAACAACAACAAGGTATCTTCTTGCTCTAAAATAAGTAAATATCAAAAAGGAGATCAGCAGAATGCCTTGACAATATTTCATCAAAATATTCAAGGCATTTCTTCCAAATTATTAGAAATTGAAATGTTTTTAGAAAAAACAAAGTTTGACATTGTTTGTTGTACTGAACATTGGTTAAAGGATTACCAAATGTTAATTAATTTTGAGAACTATAGTGTGGGCAGTTGTTTTAACCGTAAATCTATGCTACGTGGAGGTTCCCTAATCTTGATAAAAAATTGTTTAAAATCTAAGCAACGAAATGACATAGTAGGTTTATCAATTGAACATTGCATCGAACTGTCCTGTGTTGAGCTAGATAAGCATGTCGTAGTGTGCGTTTACAGACCCCCTAATTATCAGAACTTTTCTGTATTTGAGTCAATAATGGAAGATGTCTTAGCGAAACTTGCATCCATTAACAAAGCCGCAATTATTTGTGGTGATTTTAATATTAATATTTTGGAAAATAATTCTAATAGCAGTAGATTATTAAGCCTTTTTAAATCGTTCAATTTATCAAATGTTTTTACAGAACCGACTAGAATAACTCCAACTTCTGCTACTTGTATAGATAATGTCTTTTGCGATTGTGATTATTTAGATAAAGCCATCGTAAATTATCTGCCGTCTGATCATAGTGGACAAACGGTATCTTTTAAGTTTAAAACACCTTTGCAAAAAGTGCAAATACAATTTAGACCAATAACGACTGGTAAACTAAATAGATTCAATAGTACCCTAAATAATAAGTTAAATGATCTGGGCCATGATATGGATGATGCAAATAAATTGTACGAGGATTTCTTTTCAGTATTGTACACTCAATTCAATACAACTTTTGAAAAGAAAACAAAAAACATTTGCCCTAATTTTATATTTAGTGACTGGGCAACTAGAGGTATTAGGATAAGTAGGGAAAGACTGTTCGAGCTGTATGGCCTTAAGCCTTACATCAATACTGTAACTTTCAGCAAGTATGTTGCTACATATTCCAAAATTTTTAGAAATACATGCAAAATAGCCAAAGCCCTGTACATTAGCAATAAAATCAAATCAGCTGAAAATAAAATAAAAACAGTTTGGAAAATTATAAATAACGAAACTAGTAGAAATAAAAAACGAAACACTGATTACACATTGGAGACTTCACGTGGAGCCATAAGCTCTAACTTAGAAGTAGCTCAGGAGTTTGTAAATTTCTTTACTAATATACCATCAAAAACGACGGAAGCCTTAAATTCCTCATCCGACGTATCAATTGATTTAGTAAGAGCAAACGTTCCAGCCTGCCCGGTTGAATTTCAATTTACACATATTAACCCCGTAACAGTAATAAAAGCTTTTAAGCAAATTAAGATCAAATTGACCGAAGATCTTTGGGGAATGTCCATTAAAGTCTGTGCCTCCATAATTGAGACTATTGCACCTTATTTAGCCTTAGTATTTAATTCGTGTGTTGATCAAGGAGTCTTCCCCGATTTAATGAAATTCAGTAAGGTAATACCACTTTTCAAATCTGGGGACAGTAAAGACACCAATAATTATAGACCCGTATCCGTGTTGCCGGTTTTCAGTAAGGTGTTTGAAAAGATAATGCTTAATCAAATGCTCAATCATTTTAACACGAATAAAATCCTTCACGATCAACAATATGGTTTCACCAAAGGACGTTGTACGACCGACGCCTGTGCAACCTTATTAAAACACATTTTTAACGCGTGGGAAGAGGCCCAAGACGCCATTGGAATCTTTTGTGACCTCTCTAAGGCATTTGATTGCGTCGATCACGAAACCTTGCTTTTGAAACTTGAGCATTACGGGCTTGGAAAACTTGCGCTCAGTTTAGTTAGTTCTTATTTAAATGACAGACAACAGCAAGTTCAAATAAATGGTGTCAATTCACATGGTTTAACAGTAAAAATGGGTGTGCCACAAGGCTCGATATTGGGTCCTTTCCTCTTTTTAGTGTATGTTAATGATCTACTCCATTTATTAAAAAATCAACCACAAATGGTGTTATTTGCTGATGACACTTCCTTAATTTTTAAGGTAAATAGACGTGCTACAAATTTTGACGACGTAAATAACGCCCTAGTGCAGGTCCAAAGTTGGTTCACTGCTAATAATTTAGTATTAAATGGGAAAAAAACTAAGTGCATAAGATTTTCTTTACCAAATGTAAAGAGTAGTGATTGTGAGATAGTATTGAATCAAGAGAAACTAGAATTCGTCGATAAAACGGTTTTCCTGGGGATCACGCTCGACTCAAGGCTACAATGGGGTCCTCATTTAACATCTCTTGCAGGACGGCTAAGTTCAGCAGCTTATGCTGTCAGAAAAATCCGCCAATTTACTGATGTAGATACCGCGAGACTGGTCTATTTTAGTTACTTTCATAGTATCATGTCTTACGGTATTTTGCTTTGGGGACGGGCTGCAGACATCGATTCTATTTTTATTCTGCAGAAAAGAGCCATCAGAGCCATCTATAACCTCTGCAAGATTCTCTAAGGGAACTGTTTAAGGAAATTAACATCATGACGGTGCCTTGTCAATATATCTACGAAAACATCATGTATGTAAGAAAAAACTTACATCTTTTTGGTAAAAGAGGTGAAAGACATAATTATAGTACTAGGAATAGGGACCTATTAGTTCAACCAGGTTTCAGACTGGCTAAAGTAGACTCATCTTTTATGGGGTACTGTTTAAAATGTTATAATAAAATACCTCCCCACATTCTTCAACTGAATGAGACAAAATTCAAGTCTTGTATAAAACGCACACTATGCAGTCAGGCATATTATAAGTTAGGGGGATTACATCGCTGATAAAAATGCCTGGCTCAATGCTGGTCCTGCTCCACAACCACAACTAATTGATTAACACTGGAAAATACTATTGGAGCTGCTGAAGATTGTAAGATTATCTTTGCATTGTATAAACTCAATTTCCTTTGCATTGTATAACTGCATAGCACAGATGTGAGTTCTATGTAAGTATACCTTCTTTACCATTTACCGGGTAATATGTCTTTCATTGACTTGAATGTGCCATGGCGGCTGATAGTATGTCATGCTCACACAAATGTCTCGCTGACGGTGGCGTGTGTATTGGATCATTTAGCTCCCTTCAAAATGGTTGAGCTGAATGGTGCTGATCTATGCGTCATGTTCGTGAACGGGCGCCGTTAGTTGGGGCTGGTCATCACTCAGCTGCCTCGGCTTATTTTTAATTATTTTATGATTGTTGTCTTCTTACTATTTGCTGTACTCTGGACGCTCTTAACGCGTACGTATTTTTTTTTTACATCGTTCTCACATTTACTTGTAAATTCAACATTAATGATGTAACTAATATTTTTGTAAAAATACAATTTAAAAGAGTGTCCATGGAGTTTCTTGCTCGTTCTTCTCCATAGGTACCTACGCTTTGGAATGGGCAACTAGCTTCATATTTTCTGACTGACCGACTTCTTGACAATTCAAAAGTGCCTGTAAATGGTTTAATTGAAATAAATGGTTTGAGTTTGAGTTTGAGTTTGGTTGCAATTTATTTTTTTAATAATAATTATTAAAAATATAATAATTAAGGATATTTTTATTTTTTTTAACGCACCCTGCGTTAAAAAAAATAAAACTAAATATACAGTCTCCTTAATTTATGTACTTTCATATAAATATAATCTCTTCCCTGTTTACAGCAGAAGCCCAGCCTCTATACAAAAACCTAACATGTCCTTTGTTATTTCTCTCACATTTTGCTGGGGACACACATCACAACTTATTACAAAAATGAACCCTATTGAATGAATATTTCGTGAAATATCAATCAATATAGGATTATATATGAACTTAGAGGGTTCCCTTTAAATGCCTAGTAGTAAGGTAACTTCTTTTAGATCATTTCCCATAAATTACCTTACTATTTTTATTAGGATTTGTATGTCGAAAATTTGGTGACCTGTCAGTTCACCAAAAATTAATTTACAAATTTTTACGTGATTTTCATCATTATACAACAACAAGTTTGCCAAATAATTCACTTTACAAAATAATTACTAGGTAAACTTTTGTTTAATAACGTGTTATTTGACAAAGAATTCATATTTTATTCATTTTGTCTCTTAAAACAACGTTTGGAATAAAAACGTTTTACATATTGACTTATTATTGCACAATTTCCTAAAAACGAAAAACGACATTCCGATTTTCAATACTCCGAATTATTTCCGAATTATCTTTTCTACTTTCGCTATATACTTACGTTACCGCACCCGAACTCAACCAACGCAATAGGCGATGGAGGATGCAAGAGCGAGCGAAGGGCACCCGAGGTTTGGTTTAGTTAGGTTACTTTAAACCCTTTACACAGAAATAGGGGGTCCCGCGAGGTGGTGCTCCGTCGACACAGGATGCAAGAGCGGGCGAAGGGCACCCGAGGTTAGGTTTGGTTACTTTAAGCCCTTTAGATAGAAATAGGGGCTCCCCGCGAAGCGAGGCTCCGTCGACATAGGATGCAAGAGCGAAAATACCGTCATGATGACTTTGTGACTGGTTTAGAAAATATATTATAAAATGATATGATCATAAATTCAAAAGTAATGATGTAACAAATATTTTTGTAAAATGTAATTTAAAAAAAAAAATATTTAAAAAAATCAAAAAACCCAACTGCGGTAAAAAACTTAAGTTAAAAGAAACTGAAAAGCTAAAAACAAGCCCATTTTAAATTAAATAAAAGTTGGAAGCAGGCGGGACCCACATCATTTTTATTGTATTTTCAAATTCAAATGGGTCCCGCCTGCTTCCAACTTTTATTTAATTTAAAATGGGCTTGTTTTTAGCTTTTCAGTTTCTTTTAACTTAAGTTTTTTACCGCAGTTGGGTTTTTTGATTTTTTTAAATAATTTTTTTTATTTCTAGCTTTTTAGTTTACAAATTTGAAAGATTTCGCAGACGATTTAGTTCTTGGTAGGTGTTTTTTTGCGATTTGTCACTTCGAATTGCTTTTAAATATATATGTTGTATATATTTTTGTAATCACCTTTTAAAGCCCTTTATTTTGATACCCCACTCGATAGGTTTTGAAAAAAAAAAAAAAATAAATAATATGGCGTCCAGTAGTCGCCATATTGAATTTTCACTAACGTCATGTCTTTAGTGACACTCGCCGGACTAAGAGGAATCGATTAACGTGTGAATCATAAAAATCGGCCCAGGCGTTTGGTCTGTATAGTGCTTCAAAGGAACATATAAACATACATACATACATAGGCTGATGAACACATTACCACTCCTTTGCGTCGCGCAGTCGGGTAAAAAGAGTGTCCATGGAGTTTCTTGCCCGTTCTTCTCCATAGGTACCTACGCTTTGGAATGGGCAACTAGCTTCATATTTCCTGACTGACCGACTTCTTGACAATTCAAAAGTGCCTGTTAAAGGTTTAATTGAAATAAATGCTTTGAGTTTTGAGTTTTTGAGTTTTGATATTTTGTATAAACGTGCAATGATTTTTCCAACAGAACCTAAATTTTACGTGATTTTTTTTTTTAATAATTAAATTTCATCGAAAACATTGTAAAGAGAAGCATTTGCCAAATAAAAGTTTGTAAAGCGAGTGTTTGTAAAATAAAGCATTTGCGGAATGAGTTGTTTGTGAAATAAATAGCATGTACGAAACGTTGGTTGTAAAGTAAAATTTTGTCAATGGAGTTTTGGTGAAACATTAGTGAACCGGAAAATGTACCTACGATGAAGTGTAATTGAACTTGATATCTCTAAGAGTTATCGCTCCTAATGTCTGTGAATAGTAAATAGAGAAAAACATCACCTATTACTAATTGTTTCTTACAGTTTGACGTCACCTAAGTTTTGAATGCTAAGCGTTTCAGGCTGCGGACTGAGACGTCACTGGAACATGGCGACGGCGGGCAATATGCAAAAAGCGGGAAGGCGCGACAGTTACTATTGTTTTTGTTTTTGTCACCAAAGTACCTAATTATAAAGCAAGGCAAGATCTCAAGACGCTTCTTTAAACAACGCTGTGGGTTTCGAAGAAAACGTAAAAGAACTGTATTGCGTTATAACAAAACAGATTCACATCGTTTTTGTACATTTTAATTGTTTTTTTTCAGAATTCAGGACATTGGCGAAAATAAAATATTTCACCAGGGTGCACATTTGGTAGGTAGCCTGACTGCGTTCCTTGCCTGTTTTTCTTCGTGGGTGGCTTGCACGTTCTTTTGTTTATCGCTCTCTTTTCGATCCTCTATCGCCTACGCACTTCTCGACACAATGTGTCCTTGCCTTATTCATTGTCACTCTAATGAAAGAGTTATTTAGCTTAATTTAACTTTCAAATACGTTAATTTTATCTCTTTGCAATTTAGTTCTCTAAAAATATATCGGCCGGTAGGTACTGAAATGTAGTATATTAATAGATGAAAGTGTAAGGAAATGAGGAATTCTAACTCTGAGTCCACGCTGGTAAGTCTTACTTTATTTAACTAAGTTGATTATGGAAAAACGTAATTTGAACTTGACATTGTACAATATACATATATTTTTTTTACATTCAAACCTCTAAATAAAACAAAAACATGCTTTAGTACTAAGCATAAAAAAACACAAAACGCTAAAATTTTAAATGATTATTATTTAAATTTTAAATTCAATTCGTTTACAGCTACTTAAACGAATTCGGTCGAAGATTACCAAGATATAATTAAATAACCGTTTTATTAATGTTTGATGCTAAACGCAGATATTCAATGGTATTAAGAGCAGAAACAAACAGCCGCGACTTACGATTTGTAGGTCGTAGGTTCGAACCCAGTTAGACGCTTTACTTGTAAATTATTTCATCAACATTGCTCTCAAAACGTTGAAAGAAAACATCGTGAGGAAATCGGCATGTCGTAGAACCAAAAATTCGAAGACATGACATGTGACATCTACCAACCCGCACTGGGCCGGCGTGGGAAGACATGTGACATCTACCAACCCGCACTGGGCCGGCGTGGGAAGACATGTGACATCTACCAACCCGCACTGGGCTCGCGTGGGAAGACATGTGACATCTACCAACCCGCACTGGGCTCGCGTGGGAAGACATGTGACATCTACCAACCCGCACTGGGCCGGCGTGGGAAGACATGTGACATCTACCAACCCGCACTGGGCTCGCGTGGGAAGACATGTGACATCTACCAACCCGCACTGGGCCGGCGTGGGAAGACATGTGACATCTACCAACCCGCACTGGGCTCGCGTGGGAAGACATGTGACATCTACCAACCCGCACTGGGCCGGCGTGGGAAGACATGTGACATCTACCAACCCGCACTGGGCCGGCGTGGGAAGACATGTGACATCTACCAACCCGCACTGGGCTCGCGTGGGAAGACATGTGACATCTACCAACCCGCACTGGGCCGGCGTGGGAAGACATGTGACATCTACCAACCCGCACTGGGCCGGCGTGGGAAGACATGTGACATCTACCAACCCGCACTGGGCCGGCGTGGGAAGACATGTGACATCTACCAACCCGCACTGGGCTCGCGTGGGAAGACATGTGACATCTACCAACCCGCACTGGGCCGGCGTGGGAAGACATGTGACATCTACCAACCCGCACTGGGCTCGCGTGGGAAGACATGTGACATCTACCAACCCGCACTGGGCCGGCGTGGGAAGACATGTGACATCTACCAACCCGCACTGGGCCGGCGTGGGAAGACATGTGACATCTACCAACCCGCACTGGGCTCGCGTGGGAAGACATGTGACATCTACCAACCCGCACTGGGCCGGCGTGGGAAGACATGTGACATCTACCAACCCGCACTGGGCCGGCGTGGGAAGACATGTGACATCTACCAACCCGCACTGGGCCGGCGTGGGAAGACATGTGACATCTACCAACCCGCACTGGGCTCGCGTGGGAAGACATGTGACATCTACCAACCCGTACTGGGCTCGCGTGGGAAGACATGTGACATCTACCAACCCGCACTGGGCCGGCGTGGGAAGACATGTGACATCTACCAACCCGCACTGGGCTCGCGTGGGAAGACATGTGACATCTACCAACCCGCACTGGGCTCGCGTGGGAAGACATGTGACATCTACCAACCCGCACTGGGCCGGCGTGGGAAGACATGTGACATCTACCAACCCGCACTGGGCCGGCGTGGGAAGACATGTGACATCTACCAACCCGCACTGGGCTCGCGTGGGAAGACATGTGACATCTACCAACCCGCACTGGGCTCGCGTGGGAAGACATGTGACATCTACCAACCCGCACTGGGCTCGCGTGGGAAGACATGTGACATCTACCAACCCGCACTGGGCCCGCGTAGTTGACTTGACGTCCACTTCCTCTCACCGAGAGGAGACTTGTGTCCCAGCAGTGAGTGGCAACATTATAGGCTGATTATGTGTGTTGTCCTGTACATATAATCAGCCCCTACAAAATGGTTGAGCTGGATGGTGCTGATCCACGCGTCATGTTCTTGAACGGGTGCCGTCGGTTGAGACTGGTCATCTCTTAACTGCCAAGGCTTATTTGTAATCTTATATTTTGAATTGTTTCTTCATTTGTCTTTTTTTACATTGTTCTCACATATAGAAGCAATAAGAGTAATGTACCCAGGATTTTGTAATAACTTGATTTAAAAGAGTGTCCATGGAGTTTCTTGCCCGTTCTTCTCCATAGAGATCTATGTTTTGGAATGGGCAACTAGCTTCAACTTTCGGACTAACTGACAGACTATTTAATTTTGACAATTCAAAAAGCCTGTACAAGGTTTAATTGAAATAAATGCTTTGAGTTGAGTTTGAGTTTGTGTATTAAGTGGCTTGTGGTGCAAGTGGGCCTAAGGTTTGTAAGGGGCCGGGTCAGCGGGATTGTCCGAAAGGGTTGCCGCTGGCCCGTAACATAAAGGGCTAAGGAAAGAACACGGGTGGTTGGTGGTTTTAGGCAGTAAGAGTCTGATACTCCCTTCCGCTCCACCCAGAGCGGGAGGGGTCATTTGATGAAATCCCACCCCAAAAAAAAAAAAAAGGGCGGGCATCCGTGTCTCTAAACTATTCCTATATCTTTATTCACCAGATTTCATCAATGTTATAAAGCTTCAAAAACAATAATGGAGACGGCTTCCCGAATATTTGCGAACATTATAAAAAAACAGAACATCCTGAAGTTGCTAACGTACCTGAACTTAGCTGCGTTTCTGTGGCCTCAACCAGCGATTGTAAAAGGTAGGTATTTTAAATAAACTTTAAAAAAATGATTAAATTGTTTACTTTGGAGCGTAATGAAACAAAAATACTGAGTTGCCTTGTAAAGTATTAAAAGCAAATATCCTACTCAAGGCGAATTATTGCATTTATGTTAAAGTAAAAGAGTGAGGTATTCACCCACTATTTATCACATGAAACTTAAATATAACTTGCGAAATTTGGATCATGTGAGTGTACTATATACAATGTACCTACAGACGCCAGCACATTAAGCTACCCAAAACTGTAAAATTTTCCCCATCAACTTTGAACCTTATGCTTTAGCGATAAAGTTGAAAATCTATTAAAGAAATTTGACAGATTGTAGTAGCTTGATGTGCTAGCGTCTGTACACCTCTGCTCATCCCGGGTAAACAAGGCGAGAAGATCACACTAATACTATAAAAGAGAAAGTTTGTGAGTGTGTGTGTGTGTGTGTGTGTTTATATGTTTGTTACATCTTCACGCTCAAATGGCTGGACCAATCAGGATTAACATATAAATGATAAATGATTTTATTTTTGTAAGTAGGTTTGTACAAACACTTTTACACGTCAATCATGTTTTTTTTAAACTAGATGAGGTCGGCGTTTCCTATCTGACTTCTCTGAGAAGAAAGGCCGAAACAAACTCAGAGGTCACAGTCTCTTTTAAAGTCCAGACATAATCTTGGTCAGGTTATATGAAGACCATGTAGATCGATGTCTGAGATGGTCTTTTGAGGAAAGAACCACACAGATTGAGAGGACCTATCCAGTTAGTGCACGCTTTTGTCAGAAATCGTGCAGCTCAACTCAAGACTTAAGGAGCTCAACGATTCGACGAACAATACCAAAGAAAGGACATTTGGGTAGGCCACATAAATTACTTAAACTGCCAGACCATGAGAGAGAAAAAAAAACAAGTGATAGAACAGAGAGAAAAATAAAACATAAAAAAATTATAAAATGACCCACATCGCATCATTCACATTCACAAATCAAAATGAAAAAAAATATATATAATACTTTACAAAGTAAGCAAATGTCATTGTTTATAAAAAAATCATTAATGTCAATGTGTATATAAAAAAAAAGTCATTCAAAATGCAGAAATTTGAAGCAGCTCAATCCCAAGCCTTTTTGTCCTCAATATAATCTTTAACGGTATAAAAGGCTTTCTGGCACAACTTACGTTATAGAATGATTTGAATTTATAGGCTACTTTTTATCCCGATATTCCCACGGGATCGACATTTACGCGGGTGAAACCGCGGGGCGCCGCTAGTTAATTATATAAATCTAAATAGTCAGTGGAGAGTTTAGTATCTCAGAAAAACATTAATTTAAAGCAAACCTTGCAACCAAATGAATCAATCCGTCTTCTACTCAGTCTGTCAGACGATTAAAAGGATAAGAACATAGACGTCACACAAGCGCTCTCTATAAATAATAGTGTCTCCACCAAATGCTATGATAAGATCTTTATTGAAATTTTACTAACTTTGATATATTGGTTTAAATTCGTCATTGTAATTTGATAGCACCTAATTGGAGCATAATATAGCATTAGGGGCCCACGAACGATGCTTTCTACTAGATATTTATTTCAAAAATGTCTACATCTAAAGTGTCGTCGGGTGTTGAAGTTTTTTATCCCGATATTCCCACGGGATCGATATTTATCGATATTATTTGGGTATAAAATAAAATAAATAAATGACTCACTTCAGTTTGAAAAGTTTATTTTATGAACTCGGGTGGGTCAGCAGTCCTAATAGAAAGTGATTACCGCCGATTTACATGCAAAACCCTCCAGTATTCGCCAACACCGTTTCAGTCTTAAAGACAAGGTTGCAATGTTCGTTGTGCCTGTTATTTCACCGCAGGCAGAAACACAACGTTACAGCGCGGTTGCATAAATACGTATGGTAATATCATTTCCTCGGGTGAATCACTTTAATAAGACGCGCTGTATTCCTATCTCATCATTATCTGTCTAGAGTTTTCCGGTGAAGTCGGCTTCCAGTCTAACCGGATGCAGCTGAATACAGTATTTTACATAGGCGCCGGCTTGACGCCAGGGGCCATGTTTGTCGAAGGACAGGAGCAGACGAGTCCTGAAGTGGAGACCGCGTATCGGCAAGCATTGTGTGGGACGCCCGCGCCCCCTTAGTAGATGGAGCGACCACCTCAAAAAGATAGCTGGGACAGATAAGATGCGGAAGTCGATGAACAGGGTGATGTAGCGCAGTCTAAGTGAGGGATATATCCAGCAGTACACTGCAAGACACTGAGTTGATATACTGCAATCTGTCTATCTGATCACATAGACCTCTAGATTAAAACAGAAGACGAACTAGCAGGGGATTGAGGAGGAGGGGGGGAGGGGGATCAGACCGGAATAAATCTCATTTACTACGAACTTTAATTACCTATAGTAATTGTTTTACAGATGGACACAGCTTCGACTTTATCATAATAGGGGGTGGAACGGCCGGGTGTATGATAGCTAGTAATCTAGTTAAGCAAAAAATGAATGTTCTTCTCATAGAAGCGGGTGCCGCACCTACTCTAGAAACTGAGGTAGGTAATTATTTAATAAGTTTAACTAAATCCATGTAAGATTTTTTTATGATTATCAATTTTCTGAGTGCTAAATTTAAGGGTTGCGCACACAAAGGGTGCCAACGGGACTATATTACTAAGGCTTCTCTGTTCGTCCGTCTGTCACAAGGCTGTATCTTTTGAACCGTAAAACTATAATAAAAAATAATAAAAATGGCTAGTGTTTAATAGTGTTCTGTGGTACCTACGGAACCATTCGTGTGCGAGACCGACTCTTCTGAGGAATAAATATTGTTATATGACAGTTATCCCCAAACTATCATATTTATTGTCCAGATACAAGTTGTATATCTGTGGGAAATTCAGCACAGAGTCGTGAATTTCAATCAAGATTTACTCAAATCAGGTTAAAGCACGTGATACAAGACTTTTAAGGCTACTACAAACAGGCGCGACACGCGATATAATCGCGCGCGACACAAAGGCACCGCTCGTTGCGCGACTTGCGGTGCCTTTGTGTCGCGTGTCGTGTTGCGCTTGTTTGAAGGAGACTTTACTTGCACCACAAAGCTATGTTATAAGCTGCTTGCATGCCATTGTGACATCCACAAATTAGAATAGGTTATGGTCCTATGGCATACAAGCTTCTTGCATGCTTTTGTGCAAGTTTTTTACAAGCTGTATTTGTGACTTAAAAGTTCAATATGTATGTGACCAGGACGCCTAAAAAGGCCACTTTGGAGAATCATAAAAGGATAACATTATGAATTATAATATGGCGAAGACAGTCCGTGTTTTTCTTTCTTTCGCTGCACTCGTCGTCGTCGTTTCAGCCGATAGACGTCCACTGCTGGACATAGGCCTCCCCCAATTTTAGGGGGGGTTTGCCATAATCGCCACGCTTGGCAGGCGGGTTGGCGATCGCAGTAAGGTATGATGGTGGAATAAATAGAGAACGCTGCTGCCCATTCTCCGGCAAGACCCTTAGTCGCCTTTTACGACACCCACGCGAAGTAAGGGGTGGTGCAATTCTTTAAGTCCGGCACCACACAGACAAGTCCGGCACCACACAGACAGATTTCGCTGCACTACTTACGTATAATCAAAAAGATTGGACTTGGATCGGATTGATTGGTATGGTGGCACAGACAAAAAAAAAAACTGAAAACTGCTTCACCAATGGGATTTGATACGATAAACTTAACGGTTAACTGTCCATTATGTTATCCTTTTATGATTCTGCTAAAGTGGCCTTTTTACGCCCCCAGACCAGCACCTTGATTGCGTAACCCACTATCTGAATCATTTTGAAGGATAGTGCTAATCCATTGCTACATAATGTTCAAAAAAAATCTGCGCAACAACGTAAAAAAAAAAACAATAAATGTTGTTAAACTGTCAAAATGAAAGCCATTCCATTGTAAGTGTGTTACGCAATTAGCCCCACATGGGCTTATTTAATATGACAATTAAAAAAAATTACATAATTAAGACCATTTTCACGACAGATTTTGTTAAATAAAGAACTAAAATCATTAAATAATAATTGTAAACTCAAACTCCCTTATTATAAAACAAGGTTTATCTTTAGACCCAGGTTTAAACCATCGAGCCATTTTTAAATTTTGAACTTTATTCCGACAACTGTAAAGTTCTTAATAAAAAATTGACAACTTAGACTCGGGTTTAACGTCAGTTTTTGTAATAAGAACTTTAGCTTCGTCGGATTATAGTTCGAAATTTAAAAATAGCTGGATGGTTTAAACCTTGGTCTAAAGATAAATCTTGTTTTTAACCCCCGACGCAAAAACGACGGGGTGTTATAAGTTTGACGTGTCTGTGTGTGTGTGTGTGTGTGTGTGTGTGTGTGTCTGTCTGTGGCATCGTAGCTCCCGAACGGATGAACCGATTTTGATTTTGTTTTTTTTGTTTGAAAGGTGAATTAGTCGGGAGTGTTCTTAGCTATGTTTGATGAAAATCGGTCCAAGATGGCCCACAAAACAAAATGGCGGACTACATATTTTATCACAACTCCCTTAATATGGGTATCAAATAAAAGGGCTTGAATAGTAGAATACTATACACTATGATAAATTTCAAATCCAAGATGGCCGCCACGACAAAATGGCGATTTACATTTTTTTTTCACAACTCCCTCAATATGGGTATCAAATGAAACGGCTTGACTACTAGAATACTATACGCTATTACAAATTTCAAATCCAAGATGGCCGCCACCACAAAATGGCGAATTATATTTTTTCTTCACAACTCCTTCAATATAGGTAGGTATCAAATGCAAGGGCTTGACAAGTAGAATAATGTGTACTATATTGAAAGGGAATGAGGAATATTAACTAACGAAATGAAAACTAAAAACTTGAAAATATTTTTTTGTCTGATTAATGCTCTAGAATGATGAGGAAAGTGGAGTGATGACTCGTACCTACGACCACTAAGTTTGACTATTTTTATTACGAATGGAATTATCCTACTCGTAGGTGTTTCTACATCAGATAGTGTCGCAGTCCCATTTTATAAATTAGATCTGAAATACCTAAGATATCTAATAGCTATGAAATACTTGTACGAAAGTTGAATAACTAAAGGAAGAACTAGAAAAAGTATATACCTAATAAAACAAAAAAATCTGTTTAGTCTTAAAAATTATTCTTCAACTATACATTAATAATTATTTTTTGACGGATAAAAAACCTGATTGAACACTAAATTACTTGAATCTTAAAACGCAAGAAAATAATAGAAATGAAATACAAAAATTAAGCAGTCCCTACAAAAAGCATGAAATAAAAAATTAAATTTAAAATTTAAAAAACCCCCGACACAAAAAAATACCTAATAAAATTAAATGTAAGTAATTGGAAAAGGATCAAATAATTTAAAAACCCCCAACTTAAAGAATCTAGGTAACGAGATTAAAACAGATAAATTCATATGGAAGTCGGGGGACCGTTCTGTGGAACACCTTCTATTCTAAGAGGTCCCCCGACTGCCACATGAATTTATCTGTTTTAATCTCGTTACCTAGATTCTTTAAGTTGGGGGTTTTTAAATTATTTGATCCTTTTCCAATTACTTACATTTAATTTTATTAGGTATTTTTTTGTGTCGGGGGTTTTTTAAATTTTAAATTTAATTTTTGTAATAAGGCCGAATGCATTTATTTCAATTAAACCAATTACAGGCACTTTTGAATTGTCAAGGGGTCGGTCAGTCAGGAAGATGAAGCTAGTTGCCCATTCAAAAGCGTGGGTACCTATGGAGAAGAACGGGGAAGAAACTCCATGGACCCTCTTTTAAATCAAAATAATATGGTTACAAAGTCTTGTTTATATCATTCATGTTAAAAATTGTGCATGTGAGAACGATGCAGGACGTTAAAAGCGTCAGTAATGAAAAGACGAAAGATAAACAATTCAAAAATTAAATTAAATTAAAGTAAAGTAAGCCATGGCAGCAAAGACATGACTAGTCCCTATTGACGGCGCCCGTTCACGAACATGACGCATGTATTAGCAATATTCAGCTCAACCATTTTGAACGGAGCTAAATTATCCAACACACGCGCCACCATCAGCGAGTAAGATTGTCAATTTGGCGGATTGTCGCCTGCCGCCTGTCGGTTTTATTAAATAGGTCTCAGATAAATCTAACTGACAAGTCATTAAAAATACTTTCACATCAGCAAAAACTGAAATAACACTCTCTTCAAAGATAGTATTATACAGAATATCTTAAATCAACGAAGTTTTAATGATCTGTTTATTAACAGTCACAATAATTGACAAAATGCTCTTGAAACATGAAATCTGTTAAGTTGGATTATAACGTTGGATAAAAACCAATTTATAAGAAAAAGGATTTAAATGCTTGTTATTTTTTCAGCTTCCAGGATTATTTCCATATTTAAAGCACACGGATTTTGATTGGAATTTCACATCAGTGCGAAACGAGACCACGATGCGATATCACAAGGGAGAAGTAATAGAATTGCATCAAGGGAAAGTACTTGGAGGATCAGCGCAAGTCAACTTCATGCACTATGGCATCGGGCACCCTAAAGACTATGAGGAATGGGTAGACATCACAAATGACCCGAGCTGGTCCTACAAGGAACTCTGTCCCCTTATCAAAAGAACTGAAAACGTCATCGATACAAAAATTCTCAATTCGCCCGACGTTTTCTTCCACGGCACGAAAGGAAAAGTCCAAATTAAGAAATACCATTCCAAGATGAATGACGGATACTTCCAATCGTATAAAGAATTGGGATACAAAGTTCTAAACGATATTAACCCAAATAACACTATTGGATTCACTAATGCTTATTTCACTATCGGTAGATGGTACCGACAAAGCACAGCCTACTCATTTTTGAGTCCTGTAAAAGATAACCCTTACTTAAAGGTTCTGTACAATTCTTTGGCAACTAAGATTGTTTTTGATAATAACAAACGCGCTACTGGAGTGAGAGTCCTTACAAAAGATAAGAAATTAATAACTGTGAATGCAAAGAAAGAGGTTATTGTTACTGCTGGCACTATAAAATCACCTCATTTGCTTATGCTTTCTGGTATTGGACCCAAAGACCATTTGAAGAGCAAAGGAATCAAAGTGATTTCAGATCTTCCAGTAGGACAAAACTTCCAGGATCATCCAACAAATATTGTGCTACATAAAACGGGAAAAGCAACTCCTGTACCACCACAAAGTCCTCATGAATTTCCGGTAGAGGTTATGGAAGGACGGTTGGCCATTAGCAAGTACCAAAATCATGCGGACTATCTAATCCTGAGTGGAGTCATCACCGACCCAAAATACTTTTTAGAAATCTGTGGATTCGTATTCAGCTTTAAAGACAAGCTTTGTGATCGTTTATATAAAAAAATGTATAATAGACAAATACATTTCGTCACCCATAATCTTTTGTATTCGGAGTCTCGGGGTGAGATTCTTCTCAACAGCATTAATCCTGAAGATAGTCCAATAATCAATCCTCGATACTATTATAATGAAAGAGATTTGGAACGGCATGCTGAATACCTGAAGCATTACAATGCTATACTTAACACTTCATATTATAAGAGTATTCATGCTGAATTTGTGGATCCTGAATTGGAAACGTGTGCGGGAATAAAGTTTGGTTCTAACGATTATTGGAAGTGTTATGCCCGAGGAATGACTGCTACTTTACACAACTATGTTGGTACTTGTTCAATGGGATCTGTAGTAGATTCAAAGCTAAGAGTGAAGGGAGTAAAGAACCTTCGGGTAGCTGATGCTAGTATTATGCCTAAAATCATTGGGTCTACTATTCAAGGGACAGTGATGATCATTGCACAGAAGCTCTGGGATATTTTAGTGAAACATTACAATTTTTGTTCTCAATAAATTATTTTGAAATGTCGTGTGCCTTTATTGTGATCCCTATTCCTTATAAACTGTTCAATGAATATTAATGTATTAATACACAAATACTTTCTTAATAAATTCCCTGAACTACTGTGAAAACCGCATCAACATCCATTGCGCATTTTTTTAAGATTCCAGGCGTTCACACAGACAAACTCGAAAAGCGATTTTGTTTTATACCATTCACCAATACATATACACACAACAAAAGTGTCTAGGGATCAACATATATTTTTGCAATAACTTTTCTCCTGATTGATATTAATTAAAATTTTCTTTAAGGATTCATCAAATAAAGTGGTTTCGTTTGTCACAGTAACGATAAACCAAGTCACCTTTGCATTAATAAAGAAATTTGCCATTTTCCTAATAAAGGGATTTTTGACATTTGAACCACTAACACAAAAGTTCGAAATAAAAAAAGACTGAAATAACAGTTTTCTTTAAAATTTTATTGGGTAACTTAAACAATTAATAATCCGTGTTTCTACCGCGAACACTAACAACACAAGAACATCGGTTTGGCATACTCAAAATGAGTTCATCCAAATCACGCTGTGGAATGGCCGCCCATGTTCGTTGCAACAACAAAAAAAGGTCTTCTTGCGACTGGATACCCTCCATATTCGGCAGAGCTCTTCTCTGTAGCATATCCCATGCATGCTCAATCGGGTTCAAGTCTGGCGACTGAGCAGGCCAGGGCATTGATGTTAGCTGCGGCGAGAGTCTGTCTTACAACTCTTGCGGTGTGTGGTCGTGCATTATCATGCATTAACTGAAATAAGGGACCGATTTGCACTTGTAGAGGAACGATGACGTCTGATATAATCGTCTCAGCATAAATTTGAGCGTTGAGGTTGCCTCTGATCCAAATCAACTCAGTTCTTCCGCCGATCCAAATACCCGCCCATACCATGATGGTTCCACCACTATAAGGATGGACTTCCTGGCAGGATTTTAATCGCTGTTGGCGTCCAGGGGTTCTCCAGTGTCGTATACGTCTTGTATCCGGTCTCATACCAAAACGAGACTCATCAGAACAGCACACGAAACGCCATTATTCTTCTGCCCAATTTCTGTGTTCAAGAGCCCATTGATATCGAATCCTACGATTGTGCATTGCTATAGGTGGTACCCGTAGCGGTCTTCGGGAATGAAGGTTTACTTCATGCAAGCGGTTTCTGACTGTTTGGTCGCTAATTAAGTTCCCTGAAGAGTGATGAAGCCTCACGGCTAACATCATGGCGGTTATTGTTGGAGCTCTTCGAGTTAAGATTTGAATGTATCGGTCTTGTCTCCGTGTGGTGCAGCGATACCGTCCTCCATGGCGCTCAGCCACGGTACCAGTGCTTCGGTAACGTGTCCAAAGTCGACTGATAACACTCTGACTTGTATTCAGAGCTAAAGCCACAGTACGTTGCCGGGAACCAGCTTCTATCATTCCCACGGCTCTGAGCATTTCTTCCCTGCTTAAATGACGTCGCCGCTCCATAATAACGTTGGTTTTAATCAGTAGTAGGGAAACAGTAGCACTAATAATGTCTTCAATGCGTTGTATGTTTTTATAGGGAAAATATTGACAGCTGATTTTCATCTTTTACTCGAATTTGATTCACAGTTCCTGATTCAAATTATGAAATGCACCAAAAGGATCCATATAAATTTATAAAATCATAAATTTATTACAAAGCCACATCTCAATCTCAAGAAATCCGCATAAAAACGCTTGATCCCTAGACACTTTTGATGTGTGTAGTTACAGATGTATAAGAGTTTCTCGCTTGTGGAGAGATCTACTATATGTTGATGATCTTTATAAAACGAAATTTATTGTTGGTCTAGTGATCACCAGCGCTACTGCTGAACATGCCTTTCTCGGTTTGATACTCGGGTTGGACAAAATTTTACTGGGTTTTTCCATCTGGAATTTCTCAGTAGCAACCTGGAGTCGGGATTTGTGCCCGGTTCATGGCAATAAGCTCCGCCTTGTAACATGGGATTTAAACTTAACTGGTGAAATGTCAGTGTACTATAGGTTCACTCCCATTGGGGAATACAAGCGTGCTTATTGTCATTAGAACTACAAGGGTGATCAAATTCGTATGCCAAGAGAAAGTCGTTATTTGCAGAATTTGGGTTATTTAAGCAACCTACACGACGTCAAGTTAATTTATTTAAAATAAAAAGTAACGTGTGTAGATTAGTTCTTATCAACATACCTTTAATTGTTTACTGAAAAGCTGTATTGTTTGAACATAGATTAGTGTTATTAATTCCTGTTTACGGACTAAAATCATTATCACTCTTAATATAAATGCTAATCATGTTGTTTAAATGTGTTCTCTTTAGTTGTAATTGGAGAAATCTTATCACTTTCAAAATTTGTTTCTTATTTGGTGTTACTTAAGGAAGCTCACTAACTTACTGGGTAATACGAATGTATATAATTATTATGTAGTTTTTATATTTGTTATAAAATGCTTAAAAACATCGATGGAATTTATTACTATGAACTTCATAATACATAGTTACTAGTAGTAAATCTGAAACTGGCCTGTATGATAAAAAATTAATTATATTATACCGGATAACAAAACATCCGGATGAAATTCTGCGGTTCACCACTGTGTGACTAATAAACAAAAATAAATGAATACAACAATCAATTCGCTACGAAAGGGCAAACATGAAAACATGAAACTACCTAATAATATATTATTGACTAACAGCGCCCCGCGGTTTCACCCGCGTTAGTTTCGATCCCGTGGGAATATCGAGATAAAAACTATCCTATGTCCTTTCCCGGGACTCAAACTATCTCTATAGCAAATTTCATCTAAATCTGTTCAATGGTTTACGCGTGATTGAGTTACAAACATCCAAACATCTTCAAAAACTTTCACATTTATAATATTAGTAGGATAACGATACTGAAGTATAACGTATCTCGATGCAGTTAATGATCTGTGTAAAAGGAAAAACAAAACTACAGAAGACAAATTGGTCTTTATTAGAAATTATCGGTTGATGTAATTAGTTAGTATTTATAAGAAAACAAAAAAATCGACTACTGAAAAATCACGCTCTAAAAAGTATGAAACAAGAAAATATTCTCATCTGAAATTGTTGTGTACAAACTATTCAATATTTATCGTCTATTATATAACAACTAACTTACACGTATTCTATTTTAATGTATTTAATACATAAATTCATAGTGATGTTCATAGGATAACCGTGGTCATATACCACTTTACCCTAAAGCTTAAGATCGCTTACTACTGTTAGAATTTATTGTTTTGTAAGGGTATGAGGTATACGACCACGGCAATTCTCTGCTCTCTGCCAATCAAGACGCTTCCAATGATATATTTGTTAAATTATGATACGCAGTTCAGAAGTTATGAGAGAACTGATGAACATACATACATACCTGTCAAAACCATAACCCTTCTTTTTGCTTCGCCAGTAGTGGGGTAAAAATAAGTAACCAATATACTTAGAATATTAAATACCAGAACAGAATTGCAAAGATATACTAACGTAAGATTACTTCAACCATTACTAAGTAGTACTGACAAATGCTAAGATGATGTTTCAGTAAAGGGTTACAGGTATATTAAAGTAACAGTCTAACATCAACTACGCTACATTAAGCTAAAATCTAGAGTAGACCACTCATGTCCTCAATATCGCCGTGATCACTCCTAGCGAAGACAACCGGGGCAATATCGCTCAATTGGCTAGAGCCACATTAAGCCGGAGTGCACTTACCACACGTAACTTTATTGTTCCATGGCATCGTGTAATAATAAGTTAAGTATTGTATACATTAACAAGTTAGTTATTGCATTGTTATAAGTAACAACAATAATAAAAATGATTGATTAACAGCACTTTACTTTGTTATGCCTTCAGTTTCATTCGGTTTGTTTCGTACCTGCTAAATGGGTTTGAAAGGAATAATGCACATGTAATCCCAAACCATTCAAAATTTGCCGAAGACGTTAAAAAATAATGGCCCTTTGAAATTTAGTATTTTTAGGGTTCGTTAATTCAAAAGGAAAAAACTATCACTCACCACTTCGTTCTACGGCCGCCTGTCTGTCAGTCCATCAAGACCCTTTTTTTCAGGAACGCGAAAAGGAATCAAGTTGAAATTAATATGAAATACCTAGGTCTACGGTCCCTTGAAGCTCTAAATATACGGACACATATCGACATATTTTGATACTCGCAAATAAACCAAAACCTATAGGGTATTTCCAGATGACCTAGAATCATAAAATTTGACAAAAAGCAAGGTCTCACAGCACAAATAAAGAAAAAGTTCAAAAATCATTCAATTGTAAATATATTACTTAAAAAAAAATGTTTTCGATTACAAATTTACATTTGCAGTTAAAGAATTGACAGTGTCATACATTTATCGATGTATGGAAGAACATGCTTTTAATTTCTTTTCTTTTTCATTATGACTGCGCAATTTTGCCATACTCTAGCATCAGCATTATCCTGTTCAGCAATTCCACACTCTTACTATTATGATGTCATTAATATTGTCCTCTATACGTGGCCCTTGTCCCTTATTTCCTTCCTTATAACTTTGTTATACTCCACTTTATTTCATTAAACGTTTCTACCAAAGCCTTGGTATTACGCGCCACCTAAAGGAAATTCTCCTTCATTATGCTTTGAAGGTAGATATTTATTTTAGTTTAGAGAATGCAGTGTTCTTAGTGATATTGCTCATTTATTAAATTGAAAGTCACGCATTTTGGTATAAAGTATTTTGAGATGGACAAAATCGATTTATATCACAAAACCAGGAATATTAGAAATAGAATGCGTAACACAATCAGAAGGATTCATATATGTTTGACAAATTGCTCGACAGAGTAATAACGCAATCAATATCGTATTATCGAAATTTTCAAAATTAATGGCATTGGGATTAGGTGAGTGCATTACGCAATAACCCCGCATTACATATCAGATATATATAACCTAGTAGCTTCTACCCGCGACTTCGTCCACGTGAAATTTGTTGTTCCACCGCGTCGCACTGCATCGCCCGCCCATGCTATTGCCTAGTTTGCTTACCTACCGTTCTTTCTGACTTTTTATCCTTTTGCCCTGCCCTGACTGCGGTCCGTTGCTCTTTGCCAAGAGCCAGACAAGTTGATGAGGAGGGTTTCACGAAAGTAGAAAGGAAGAAGAAGAAGCCCTGTTCTCGTAACCTGTGTGGCACCGCACCGAGTGGACCCAACATGCTGCTGCGCCCTGCTGTGCCTACGACGCAGCTGTACCTTTCGCGTCTGCATCACTCCACGACAACTGAGGAAGTCGTGCAGTATTTGAAGGTGAAGACCAACTGGACTCTGAGGGTCGAAAGGTTGGAATCGCGCCACAACATCAACTTTAAGTCATACGTGGTACGAGTTCCAACCCAACATCTACATACCTGTCTGAAAGAGGACTTTTGGCCGAAAGGTGTCGTATATCGACGTTTCCGAGGACGGTTACGCGACACCACGCAGCGAAACACGACGCCGTCAACGTTACGTGTATAGTTAATAGTTTTAAGGCTTTTTAATATGTATTAGTTTATTATTTTATAAGATTATTTTGTGTATTTTATTTATGGGCCTTATAGTTGCCTGATAATAAAAAATTATTATTATTTGCTTGGCTCCTCCTCCCTCGAGTTGTAGCGAGATGTTAAATAGCATAAAATCTTCCTCAAGAATTAGGTTATAAAATTCAAAAAGTTTATTTCAAATCCCAGAGATTAGCGCGTTCAAACAAAACATCAAAGAAATTCTTCAGTAAAACTAAAGGATTCGGCTTTACTCCGTGACTTTACTAATGATGAAATTGGGCTGTGGGTCCGGTCGACCTATTCAAAATTTGATTGGTTTGAGTGATCCCGTGGGTCCATTTTGAGTGGGTCCAGTTGACCAAAGACTCTTATTATGTTCGTTTAATAGTATTTATAAACTATCAGCAGCCATCGTTAGTTTTGCTAAAAGCAAACAAATTCTTCAAAGTACCTTAACCAGTGGCAATTTCTCAGAAACTGGAATTTGGATGCAAGAGTGCATTTCTGTACAGCGTTTCAGCGAACTCGGGATTGTACATGTTACCTTGTTCAAAAGTTACTTAAATATATAAACTCACGCCTTTTTCCCATGGGGTTAGGTAGATGCTACAGAACGCAACCGCTACAGTCCTTACAGAGTTGTTTCTTAAGTTTGAAATAGTTACATTCCCAACTATTTCAAACTCAAAAGACTAACTACAAAGAGTTTTTTTTTTCTCAGATACTAAGTATATCAGACAAATTCTAATAAGGAATTCCAAAAAAAAAAAATATCTGAGTGTTTCTGCTTATCTAATGGTTTCTAACTACTTACTTGGCGAACGAAAATATCATTTGCATTTCAAATAACGTAATTTAGGTTTACAGTTAGTTTTTATGAGCCCTAGATAGACTAGATCCAGATAATGAAAAAGTATATGCAAAATTCTTGGAGTAGGAACAATAATCTTTATTTTTTTTTTGTTTAAAATATTTTGTAAGTATTTCCTTTCAACTACTTTGCAACGATTGCCGATGGGGCCGTAAGGTTCTGGAGTGGCAACCGCGTAACGGAACTTTTTCATTCTTTAGTGTTAGATGATATTTGAGTACCTACTTAAAGAGGCACTTTTAAGGGCATTTAGATTCTTGTCAGTTAGATTGTGCCTAATTTTCTTATCTTTTTTGTATGTCATTGCAATCAATCCTTAGGCACCTTTTCAAAAGTCACAAGTATCAAACAGTAACTTCCACAGAACATTCACGTTAGCTAATATAAAAGTTTATTTCTTCATTTTTTTGCAGAATCGTGCCACTGTCCAACATGTTGTACGGAGGACAATGCAAAATTTCCGCTCTATTGCCGCGAATGTCCTGCTTTTGTCTCGTTGACGGCCTTTGTATTACTTACTTCTAATGAAATTACGCAATATATATACTACATTCCCTATTTCAACATTCCACTAACATATTACTTTTAATGAACTGGGTCTATTTGGTGCAGCCGTGTGGTTGGTGGCATTCCTGCTTTTGTTTGCTGCAACGGAATACACTTTTTTGTTGGAGTTTACCCTTCACGAAGCTGTTAACTACGCATTCTGCTTATCAAAATGTGCAATAATAATTGCTGGAAAACGATTTTTATATTTGGTGTGAAAATTCGTTGTTCAAAATTTCTAATGTATTTTCTTTCCTTCTTTCTTTGATAAGGCAATGAGTCAGCATTTTAGATTTGCTTTATCGGTTTAAATACAAGCTGTAAGTTTATATAGTATTCGAAATTTATCCAGTGTATATATTTTTATCCTCCTAAATAAATCATATAGCAAGCTATATTGGAATATACAATTTATTCCAATTTGGAATCCACTGAAGTTATTTTTTTTTGCTGAATATTTTTGCTATAACTTATTTTATAACAGAGGTCCTTTTTGGAATGCCTTTTATTAAAAATACCGGAGACCCATCATGAATACTACTACATCAAAAGCTACTAAATCAAACAAAGTAACTTTGTGTAATAATAATTGCTGGAAAACGACTTTTATTTTTGGTGTGAAAATTCTTGTTTAAAATTTCAAATGTATTTTCTTTCTTTCTATCTTTGATATGGTAATGAGTTAGCATTTTAGATTTGCTTTATCAGTTTAAATACAAGTTATAGAGTTGTTAGTTTATTAAGGGCTGATTTTTCAATCGACAGATAATTTTTATTTGTGGAATAAAATTGACGTCTGACAGTTTTTGTATGGAAGAACTGTCAAAAATTCAAAATTATTCCTCCGATAAAACTATCTGGCGTTGGAAAAATCAGCCCTAAGGGATTTTTCCAACGGCAGATAATTTTATCCAAGGAATAATTTTGAATTTTTGACAGTTCTTCCATACAAAATCTTTCAGACGTTACACCCATCCAGTATTGTAATTGAAAAATCGTATTATTGCTGTAACCCTGTAGGTATAAGAATTGGAATACCTATTTCGTTATCAAAATTCTTGACTCTTAGTACTTGTTTCATAACTTCTTAACACACAAAATGGCGAAATCAGCCCTTCAAAATTTAATACTCCGCCATCAAATACGCAAATCAAACCTGATTTAGCTTAAAAAGATCAAAAAGTAAGCGAAATCATATTACAAAGACAGAAATCTGCCACAAAATCGGCTATCGTCATTTAGATTTACAATGATACGAAAACATCAAATATCATTTTACTCAAAGACCTCAAGGCGTAGGTACTCGATCGCTTTTTCCTTAACAAGCGAAAAACTTGACACAATTAATAGACCATCTTAAAATTATTTCGCAACAGGTTTGATTTTCGCTTTTCGCTCGATTATTGGAATCCTGCGAACTGAGCTATAGGTAACCAACATCGGCCACCGCCTTTGTTCTTATTATCCATACTTTATAGCACACTAATATTATAAAGGCGAAAGTTTGTGAGTGTGTGTGTGTGTGTTTATATGTTTGTTACTTCTTCGCGCTCAAACGACTGGACCAATTTTGATAAAATTTTGTATGGAGGTAGCTGACACCCTGGATTAACATATAGGCTACTTTTTATCCCGATATTCCAATGGAATCAACACTTATGCGGGTGAAACCGCGGGGCGCAGCTAGTTATATTATAAATCTGAAAGTAACTGTCTGCCGGTAACCTTTTCACGCATAAACCACTGAAAACCAGAATACCAGCACTGAGATTTTTTTTAAATTTCGCAGCATTATGCTGAGTTAGGAGCCGTTTTGGCTTCGCACTTCGATACTACTTTTAAATGTTCATTCGTATAATGTTTGTTTTTCCTGCCAGTCAGTTGTGTCCCAGAAAAAAGTTTTTCTTTCTGGAGATGGAATTTTTTTTTAAATTTCCTAACCATCGTTATTAAATTTCAAGGACATCCTGCATGGGTAATGAAGAATGACTAGGCTACTTTTCATCCTGGATATTTGTATAATTCAAGAAAAACTATCTTTTTATATGCACGTGTTTCTATGACAATAAAAATACTGTTTTTTTTTTCAAAAAATTATGAATCACAAAATACACGCAAACGAAGTTGCAGGCTACCTAGCTAGTACTGATATATATCCGGATCTATTCAATCGCTTCTTTTATTTATAGGTTGTTTTCTTTCACAAAGCGAGATGTATTCCCGACGGTATCGACACTTTTATTGATACCGCTTGAAAGAAAACATAGCTTGTGCACTGGTGTGGAAGTAGTGACCGGACTAACCTAGAAACGCTAAAGAAATACACTTTCAGTTACCAGGATTCGATTAAATTTTTATTGGTGTGGTGGCTGTTATAACGACCGTGTCTTGCGATATTTTTCTGATATTATTTTTATAAATTTATTCTTTGGAGATGTATGTAGTTGTCAGATACAAGAAGGCTTTGAGAAAAGAGGTGTCTTTGAAGCAAATACATAGGTGCAGTCAACAAAATAGTTAAACATTTGTAAGAATCCAATGGATGAAATTTAATTTTATTAAAAGAAAACAAACAGCTCATTTATGAAATTAAATTTCAGTCGACAACATCCATCGGGTACGTATTAAAATCCCGAATTTTAAAAGACCGAATTTTAAAATACCAATGTACGAAATCCCGAAAATTGAAACGCCGAATGGTTGTTTGGTCGAAAGTTTAAAATCCCGAAAGTTCATTTGCCCGATAGTTTAAAATTCCGAAGTTTAAAAACCCGAAGTTTAAAAACCCGAAGTTTAAAATCCCGAAGTTCAAAATCCCGAAATTAGCAAAAAATTGAATTGTCAAATTGTTGAAATTTTGTGTAAAGGGTTTAAAGTAACCTTACCAAATCTAACTTCGGGGTGCCCTTCGCTCGCTCTTGTCTCCTATGTTGACGAAGCCCCGCTTCGCGGAGCTCCTATTTCTGTATAAAGGGTTTAAAGTAACCTAACCAAACCTAAGCTCGGGGTGCTCTTTGCTCGCTCTTGCATTCTATGTCGACGAAGCCCCGCTTCGCGGGGCCCCTATTTCAGTGTACATTGTACTTCCACACCCGGCGCTTTTTGATAGTAGCTATATTTTTTGGATAGAATAGACTATAGATCCTTTTTAGTGTAAATTTGAAAACCGCAAAGTTCGCAAAATCATAGTGGCCGAGAAAAAAATGCCAAAGTTTTTTTTTATCTACGAAAATATGTTGATAGGCGTAGTCGACGGAGCCCCGCTTCGCGGGGCCCCTATTTCTGTCTACAGGGTTTAAAGGAACCTAACACGAAGGGGATGACGGGGGCTCGTTCGCTCGCTTTGCGCGCTCACTCGAGCCCCCGTCATCCCCTTCGAACCTAACCTGTCCAAGTTGGGGTGCCCCAAGTCCCGAGCTCGCTTCGCTCGCTCTTGCATCCTAAGTTGTCATTACAAATGTGTTAGCTACTAAGTAGCAAATGGGTTTGCCGGTTCTTTGTAAACACAAAACCTGTACTTTATATCCACCTTTTTGAGATTTGAACACTTTAAAAGTATCTTCACTCATTATAGCAACCACTCGGTACTAAGTAGCTAACAGTAACTACAAATTAATAAAACATTACGGAATAAAATATTTTTTCGAGATCTACCTACGCTATAAAAAATATTAAAACATGTTAAGCTGAATGCCCACCGTCATAACTGTGTTGTAGTGCCATCTATGAGTAATCGCGGGAACTATGTCGCCGTTCTTTGGGATTTCATCCATCGGTATTTCGTCCATTCGGGATTTCATCCATTCGGGATTTCGTCCTTTCGGGCATTTAAACATCGGTATTTTGTGTTTCGATATAACGACTATCGACATTTAAAACTTTCGGTATTTTGAATTTCGGTGTTATGGACGTCGGTATTTCAATCATGGGTATTATGAACTTTCGGGATTTTGATACGTACCCCATCCATCGGTTTCTTAATAAACTTCCATCTATATCCGACGATCCTGCAAACTTAACTCTTTTGTTGACTATACATAAAGAGATCCTGTGCAGACATAATTAATGTGGATCACAAATTACAACGTGGCACGTGACGGGGCGCAGATAACGCGACGCCCACACGTGATTTTGTACACAAATTCAATAAAAACACGCTTCCGCGCAATTTGGCTCCTTTTCTCGCGCCCGCCCCGTCGCTCAATACTCAATACTCAATCATTTATTGCATTCCACAATGTTTATGCTTAGGTGGTAGGTAATATTTGTACTAACAATCGTGGACCCTGTCGGGCACAGCAAAACAAAAAAAATTTAGGAAGAGGACTTTGAACTTAGGAGGCTCGGTGCGTTGTACCACAAAGTACAGAGAGTACAGAAAGCAATCTAAATACAAAATGCGCTCGAGCAACGCACACATAGACACCGCTCACGGATACGTTATCTCGGACGGGTTGGGACTGGGAGTAGTGCGAACGCGAGTGGCATCCGCTTGAGACACGCGTCTGTGAAGTGCAAAAATGGAGCAACAAAAAAATTGCTATCTAAGCTCGATTTATATAATAGTTTCATATTTAGAATCAGTATAAACGAAGTAACTTTTTTGTAAGGTAAATTCACGCCACCAACTATCACGTGAGTTGAAAATATGATTTTTTGTTTGTGTAGATAATGTGTTGTTTTTAATGTCATTTGATAGGTTTAGGTCTAAAACGGATAGGGGAAAAAAAGTGTAAATAGGGTGAAAATTGACTAATGTAAAATTTTATGTTTTTGTTCTGTAAACTTGTTGTGTTGTAATACTATGTTTATTATTTTGTTTTAATATTGTAGAATAAGCTCAATAATAAATCAAACAACTAGATACGAGTGCCACGACCACGATAGTTTTTTGTGCATAAGCCAAAGTTGACAACCCTAGCGCGGCCGCCGAGCGTAGGTATGAAAAGTGAAGGTCATACATGTGATTGCCTTCTGTACTCTCTGTATTTTGTGGTTATACTATGTGATCCGCCGCCTAAGATATACTAATCTGACTGCTAATGATGAGAAGGCCTAATTATGAAAAAGGTTTCATCGAGAAGCTTAAGAATAAGTGCTCGTAAGTATTATGATCTCGTGCTTTCAAAATGGTGGTCTTATAGTCTGATAAGACGATTGAGATTATAATTATTGAGAGAAACTCAATTTTAATGACACAATCCCATCACCAAAAACCCTCTTAACTTAATAATTCAAACAAACTTGTTTCAGCAAATTAAAATAAACGTTGAAGGCACATTTAATTAAGAATCACAGCGAGTGAGATATTAAAATTCACTTCGAAATTGTGTTAAAGACTGAACGAGATTGATTGAGGAGTAGGAAAAACAATGGGGGACTGAACACCGAAGCAATTTGGGCTTTGATTAAAATTTATTTGTTTGTATACTCTATTTTTGTCGCCCGATGAGATTTCCAATGAGTGCCTAGTTTAAAAAACAATAAAGAAAACGAATGTTTTGGAAGACCCGGATTTAATTAAAATCATGGTTATGTACCGACACGCCTGGCTTGAATGTCTGTTGTTTGAGGAATTTTAATGATGAATGAATTTAGCGATTTCGGTGGTGTAATGGACCGGACAGAAAAATCCGAGGCGGAGAGTCCATAATATTAATATGAGCGGGAATTTGAAGGAATTTGTCAATACGTGTAGCTATAAGAATGAATGAAGTTACAAAAAGTAACTGCAGACGTACCTTTTATTAATAAATTTAGCCAGATAGGTCGGTAGGTTATTAGGTACCTTGAAAACAATTAGAATCATTTATCATCATCATCATCATTTCAGCCGAAAGACGTCCACTGCTGGACATAGGCCTCCCCGAATTTGGGGGGGGGGTTTGCCATAATCGCCACGCTTGGCAGGCGGGTTGGCGATCGCAGTATGGTATGATGATGTAATGCATAAAGAACGCTGCTGCCCATTCTCCGGTCTCCCTTAGTCGCCTTTTACGACACCCACGGGAAGTATTGGGTAGTGCTATTGCCTCACAGACTCATTTATACTGCCATATATGCCTCACAGACTCATTTATAATGCTTTGAAAAAGGAATCAGCACCCTATTTGCGTTTTACACTATCAGTTACAATCTGAGTAATTGTGAAGCATATACTGCCGTCATAAAGAAAAAGGACACAACTAACATTTTTTTCCAAAATTGAGCAAAAAAACTGGCATATGCGCCTTTTTTTTCTGATTCCAAATATGTATATAAATCAATTTTGGAAAAAATGTTAGTTGTGCCCTTTTTCTTTATGACGGCAGTATACCGAATCCATTGCTTCATAGGTTTGACAAATTCCTCTGCTCAACAACGTAAATACCGCAATGGACGTGGGTGAGCTGTCATAATGAAACCTACTGCAATCAATTGCCATTTTATGTAGACCATAATATTTCTCTTTTACTTATCCAAAATGAACACAAATAAAAGACGTTACCAAGTAACGAACAAACACCTGTAAAACGAGTAAATAAAAACCAGTCTTATAATCTCCAAGAACAAAAGGTATCTACCTTTTGTTCTTGGAACATAATCTTCAGGCGGTTTACATGAATTACGACCGCCTAAATAGCTCTAAGCATAAAAATTGAAAAAGAAAAAGTTTTGTACCGACAAATGTTCGCAATATCCCACAAATGGTAGGGTATTCTATCTTAAGGACGTCTATAAAAACACTCTAGATTACAAATATTAAAAGCAGTCGTTAAGGGATAAAAGCTTTTATGGCTGTTTAAGTAGGGTACATATTTAAGCGCTTTTTTGGCGTCACATGTAGATGAAACTGATAAGTGTAATTGAAAGAAAACGGAGACATAACTATTGCAGAGTTATGTTCAAAACAAATTGCGTACAGTCATCTCAACAACTCTCTCCCTTGAATTTGTAATTTATTTATACTATAAATATTTATTGTAGTAAATATGAAAACCTAAAAGTTATTTATTGAATGTATAGATTTTGTTGCTAAATTATAACTAATACTTAATTAATTAATAAAAATAACAAAATTAAATCCTAACTTAACTAAAACTATACAGAAACTAAAAAATAGCGTCGAAAAATTAATTCGCATCGCTGTCGACTGATACCCAAGAGACTAAATAAAAAACTAAATAAATATGTATGTATGTGTATTATAAGCTTATAACTTATTTATATACTTGTGTACCTAATTTATTTTATTTCTCTACGACCTGTCTCCGCAGTTTTGGAATTTTTCGGCCATATAGCGAGGAAAGGTGGCAATAACCTTGAACAACTTATGGTTACCGGCAAGGTGGATGGTAAACGTCCAAGAGGTCGCAGCCCTTTGCAATGGTCGGACCAGATAAGCTCTTCTCTTGACACGAAGTTTCATGATGCGCTTCACCTGGCCATGGACAGAGCAGAGATGGCGAAACATCTTCAGGGAAAAGATGTTTTCAAGGGAGGATCACGACCCTCAGTAATGAGAAATACGACTTGAGGAGGAGGAGGTACCTATTTTATTTATAACTAGCACTTTACCCCCGACTTTGTCCGCGTGTATATCGTACTTTCCTCTAAAAATTTCGAAAATGTATGCTTATGATCTTTATTATTTATTTAGACAGATAAGTATTCGGGCCCATTTTTAAGTTTATAGATCAAATGGCGTCTGTGTGGTGCCGGACGTCTGTGTGGTGCCGGACTTAAAGAATACCACCACCCCTTACTTCCCGTGGGTGTCGTAAAAGGCGACTAAGGATGGTACCGGAGAATGGGCAGCAGCGTTCTCTATGTATTCCACCATCATACCATACTGCGATCGCCAACCCGCCTACCAAGCGTGGCGATTATGGCAAACCCTCCCAAAATTGGGGGAGGCCTAAGTCCAGCAGTGGACGTCTATCGGCTGAAACGACGAGATCAAATGGATCAAATTTTTTAAATAAACTGTATCTCGGCTTTTCACCCCCAAAGGGGTTTTTGAAAAATCTTCCCAAGTAACTTTTTAGACCTTTGTATCCTGCTTATGTGTATGAAGTTTCATTAAAATCGGTTCATTAATTTCGAAAAACAAGGGCTTGAAAATTTGTATGAAATGCCGTACGGCGTAAACGCTCTTAAATAAATAAATATTTGCGGTGAAATAAAATGGGTAAGTAGAAGCATTGAAGATCAATCTTTGTCTATCCTGCATTCGGAATGACATGGGGTGATACATCACCAGTTGCACCCTTGTTTACGTGAACAAATTTCGCACAAACAATATTATTCCGAATAAAATGGCTCACGTCTTTGTTCAGCGAAATAGATGAATTGGAGTTTTATCACGGCATATTATTTTAGTGGCAATGATAACATCGTATATTTTGTTGAACCTGATTTCTTTATTAGTGGTAGAGCAGGTAATATTCAGCAGTTCTTCATAGAATCTATATGTATAAAAATCACAATGCTCTAGGCAAATGAAGCTTATATAAACTTCTAGATTTTGAATATGGTAAGATACGAAAAAGCCCCATTTGCACGATGCAAGCTTCGTGCCTGTGGCATAATATAATAAAAATGAAGCAACAATTTTCTTGTATCGTGAAAACACTGTTTAGACAGTGCAGTGCAACTTATATAAATTAAAAAAAAATATATATATTATTAAAATTATTAAATTATAGTATTAATTATTATTTATTTTAATTAAAATAAATAAAGCCTAATCGTTTCATAATACAATACCTAAACTAAATAACCAAATTATAATCCAAGTAATCCAAGCAACTATGTCTAATGAATTATTTTAACAATTTACCTATGTCAAAGTTTCAATTTACAAAAGCTTTCGGTCTTTACCTGTCCAAATAATATCTATTATGTTCGATTATTGCGCTTTGACGAGCGAAATATTAAATTTTAATATAAACAATAGATAATTGATAAATAACTTACCAAAATCATGACGGTTCATCAGCCAGCAAATACCTGTTAAAAACAAAAGAGAGTCAGTTTTTGTTGTAAGGAGGTATCGTCTACGTAGTTAGATCTACTTTATGATTGGAAATTATATTGATTTCTGTAAATTGTTTTTTTTTTAAAACACTGTACGTCAAAAATAAATTATATTTTTAAACTAGATGAGGTCCGTGTTTCCTATCCGACTATTGTGAAAAGAAAAATCGTAACAGAGGTCACAGTCTCTTTTATGGTTTTACATAATCTTGATCAGGCCATTTTATTATGAGGTTGTGCCTTAATAAACTACATAAATAATTTTATCTACACCCATACTATAAATCCTCTATAAAAGTTTCTGAATCAGTTAGCTTATTGCCAACATTAAAAGAACCAGTGTCATAGTAACCATAATATCATCCGCACGAGTGTTATAATGTTGTACTAAATTTCATTATGCAACTCCTTCGCTCTTTCGATCCCTTCATTACTCATCGAACAGCCACATTCTCAAGAGTTATTTCAATTCATCTTTATGTAGGTACCATTTTGTTGAAACTCAGATGTGTCTTCTCGACATCCGTATGTCACTAACGGGATGCAGCAGTATACCAGCGTCAGGTATTGTACCTGGCATATGCTGAGCTGGACTCCCATTTGGTGCAACCATGAGACACACACCGCCCAGTAGTGATCGACCGTTATAGATGTACAGTCAACAGCCAAAGTAGATGATCAAAATCAGAAATTCAATACTAATGAACGGAGTTCGCGTCAGAACTGTGTGCCGTCGAAGTGATTTCTGTGTGGCGTTGATGTGGCGTTGAGTGGTTTGAATCATTTCGCGCCACACAGTTCTGACGAGAATTCCGTTCATTAGTATTGAATTTCTGGTATTGATCATCTACTTTTGCTTTTGACTGTACAACATGAGCTAGGTGTCCATGGATCAATTTATCTTTTTAATCTTTGTTTTTTTTTTTCATCTGTTTTTAACGTTTTTTAATACCTGTATTGTGTCTTTTGTTGCACTGAATAAACGTTTCATCTATCTTCCTATCTATCTTTATGAATTTCAAAAAAATAATTTTGTCATACACGCTCGTCTCAGTACCTAAAAAGGTTTTTGACTTTGATGGTCTCTGAGATGAGATTGCGACTAGATTTTAAACGTTTTTATTTACAGAAATCGGCCTTCAGCAGTGCCAGTCGATTCTGTAACCATCTCACCGTGAAAACTTAGATGAAGTGGGCGTGGAGTGAGCTGTCAATAGTGTCAATTCCTAGCAAAAACAAACTCACTCCCACGCCGCTCGCCCACGTCCGATAATCGGTGACCGATTTTTTGTAGGAGAAAAATAGAACACACTGATAGCAATAGTGCAACGCACACGTCCTACAAAAAGTAGGTCAGAAATAATGAAGTTAACTAAATCGGCCCGATTATCGGTCCTACAAAAAATCTGACGTGGGCGGGCAGCCTTAATCAGCCCGATTATCGGTGCTACAAAAAGTCTGACGTGAGCGGCCAGCCTAAGTTTTCACGGTGACATTTTTACAGAATCGACCGGCTGGTCATACACGCATAACGGTTGCGAATACTACAAACTTTTCTAAAGAATATCACTATATATGAACTTTTAGAGCGTCCCGGCGTTTCCATTTCCATCACACTTTGTTAGTCGCCTTTCACTCATCATCTTTAAGCGCAATACACACTGAGCCCACCGGGCCACCGACACAGCCCGCCGACACAACCCGGCGGCCTATATGAAAAGAATCATGTCGGCAACATGCGCCCGCGCGTGTTGCCCGCCGACATGTTGGCGGCTTGCGTACGCCTGCGCTCAGTTACCCGGCGAAGCTCGACCCGTAGTGGCGTGCTAGTATTTTTTTCATGCCGCCGACAATATTTCCGACTTGCAATAAGTGAAGCCGCCGACTAGCCCGACGACAAAAAGTTGCCGACATAGGTCGGCGGCTCGGCGGGCTCAGTGTGTATTGCGCTTTATCTTTACATAGTATAAAACAAAGTCGCACCCGCTCCCTGTTGACTTAGAGATCTTTTAAACTCCGCAACGGATTTTAATGCAGTTTTCAGCAATAGATAGAGTGATTCAGGAGGAAGGTCTATATGTATAAAACATGCATATTTTAATAGAGAAAAGCCGCGAAATTCAAAGATTTGTAATGTGATGTAGTAACAAATATATTTTTGTGCGCTTACATTGCAAACGCTGGCTAAACCTTACGAGATTGATCAAATTAATGTACTACGGAATTGTATATCTTAAAAATATCGATAGAAAGTTTGCAATGGTATATATTTATCTCCTAAGGATAACCCACAGCGACCATTTTTATCTTTTACATATTACAAAAAAAAAAGGGTTATTTACCAAGCTATTTTAAACAATAAAGTATTATTCCTTATCTAATTAAATAGATTAAATACGTTGTGTATTTCATGGAGTTCAAAATTGTCCTTTACAGAATATCATTAAAATGAATATCTTAGAAGATATCAGAGATTTAAAAAACGGGGGCAGAGCGGCTGGCGGGGCGGTACGAAGTTCGTCAGGTCAGTTAGTCATAAATAATTATGAAGCTGAATATTAATTTCATTGCTCATAAATTAATAAAAAGATTAACTCCACTACAATTCCTAATTCACCAGTAAATCACCGCACGTTATTTCAATTAATGACAGTGATTACTAATATAAATAACTAATCCGATTTCGCATCATATTAAGCTTAATCTCCAATTCAAAATTGTATTACGGACTTAAGCGGGTTACAAAATTGATACGGTAAGCCTCCACAAGCTCATTTGACATCGCAATTATGTGAATTTGGTTCCGGTAGTTAGTTTAGTATAAATATGTATTTTGAGTTTAGGAGATGTAGATTATTTTGTATAATCGTGTTATTGGTAAAAGCAACAAGGGGATATCGTGTTACAAAGTGAACTCAAAAAGGGGGAAGGAAACAAATGTCCTAGGACCAAAAATTCGAAGACATGATGTGACATCCACCGAACTGCACTGGGGCCACGTGCTGGATCAAGACCCACTTCCTCTCAATGAGAGGAGGCTCGTGTCCCAGCAGCGAGAACGTTATATACTGGTTATGCGTTTTCGTTTCCATTGAGGGAGCACATTTGAATTTTGAGCTTTTGAATTCGTCAGCTTTTAGTAAAAGTTCTCAAATAATTGTAAATTCAGCCTCTACTTTGTAAAAGAAGCCGAGGTGGCTTCTTTTACAGACAAAAGATACATTCGGTTAAAGGTGGTCCCTCAGTCGTGACTGACAGGCATCCATATCTCAAAATCTAGTTAAAATTTATAACTGCTATAAATGACTAGTCTTAGTAAAAGATTTATAAAACTAATTTAATGAATATCAACCCTTCCTTTTCACAGAATAGAAAGAACTAGCATGCGGAAGGTGGTCCCTCAACCGATCACCATAAGGTTCACCTTGAGTGGAGACCACAATGCAGTTTGAAATTTACTTGGGTACTTAGTAAAAGTACTTGAACGATTGTGAATTCAACCTCTAGTTTGTATAAGAAGCCATTCAAAAGTTAGAATCGATTTAGGGTAGTCCTTCAATTGAAATGTTTATTAAAAGAAAAATCAATTTACGTAGCATTCGGAAGTTAAATCGACGAATGCTACAGTCTATCCTTTAGTAAATTTTTTACTAACGATTACTTTACTAAACAGTATCAAAATATTCACAGTTTTATTTTAAATAATAATCGAATTCCTGGGAAGAAATACTAAGAAGAGGTGACCACACAATGAGAATTTTCCATGTTTTGATTATTTAGTGGGTGTAGGAAGTAATGAAAGCGCCTGTAAGGTACTAGATTTTGTCTGAAAGGAGATATTTTCTGAATTAAAAACAGCCAGAGAGGATAATGGTTTATCAAGTTGACACACACCGTCAACTTGCCTAGTTATACAACTGTCAAAGAATGAAAGTTATGATGAAATAAACCGACAATTTAAGTAGGGAGTCAATTCGATAATCTATTAAAGTAGATTCGTTTTATTAAAGTAGATTCGTATTATTGGCAGCAAATCTAACATACAATTCTAACCTTAGGCCTATTTTTCTTGTCACACTAATATTATAAAGGCGAAAGTTTGTGAGTGCGTGTGTGTGTGTTTATGTTTGTTACCTCTTCACGCTCAAACGGCTGGACCAACTTTGATAAAATTCTATATGGAAATAGCTGACACCCTGGATTAACATATAGGCTACTTTTTATCCCGATATTTCCACGGGATCGACATTTACGCGGGTGAAACCGGGGAGCGCAGCTAGTAATCCATAATTATGTTTTTACTTTAAGGAGCAGCTTGTGGGTAAGAAATAACAGCCGCACGGGTCGAACGATCAGGTTAAGTTATGCTTGCCGCGGTTGGTCCGTGGATGAGTGACCATCTTTACATACCAAGACGAGGCACGGAGGGGCCGTGCCTCAGAAAGCATGTTAAGCCATTGGTCCCGGCTGTCATTCGTGGATCTTTGATAGTCGTTACGGGTCGTCAGAAGCCTGAACTGACGACCAGTCTTACCAAGGGGTTTCTTATTACTCAGTAACTGGATTGTGGCGGTCAGATAGGCAGTCGCTTCATGTAAAAAAGATACATGTTACTCAGCTGCATCCGGTTAGACTGGAAGCCGATCCCAACATAGTTGGGAAATAGCTATTTTCCAAAGTTAAAGCATCATCTGCCTAGCCAGGCAGATAATGCTTAATTTTAAGGTACAAATAAACCATTTATTTATTTATAATTTTGCTGACTTTAAATAGGCGTTTAAAACGACAAGAGCAAACAGCTAAATCCTATTACAAATTCTATTGCAGACTAGCATTTTGGCGCCCCAAAACAGAAATGCCTAAGCTACATTTCGGTGCAACACTGATATACTGTATATCCATTACTTATGATACCATTATCCCTTTCCCCTTGGCTGGTCTTTACGACTTTATGAGTCCCGAGATGATCTTAACGACCAGGGAAGATAAACTGATGTGTATCTTTATGCTGTTTACTCTTATGAGCTGCTCACATAGTATGTAAGTGCATTGCATAGTGTGGTTTTATGGATTTTGTATGGCTTGATGAGTTATAGGTGATTTCTTTGTGGTATCATCTTTTATGAAAGTGATTGGATAAGGCGAAAGCGCCAGGTAAGCTTGCGAACATAAAAATTTCCTAAGTTTTTTGTAGGTAATTTGCAGGTGAGTATCCGCTTGAATGTTGATCAAAATATGATTCGCGGCCGTAACAAACATACCAGCTCCATCTTTGTTAGCGATAAGTAAATGATTTAAATCTTTAAACGCTTCAGGGCAACAACACAAAGTTTTCCGTCAGCTTTCCTCATCATCCCATCAATTTCCTGTTAAAACACATTATTTACCAATAAATACAACATCATAAAGTTAAAACAACCACGAAAACCGTATATAAAAATACAATAATGAGTGGCCATCTTTTTTTAAATTATCATAATTTTGCCGCAACACCGCTGTGTTGCTTCGCTACTGGCTCATATGAGCATATTGCTTTGATGTGAAAACGAATCGTTTGTTGTAATATATAGGGGCTTTCCTTATTACATGTATAAAGTTTTGGGTATGGATAAGCAGAATATTGTCTGTGTGGTGCCGGACTTAAAGAATAACACCACCCCATACTTCCCGTGGGTGTCGTAAAAGGCGACTAAGGGGCGTACCGGAGAATGGGCAGCAGCGTTCTCTATGCATTCCACCACCATACCATACTGCGATCGTCAACCCGCCTGCCAAGCGTGGCGATTATGGCAAACCGCCCCCCTTTTGGGGGTGGCCTGTGTCCAGCAGTGGGCGTCTATCGGCTGAAATGATGAATGATGATGAATCAGAATATTGGTAGGTACAGATGAGGGTGCGTTAAAAGAGTACTAGTGACGATATTTCAGTAAATGGTATCGTAGGCTATCCGCTCCACTATCAATGTTGCCGACTGGAAAAATGTTATATTAAAGCATGACCTATTCTAGTTTAAATCACGCCATCATTAGATAAGAATGAAGTATAAAAGGGTAAAATAGAATTTATGTTTATAATAAGATTTTAGAACATTTTTTTGCACCAAATTCGACTAAGGGCTGAATTTTCAATAACTTTTACTTAAAGAATAAATGTGACGTTTTGACAGATTGTCCATACAAAAACTGACAAAATAACAAACTTACTCGTCGGATAAAAGTTAATTGGCAGTTTTGACCAAAGTCAGATATCTTTTATCCGTGGAATAAAAAACATAGAGCTGTCAGACGTTAATTGTATTCCACGGATGGAAAAACTGATAAAAATTGAAAATTTATTCTCAGGGTAAGATTTATTCTGGGTATAAAAGTATGGTGGAATTCGCCCTTAGTCAGAGCTCAACTAAGAAACTCCTTAACTAAGGAAATCGTAAATAGGTACCAAATACCATCTGACGGGATTTAAGCAGCCCTTTAAAGTTGGTTCAACGCATTTTTATGACTAACTAGCTGCGCCCCGCGGGAATATGGGGATAAAAAGTAGCCTATATGTTAATCCAGGGTGTCAGCTACCTCCATACAAAATTTTATCAAAATTGGTCCAGCCGTTTGAGCGTGAAGAAGTAACAAACGTATAAACACACACACACACCCCTGTTTGTACAGACACCCTTACGAGGACCTTGTTTATCCTAGAACGAACCGAGGACCCTCCAAAAAACTGGTTTAAACACCTCGTTGGCCTTTTAGAATAAGATAGAAAGAGACAGATGAATAAATCTATAGTGATGAGTTTATTGGAATAATGCTATCTCAACATTTTTCTGTATGAATTTCGGCTATCATACTGAGGACCTGAAATACACAGCTAAATGTGACCAGCGATGCACATACGAGGACTTTGTGTAAGCAAACCGAGGACCTCTTACGTAAGCCCTGCGACGTCCTTCCGAGGACGTATTTTTACACAATATTTCTTATAGCTTGTACAAAGTGCGGACGTTGTGTTAGACTTTATTTCACTAAACCGAGGACAGTTTTCGCGTAGAACTTGTACAAACCGAGGACCTGGAAAATCTACCTACCTAAAACATTTAACGTGTAAGATAATAATTATATCAATGTAAGTAGAACGTTCCGATTTATTTCTTACACACTTTTTCCAAAATGAAGTACCAAGCGAGGACGAGTCGATGTCTTTACGTTTGTCGGCGCTTCTCAAAGGATTATTATTTTAGTATCAGATGCTGCAGCCAGAGTCGTCTCTTCATGACGGTACTTCTCAGCACTTGATAGCATCGTCTTCAAATTTGGCAGAGGCGTTAAGTTTATGTAGTAAAACTAAAACAATGACCAGTCTGTGCTGATGCCGCAGCGAGGGTCGTTTCTTTATGAGGGAACTCCTCAACAGTTAATAGCATCGACTTAAAATTTTCCAAACGCGTTATGTTTATGTAGTAAAACTAAAATAATTACCAATTTGTACTGATGCTGCAGTCAGGGTCATTTCTTTATGAGGGAACTCCTCAACAGTTGATAGCATCGACTTAAAATTTGGCATACGTGTTAGGTTTATCTAGCAAAATTAAATAATTACCAGTTTGTTCTGATGCTGCCAGCTAGGGTCGTTTCTTAATGGGAGAACTCCTCAACAGTTGATAGCACCGTCTTCAAATTTGGCACACGCCTTATGTTTATCTAGTAACACCAAAATAATTACCAGTTTGTGCTGATGCTGCAGCCAAGGTCGTTTCTTCATTAGGGAACTCTTCAACAGTTGATAGCACCGTCTTCAAATTTGGCACACGCGTTCTGTTTATGTAGTAACACCAAAATAATTACCAGTTTGTATTTATGCTGCATCCAGGGTCATTTCTTTATGAGGGAACTCCTCAACGGTTGATAGCACCGTCTTCAAATTTGGCACACGCCTTATGTTTATCTAGTAACACCAAAATAATTACCAGTTTGTGCTGATGCTGCAGCCAAGGTCGTTTCTTCATGAGGGAACTCCTCAACAGTGGATAGCACCATCTCTAAATTTGGCACACGCGTTATGTTTATCTAGTAACACCAAAATAATTACCAGTTTATGCTGATGCTGCAGTCAAGGTCGTTTCTTCATGAGGGAACTCGCTTCAACAGTTAATAGCATCGTATTCAAATTTAGCATACGCATTAAGTTTGAGTTGTAAAATTATTTTTATTATCAGTTTCCATGATCCCGCAATGTGTTATTTAGCGAAAAACAAATAAATTTTGAATTTGACAGGCCGTTGACATGAATGATTTATCTTTACTCAGTTTTAGCTATTGGCGCCGATTTCCTTATTCACAAACTAAACTAAATAATTTAAGTTTAGTACATCTACTAAACTACTATTTATCTTCTGTCTATTATTGGACTAAACTAATATTTATCTTTACCTTTTCTTAATGAAATAGAAAGAAAAAGATGCACTGAACATAAATTTAGTTTAGTTTGTGAACAAGGGAATCGGCGCCATTAAGTTATTAAGTTTTCATGCTTCCTAAATTATTTTGATCTCACTTAATAATATTTCTTTGTTTTCTAACTAAGCATTCATCATCATCATCATTTCAGCCGAAAGACGTCCACTGCTGGACATAGGCCTCCCCAAAAGGGGGGGGTTTGCCATAATCGCCACGCTTGGCAGGCGGGTTGGCGATCGCAGTATAGTATGGTGGTTGAATGCATAGAGAACGCTGCTGCCCATTCGCCGGTAAGACCCTTAGTCACCTTTTACGACACCCACGGGAAGTATGGGGTGATGCTATTCTTTAAGTCCGGCACCACACAGACTGCAGTATGTAAGTTTTCTAATCATGCTTCTCAAAGATGCTACTGCCACTTGATGATTATTTCTATAAGTAGATCATGCAAAGCTTATGTGGTTTTCTTTAGTACGTTCATGTTCTGTATTTCTTTGTACTTTATATTTGCTTCAAATCTTGCTCCAGACATTTCACCTAAGGAAGGCACTTTAGATTCTTTAAGAAAAGCACACGTATTCAGCTCCTATGACAATACAATATTTTATGGTGCAAATCATGGTTATATAATACTAGTTGACCCGGAAAACGTTGTTTTGCCTTATAAATTATTTCTAGCTGCCCAGCGCTACTTTGTTCGCGTGCTGTCCTACCCCTTACCCTACCCTACCCCTACCCTACTCCTACCCTATTCCTACACTACTCCTAGCCTACTCCTACCCTTCTTCTAATCTACTCCTACCCTACTCCTACCCAACTCCTAACCTACTCCTATAAGTAAATAAAAGTATAAAAAAGTATCCTATATCCGTCTCCTGGTTCTAAGCTATCTCCCTACCAATTTTCAGCCAAATCTGTTCAGCCGTTTTTGAGTGATAAATAGTGTAACTAATTCACGACTTTCTTTGATATATATAGATAAGCGAGCCTAGGTACTTAGCATATACTGCAGAAGAAGCCTGATTATTCCTCGTGTACCTAGTAGCTACTAACAATTTGTTTAAGGATTCAGTCTACCTTCGATTTCCTCCTTCATAATTTTATTTAAATGATAGCATATAATTTGTCTTCTACATACGAGGAAAACTGTCGAAACGAGGACTAGAATACACACTGTTCGGAAAATCTACCAAGCGAGGTCCTGGATACACATTGTCTGGAAAAACTACCTAACCGAGGACTTTTGTGTTAAAGTTAACACATAGGTCCTCGGTTAATACAACAAACGTGAAATGAGTGTAAAGAGTCTGTGTATGAGGCGACAGTGACGCCATCTGGTGGATACACACTGTTTGTGTAAGATTATGAATAATCTTGATCAAACCGAGGTTCACACAACTTTTTCGTCTTAAGTATATAGGAAGACTCATAATCGCTTGCAGAATACGAATCTTTGGTCAAGTCAAACCGAGGACCCTCGAAAAGGTCCTCGCTTTGAAAAGGTCCTCGGTCGTGCCTTGTGTATTCATACGCACGTCCTCGGATGGTACTTAAAACAAACACACACACACTCACAAACTTTCGCCTTTATAATATTAGTGTGAAAAGTTCTCGAGAATTAGGCATAAACTTAGGCGTTTAAAAGCTTAGTGCTGACGGACAAAACTTCCTTTCCTCATGATGGTTTCAATCACTGTAAGCCAGTTGTGTCTTAGTTTAAGAGCGTTTACGCCGTACGGCACTTCATACAAACTTTCAAGCCCTTATTTTTCGAAATCAATGAACCGATTTTGATGAAATTTCATACGCATAAGCAGGATACAAAGGTCTAAAAAGGTAGTAGAGAACATTTTCGAAAAATACTGTTACAGCCAAATTAGGCCAGTTTTAATTGTTCCATAGAAACAGAGATTTCCAGTTATCTTTTTTTAAATAAGACATTTCGAAAATGTTCTCTACTAACTTTTTAGACCTTTGTATCCTGCTAATGCATATGAAGTTTCATTAAAATCGGTTCATTAATTTCGAAAAATAAGGGCTTGAAAGTTTGTATGAAATGCAGTACGGCGTAAACGCTCTTAAACAAAAAGGTTTTCTATGTATCTACTTGCCTATTATTTACGACTACAAAAGCGACTTTCTTAATGTTGAGGTAAGAATCTGAAACCTTGTGTTTATGGAGTGGGTCGTAACGTAACTACTCACTAATAAATGTGAAAAGAAGAACTTGTGGAGTCGGGGGACCCCGTCAGGAACGAGGTTTAAAATGAAAATCCAAGATGGCGGCTGTAATAATTTTAAAATGTCGAAATTTTGCAGACATCTTGCATGGATTTGCTCATTGGCCTCACTATCGGCTTTAGCACCCAACGAAACCCATGATAAAAAATGAAAAACTTTTTGCAGCCGCCATCTTGACTTTTCATTTTGACCTCATTATTGACTCCAGAACCCTCGAAAACCCTGAAAACTATCTCTCTCTCCCTCTCTGTCTCTTTCTATAATATATAATAAACAGTTACGTAACGCAGATCGTTACGTGAACATTTCTCCCAGTTTATTTCTATCGCAAGCTGCGTTGGAAAACATTGTTCCATAAATAATTTTGTCATCACAACCATATTCCACATTATTAAAATCAAAAGCTTCCTACTCTGCCCACAGACAAACAGAAACCCTACAATTACAGCGCTGCTTAACATGATAAAGCACATACACTCCGGAGCAAAACAGGTGCATTGTCGAGTGCAAGACATTTGCATGTGACAGTTTATGCAGGCTTGTTGCAGCTACCTACGGGAATATAATGGATTGGAATAGCGTATGATATTCATACCTAGATAGATAGATAGATAGATTTATTTATTTGCCTGAAATATGGTATTTCACAGATTTTATAACAAATAAACAATAGTTCTTCATATTCCGCCAACTATGTAAATTCGGCATGCAAATTTTGTGACAATACCAATGATTCTAATTTAACAAAATAATTAAATTCCAATGTCATAAATAAAATAATCACTAAATCAAGAATTATCTAAAGTATCAAATTACAAATGTCAAATAAAAATAATTAAATTACAAGTTTTCTAAAAATCAACTTACAAATGCTAACTAAAGAAATTCAATTACAAAATATATCAATTGCTTAAAATAAAAATGTCAAATATAATTTAAATGTCATGCAAGTCTTCCCTTTGTGCTAAAATTCATAAATTCCTTAATACTATAAAAACAGTTTTCTATAAGCCATGCTCTGAGATGCTTTTGAAATAAGCTGGTTCGCAGTTCTCTAATAATCTTCGGTATATTATTAAATTAGTCTGTGTGGTGCCGGACTTAAAGGATACCACCACCCCTTACTTCCCGTGGGTGTCGTAAAAGGCGACTAAGGATCGTACCGGAGAATGGGCAGCAGCGTTCTCTATGTATTCCACCACCATACCATACTGCGATCGCCAACCCGCCTGCCAAGCGTGACGATTATGGCAAACCCTCCCAAAATTGGGGGAGGCCTATGTCCAGCAGTGGACGTCTATCGGCTGAAACGACGACGACCATCGTCCTTATTTTGGTGGTCTGAATGATTTCTAAAAGTTTGTCCATCTATTTTAATGGGACCTTATAAATGAACGCCTTATTATATTACATATTGTTGACATATTAAAACATCCAGAGTTCTGTGCTATATCTATGTTAAATTTTAATGTTTTTTTACACATAAGCCCTCCGGAATAAATGCTCTAAATGATAAATAAAACAGCATCAAAATCTATTGTGTAGTTTCGAAGATCTAAACGGTCACACGAAAACAGACATGAACCGTGACTTTGTTTTATAATATGTTTGTGTGCTTGACCAGACTGCAAACGCGGGCGCGGGCGCGGGCGCGGGGCGGGCGCGGCGCGGCGTACTCAAACAAGAACTTTATTTTAGCGTCCGTAGTGGGCACGCGGCGGGCGCGGTGAGCGGCGCGGGCTGCTTGGCGCAAGGGCAACTCACGCCATAGCTCGTTCTTACAAGTGGCCGGGGTTCTCACCCCAGTTCGAGCGTTTTTCTAGTGAAAATAAGTCTTCTTCATCCCTATTATAATTTTGAAAAACACTGGACACGACAACACTCAGAACGTAACCGCGCTCGACTGCGGACAGGCAGATCGCGCGCGTTCCCGCACCCGCGCCGCACTAAGTTTTTGATCCTTATTAAGTACTTTTATTTAACATATTATAAAACCAAGTGGCATTTCAAGTCTTTACTTGAAATGTACAGTTTAGATTTAACGTCTGCATTCCGGTAAAGGTAGAGAAGTGTGGAAGAAAAAGACAAATTTGGATAAGTGCTTTAGAATGATGATGATGATGATTCTGGAAAAGGTAGAAGGACGTTTAAAGAAAAAGTATAGTCGACCACGAGATCGACGATTACGAAATTTTCCGCATTTTGACAACATTTCCGTGTAAATTGAATTTCATTAGGGTTGAAAATTATGTAACTGTTACACATAAACGAATAGACCTCGTCGTTTTAAGACGTGCAAGTATTCAACCTTAGGGTAGCTTACGAATTTGAATATACTTACGCACTTACATTTTTTTTTTTTATTAATTAAGTAACAAGACAAAATATAAACAGAACCGTCACAAAAACGTCAATAGTTCTGTCCGGATACACCCTTAAGAAATCTTAATACTACGTACGTAATAATCATTACACACATAACACCGTTTATAAAACATTGTGAGGTACCTGTATAGTAAATAACAGCTAAAATGTACAAAAACGACGACAGCGTGGGTCATGCATACCGTTGATGCTAATTACTTCATAAGCTAATAAAGAGGAAAGATTTGTTTGTTTGAATTCAATAGGCTCCGAAACTGCTAGACCGATTTGAAAAATTCCTTCACCATTAGAATCCTACCCCCCTAATGAACATAGGCGATAGAATATTTTCAAAAACGCTAGGGATCCGTATGAAAACTTCGATAATGTAACACAAGGTGTGAAAAAAATACCAAAAAAAATCCTTATATCGCGTACGCTGCGGAAACTGTTGACAATAGAGAAAAGTGATGTATTACAGTTTTATAGAAGATATCAGTGTCTACAAAAAAGTTTTTGATACCATGTATCTAAATATTACAGTTTTAAAGTTATAGTAATAACTACTTTTCCGTGTTAAAATATGGAATAGTAACGCCGAAAAATCCTTAGATCGCGTACGCTCCGGAAACTATTCACAATAGAGCAATTTGTTGTATATTTGCACAATAGAGCAGTTTTATATAGGACCATCAATATCTACAAAAAAGTCTGCAATACCATAATGTTACAATTACAGTTTTGTCACAATAATACTTTTTCATGTTAAAATATGCAATAGTAGGTAACTATCAATTCTATCTGTGGGTTGTTGCGGCATCATAGATCCCAAACGGATGATTTTGATTGTTTGTTTTCTCAAAAGCAGACTTGATCGAGTGTTCTAAGCATGGGAAGTCAGCCAAGAGAGTGTTAAATTTTTATTTTTGTTAAATACCAATATCTACCCGTGCGAAGCCGTGGCGAGCCGCTAGTATTGAATAAAATTTAAACGAGATGATGCATTTTCAAGGAGTACCTATCGAAGAATTTTTTGTAAATTTATTTTTACAATTACTGTTTATTTCCGATTGAATTTTTGTTGGAATGTCATTAGTTAGAATAGGTATTAAATAAGCGTTTGTCTGTTTCCCGTAATACTCGTAGCTCTTGTATCTCAGTACTTCCAGTTTTGATTGGGCTGCTATTCTTGTTGATATGCTACGATTGAATTTAATTTGCAGTTCTTTGTTAGTGAACTGGTTTACTGATAACCACTTTCGTATTTTAGTGTGTATTGGCACGATTTTACGGTCCGTCTGTCTGTCACCAGGCTGTATCTCATGAACCGTGATAGGTAGTTGACATTTTTACAGATGATGTATTTCTGTTGCCGCTATAACAACAAATACAAAAACAGAATAAAATAAAAATTTAAGGGGGGCCCCATACAACAAACGTGCTTTTTTCGGCGTTTTTGCCTTGTGGTACGGAACCCTTCGTGTACGAGTCCGAGTCGCACTTGGCCAGGTTTTTTCTTATTTTATTTGATATTATTGTTTTTAATAAACGAAGTTGTAGGTTGTATACTATAATATTTAGTCTAAGTTAAATTCGCCAGTTATGTTATAAGTAAGTCCCATGTCGATTTCATGTTAATTTATTTATTGTTAGGGAAGATCAACGACTTATTCACTAAGCCATACACAAATAAAAAACATAGAGTTTTATGAATTGTGAATTCGTCACTTACAGACTTTGTATGCAGAACCTAACAGAGAAATTAAAAGTAAGTATGTACATGTCAAATTTCTTTAATAGATTTTCAACTTTATCACTAAATTATAAGGTTTAGAGTTGATTGGGAAAATTTGACAGTTTCGGGTAGCTTGATGTGCTGGCGTTTGTACATAGTATATAGTACAAGATATCGTTGAATCACATAAAAGTAACGAAACAAAATTGAACAAAAAATGAACTATGTTCACAAATACCTCATCATCTGCCTAGCCTTTTCCCAACTATGTTGGGGTCGGCTTCCAGTCTAACCAGATGCAGCAGAATACCAGTCTTTTACATGGAGCGACTGCCTATCTGACCACCACAACCCAGTTACTGGGTATTGCGATACCCCTTAGTAAGTCTGGTTGTCAGAATTTCGGGCTTCTGACGACCCGTAACGACGGCCAAAGATCCACGAATGACAGCCGGGTCCAACGGCTTTACGTGCTTTCCGAGGCACGGAGGGGTCTTGGTATGTAAAGATGGTCACCCATCCACGGACCAACCGCGGCAAGCGTAGCTTAACCTGATTGATCAACCCAAGCGGCTATTATTACTTAGCCACAAACCCCATAAATACCAAAACACCTAAAAAATCGCCAAAAAAAGGCTGACAAAGAAAGGAATTCATAGTTATACGAGTTTGTAGGTACCTAGGTATAATGAGTTACATAGACAAAGCGGGTAGGTACAGTTCGGTCCCCCTGAACCATGATAACTTCATTTAATAATAAGAACAAAAAACTGGCCAAGTGCGGGTCGGACTCGCACACGAAGGGTTCCGTACCACAAGGCAAAAATGCCGAAAAAACACTTTTGTTGTATAAATGTTTATTATATTAAATATTTATTTTATTTTGTTTTTAGTATTTGTTGTTATAGCGGCAACAGAAATACATCATCTGTGAAAATTTCAACTGTCTAGCTATAATGGTTCATGAGATATAGCCTGGTGACAGACGGACAGACGGACAGTGGAGTCTTAGTAATAGGGTTCAATTTTTACCGTTTGGGTACGGAATCCTAAAAACGCTTTATGATGGTGATGACGTAACAGGTTTCTTCAAATATTGTGAAACCTTACCAATACAAACTAAAATACCAAAGTGATTATTAATAGAAGAGTTCACCAACAAAGAACTGCAAATTAAATTCAATCGTAGCATAGCAACAAGAATGGCAGCCCAATCAAAACTGGAAGTACGTACCGAGATAAAAGAAGTTTGTGAAAATTTCAACTGTCTAACTGTCGCGGTTCTTGAGATACAGCCTGGTGACAGAGAGGCGGACGGGCGGACAGACAGCGAAGTTTTAGTAATAGGGTCCCGTTTTTACCCTTTGGGTACGGAACCCTAAAAACTAACTTCGCTATGGGCTCAGGAAGCTGTAGGCAGACGGAAGGCTTCCAACAAGAAACTCGTTATCTGATAACTGGCTTACTTTTCCTTATAAACCTTATTTCGCTTCCATAAGCAAATCGGCAGTTTGCCAGGCAGGTGGAATTGAAAATACAAGTGGTTGGTAAGTCTTAACATAATTATTATGATGAGGTTTAACCAAACAGGTTGTATATAATCTACCTGCGTACTGTAAATGAAATCTGCGTCTATGGTTGCTATTTTTATAACTACGAGTATGTGAGCACCATCTATGCATCATAATTCATGCGTCTTGTCACCTATCAACATTATTAATTTATATGTCATTGCTTAGTTTTTAATACATAGTACCTACTGAGAATACCAATTTTTTTACGTCGTTTTCATTATAATTGTTAACAAAATATGTGATCTTGGTAAAGTTTCTTGTCCATTCTTCTTCTTACGAAACTACCTTTTGGAAGGGGTGCCTAGAATCAGTTATTATATACAAGTTCCTTTCGGAATAAATTCTGTAAAATGATGTTGAAAACCGCTCAAAACTAATTAATTACCGCTTAAAATTTATCAAAATCCGTTCAGTGGTTGGGAAGAACACTAAAAGCACAAAATACAGATAGTACAGAAGGCAATCACATGTATGTGCTTCACTTTTCATACCTACGCTCGACGGTCGCGCTAGGGTTGTCACTTTGGCTTATGCACTATCGTGAACTATCGTGGTAGTGGCACTAGTATCTAGTTGTTTGCTTTAGTGTTGAGCTTATTCTACAATATTAAAACATAACAATAAACATAGTATTACAATACAAAAACTTTAAGGGGGAAGCGCTAAGGTAGCCTGCGAAATTTAAATTTTCTTACGTTTTTTGCAATTTGCTGGTCAGTATTAAGTTGTACGTTGATTATTAAATTTAAAATTTAAAAAAACCCCCGACACAAAAAAATAATAAAATTAAATGTAAGTAATTGGAAAAGGATCAAATAATTTAAAAACCCCCAACTTAAAGAATCTAGGTAACGAGACTAAAACAGATAAGTCCATATGGAAGTCGGGGGACCTCTTAGCATAGAAGGTGTTCCACAGAACGGTCCCCCGACTTCCATTTATGAACTTATCTGTTTTAGTCTCGTTACCTAGATTCTTTAAGTTGGGGGTTTTTAAATTATTTGATCCTTTTCCAATTACTTACATTTAATTTTATTATTTTTTTGTGTCGGGGGTTTTTTAAATTTTAAATTTAATTTTTTATTTCATGCTTTTTGTAGGGACTCCTTAATTTTTGTATTTCATTTCTTTTATTTTCTTACGTTTTAAGATTCAGGTAATTAGGTGTTTAAACAGGTTTTTTATCCGTCAAAAAATTATTATTAATTTATAGTTGAAGATTAATTTTTAAGTCTAAGCAGATTTGTTTGTTTTATTATATCCTTTTTCTAGTTCTTCCTTTAGTTATTCAACTTTCGTACAAGTATTTCATAGCTATTAGATATCTTAGGTATTTCAGTTCTAGTTTATAAAATGGGACTGCGTCACTGCGACACTATCTGATGTAGAAATACCTACGCTTTTTAAGTAGGATAATTCCATTCGTATTAAAAATCGTCAAACTCAGTGGTCGTAGGTACCAGTCATCACTCCACTTTCCTCATCATTCTAGACTCTAGAGCATTGATCAGACAAAAAAATATGTTCAGTTTTTAGTTTTCATTTCGTTAGTTAATATTCCTCATTTCCTTTCAATATAGTGTACATTATTCTATTTGTCAAGCCCTTGCATTTGATACCTATATTGAAGGAGTTGTGAAAGAAAATATAATTTGCCATTTTGTGGTGGCGGCCATCTTGGATTTGAAATTTGTAATAGCGTATAGTATTCTACTAGACAAGCCCTTTTATTTGATATCCATATTGAGGGAGTTGTGAAAAGAAATGTAATTCGCCACTTTGTGGTGGCGGCCATCTTGGATTTGAAATTTATCATAGTGTATAGTATTCTACTATTCAAGCCCTTTTATTTGATACCCATATTAAGGGAGTTGTGAAAAAATATGTAGTCCGCCATTTTGTGGCGGCGGCCATCTTGGACCGATTTTCATCAAACATAGCTAAGAACACTCCCGACTAATTCACCTTTCAAACAAAAAAAACAAAATCCAAATCGGTTCATCCGTTCGGGAGCTACGATGCCACAGACAGACACACACACACACACACACACACACACACACACACAGACACGTCAAACTTATAACACCCCGTCGTTTTTGCGTCGGGGGTTAAAAATACGATTTGCGGTCGTAACAAATATGTATTTACAGAATTATCATTATAGATTAATAATTTCAGTTAAGTTTCTAAACACAAACAACTTTATGAAGGATCAGTAAATTTTAATACAATTTTAGTTAACACTATCGAAAATCCAAGTAAATTAACAAAAAACCGGGCAAGACCGAGTCGGACTCATACAGGGAGGGTTCCGTAACATCCGGGTTTATGCATAAGGTTTATGTTTATGAAATTAAATGTTTTTTTTATTTTTGAGTTGATTGAATGAATGGTAAATTGTGGTTTACGATTTATGACGTATTAAAAAAAAACTACTTACTAGATCTCGTTCAAACCAATTTTCGGTGGTAGTTTACATGGTAATGTACATCATATATTTTTTTTAGTTTTATCATTCTCTTAATTTAGATGTTACAGGGGGGGGGGGGGGGACACACACACATTTTACCACTTTGGAAGTGTCTCTCGCGCAAACTATTCAGTTTAGAAAAAAATGATATTAGAAACCTCAATATCATTTTTGAAGACCTACCCATAGATACCCCACACGTATGGGTTTGATGAAAACAAAAATTTTGAGTTTCGGTTCGAAGTATGGGGAACCCTAAAATTTATTGTTTTTTTTTTCTATTTTTGTGTGAAAATCTTAATGCGGTTCACAGAATACATCTACTTACCAAGTTTCAACAGTATAGTTCTCATAGTTTCGGAGAAAAGTGGCTGTGACATACGGACGGACAGACAGACAGACAGACGGACAGACAGACAGACATACAGACAGACATGACGAATCTATAAGGGTTCCGTTTTTGCCATTTGGCTACGGAACCCTAAAAATTAAGCAAATACACTTCTGACGGAGCACGAATAAGAAAATTTCAATTAAGTACCTTCACCTATAAGTAATTTCAATTTTAAAGTTTACTTTAAAATTGAAAGCTTTAGCTTTCAGAACAACTTGATCTAAATTAAGTTAAAGTAATTGATTACTTGAATCTTGCTCCATTTGATTACTTAACCGCCTTATTGGTTCGTGGTTAAAAGGTTATTGGATGGATCGGCAAGGTTAAACTTGTTTACGGTCAAAATAAAGATGGGAAACTTTTCTTTGCAAATCGAGATCTCTGACAATAATCGTCAGAATAATTTATTCGCAATGATTATAGATACTACAGTTGTTGCAGATTGTGAGGAATCCATGCCCATTCTACCTTAATAAAGCATGCAATTTTAATAATCTTCCTCTACTAAGTCCCATTACTCACATAAAAATGAGTCACTTCCTGATAATTTACAGCATTAACTACATAGTTTACTATTAATAACGAAGGCGTAGTTTTTTCCCGTTTTATGCAAGATTTCGTCAACGTTTTTTATACAATTACGTCCATTAATCCCGGATAACGTAATAGAGTTTATTAATAGTTACTTACTGCGTGATAGTGTGATTAGTTCTGGTGTGCAAAGGACTTGGTAACCATTTATTTCTTACCACAAATTACAGAGATAGTAATTAATAGTCTACAGGCACAACTTCATAATTAATTTGTGGTGCCTAAACTGTACAAAACCTGTATGTCTGGTTACCAGGCCCCCTAATCAAAGTTTTACATTATTTTTGTTGCACTGGAGATGACCTGGTTTATATATCATATTGAAATAAAAATCTCACACATATTGCAATACTGCTTATTAAAGTTGATTTATAAAATTCGTGAAATAAAATAATTTATTATGCATGGAAGGATGTCTGTGAAAGCGTGTAGGGTGGGTGTGTGTGTGTGGAGTGAGTGTGTGTTGTTTGGGGTGCTTGTATGTTCGTTGCAAAGGGCATTTTATGTCAAGATATAGTTTTGGAAAGATCCTCAATTTGTGTATAATCTAATGTAATAATCCAGTCAGTTATTTTCCTTTTAAAAGCTGATTTGTTTAGGTTATGAAGAGAGAGTAAATCATTTAGTTTTTTTTTATTTTGTTTTGAAAATTATTAAACGCAACCTTTTTGGAGGTAAATGAATTGGGTACGGTTCGGTATCGTAAGGCCTTTTGTCCACACACGTTTTTCTTGCCGTGGAAAACTACGGTTTATTAGCTTGTCTGAAAAATAAAGCTTGACCGAAGAACTTTAAGGACGCCTTTACGAAACTGACAAAAATAAGCTGTTTTTCGGTGCATTTTACCAAATGTAACTAATAATTACCACAGATAGATTACTCTTTCATCTCCAAATGGTAGCCATTTTTTATTCGAAAATGTTGGTTTATAATATAGTAAAAAATAATTTCCGTTGCCTCTTCACACAAAATCGACGATATCGTGCTGTCTTTGGGATCATTTATCTTCTATTTAATAACATAAACATATTTATTTTAAAATATTTTGTGTAAGCAGACATGTTCAACTCAAAAAGGTAGCCATAAGAACTATCAAAATGTTAAAAATAAGCTCAAAAAAAAATAAAAATCGGAGTCTATTTTTTCACATATTTTGCTGTAATACGTGAATCTTATTGGATTGAAATAAGGGTTATTTTACTGGTCACTGTCTCGGTTTATTGCACAAATATTTGTAATGAAATATTAGTCTGCGCTCGGCCGCCGTTGTGAGTGGACTCTGTGTCGGTTGTAAGCAGCAGCTTGTGCTAAAAGAAGATCGCTGTACGGATACAAAATATTTGACACACAAAACTTGATACTTCACGCATTCTGTATGTACCTATTACCCAAGGAAAGATTTGATTCACAGTCTTATAATTTTTCTAGAAGTAAGTAGGGTTTATAAATTCATATTTCGTTCCGGACTTGCTGGAGTGACCTGCACAGCAGGTGTACTTCGAAGACTGCTACTGGAACTAACAGCCGAGCTGAGGAGTTATTCCGGTCTGATCCCCTGAAGACTTACAATTTTTCATTATGGGTGTCAATTTTGTGGTTTTCGAGGGTGCTGAAACCGATGGTGAGGTCCAAATGAGAATCCAAGATGGCGGATGTGAATAATGTTACAATTTTTCATGATGGGTGTCAATTTCATGGTTTTCGAGGGTGCTGAAACCGACGGTGGGGTCAAAATAAAAATCCAAGATGGCGGATGTGACAAATGTTACCATTTTTCATGATGTGTGTCAATTTCGTGGTTTTCGAGGGTGCTGAAACCGATGGTTGGGTCAAAATAAAAATCCAAGATGGCGGATGTGAAAATTTTTATAATTTTTCATGATGGGTGTCAATTTCGTGGTTTTCGAGGGTGCTGAAACCGATGGTGGGGTCAAAATAAAAATCCAAGATGGCGGATGTGAAAAATGTTACAATTTTTCATGATGGGTGTCAATTTCGTGGTTTTCGAGGGTGCTGAAACCGCTGGTGGGGTCAAAATAAAAATCCAAGATGGCGGATGTGAAAAATGTTACAATTTTTCATGATGGGTGTCAATTTCGTGGTTTTCGAGGGTGCTGAAACCGATGGTGGGGTCAAAATAAAAATCCAAGATGGCCGATGTGAAAAAATGTTACAATTTTTCATGATGGGTGTCAATTTCGTGGTTTTCGAGGGTGCTGAAACCGATGGTGGGGTCAAAATAAAAATCCAAGATGGCTGATGTGAAAAATGTTATAATTTTTCATGATGGGTGTCAATTTCGTGGTTTTCGAGGGTGCTGAAACCGACGGTGAGGTCAAAATGAAAATCCAAGATGGCGGATGTGAAAAATGTTACAATTTTTCATGATGGGTGTCAATTTCGTGGTTTTCGAGGGTGCTGAAACCGACGGTGGGGTCAAAATAAAAATCCAAGATGGCGGATGTGACAAATGTTACAATTTTTCATGATGGGTGTCAATTTCGTGGTTTTCGAGGGTGCTGAAACCGATGGTTGGGTCAAAATAAAAATCCAAGATGGCGGATGTGAAAATTTTTATAATTTTTCATGATGGGTGTCAATTTCGTGGTTTTCGAGGGTGCTGAAACCGATGGTGGGGTCAAGATAAAAATCCAAGATGGCGGATGTGAAAAATGTTACAATTTTTCATGATGGGTGTCAATTTCGTGGTTTTCGAGGGTGCTGAAACCGCTGGTGGGGTCAAATTAAAAATCCAAGATGGCGGATGTGAAAAATGTTACAATTTTTCATGATGGGTGTCAATTTCGTGGTTTTCGAGGGTGCTGAAACCGATGGTGGGGTCAAAATAAAAATCCAAGATGGCGGATGTGAAAAATGTTACAATTTTTCATGATGGGTGTCAATTTCGTGGTTTTCGAGGGTGCTGAAACCGACGGTGGGGTCAAAATGAAAATCCAAGATGGCGGATATGAAAAATGTTACAATTTTTCATGATGGGTGTCAATTTCGTGGTTTTCGAGGGTGCTGAAACCAACGGTGGGGTCAAAATGAAAATCCAAGATGGTGGATGTGAAAAATGTTACAATTTTTCATGATGGGTGTCAATTTCGTGGTTTTCGAGGGTGCTGAAACCGACGGTGGGGTCAAAATGAAAATCCAAGATGGCGGATGTGAAAAATGTTACAATTTTTCATGATGGGGTTCAATTTCGTGGTTTTCGAGGGTGCTGAAACCGACGGTGACCCACCCTCGAAAACCACGAAATTGACACCCATCATGAAAATATTGTAACACTTTTCACATCCGCCATCTTGGATTTTCATTTTGACCTCACCATCGGTTTCAGCACCCTCGAAAACCACGAAATTGACACACATCATGAAAAATTGTAACATTTTTCACATCTGCAATCTGTAAAATTATTAAAAAGGGTTCAAACCGGGTGCGGTGACTTGACAAAGACGAAAATGTGGAGTCGTTGTTCCTCAATACTAACATACACGTATCCGTTATAATAAGAAATTACGAACTTATGTATTTCAATAAACCCTGTAAGTACTTATTTTTGTTGCTGACGATCCTTCAGGATCAAAAACAAAAGAAAAAGCGGTTCAAACCGGTATGAGAAAGTTTTTAGTGGATAAGACAGAGATTAAAACAGAAGACGATCTGGGAGGGGATCGAGGCGGGGGGGGGGGGTGGAGGGGGGTTCAGGGGATCAGAACGGAATAATTCGAGCTGAGTCAGGTGTGCCGAGTATGGGCTCGTTTTCTTAGTTATGTTAAGACCTTACCTCCGGACTTGATGGAGTGACCTGTAGGTGTACTTCGAAGACTCCTACTGGAACTAACAGCCGAGCTGATCTAGGTGTGCCGAGTATGGGCTCGTTTTCTTAGTTATGTTGAGACCTTACCTCCGGACTTGATGGAGTGACCTGCAGGTGTACTCCGAAGACTGCTACTGGAACTAACAGCCGAGCTGAGCTAGGTTTGCCGAGTATGGGCTCGTTTTCTTAGTTATGTTGAGACCTTACCTCCGGGCTTGATGGAGTGACCTGCAGGTGTACTCGAAGACTGCTACTGGAACTAACAGCCGAGCTGATCTAGGTGTGCCGAGTATGGGCTCGTTTTCTTAGTTATGTTGAGACCTTACCTCCGGACTTGATGGAGTAACCTGCAGGTGTACTTCGAAGACTGCTACTGGAACTAATAGCCGAGCTGAGCTAGGTGTGCCAAGTTTGGGCTTCTTTTGTTAGTTTTGTTGAGACCTTAAGAATAGGTAGGCAGGCACTAGGCCGGGTCTAGTCTAGGCAGATGCGGTCACTAATCGGAAACATAAAACAAAAGTATCTAAAAAAAAAGATTACAGCCGCCATCTTGGATTTTCATTTTGACTTTGTTTTCGGCTCCAGCACCCTCGAAAACTATGAAAACGACACCCATGATAAAAAAATATAAAAAAAATTACAGCCGCCATCTTGGATTTTCATTTTGACCTCACTATCTGCTTTAGCGCCCTTGAAAACCATAAAAACGACACCCATGATAAAAATAAAAAATAAATTACAGCCGCCGTCTTAGATTTTCATTTTGACCTAATTATTGGCTCCAACACCCTCGAAAACCATGAAAACGACACCCATGATGAAAAATATAAAAAAAAATACAGCCGCCATCTTGGATTTTCATTTTGACCTCACTATCGGCTTTAGCGCCCTTGAAAACCATAAAAACGACCACCCATGATAAAAAAATTAAAGCCGCCATCTTGGATTTTCATTTGGACATCACTATCGGTTTTAGCACCCTTGAAAACCATAAAAACGACACCCATGATGAAAAATTAAAAAAAACTACAACCGCCATCTTGGATTTTCATTTTTATCTCACTATCGGCGATCTCAATATCCGTCACCTTGCACGGCCAAAAATGTAATTGACAGGCTTATGGTGATTTATCGAGGTAGCCACTGCTAATATGCCTTTATGCAATGCACGACACTGCTTAGTACGTTATCCTAATTGCGTAACACACTTGGAATGGCAATCCATTCCGATTTGACAGTTCAACAATATCCATTGCGTCGTTTTTGTTTTACGAATTTTTTAAATATTTATGAAGCAACTAGCTGTGCCCCGCGGTTTCACCCGCATAAGTTTCGATCCCGTGGAAATATCAGATAAAAAGTAGCCTATATGTGTCAGCTACCTCTATACAAAATTTTATCAAAATTGGTGAAGCCGTTTGAGCGTGAAGAACAAACATATAAACATACACACACACTCACAAACTTTCGCTTTTATAATATTAGCGTGATGAATATTGTAGCATTTGTACTGTTTGCCTTGTGTAGGGTGTGTGCCAAATACACGTATTTTCTTTCCAGTTTTCGAGAACCTACTTGCATTTGATACCATAGCAAATTTATTATATAAAATACGAAATAAACCGAATAAAACAAGCTTGTTTTATATTTGTTTTCAATAAGCTCGTCCGCAAATTGTTAATACATGGGTACTTTGGCAACTTGTACTTGATTAATCACTGTCCAGTGAAATTAAGTAAATAGCATTCTACTTATATGAACACTTCACATTACCTACAAACTGTTTGAAAACAAATCACCGTAAACTTAAAAAAAATACATGGCAAAAATAAAATAATATTAGGCTCAAGTATCAAGTCGTGTCAGTTTACTCATAATTTCACCGCTTCGCGCATGTCGCTGTGTGTGTGAGCCGTGCACGTGTAGTAGTAAGACTCAATACCTAAAATTGAAGCGCGTCATTTCGTAAACGCCTCCTTATGCCCGGTTCCTATATTTAACGAATCGTCGTGGTATACGAACTACTATCCGTTTTTCGAGTACCGACTACGAGTCGTAAATACCGTTCCACAATTTACTTTCTTTACCTGCTTTCGACGAACGTCCGTTGGTCATTGAAATACCGAGCCCTCTTCACTTACAGATGTGCGACAGATGTGAGACAAACGTGCGTTTTGTTATAAGCAAAATCGAAATTTGAAATAACACAAAATTCAAGATAAAATAAGTTAGATTTACATACAAATTAATCTTTTAGTTTTATAAGATGTGTAACTAACTATACCATCACAGGCATCTGCGTGATATTTTTTTTTCCTTACCAAACAATTGAATTGAACTATACTAACGGAACGTTATAACAGTTTAGAGCGCGCTCTTGGCACTGACACTTGACATCCGTCAAACAAATACACACATCAAAAGTGTCTAGGGATCAACATATATTTTTGCAATAACTTTTCTCCTGATTGATATTAATTAAAATTTTCTTTAAGGATTCATCAAATAAAGTGTTTTCGTTTGTCACAGTAACGATAAACCAAGTCACCTTTGCATTAATAAAGAAATTTGCCATTTTCCTAATAAAGGGATTTTTGACATTTGAACCACTAACACAAAAGTTCGAAAAAAAGACTGAAATAACAGTTTTCTTTAAAATTTTATTGGGTAACTTAAACAATTAATAATCCGTGTTTCTACCGCGAACACTAACAACACAAGAACATCGGTTTGGCATACTCAAAATGAGTTCATCCAAATCACGCTGTGGAATGGCCGCCCATGTTCGTTGCAACAACAAAAAAAGGTCTTCTTGCGACTGGATACCCTCCATATTCGGCAGAGCTCTTCTCTGTAGCATATCCCATGCATGCTCAATCGGGTTCAAGTCTGGCGACTGAGCAGGCCAGGGCAGGACATTGATGTTAGCTGCGGCGAGAATCTGTCTTACAACTCTTGCGGTGTGCGGTCGTGCATTATCATGCATCAACTGAAATAAGGGACCGATTTGCACTTGTAGAGGAACGATGACGTCTGATACAATCGTCTCAGCATAAATTTGAGCGTTGAGGTTGCCTCTGATCCAAATCAACTCAGTTCTTCCGCCGATCCAAATACCCGCCCATACCATGATGGTTCCACCACTATAAGGATGGACTTCCTGGCAGGATTTTAATCGCTGTTGGCGTCCAGGGGTTCTCCAGTGTCGTATACGTCTTGTATCCGGTCTCATACCAAAACGAGACTCATCAGAAAAGCACACGAAACGCCATTGTTCTTCTGCCCAATTACTGTGTTCAAGAGCCCATTGATATCGAATCCTACGATTGTGCATTGCTATAGGTGGTACCCGTAGCGGTCTTCGGGAATGAAGGTTCACTTCATGCAAGCGGTTTCTGACTGTTTGGTCGCTAATTAAGTTCCCTGAAGAGTGATGAAGCCTCACGGCTAACATCATGGCGGTTATTGTTGGAGCTCTTCGAGTTAAGATTTGAATGTATCGGTCTTGTCTCCGTGTGGTGCAGCGATACCGTCCTCCATGGCGCTCAGCCACGGTACCAGTGCTTCGGTAACGTGTCCAAAGTCGACTGATAACACTCTGACTTGTATTCAGAGCTAAAGCCACAGTACGTTGCCGGGAACCAGCTTCTATCATTCCCACGGCTTTGAGCATTTCTTCCCTGCTTAAATGACGTCGCCGCTCCATAATAACGTTGGTTTTAATCAGTAGTAGGGAAACAGTAGCACTAATAATGTCTTCAATGCGTTGTATGTTTTTATAGGGAAAATATTGACAGCTGATTTTCATCTTTTACTCGAATTTGATTCACAGTTCCTGATTCAAATTATGAAATGCACCAAGAAGGATTCATATAAATTTATAAAATCATAAATTTATTACAAAGCCACATCTCAATCTCAAGAAATCCGCATAAAAATGCTTGATCCCTAGACACTTTTGATGTGTGTATAACTATACAATTCTTCTGCATCTTTCTTATTTGACGGTTAATATCTCGCTGTTAATACGATACCTGTTTGTTGGAACCAAATATTAAATAGTAATAGTTTTGTAACTAGGAAGTGTAGTACAACAATACATTTTTAGGGTGTGCAATACTTACAAATGCCTCCAAGATACTAACCTGGATCCTGAAACTCTTATACATACAACGCGGTCACATTAACTTGACGCATCTCTGGAATGCAAGGCCCGCATTCCTTAGCTCGCCCAGCAAGTGTTAGGCCTTTGTCTTTGTTACCGATACGCGCGTCGATAATTTGGCTAGTTTTCTGTTGTTTATTTAATTATACTTTTTATTAGATATATTACCAAAATGACGTCATCAACGCCAAGCGTCAAGTTAATGTGACCGCGTTGGATGTGGATAAATTTCAAGAAGTAACTGTTCAGTAGATTCTTTATCGAGTCGAAATCTTACTTGATATTCGTCAGATCCAGCAACGCTAAATAATCTACTCTTTCTTTATTATTCTATCACGCCTATTATTTTCCTTTGAATCAGTTTCACTGGAGTTTGATATAATATTAAACACTTCTCTGTCACTATCTGAACTCGACATTTCAAAATTTAAAAGCGAAAACCAGGCGAAAACACTGAAATACTTATGAAATTCTACTCTAACCGACCGAAATTGGCTGGTAACCAAATGACATTACGAATAGTTATCTTGACAGTCTACGGACGTTTAAAATATTTATAGGAACACCATAGACTCCCATCTCCATACAATACGCTTACCGGTACCCTCCCATCCGTTAGTTGCAAGCCGTCAGTAAGTTGCACGACGAGACGTTTTTTATAGGAACGGTTTTAGCTTACGCCTCGTATATAAAACTACTATTCGTAACTAAAACGGATCGTTTCTCAAATATAGGAACCGGGCATTAATCACCGTCCCCGGCGAATACAATGGTAATCGTAAAAATTAAATATTACAAGAAAAAAAAAATAAACGGTTGTATGAACTCTGGTTCCCCTCCAATCAACGTTATTCTGCAGAACACAAGGCTTCAAAGCGATATTATGAATACACTTTTAACATAGAGTTTAATTACTCGTTTTTCAAACCAAAGAAAGATTTATGCGGAATCTGCTCCCAATATGATCAAGCTAATGAGATAATCAAGATTAGTCTAGAAACTAAGTATAGGGAACATTTGACGAGAAAGAATAAAGTGCGCTAGTTAAAAGAAGAAGAAAAAGCTGCAGTGGACGAAAGAAGTACCACAATTGCCATTTTTAATCTAGAAAAGGTCCTCAGTTCAAAGTTCGCAGATTTATTAAGTTTGTGTACCTGTGATGCAATCCCACAGCACTACCATGCGTTTTATGACTCCCTCACGACCTGTGACGCTAGCCCGAGCGAACTTTCAGACTGAAGTCTCTGAACATATAGACGACTATATGTCGTCTATATGTTCAGAGACTTGTTTCTTGTTGTCTATATGACGATGTTCTTAATAATACACAAGTGTAGGTACTCACTATTCCAACACTCCTATAACAAGATGGGACGGTAGACCGGCACGACCGGCGGAATGTGGAAGCGCGTGCCTCACCCCGAATATGAACGTCCCACACATTGCGAATCATGCGATGAGCGCCGTGCGCTGCGCATGCCTCGCATTGTATGTATCTGCCTTAACTGGCGGAACAAACTGCGCTACCGAGGAGGCTTCTTCATGCATCCCAAAAAATTATATTTTATTAGATAAAAATTTATATAAAATTATGTAGATCAGACGTTTTTACGTGTTTGAGTAACAAACATTTAAACATCAAAACATACAAACTTTCACATTTACAATATTTATTATAGAAGGATACTTCTGGCTACGTTGGATTAAAAATCAAGTTATTCTGTTATCCCTTAAAAGCAAGCCATTTAAAAAATACACAATCACTGAGCGATTAAAAAAAATACAGACCCTCCGACCGATTTAAAAATGCTTTTAATTTAAAACATTTTACAACCTCTGACGAAACAAAACATACCTCTTCATAAAATAATACATTCAAATTGTATTTTGTTGTCTTGTTTAACAAAAGGTTTTATGTGAACGGATCTGTGTTAAGTGGTTGAAAATAAGGGTGTATCAAATGGTGGGAATTTTTATGGTAGGTTTATGTTGGATTATGATGTCGATAATGAGTTGGATTGGTTTTTATTGAGAGGTTTTTATGTGGGTTAGGGTAAAATTTTAAGTACGACCTTAACTGTGTGAATTGAAATGTTTTTTTAATGGACCTGCCAATTTAAACTGATTTTTAAGGGAACCCAATAATTATACTAAAATGCGCATTTTTGTAAGTATACTTTTCAAGTTCCCTACTTCCGTTACTTCCTCCTTTTAACTTAGTTAAACAGGCACAAGCTCTGATGACGAGCATGAAGTATAAAATATAGTGAAATATAGTGTCTTTAAAAGATCACTTTTAGCGATAAGACCGCCCATTGTGTATATGGTGTACATAATAAAGAGTATTCTATTCTATTCTATAAATGAAATGAGCAATTTGTAAATAAAAAAAAACTGGCCAAGTGCGAGTCGGACTCGCACACGAAGGGTTCCGTACCACAAGGCAAAAACGCCGAAAAAAACATGTTTGTTGTATGGGAGCCCCCCTTAAATATTTATTTTATTTTATTATTATTATTTATTATTAAAGATAAAATACAACTGAGTATTTCGTGAATATTTCAAGTGCCTACCTGTTGCCATTTTTGATATCGAGCAAAAAAGGGCAAAAAAATCGCGTTTGTTGTATGGGAGCCCCCCTTAAATATTAATTTTATTTTGTTTTTAGTATTTGTTGTTATAGCGGCAACAGAAATACATAATTTGTGAAAATTTCAACTGTCTAGCTATCGTGGTTCTTGAGATACAGCCTGGTGACAGACAGACAGACAGACGGACAGACGGACAGACGGACAGACAGCGAAGTCTTAGTAATAGGGTTCCGTTTTTATACGGAACCCTAAAAACTGGCACTCCAGGGCCCTATTTCTCGAAACTATTAGTTTACTAGTATATTAGTTATTAGTTACTAGTGTAAAAATTACAAGTCCTGATATTTCCTGTTTCTCAAAAACAGGTACTGGACTAATAACTAATAGTAGCAGACTAATGAAAAATATTAGGCTGGCTTGACTGAATACACATAATATATACCAATGCTTCTTTACTTCTTAAAAAAATACGGAAAAAGTTCCCGCCACTTTTGGATTCGTTTGATTTTGTCCTTTGCACACTGGTGGTAAAAGCGGATTGTTTTATTTAAAGTAAATTATTTTATTAAATAGGGGCCCGTAGCTAAATAATAACAGCCGCACAGGTCGATCTATCAGATTAAGCTACGCTTGCCGCGGTTGGTCTATGGATGGGTGACCATTTTTACTTACCGTGACCCCTCCGTGCCTCGGAAAGCACGTTAGGCCGTTGAACCCGGCTGCCATACCCAGTAACTGGGTTGTGGAGGTCAGATAGGCAGTCGCTCCATGTAAAATACTGGTATTCATCTGCATCCAGTTAGACTGGAAGCCGTCCCCAACATAGTTGGGAAAAGGCTAGGCAGATGATGATGATGTATTTTATTAAATTCAATTTACCATGGATCTAAAGCTAATGGTTTTGAGAAGTGTATTATTAGCAAAATAATTATTATGTTTGGGGGATTCTCAAACGTTTTATTAATATTTCGTAAGTTTTTCTGGTTAAAAAGACTCGACGACGGCAAATTTTTATTGTATCCCCTTCATTGTCGGAAGTGTCCGAACATGACCAAATTTTGTAAAAATTTGTTTGGTAATAAATAATATTAATTTTTGTCTAATAATTTTGGCTAATATTTTTTATAAGCCTTCTGAGACTAATAGCTTTATCAGTGTAATTTACAAGAGTATTAAATAACATTTTTTTTTTATGAAACCAAATTGAATTTACTCTTGTAATTTTAGCTAATATTTATTAGTTGGCCACTAGTGACTAATATTTTACTACCGTAGCTTCGAGAAAGGCACACTAGTAAACTTGTAAAAAATATTCGTTCATGGACTAAAAATATTAGTCTAATAAGTTACGAGAAGTAGGGCCCAGGAGTGCCGACAGAAGTGAAAACAAAACACAAACAGAATACTTTGCCATCACTCACTGGCATATCGGATATATATTAAAACCCGAGGACAGCCGAACACATCCGAAGCGGTGTCGGTTACGGTAACAGTGGCGCGAGTTCAATAGTTTTTTCCCATCTCAAAAAATGCCCAACGTGCCTAACGAAGGTTTCATTTAAAAAACATTTAAAGTAGGTACCTAAAGTAAAAATCGTTTATATTTTCCAACATTCAAAATTACAATATGGAGGTATCGTTGGTTCCAAACTAGGCTCAGCCACCATCATCATCTTAGGCACCATTTAATGGGTACAACATTTTAGTAATGTTAAACAAAATAAAGTAAAAAACTGGCCAAGTGCGAGTCGGACTCGCACACGAAGGGTTCCGTACCACAAGGCAAAAACGCCGAAAAAAACATGTTTGTTGTATGGGAGCCCCCCTTAAATTTTTATTTTATTTTAATTTCGTTATTTATTATTAAAGTAAAAATACAACTGAGTATTTTGTGAATATTTCAAGTGCCTACCTGTTGCCATTTTTGATATCGAGCAAAAAAGGGCAAAAAAAACGCGTTTGTTGTATGGGAGCCCCCCTTAAATATATATTTTATTTTGTTTTTAGTATTTGTTGTTATAGCGGCAACAGAAATACATAATTTGTGCAAATTTCGATTTTGTCTAGCTATCGCGGTTCTTGAGATACAGCCTGGTGACAGACAGACAGACGGACAGACAGCGAAGTCTTAGTAATAGGGTTCCGTTTTTACCCTTTGGGTACGGAACCCTAAAAAAGGTAAGAAGGCAGGTAAGGTCAAAAGTCATTTAAAAGGTAATTCTAAATACAAACTTAGTAGAAATCACATCACTATAGAGAATCATCATCAGCCTAGCCTTTTCCCAAGTATGTTGGGGTCGGCTTCCAGTCTAACCGGATGCAGCTGAATACCAGTCAAATTCAAACCATTTATTTCAGTTAAACCATTTACAGGCACTTTTGAATTGTCAAGAAGTCGGTCAGTCAGAAAATATGAAGCTAGTTGCCTATTCCAAAGCGTAGGTACCTATGGAGAAGAACGGGCAAGAAACTCCATGGACACTCTTTTAAATTATATTTTTACAAAAATATTAGTTATATCATTAATGTTAAATTTAGAATTATATGTGAGAACGATGTAAAAAAGACGCACGCGTTAAAAGCGTCCAGACAGAGCTTCCAAATAGAAAGAAAACAACAATCCAAAAATAAAATAATGAAAAATAAGCCGAGGCAGCTGAGTGATGACCAGCCCCAACTGATAGCGCCCGTTTACGAACATGATGCATAGATCAGCACCATTCAGCTCAACCATTTTGAAGGGAGCTAAATGATCAAGTATTTAAGAGAATAATGAAAATAATTTCAATTATAGAGAATAATGAAAATAATTCCACAAATTAAATCAAAATATAATCACATCGACCCTAGTGTTTTGTAACGAGTCTTTTAAGCCTGTTACATGATATCGCGTTCTTTGCTTTAATTTGTAGGCAGCATGGTGGTGTTGCCATGTAAAAATTCATTTTTTTGAATCGGTATCGTGTAGTGGTCACACTGATTTTTTCTTTTGATGCTGTCAGTTGATTTTGACAGGTCACTTTCCGACCCAAGCTTTGCATATAATGGAGTAATTTGAGAGCTCCGAATTAAATCGTGAAGTATTTACGGCATGGACAGCATCTAGTCCTAATTATGTGGTAGCTGATTTGCCCTTGTCGGCATCATAATGGGATTGCCCATATTTTTTAAAAGGTTGGTAAAATTCTTCGTGGTTTCGTATTCGCGTTGTCGCGTGGCTATTTTAATGGCAGACGTTAATAGTTTCCGATATTTGTTTCAGGATCTTTTAAACCTTATATATTTTGGATTAATTCATCTACTGATGTAAAAACTTTCTTTGGAAAAGAAACGTTGAGTTGATTTGTATTTGGTCGTAAACATTTCGATTGCCATTTTTGTCGACGCTGGACATCAGCTAACAGTTATTCATGTTTCATTTCAGCCACGAGGCGTTTCTTTTTATTTCAAGACTTAAATTTTTAACGCTAGCCCCTACCGACATATATCATGGACCGCCTTGACGTCCCCGCGAAGATCAAAATCACCAAAATGAGCGTGGTTTGCTTGTTGTTAGTTTATTCGACGGAATGTGGTATGGTTTATAATACTTAACTTAAATTGACAAAAGTGCAATAATGACAGGACGAAAATTAAGTTCCATTCCATCTTAGTTTTACACCTTAGAACTTAATATTAGAAAGGAATTTTCTTGTATATTAAGACCAGCAGCCTTCGGGTAATAAAATCGTTCAATAACTTTTGTGTCGATTTTTATTGATACTCCCCGCTTGAAGATTAAAAGTTTCCAGTTCCCACAGGTTAGTCTATCCTTGGCATAGTTTGGTGTGTGCTCCTGGCGCCCGAATTTTCACTTCTACTTATTGTTTATTTATTTGGAGTACTACACACACATTTAATAATCACATTTCATAACACACATTTATAATAACATTCACTCATTTTATTTTTTTTATTTTTATTATTACAATTGGCGCCCGAACAGGGACTTGAAGTAGGTTTGTCTGGTACCTTTATACTGTCATTATTGCACTATTAATTAATTAACTTATGAGTCTATTGTTTGCATTGGTTTGTTCTACATTGTTACTTTAATAACTTTGTGTTTATTTTGATTTTTGACTCATAAGTAGTACTTAACTTAATTTGGTGAATCTTTGTAAACAATGTTTGGTGTTTACAATTGATGATTTTGTTTAATATCATGTTTTTTCTTAGCAAAACCAACAGAAATGTATAGCATAGACTGCGTTTTGTTGTTTTCAACAGTAAAGTTATTTTAAAAACTAAGTTTAACTTTTTAAGTAAATAATTTAATCTAATTGTTAAGTACAATATTGTACATTTAATTTATCTAGATTTAAACTGCTTGTAAGTGATTATTGCACTTTTAAAACGATAAAATTAACATAGTAATTTTTTATGGGAATACCCACATTGACTTTTATAATTAACCTCAAACTTGAGAATTTATTTTCAAACATTTAACTTTTTGAAACTTAGTTTTTGCTTTTCGTTTGCTATTCGCCTTGCTACTGAGTTTACTCCTAACTTTCTGATGTTTGGTAGGGAGCTTATTCTTGATGCGTCATTACATCACTTTAGTAGTTCTGTTGATAACTTATCTCAACTAGAAATTTCAAATAGAAATGCTTATGCAGTTTCTCTTAATTCACTTAGTGATATTTTTGTTAAAGTTCAAGCTTACTTGTTAAAGGGGTATAAGCGTAATGCCGCTTATTATAATAAGGGTCGGAAAGTCATTTCTTTTGATGTGGGTGATGTGGTGTGGAGAAGAATTTTTCTTCAATCTAATGCACAAGCATATTTTTCAGCTAAACTTGCACCTAAGTTTGTAAAATGTAAAATAACTGAAAAGGTTTCAGATAACGTTTATGTTTTGAAAGATTTAAATAAAGGTTCAGTGGGACGTTATCATGTTAAAGATATTATTAAATTTTAATTTGGTTTCCAAGTGTTAGTCTTGATTTTGATCTTCTTGATTTTGATCTTGATAATTTTGTTTGAAGGTCGCTTTTGACAGTGTGATGTACGAGAGGATGGAGGAGGTTATCGGCGATTTGAAAGATGTATGTTAGGTAACTTCTTATAAATTTGTTGAATTTGAGACATTCTAAAAATAAAACTTAGGTCATTCTGGTTAATTTAATACTATTTTTTTCACACCAAATATTTTTCACATCGAAGGATCTTATTTTATGTTTTGTTTGTTTTTGTTGGATTGTCTAAGATCTTATTTTTCTTTTTTAAGGGTAACCTACCTGTTTATATTTTATTAAGATCTTATACAACCCTACAGTTCAGGTAATTTCTACCTCAACTTTTTTTTTCATAGTTTAAAATCATTCTATTTCCTCTTCGTCATAAATAGTAATCGATTTTTAAATCTATTTTGTGCTGTTCATTGACAGAATTGTTTCTCATTTTTACTGCAGTTTCATTCTTTTTAATGATCGGATTTGACTTTGTTAGTAACGCGTTCATCCTGGACTTTACTTTCTAGGGTCATTCGGTAACCTTTGTTACAAAATGCCTTATTATTTTTTGGATCTTGGTGTAGCTTTTGACCTTGATTTCGACTCTTTTCCATTGTGCTCGGAAAGTCGGTGGAGTTGTGCCGGTCACAATGTGGGATTTCGGCCCCGGCCATATGTTTTCCTTTTTCCATTGTGTTGGACTTTGTTGTTCCAATCACGATGCGAGATTTTGTTTTGACTTTCGTCGTTCTTTTTCCTTTGCGTTCGGAGGTTCGGTGGTGGTGTGCCGGTCGCATTGTGAAGCTTTGGCTTTCGCCTTTTTGTTATTGAGATTTCTCATTGGAGATCTCAATGTTTTTTGTGTTTGTCTGTGTTTCGGAGATTGGTAGTGTTGAGCCAGTCACAGCATTCACATTCTTTTACAGCTATTGTGCTCGGGAATTCAGTGGTGATGAGCCGATCACAATATGCTTTCCTTTGTCTCGTTGCAGGTTGTGCCTGTAACAGTATTTTAAATAAGGTCTTTCAGCTTTATTTAAAAACTTTTGTTCGGTGTTTCAAATTTTTTGGATCGTTGAATACGGAGTTAGTCAGTGGCAATAGAGCCTAACTGCACTCATAGAGATGGTTGAGTTGGAAGCGGTTGACATAGTAGTCAGTGGCGATAGTGCCTAACTGCACTCAAAGTTGTACTGTTCCAAGTGGTTTGAAATTTTTAGTCAGTGGCGATGGTGCCTAACTGCACTATAAAAATTGTAGTTTGTTTTGGTAAATTGTCCGAATTTGTTTGAAATTTTTAGTCAGTGGCTATAGTGCCTAACTGCACTGTTTTGGAGTTTTGGAGCGCTAAGAGATTTCTCTCTACGTTTCATTTAACGAGTTTTTATAACTTATAATTTTTTGTTTTTCACTAGGTATTTCATTTTTGACTTATTGTCATTTACATTTTTTTACTTTTATTAAATTCTTGAGATTTTGTCGTTTGACATTTTCAGAATTAATTTACACTTTGAATCTTATATGATTTTTTTTTCTTTTTTTGAATTAGAAAGTTGTTAAGACTGGTTTATTTGGTTGAAGATTTCTTTCTAATAAAAGAAAGTTCCTTTCTTTTATTTTCGGAAGGGGATGTAATGTAACGAGTCTTTTAAGCCTGTTACATGATATCGCGTTCTTTGCTTTAATTTGTAGGCAGCATGGTGGTGTTGCCATGTAAAAATTCATTTTTTTGAATCGGAATCGTGTAGTGGTCACACTGATTTTTTCTTTTGATGCTGTCAGTTGATTTTGACAGGTCACTTTCCGACCCAAGCTTTGCATAGAATGGAGTAATTTGAGAGCTCCGAATTAAATCGTGAAGTATTTACGGCATGGACAGCATCTAGTCCTAATTATGTGGTAGCTGATTTGCCCTTGTCGGCATCATAATGGGATTGCCCATATTTTTTAAAAGGTTGGTAAAATTCTTCGTGGTTTCGTATTCGCGTTGTCGCGTGGCTATTTTAATGGCAGACGTTAATAGTTTCCGATATTTGTTTCAGGATCTTTTAAACCTTATATATTTTGGATTAATTCATCTACTGATGTAAAAACTTTCTTTGGAAAAGAAACGGTGAGTTAATTTGTATTTGGTCGTAAACATTTCGATCGCCATTTTTGTCGACGCTGGACATCAGCTAACAGTTATTCATGTTTCATTTCAGCCACGAGGCGTTTCTTTTTATTTCAAGACTTAAATTTTTAACGCTAGCCCCTACCGACATATATCATGGACCGCCTTGACGTCCCCGCGAAGATCAAAATCACCAAAATGAGCGTGGTTTGCTTGTTGTTAGTTTATTCGACGGAATGTGGTATGGTTTATAATACTTAACTTAAATTGACAAAAGTGCAATAATGACAGGACGAAAATTAAGTTCCATTCCATCTTAGTTTTACACCTTAGAACTTAATATTAGAAAGGAATTTTCTTGTATATTGAGACCAGCAGCCTTCGGGTAATAAAATCGTTCAATAACTTTTGTGTCGATTTTTATTGATACTCCCCGCTTGAAGATTAAAAGTTTCCAGTTCCCGCAGGTTAGTCTATCCTTGGCATAGTTTGGTGTGTGCTCCTGGCGCCCGAATTTTCACTTCTACTTATTGTTTATTTATTTGGAGTACTACACACACATTTAATAATCACATTTCATAACACACATTTATAATAACATTCACTCATTTTAATTTTTTTATTTTTATTATTACAGTTTGTTGTTAATGATGTTCCTAAAATAAACTTAACTACATACTACATATGTTCATTTCACAAATTATGTAAAATGAACAGCGCACTGTTTTCATAACTAAATTAATTATGCTCGGTTAGTTTTTAACCAGTTCAGCGGTGAAAGGGTTATTTTATTATGTGGAGTTATCAAGTTCTGCGTAGGCCAAAATTATATATATTAATACTAGGAACAAACACAAAGTTGTTCTTAACACAACAACAAGGCTCAAGAATTTAGGTGGCTCGTTTAGATGCCAATATATACGTTTTTATAATAAACTTCCTAGCCACGTTCTAGAACTAAACCTTAATAAATTCAAATCTTTTATAAAGCGAAAACTATGCCAGAAAGCCTAATATAATGTAAAAGACAATATTGAGGACAAAAAGGCTTGGGATTGAGCTGCTCCAATAGGTTTAGGCAGTGAATATTGATTTTTTTATTTTGCTATTTTACAGTTTTTTTTTTCTAAATATCTATTTACAATGTAAATAACGCCCTTGCAAAAGTAGTTAACTGGTTTAATGTCAATAACCTACTTCTTAAAGAAAAAAAAACGAAATGTATTAAGTTTACGATACCCCACGTTAGACAAGTAGAAACTAGTGTTCTCATTAAGGATGAAGAGTTAAAACCCGAAGATAGCACAGTATTCTTAAGCCGCGTTTCCATTAGGCAAGTCTTGCATGCAAGTATGACGTCACACTTGCGTGCAAGTGATTTGAATTGAAAACAGAAATTTGTTCAACTTGCAACTTGTTCGCAAGCTGTGGTTTCCACTATACAAATTGCATGCAACTTGCAACTTGTATGCAAGGCATTTGCATAATGGAAACGCAGCTTTAGGCATAACGTTGGATGCCAAGCTTCAATGGGGCCCCTATATAGATAAATTGTCAAAAAAGCTTAGCTCTGCAGCATACGCCGTTAGGAAAATTCGTGATTTGACTGATTTAGAGACAGCCCGTTTAGTTTACTTTAGTTATTTTCATAGTGTGATGTCGTACGGTATTCTGTTGTGGGAAAATGCCGCCGATATTCAGACAATTTTTATTTTACAAAAAAGGGCAATTCGTTCTATTTATAAATCAGAGACAAATTTAAAGAGATTAATATAATGACTGTGCCTTCTCAGTACATTTATGATAATCTTTTGTATGCACATAAAAATATTAATCTGTTTAAAAAATACAGTGATATCCATAACATAAATACTAGGAACAAACACAAATTTGTTGTTCCTACAACAAGGCTCAAGAAAATAGGTGGCTCGTTTAGATGCCAATGTATACGTTTTTATAATAAACTTCCTAGCCACATTCAAGAACTAAGCCTTAATAAATTCAAAGCGTTCATAAAGCGAAAACTATGCCAGAATGCCTTTTATACTGTAAAAGACTATATTGAGGACAAAAAGGCTTGGGATTGAGCTGCTCCAATAGGTTTAGACAGTGAATGTTATTTTGCAATTTTTACACTTTAATATTTTCTTTTTTTTTTTTAAGTATCTATTTACTTAAACAATGACATGTACATTTACTGTATAAAGTATTATATTATTTTAATTATTGTGAATGTGAGGACTATGTAGGTCATTGTTTACATTTTAATCATGGTCTGGCAGTTTGAGTAGTTTATGCGGCCTACCCAAATGTCCTGTCTTTGGTATTGTTCGTCGAATCGTTGAGCTCCTTAAGTTCTGAGTTGAGCTGCACGGTTACTGACAAATGCGTGCACTGACTGGACAGGTCCACTCAATCTGTGTGGTTCTTTCCTCAAAAGATCATTTCAGACACTAATCTACATGGTCCTCAAAGATTATGTCCGGATTTTTATATACACATTGACATTGATGAATTTTATTTAGACAATGACATGAATATTTACTTTGTAAAGTATTTTTTTTTTCATTTAGTTATTGTGAATGTGAGGACTATGTGGGTCATTTTTTTTTTTCTGTTTTCCTTCTTAGTTTTAATCATGAGCTGGCAGTTTGAGTAATTTACGCGGCCTACCCAAATGTCCTTTCTTTGGTATTGTTCGTCGAATCGTTGAGCTCCTCATTTCTGAGTCGAGCTGCACGATTTTTGACAAATGCGTGCACTGATTGGACAGGTCCGCTCAATCTGTGTGGTTCTTTCCTCAAAAGACCATTTCAGACATCAATCTACATGGTCTTCACACGATCTGACCAAGATTTTGTCTGGACTTTAAAAGAGACTGTGACCTCTGAGTTTGTTTCGGCCTTTCTTCTCAGAGTAGTCAGATAGGAAACGCCGACCACATCTAGTTTAAAAAATATGATGACGTGTAAAAGTGTTTGTAAAAACCTACTTACAGAAAATAAATCATTTATCATTTACATGGAGCGACTAGATGACTGACCTCCACAACATAGATACTTAATAAGACTGGTTGTCAGACTTTCGGGCTTCTGACGACCCATAGCAATTGTCAAAGTTCCACGAATGACAGCCGGGACGGAAGGGCGGCGGCATGTAAAATATAACTAAGAGTAAACTAAATAATTATCTTCTTCACATGAACTAAAAGTGAGAATATAATTATATGCCTAATTTTAGCATAGACTCTCACAAGAGAGGTCCATATCATATACCAGAACAGGGAACAAGGCTACAATATCAAAAACCAATAATCTTTTTTTTTTGTTTGAACAAGATCACGTCGGCCATCTTCCAGATAAGTCTAAGATATAAAACTTTTTTACAAAAAAAAAACAACCGACTTCCGAAAAACTTTATTTTCGGAAGTCGGTGTCATTGGATTTGTTTTTTAGTTTTTTGCCACCGACTTCCGAAAATAAAGTTATTTTTCACTTTACTTATAGTGTTTTTCGGAAGTCGGTTGTTTTTTTTTTGTAAAAAAGTTTTTATTTTTAACTTTTTAGTGGGTCAGTTTGTAATTTATCTAAGTCACAATAGCCTAATGTCAACTGCTCATCACCTTTTACAAAATATTGCTTTACCCGATGCAGGGACGTTAATTGTTGAGGAGTTCCCCTAATAAGAGCCAGGAGAACTGGAGCTGTTTGAGAAGTCACTATCAGCTCCATTTCACCATATGCATTGTAACGAGCATAAATTGCGTAGCAACCATATTAAAGTAATCGAATCGCAACCCGTGAAATATTTGTCATTAAGTAGTTCCGATAGCCATCTGTGGTCTTTATCATCAGCTCTACTTTACCAAATGATGATTTCCAAAAAAGTATTTTCCAAATCGGTTCGTAAATGACGGAGTTATGAAATATGAAAAGATCGTTAATGTAGATAAATTTTTAGGTTTTTGTTGATTTTTCAAAAACCGCTTGTCCGATTTCGATAAAATTTTCATGGGACCATTTGGAAAGCATTCCCTTTCCAACAAAAAAAGAATTTTTCAAATCGGTTGGCAAGCAACGGAGTTATGCGCGAACAAACATAAAAAAAAAAAAATACAAACATCCGAATTGAGAACCTCCTCCTTTTTTAGAAGTCGGTTAAAAAACTCGTATTAAACTAACACTTTCTCTCTCTCTGTCTGTCTCTTTCTATTACGATCAACGACTGTGTGCAAAAAAAAGGTCATTTAAAAAAAACAAACAAATGCTTATTCAATCCTAATCAAACCAAATGAGGGATTTTCTTTTTCTTTTTTTTTAACGTTTCCCTAGTCGCTGGATAGATGGCGCTGAACTTGGTAAGTTACTGCAAGGAACGGAACGTCACATAATTTTTTTATTAATTCACTTGGATGTCATTTAGATATCGTAACACGAAAGCAAACGAAACTGTCACTCAACGAGCGTATATGACGTGACGCAATGTTTTTTTTTTCCAAGCGTTTTGATTTTGGAACCTAGTAACGTGGTCAGTTCAACGCCATCTTCAGGGTTTTTGGAAACTATGTTTTTTTTTTAATACTCAAAAGAAAAACCTCTCATTACTTTTGCACAAAAATGGACAGCACTTTCGTTGATAATAGTAGATTATGCACCGAGGGGCTAAAGTTGTGTCTTATGTCACGGGCGTCATATTGAATCTCGAGCGCAATGAAGGATTCGGGATTTAACTCCCGAGCGCAGCGAGGGAGTTACGAGTTTAACTCACGAGCGAAGCGAGGGAGTTAATACAAGAATCCCGAATGCAGCGAGGGATTCAAGCTAGCCCAAGGCAAAGACACCTTTAGCCCAGAGGAGGATACTCTACTTTTTACACCTGCTGTGAGAAAATAATAGCCATAGTACGAAAATTCGCGCCTTTATTGCGTCTACCAATAAGTAGCCAAGACACGATCAACTCGATTTTCAAAAAAAAAGTCTCTTCTACGGTTTTGTCGTGTGTGTCTATTGATATCACTCTGATGGAAGTGGCATTTGTATAAACTAAGCTTTATACAGGGCTGGTAGAACGGTTTTGGATGATGGGCTGTATGCATTTTGAATTTAGAACGTCATTGGAGACACTTGTGAAAATAGAGTATTTTTGATAAAATGTGATAAATCGACTGTAGTATAGATAGGTTTTATTATTTATTTATTTATTCACAAAATCCACAGCAATCTTAGCGCAGTTTACTTAAAATAAATTAACTAATGTTATAGCCAATTACTATTACGGTATTACGGCGCGGTACGGTATTTGTTATTATTAATGCCAGTTTTAATGTTATTCCATTCCTTTTAAAAAATGGTTCGTAGTTATCTAATTATTCTTACAATATTATGTCTTCGAAAACATGGCAACGATATGAAGAAGCAGTCGTTATGATTTTGTAGGAAATCGAGAATATCATCCACGCGTAGTAAGGGTTTCGAGAATAGCTTTCCTCTTTCTGGCACCAAAAGGTGTTTGTTAGTACTATACTGCCAATTTAGCTTAGCATGTGAGATTCCAAATTCAAATCACATTATTGACCAGCGGGTCATAATAAAATCCAGTACAACATTATTGACCGGCTGTGCCCCCGGCCACTAATGACTCACTTTAGGTTAAGGTTGCTTGACATATAATTTGACATTTTCGATCAGGTGGTGTGAAAAAGTCCTTTAAAACCTCTTTGAAAAACATATATTTATTTACCAAGAGATATTTTAATGTCTTAGGAAATTATATAACACACTTTTGATCCCCCGGAATAAAAGGCACAGCACGTAGAACCTCCTGATTGTTTTTACAATATCAAAAATATAGCTACCTATTAACCAAAATGTCTGTGTGGACTTAAAGAATAGCACCACCCCATACTTCCCGTGGGTGTCGTAAAAGGCGACTAAGGGGCGTACCGGAGAATGGGCAGCAGCGTTCTCTATGCATTCCACCACCATACCATACTGCGATCGCCAACCCGCCTGCCAAGCGTGGCGATTATGGCAAACCCCCCCCTTTTGGGGGAGGCCTATGTCCAGCAGTGGACGTCTTTCGGCTGAAATGATGATGATGATGATAACAACCAAAGTAATAATTACATTCTCCCACACTACATAGTTAACTCTTAACTAAATATCGTGTAGAAACTTTAATAAATACTAAAGTAAAAGCACGTTGTAGGTACCAAGCGTCCATTGCCAATTAAGACAAGATGGCGTTGCGACCAGTCATTACGAACGTTATTACTGTGTCAATCTAATATATTACTAACCCGCAGTACCACATTACTGCCACGTCTTCGTCACGGTTCTATGTAGAAAATACTCATACATGAATACGTAATCTTCACACCTTCGTCTCATGAGGGTCGGCAGAAACTACAGAACACCACCTGCTACGATTCTTACATACTCCTTTTACGTTCATACACCTGGTGATACACGCACACCGGTTTCGAGTAGGTACTTCGCACCTGTCCTGGAGAACATCATCAATAAAGTTGTAGCGGTATCTACAACGCCACATGCGAACATCGCGTCATACTGACGTCACGCAAAATCCTGCATCTCGCAAGCAGAGTTTACCGCGCAACTAACATAGATTCAACGACCCGACATGAGTCATCAGGCAGTTGCCCGCCAGACACAACACCCGTCTGGTTGGAGGATCCTCCCTTTTCTATGGAGGATCAGTGAACTTTACACCCTGTTTCTCATACCTCTGTAAAGTCACTATGTAGAACATTAGCGGGGTAATTGCGTAACAAACTCACATTCCCAATTCCATTCATTTTGACATTATCATCATCTGCCTCGCCTTTTCTCAACGATGTTGGGGTCGGCTTCCAGTCTAAACGGGTGACCGAATACCATTATTTTACATGGAGCGACTGTCCTCCACAAACATTAATTTCCTCAACAATATTCATTGCGCTATTTACGAGTTCGAGCAGAATCATTTCTTAAACATATGAAGCAATGGATTATGAATCCCCTTCAAAATCTTTCGGGTGGTGATAGAACATATCACTAAGATGGTAATCTTCATTACCCTATGGTCCACCGTAAACATAGCTATTGCAAAAACGTTGAATATCCAATTTCAAGTGCGGTGGTGGCCTAGTGGTAACGGCCCCGATTTACGATTCGTAGGTCATGGGTTCGAACCCAGACAGGTGCTTTAATTTGTGTAAATAATATAATTTCATCAACACTGCTCTCAAAACGGTGAAGGAAAACATCGCGAGGAAACCGGCATGTTCGAAAATAAAAAAATACGAAGCCATGTGAATTCTACCACTTTCTCTCGTTGAGAGGAGGCCTGTGCCCCAGCAGTGGGAATATTATAGGCTGATTAGTGATTAGTGAACTTTAATCAGATTATTGCAGTCGATTCACAGCTGAAATAGTGAAAAGAATGGAGTAAGCGAGTTTATTCGTTCCAATAAATTAGTTTCTTTAGTAGATAGGCATATAGAGGAAGTTAGGCATATAGAAACCACCCAGACCAGACGGGTGTTGTGTCTGGCGGGCCCGATGATTCATGTTAAGCTATTAAATCTTTGCTAGTAGCGCGGTAAACTCTGCTTGCGAGATGCAGGATTTTGCTTGAAGTAAGTAAGACGCGTTGTTCGCATGTGGCGTTGTAGATAACGCTACAGGCGTGCTACTTCTACGCGAAAGATTATAGAAAACAAGAAAACTATCTTATTTGCCCACTCAACTTTGACGTAAACTAATTAGGTTTATGAGTCGGAACACTTACAAGAGCAGGGGAAGTCATGGAAACGATGGATGGATTGTGTGAGAGATGATAATATGGCTAGAAAGGGGGCGACCACAGAGATGACGACTAATAGGTAAGTATGTACTCGTATATAAGTCGCAACACCTACAAGAGTAGAGAAAGACCAAAGATACGATGGATGTACTGTGTGAAATCAAAATCATTAGTCATTCATTTATTAGGCTAAGAATCAGCACTTTTTGAAAGTCAAAATTACAAAAGATAGTCCCCCAAACGCCTACCCTTCACCATTTCCTAGAGCTTTCGCTGAGGAGAAGAAATGGCGCAACAAACTCCCCAGCAGCACAGCTGTTCAATTAGAGAATACATGATTGTATACAATACTAGATATGCAAAGTAATTAACATTACAGGACACAGAACATTAAATTAGATTATAAGCTATGTTAGCTAGCCACGCCGATATACCAACAAATACAATGAAAGATGATACAGCTAGAAAGAAGGTTACTACTAAGATGACGACCAATAAAGGAAAAAAGACATGTTGCGCCGACCCCAATTTAATTGGCATAAACGCAGGAAAATGATGAGTCTGAACACCTACAGAAAATAATGCAGTCGAACTGTAATACTTTACTGTTTTCTTATAGCTTAGTATATGAAACACCAACATACTATATCATAAAAAACAAATTTAGCCCGAAAACCCTTTCGCAGAAAAATCAGCTACGAAATAAAAACACGATGAAAATAAATTATACGTCGAGACCGACCGTGTATGTTTTATATCTGGTCGTCCTTCCCTCTTCGCATAAGCCCGCGACGTTTTTTCCAAATGACAAACGGTCGGGATCCCTCAGCCATTTGTCGTTGGTCCGTCCTCATTGGACATACAGATACCTTTATTGTTAGCGATTTTTCAAAACAAAATATATTTCGACTCTTATTTCCTATCTTTTCGCAGGATTTATGCTTTGGGTTATGCTTTTTGACATACCCCTGGTTGAGTCCGATTGAAAAGATTTCGCAGAGGTCCGCAAATGTACGTGTTTTTATAGGCAGCTGCGTGTGAAATCGAATGCGGGAGAATAATGATGGTAATCCGTATTTTACGCTTTCGATGTATCGAAACGTTCGCGATTTCAATGGAGCACTTATATGCATTATCGTATGTTACAAATCGTTTTGCTGACCAAATAGTAAATCGATTGGTTTTCGGTCGATGGAGTCCATTTTAGACAAGCGAAGTTTACAAATGACTATGAAACGTATGTTTCCTTAATCACGCAAATATTGATGGTGCATTGTTTATTACATTATCATGTTGCTGCAGGAGAAAGGCTCTCTTATCACAATATTATGAACCTTATGAAGTAGATCCGTCTACTTAATAAAAGTCTAAAACCACTGACAGACAATGCACTGCCGCTGGATCTAGAAGCATGAAATTTTCAGAAGTTTCTTTTACAGTATTAAGGAAGGAAATTTGGATAATTCGTACACCTATTTAACCAAATAGGAAATAAAAGTTTATATGGAAGATTGTAAATTTTTGCCGTCATAGCATATAATGTTCCCACTGCTGGAACACAGGCCTCCTTTTTCTGTGACAGACAGTGGACACAACACGGAACCATTGCGGGTTGGTGGACATCACGTATCTTCGAATTTACGTTCTACGACATACCCGTTTTTCTCACGATGTTTTCCTTCACCATTTTGAGAGCAGTGGTGATGTAATAAATTGCACAAAGTAAAGTGTCAGGTAAGTTTTGAACCTACGCCCTAACTCGTAAGTCGCGTCCCGTCGGCTTATAAACCAAGAAATTCGGAATTGTTAACAACCCCCAATTAAGTTGCTACCCTACCTTTCAGCAATTTTAGGCAATCATTCGACTAACAAGAACTAGTCAATCAAAGTAATTTGCTTCCCAGCACGAATCTAGTTAGTATTCATAATATCTGCGAAACTTGCAAAACATTATCGTATAGGAAAGCGTTTTCGCTTGATTGATTCCTTATATTTTCCGAACCAGTGACTGTTCTTACTCAGAAATCTAACTTTACTTCGTTTTTGTCTGTGATATGTGAATTATGATAAACTAGCTACGCCCCGCGGTTTCACCCGCGTCAATGTCGATCCCGTGGGAATATCAGGATGAAAAGTAGAGGGTGTCAGCTACCTCCATACAAAATTTTAACAAAATTGGTAAAGCCGTTTGAGCGTGAAGAAGTAACAAACATAATTATAAACACACACACACACAAACTTTCGCCTTTATAATATTAGTGTGATGATTTTCTTTCTGTAAGTAGGTTTGTACAAACACTTTTACACGTCAATCATATTTTAGAATCTAGATGAGGTCGGCGTTTTCTATCTGACTATACTCTAAGAAGAAAGGCCGAAAAAAAGTCAGAGGTCTTGGATATCTATGGAGGTCACAGTCTCTTTTAAAGTCCAGACATAATCTTGGTCAGATTATGTAAAGACCATGTAGATTGGAATCTGAAGTGGTCTTTTGAGGAAAGAACCACACAGATTGAGTGGACCTGTTTGGTCAGTGTACGCATTTGTCAGCAATCATGCAGCCTCAACTCGGAACTTTATGTGTCTATGTATCTATTTATGTGGTTGGAGGGGCCCGTGGCTAAAAGTAACAGCCGCACAGGTCGATAGATCAGGTTAAGCTACGCTTGCCGCGGTTGGTCTATGGATGGGATATTTACATACCGTGACCCCTCCGTGTCTCGGAAAGCACGTTATGCTGTTGGTCCCAACTGTCATTCGTGGATCTTTGACAGTCGTTTCGGTTAGTTAGAAACCCGAAAGTCTGACAACCAGTCTTATCAAGGGGTATCGTATTACCCAGTAATTGGGTCGTGGAGCTCCATGTAAAATACTGGTATTCAGCTGCATCCGGTTAGACTGGAAGCCGACCCCAACATGGTTGGGAAAAGGCTAGGCAGATGATGATGTATCTATTTACTTATTCTGCAGAGTATGCAGTGTGTTTCGAGGCACGGAGGGGCCTCGATATGTAATGGATGGTCACCCATCCAGGAACCGACCGCTTCAAGGCCAGCTTAATTTTTGATCTATCCGTGCGGCTGGTATCATTTAGCCTCTTGGTAGATACTCAAAATTAATTACGCATATCATTAAGTATGCAAAATCTACCGCCGCATTGTATGTTTTGTAGTATTAAATGTATTTTTTTTTTGGAAAACCGGAAGGCTCGCCCTATGTCGACACGACCTCGCGTTCGGGTTCACCGAAAAAAATGAACGCGGCAATCGCGTGTTTGCATGACTCTCGCTTTGGTTAGGACGCGACCGTACCCAGCGTCCTAACTGAAAGCGATCATCACGCGATTACGCGATCGTTTAACTAAAAAATGACGTGCATACACGACTTTATTGATCGCGCGACTGCTGAGCGTGGGGGTCCTTGGTTCGATTCGGGGGTCGGGCAAAGTGTTATTGAGTTTTTCCATTAAGAATTTCCTTGTAACAGCCTGGAGTTTGGAAGTTGGCGGTGTGATCCCCCCTGTTCCTCAGAATTGGTCCTGCGCCTGATCTCTCTCCGGTCGTGTCGGATTGCCGTCCCATCGGACTATGAGAGTGAAGAGGGAGTGCACCTGTGTCTGCGCGCACACTTGTGCGCTTTAATATCTCCCGCGCCGAAGGCTAGTCTCCAGAGATTGGCCGCCGTGGCCGAAATACGGCCTGGAGGACTTTATTTATTTATTGATCGCGCGAGTATGTCATATTCATATTAAAAAATTTGGCTTTCGCGGGCTCTTTAGCACAACCCCCATGCGCTAAGGAAGCCCGCGAAAGCCAAATTTTCTTACGTGTTTTGCAATTTGCAGGTCAGTGTCGGGTTTTATGTTGATATTGATATGATTCGCGATGACTATTTCATGAAATAACCAATAGGATTATATTATGAACTTAGAGGGATGTATTCATGATTTTATCCTACTAATATTATAAATGTGAAACTTTGTGAGGATGTTTGGATGTTTGGTACACAATCACGCGTAAACCGTTGAACAGATTTAGATGAAAATTGGCACATAGATATGTAGCGGCACCTACAACGCCACATGCGAACAACGCGTCATACTCACGTCACGCAAAATCCTGCATCGCGCAAGCAGAGTTTACTGCGCATCTAGCATAGATACCACGGCCCGACGTAAATCATCGGGGAGTTGCCCGCCAGACACAACACCCGTCTGGTCGGAGGATCCTCCCTTTTCATAGAGTATGAATGAACTTTACACCCTGTTCCTCATACCTCTATAGATAGTCCATTTCCTGGATTAACACATAGGATACTTTTTATCCCGATATTCCCACGGGATCGAAACTTTCGCGGGTGAAACCGCGGGGCACAGCTAGTCGATTATAATTCTGTAAAGTCATATTTGTTACGGTCGCGTAATCGATCGCGTTCTCATGCGTCGATCGTTTTTGTTTAGAACGCGGGCGTTCACGTCACGGATGTTTAAATTAATTATTTAAAAAAATCGACGAGCTGTTTCTCCTGTAACCGACACAAAGAGTTTTGGTTACAAGTTACTAACATCAAAGCAGGCTATTAAGGGCGAAATTATTCTACCCCATCCGTGAATTTGATATTTCTCGTCATAACCTTTGTGGCACGTGACAAGGGTACTAGACCTAAATGTTTGAAGAGTTATGAATATGTATACCGCCATTGTGTCTCTTGTAATATAGGCTTTCATCTTGTATTTTTCTGGGATCACTTTGAAAGGCTTAAATAAGGATTTGTGTTTGAAATTGATGTGTTTGGTTTTCTTGTACGGTGGTATGTATGTATGTAGTTATAGAGATGATGATTATGTATTTCATTCCAAGGATGTGCCTTACAGGCGTTGCACGGGGGGATTCCGGAATTGGTCTTTTAAGAGGAACCGGGACCACCCCTACGTGCTGATGGTGATCACCGGGGTGGTTTTAGTGAGCTAAAAATCCCACACTCCCCGACCTCCCTCCCCAGAGGCCGGGTCCCTTTTAAAGGTTTCCCCCGGACAGCAAAAAAAAAAGGTATAGTGACATGAGTCGAACAGGGTGTAAAGCTCACTCATCCTGCATAGAAAAGGGATGATCCTCCGAACAGACCGGTGTCGAGTCTGGTAGCTGCCCGACGTTTAATATCGGGACGTTGTGTGTATGGTAGTCGCGGGGTAAATTCTGCTTGCGCGATGTAAGATTTTACGTGACGTCAGTGTGATGCGTAGTGCGCATATGGCGATGTAGATGCTGCCACATAGGCATGGTTTGTTCCAAAAGTATCTGTGGAGCTGACCCATAGATATGAACAAAGCCTTAAAACTAAGTTAATAATTATTATGTTTAAAACCAGTATTTTCAATTTTAATCACACTAATATTATACAGGCGAAAGTTTGTGAGTGTGTATGTGTGTGAGGGGGTGTGTTTATGTGTTTGTTACTTCGTCACGCTCAAACGGCTGGACCAATGTTGATAAAATTTTGTGTGGAGGTAGCTGACACCCTGGATTAACATATAGGCTACTTTTTATCCCGATATTTCCACGGGATCGACATTTACGCGGGTAAAACCGTCATCATCATCATCATCATTTCAGCCGAAAGACGTTCTCTGCTGGACATAGGCCTCCCCCAATTTTGGGGAGGGTTTGCCATAATCGCCACGCTTGGTAGGCGGGTTGGCGATCGCAGTATGGTATGATGGTGTAATGCATAGAGAACGCTGCTGCCCATTCTCCGGTCTCCCTTAGTCGCCTTTTACGACACCCACAGGAAGTAAGGGGTGGTGCTATTCTTTAAGTCCGGCACCACACAGACGTATGGTACACAAAGGTATGGTCTGTTCCAAAAGTATCTGTGGAGCTGACCCATAGATCCACAGAGAGACAAAGCCTTAAAACTAAGTTAATAATAATTATGTTTAAAACCAGTATTTTCAATTTTAATCACAATCACACTAATATAATAAAGGCGAAAGTTTGTGAGTGTGTATGTGTGTTTATATGTTTGTTACTTCTTCGCGCTCAAACGGCTGGACCAATGTAGATAAAATTTTGTACAGACGTAGCTGACACCATGGATTAACATATAGGCTACTTTTTATCCCAATATTTCCACGGGATCGACATTTACGCGGGTAAAACCGTAGTAATAAATAATGATTACAATAAAACGTTATGTTTACTCAGCGCGTTCAAGCTAGGCCCAAAAATGTAAGAGAGTAATCACATTTCCCCAAGACGCGATTAGTAAGGTAAACGACCCGTTCTTAGAAATAAGAACCGAGCACTTAGCATAGCCATCATCCTCCCCACAAAACAAAACGCTATCGCTTTCAGCTCCCTTGAGAAAACAAAGGGAAATAAAATCGAATAAAGTTCTCTTCTTACGATAAAGGAGGAAGTTCTAGTTAGCGAGATTTTGGGGTTAAAGCAAGCACTACTTAATGTCTGGAACTTGTACTAGTAGTTAGAACTTTGGAAGCGCGGGACGGTATTTAAGAGCAGAGTGTAACAGATGCATTAGGCATGCTCGAATTTTCGTTCCGGACTTTTGCTGGAGACGCCTCGCGCCTGAGGAAAATAATCAGTTTTGGTCGATGGGAAAGTAATTTCTGGGTCTAAAGTCAAGCTTAGTACTGTAGAGTCTGTTGGTGCTACCTTTAGCAGCAGATGCTGGCTGTTCCGTTAGAACGTTCAAGCAAGCGTCAAATATTTTAACATGGTGTTTTTGTTTAATAGAAGCAGTGTTAGAAATAACGTAAAACTGTAAAGTTCTTATAAAATATATTAGTTCCAAGTCAAAGTCCTTTTAATTAAACACCACACGTAGGTATTTGGGAGATCCCGTCTGGACCTCCGCAGTACTAATATATGTTTTTTTTTAGGAATAGGAACTCTTACATATTCGTCGTTCCAAAACACAAATAGTGGACGCTGGCCGCACAGCTGCTGGACTAAAGTGGAGCTAGGCTGGTCACATCTGTCGCATATTGAAGCAGCAATACGTAATAACCACTACTCGGTGGATCATATAGCCGGAAACGACTACGCGGCAGGCCCAGAAACAGATGGCGTGATGAGCTGAACTCCTTCTTTAGGGATTGCCTCACAATCGCAGTAGACTGGGAAAAGTGGAAAGAGGGAAGGAAGGTCTTTGCCCTGCAGTATAGTATATATAGTATCTTTACACAGGCTTATAATAATAACATGACAATTTATGCGACGATCTTCGCTGGGTTGCTGCTAACAGCTGGATGAGTGTTGTCGAGAATCGTGCTGAATGGCGTGCAATTGGAGAGGCCTATGTCTAGCAGTGGACTGCTGTATGCTGATAATGATGATGATAATGTTATCATCATCATTATCAGCAAAGAAAATCCTCCTTCGTAAATAAAAAATGGGAAATTGTCATGTGACAATTTCCCATTTTTTATTTACGAAGGAGGATTTTCTTTTTATGATTTACTGCAGTCATATACCAACGTAAGAGAATTCGATTTATGCCGGTCTGATCCCCTGAACCCCCCCTCCTCGATCCCCTGCTAGTTCGTCTTCTGTTTTAATTTCTGTCTTATCACACATTATCTAGGTTTACTCTTTTTGACAAGTAAGTACAGTCAAGAGGAAATAAAAGTTTAATTTTTTTTTTCATTTCAAACCGGAATGAGAAAGTTTATAGTGGATAAGACAGAGATTAAAACAGAAGACGAACAAGCAGGGGATCGAGGAAGGGGGGTGAGGGTTTCAGGGGATCAGACCGGAATAACTCGAGAATTCACTGCAGGGTTTTTTTTACAGAATTTTTGAAGTAAAAACTTCTTTAGGCACGTTGGGCATTTTTTGAGATGGGAAAAGACCATTGAACTCGCGACACTGCGCTACATTCGGATGTGTTTCGCTGTCCTCGGGATGTACTCGGTATTAAATCCAATATGTCAGTGAGTGATGGCAAAGTATTCTGTTTGTGTTTTGTTTTCATTCTGTCGGCACTCCCAGAGTGCCACTGTTTTTTTTTCTTTGTAACACAAGGAAGGAAAGGAAGACATTAACTATAGTAAAAATTCATTAGCGATTCAGTTAACACTGCTGAAAAATGCCCCTTACATTGTCTTTTTGAAATAAATAAGTCGTTTATTCAATCGCATCCTCATTTGATTGATCAAAAGATAGTAGGGACCAAATATTTTTTTAATAGTAAGCAAACTGAAGTGGCAGTGGGCTTGCCATGTTTGTCGAAAGACCGACGGCCGGTGGAGCAGACGAGTCCTGGAGTGGAGACCGCGTATCGGCAAGCGTAGTGTGGGACGCCCCCCAGTTAGATGGACAGACGACCTAAAGAAGGTGGCTGGGACGAACTGGATGCGGAAGGCGGAGGACAGGGTGTTGTGGCGCAGCCTGGGACAGGCCTATGACCAGCACTGGACTGCGATAAACTGAGTTGATTGATTATTGATTGAAATAAATTGTGAGCCTATGAATCCCTAGAAGATAGTTGTCGTCTAGTTTTTATTGCACGTCATGAAAAACTGTCATTTTCACCAGTCATCATCATCATTTGCCTAGCCTTTTCCCAACTATATTGGGCGGGATGTATTCATGATTTTATCCTACTAATATTATAAATGTGAAAGTTTGTGAAGATGTTTGGATGTTTGGTACTCAATCACGCGTAAACCGTTGAACAGATTTGGATGAAAATTGCCACATAGATATGTTGCGGTACCTACAACGCCACATGCGAACAACGCGTCATACTCACGTCACGCAAAATCCTGCATCGCGCAAGCAGAGTTTACCACGCAACTAGCATAGATACCACGGCCCGACATAAATCATCGGGGAGTTGCCCGCCAGACACAACACCCGTCTGGTTGGAGGATCCTCTCTTTTCATAGGGTATGAGTGAACTTTACACCCTGTTCCTCGTACCTGTATGTATAGATAGACCATTTCCTGGATTAACACATAGGATACTTTTTATCCCGATATTCCCACGGGATCGAAACATACGCGGGTGAAACCGCGGGGTACAGTTAGTTGATTATAATTCTGTAAAGTCATATTTGTTTCGGTCGCGTAATCGATCGCGTCCTCACGCGTCGATCGCTTTTTATTTTATTAAATTAATTATTTAAAAAAATCGACGAGCTGTTTCTCCTGTAACCGACACAAGAGTTTTGGTTACAAGTTACCAACATCAAAGCAGGCTATTAAGGGCGAAATTATTCTACTCCATCCGTGAATTTGATATTTCTCGTCATAACCTTTGTGGCACGTGACAAGGGTACTAGACCTAAATGTTTGAAGAGTTATGAATATGTATACCGCCATTGTGTCTCTTGTAATATAGGTAGGCTTTCATCTTGTATTTTTCTGGGATCACTTTGAAAGGCTTAAATAAGGATTTGTGTTTGAAACTGGTTTTCTTGTACGGTGGTATGTATGTAGTTATAGAGATGATGATTATGTACTTCTTCCCAGGGATGTGCCTTACAGGCGTTGCACGGGGGGGTTCCGGAATTGGTCTTTTAAGAGGAACCGGGACCACCCATATGTGCCGATGGTGATCACCGGGGTGGTTTTAGTGAGGTAAAAATCCCACAGTCCCCGACCTCCCTCCCCCAGAGGTCGGGTCCCTTTTGAAGGTTTCCCAAAGTAAAGTTCACTCATCCTGCATAGAAAAGGGATGATCCTCCGAACAGACCGGTGTCGTGTCTGGTAGGCTACTGCCCGAGGTTTAATATCGAGACGTTGTGTGTATGCTAGTCGCGTGGTAAACTCTGCTTGCGCGATGTAAGATTTTACGTGACGTCAGTGTGATGCGTAGTGCGCATATGGCGATGTAGATGCTGCCACATAGGTATCGTCGTCGTTGTCGTTTCAGCCGATAGACGTCCACTGCTGGATATAGGCTTCCCCAATTTTGGGAGGGTTTGCCATAATCGCCACGCTTGGCAGGCGGGTTGGCGATCGCAGTATGGTATGATGGTGGAATACATTGAGAACGCTGCTTCCCATTCTTCGGTACGACCCTTAGTCGCCTTTTACGACACCCACGGGAAGTAAGGGGTGGTGCTATTCTTTAAGTCCGGCACCACACAGACGTATGGTACACATAGGTATGGTCTTTTCCAAAAGTATCTGTGGAGCTGACCCATAGATCCATAGAGAGACAAAGCCTTAAAACTAAGTTAATAATTATTATGTTTAAAACGAGTATTTTCAATTTTAATCAAACTAATAATTATAAAGGCGAAAGTTTGTGAGTGTGTATGTGTGTTTATATGCTATATACGCTCAAACGGCTGGACCAATGTAGATAAAATTTTGTACAGACGTAGCTGAAACCATGGATTAACATATAGGCTACTTTTTATCCCAATATTTCCACGGGATCGACATTTACGCGCGTAAAGCCGTAGTAATAAATAATGATTACAATAAAACGTTATGTTTACTCAGCGCGTTCAAGCTAGGCCCAAAAATGTAAGAGAGTAATCACATTTCCCCAAGACGCGATTAGTAAGGTAAACGACCCGTTCTTAGAAATAAGAACCGAGCACTTAGCATAGCCATCATCCTCCCCACAAAACAAAACGCTATCGCTTTCAGCTCCCTAGAGAAAACAAAGGGAAATAAAATCGAATAAAGTTCTCTTCTTACGATAAAGGAGGAAGTTCTAGTTAGCGAGATTTTGGGGTTAAAGCAAGCACTACTTAATGTCTGGAACTTGTACTAGTAGTTAGAACTTTGGAAGCGCGGGACGGTATTTAAGAGCAGAGTGTAACAGATGCATTAGGCATGCTCGAATTTTCGTTCCGGACTTTTGCTGGAGATGCCTCGCGCAAGTTTAAGGAAAATAATCTGTTTTGGTCGATGGGAAAGTAATTTCTGGGTCTAAAGTCAAGCTTAGTACTGTAGTCGGTGTGGTCCTACCTTTAGCAGCAGATGCTGGCTGTTCCATTCGAACGTTCAAGCAAGTGTCAAATATTTTAATATGGTGTTTTTTTTAATAGAAGCTGTGCTAGAAATAACGTAAAACTGTAAAGTCTTCTTATAAAATATATTAGTTCCAAGTCAAAGTCCTTTTAATTAAACACCACACTTACGTATTTGGAAGATCCCGTCTGGACCACCACAGTACTAATATATGATTTTTTTTAGGAATAGGAACTCTTACATATTCGTCATTCCAAAACACAAATAGCGGACGCTGGCCGCACAGAAGCTGGACTAAAGTGGAACTGGGCTGGCCACATATGTTGCATGCTTGAGCAGCAATAGGTACGCAATAACCCCCCGTTTTAGGGGAGGCCTATGTCCAGCAGTGGACGTCTTTCGGCTGAAGTGAGTGAGTGTGTGAACCACTACTCAGTGAATCCCAAATAGCAGGAAACGACTACGCGGCAGGCCCAGAAAGAGATGGCGTGATGAGCTGAACTCCTTCTTTAGGGATTGCCTCACAATCGCAGTAGACCGCGAAAAGTGGAAAGAGGGAAGGAAGGTCTTTGCCCTGCAGTAGAACAACACAGGCTTAAAATCAAAGTCAAAGTCAAAGCATTTATTTCAAATAGGCACATAAAAGGCACTTTTGAACGTCAAAAATTACAATAAAAAAATAGAATTGATTCTAGTCGCTTTTTAACCGACTTCAAAAAAGGAGGAGGTTTCTCAATTCGACCGTTTATATATTCTTTTTTTTTTTTATGTGTGTTCGCGGATAACTTCGTCGTTTATGAACCGATTTTGATTATTATTTTTTTGTTGGAAAGGGGATATGCCAAGGGTGGTCCCATGATAAGGAAACTAGGATCTGATGATGGCATCCCAGTGAAATCGAGGGGAACTTTCGAAAATCGTAGGAGCGACTAGTGCGTTTGTTAATTTTTTCATTAAGTATTTTAAAGCACTACAATTTGATGAAGGTCTGGAGTCAATCTGATGATGGAGCCGAAAGACAGTCGAGGGGACTCCTCAACGATTTACAGCAGTTACCTTGTGTTTGGGCTTGATTAATTTGTATTGATGTGAACTTTACACCTAGATGGGTTGCGACTGTCATTAGGGGTCTGATGATGAAGACGAAGGACAGTTAAGGGAACTCCTCAACAGTTTACAGTAGCTACCTTGTGTATGTTCACCGATTACTCGAAGACGGCTGGACCGATTCCAAAAGTTCTTTTTTTATTTGAAAGGGTGGTCCCATTATTATCAAGTTGGAATCTGATGAGAGGATTCCATGGAAATCGAGGGAAACCCTCAAATTTTATAGGCAAAGCTAAAGCGATTTGGATATTTTTTTAAGTAACTTGAGCATTTGCTCTCGGAAATCATCACTTGGTAAAGTGGAGCTGATGATGAAGATCACAGATGGCCATCGGAACTACTCACTGACAAATATTTCACGGGTTGCGATTCGATTACTTTAATATGGTTGCTAAGCAATTTATGCTCGTCACAATTACGTATTGCGAGTGATTGTTGAGGATCTCCTGGTTCTTACCGGGAGAACTCCTCAACAATTAACGTCCCAGCATCGGGAAAAGCAATATTTTGTAAAAGGTGATGAACAGTTGGCATTAGGCTTTTGTAACTTAGATTAATTACAAACTGGCCCACTAAAAAGTGAAAAATAAAAACATTTTTACAAAAAAAAAACAACCGACTTCCAAAAAAAAACACTACAAATTGAAAAATAACTTTAATTTCGGAAGTCGGTGTCAATAAACGAAAACGCGGAACCAAAGACACCGACTTCCGAAATTAAAGTTATTTTTCAATTTGTAGTGTTTTTTTTGGAAGGCGGTTGTTTTTTTTTTGTAAAAATGTTTTTAATAATAACACGACAATTTATGCTGGGTGGCTGCTAACAGCTGGATGAGAGTTGTAGAGAATCGATTCTTACCGTGAAAAACTACGGTTTAATCGCCGTGTGTAGGCTCGGTCGTCAGTGTTGTATGGATCACTTTGGGAGCTTGTTTACAGACAACGTGTGATGTGCGTTTTGTTTGTGCAGAATAAAAAATTTTTCTTTCTTTCTTTCTTTTCTTCTTATAATTTTTCTACGGCAAGGTTTATACGCCGTACCGTAAAGAAACCGTGCCGTGTACAAAAGGCCTACTGTTAAGGATAAAATGAATGACTATAAGCACATTGTCATTATTTTGTTTGTCCCAAAGGATAGACGTCATCAATTCAGATGTTCTTCACTATTGTATTATTATAATGAAATATTTCTCATTTGGATTTTGCCTTTGTTTCGTTTCTATGAATAATTTAAACTCAATCAAAAATTTAAATTATCATGGTCCCAGAGTCATGCGAGTTGGATTCATATAAATGTTCATTTTAATGAATACTGACTAACGAAATCCTACTACTTATCACACTAGTATTATAAAGGCGAAAGTTTGTAGTGTGTGTGTGTGAGGGGGGGTGTGTGTGTGTTTATATGTTTGTTACTTCTTCACGCTCAAACGGCTGGACCAATTTTGATAAAGTTTTGTATGTAGGTAGCTGACACCCTGGATTAACATATAGGCTACTTTTTATCCCGATATTCCGACGGGATTGACATTTACGCGGGTAAAACCGCGGTGCGCAGCTAGTCACACTAATATTATAAAGGCGAAAGTTTGTGAGTGTGTGTGTGTCATGTTTGTTTATATGTTTGTTACTTCTTCACGCTCAAACGGCTGAACCAATTTTCATAAAATTTTGTGTGGAGGTAGCTGACACCCTGGATTAACATATAGGCTACTTTTTATCCCGATATTCCCACGGGATTGACATTTACGCGGGTAAAACCGCGGGGCGCAGCTAGTAATATTATAATTGTGAAAGTTTGTTAAGATGTTTGGATGTTTGTTAATCAATCACGCGTAAACCGTTGAACAGATTTGGCTGGAAATTGGTACATAGATAGACCATTTCCTGGATTAACACATTACTTACATTACAAGTACACTTTTTGTCCCGATATTCCCACGGGATCGATTAATGAGAAAGTTTATAGTGGATAAGACAGAGATTAAAACAGAAGAAGAACAAGCAGGGGTCAAGGAGGGGGGGGGGGGGCGGGGTTCAGGGGACCAGACCGGAATAACTCAAAATTACGCGGGTGTAACCGCGCGGCGCTGCTAGTAATAACATAAATGTATGCCTTTTTATCCGAAGGGTTCGGTAGAGGTGAACCTAGTACATCGCCGGGTATGTTAAGTCTACGTTATATCAAAATAATTGAATACTATTTGTGTTTTAGAGCAGTGGTGGCCCAGTGATAACAGCCCTGACTTACGAGTTGTAGGTGGTAGGTTCGAACCCCGACAAGCGCTTTACTTTGCGTAAATTATTTCATCACCACTCCTCTCAAAACGGTGAAGGAAAACATCGTGAGGATACCGGCATGTCCTAGAACCAAAAATTCGAAGACATGTGACATCTATCAACCCTCACTGGGCCCGCGTGGTAGATTACAGCTCACTCCATCACACAGAGAGGAGGCCAGTGTCCCAGCAGTGGGAACATTATAGGCTGATTATGTATAGCTATGAAACATAACATCCTCCATCACGCATGTATTCCTCGAAGAGTAATGCAGAAGTGTTCCCACCAATAGTACACCTACATTTCACGACCTCGTACCGGAAGACGTAGCGTCAGGATGTGTACCGATGACCTGGTGAAGGCAGTAGGAACCGCTGAATGCGGAAAGCACAAAACCGGTCGAAGTGGCTGATGGATGCTTGGGGGAGTACTATGTCCAGCAGTGGACGTCTTTAGGCTGAAATGATGATGATGATAAATAGAGGGCGGGCCTAATGCCATCAACTGGACACAATGCCAGACCACAGGCTAAAAAAACATAGTTTTTTTTTTGTTAGAAATTGCTAAAGATAAAATATCCCAATAAGACTTTACCTGAGCTCGGAATCTAACCCAGGACCTCATGCTCAGCAGACCCACTTGCGTCTACTGTACCAAGCAGGCAGGCACACAACACAGGCAGTACACCTATGTTCTCACCCTCTAAAGCCCCAACTACTTCAACAAACTCAAACAGTTCTACGGGATATAAACCCATGCTTACACAAAGAGCCGGCGTTTATATCTGAAACCATTAACATGGGAACATTAAGCTAACTAGTAACAAAAGGTCGGTTGTTACGCTTTCCATTAAATAGGGAATTGCGAGATCCAAGTGTAATGTTAGGTTTTTATTTCTTTGGTTTTATGTATTGACTTGACCGCCAACCCGCCTGCCAAGCATGTGGCAATTATGACAAACCCCCCCCCCCCCCTTTTGGGAAAGGTCTATGTCCAGCAGTGGACGTCTTTCTGCTGAAATGATGATGATGATGATGTATTGACTTTGATGTTAGTTTAGCGGTTAGGAGCACTGAGCATGGAAAAAATGGATAAAAAAATGGAAAAAAAAATCGCGGTAGTAAAAAAAGCGTGGTAGTAAAAAAAAATCGCCCGATAGTCTGCGGGTCGGGGACTTCGAAAAAAAGTGTTACAGCTAAATTAAACCGATTTTGAATTTTCCTTAGAAAAATAGATTTGCAGTTATCTTTTTTAAATAAGATACTTCGAAAATGTTCTCTAGTAACTTTTTAGACCTTTGTATCCTGCTTATGCGTATGAAGTTTCATTAAAATCGGTTCATTCATTTCGAAAAACAATGGTTTGAAAGTTTGTATGAAATGCCATACGTCGTAAACGCTCTTAATGTCAAGGACAATGAATGTCAAAGAACAGGCTTCAACTGAACTCTCAACAAACTATGATCCAAGTATTATGTAACGTGGAATTACTTCCTGACAACCAGTTTCACAAAGATCTAACCACATAAGCTAGGTACTGCAGTAGGCGTCGATTATCTAAGCCTAACGGCAATACAGCCGACGAACTATCATAACGGTATTATATGCACCTGACACCATGTTAGATGATCCGGGCGTGTTGTTGAGAGCTAATCTTGAGTACCTAATTATGAAATTTCTCATAGAGTGTGGTAGACGGCTTGACTTTCATGTATTAGACGTCTCGGTAATTAACAGGCACGAGTTTTTCTAATAACATAATTTTGCAGTACGGCTGAATTATCAGCTACTTGGCTACATTATCCGGAAATTACACCTGACAAGTCCAGGGCTGACTTTTTAAGGTTCCGTACCCAAATGGTGCCCAACGGAACTCTGTTACTAAGCCTCCGTTGTTCCCCCGTCTGTCTGTCAGTCTGTGGGCTGTATCTCATGTACCGTAATATATAGGCAGTTGAAATTTTCACAGAATGTGTATTTCTATTGCCGCTATAACAACAAATAATAAAAATGTTAATAGTTAAAGCCATATAAGAAACGTGTTAAAAAAATGTAGTTTTAAATATTGTACAGTGGTTCGGAACCGTTCGTGTGCGAGTCCGACTCGCACTTGGCCGGTTTTTTTAAGTTAATATGTGCGTACTTTGTAGGATACTCTCGAACATCACTTATTTATTCGTGTAAGTTCTTGTCGGTGATTATTGACTACTGAAAGTCTAAAATAACCAATACAAACTTTACATAAGCATCATCTGCCTAACCTTTTTCCTAACTATGTTGGGTTCGCCTTCCAGTCTAACCAGACGCAGCTAAATACTAGTATTTTACATGGAAAGACTGCCCATCTGACCTCCACAACCCAGTTATTGGGTATACCGACCCCCCTTGGTAAGACTGGTTGTCAGACTTTCAGACTGCTGACCACCCGTTACGACTGTCAAAGATCCATGAATGACAGCCGGAACCAACGGCTTAACGTACTTTCCGAGGCACAGAAGGATTTTGGTATGTAAAGGTGGTCACCCATCCACGGACCAACCGCGGGAAGCGTAGCTTAACTTTGTCGATCGAACCGTGCGCCTGTTATTTCTTAGACACAAACTGTACAAGCATGGTAAGTAAATAATGTCGTTACTTCTCTGTATTCCAAATAATTACATCTAGAAAAAGCGTTCCTGACACTAACTTGTCAGTGCTACAAATTCTATACAGCCAGCTAATAAAGATCAAATTCGCAAAACATGTATTAATTTGTATATAAAACTGACAGGTAGCAATCTCTCGTCGGCCGCACTAATTTACCTAACTTCTTCTGTTCTGCAATTTGACGTGGTAAACCTATACTTTTCTTTTTTAAGGTAACACACACGCATCAAATCGGAAAGGGATCGGCACCGTATCGCCTTGCGCCTCGCCGTCAAACAGGCGTCAACCTAACGTAAGCACATAACTAGAGCGGATCAGAAGCTCCGATACGACTCGGCTACGGCTACGGCTTGCAGCTCACCGACCACTGGTTGATGGTGCAGCAGGCAGGCCGGAAGGGTGAGAGGGGCAAGGGTGGACGAAGAGACGTAAGCTCGGGTACGGAGAGACGTTAAGCGCCTGGACGACGAGCCGTAACGCACCGCACCGCGGTTCGTGAGCGTGTCCCGAGGCGAGGCGATTACGTTACGATTCCGATTAGTGTGCGTTGCAGTAGGGAGTTTCATACAAAGAATACTGAACGGCTCGAGTTGATACGGTGACGATCCCTTTCCGGTTTGATACCTTTAATTCTTTATTTCGAGAACCAACCAGATTTCAACGCCAATAATGTTAGCAGATAATTATAACAAAAGAGAAAACTATTATCATTATTTACTCATTCTGCATTATTCATACAATTTAACGTGATCGTACAAAGCAGGACGAAACAAAGGTCGGCCATTACGAGGTTCCGTTGAACACAAAATGGCGGACTCAAACGCTTCCGATGTTGGCGCGAATTTAAATACGGATTATTTTGTTCACGTTGTCACAGTGTGATACTGGCTTATTGCCTTTTTTTCAATGTAAACTCTGTAATCGGTTTTATACAGTCATGATTAATTTAAGTTGATTTAATGAGTAGGTATTTTATTTTATTGCGACATAAAACAGTTACGTGGAGCAGAATTAATTAAAAACTAGGTAAACTTGTAACCCACATCAATGTCCGCGAAATAATGGTTTACAGATAGTTCAGTGTGTTTGTTAATTATACAGAAAAGTAAGAAATACTTGTAGGTGTTTTTGGAATAATAGGTATTGAAGGCTATTTTAAAGATTAATTAGTAAGCGTGGAAACGTCCAATTCGATGAAGTGTGTGCTTATAGGTATCCTCTAGAATAAAACGAAAATACTTCAATGAGAAACTCAAGGATCCTCGTCAGTTTTCAACTTGTATTTCTGTGTTTTCACCTGAATAATTATAAAAATTCTCAAACTTCTTAAGATTTTTGATACCACTCGTATCATTTCCAGAAAGACTATTTATACCTACAGACATACGAATGTCCATACTAGTACCTATTATAAATTCGAAAGTAACTCTCTCTATGTCTGTCTGTCTGTATGTTACCTTTTCACGCCTAAACCACTGAACGGATTTCGACAAAATTTGCCAGAGATATAAATTGCATCCCGAGGAAGAACATTAGATAGTTTTTATCGACATACCACGCGAGCGAAGCCGCGGGCAGAAGCTAGTATTGATATAAAATCCCAGCTGTTTTCTATCTGCATTAATTGGTGCATCAAACAGATAATTAATTACATCTTTATTATTCTGAAGACCAATAAATGATAAAATTATCATTACTGATATTTAACTGTTTCAACGTTTATGACTAACTAAAGATGTTTTATATCTGCTATTTTATGTTTTACTAACAGCGCCCCGCGGTTTCACCCGCATAAGTGTCGATCCCGTTGGAATATCGGGATAAAAACTATCCCATGTAAGGGACATGGGATAGTTTTTATCCCGGGACTCAAACTATCTCTATATCAAATTTCATCTAAATCGGTTCAGTGGTCCAAGCGTGAAAAGGTAACATACAGACAGACAGAGTTAGTTTCGAGTTTATAATATTAAGTATGGATAGTATGGATTGACATTACAGGAGATTTCAGGCCTACACAGACCGGGACGGCATAGCAAGGGATTTTGCCGCTTAGATACCGCGGCATTCCAGCGGCTTCCCCGCTTCTCTACTCCCACCGCCTCACCCAGCGGTACGTCACAACGAGCGCCAGAGTCCTTGGCATGCCGTTGCCTACCACAGGATGCCACGGCATCGGAATCCCACCGCGGGAGCCCGTTGTGCGTCTTTCAATGCCGTGGAAAGAAATTCCTTTCGATGCCAGGGCATCATTTTAAAGAATAGCAATTTATGTCGTATTTCTATATCGATACGTTTGAATGTCCATTAGTAAAAATTTAAATCCCTTGCCATGCCGTCCCGGTCTGCGTAGGCCTTTCCTCGTCTGTAATACAAATAAATAAAATTGAAGAGTAATTGTTTGTTTGTAATGTCAAAATAACAGCTTTTTATTATTGAATGCATAATAAAGTATATATAGCACTATTACTTATAGCAAAAGCGATTTTAAATATTTTGTCTGTCTGTTTGTTCCGGTTAATCTCGGAAATGGCTGCACCGATTTTGACTGGACTTTCACTGGCAAATTTATTTATTTATTTACTAGCTTCCGCCCGCGACTCCGTCCGCGCGGATGTCGGTCTTCGCGTGGATGGTTTATTTCTCCATTTTGAGTAACTCTGACAATGACATCTTATAAATATCTATTGGACCCAAATACGGCTAAGCCTATAATATTAAGGAGATCCCTCTATTGAGCTACTGCTGTTGAGCTCGCGTTCTGTAGTAAGTATTTTTTTCATAGTAATTCCGACCTTGATAAGTAGCATGTAGCAGTAAATTACTGACAATGACGAAAAGTTTGCAATAATAAAAAAGTGATCGTGACAATGCGACAGAAAGTTAATTGAGAGCTTCAGCATACACAACATTGTTAGTGAGCTCGTCCGGAATATGAACATGAAGATTTCTTGGACTGCTCACATGGGAAAGAGCTACGTAAAGTTGCCCGTGTGAAAAACCACTCGCGGTAAGATCTACGCCAGCAACTCCTAGGGTCTGACCTTGAGCCTTATTTATTGTCATGGCGTAACACAAAGCTACAGGAAACTGTATTCTCTTAAATTGAAATGGAAAATTATCCACTACGGGTAATGCAACGTGTGTTCGCGGTTCTACAGAACAACGTCTATGAATAAAACCGAAAAATAAGATTTTTTTTTCTACGTATTTTTCCAGGATAAAAAGTATCCTATTTTATGCCCAGGATAATAAGGTATAATTATACCAAGTTTCATCGAAATCGAACCGTTAGTTTTCACGTGATGCCTGCATATACAGACAGACAGACAGACAGACAGACAGACAGACAGACAAAAATTTTTTTAATCACATATTTGGGTTTGGTATCGATCCAGCAACACCCCCCGCTATTTATTTTTTCAATATTTTCAATGTACAGAATTGACCCTTCTACAGATTTATTATATGTATAGATTTAATACTTCAAGCACATAAATGTACAGAGGCGGACCTAATGCCATAGGCATTTTCTACCAGTCAACCTTCAAAAAAAATCAAAATCTGCAAATCTGTTGTTATAAAGAGTAACTTAGGCTGTTGAATGGAGGATGTTATATGGAGCACTTTTATTTTAGAAAAGTCTTAGTTTTTGCGTGGATCCAGGAAAAAGTTTATTTCTAATATGCAGGCAAACGAAGACGCGGGCACGGCTAGTCTGTAATATAAATGTCGGATAAAAAGGTCAGTAAATAAGGCCAGTGCTGGCTTAAGTCTATTTTTTCGCTTTACTTTCTTTCGCCATATTATATCTACGTAAAAGAGCCCTGACTAATGTAATTAGACATCTATGCCAGTGTGTTTAAGAGCCTCGGAATTTATCACACTTCACCCTAATAATATAAAGGTGAAAGTTTGTGTGTCGTGTGTGTGGCGGGGGGGAGGTGTTTATATGTTTGTTACTTCTTCACGCTCAAACGGCTGCATCAATTTTGAAAAAAAATTGTATGGAGATAGCCGACACCCTGGATTAACATATAGGCTACTTTTTATCTCGATATTCCCACGGGATCGACACTTATGCGGCTGAAACCGCGGGGCGCATCTAATACGACATAAATATTAATGTTGCTTTCATAAAACATCACTCAAATCCCCATTATCTCGCAAGAGAAGTCGCAAAAATGTCTAGTCCATGCTGATTCCACATGGAATTTTCCATTACGGAATTATTATATACTAAGAATTTGCATATGTAGAAGGATTACTCCGCATACGAAGGTTCTACATTGCTCGTATATGCTGACTTTACGGCGGCATCATGGTCTAAAGCTGCGTCTACATTTCTGACATTTTAATGGACCGGACACCACGATCTTACGCGCAGAAAAACACGTGACATATGTCACGAAGACATCCGTTTGGAGGAATTAAAATTATCAAAACGCAACCAGCGTGCGTGTATGAACAGATGTATGAATGTATACGAAGCAAAATGAGTATAATAAGATCGTGGTGTTCTGTACTTTCTGCCTACCCCCATGGGAAGAAGGCGTGAATATAGATATATAAAAGCGGTATTATACTAACCAGATATAAAACACGAAAGGTTAAAAGCTACCAACCGCGCCGCTTTATATTGTGATGAAAAGCATGTTTCAGTAATATGTATTATTTTTGTTCCATATGTGGTGCCTTTTGACGAGCGGCCATTTTGTTAACCTTGTAACGTAATGGCGGACGGTGTTAATGGAATGTTGTTAGGGCATCAGTTTTAAATTATGCAACGGTTAAAAATAAAAAGAAAGTGGCATTCCTAGGAGTGCCGACAGAAGTGAAAACTTGAACAATTAAGTGTGTATTTTTTAATTGTCTTATAAACAAAACACGCGCGGTGTCGGTTATGGTAACAGTGTCTCGAGTTCAATGGTTTTTTCCCCATCTCAAAAACCGCGGCTAAAGAAGTTTTCACTTCAACAAAGATATATTTTTTGTCTGCAGTGGTAGTCCAGTGGTTAAGCCTTCACCTCTTTTTTTTTAGGTGGTAAATCATCAAATGACCCCTCCCGCTCTGGGTGGAGCGGAAAGGAGTGTCAGACTCTTACTGACTAAAACCCACCCGTGTTCCTTCCTTCGCCCTTTATGTTCCGGGCCAGCGGTAACCCTTTCGGACAATCCCGCTGACCCGGCAGGTTTCGGCCCTAACGGGGGGCCCGTTAGGGCCCTAGAAACCTGCCGGGTCAGCGGATTCTCTGATGCTGACATCTCTTTGAGGCGCGCGTGGAACACGTACGCGCCGTCCGGCACGGGCCTGGTCCTGATCGGACGGTGAGCTACCCATTATTCTCCGCCCGCAGGCCCGCGCCTACGGTGGCCGGGAGTCGTCGCGCGGCTCCCGACGCCCGGAGCGTCTCCCGCGGCGGCTGGGACGGGAAGCTCTCTCCCTGAGCCGTCCCGCCACCTCCTTCGCTAGCATGACTGCTTCGCAGAAGGAGGTGACTGCCTCCCGCTCCCTCTCGCTCCGGACCATGACTTAAACCAGGGCCGGATTCAAGAGGTCGCCGCCGCTGCCGACCGTCGCTACGAGGACACGGCGCGGCGGTGCTCCGCCCAACCAGGGCAGACCGCTATGGAATTGACGTGGTTTCGGTTAAGTGGTAATAGTGAGCCTTCACCTCTCATGCAGGAAGTTGTACCAAGTTGAAACCTACCACGGTTATCACAAGTGAAGCGCGCATCGCTTCGTGAGATAAAAATACTATAAGACTGTTTTTGGGGTCTCATTCTTAGATGTGTTTGTTTGCTACTGTGATCAGACATTCAAAGTCTCGAAGAAGTTACATATTTATGGCATTTATATGTTACAGACAGTTGCATAACGTCGTGACATCTAAGAATCGTAAAATCCGAACATCGATCGGTGCCGTCCGACATGACTCATTGGGCTCAAGATATACGAGGTAGTTAAGTACTGATTTAATACTGAGAATATAGTAATGGAGTACATCGGAGGAAATATTCTTCAATTTAATATATACCTATCTGAGAAGAGTAGTCTGTATATGTAATGTTTTATCACTTATTTTATTACTGTTCTATGGTGTGTGGTGGGTGTGGGTGTGGAGTGGAGTGGTGGAGTGATGGTGGAAGTGGTGGTGTGGTGGTGGATGGGTGGTGGTGGTAGTGTGGTGGTGGTGTGGTGGTGGTGTGGTGGAATGGACCGTAATCTACCACACGAGCCCAGTGCGGGTTGGTAGATGTCACATGTCTTGTAGAAATTTTGATTCTAGAACATGACTGTTTCTGAATTGATGATGTGATGATGAAATTAATTACACAAACTAAAGCGCCTGTCTAGGTTTAAGCCCACGACGTACACCTCGTTAGTCGAGGCCGTTGACACTGGGCCCCGACTGCTCTTAATGAAAAAGAAACTGTACAAAGAAATAATTCTATAGATAGGTACATAAATACAAACACCTTTGGCTAACCCTTAGGAAAATAGAGGCGAGATGTTACGATTGTTATGTTCATCATTTCAGCCGAAAGACGTCCACTGCTGGACATAGGCCTCCCCCAAAAGGGGGGGGGTTTGGCATAATCGCCACGCTTGGCAGGCGGGTTGGCGATCGCAGTATGGTATGGTGGTGGAATGCATAGAGAACGCTGCTGCCCATTCTCCGGTACGCCCCTTATTCGCCTTTTACGACACCCACGGGAAGTATGGGGTGGTGCTATTCTTTAAGTCCGGCAGATTGTTATGTTAGACTATTATTATTATTTTGACGAGTTATACGAACATAAATGTAGGGAACAGCTTTTTTTTTGGTCCCATAGTAAAAGTTGTTCATAATGATGAGTACAATGACCTCTTATGAGGTTGTTAATGTTTTACCAATAACCCTGTATATCCCCTTTATTCCCCCCTTTTAGTGTTCTTAAATTATCCGTTTCCAATCAATAACTTGCCTATTGCCAATAAACGGGAACTAACGAACAGCGAGCGAAGACAATAAAAATCTGGGAGGGTCTTATAAAATTGATCGGAACCACCCCCAGCCAGAGTTTGTTAGGGTACCGTGGCGGAAATTTCTGTAGGTTAGTTTTTTTGTCCTGAACTGTATTATTTTTAGAAATGACATGGGTGACGACATTAAAGGTGTTTTATTACATGTCAGAAAGAAGGTTTGTTTTTAACCCAAACAACCACTTGTTTGCGGTGATGGAAAACATAACAAGAGTGCTAAAAAATGATAACACATTAGAAACTTAATTATAGCTTCACATTGATACGAGTACAGTATTATGGAATACAAATTGTAAACCATCGAAATTAATTGTTATCGATGTTTCTATTTTATTTTAAACTAACAAAAAACACCCCTGGAATAACTGGTACCAATAACCTAAAAAAACATTATATATATCAGCACAAAAACCTCACTACAGAACCCTTTCTCAAACGCTGTCATCGGCTCGTTTTTTGTCCTTTCTAAATTGGAGCGACGTAAAAAGTTAGTATCAGTTCGTTTATGGTGTTTCGATGAGCGACTGCGAGATAAAAAACGATGGCAAAGACAAATGGCAACTTGTTTTCGACGAAAGAAGCACACGGTTGGCTGGATACGAGCTAGCTTGACAGCGATGCTGGGCACTGAAAAATGGAGCGTTCGGAATTGGATTTTGGACTCGGTAATTTTTTCTGGCTCGAAGTGTAGGCGTGCAAGGTTCTGAGATAGGATTTTTGGTTTTTGTAGTTCAGTTTATCTCGCCACCCCTAGTTCCGTAACACACAATCAGTCTCAATCTGAGCCATTCTTAAGGATGTTGCTAATACATTGCTTCGTGTGTTTGAAAAATTTGTCCGCTTAGCAACGTAAATAATGCAATGAATGTTGATGAACTGTCAAAATCAAAGCCATGCTGACAGCCTACTGATAGCGTGACGCTACCTTTTTTTTTTTTGTTCTCGGGGGGAAATTTTCAAAAGGAGCCTGGTCTTTGGGGATAAAACCAGGGAGTGTGGGATTCCATCTGCACTATGGAAGGGGGCACCGTTAAGCGTGGCGCTACCTAGGTCCGACAATGACTGGAGAAATATGTATTACTAGCTGCGCGCCGCGGTTTCACCCGCATAAGTGTCGAACCCGTGGGAATATCGGGGTAAAAAATAGCCTATATTTTAAATCAGGCTGTCAGCTACCTCCGTACAAAATTTTATGAAAATTGGTCCAGCCGTTTGGGCGTGAAGAAGAAACAAACATATTTCGCCTTCATAATATTATTGTGATTTAAATAATTCAAATGAGAGTGATGGTGAGTGCCATCTTTATATTTTCCTAAAACTTCGAAATAATGTAGATTGAAATTATTTTTGATCTATTATTATTTTCTAAATCTTAGTGTAGAACAAACTCACTGGAGTTACATAAAACTGGAACTGTTCTAACAGAAACATTACTTATTCGCCCGTTAAGAGGAAATGCGGTTGGAGAGACTTTTGAAAATTAGGTAGGTATTTGAAGAATCTATCGCTGTCGCTCTGCGAGCGCCCGGCGTCCGGCCGTGCGATAAGGACAGCTGCAGATCCGGCTGAATAGCCTAAGTAAAAAGTCGTAATTCGAGGTTTGGCTCTCATCTATTTATGGACCAATATTGGACCAATTTAAACGATATTTCATAAACTGAATAAGAAGAATAGGTATATTCTGTTTCCCCAAGTTGTTTTTCATTAATAGTTGTATTTGTACATTAGGCTTCTGTTTACAGCAGTTTAAATCACAGTCAATTTTGAGCTTTTTTTGAGGGTTCTAGTGCTTATAAAAATAATGTACTCGTATTATCAAAAAGGAAAACATAGGGACATACAAGTATTAATTACTAGCTGCGCCCAGCGGTTTCACCCGCGTAAATGTCGATCCCGTGGGAATATCGGGATAAAAAGTAGCCTATATGTTAATCCAGGTTGTCAGCTACCTCCATACCAAATTTTATCCAAATTGGTCCAGCCGTTTGAGCGTGAAGAAGTAACAAACATATAAACACACACACACAGTCACACACACACTCACAAACTTTCGACTTTATAATATTAGTGTGATTTATTATTCTGTAAAAAAATCATTGCTTTCATTAACCAGAAAGAAAACAGGCGAGATCGTTTCTATGGAGAAAAGACCGCCCGCATTTCCTCTTAATAATCCGAAAAGCCAAACTACCTATAGTAAAAGTGCGCAGTGCTGCACACTACTACCATATTTCATGTTAAACAAATATCAACTTTATTTTTATGGCAATTAAGTTGATTTCAGACTGACTAGCACTATTGAAAAAGTTATAAAATGTTTGATGTGTAGCGTAAACTGAACTTTATTGTGCAGGAATTAAAGTTATATTTGTTTACATTATTGGCAAATAAATCGCGAACGCAGATTAGATCTATGAAGCAAATCACTATAACGAATAGACTTAATTAAGATATCATAACATCACGCCTGTAATCCCTCAAGGGTTACGCAGAGGCGTACCTATAGTACAGACGCCAGCACATCAAGCTACTACAATCTGTCAAATTTCTTTAATAGATTTTCAACTTTATTGCTAAAGCATAAGGTTCAAAGTTGATTGGGAAAATTAGACAATTTCGGGAAGCTTGATGTGCTGGCGTCTGTATCTACACCCTCATTTCGCCAGTTATGTTTAAGTCCTATGTAATAGGGGTCGACCCTATTACCATCAATCGAGCACGAATCATAAAACAGACCCCTAGACCAAAAACCTCTTCTAACCTTTGTCAGACCTTGAATCCTGCCAACCTCGTTTACGAAAAAAGGCGTGAAATTAGAAGAGAGGTACCGAACAGTCTATCTGAACCCAATTTAGTAGGAAACGATCTGTCGGAAGAACAATTTGGAGAAAAAGTGATTCCCGATCAGCGGGTCGTCTTGACGTCGAGTGTAATTGCCAAATTGTGTTGTTAACCCCTGTGGATGTTCTGTGGTGATTGGCTCTCCTGGTTTTTGATGGATTTGGAGGTAAAATTTTTTGCGAGAAGTATGATGGAATTTGAGTTTAAAATAAAAGCAATATAACGAATATATATATATATTTACTTGCAATTTCTCACTACCTAACAACCATAGGTCGGAAGGTTGCACGTCGTAGGGTCGAAGACGCACTGCAAGTTACCATCCCTTCCTAGTTGATATTCCACCAAATCGTACTAAGCGTTTTCAAATGTCCTTTATAATGCGCACAGCAAAAGAGTGGAACTCTCTACCTGCGTCTGTGTTTCCGAGCGCATACAACCCGAATCTCTTCGTAGTAAGAGTGAACAGGCTTCTTCTGGATAAGCTCATTCCATCTTCGACTTTGTCTCTGTCACCTCTGACCTAGACTAGAATCAAGAGCAAACCCAAAAAAATTACAAAAAAACACAGACAGGCACTTTTCTGTGTGTAAATTATTTTATCACCACTGCTTTCAAAACCGTGAAGAAAAAATTGTGAGGAAAGCGGCATGTCCTAGAAGCAAAAATTCGAAGAAATGGTGACGTGTAACCAACCCGAACTGGGCCCGCGTGGTGGAATAGGCGGCCCACTCCCTCTCGCAGAATGGAGGCTTGTATCCCAGCAGTGGACACATTGTAGGCTGATTATGTAAATTATGTAAAAACCAAGTGTTATTTTTACGCCGCTATTGCAAAACATGACTGTGATCATTTTTATTGTAAAATATTGCATGCCGTGTAAATATATACTCATATTTTGGACAAATAAATAATCTTTATCTTTATAACATAATATTTATTTATTTCAGACATAATTCTAGTCCATAGTTTCAAATTCATACTCGTACATTAAAATAACTTATAAAACATAATATTAAAATTCAAAACATGTAAAAACCCCAAAATAAGATTGTGATCAATTAAAAATAATGAGTAATTAAATTTGTAAAAATATATATATATATAAATGACAGAATCGAATAAAAAAATAAAAATAAATAAAATGGCAAAAAATTGTCAAATGTAAAAATGTTATAAATCTCTCTATCTTTATATTTCATGATAATTTTTGATATCAGTCAACCCGTACTCAAAGCATTTTTTTAATTTTTAGGGTTCCGTACCCAAAGGGTAAAAACGGGACCCTATTACTAAGACTTCGCTGTCTGTCCGTCTGTCCGTCTGTCCGTCTGTCTGTCTGTCTGTCACCAGGCTGTATCTCAAGAACCGCGATAGCTAGACAGTTGAAATTTTCACAGATGATGTAAACCGCCGCCGCTGCCGCTATAACAACAAATACTAAAAACAAAATAAAATAAATATTTAAGATGGCTCCCATACAACAAACGCGATTTTTTTGCCCTTTTTTGCTCGATATCAAAAATGGCAACAGGTAGGCACTTGAAATAGTCACAAAATACTCAGTTGTATTTTAACTTTAATAATAAATAATAAAATTAAAATAAAATAAATATTTAAGGGGGGCTCCCATACAACAAACATGTTTTTTTCGGCGTTTTTGCCTTGTACGGAACCCTTCGTGTGCGAGTCCGACTCGCACTTGGCCAGTTTTTTTTATTTGAATTGGGTTTGCTCTTGACTCGAGTCTAGGTCAGAGGTGACAGAGACAAAGTCGACGATGGAGTGAGCTTACCCAGAAGAAGCCTGTTTGTTTTTTTATTGAAAAAAAGAAAAACATTCCTGCATTTATTTCAGAAAAACCATTTACATGCTTTTGATCTAGAATCAATTCTATTTTTTCGTAATTTTTGACGTTCAAAAGTGCCTTTTAAGTGCCTACTTGAAATAAATGTTTTGACTTTGACTTTTGAATTGTCACAGAGTCGATCAGCCAGAAAAATTAAGGTATTGGCCAAAACCTATCATTCTGAGACCTATATCCAGCTTAGGTCAATAGACTTTTGATCATACCGATCAACGGCCATCTTTTACCAACCATAACGGACCAAACTCACTGGACTTGACCATCCAATTTACTTTGTCGACCAAAAAAATCTAATCTACCCCACGTCCTCAAATAAAATGAAATAAAGCGAATATTCACCGATTTTCCAGTTAAAGAGGGAGCAATAAATCTTATGGGGAATTGTCTACGTCGGTAGTTCAGTGTTTCGCACCGATATCACTTGGGGGTAAACGAGCCAAATAAACTTTGAACATACTGTATTTATAGGGTGCTGTTGTCGCCTTTGTTTTAAATTAGGTTGGTGTCTTAATGATTAGTGAGTAATTGTGGCTTGTTGTTGTTGCTTTAGAGCAGTTGTAGTAGGTTCTTCTTATTGTTACGGGTAGAAGGACGCGAGTCTGACAACCAGTCTTACCAAGGGCAATCGTATTACCCACTTAGGCCCCGTCCCCACTATGTCGTGACGACAGATTATCGTGTCGTCGTCGACTTGTGAATTTAAATGGAGGTCTTCACATATAGGACTACACCATTAACTGTCGTCCATGACTTTTTTTTTGTAGTGACGACAAAATATCAAGTCAATGGGAACGGCTAGCAAGACAGTCGTAAAACGATAAAAAAAAGTCACGACTTATGGTGACGGCAAATCATGTACCGTTATTGCGACTATCTATCTTAGCACGTATCACACAAACGACAAGGCGACTGCCGTGAACAGTAAAAATGTCGTCACGATACAATGGGAACAGCTAGATACGACAGTCGTTCAACGATAAAATATTTCGACGACACAGTGACGATAAACAGTCGATATAATGGGAACAGCTAGACACGACAGACGTCCAACGATAAATTAATCGTCACGATATAGGGGAAACGCGCCCTAAGTGTTCATATTATATTCGAGTGGCACGTTGCCTACGGCAGAGGTAGCTGCAACCATCGACACGTCGCCGTCGCCGTCGGCGGCATCCGTAAACGCGTCGATGGCACGCCGGCTGCCGTCGACAACGTGCACGTGATTGTCTATCTGAACTCGACAAACCAGTAAGGTTGTCAAGGTCAGATAGGCAATCTTGGTTGGCTGGAAACTGACCACATCTAACATTTAAGTTTATTGTATTAAAATAATTGGAAAAAGTCAAGGCAGATGTCCGTCTCAGTACATGTATGTGCTTGAAGTATTAAATAAATAAATAAATAATAATGATGAAGTTCTTTTTGTTGTAAGGATTGGTAAAGAAGATGCTACGGTAAGCCAAGATAACAATAAAATTGTTATCCGTTTTTAACGGTGACTTTAAAGGTGGTATCAATGGCTGCTTGATATCAAAATCTTTCAGTAGGTACCAATTCTTACAGTTAACAAAAAAATGCTAACCTTTGAATCTTAGATCTTTAGGTGGGCAGTTTTATTTACGGTTGAAATGTTTTGACTCAGCGGTTGCACACACAACAACAACAAGTACACGTTTTATCTAACGAGTCCGCGAAAAAACTGGGATGTCTTTGTAGATTTGTGATCTAAGGAACCAAGCCAGTACTGTCACTACAGGTAAGCTTTAGGGTATTTAGGAATACTTTTAAGGCGAATCCTATCCGTTACGGATGTTTATTCATAAGGCGAAAGCGTTGCAATTTGCAGGTCAGTATCAGGTTCTATGTTGATCTAATTATTTTATGATGATGATTTGTCACGACCGTATTTAAAGAATTATAATAATTAAAATCACCAATACACTAAATTCCTATTACCTATAACCCTGTTGATGTATGTATGTCATATTACCTATAACCCTAGGTATGTCATATCCATTCCCTCCTTAAATAATTCTGAAATGGCGTTGGGACAAAAAAGCGTTGACAAAAGTTTTATTTTCAACGTAATGACTAGATGTCTTTATTTATATTTTTATGGCCTATTTATTTATTGCAACAAAAATTGGTCTCAGAATTACTTTAACGTCAAAACTTATTTCATATAACTTTGGAAACACTGCAAAGTCAAGTACGTATAAAAGACGTAACGAATACATTTTATGGCCTCAAAGAATATAGCTATAAAAAATATATGAGAATTGATTTGTAAAGTTAAGTATATTATTATCAGTTTAAACCTTTTCGCTGATTTCGTAATAAAAGAAAAAGATGAATGGGTTTCATTCATGTTTTTATGTTGAAAGTGGTTTTGAAAACCATTTGGTATAATCTTTTATATTTGTTCATGTGAAAATCGGTTCACTTTTTTTGAATGTAGATAAGTTTGCTACAGAAGTAATGACCTTTTTTTATCGTAACTGGCTTTTAAACACTTGCGGCCTTATTACAAAATAAGATTTATCTTTAGACCCAGGTTTAAACCATCCAGCCATTTTTAAATTTCGAAGTATAATCCAACGAAGCTAAAGTTCTTATTACAAAAACTGACGTTAAACCCGAGTCTAAGTTGTCAATTTTGCATTAAGAAATTTACGTTTGTCGGAATAAAGTTCAAAATAGAGTAACTGGCTCGAAGGTTTAGGCTAGGTCTAAAATTGATCTCGTTTTGTAATAAGACGGAAACTGTTTACTGTTTAAACAGTTTTTTTTTTAATTATGTAACATTTTCACGCTTGTACACCTCAAAGGGTTAGGGAGAGGTTATTTATACAGGGTTATTGGTAAAACATTAACAACCTCTTAAGAGGTAATTGTATTCATCAATAAGAACAACTTTTACTATGGGACCAAACCTGAAATCGCGAAAAAAAAACAGCTGTTCCCTACATTATGACGAGTTATACGAACACAAATCAGCTGTTCCCTACATTTTGACGAGTTATACGAACAGAAATGTAGGGAACAGCTGATTTTTTTTCGGGATTTCAGGTTTGGTCCCATAGTAAAAGTTGTTAATAATGATGATTACAATGATCTCATAAGAGGTTGTTAATGTTTTACCAATAACCCTGTATAGTGCACCCACATTCACCAGTTATTTTTCTGTTCCATGTAAAAGGGAACGAGCCTTTTGCCAGCCACCGGGCACAAATCGATGAAGGAAAACATCGTGAGGAAACCTGGACTTATCGAATCCGTCTTGAGCAAGCGTGGTGATCAAAGAAAGAAAGAAAGAAAAAGTATTTGTTATGACTCGTACAGGAAGATCACAAACTAAACTAAACACAGTAAAATAAAAATCCAAGTAATATTTAAAAAAAAAATAACAAAAGGAAAATGTAACAGAAAGTCCTATACGAGGCAAAAAGGCTCCTATCTCAGCATGATGCTGCGACATTTAAAAAATAAATGTATTCTTATAGGGCCCGCTGTGATGTCACGGGCAGTTACAGAAATAAATAAATATGTATAAAATATTAGCAAATAATAAAATAAATTATTTTTTTATCTGCGCCAGACGTAACCTCATTACTTGTCTATGCCTTGAGTGTCAGAGGCACTCTGGTGTGTCTGTGGCATTTCTGTGACAAGTACCTAAATGGATCAATGAATTCTCTGTCCCTTCCAGCTTCCCATGCCCTGCAATGGGACAATAATACAGGCTGGTATTATTAACCGTTTTAGCGCCACACATCAAAAAATCAAAAACGTGCCCTCGATGACAAGGTCTGTCATGCAGTGGAACCGTGGCGTGCTGGGCAGATTTTGGTTTGTCAGGGTTATTTTACAGGGTTATTTTTCAAAGACCAGCCATATTTAAGGGTGTGGTACAGACCATCAAACTGAACATCTTTCTCCATGGGACCAACATCGTAATCGCGAATAAAAATTCAGCCGTCCCATAAGTTTAGGTCGAGTAGGTATTGAAGTTTTCTATGGGACAGTTGATAAATTTTTCGCGATTACGATGTTGGTCCCATGGAGAAAGTCCCAGGGCCGCTGCCCTGCTGCTCGTAATAATTTGTACGTCTACCTACTTACCTCCTTTAACAATTTCATAATCATTTTCATGTATTAAACCACGTTTTAATTAATCATATTTCGATCGTAATTTTACAAATAACTAAACAGATAACATGACGTAGGTAATTAAAAAAAATGTAGTCAGCCCCTGGTGTATGTAGAAAAAATAATTAAAAAAAACTTTGTAGGTATTAAAGATTCCTGATGTTTACCCTACAGGGGAAAATTGTTTTGTATAGAGATTGACTATTCCTTTTTTTACGATTGAATAAACTATAAGTGACAGCCCTACGTGTTTAGGCTATTACCGCTCGAGCTCGAGCTCGAGTTGGGTTTCTTATTTGTTTTTTCTATGGTTTATTTATTTATTTATTTATTTAAACTTTTCGCACAAAAAGGTACAAAGGCGGACTTGATGCCTTAGGCATTCTCTACCAGTCAACCAAGGGTGGTGAAGAGATTGGATGGCAGGTGCTTTGGTTGAGAGGAACAATGATTAAAAAAATTAAAACTAAGTACACAAATACATAAATAGGTTGTATACACATACATACTGATCCATATGGTCCCTGGTTTCGGTGACCCATAGCCGTACCTTCTGCCCCTGACAGCCTAATTTAATCTTCATGGCTCCTTTTCAATCAACGGACCTGTACATAGGTATGGTATTCGTTTCTCCGTCCAATTTAAAAAAAAAGGTTCGAAGGGAGAAAGTTTTTAGGTTTGGAATGAATCACTGAAAAATCGGGAAAAAAACTCGTCGAATTACGCATTCTTTTTTCATTTGGTAGGGGAAGGCAATTTGTCCCATACCATCCCATGGTCTTCATATATAATATGTATTTAATCCTCTTTGTGTATGTTTATGATGTTATAAGACTTCCAGTTCCTGTTATTTACCTACATAGCAAGTGGTGGTACACGAATTAGCATAGAGTAGATACCACAACTAAAAAGTGTTCATTCCTTTCTTATTTGCAAAATATTTGGGCAAACGTCATCTAAACTATTCCAATTTTCAAGTTGATAGCATTAGTAGTTCTTGAGATATTCAGCTGTGACAGACATACAGACAGACAGACTGAGTTTCACCATAAGGGTTCCGTTTTACCATTTTAATACGAAACCCCAAAAATAGATAGATGGAGTCGACATTCCTTATCTGACTATCCTTAAGAAGAAATGACGAAAAAAACTCAGTCCAGACACAATCTTGGTCAGATCATGTGAAAACAAAGAAGATTAGTGCCGAAAATGGTCTTTTGAGGAAAGAACCGCACACATTTGAGTGGACCAGTCCACTAAGTGTGTAAAAACTTTTTACAAAAAAAAAAAAAAACAACCGACTTCAAAAAAAAAACACTACCTACAAAGTGATACCACTTGAACTTGTGATAAGTGTGAACTTTAAATTCGGAAGTCGGTGTCGTTTACCTCATTTTCGTTTTTGACACCTTCCGCAAAGAGAATATTTTGGTCTTTCGAAATTAAAGTTATTTATCACTTTGTAGTGTTTTTTTTTTGAAGTTGGTTATCTTTTTTGTAAAAAAAGTTTTTATTTTTCACTTTTTTACTCTACGCACCCCACACAAATACAATTAACATTGCATTGAAGAATTAAAGACACGAATCATCAAAATTCGCATAGAAATGCCGGAGATGCAGTACATTTATGCATATAACTCCGTACATAAGAATAATTATCTAATGTATTATATACTAAAACCTTCCTGAAAGTACATATGTAGAACACATTAATGAAATACAGAACCTCCTTTTTTGAAGTCGTTAAAAAGGTGTAAAAAGTGAAATTGTACGGTCTCATCACTGTACTGTACTGTGTGTGTGTGTGTGTGTGTGGTATGTGTGTGTGTTCTGTGTGTGTGTACGTGTGTGTGTGTGTGTGTGTGTGTCTGCTTCCTCTGCAACCTACTTTAAGCCAATGATGCGCGTCATAATTTAGCGTAATAAAATAACATAACGAACGAATTTAAATTACTTATAGTGATTTATGACTGTGATGCTATTATCAACAACAGAGAAATAATCGAAAACGAAAACCCCTTTAACTCTAGTACTGTAAATAAAAAAACCTTTATTAGACTCTGATTTTAGACTCGAGTAACCAAGCAAATAAATAACAAATTACAATAAAAAAATAAACATCAATCACGTGAATAAAAATAACAACATGATTCACCAATCAAATTATTCCCAGGACTCGTTTATTCAAACGTAAAATATACAATAACATTTCGCTAGCGCAAATATGTCACATAAAAAAACAAAATCTGGTTTCAAAAACGTGTCTACCGATACAAATGGTACAGACGTCAGCACATCAAGCTACTATAATCTGTCAAATTTCTTTAATAGATTTTCAACTTTATCGATAAAGCAATAAGGTGCAAAGTTGATTGGGAAAATTTTACAGTTTCGGGTAGCTTAATGTGCTGGTACATTGATATTTAATTAGAAAAATTCCCAGAGTCAACATTCCGGGTTACCACGTTTCGGTTTGGTAACCACCTCCCTTATTCCATTACCGTAATTTAATTCCTAAGTAAACTTGGCAATTGGCATGTTTCAAGAAAGAAATAACGAGTTTTTAAGGAATTTTATTTCCTTCACCATAATTTAATTTCTAAGTAAACTTGGCAATTGGCATGTTTCAAGAAAGAAATAACAAGTTTTTAAGGAATTTTACGCCGTACGGCATTTAATACAAACTTTCAAGCCTTTATGTTTCGAGCCGATTTTAATGAAACTTCATACCCATAAGCAGAAAACAAAGGTCTAAAAAGTTAGTAGAGAACATTTTCGAAATGTCTTATTTAAAAAAAAAATAACTGGAAACTTCTGTTTCTATGGACAATTTAAAATCGGTCTAATTTGGCTGTAACAGTATTTTTCCCCTCCATGCGACTTCTCTCTGTCAAATTCAATTAGCTAGCGAAACTCTGCAGATGTGACGGGTATCGAGAAAATAAAAACAAAAAAGATTTGATGTATTTTTGGGGTTCAACGACCGCTGGTTGTGTTGTTACATGAAGTATGAGTTGAGAAAATCTGTTTTCTTTAGTTTTGTCGTATTGAGATTACATAATAAAAATATGATTTTTATTATAAAAATATGATACACTAACTGTGGTCGGTGACCCGTCAAAAATCGTCAAATTAACGCTATCACGTCTGCGCAGTTTCTCTAGCTAATTTAATCTGACCCAGTATAAGAGTTTGTGCGTGCGTCCTAGTATCGCGTAAGTAACTTCTTCCTAACGAGGGCCTCGAACACGCACGTTAAATTTTTATTTGTCATTGTCACCGAGATTGGGTCTAAAAGCATTTTTATCACATCTATTCAAAAAGAGCTAGTGTATTCCTCGTAAACAGGGACTAAATTAGCTCTTTAATCCCTAGGGACTAAAAGTGATTTGAATTTGGAAAGTGGATATTATTAGTAAAAGTTCCAATCACCGAAGAGATCAATCACGAACATTGTATGAACAAGTAACTGGCTGTACGACGAAGTAAAAATCGCGCGAGCCAAATTTAAAAAAAAGTATGCAAAAATTTAAAAAATGCGCGAAAAGTATTCTGCCTACGTTCGTAAATGTTTATTCAAAATTGTATGTAAATAATTATACGTACCAACCTACTTTTCTTATTCATAAGTTGCATTTACTTATTTTTTCATAGAGGGTGATAAAAAGTACAGTGTCCACCTCGGGAGCAACACTATTTTAAGCTCGAGTGACGTACTTTGAATCCCTCGCTACGCTCTACTCTAGAAAAAGTAGAGTGTCCACCTCGGGAGCAACACTATTGTAAGCTCGAGTGACGTACTTTGAATCCTTCGCTCAGCTCTGGATTTAAAGAAACACTCTCGCCTTCAAAATAGTTGTTTGCTCCCTTGGCAAACAATCTACTATTTTTGTAACTCATCATCATTCATCATCATTTCAGCCGAAAGACGTCCACTGCTGGACATAGGCCTCCCCCAAGTTGGGGGGGGGGGGGGGGGGGTTTGCAATAAGGGGGTTTGCCATAATCGCCACGCTTGGCAGGCGGGTTGGCGATCGCAGTATAGTATGGTGGTGGAATGCATAGAGAACGCTGCTGCCCATTCTCCGGTACGACCCTTAGTCGCCTTTTACGACACCCACGGGAAGTATTTTTGTAACTGTATTGAAGTTATTAGAAAAGAAGGCCCTTGGTACATGACGCTACTTAAAAATAACAGGAACAAACTCATATCAACATCAACAAATCAAAATGGTTCCAAATACAATAGGTGTATATTAGAGACAGCAGAAAAATCACAATTCACTATTGTAGAGTGTATGATATGTTAGGAAGTCGCGTCCTGTAAGGACCATCTCTAAAATACTGCAGCAGCTGTGACTTGCTAGCTACTCATTGGTGCAGTGATTTAAATAGCGATTAAAATCTAGTGATATTTTTATAAAAATCAATTATTTAAATCATCATCATCTTCCTGCCCTTATCCCATGTTACTTGGGGTCGGCGCAACACGTTTTCTTCTTCCATTCTCCCCTGTCATTCACTCGTCATGCTATCACTCCCTTCTCTTTCATATCATTCCTCACACAATCCATCCATCTTTTCTTCGGCCTTCCTCTCCTTCTCCATCCATCAACATGACTTTCATCACTCTTTTAGTCACATGCGTTTCGTTCCTTCTCATCACATGCCCATACCAAGCCAAACGATTGATTTAAATGATGATGATGATTAATTATTGATTAATCAATGATTTAAATCAATACTTTTTTATTGCGACCAAATCAGCCAAAATGTGTTAAGGGACTTCCCCCGACATAAACTACGTGTTCAATGCTGTTTATACAGGGTTATTGGTAAAACATTAACAACCTCTTAAGAGGTCATTGTACTCATCACTATGAACAACTTTTAATATAGGACCTAGCATGAAATCGCGAAAAAAAATATCAGCTGTTCCCTACATTTTGACGAGTTATAGGAACATTAATGTAGGGAACAGCAGATTTTTTTTTCGCGTGTTTAGGTTTGGTCCCATAGTAAAAGTTATTCATAATGATGAGTACAATGACCTCTTTGTTAAAGTTTTACCAATAACCCTGTATGTGTTGTGTTTTTATTTAATTAATAACTGACTTCCAAATTAAGAAAGATCAGAATGTAAAAAAATCAATAGAATCCGATTTAAATCAAATAAATCCGATTTAAATCAAATAAATCCGATTTTTTTTAAATCATGTTTTTATCAACCCTGCATTGGTGACTTGAGTATGATGGAGGAAGCGTCAAAGTAGACCATGAAACTCAAATTTTCTTACGTTTTATTTTTCAAAATTGCAGGTCAGTGTCAGGTAGTATGTTGATTAAAATATGATTCGCGACCGTAACCATAAAAAAAGAACTCCATAAAAGCGATCTTCTTCTCCTACTTATTGAAAATCTTGCTGTGCCCATAATTGATTCTATTGATTTATACTTACCACCTGTATGTATACAGACGCCAGCACATAAAGCTACCCGAAACTGTCAAATTTTCCCAATCAACTTCGAACCTTATCTTTTAGCGATAAAGTTGAAAATCTAGTAGCTTGATGTACTGGCGTCTGTACATGCATACATATCGATGCAAAAATGATTGAAATGAATTGATAGCAGATATGTCTTTGCAGAATTATAATCATCAATACAACCAGAGTTCATATAACACTATCGCTCAATGAAAAATAACTATTACCTAATGGTGAATACGTCATGATTACAAAAAAGAAATGCCTGAAAAAAAATTCTGTGTGGTGCCGGACTTAAAGAATACCACCACCCCTTACTTCCCGTGGGTGTCGTAAAAGGCGACTAAGGGTCGTACCGGAGAATGGGCAGCAGCGTTCTCTATGTATTCCACCATCATACCATACTGCGATCGCCAACCCGCCTGCCAAGCGTGGCGATTATAGCAAACCCTCCCAAAATTGGGGGAGGCCTATGTCCAGCAGTGGACGTCTATCGGCTGAAACGACGAACGACGACGGGACGTAAAGTGAATGTGCCATTTAAGCGGGTGCCCAATGAGGAATACGTCCAATACGGATCCAACTGGCAAATATTTGAAATCCCTTTTTGAAATTTATACAAAATCCTTACGAAAAAAGCTTTTCGAAGCACCATAGGTTCAAGAAACATTTCCAAGAAAAAAAAATAGTCCTTTCTTTACATAACATGCCTCCTCTCCGTACCTACGTAAATTTATAATTTACAAATTCACTTACTTTGGCTGGTAGCCGTGCAAAACACTCTCTTATAATAAAATATGTACGAGTAGGTAGGCTATACTTGTACGAGGCTTTTTCGTCAAATTCCCGTGCCGCATTACGACGGATTGAAAAACGTAAGTGCTCTTCAGAATGATTTTATCTTAGGATTTAGACATGCGAAAGAACGGTATATTTTCTGAAGAAGTTGTATTCTCATTTTTGGCCTATTTTGTTCTTTTTGTCCGAAAATACTATTTTTTATTTCCCTTTGAGTGACATACGCGTTCGCACACAGCTCGGGGCACCAGAGAGTATTTGGAGAAAACATTTAGGTATTGCCGTGGCCTCAATGTCTTGTTTGTTGTATTGTCTGTGTGGTGCCGGACTTGAAGAATAGCACCACCCCTTACTTCCCGTGGGTGTCGTAAAAGGCGACTAAGTGTCTAAACACACTATGCCGAAGGTACGCGACAAACGTTTGGCATGATTACGTCTGCAATGCTATTTGAATTACTGACGACACATTATGCCGAAATTACGTTGCATTAAATAGCATTGCAGGCGTAATCATGCCGAACTTCGGACGCGTACCTTCGGCATACTGTGTTCCGACACTAAGGGTCTTACCGGAGAATGGGCAGCAGCGTTCTTTATGCATTCCACCATCATACCATACTGTGATCGCCAACCCGCCTGCCAAGCATGGCGATTATGGCAAACCCCCCAAAATTGGGGGAGGCCTATGTCCAGCAGTGGACGTCTATTGGCTGATGATGATGATGATGATGATGTGGCCTCAATCCCATCGAGCACGCATGAGACATAAAAAAAAATCTTTATTCAATTTTGTAAAACATGAAACGTTTATTTACGTAGGTACGTTACGTATAATAAATAAGTTATACACTAAATTTATTTTAGGCATACTTTAATATTTTCCTCATAATATTAATATGTAACCTTGTAATCATGTAACTTCTATGTAATTTATACTTATGTGAACTTATGAATAAAAATTATTATTATTATTATATTTTCTCTTGACTGTACTTACCTGTCAAAAAGAGTAACCAAGATGAAGTGGATAAGACAGAGATTAAAACAGAAGACCAACTAGCAGGGGATCGAGGAGGAGGGGGAGGGTTGGGAGTGGAGGGGGTTCAGGGACCAGACCGGAATAAATCACCTAAACGACAACTAAGGGGTCTTTTTATGTTTGTAACTAAAAAACAGCTGATATTGATTTTTTATACAGCTTAACACACAGGTAGGTTCTAGTAAAGTTAGGAAAATCTATTGTTAAGCACTTTGACTACCAACTTCAATTTACCGAATAGGTACCTATTCAAACAATTTTATTGTCATTCTTACACGGCCGGCATATTGACGAAGGATGTCAATTTGCTTAACAAATAATTTCCCTGACTGTAGGTAAATAAGGTGCTTTTTATCCCAGCCGCTTATATGGTATCTAGTGAACAAAAAATCCACGTGAACGAAATCACAAAAAATGATAGTTGTTTTCGTCATGCAGAATTCGGCTACAACCGAATGCATCATCTGCCTAGCTTTTCCAACTATGTTGGGGTCGGCTTTCAGTCTAACCGGATGCAGCTGAATACCAGTATTTTACATGGAGCGACTGCCTATCTGACCTCCACAACCCAGTTACTGGGTAATACTATACCCCTTGGTAAGACTGGTTGTCAGACTTTCGGGCTTCTGACGACCCGTAATGACTGTCAAAGATCCACGAATGACAGCCGGGACCAACGGCTTAACGTGCTTTCCGTAGCATGGAGGGGTCACGGTATAAAGATGGTCACCCATCCACAGACCAACCGCGGCAAGCGTAGCTTAACCTGATCGATCGACCAAACCGAAGGCCAAAATCGAAAGGCAAAGGCTACAACCGAATGCGAGTGGATAAAATTCAATAAAGACTGGTCCTTCGCATAAGTATACCTATAACTTAAAACAGCAATACTTCCTGTACAAGGTTGCAGCATTAAATCACGGGCAATATCTCGTTTTTATGTGAGCAATAATGATCGTATGCATTCGTGGTTCTGTGGGGCATTCATTTTCATTGCTCCGCTGTTGGGACCGTTAATATGAAATACTGGGCGCATTGTTCCCGAGATCGTGTTGTAAAAACGAACTCACTAATTCTAGGAATTGTGTTGTAGTTGGGTCATTTACATGGCGCACTAATGCTTTATCATGCTAAATTAGGTAATATCTACTGAGAAAGCAACGTTTCTGAAACGACCATTTCGCTGAAACTGTGTTTGCATGCTCACACGTCTGCCTATACACCTTCAGAGACTGGAATGAAATTAAATATATTTGCAAGCATTGTAGTACATAAAACTCACCCAAAGGACAATGGAGAAGGCTATGCTTGGAGTTTTCCTGCGTGATCGATCCGCAGGATAACCAAGGTAACCGACATAGCCCGAAGAATTGTGGCAGTGGGCAGGACACATTGCTCGCAGATCAGATGGCCGATGGAGCCGAAAGGTTCTGGAGTGACTACCGCGTACAGGAAGACGCAGCGTTGGAAAGCCTTCCACAAGGTGGACCGACGACCTTCTGAAGGCCGCAGGAACCCATTGGATGCGAGAGTTTGAATTTTTTTTAAACAATTTTCAACAATATTTTTTATTTTTTATTGATTTTTTGGCTCAGATTGTCTTGAAACCTAATCAGATCGAAGCAGAAAAAAAATCTAATCCAACGATACATTATATAAATCATTTTAGCCCAAATGGCGCTTTACAATTTTCTCCTTTTCAGTGACGTTAAGTATAATTATGCTTTATGTATATATTTATACTAGCTGCTGCCCGCGACGTCGTCTGCGTGAAGGCTCTACAGCACCAAAAATACCTAAGATGCCAGTGTCGCTATAGCATTATAAGTAAACATCTTTTAAAATAGCATTAATTTTTTTTTTTTTTGTAGCAAGTGAAGAGAGTTATATGGGAATCCTGCTGAGTTCAGTCATAAGATGTGACTGAAGGAAATAAAGAAAATAATGCAGGAATACATTCCAGGACACAAAAGAGTAAAAATACGTACAAAGGTATCATACCTTACAACACTTCCCTATAAACTACGTTGGTAGTTATGCTGCCAGGAGCCAAAATGTAAAGAGAGTCAGGACTGGTGATGCGGGAGCAAGCGACGTACAGTTGCCCGTGTGAGAAGCAACTCGTCCTGAGGTTGACACCCGCTGCCCTCAATGTCTGCCCCTGCGACTTATTGATGGTCATCGCGAAGCAAACACTCAAGGGGAACTGTACGCGCTTGAACGGGAACGGGAAGTTATGAGATATGAGGGGAATGCGTGGTATAAATACTGCCTCGCCGACGCCACAACCCGTATGAATTTCCGCCTCAATGGTGTGTCTGTGGAGCGAGATGACTTTAAGGCGGGTCCCGTTACACAACATCTGAGGAGATAGGTTCTGAAGAAGCATAATCGGGACATCGACCTTCAGATTGATGGTATGCGCTGGAAGTCCACTTGCTGACAGGGAGTTCAGAAATTCCACGGGAATTATCCCGTGGAATTTGTTTGTTTGTTTGTTGTCGAGCAAGATGACGCCACACATTAGTGTGGCGTCATCTTGCTCGACAACAGTGTTTATCGAGGTGTAGACCACTTCATTCCACTCAATTTCCGAGAGAATGCATTCGTTAATTGCTGCAGCCTGATCATTTTTGGGCGTCACAATGGCCCGCTCACACACCCAAGAATTCTGCTGGTGCGGTATACGACTGATGTCCCCGTACACACAGCGAATGAGTTCTTCTCAGCTGGATACCACTCTACCGAGAGACTCTGGATGCACCATCTGTCCTGTTGGCGAAGGCACTCTACCAGAAGAGAGACCTCTCTCTTCTGGTAGAGTTAGAAGACTTAGAAGGACATCGGAGAATTCTTGAGCACGTGCATTGCCGCCGAGCCGAGCTCTCATATTAATGGTCCAGCGCAGCGTACGAACTCGTGACCACAACGAAGATCGTTTCAACAAAGCATTCACCTCGTCAGCCCTCGATCCACGCGTCACCACAGGAAGCGTTTGTCGGAAATCGACACTGTACAGAACTGTGACACCACCCATCAAATGCCGTTCCTGCGGATGTCTTGCAGGGTTTTGCCCACGACCTCAACTGCCTTCCTATTGGCCATCGTACACTCATCCCATACGATCAGAGAGCAATCTTAAGCACGTGTCCCTTATCGCTGTTACGTGATGTGTCACGTAACAGCGATAGAGAGCGCCGAAACGCCTGTTTGTGGTGTGCCACAAACAGGCGTTTCGGCGCTCTCTAAATCGATGGGAATTTTAAACATGGCATGTGCTGTCTTGCCACCCGGAAGCAGTGTGGCAGCGCTTCCCGACGACGCTACAGCAATAGCAATTTTGCCTTGCCTCCTGACCTCTGTAAGTATGCCAGTGGTAACAAATGTTTTTCCTGTTCCACCAGGAGCATCTAAGAAAAACATTTTGCCCTGGTTTTGCCCAACGCTTTCAAGGACGGTGTCATAAATTTGTTTTTGCTCTGAAGAGAACAAAGCGACATGGTCATTTCGCCCGGATCGTAATTTGTCTCAGCGTTATACTCCCGATTTCCACGGTGTTGATGCGGTGATGATTGGGGAGCTGGTAACCCATATTCGACCAGTGGATTGCCGCCGATAGCAATGACCACATGTTGAAGTGAACTGAGACAGGTGTTCAGCACGCGTTCATCAGTTACTTCGACTTCGTCTCCAGTAGCACGCCTCAAAGCTCGTAGAAAATCTTCAGACAGATGATGGCGATACTTCTCCCACAAAGCTACCGGGTTCGCAACTCCACAATACACCAAGATGACGGCAAACAGATGACGCATGCGGCTGGAACTGTCACTGACGCTCGCCTCCGCGAGGGTGTTATCCCAATTTTGGTCACCGTCGAGAAGGTGACGTGCTATAATGCTATTTTAAAAGTTGTTTACTTATTAAGCTATAGCGACACTGGCATCTTAGGTATTTTTGGTGTTGTAGAGCCTTCACGCAGACGACGTCGCGGGCAGCAGCTAGTTAGGTATACGACATGAAAATATATTGATTACCAAGCAATAATCACACAGATAAATACCGAACAAAAGTATTAACAGTCAATGTTTATTTTGTACTAACAACATGAAATTGATGAAGAAATGATCATCATCAATGAACATAACTTTTTTGTAATACTTAACACCGCATTTTTTTTAAATTGCCTTCCTCTACTCTGCTCAAGATTTTGAGGGTTTTGTTGGAACTTGAATTTGTCAAAACGAACTATACGATACAACTATTACGAAGAAAATGCACATCACCATCTATGAATTTTAAGAATAACTAACTACTAACCTCGCCAACATGATCAAATTTAAATTATTAATTTCCAAAAAGGGGTAACATGTAACTTGATTTGATTTTTATGAAATCTCATAGATGGCGCTGCTTCAAAATTGTCTTTATACTACTATTAACATTCATTAAACTATGTTTCTCTGTCCAAGTTACTTAAATGGCGTAGTTTTTATAGTGTAAAGCTAGATAATAGCATGGCTTACTCAAAAACAACATTTAAATATGCGCCGTTAGATTACACGCTGTCACAGAATGCGTAAGAAAAATAAAGATTCACAGCTCCTCCCCCGTAGGTGATAGCGTGATAATATGTAGCCTATATGTTGACCCGACCTCTTAGTAATATTCATGCAAAATTTGAAGTAAATCCATGCAGTACTTTTTGAGTTTATCCCGGACATACATACAGACAAACAGACAAACAGACAAAAATTCTAAAAACTATATTTTTTGCTTCGGTATCGATTGTAGATCACGCCCCAAGTATTCTTTTAAAAAAATATTCAATGTACAGTTTTGACTTTCCTACGATTTTATTATCTATACATATACATATATACATATACATATAATAAAATCGTAGGAAAGTCAAAAAAAAATATTCAATGTACAGTTTTGACTTTCCTACGATTTTATTATATGTATAGATGGTAGACTGCTGACTACCTACAGTATTGTCTCTCCTTCTCCCATTAATCCATTCAAATGTTGTCTTTAAAAGATCGCTTTTAGCGACAAGACCGCTCATGGTGTGACCATATTATTATGTATTTTTTTACATTCATATATTATCTCTGTGATTTATATGATGTGCATAATAATGCGTATTCTATTCTATGGTATGAATGTAATGGATAAAATATTATAGTAAAATAACGCCTACATTTACTGTAAGGGTAGGCAGAAGTGTATACTTCACCCATATTTTACGAGTTGTTTATGTCCTGTGGTTTATAGGAGCGAAGCCATTGTCATCTTCGGGCACAAAACACATAATAAAAATAGTTACACAAAAATCACACGGAACTATTCACTAACCACAACTTTCAGAAATTGTTAGTTTATAAAAGTTCTGCCATTCACCGCAGATTTTGGGCATGATATTTTACTGGCCGCTGCCATAGCTCGCTCGTTTTTGCTCACTCTGCGCACATTGATCACAGTTTTAGCACAAAATACAGAGAGTACAGAGGGCAATCTACAAAGTGCACTCGAGCAACGCACACATAGACACCGCTCACGGACACGTTATCTCGAACTGGTTGGGACTAGTGCGAGCGCGAGGCGCGAGTGCCATCCGCTTGAGACACGCGTCTGTGAAGTGCAAAAATGGAGCAACAAATAATGGCTATTTAAGCTCGATTTATATAATAGTTTCCTATTTTGAATCAGTATAGAGGAAGTAACTTTTTGTAAGGTAAATTCACGCCACCAACTGATTTTGAAAAAAACATGATTTTTTGTTCGTATAGATACTGTGTTATTTTAGTGTCATTTGATAGGTTTAGGTCTAAAACGGATAGGGCAAAAGAAAATTGTGTAAATAGGGTAATCCTTTTTGAAGTTATTAGGGATTTTCGATAGTGAAAATTGACAAATGTAAAATTTTATAATTATGTTTTTGTTCTGTAAACTTTTTGTATTGTAATATTACGTTTATTGTTTTGTTTTAATATTGTAGAATAAGCTCAACAATAGATAAAACAACCAGATACGAGTGCCACTACCACGATAGTTTATTGTGCATAAGCCAAAGTTGACAACCATAGCGCGACCGCCGAGTGTAGGTAGGAAAAGTGAATTACATACATGTGATTGCCTTCTGTACTCTCTGTATTTTGTGGTTTTAGTTTTAACGCAATCCAAACAGATTAACTTTTAAAATCAATGTCGATACTTCAGTTGGCAATATAAATGTGTTGAATTAACAGAATTGTGTCAAAAGCACTTAACAAAATGCATTCTCTGAGGCTCGAGTTGAGTGAAAAACCAAAAGTAAAGTTTTTTTTTATCTAATTATTGGTCAAGATCAATATTTGGACATAATAATAAAATACCTAATATGTGCCCGACCCAGTTCTCGAAAATGGTAATCACATTATATTGGGATCGATCCATCATCACTGACAGGACTATTGTTGCCAATAGGTAAGTCTGATATAGAGGTGGTGGATCGATCAGAGCGGCGCGCAATGATTGTTGATATAACCGTCCCGCATGATAAGAATTTCGTGAAAGCCGAGAAAGATAAACAAATCAAGTATCTTAACTTGGCTCGCGAGGTTGTCAACATGTGGGATGTGGACTCAGCGATCATTGTGCCGATAGTCGTGACAGCCAATGGATTAATAGCCAAGAGTCTCGACCAACACCTGAGGAAGCTCTCGTTGGGCACCTGGATCAATGGCTTGATCCAGAAAGCGGTACTTCTGGACAAGGCCCGCATTGTTAGGAGGTTCCTCTCTCTGGAGCCCTGACCGCCGGTAGCTTAGACCTTGTTCCCGATACCGGTGGGCTACTACTTTTTATATTTTTTATATTATAATATTTAAAAATAAGATTTATTTGTATTTACTGAAATAAAGGAGATAATAAATACCTAATACATTAAAGTAATTAAGTTTCTATATAAACTTAGCGCGAAAATCCCTTGATACCTTTCCCATACCATGAAATCGCTAGAAGGTGATACATGGGTTACTATCAAGCAAAAAGACTACGACATTACGACTCATTCACCTGGACTTTTATTGCTTTGTTCACGTGCAACGTCTAAGAGAATTTATCAAGCTGTGAGTAAATTAAAACCATTCTACTCTTCGAAGTATACGTGGTCATTAGGTTCCTAATGTAGATACATTGTTCATTTTGTAGGAAATTGGTTTACGGGTCGTTGTTCTCTCCTTTAATTTATATAGTAACAAGAACCGGGAAGTAGATGCAGTGTGTTTAATCATTAGGTAGCGTTGAGTAACAGAAAATAATCATCATTTGTGTAGGAATAATCAAAGGCCTTTGAATCTGGAGAAAGTAAAATCATTATTGTATTAAATTTCCCACCAGTAAAATCGTAACAACCACCCAGGAACTCTTTACATCGCTTTGAACTCCTCACCGCTGTGAATGTATTACACGCCTTTAGATTCCCCATTAATAAAAATACAACAAACAAATTTTATGTTATTTTATGTTACGACTTCATTTCCCTACATTTTATCATTCCTCCTGGCGCGTGTGTCATTCCCCTTGTGTATTTATCAGCGTACAAAATCCGCTCGCTCCTTCCACTTTTTATTAGAAAAGTGTACATAAAGTATGTCTATAATGTATAATAATATTTGCTTAACATTTTATTTTGCGATTTTCTACACAAACTCTTAATGGTTGATTGTTTATTTTTGTGATGGCGCTGCGCTGTTGAAATGATGGCAGGGAAATTGATGTTTATTTAGCTTGATTTACGTTGTATGTTATGAAAAGATTTAAGGATTCTTGGTCGATTTGAATTTAAATTAAGTAAGTCCTTCGTACCCAGTGCTGAACATTCATTATAATAAGCCTAGATAATGTTCCCACTGCTGAGACACAGGCCTTCTCTCAGTGAGACGGAGTGGGCCGTAATGCACTACGCGGGCCCAGTGTGGGTTGGTGGATGTCACATGTCTTCGAATTTTTGGTTCTAGGACATGCCGGTTTCCTGAAATTCTGCGGACCATTAATCGATAATGCCTAATGGATTTTATCGCTACTAAATCTTAATTTGGTACAATTTTATTAAAGTCTGAAAAATGTTTAACCCACTTAAATTGAGGTAATAATAGTGTTCATAAACTTCGAAACTCAAAAGCGATTTTATTAAAAGCACGTTTCCATGTTTTTATTTTTGATTTTGGTAGTGTAAACATTTTTGTTCTGTTCGCGACACGAAGAAGAAAAGTTGTGTTCGTGACGCGAAAAATATTTTTACTCGTAAATAAAACAGAAAATATATTCATCATCATCATTTCAGCCGAAAGACGTCCACTGCTGGACATAGGCCTCCCCTAAAACGGGGGGTTTGCCATAATCGCCACGCTTGGCAGGCGGGTTGGCGATCGCAGTATGGTATGGTGGTGGAATGCATAGAGAACGCTGCTGCCCATTCTCCGGTACGCCCCTTAGTCGCCTTTTACGACACCCACGGGAAGTATGGGGTGGTGGTATTCTTTAAGTCCGGCACCACACAGACAATATATATTATTGATAAAATTACTACCTACTCTTAAAACACTCACTGTCTCCATTGAACCCGGTCTCAATTTTCAACAATTTTTTTATTTTATTTATTCATTCTTGCAACCCGGAAAAATCTAATCCGGCAGACATGTATTAGTGGAGCATGTGGGGTGCCACAGAGGCTACCTAGATACCCAGATAATTGTTCTTTCACGCACTTTACCGCAATTCCGGCTCAGACCTCTTGTGGGGAGGCTGTGAGGGGGAGGGAGTATAGCAAACGCAATTGGAAGCGAACAGGCGAAATGCTGAGGTTAGATGTACCGGTTTATGTGTATAAGACGTGTATCGTTGCAAATGTTCTGAGAGATTATTCTTGTATTTTATGAACGTTCACAGTCTGAGGGACAATTCTCGTAATTATAAGAAAGTTCACAGTCTGATTTCAGCCAGCAGGGAAAATAGAGGTATTGATCAGATTGATCTGTCAAAACAAAAACAAATTTTGCTACATTTTTGACGAGTTTTTAACGTTTGTTTGTCGCCGAGATGAGACTGCGAGTCTGCAACTAGATTTTGAATGTTTTCAATGAGAGGTTTTTTATTTGAGTATTTAAACAAAAAACATAGTTTCCAAGAACTCTGTAAATGGCGTTGACCTGACTTCGTTACTAGGTGCCAAAGCCAAAATGCTTGGAAAAAAAAAACATTGCGTCACGTCACATATGCTCGTTGACTGACAATTTCGTTTGCGTTCGTTTTACGATCTCAAAATTACATCCAAGAGAAATAATAAAAAAATAATGTGACGTTCCGTTCCTTGCAGTAACTTTCCAGCGACTAGGGAAGAGTTAAAAAAGAAAATCCCTCATTACGAGAATTGGCCCTCTGATATCAGCCTCAATCTGTCAACCATACCTCTAATTTCCCTACTTTTTTGACAAGTTTTTGACATACATTGTCGTTGAGATGAGATTGCAACTAGATTTTGAACGATTACAGATATTGGCTTTGATTACGAATATTGGCCTGCGGTTTGGTAATTGTTTCTGGTGACGATTTTTATTGTGTCACATACGTGGGCAGTTCCGAAAATTGTTAGCTACAGAATAAATACAATCTCTTTTTCTAAAACCTATTTTGAATTGACGGCTAACTGCAATACAAATCTCTTTGCTAAAAATCATTGGCCACCTATGTGTAGTTCTTTTTTTAAATATTAAAAAAAAAAGTAAATCTGTCACTCTTTTGTTTGCAACAATGGACGTCTCGCGGGAAGTTTTTCGTGCTATGATGTTTTATGATTATAAACGAGGGTTATCCTTCAAGGTATCTCAAGAAAATTTACAATCCGCATTTGGGAAGTCTGCTCCTGCGTTAGCAACAATTACTTATTGATTTTGTGAATTTAAACGTGGTCGACAGAACCTAAACGATGATCCCAGACCCGGCTGACCTACAAAAGCAGTAACTCATGAAAATGTCATCAAGGTAGAGTGGCTATTGCGGGATAATAGACACATTACACATCGAGAGATTCAAGCTGAACTCAAGATTGGATCACAGGCAGTTTCCACCATCCTGCATGAACAGTGGCATTCTTTTTCACCAAGATAACGCGTCCGCTCACACAGCTGCTAGAACCATGGACTATTTGAATACTTCAGGGTTAAAAATATTACCCCGTCCTCTGTACAGCCCAGATTTAACTCCACGGTAAAAAATTGCTTCGTGGGCGAAAATTTAACACTGCAGAATAGGCCATCGAAGATTTTCGGCGGTTATTTTTCGACAAGATGCATTTTTTAAATGTTTTGAAAGCTGGTTCACTTGAATGCATAGGTGCATTGGGATTGGAGGGGATTATTTTGAAAAGCTAAATATAAACTTTTTTCACATTCCAAGAATTTTTCATTTCATTAACAATTTTTGATTTATTCCGGTCTGATCCTCAAAACCCCCCCACCCCCCTCCACCCACCTCCACCAATTTCTACGTTAAATATCAAATAGTGATAAAATATAATTATAAACCTTCCAAAATAAATGCTCTAAGTGCTGGTAAAAACCGCAGTAAAGCGGTCACACAGACAGAAAGAAGAAGAAGACGAAAATCAACTTTGTTTTATACTACATTTACATTCAGCCTCTGCCGCTGCCACTCGCGCTGCCGGCAATAATTCCCTAAATACTGCTGCAGCAGGATCGAGAGAAGTGTGTGTTTACATACTGCCTACCACTCACTTCGCTCGAGTTTCGGCAATGGCAGACGTCGAGGTATTCGGCGAGAACTGAGCGACAGAGAAGAATGTAAGCACGCACTGCCGCTCGCGCTGCCGGTCCTTTGACTTCCGCACAAAAAACCGCTCTTTTGGGCAGCGCGAGTCGCAATAGCAGTGGCATGAGAAGTATCGTGTTTGTTGTATTGAGAAGAACCAGCGAATTTCGTGCTGCCTCAGAATCAATAAGAACGAATGTGTGAGAAAATGAAATTATTTTTTTCGTGAATTTTGTCCTTTTTATACTTAGTTATTTTGCTATTCGGGGCGGAGACAAATCAAAGATCACAAAAATCGCTCCAGCCCATTGACTCTTTTGAAATCAGTGGTCCAGCCGTTCATGTGTTATAAAAAGTAAGTAACCCGACTTCGTTTTATTTATATACAAAATTTAAATGTTTACTTACTGGTACGTACCAGTAAGTAAACATTTAAATTTTGTCAACGAAAGTTGAATGGGCTCTCAAAATCCTTTGATAAGAAATAAAAGCTAACAAGGCGCTTGTAATAGAAATCCGTCATAATAAACACGATAATAGATAAAACAAAGCGAACGACACAATACTTACTAGAGTACTTCTAAAATCAACGGGAATACAAGTAATTTTATGACAGTTTTACATCCAAGACGCGTATATACGTCTACTGTATATTTGACGTGTATATCACAGAGACGTCTTTTGTTCTAGCGCCTTCCGCAAGCTCCATTGTTCGAGATCGACCGCCATGTTGAAAAATGAAGCATGTATCTTTACTGTATTTTAGATATAAAGTATATCTATGTGTGTATAATTTGAGATGAAAGTGATTTTTTGACGTTCAAAAGTGCCTTTAATGTGCCTATTTGAATTAAATGATTTGACATTGACTTTTGTTAACCACCGTGGGGTAGGCACCCTTTGTGGTAAAATATATATTATGAAAAAAAAAAGAGATGAAGGCCAAGAGCTTTCTTAGCCTTCATAGTAAGTGACGATCTGGTTGAAGGTGGAAGCGAGCTTCACCCGGAAACCTCAACCACAGAGGAACTGGCTGTCTTACCTCTAACTGCCGAGGCGACAGACTTAGATAAGATGGATATAACTTAGATATAACCCGAATCTCTTCAAAGTAAGAGTGAACAGGCTTCTTCTGGGTAAGCTCACTCATCGTTGACTTTGTCTCTGTCACCTCTGACCTAGACTAGAGTCAAGAACATCAACCATGTCAAATAAAAAAAAAACAAGATGGTGGTAGCTGACCAGGTGGATTTAGAACAAGCCCTACCACCAACCAAACTGAGCAAAAAGTTTTGCTACCGTTGGAATTCGAATCTGGGACCTCTGGGTCTGACACAGGTGGTTTAAGACCACAGAGGCGGTTAAAAGCTAATCGCTTGATTTATTGTCTGGTATTATTCGTCGAGTCGTTGATCTCCTTAAGTTGTGTTAAGCTACGCGGTAATTGCTAAATGCGTGCACTGACAAGACAGGTTCACTCAAATATACGTGGTTCCTACCTCAAAAGACCATTTAAGACACTAATTTCATGGTCCTCATAAGATTTGACCAAGAACTCATATCATCTGTACAGTCCGGACTTTGAAAAAAACTGTGACTCAGTATGACAGTCGACCTCTGAGTATGACACTGAAAAATTGCTAGAAGTAATGCAAAAAGTTTATTAATGTTAAGTCAATGTTTATTTTAAAATATAATTATTATGTATCAATGCTAGCTCTATGTTCAGTAACATAATAGTCCACTACAGCACTCAGCGTTATTAAGTGATGGCCTGAAACACAGGTTTGCATATACCTACATCAGGCAGGTAGCTATTGAATTCAGTAAGCCTTTAACCAATATATATACAAATTATACACTAGATTTATTTTAGGCATAGTTTAATATTTTCCTCATAATATTAATATGTCACTTTGTAATGATGTAACTTCTATGTAATTTATAATTATGTGAACTTATGAATAAAAATTATTCTACTCTTATTCAAAGTATGTTAGGATGTTTCTCCTCATGGCAGTCGGAAAGGAAACATAGACCTCAGCAAAGCTTTATATAATTAGACCCCCGCGGTTTCACCTGCTTAAGTGTCGATTTCGTAGGAATATCGGGATAAAAACTACCTTATGTCCTTTCCCGGGTCTCGAACTATCTCTTCACCAAATTTCATCTAAATCGGTTTAGCGGCTTAAGCGTGAAAAGGTAACAAACAGACAGACACACTGTCGCATTTATAATAATAAGTATGGATTTTTGACATGTAAAAATGTTTGGCAGAACCAAATTACAATAATAAATATCACTTAATAATTATTGAGCCTGGCTTCTGCATCAGTGAAATTATATAATTGTGTAAATCATTCACACAGTCATACCTCATGTAAAAAAAAAATCCCATACATCAAATATCATGAAATACATTATATCACGAATTTAAGCAAAGTTATGTATCGATTTTCACACACCAATTATCTTGAAATATTCTAATAGCATTGTAACGCAAGCTTCTCTCCGATTCAAATTCAAGTTTTCACATCAAACTGTCATTTGAGTACGAAGACATTTGATTGAGCACGTCTGCCAGCCCAGAGGATAGGCGTAACTTCCTTTAATAATGAATTTTATAACTGAATAATCAATGTCATAATTAAATTTGTGAAAGCGTCTGGTAGATTTGTTAGGTTTAAATGGAACTGTTTTCTAAGACAGAGGGCCTAAAAAGGCCACTTTGGCAGAATTATAAAAGGATAACATTATGAATCATAGTATGGCGAAGACAGTCCGTATTTTTCTTTTTTTCGCTGCACTACGTAGGTATAATAAAAGAGATTGGGATTGGATTTGGATTGGAATCAATAACAGACAAAAAAAAAATAACTGAAAAATCCTTCAATAATGGGATTTGATATGATTAACTAAACAGTTAACTGTCCATTATGATTAATATTGTTATCCTTTTATGATTCTGCCAAAGTGGCCTTTTTAGGACCCCCAGGTAGTTTAAATATTGGCAATCAATCTGCATAGCCTTTTTGTAGTTGGGGTCGGCTTCCAGTCTAAACGGATGCAGCTAAATACTAGTATTTTACACAGAGCAACTGCCTATCTGACCTCCACAATCCAGTTACTGGATAACACGATACTCCTCGGTGAGACTGGTTGCCAGACCTTTGGGCTGCTGACTACCCGTAACGACTGTCAAGGATCTACGAATAGCAGACGGGATCTTGGCTTGACGTGCTTTCCGAGGCACGGAATGGTCTCTAATAAATGGTCAACAGCATCCACGTAACAACTGAGGCATACCTTTGAGCCCCTCATTGGCAGTGGTCTGATAAAAAATCTATACTTCCTACATTATTAAAACCTTGAAAAAAAATTTTTTTTTTATACCCACGATTGTTAAATGTCGGGGACCTCTTAGAATAGAAGGTGTTCCACAGAACGGTCCCCCAACTTGCATATGAATTTATCTGTTTTAGTCTCATTCGTCGTTTCAGCCGATAAAGACGTCCACTGCTAGACATAGGCCTCCCCCAATTTTGGGGGGGGTTTGCCATAATCGCCACGCTTGGCAGGCGGGTTGGCGATCGCAGTTAGTCGTTAGTCTCATTACATAAATTCTTTCAGTCGGGGGTTTTTAAATTATTTTATCCTTTTCCAATTATAGTTATTTAACCGTCGTGGGCTTTTTCGAATTTTTTAAATTTTGCTTTTTATTTCAAAGTTTTTAAAGAGCATAGGTTTATTATACATAATATGTAGTAGCTAAAATAAAATATAATACTTCAGTGCCTCCTAGTGATTTTCCACCGAAACACCTATTTAAGAATCCTCACTAATCAACCACAAACCCATTATTGATGATGAAAATCGCATCAAAATCGGACTAGTAGTTTTGGAGATAAATGGCAACATTGTTTTGCACACACGTCCTCTCACCCTAAACGCATATACCGTCTCCGTACCGTCGTGGGTAAAAAACCTAATTAAAGTGTTGGTAAACCTTTGTAGGTACAGATGAAATAAAGAGAAAATAATTATCCTGAAAACTAAATTGAAGTTATTTTCATTTACAGACAACAATACGACCAATACCCAAATGAAAACACTGGCAACACGAGTATAATCCATTAGAGTATTTTGGAACTATCAAAATAAATCCTAGCATTGAAATTGAAAAGTGTTTTTTCAAACAAATTAAATAGTTGTGATAGGTCAACTATAAGTAAGTACATAGGTTTTTTTCGATCAACAGAAACTGAGTAGGGGAGGTAAGCCTAAAACGGGTAGCCCGCCTAAAACGGGTATGCTTTTAAAATTGCGCACCGTTATTGCTAATTAGAATGTGTGCGTGCAGTGCGCGAACCCTGCCGCTCGCCAATCACAGGGAGTCGGCGCGCTTCTCTGGCGGACACGAGTTCACGGTAAGATAAGAAAGAAGTTTTTTGCTATTTCCACTAAAAAAAATGGAGTTACATTACTTTTGAATACTCGAAAATGGTTTACAATATGTTCTTACTAGTTTTGTGTTATTATTTTGCAATAAATCGACGTTTTATTTGTGTAATAGGTTGGCGTTTATTATTTAGGTTTTAAGGATATGAGTCGATTGAAAAAAATACATGCTTGTGGGCAAAAAGGGTAGGGGTAAAGCGGGTGCCCGTTTTGCCCATACCCGATTTGCCTTGTATAATTTCATTGACTGCTTATTAGTTCTTTTATTTTTGCAGATGGTTAATAAATGCATAAGAAATACTGCAAATGCATCGTGGGATGAGGGAGTTATGAAGCTTGCGATAGAAGAAGCTCTCAAAACTTCCGTCAATGGTGCAGCAAAAAAATATTGCATCAACTTTTCGACTTTACAGATACATGTAAAGAAAGGATGTCAAAAAAATCTAGGAAGATTCACAACAGTTTTTACAGCAGCTCAAGAATCAGAGCTAGTTGAGTATCTATTTCATATGGATTATCTGTTTACGTTGCCAACTCATTACGTTGTCTACAAAGTGCCGTAACCATTCCAAGAATACTGGTCCATTGATCCAACCATTATCACTGCAAGTAGCTGATGATCCTGGTGGAGCTCCATCTGAGTTATGATTGTTAAGAAACAGTTTTAGTCATTGATTGACGTTGACCTAATGTAATTCAGCCCCTACCCGCTTTGCCCAAAAGCCCTACCTGCTTTAGGCCCCCCCTACGGGCAAAACGGGTAATTCGAATGGTAAAGATTTTTGTTATTTTTTTATTCTTAATGTACAAAACTACTAAATATGTCATTTATTTTATAGTCCTTGATAACTAAACATTTCAAAATGTACAAATAAATGTTCAATTTGTATCTATAAACTGTTTTTATTTATCATCAACCTTAGCTTACCCGTTTTGGGCTACTCTCCCCTAAACTATTGGATATTATACTAAATTTGGTTGAATTTTCAATGCAGACTGGAATAGAATAGAATAGAATTTATTGTAATATATAATTTATTGTATAATATGTGCAAGGTCTTAAAATAACAGGTAGATCTGCATGTTTTGCCATTTATGGCGTACAAAACAACATATTTTAGGCTTATTACCATAAAAAAATACAAATTTGAGTCTACACAGCAAACTATTAATAACTTCATCCTAATGCTAATTAAAAAATAAAATATTGTTTTTACAGATTTGGGGGTCAAATTGTGAAAATATCGTAATTATAGGAATCGGAAAGGAATTATGAAATACAAAGTTGTAATGACGTTTCCACTTTGTATATAGATCCTAATAATTATTTCGAAAACAAAAACCCTCGAGCTTTCACTCAACAGTATAAAAACGAGAGAAAAGAATTGATGTCACAAAAAAAATAAACATTTTTCGTTGATGAAGGTTAAATTTTATGTAAAGCATCGACAAAATAAATAGGATACAGAAACACGAGATTCTGTAATGGATAACAGTTCCCCTGTATGTGTATGTAAATTGGAGTGACAGGGGAGTGATCAATGTATTTTTTTACGTCGGCAGCATTAAATTGTGAAAATGTTGACGATTGAATCGGGAATGAAAATAAAATTTTTCATATATTTTTTTAATTGGAATCTGTGGAAATCCTGGCGTGTATATGCGAGATTATCAGACGCTGTGGACAAATAAACCAATCAAATACGTTTGTAAGTGATTTAAAAATAATATTGGTTGCGTATATTGCTCACGTTATAGAAACTAGAAGCTATATTACGGTTTAATACATTTATATTACAACTAGCTGCGACCCACGGTTTTACCCGCGTAAATGTCGATAGCGCGGGAATATGGGGATAAAAAGTAGCCTATATGTTAATCTAGGGTGTCAGCTACCTTCATACAAAATTTTATCAAAATTGGTCCAGCCGTTTGAGCGTGAAGAACTAACAAACATAATAAACACAGACACACTCACAAATTTTCGCCTTTATAATATTAATAATATGATATAGGAGTATTATGCAATTATAGTAAATAAAATAAAATAGAGTTTTATTTGTTGCTGTTCGAATCATAAAAAAATATAAAATTCAGATAATTTATTTCAATTAGGCACATTAAAAAAATTTAATTGATTCTAGTTTCACATCCAAAAGGTAGTTTAGATATGAAATCATGAAATCTTGTATCATCGATCCAAAGTGTGACCGCGCAAGAGCAGTTTGCAACTAACTGGTACTATAGCATATGGCGGTATGGTGGTATATGGTGGTTTTCTGATATATTACAGAGGTATGAGGAACAGGGTGTAAAGTTTACTCATACTCTATAGAAAAGGGAGGATCCTTCGACAACTGCTATAACTGGGCAACTGCCCGATGATTCTAGTTGGGCCGTTGTATAAATGCTAGTTGCTCGGTAAACTCTGCTTGCGAGATGCAGGATTTTGCGTGACGTCAGTATAACGCGTTGTTCGCATGTGGCGTTGTAGATACCGCTACAATATTATATGGTGTGCCTGTTAGACTGTGCTAAATAAATGGATTTGCTTTCTTTTCTATCTTTCTTTGTATTATGCCTCTTAACTAAAGTGATTAATGTGTAATACGGTCATTGGATTGGTCTGTTTAGTTTAACTTAATTACACCAACACTGCTGAAAAGTACATATCCGCGACTCTTAATAAAATCATTTGACTATGTATTAAAGCTGGTTATACTTAAATATATTCAGAATTCCTTTCAAAGATATTGAATACACATTTTTGGATTCATAAAATTACCTTTTTTGACTGACAGTTTAATATTACGCATAGTTTACTCGGGGAAAAATATAAAAATTAATAAATACGTACCTAAATTCCTTACCCATAACCTCACAACGAAAACTACGAAACATAATAAATAAAATGTTCTACTTACGTATTAACTATGAAATTCCAGTCTTTAAATAATAAGGCCCGTTGAATAACCATGTTAAATTAAATTCCATCGCAAAAGGGAAGGTATTCTCATAGGTCCTTTTTTATTCAAGCCCAATAAGATCCTGAGGCCAGGGGAAATGGCCTTTCAAAATATGCCCGGGTTAGCTGGCGTTGATATCGGTGAGATATGGATATCTCGTCTTCGATATCGATACTAAATCGAGATTTTTTGATATTGAAATCTATCGGGTACCGACAACCCATGATTTATGATTCGGGAATTCCCAGTTCTAACGCTTCAAAACGGTAAAATAATTGTGTTTTTGGGTTGACCCTTTAAGCACTTTGATATTTCGTAAAGGGGAGGTTTTTCTATTTTATTTATTAACTAGCTGCGCCCCGCCGTTCCACCCGCATAAATGTCGATCCCGTGGGAATATCGGGATAAAAAGTAGCCTATATGTTAATCCAGGGTATCAGCTACCTCCATACAAAATGTTATCAAAATTGATCCAGCCGTTTAAGCGTGAAGAAGTAACAAACATATAAACACACACACACTCACAAACTTTCGCCTTTATAATAATATAGTATGATATACCTACTTAGAGAGTGACCACACCTGTCGGGACCATTTATAAATATTATGTTTATATTAAGAGCGTTTACGCCATACGGCATTTCATACAAACTTTCAAGCCCTTATTTTAAAAATTAATGAGCCGATTTTAATTAAACTTCATACGCATAAGCAGGATACAAAGGTCTAAAAAGTTGGTAGAGAACATGTTCCAAATGTCTTATTTAAAAAAAGATAATTGGAAATCTCACTTTCTATGGAAAATTTAAAATCGGTGTAATTTGGCTGTAACTCTATTTTCCGACAATGTTCTCTACTAACTTTTTAGACTTTTATATCCTGCTTATGCGTATGAAGTTTCATTAAAATCGGTTCATTCATTTCGAAAAATAAGGGCTTGAAAGTTTGTATGAAATGCCGTACGGCGTAAATGCTCTTAAGGTGAATGGATAGTGGTAGACCGCTAAATTTAAATTTTCTTACGTCACGACTACCCCTCAACTACCCCTTCACCTTAACATCTAGAATTAGGTATTGTATTGTATTAGGTGTTGTATTGTATTTATATTTCACGTATACCGCAACGGTTGACGTCATCACGATAACTGTTGTTGCTGAAAACCAGCGCAGGGGCTCTGTCTGTGGTTTATCAGTGGAAATTTGTTAATAGCCTTTAAATGCACGTTTAAGAACACTGTTTATATTAGCTGCAAGGGCCCTCGCCCACGGCGACTATTTGTAGCGATACTGTCGCGCGTTTCGTAAACGCACGACAGCTTCGCTACTAACGCGCGTTAGTCGCATTTGCAACGCGCTACAGAAGCGATGCCAACGCGCTACTAACGGGCTGCAGCATCGCGACTGAAACATCTAACATCGGGGAGAGAATGGAGGGAGGGTGGCGCGTGAGTGGAAATGCTTCGGCTGCTTACGTAAAAGCAGCACCAAAGACAACGAGACTGATGTTGCCTCAACGGAGTCAATCTTGCAACTGCGAAGAAGAAGAAGAAGCGTGACAGTATCGCGTTTGCATCGCGACTGTATCGATGCGAACGAGCGACAGCATCGCTACTGCATCGCAACAAAAAGTCGCCGTGGGTGAGGGGCCAAAGTACCCCGAATAGAATAAAATAAAATAGGGTCATAGCATTATGCTTCGTGATGCCCGTTTTGAGTGGACATGACGCATATTTTCCCCCAACTTGTTCTTTTTGTGTTTGAGTTTTTACCGCAAATAGGTAATCGCACTTTCTATCCGTCTTTCTTTTCTTTACTTATCGACGCGAAATCAGGTTGAGCCGGTCAGAAATAGCTTTATTTCCATGCCAATAAAAGCGGAAAAGACGTCGTTCACCTAGTTTCCGTGCCGACGGCGACGACGCGACTCGACACCGCTTCGAACTTAAAGGTCTCTGCACACAGCGGGCGCGGCGCGGCGGGACGGGACGGCGGCGGCGCCGCGACGCTGAGCAGTTGTAATGTACTAGATATTACTGACGACGCCACACAGAGCCGTCCCGCTCGGCACGACGGTAACCGTCGCGCCACGCCGCCGCCGCGCCGAGCGCGAATACAAGTCAGAAGCGGCGGGGCGGGGCGTGAACACGTCGCGTCGGACGAGACGGAGCGTGAATGAGATTTTGTATTGCTTTACAAAAATGGATGTCGAAAAACTAATCGAATTTGTTAGTGCTCACGTATGTTTGTACGATTTGAGCCCTAGGCAGTATAAAAACACTGTTCATGGGCGCGGCGGGATGGGACGTGATCGCGCCCGCAGTGTGAACGATGCCGTCGCGCCAGAGCGCCGCGTCGCTGCCCCGCCACGACGCGCCCCGCCACGCCACGCCGGCTGTGTGCAGAGACCTTAATGCGACAAGTATGGTGATACGTCATCGACTCAAGCCGATGCCAAGTTGGTCTGTGGACACTTCCATACTATTATGGAAGTGTATTAACTTTAATCTTTACTAATAATAAAGCTGAAGTGATTGTTTGTTTGAAAGCGCTAATCTCTGGAACTACCAATCGAGTTTGAAAAATTATTTTAGCGCTAGCTTCCGCCCGCGGCTTCGTCCGCGAGGTATGTCGATAAAAATTATCCTATGTCCTTCCCTGGGATGCAATCTATCTCTCTGCCAATTTTTATTTAAATCCGTTCAGTGGTTTAGGCGTGAAAATGGTAACATACAGACAGATAGACAGAGTTACTTTCGAATTTATAATATTATAGTAAGTATATCTTTTCGAGCAAGGTACCTACAGGTAATGTCTGTATGAATACTTTAAATCAGAAGCAGTTTATTAAAATCCAAAATTTTTCTTAAGTTTCCCGTATGACATTACTTCCCAGAGTTCGATCCTTATCTACGACACTACCGAATGAAGTAATAATACAGTGTTTTTTTTTTCAAAATCAACGGGTTCGATTCCTGGCCAGAAATATTGATTTAAAAAAATCCAATGATGCAGTTTTAATTTTCATCAAAATCGAGCCCGTGACTCCTTTGAGTACTTTTCGCTATTACTCATAGTTTCGGATTTGGCCATAGACGCTCACTTAGAAAATTCATTCCTGTATAGGTAGTATATGTATATAGTATTTTATAGCGCAATTCTTGAGGAAGGTTATATATATACAACATCACGCTAAGGCCCTTAGCCGAGGAGCCGAGCAAATAGAAAAAAAGTCAGAAAGAACGCTAAGCGAAAAGTAGCGCGGGCAGACGATGCCATGCGAGGCGGTGCGGTGGCCAGCGGGATTGTCCGAAACCAGCGGGATTGTCCGAAAGGGTTACCGCTGGCCCGGAACATAAAGGGCTAAGGAAGGAACACGGGTGGGTTTTAGTCAGTAAGAGTCTGACACTCCCTTCCGCTCCACCCAGAGTGGGAGGAGTCATTTGATGATTTTCCATCCAAAAAAAAAAAAAGGCGGTGCGGTGGGCCGGGGGAACCAGAAATTGTAAAGGTACAATTCAACAGCGGAAGCTAGTATAAAATATTTTTATAAAATCTAAATATTTTATTTCGCATAAACCTACATGGGCACTTATGAAACGTCAGAAGCTAGGTGCACGGTTCCAATTGGTCATTTCCTATGGAAAAGAGCCGGCAAGAAACTCCACGGTTACTGTTTTAAAAATAATAGGCTTTTACAATGTTTTTCGTAAGGAACACTCCATGGAGCGACTCGTTGTCCAGGGACAAGTGGAGGGCAAGCGGTCACGCGGTCGGTCACCCACGCCTTGGACAGACCTTAACAAAGCGTCAACACAAACCTCCATAGTTCAGAGTTTCCGAGACGCTGAAGACCGGGAGGAGCATCGCGAGGGCTGCTTTGGCCAAAGAAAATGCAGAGTCATCAACCACGACCACTCTGTCAAGAGTGAACGACTAAGGAAGGGTAATTACGACATACAAGGAGTTAATAGGTAAGGGAGGACAGTGTAGGCCTGTTGTCTAACTTTTTTTTTTAAACCTTGCCCCACTCTTGGAATTTTTCCTGTATTATGGGTGCGCTTACAAACATTTAAACTCACACACACAAATAGCCCGACCCGGAACAACTACTTGTAGGTCATACAAATATTTGTTCCGTGCGGGAATCGAAGCCGCGACACGCAGCGCAGCTGTCAATCGCTTAACCACTGCGCCATCCGTGCCGTCATACCGTCAACTCTATCTTCTTGACATTATCGATGTTAACATTTCACAAAAAAAAAAAAACTACCTTCTCCACAACAAAATAAATAATACAATTTTTCTTTTACACACACAATCGACTAAAAGGTCTGAGTATGACTTAAATCAAACATGATAAGATATGAGTACATCCGTAAAAAGGTTTTTCGATTCTCAATATTCTTCACAAAAATAATGCTTGTTTGAAAATCTTTTCGCTGTAGTTTATTTTCGTTAACCTTTTGTTGAAAATAAAGACACAGAGATATTGTTTATTGTGAGTCGTTAAAAGGGCAATAAGCGTAGTAATAATAAATTACTTTCCAAATCGGTCGCATCTCGGCGTTGAGCCAATAAATGACAATTGATTTTATGTTACATGCCGGAGCACACGTTGCGTTGAGGCGGCGGAGCGGCGCCGGGTGTCGCAGCGTCGTCTTACATTATCTGTGGCATGTCACACGATGAGCTGCGGCGCCACACCGGACTTGCAACCACCGAGACGAGGCGGGGAGGGGTGAATGCGTTGCGACGTCGGAGCGGCACCGCTCAGTTGTTTATCATCATCATCATCATTTCAGCCGAAAGACGTCCACTGCTGGACATAGGCCTCCCCCAAAAGGGAGGGGGGGGGGGGGGGGGGTTCGCCATAATCGCCACGCTTGGCAGGCGGGTTTGCGATCGCAGTATGGTGTGGTGGTGGAATTCATAGAGAACGCTGCTGCCCATTCTCCGGTACGCCCCTTAGTCGCCTTTTACGACACCCACGGGAAGTATGGGGTGGTGGTATTCTTTTATTCTATTCTTTTACCACACAGACAGTCAGTTGTTTATGCGCCAAGAAAGGGCACACGATCCATGTTTATTAATATTGGCCTAAGTGTGAGTTTTTTCGACTCACGTTCGATTGTGAGCTCGTTAGAATTTTGTATGGGAAATTGGGTTTCTCCTAGTGACCACCAGGTGGCGCTATAACTTTTTCCCTTATAAAATTCTCTCACACTTAAGCCTCAGACTGTTCAACGCTGCTGGGGAGCTGGCGGCACCTCTGCGAAATATTTGCGGTGCGGCGCCTCAACGCATCGTGTGCTCCGGCACTAATGCGGTTGGGCCATGGCCATCGCAGTGGGTTGCCGGTATGATTGTAACTATCACCCCAAAGACGCCTTCTTTCTTAATAAGTATCCGTATTCGTGTCTGGTGGGCAACTGCCAGACGATTGATGTCGGGATATAGCATATAATATGCTAGTTGCGCGGTGAACTCTGCTTGCGCGATGCAGGATTTTGCGTGACGTCAGTATGATGAGCAGTTCGCATGTGGTGGGTTATTTGGGGCGTTACGGCATGTCCTGTTCTTCCGTGCACTTCACCTATTAGCTGCCATCTGGGATTCCTAGCCATGATCATTAACACTCATAAATTAGTTCCACCTAAATGTGTATTTGTATGAAAATCTAGGAATCTGAATTTTACCCACTTCTGTATTCTTCTTCTTCTGACTTCTGGATTGATGTCAATGTCAGCTATCGATTTATATAGGTTTTATACGTGGTCGCCATTTTGAAAAAACAAAATGGCGGCCAGGTAGGTATGCAATGGACCTTCAAATAAATATAAAATTCCATACCAGTACCATGCAGTTGGTCTGATGATGGAGCTGGAAGGAGGGCGAAGGAATTCTTAAATGGCTAGACACTATTAAACCTATCTAGCTTGGGCTTATTAGATTTGTCACGAGTCCTATTATTTTTTTAGGAGCACTTAAAAGAAAAGATAAAGCGTGTTTTTAGCAACCATGAGAATTTTTCACATTACCTATCTTCATTTTCATAATCATAATCATAAAGTTTATTTGTGAAACATAGGTATACAATCACACTAATATTCTTAAGGCGAAAGATTGTGAGTGTGTGTGTGTTTATATGTTTGTTATGGAAACTTCTGCTAAATTAAAAAAATTAAAAATCCGACTGCAGTGAAAAACTGAAAAGCTAAAAACAAGCCCATTTTAAATTAAATAAAAGTTGGAAGCAGGCGGGACCCATTTGAATTTGAAAATATAATAAAAATGATATGGGTTCCGTCTGCTTCCAACTTTTATTTAATTTAAAATGGGCTTGTTTTGAGCTTTTCAGTTTTTTACTACAGTCGGGTTTTTTATTTTTTTAAATAACTTTTTTATTTCCAGCTTTTTAGTTTACAAAATAATTGTGAAAGATTTCGCAGACGATTTAGTTCTTGGTACGTGTTTTTTACGATTTGTCAGTTCGAATTACTTTTAACCGTATAAGTTGTTTATATTTTTGTAATCACCTTTTAAAACCCTTTATTTTGATACCCCACTCGATAGGTTTTGAGAAAAAAAAATTTTTTTGAAGACATAATATTGTGCCAAAAATCGGCCATTTTAATTTTTTTTTTCAATTTTAATATACCCAGTGTCACTCTCACAATTAAGACAAATCTAACGGCACCTCTCAAGCTGAAATCGATCAAGCCGTTTAGGCTACAGAGTGTGCCAAAGAAATACATACATACATAATTATATACACTCGAAAAACATAACCCTCCTTCTGACGCAGTCTGGTAAATAGTACGCTATTTTCTGTCTTAAGACATACAAATATGGTAACAAGGAAAGTAAATATGCTAAAAAATGTCAATAATAAAAATAAATATTATAATATTCATAAAAATAATTACAGATGTGAAAATTTTAAATGCAGCATTAATATTATATCTTTATCGTTTAAAAACTCGTCTATTGTATTCATTCTTTTGTTTATTCTTGTATTCATTCTTTTTTTTTTTATCCTTTCTTATGTAATCCATGTGGCGACTGCGTGCCGGAAGACGTAGCGTTAGAAGGCCTCTCACAAGGTGGACCTATGACCTTGTGAAGGCCGCAGGAATCGGCTGGATCAGAATTCAGCAAGCACCGCCACTTCGACTTGCTTATGTGCTTCAGCAAGCCAGAACCGGTCGAAGTGGTGCTTGAGGCCTAGGTTCAATAGTGGACGTCTTTTTGCTGACATGATGTAGTTCATAAGTACTTGTAATACTGTCCATCTGTCATCATCATTATGTCCATCAATCAATCATCGGTCATAGGAATTTAAAAAGGACCTAAATTCTTTAATACTAGAAACTAAATCACAGTATGACGAAGAATAGAATATAAGAAAAACATTTTGCGAAGGCATTAAACTATTGCTCAGTAATTTATTATTTCCATTCAAAACCAGTTTTATCAATTACCTGCGTTCAAAGAAACCGACCAACTTCCACGGTACTCTTCATTTTGTTAAAGTTTTTAGAAAATTGAAAAAAAATATTATAATAGTGATTCCACGAATCAGTAGAGTTTTTAACGAAGATACCTAGGTACCTATATAATAAAATGTTTTCAGAGGAAGCCGCTCAAAAGAGTCTGTAGGTATTTTTTTTTTTTTTTTGTGAAAATATTATTGAATTGGAAACAAAAAGAAGCTGTAGGTACTTTTATTGTTGTCAATTTAGACTTTTATTGTTGGAATTGAAATTTGAAATTATAATTGTAATTGATTTAGGTACATAAATATTAGCAAAATAGGGACTTAAACTAGATGTAGGTAATAATAATTGGATTCCACCTGAACTAGGTATAAACCTGTATCTCAGGTATCTCACTCAAGTGCTTAAAGGCGGATACAGACATTGCGGGGCGTGCGCATTGCAGGCATGTGGAAACACATGCCTCACCACGAATACGAACGTCAACACATTGCGAATCATGCGATGAGCGCCGTGCGCTGCGCATGCCTCGCAGTGTCTATATCCGAGGGTTCTATGGCCGATATTATACAGGAAAAGTTTTTAACCAGTGCGCAAATTTTGACATAATAAACTTGAATATATTTTAATAAACACGTATTTTTTGTTTTGATATGTTTCAATAGTAAAAAATTAAGTTAACGCTTACGAGACTTGTTTACTCAGAATTTTATTTTATGGACGTCGCTTGCCAGTCCGTCGACCGGTCGCCCGATTCACGCCGCGCGTCGACCGGTCGCCTGACGCGCCAGCTGCTATCAGAAGTACTCACGCGCGCGCGGACGGCGGATTATTGACCCCAGTTTAGCGCTACAATTTTTTAAGTTTAGACTGTGTAAAGTTATTTGTAAACGTAATTTTTCGTAAATTCCAATTTATCCTTCATACTTTCATGGGCTTAGGACCATCAAAATGCAAAAAATAAATCATAATAAGTAAGAAAGTAATACGTTTTAGTCCATTCAAAATAAAACATTTAGGTATGATAGGTACTTACACATGATACAATTTGCGTCAATGTCTAATCAAAGAGAACCTAAGACACTAAGATTGTTTATAATTTCTTCTTACCTCTACATTTTATTAATCACAATAATTTTAGGTATTGTTCGAAGTGACCTCCTTTTTCAAGGCATAAACGTGCACGTTTAAATAAGTAAGCATTTAGTTTGTTTAGGACACTAACACCACTTTTTACTTCATTGAAAGCGTTAATTATTTTTTCTTTCAAGTCATCTAGGCTCTGAGCCTCTTCTACATACACACGGCATTTCACTTGTTTCCATACACCTTGGTTTGCTGCTAAAATTGTCCTCTCATTAGGGACCGTGGGATTGAGGATCCTTTGGGCTCGCATACGAGGTACGCTCTCCCTTTCGTATCTTCTTCGTGCTGCTCGTAAATTTTCATTGCTTAACAAATTCACTCGCACCATTTCATAATACTCGCGGTGAGTAAAATGAGACATTGTCACTACGCTAGTCTAGTACGCGACTACGCGGCACGCGCGCAGGTACGGCGAAGGGACATCCGACCTCCGCTTCCGCAAGTGACGTACTGCATGTGCATGCGTTTTGTTTATCAAACGCCGGCGCCGCGCCGCATGCCCCCGCACCCCCGTCTCGTGCGCTGGGCGTCCAGCGGCCGGCGGGCGGCCTTCGTGTTTTCATTCATGCTCATTCATAGTATTACTATTAAATTATATCCATGTCTTGCTTATTTCAAATTGGGACAAAGTGGAAAAATGAAAAAAAAAAAAGTCATAAACTAAAAATGGAAATGTGTTCTATTGCTTACACTAAGCCACCAAAAAAAATTTGCGCACTGGTTAAAAACTTTTCCTGTATATACTAGCTCATGCCATAATTAAAAATATCAGCCAGTCCGCAATAGTAGCGGGGTTGACTGGCTAGACAGTGCTGGACATACAGTTAATTGGACGTATTTATGCAAAAGGGAACCAACCCACAAGTAGGTCAAAATTGAGTTAAGTATACAGAAACCTTTTAAAATGCACCTTCTATCGGCCCTGTAAAGATCATAGTTGTCTGATTACTCTTTCATATCAAAACATTATGTCGACAAGGATACCAACTCATATATTAGCAGTTTCCGAATAAAATAAAAAGACCCATGCTGTATGGTAATGCTAAAAACTGCAAATCTTTTTGGTTATATTGTTTGTCAAAGAACCATGTCACATGGTTCCGCATAAAACATATTTATATGATTTAACAAAAGAGATCATGCGGTTTGGTTTCAGTTTGCATAATAAAATTGCCGTTAGCCTATGCTTTGACAAAGAACCATGTCACATGGTTCCACATAAAGCATATTTATTTTAATTTACAAAAGAGATCATGCGGTTTGGTTCCAATTTGCATAATAAAATTGCCGTTAGTCTATTAGATTCATATCACATGGTTCCTTATTAATATTATTCGCACGTACTTATGCAAAAGGGAACCCATCCACACAATGACAGTTTCGAGATAAAACATTTTTAACAGAATAATGTGAAGAAAGTAAAGTGTTCATAATATTATAATAGGATTACTTTGCAATATAGTGTAAGATACTGCATTTTATGAATCAATGTGAAAAAAAAGGGTTTTATGTTAAAAGATTTTTTTTTTAAATAAATTATCTCTTGTTCCTTGTTGCAAAAAGCCTTATATTTGGGTTGGTTCTTTGTTAAAATGTATAAGCATTTGAATATCATTGGTAAAAATAACAAAAACTCAGGTTTTTTAAGGGAATTTTATTGAAAAATCACTTAGATACCTCAATACCTATATAATCGGCTCAACTGGCTCCAAATGGAGCGAGTTGAGAATCAATCAGTCAATCATGTTTATTGTGGATCATATGTACAGAAATAGATACAGGTGTTAGGAATTACAGTGATGTTGATCAGCTATGTCCCGCGTTTTGGGCATACATGAGAAACCGGATGGGTCAAAATTTTTAGCTTGAGAAAGCTAAGTACTAATTTTATTACTATTTTCACTCATCTGGTTCATCTACCTCGAAATCAGGTTGCCCTGAAAAACCTTCCTGATCATCATCAAATCTCCCACAAGATTAATATAAAAGCCATGGGAGTCTTTAGGAATGAGGTGCAGAAGGCTCTTCAGGTCCTTTAACATAGCCTTAGGAACAGGCTTTCCGTTTGGCCAAAGAGGTTCCATTACCTCTCTCGTAAGAACAAAAGTTGGCCTACCGCGTAATGTTTTTTGAATGTTAACCATTTTATAATCCTCGGTCAAATTAGACCTCAAAAACATTGTGGAAATTTCCTCCTTTTTGAGCTTTTTTCCCTTGTGTCAAGCCAAGACACTTTATGACCATGCAGGCTCTCTAAAACATGCTTGATTATACAAGAGCCTACCTCTTGAGCACCGCGGCCTGCTTCACCTTCTACCCACACATTACAATGAGCTTCATCATTGCTCCCGGTGTGTATACCTAAATTGTATACCCCAAGTTGTCTTTGGGTAGAAGGTAAAGCAGGCCGCGGTGCTCAAGAGGAAGGCTGTTGTCTAATCAAGTATATTTTAAAGAGCATTGGGAGCAACGTGAAACGCCCAATCCTGTGGAGGGATTCATGGTGTGAACAAAACCGTAATATAAAATTGGTTTTGATGCTAAAAGCTGTACCTTATACAATTTGTAGAATCGGGACACAGCTTTCTTCCAAACGAAAATGATTTCGGAAAAATTGAATCTTCCTTAAAAAAACAACATGTTATATACACACCTGATGATGACAATCATGTAACGTAACGTAATCAGCCTATAACGTTCCCACTGCTGGGACACAGGCCTCCTCTTAGTGAGAGGGAGTGGACTGCAATCCACCACGCGGGCCCAGTGCGGCTTGGTAGAAGTCACATGTCTTCGAATTTTTGGTTCTGGGACATGCCGGTTTCCTCACGATGTTTTCCTTCACCGTTTTGAAAGCAGTGGTGATGGAATAATTTACACAAAGTAAAGCACCTGTCTGGGACTTGTACTATTTATTCTGTGGTCTGGGTTCGAACCTACGACCTACAACTCGTAAGTCGCGGCTGTTACCACTGGGCCACCACTGCTCCCTATCCTGTCTTCATTGAAGCTGGAAAAAAACATAACAAATAGGAAGAAAACTGTATTTGGTCTTAAAGTGTTTTGGCTTAATACAAAGGAAATAATGCTCAAAAAGGACGAAATGTTCACAATTTTTATGCGGTCTAATTTGACCGAGGATTATAAAATGGTTAACATTAAAAAAAAATTACGCGGTAGGCCAACTTTTGTTCTTAGGAGGGAGGTAATGGAACCTCTTTAGCCAAACGTGAAGCCTGTTCCTGAGGCTAAGGTAAAAGGCCTGAAGAGCCTTCTGCACCTCATTCTTTAAGATTCCCATGCCATTTATATTAATCTTGTAGGAGACGATAGAATTAAGGATGATCTGGAAGGTTTTTCAGGGCAACCTGATTTCGAGGTAGATGAACCAGATGAACGAAAATAATAAAATTAATAGCTTTCACAAGCTACAAATGTTGACCAATCTGGTTCCTCAACTCGCTCCATCTGGAGCGAGTTCAGCCGATTATGTAAGTATTTAGGTATCCAAGTAATTTTTCAATAAACTTTCCTTAAAAAACCTGAGTTTTTGTTATTTTCACCAATAATATTCATATGTTTATGTATTGTAACAAGGAACCAACCCACATTTTAGGGTTTTTGCAACAAGGAACCAGAGATAATTTATTAAAAAAAAGACACTTTTTACATAAAAAACGCTTTTTTTTATACATAGATTCATAAAATGCAGTCTCTTACACAATACTGCAAAAAAAACCTATTATAATTATGAACAGTTTACTTTCTTTACAACATTTTGTTAAAAATCGTTTTATCTTGAAACTTTCAATGTGTGGGTTGGTTCCCTTTTGCATAAGTACGTCCAATTGTCGCCTTAGTTTCTACCAATTAGGTACATACTTCTTGAAATCTTAAATGAAACAGCATAGTACACAAATATGCAGTATTTTTTATTTTATTAAGAGGAAAATATAAAACTGAAAATTATTCTTAGTAACCTACTTATTTATATTAATGTGAGCATTGCGTTTGAGCATCTTTCGCTAGATTAGCAAAAAGTTGGAATTATTTTTTGTCTTGCCACGATCGACTGGACTAATAGTCGACCGATTGGCTACCCCTGGTATAGATCATAGATGTTTGAGTATAAATTAATACAACAAAAGTAATTTTATACTCACGAGCAATGAATTCGGATCGGTCACGAAATCCTTTATCGTCTCTAAAACTATATGCTGTTTTAAAACTGTTTTTATTAATTTAATCAAGATAGCATAGCATGGCTTACCTAGTGAAATTAAAACTGTTTTATAGTGCTCTAAACTTCTTTCTTTAAATGGATCAATAAAAAAACAGTTCTTAATATAGCCTGTTTTTGCAGTTTTAGAGGATCGACTGACTGAACCGGATTTACCTACCTACTCGCGTTTCCTACTTGTAAGAGTTCTTTGTGAATGGTTTTTAAGGAAAAACTAATAAGGTACTTGCTTGTATTCTAAATAATAATTATAAGAATAGCATAATGTTTCCACTGCTGGGACACTGGCCTCCTCTCTGTGAAAGGGAGTGGGCCATAATCCACCTCGCGAGCCCAGTACGAGTTACTGGATGTAACAATGGTCTTCCAAATTTTGAGAAATAAAAAATTATCAAAAATTTCTAATTACATTTGTTATTAAAAGATTGTTTTGTTTTTTAAATTTTTACTATCCCAAAACCTGTATAAATGATTTATTAATAATATTTGGTTTGAATCAAAAATAATATATTATTCATTTTATTTATTTATTATTTATTTATTTCGAACACAAATGATTCATATTGTTGTTAGTAACACTTATAAAACTACATACGTTAGTAACATTATATATTTATGTATTGTAAATAATGTGTAATGTATTTTCTGTCGTTAGGAGTATTACCCCCTATTATTATTATTTATTCAGAGAAAGGTAACCAATTTATTTAACCTAATGCTTACATAATTCGTTTTCCCAAACACAAAGTAACATACAGTCAATTGCCCTGAGTCACTCCACTTTAGTCAAATGTGTTTGTAAATGAACCTTCCAACTCCAATTATTCTTTTGACACCCCTACAATTTAAGCCACAAAAAAGCAATAACGCCACCCTAAATCTCAATACAGAAACATATGAGACCTTTGATATATGATCGTAGTAAATAATATATTACCTAAAAAATCGTTTCGGAAAACAGAAAAAAAAAGGGAAATCCCACTGATTTCATTATGTTAGAAAAAGGAAGCGCTGTGTGCCCGTCGCCCGGTATATTAGAAAAGTTGGTAAAATGTACCGCTTCGACTATAGGGTTGGCAACGGTTCCTGTTTGCAATTTCAAGGAAACAATTTGAATTTTTCGTGTAATTTGTCTGAAAGGGAGTTCGTTCGACGTCGTCAGTAATTACTCGGAAATGTCTTTGTGTAATACTGCCTCGATAACTTTTTCTTTTTTGCATCAATTTGCTGAGTATCTCTTTCGTGACGTATCTTGATGGGCGTCGTCATGATTATAAGGGTCAATTAGTTCAATTGTAAGGGTTTCTTTAAGCGCAACGTCTGACTTTTTTTATTTGATTAGAATAGATTCTATAAAAGAAATTGTGGGCTCTTTTTTGAACGAATTTGGCAGAACTCAGAACTGCAGATTCTTTCCGTGACAGCCCTAAACTGAGGTTGGCACGAACCGAATAATATGAGTATTGTTACATTCCTCTAAATACAAAATACAAATTTGTGTGTTCACGAATAAAAAATGTCCTAAAATAACTGCCAACAGAAAAACGTTTGTAAAACAACTATAGGCGTTACCAACACAGTTTTTCTCAGTTTTCATATTGCTTTTTTTTAGATAAACCTACATTTGTGTTGTTTTTAATTTATTTTCAAATAAACCTGCATGTAGATGGCAACTGGGATTGTGTTCATTCCATTTTCAGAGGTACTTAGTATCTACACAAAGTGTCAAAGCAAATTGTCATTATTTATTTAGTTTTGCGAATAATTTCGGTTATCGAATTCGAGTAAATTTTGATCCTATTTGTATAAAAGGCTTCGTTTCAATAAAGGACAAAGTTTTGCTTACAAATATCAGTAACAGTTTTCCAATTTCGTTTGTGTACAAAAAGGCCTTTAACATTTTCTGAATTGTTTTTGAACACACCAGAATATAAAAGAAAATGTCACAGCCTTTATTTATACGTTGGCAAAATCTAACTGACGTTTGGCAAGAGTGATTGTCATTTTCTGTTACAATAAGGAAAAACTAAAAGGCGTTTACATGTGTATGTTTATATACCTACGTGACGTGACATGGATGATGCGCGAGAAAAATAAAGACAAAAGAAATAACTACTCAAATGCTTTTACTATTAAAAAACTTAGTCGTAGATCATGCGTTTCAAAAGTCCATTTGGTAACAACTATGTACTTATAGGACTACAAAGGTTGTCTGCAAAGTCAGTAAAATAACTCTGGTTGCTTTCTAACGGTCAAGCGAATTTAAAATCAGCTGTCAAGTTTTTGTATTAGGTTTTTGTTTTGAGAACCATTGATATTATAGGCACGTTCATAAACATTTTATTTAGACAAATTTCATTCTGTTGCAGTAGGCATTCTAATATTTTAATTTAATTTTATGTAAATATGGGTTTTGCCTGAATTAAATAAATTTTATTTTATTTTTAATTTTATAAACGTAGCAAAAACAACGTTATTTTTAGTTATGCGAAACCTGAATATATGTAGTTTGTTCAGAGTAAGTAACTGAATCAATTCCAATAATTTTTACCCCATGTTATATTTTGTCCCAAAAATATTTAGAAAAGGTTAAAAGTTGGACACCGAGCGACACTAAGTAGGTTATCCAATCTCCGCGCCAAACGGATAGGTACTTATGTACTATTATCAATGAGCGCAAGACGGCGAGGCGCGAGCGGCGCAGGTGAGCATGTTTTAGTACGGACAAACAGGTAACTTAACAAGCTTATAACTTTGTGATTTTTATGATACAGTTTTGAAATTTTGTACATAGATTCTTAACATAAAAATATTGGACACGTGTTTCGGGTTTCGCATATAATAAAAATAATGTTGTATAACGTTGTATCATTTTAACACAATATTCCCCACTATAGGTACTCGTAACAGCAGCTAACTACAAAATGGATGCAAATGATGTTTTTACATGGATTTTCTATATCCAAAAATCAAAAAGGACAATTTAGAAACTGTATTTCTTAGATTTGATAGATGTAACGCAAACTCTATTAGCATAAAAAATGATTATTCATCGAAATGTCGTAATTGGCGGATCATACCACTTGGTTAACGAATTGAGAGCCCTTTAAAGCAATTTATTGGCGAAGTGTACTGCTGCCAACTCTATTGGCTATTCACTAAATTGTTCATACGTCCAGACTTAAAGTGGTTCAACCTATTTAAAAGCACGCCAATGGAAATACTGCCCTTGTAATTTTCTTTTTAAGTTTTCCGTTTTGTTTAATTGCATGTTGTCAAACTTGTTATTAGCTGGTTTACAAAAGCTAATCTATAATTTTCGTAGTAATTTAAAAAGTAACATTATTTTGCTGTATAATGAACTTCGAACATTGAAATTAATCTTCATTCACTATAAAGAAAAATGTCAAACACAAAAACGGTCTGACTAAAACTTGAACCGATTTCAGTCTTTACAAGATTGAATTTTAAAAGTGGAACCCCTTCCTCAATGTCAAACGATCCACGTAATTTCAGCAAACTGGAAACTCCGTCCAAACAACATCCATTACGTAGTCAGCAGGAATGAACGAGCGGTAATCGCTTGAGAACCTGCAACGGATGCGGCACGTAGAGATGGAATGGTAGTTGCAAGAGTTTCTTAGTACGGGGGCGGACGTTCGTACCAGGCCGCGCGACGGGCAGATTTTTCACAGTACTTGTAGTTTGGGCTTCACAAATGGCGATTTCAGATAAAGCGATTATATCGTTTTCGCTTCATCAATTTTGTAAGTTGTTTTTCGACGAATGACAAGTGGAGTTGGAGTTTGTTTCGTGATGGGATTGTTCACGTTTTCCGTTGAAATCAATTGGTTTTGTCGGAGTTTTGTACCTGTCGTTTTGCTATTCTGTGTTTGGACGCCGACTATGCAATTAGGGAAATTCATTGTGATCGTGGTTCGCAAACGGCAAAAAGGCTTGCCAATGAATGGAATAAAACTATCTAAGCCCTTTTCCTAACCAAAGTGATTAAAAAGTACAACTTTCGCAAATTGGGTCAATGGGGGAAAATTTCAACTTGCAGATTCATTCCAAAAATCTATGGCAACGATTTCAGAGGGAATTAAAGTTTTAATCAAAACAAATGCCTTTATTTTCATTGAATTATTCTCAGATCAGATAATTTGACGAGGACACTGTTCTAAAAGACAGAAGTATCTGGTTAAACTAAGTTTGGGACTTCAAGACCAATCATTGTGGCGATTTTTGTGGGGCTTATGTCCAGCAGTGGACGTCTTACGACGTGACTGATACATACATACATAATCTGCCCATAATATTCCCACTGCTGGGACACGGGCCTCCTCTCTGTGAGAGGGAGTGGGCCGTAATCCACCACGCAGGCCCAGTGCGGTTTGGTAGATGTCACATGTCTTCGAATTTTTGGTTCTAGGACAAGCCGGTTTCCTCACTGTGTTTTCCTTCACCGTTTTGAGAGCAGTAGTGATGATATAATTTACATAAAGTAAAGCGCCTGTCTGGGTTCGAACCTACGACCTGCAACTCGTAAGTCGCGGCCGTCACCACTTGGCCACCACTGCTCCCCGTGACTGATTGACGTGAAATGACAAGGCTATAAAAAAAAACTCGACGAATGCATCTCCTTCTCTTTTTGAAGTCGGTTAAAAGAGATTTATTTTTATAATCACACTAATATTATAAAGGCGAAAGTTTGTGAGCCTGTGTGTGTTTATATGTTTGTTACTTCTTCACGCTCAAACGCCTGGACCAATTTTGATAAAATTTTGTATGGAGGTAGCTGATACCCTGGATTAACATATAGGCTACTTTTTATCCCGATATTCCCACGGGATCGACATTTACGCGGGTGAAACCGCGGGCACAGCTAGTAGTCAGTAATTCACAAGTCTCCAGTTTCCGAGCCCCCAAGTAACAATAGATTTTTATCTGTGACGGGTGCAGATGACGTAACACAGCTTTTTGTGACGAAATAAAAAATATCGCGACGCCTGAAAAGAAGGTTTTTTAACATTAATATTTTGTTCGTAGTTTAGTGTTACTGTGCCAATTTCCAGAGGCTGGGCAGGTTCTGGATTTAGCCAGAAACTCACTGAACATAATTGATATCATGGAATTACGTAATGTTAACATTTCATGATTTTTATAAATATTATTATTTATTCATCAATCAAGTAACATAATAGACTCATACGAGTACAATTGAATGATGCTCATCCGATACACAATCTTTTAAGAGCGTTTACGCCGTACGGCATTTTAAGGATTTTCATTTTTTTTCGGCATTTTTCCTAGTTAACTTTCAAGCCCTTGTTTTTCGAAATGAATGAACCGATTTTAATGAAACTTCATACGCATAAGCAGGTTACAAAGGTCTAAATAGTTAATAGAGAACATTTTCGAAAAATAGGTCACAGCCAAATTAGAACGGTTTTAAATTTTCCATAGACACAGAGATTTCCAGTTATCTTTTTTTAAATAAGACATTTCGAAAATGTTCTCTACTATCTTTTTAGACCTTTGTATCCTGCTTATGCGTATGAAGTTTCATTAAAATCGGTTCTTTCGTTTTGAAAAACAAGGGCTTGAAAGTTTGTATGAAATGCCGTACGGTGTAAACGCTCTTAACTAGTAAAACTATCATAGAGAATGTGGTTATATAGTCTTTGAAAACTATAAACCTAGTAACATCTAGCTTCCTTCCATCTCTATCTTTGGCACCGATAAACAGAAAAAACAAACAATTTCACCCAAAAACCGCGCATTTCTTCATGCTATGGCTTCGTGAGTTGACAAATATTCGTTTTCATTCCACATTTACAATTCAAAATGGTAGCTTTATGGTATTTTTGTCTTGATTTACGTGACACGATGTTAATGTTACGTAATGTCGTGATTTGCGAAGCACATCCAGTCATCCATATGGCTTGAGTTTACGTTAGGAGCTTTTGTGTCTTTGCCAAGAGATGTCGTTAGGGATGTTCAAGGTTTTGCAGGCTTTACTTGGTCGTAAGACAGACTGATCACTTTGTTGTGTCTTGACTGAGAAAAACTGTGTTCTTTTGGTGATAACAAAACAGGCATTTGAGATATTACAACTTTTTCGTAATCAATCTCCTTGCTTTTCCAAATGTAAAAGTAGGCGGACTTTATTCAAACTCGGATTCGCCCGCGTAAATGTCGATCCCGTGGGAATTTAGGGTTAAAAAGTAGCCTATATGTTAATCCAGGGTGTCAGCTACCTCTATCAAAATTTTATCAAAATTAGTCCAACCGTTTGAGCGTGAAGAAGTAACACACACACACTCACAAACTTTCGCCTTTATAATATTAGTGTGATAAACTATTTACAGGCGATTTTGAATTTTCAAGGGGTCGCGACCCTTTGTAAATTCAAAATCGCCTGTAGATAAATAGTTTATTTCATGAAGTTTTTTTCCATGAAGCTAGTTGCCCATTTCGAAGCGTAGCGTACCTATGGAGAAGAATGGGCAAGAAACTCCACGGACACTCTTTTAAATCATATTACTTTTCACACAACCAATTTTCTAAGTTAATAAATAGTCAGTCGCAGGTTCTGCCCAGCCTTTTCCCAACCACATCGGGGTCGGCTTCCAATCTAACCGGATGCAGCTGAATACCAGTATTTTACATCGAGCGAATGCAGTGCCCTGAACTCCGCGACATACTCCTTTATTCATAAACTTTGCTCAAAGTTAAGTAGTGATTAGCGACTGTTTAACCATACATTTTGACGTTTAAACGTCAATTAACTTTAATCATCGTTTATAAATACACCCCTTAGTAGGTATACAAAATGCGTTCTGTGAGACTTTTGAAAAATCCTAGGTAAAAAGTCGTAATTCGAGGTTTGGCTCTCGCCTATTCCCTCCTCCAATTTAAAAGATATTTCCTACACTAAATAAGAAGGATATAGCCTGTGTCCCTATGTTTTTTTTTTCATTAATAGTTGTCAAATTTGTTCATTAGGCCTCTGTTTGACAGTGACAGTTAAAATCGGCATTTTTTTTAGGATTCTAGTGCTTATAAAAATAATGTATCATCAAAAAGGAAAAAATAGGGACATGCAAGTAATTAATATTTATTATTCTGTAAAAAATCATTGCTTTATGGTCATTAACCAGATAGAAAACAGGCAAGAGCGTTTATTTTTATGGATAAATGACCACCCGCATTTCCTCATAATAAAATACTTAACGTTTTTTTAGAACATTAGGGTTAGGTTACCACATCTCCCCAATCGTGTTAGCATCATTCCCCGATTCATACGTTGCAAAAAATATTTCGACAATGTTCATTTCCTCGGAAAATAAGATATTTACTTTAGTTATTGTTCGAAGAAACTTCGTTTTTTCGCTTCCTTTGAGTGTTTTCTGCTGGTTAGAGTATTTTTTCATGAATTTATCGACACATGATATCATTGTTTATCTACCCTATTATTTTTTACTAGCTAAATGGGTATTCTTGGGATGAAATTTTGGCAGCATCAGTCAATAATGTAGAAGACAAAGCAGTTAGGGAAGCTATTAATAATGTTACGAGCTTCGGGTTCGTGACAATAAAAACTACCGATTTAATAACCAAAAAAATGACACTTTAATCAACAACACTAATAATAATTCAAACACGCAAATTATATATACAATTGCACTATAACTGATCGCTTTAAGTCGCACTTGAAGATCGCTTCGGATGTATTCGCTCGTATCGCTTATCTAACACTGTGTCGGTCGTGGCGCATCCTGGCCTTATAAAGAGCCGCAGATAGTTCTAGAACCTTCCATTGTAGAAACGTCTAGAATGTTCGAGTACATACCGGCCCCGATTAACCAGATGCCGATAGTTCGAGAAAGTTTTAAAAAGTTCTCGCATCGAAATTTCTAGAAGGGTCTTGACTACTAGTTCCGCTACTCGATACTAGATGGCGCTAGTGGTGACTAATGTCTCCATGTATTTAATTGTGGCGCGCAACAATAAGATAAAGATTACTGTAGTGAGGGAAACACCACCACCACCAATCTAATTGCGTAACACACTATCAATCTCAATCTGAACCACTTTGAAGGATATTGCTAATCCATTGCTTCATATGTTCGAAAAATGTGTCAGCTCAACAACGTGCATAACGCAATGAATGTTGAATGTTGTTGAACTGTCAAAATGAAACACATTGCTACTGATAGAGTGTTACGCTATAAGCCCGCAAGACGTAGTCAAATACACACATCAAAAGTGTCTAGGGATCAAGCATTTTTATGCGGATTTCTTGAGATTGAGATGTGGCTTTGTAATAAATTTATGATTTTATAAATTTATATGGATCCTTTTGACGCATTGAAGACATTATTAGTGCTACTGTTTCCCTACTACTGATTAAAACCAACGTTATTATGGAGCGGCGACGTCATTTAAGCAGGGAAGAAATGCTCAGAGCCGTGGGAATGATAGAAGCTGGTTCCCGGCAACGTACTGTGGCTTTAGCTCTGAATACAAGTCAGAGTGTTATCAGTCGACTTTGGACACGTTACCGAAGCACTGGTACCGTGGCTGAGCGCCATGGAGGACGGTATCGCTGCACCACACGGAGACAAGGCCGATACATTCAAATCTTAACTCGAAGAGCTCCAACAATAACCGCCATGATGTTAGCCGTGAGGCTTCATCACTCTTCAGGGAACTTAATTAGCGACCAAACAGTCAGAAACCGCTTGCATGAAGTGAACCTTCATTCCCGAAGACCGCTACGGGTACCACCTATAGCAATGCACAATCGTAGGATTCGATATCAATGGGCTCTTGAACACAGAAATTGGGCAGAAGAACAATGGCGTTTCGTGTGCTTTTCTGATGAGTCTCGTTTTGGTATGAGACCGGATACAAGACGTATACGACACTGGAGAACCCCTGGATGCCAACAGCGATTAAAATCCTGCCAGGAAGTCCATCCTTATAGTGGTGGAACCATCATGGTATGGGCGGGTATTTGGATCGGCGGAAGAACTGAGTTGATTTGGATCAGAGGCAACCTCAACGCTCAAATTTATGCTGAGACGATTGTATCAGACGTCATCGTTCCTCTACAAGTGCAAATCGGTCCCTTATTTCAGTTAATGCATGATAATGCACGACCGCACACCGCAAGAGTTGTAAGACAGACTCTCGCCGCAGCTAACATCAATGTCCTGCCCTGGCCTGCTCAGTCGCCAGACTTGAACCCGATTGAGCATGCATGGGATATGCTACAGAGAAGAGCTCTGCCGAATATGGAGGGTATCCAGTCGCAAGAAGACCTTTTTTTGTTGTTGCAACGAACATGGGCGGCCATTCCACAGCGTGATTTGGATGAACTCATTTTGAGTATGCCAAACCGATGTTCTTGTGTTGTTAGTGTTCGCGGTAGAAACACGGATTATTAATTGTTTAAGTTACCCAATAAAATTTTAAAGAAAACTGTTATTTCAGTCTTTTTTTCGAACTTTTGTGTTAGTGGTTCAAATATCAAAAATCCCTTTATTAGGAAAATGGCAAATTTCTTTATTAATGCAAAGGTGACTTGGTTTATCGTTACTGTGACAAACGAAAACACTTTATTTGATGAATCCTTAAAGAAAATTTTAATTAATATCAATCAGGAGAAAAGTTATTGCAAAAATATATGTTGATCCCTAGACACTTTTGATGTGTGTATATACAACTAGCTGCGCCCTGCGGTTTCACCCGCGTAATTTTCGATATCGTGGGAATATCGGGAAAAAAAGTAGCCTATATGTTAATCCAGGGTGTCAGCTACCTCCATACAAAATTTTATCAAAATTGGTCCAGCCCTTTGAGCGTGAAGAAGTAACAAACATATAAACACACACACACACTCACAAACTTTCGCCTTTATAATATTAGTGTGATGATTATACGTAACTGAGTTATATTTCACAACAGCACATAAGTACAAAAATCAATACTTAGCACTAGGTATTTACTAACTTTCACAACCTATTGCGTCGAGTCCAAATATCCCAAGACCGCGCAACTGGGTGTTGTGATTCCTGACCCGACCACGACATGGAACGGAGATTATACTATGGCACAAAATGGTTATTTTAATTGTGCTTTATTGTGCCACTTATCCCAGGAATTTGTGCCTTGTACTTTTTGAGTAATAAGAGAACGATTGTGGTCGGGCTGGGGATCATGGTTCAGGAACCATGTTTTATTAGATCTGGTTGTGGTCGGGTCAGGGACCCGACCACAACCAGATCTAATAAAATATCAATAGTGGGAAGTTACTGATTATGCCAAAAAATTGTGTCAAATTGTGCCTATGGCACACGAAATTCTTTTACTATTCATATCACAGAATATTACCTTGATTCGGATAAAATTGAATAATCAAGAAATAAAGTGTGTCAATCACACGCTATGCAATTTTACTACGACTTCGCAAGCAGTTTTATTTTGTGAAATTATGCTATATGTATATTAAGCACTTTATTATTTTATTTTGCTTTTCAAAGACCATCCAAATTTTTACATGGTGTTCTACCCATGAATATAAACAACTTTCACTATGGGACCAACTCTGAAATCACGAAAAAAATTCAGCTGTTTCATACACAACTTCAATAGCTACTTGACCAAAATGTATGAAACAGCTGTTTTTTTTTCGTGATTTCAGAGCCAACTCTGAAATCACGAAAAAAAAATCAATATAAACAACTTTCACTATGGGACCAATCCCATAGTGAAAGTTGTTTATATTCATGGGTAGAACACCATGTAAAAATTTAGTTGGCCTTTGAAAAGTAACCATGTATACATATACATGGTTACTTTTCAAAGGCCAACTAAATTTAAAAAAAATAATTATAACTACTATGTTTTGTAGCATTATATTAGTGTGTTAACCTTGTATAAAAAACCGATCAAATGCGAGTCGGGTTCGTATCCTTAGGGTTCTGTAACCCACATCATAATGATAAGTTGAAATTTAAACATTGAACCCTTGCTGCATACTTTTACTATTAATACAGAGGTCAAGAAGTTAATAGTTAAGAATTAACCTTTTGAAATATAAAAACATAGTTTTCAGACTTTTTCCTTAACTTGTGATGTAAGATCTTGCATCTTGCCAAATTTCATGATTCTAGGTCAACGGGAAGTACTCTATAGGTTTTGTATCTCGAGCGATTTCTATAGAAATTGACCGATTATAATATTTTTTTATACGTTACGTAAATAACGATAGTTGTACATTATGATAAGTGCATATCCGTTAATTAGTGAATCATAGATCTAGAAAATATTATAATCGACAATTACGCGTCGACATATCAAGTTGAAATTAACAATGAATTATGCGATCCCTTGCGGCAAAAAAAAATCAAATTTCTAAGTCACCACCATCATCATGACCATTTACGTTGCTTATTTGGTCAATTTCTATGGAAATCGCTCGGGAATTAAAAACCTTTAGGGTACTGCTTCCCGTTGACCTAGAATCATGAAATTCGGCAAGATGTAATTTCTTACATCACAAGTAAAGGAAAAGTCTGAAAACTATATTTTTCTACTTTAAAAGGTTAATTCTTAACTATTAACTTCTTGACCCCTGTATTAATAGTAAAAGTATGCAGCAAGGGTTCAGCTTATACTGGTACTGTTTAAACGAGTTAATTTATGTTTAAATTTCAACTTACCGTTATGATGTGGGTTACGGAACCCTAAGGATACGAACCCGACTCGCTTTTGACTGGTTTTTTACACAAGCTTAACACACTAATATAATCCTACAAAACATAGTGGTTGTAATGTTTTTTATAAAGACATATATAGGTACGCGTACGAAGTCGTGAACACATCCAGTAAAATAAAATAATAAACTGCTAAATATATAGCATGATTTCACAAAATAAAAATGCTTGCAAAGTCGTAGTAAAATTGCATAGCGTGTGATTGACACATTTTATTTCTTGATTATTCAATTTTATCCGAATCAAGATATATTCTGAGATATGAATAGTAAAAGAATTTCGTGTGCCATAGGCACAATTTGACACAAATTTTTGGCATAATCAGTAACTTCCCACTATTGATATTTCATTAGATCTAGTTGTGGTCGGGTCAGGAACCATGATCCCCAGCCCGACCACAATCGTACTCTTATTACTCAAAAAGTACAAGGCACAAATTCCTGGGATAAGTGGCACAATAAAGCACAATTAAAATAACCATTTTGTGCCATAGTAAAATCTCCGTTCCATGTCGTGGTCGGGTCAGGAATCACAACACGCAACTGGCCAAGTGCCCGTTAACCCATGTTTTTCCCTCCGTTTTTTGAGGGAAGAAGGGAGTTCTCTGATTGGTTCCCGCCATTTTGCGTCAACCAATCACAGAAGGACCATGAATATAGTAAAAGGGTAAAGTTGCCAGTGTAAAATATTAAAATGGAAGCTCTATTAATACGAATATCGATTAAATTAATCGAGTAGCAAAATTAACATTCACGAACCCTAACATTAGTCAAGAAAATAGTGCTCCTTCCCGTTCTTCTCCATAGGTACCTACGCTTTGGAATGGGCAACTAGCTTCATATTTTCTGACTGACCGACTTCTTGACAATTCAAAAGTGCCTGTAAATGGTTTAATTGAAATAAATGGTTTGAGTTTGAGTTTGAGTTTGATAATTTTCCTAAGGGCGCATTCCACAAAACTTTTATACCTCGAATAAGTCTTATCCTGAGAATAAATTTTGAATTTTATGACAGTTTTACCATACTCGAAATGTCAGACGTCAATTTTATTAATATATAATAAATAATAATACATTTTCCACGAATACAGATATTAAAAAAAAAAAAATCCGCCCTAAGATCACTAATCATGTTTGCCTAATACGAAGGTCACTTCTCTTCTCTTTCATAACATAACACCACGCCTGAATTCCCTGAAGGGTTAGCCAGAGGTTTCCTATAGTACACACACTTGGCTTTATTCAAAGACGATTTTCTTCTTCAGGTTTGAATAAAGTTTTATGTTATTACGAATAAAGTATTTTCGAACCCATAGGTTTGAGCAAAGTGTCGTTTAACAATGTTGCATTCGTTATTTCACGAAAAAATCGCAATTGAAAGTTGGCAAGTGTTGACATATTAGTTCTCGTGACTGTACACCCATATATCGCCAGTTATATTTAAGTGAGAAATTCCTGATGGAAAAACCGAATAACACTTTGCCCGACCAGGAGATCGAACCCCGAACCTCATGCTCATCAGTAGCGCTTTCAACCACTAGACCCACGCGGCAGTCAAGTTTTCTTCCATAGATACCATCATAATCATCTGCCTAGCCGTTTCCTATGTTAGGTTCAGCTTCCAGTCTAACCGGATGCAGCTGAATACCAGTATTTTACATGGAGCGACTGCCTATCTGACATCCACAACCGAGTTATTAGGCAATACGATACCCCTTTGTAAGACTTTCGGGCTTCTGACTACCCGTAACGACTATCAAAGATCCACGAATGACAGCCGGGACCAACGGCTTAACGTGCTTTCTGAGGCACGAAGGGGTCACAGTATGTAAAGATGGTCACCCATAAACAGACCAACCGCGGCAAGCGTAGCTTAACCTGATCGATCGACCTGTGCGGCTGTTATTATTTAGCCACGGGCACCTCATTATGACAATAGTGATTTATCATTATTGATAATCCTATTCAATAGGTTCAACACACTGCATACAGAATACAGATAACACAATCAGAATAAATAGCTGGTAGTATCATCACGACGGTATTATTTTCTTATTGTATGTCTTATTTCTTTTTAACCCCCGACGCAAAAACGACGGGGTGTTATAAGTTTGACGTGTCGGTGTGTGTGTGTGTGTGTGTGTGTCTGTCTGTGGCATCGTAGCTCCTGAACGGATGAAACGATTTTGATTTAGTTTTTTTTGTTTGAAAGGTGAATTAGTCGGGAGTGTTCTTAGTTATGTTTAATGAAAATCGGTCGAAGATGTTCGCCGCCACAAAATGGCGGATTGCATATTTTTTCTCAACTCCCTCAATATGGGTATCAAATAAAAGGGCTCGACTAGTAGAATACTATACGCTATGACAAATTTCAAATCCAAGATGGCCGCCACCACAAAATGGCGAATTATATATTTTTTTCACAGCTCCTTTAATATAGGTATCAAATGCAAGGGCTTGACAAATAGAATAATGTACACTATATTGAAAGGGAATGAGGAATATTAACTAACGAAATGAAAACTAAAAACTTGAAAATATTTTTTTTGTCTGATCAATGCTCTAGAATGATGAGGAAAGTGGAGTGATGACTGGTACCTACGACCACTGAGTTTGACTATTTTTATTACGAATGGAATTATCCTATTTAAAAAACGTAGGTTACATTTCTACATCAGATAGTGTCGCAGTCCCATTTTATAAACTAGATCTGAAATACCTAAGATACCTAATAGCTATGAAATACTAGTACGAAAGTTGAATAACTAAAGGAAGTACTAGAAAAAGGATAAAATAAAACAAAAAATCTGTTTACTCTTAAAAATTATTCTTCAACTTTAAATTAATAATTATTTTTTGACGGATAAAAACCTGATTAAACACCAAATTACCTGAATCTTAAAACGCAAGAAAATAAAAGAAATGAAATACAAAAATTAAGGAGTCCCTACAAAAAGCATGATATAAAAAATTAAATTAAAAATTAAAAAAAAACCCCTACACAAAAAAATTATAAAATGAAATGTAATTGGAAAAGGATCAAATAATTTAAAAAACCCCAACTTAAAGAATCTAGGTAACGAGACTAAAACAGATATATTCATATGGAAGTCGGGGGACCGTTCTGTGGAACACCTTCTATGCTAAGAGGGAAAAGCAACCAAGATACCAAACCCTTGCTACATCAGCAAGGGTTTAGTATCTTGGTTGGTGCTGTGATTTATGTGTGATTAGGTATATATTATATACAGTTTTAATATTTAAAATATTTATATTTAAAATATTTATTCCTCAATGTTCATGATTGTACCTACCAGTGGCGAAGGTTCCATACAACTCGATTCCTACCGGCTTCCATTTGAAAAATGGCACAGTCAGTATTCTATAGACAAATAATATAATCATATTAAAGATATCTACTCCAGCATACCTCTTGACCCTTCGCTACTGGCACCTACCACTGTTTGTCTCTGCATCACCCAAAGGTTGACTGGTAGAAAATGCCTTATGGCACTAAGTCTGCCTCTGTGCATTTATGTGCTTGAAGTATTAAATAAATAAATAATAGTGATAAAAGAATTACAGTCAATTACTCTTACCTAATCAAACCAAACTATCCTATAGTATCAATAAAACCAAATTACGGCTTATTCAGTCATTATTTATCGATAATATTATGGTTATTAGCCCTTTTACGATAGTTAAGCCATTAAGTTAATTATTAGTGATGTCATTACGGCCTCATTCTAGTTGTTGATAAGTGGGTGTATAAAGGATTTAATTGAAAACTTGCGTCAACTCGAAATAGGAGGTGCAGTAACTGTTACATAATTATCATCAGCTGTCGCTGAAAACTAGCACTCGTCTGTCTCACATAGCATTATGCTGAGCGATGGCCGTTTTGCGTGGATGTGAAGCATGTTTCCCCCAACTTGTTAGTTTTTTTTTTTTTGCTTGTTTTGTTTTTCTGCGTCATGTTGTAGCGGTATCTACAACGCCACATGCAAACTACGAGCCATAGTGCCGTCACGCAAAGTCCTGCTTCTCGCAAGCAGAGTTTACCGCGCAACTATCATAATAATATATACAACAGACCCACATGAATCATCGGGCAGTTGCCCGCCAGACACATCACCCGTCTGGTCGGAGGATCCTCCCTTTTCTATGGAGGATGAGGGAATTTCACACCCTGTTCCTCATACCTCTATAATATTTACCGCAAATAAAGGTATTTTATTTCTTCTTTCTTTCTTACCCTTTCTCTTTCTCTTCCAAACCCCTTTCTCTAATGACATGCTTTAAAATTTTCTTTATAACACTTTGAATTAAATATTTTTATTTGGAGCACCTGTTCAATTTCAGCGTGTAGAGTGCTATATAGGAAAGCCCGTTAAACCGTTGGTCCTGGCTGTCATTCGTGGATCTATGGCAGTCGTTACGGGTCGTCAGAAGCCCGTAAAACTGACCTCCACTTACCAAGGCGTATCGTGTCAATCACCCAGTTTCTGGGTTGTGGAGGTCAGACAGGCAGTCGCTTCATGTAACATACTGGTATTCGGAAGCCGACCCTAACATAGTTAGGAAAAGCCTAGCAGGGCCTCAAGTCTGCTATTACAGGATGGTCTATCATTGATTTCATAATTGTTCATTTTGACAAGTTTGGTAATCTACTAATATAATGGCGTCATTTGACTTTCCAATAGTCAACCACTGACACTCCATTGAAAGAAAAGGCATAGAATGGTAATCTCGTTCATAATGATAAATGAATTGACTTAGGCGGTAATCTGCTAAAATTTTGACAGTTCCTTTGATCAGTGACCTACCATTAGAACGTCATTGTGCAGTCATTGCTTTTAATTCGTTACGAGTATTGTATATTTTCTGTGCCATTGAACGACCAATGATCGACCTTTATGAATTTAGCAGATTACGAACTTTTAACAAAATGACAATGGGATCGTGTTGGAATGACGAATTTATAAAAATAGCAGACTTGGGCCCCAGATTGATTGATACAGTTCTTTGTTAAAAATACATTAACTTGTTCAATGGGAAGTAGGTACATATTCATATTGAGGCTTCAATAAATATTTATAAAATGTAATTGTGTATACGTATGAATTGAAGGAGACAATTATTTTATGATTGAATAGAACACTGAAAAGTACAAAATAATTGAGTATTTGGAGCGCTTTATAAATTACGATGTTGTCTTCATTGTATTGTCTAAATTCTATTCTATTCTTCTATTGTTTGGTTGGTTACGTAATACAGATGTTGTGTTATTGTTCGAGTTCATTTTTTTTAGGGTTCCGTACCAAAATGGTAAAAAGGAACCCTTATGGTGAGACTCAGTCTGTCTGTCTGTCTGTCACAGCTGGATATCTCAAGAACTACTAATGCTATCAACTTGAAATTTGGAACAGTTTTAGATGACATTTACCCAACTATTTTGCAAATTAGACAGAAATAAAAATATAGAAAAAAAAATATTTTGCAACAGGGACTGAAAGAGGGTCAGAAAAATTCAAAGTGGGGCTACTAGAGCGCGTAGGGTATCATATAAAAGAGCACAGTTTGCACATTTTCAAACATTTTTTTCTTTTTTTAGGCATCACAGTTTTCGACTTTTGATGAAAAATGTAAAAAAAATACCGTCCCCCCCCCCCCGCTTATCTCCGAAGTTTGTAAAGAGAAAAATCTGTAATAATTCTATGTGATAGAAGTTTATGTAAAGATTACAGGAAAAATAAAACGAAGTCTCTAAATAGCACACTTTTTCAGAAATCATCAACAAAAGTTACATTAGTTCCACCATCGGTCAAGAGATGGCGCTGACATAAAACTGCAATATTCTACATCGCAGTGCGCAAAAAAAAAATCCCCGACAAATATAGGCCTCGTCGATGAAAATTTAAAAACATACGATGGTGCGGTACCCTCGGTGCGCGAGTCCGACTCGCTCTTGCCCAGTTTTTTTTATTAAATACTCTTGTACCTATAATTCAAATTACAATACAAAATTATGGTATTTATGGTATTCAATGTTATTGTGCACCATTTTAAATCAAAATATCTTTATTTATATTTTTAGACTATTATCTACCCGCAACTTCGTCCGCTTGAAATTTCTTGCTCCCGCGACCCACCCCGTCGCATCGCATCGTCCGTCCGCGTTATTACTTCGTTTTCGCTTGGCTTTCTTTCTGACTTTCATTATTTTTGCTCGGCCCCTAAAACAGCTCTAGCGTTATGTTAAATAGCCTACAGCCTTCCTCATGAATTTGGCTAACAAAGGCAAAAATATTTTTTTTAATCTGACTGGTTGTTCCAGATACTAGCGCGATCAATCAAACACACAAACAAACTCTTCAGCTTTATTATTAGTGTAGATAGATTTACATAGACACAACGCGGTCACATTAACTCGACGCATCTCTGGAATGCGAGGCCCGCATTCCTTAGCTCGCCCAGCAAGTGTTAGGCCTTTGTCTTTGTCTTTGTTACCGATACGCGCGTCGATAATTTGGCTAGTTTTCTGTTGTTGTTTTAATTATATTTTTATTAGGTATATCTAGGTATATTACCAAAAAACCAGAATGACGTCATCAACGCCAAGCGTCTAGTTAATGTGACCGCGTTGTATAAGTCCATTACATATATGTACAGTGTTATGCCAACAACGTGTTTAGTTGCTACATTATTATTATTAAAAGCTATTGATGTGCCTCAGTAGGGCAAAGGCCTTTGTTCCCTCTTTTCATTCGTCTCTCTTTTGAAAACTGATAAGGATCAGGGGGCCCAAAAAGGCCACTTTGGCAGAATCATAAAAGGATAACAATAGTGGATAGTTAACCGTTAAATTAATCGTATCAAATCCCATTGGTGAAGCATTTATCAGTTTTTTGTCTGTGCTAAAATACCAATCAATCCGATCCAAATCCAATCCCAATCTCTTTGACTACTTATACCCACGTAGTGCAGCGAAAAAAATAAAAACACGGACTGTCTTCATTACGATTCATAATGTTATCCTTTTATGATTCTCCAAAGTGGCCTTTTTAGGCCCCCAGTTCATGTTGAAGGAGTCCAACTCATCCCGCCATCTCCGTCTGGGCCTGCCGCGATGTCACTTGCGATTGAGTCTCATTGGGTCGTAAGTTTGGCACATTGTCTTCTGACATGCGTCAGATGTGTCCAGCCTAGTTTTTATAAAACAGTAGTTAGGGCAAAGTCAATTCGGAATGGAAAATAATTATTCAACTGATCCTCTAAAAACCTTATTGAACTTGAAAGAAAGAAGAAAGAAAAAGTATTTATTGCGACTCATACAGGAAGATCACAGACTAAACCAAACACATTAAAATAAAAATCCAAATTTAAAAAAAAAAAGTAACAAAAGGAAAATGAAAGAGAAGGTCCTATACGAGGCCAAAAGGCTCCTATCTCAGCATGATGCTGCGACATTTACAAAATAAATGTTGCAGTTCTAATGATGGACGCTTTTGATATTAATAAACCTCTAAAAACTTCCCACATCATAAAATTTATTCGTATTTATTTGACTATTTAGTATTTTCAGGGCCCCAAAATAGGAATAATTTGAGGTTCACAAAAAGAGCAATCATTATATTAAAGTGATCAATAAGATCTTAAAGACAGCAAAATTGGAATTATTGAACTATTGAAATGTACTAAAATTAGCACAACATTCTCTTTTCAACTAATAAAAATGTACCACTGTTACCCTAATAATATCTACAAATTGTCATAGTTACAGCCCTAAAAGCACCAGGTGCGTTCAAATCCCCAGCATGTTTGAAGTAAACATATACTGCTCTAGCACGTTCCAAAAGATATTAAATTCTTCCTCACATGAACCCTTGTATGTTATGTACTGGTGTAATAATGTTTATACATATCCTTAGTAGTATTATTTCCGGATGCAATAAACCTTTGTGGATCATAACGCGATGTTAGAGGTGGGATATTGTTTTTTGAAAGGATGACGGTGCGTTTTCATTTAGGAGAGTAACTGGAGTAATACTATTCCAGTTACTCTCGTTTAACTAGAATAGTATTACTCCAGTTACTCTCCTAAAACGCAAATTTTATAATGCCTAAAAGTATAAATGATCGACTACAGTAAACAAAATCAGAAAAATATATGATATTCTTCAGGATATAAGCAACACACTATCTACCTATACTCCATTTGGAATAAGATTTAAATAAACTTTTTTTACAGTCCGTTCAGCAGATTTTGAATCCTATTGCGTTGGTAGTGTTACGAGCTTCGGGTTCGTGACAATAAAAACTGCCGATTTAATAACCAAAAAAATGACACTTTAATAATCAACACTAATTACAAGTCAAACACACTAATTACAAAACACAATTGCACTACTGATCGCTTTAAGTCGCACTTGAATATCGCTTCGATGCTTTCACTTCGATCGCTTTATCCAAACTGTGTCGGTCGTGGCGCGTCTCGGCCTTATATAGCGCCAAAGAGAGTTCTAGAACCTTCCATTGTAGAAACATCTAGAATGTTCGAGTACATACAGGCCCCGATCGACCAGATGTCGAAAGTTCGGGAATGTTCTAGAAAGTTCTTGCATCGAAATTTCTAGAAGGGTCTTCACTACTAGTTCCGCTACTCGATACTAGATGGCGCTAGTGGTAACTACTGTCGCCATGTACTAGGCATTAATTGTGGCGCGCAACACTGCCCCCTCCTAAGACATGCTCGTCCCGAGCATTATCGGCCCCATAATAACGCGCCAGTCGATCCACGTGGACGATCTTAGGAGTACCTCTTGCACCTTTCTGTATCCGGTAGGTTACGTCATTGATCTTTGTCACAATCCGGTACGGTCCGTCCCATTTAGCTTGAAGCTTAGGCGATTTCCCTTTGCTGCGGACTGGATTGTGCAACCACACTAGTGAACCTTCGTCGAACCCTTTATTGTTCATTTTACGGTCATAACGGGTTTTCATCTTTTCAGACATTTGCTGGCCCGATTGTCTGACGTGCTCATAAATGTCATTCATTTTGTTCCGCAAGTCGTTCGCATACTCGGTTATACTGCGTGGGGCATCAGGTGGTATTCCGGTGATCAGGTCTGCAGGCAGCCGTAATTCTCTTCCAAAGTTTGCGAAAGCTGGTGTCACCGATGTACTTTCGTGAACAGCGCTTCGATATGACAACAAAAACGGTTGTATGTGCTTGTCCCAATCTCGTTGCCGATTTTCCACAACTTTGGCTAGGTACCTCTCCAGTGTCTGATTAAATCGTTCCACCATTCCATCCGATTGTGGGTGATAAGAAGTTGTTCTCGTTTTATGAGTACCCATTACTCGGCAAGTTTCCTGAAATATTTGGGACTCAAAATTCCTTCCCTGATCGCTGTGAATCTCCAAGGGTACTCCAAAACGGCAGAAGACTTCATGGACTAATCTATCTGCAACTGTCGAAGCTTCTTGATTTGGAATGGCGAAGACTTCCGGCCACTTAGTGAAGTAATCCATCACAAGTTCACAACCATGAAATACTTGTTACCACTTTCACTTTCCGGAAACGGTCCCGCAACGTCAAGGGCTATCCTCTCCCATGGTGCACCAACATTGTACAATTTCAATGCACCTCTACTACGAGTCTGAGGTCCCTTTACAGCTGCACAACTTGTACATTTGCGACACCAGTCCTCGACATCGTCCCGACAGTGGACCCAGTAAAACCGTTCTCGTATCTTCAATAGAGTCCGTTTTACTCCCAGATGGCCTCCTGAACAACCATTATGGTACAGCTGTAGAACGTCCGGTACTTGAGCTTTAGGGACAACCATTTGCAAATGACAGCTGTCTCCCCGAGCGTTTTCCCATTTACGGCACAGGACTCCATCCTGAATCACCAAACTGTCCCATTGGGCCCAATAGCTTTTTGTGATCGAACTCATTGCTGAGACGTCGCTCCACCTGGGCTTAGCAGCTCTGGCCTTCATCCACTCCAGAATCGGCTTGATGTCCGAATCTTCCTGCTGTGCACGTTGTAGGCTTTCCTTCCACTCGTCGCTGAGGTCTGTCTTGAGCATCCTCACAGGTACGACTTCTTTACTTTCTTGCCTAGTACAATGCTTGCAGTTTTCAGGACAAGGTCTTCTTGACAATGCATCTGCGTTGCCATGAGATTTCCCGCTGCGATGTTTGACCACAAAGTCGTATTGCTGCTGCTGCTGGGCGGTGCTGTTAGCCGCACTACCCTTTGGAGACCAGCCATCTTCCCTTTCTGCAGTTCGCTTAGGGCAACTGGATCGAAGGTGGCCCCTTTCCCCACAGCCGTAGCACCTAGGGCAGTATCTTCTATTGCGGTCGCGAACTGTAGCAGCAGCAACCTCCTTGACGCGATGGGAACGATGATCCTGACGAACAGCTTCCACCTCCAGTGCATGGGCCAAGGCGTCCTTAAGCGTCCCGTGGTGACCGAGCCTCACAGCAGCTCTGACTTCAAGGTCGCGGATGCCGTCGATGAATACCTGCACCAGGTTCCCATTAATAAGCGCAGGTACGGACTGGTAAGCTTTGCGAACCAGCTTCTCCACTTCAAGGGCCCACTGCTGCAGGTTTTCGTTACTTCGTTGCACGCGATCCTTGAGCTGCGCACGAAACACGTGTTCCAGGTGAGCGTCGCCATACCGAGCCTCCAATGCCTCGAGGAGCTGCTCGTAAGTCACTTCCTTACCGAGAGCTTCCAGGACAGTTAAGGCCTGGTCGCGCAGGCCTAGGGTGAGAGCAGTCATGGCCTGGCTTTTATTCCACCCGTTAGCCTTCATGACAGCCTCAAATTGGATTTTGTAGGCCGACCAGGAAGAAGTTCCGTCGAACGGTGGCACTTTGAATCCACGTAGCGAAGGTGTTGTAGCTACGGGAGCTGCGATTCTATCCTCAAGTTTAAGGTAATCCAGCGTTTTCTTCACGTCAGCCATCACGGTTAGCTTCACGTCAGCCATCACATTGTCAACCCGATTATTTACTTGGTCGATTCGGGTTTCAGCTTCCGACAGGCGGTTGTCATGTTGAGCAACCTTATCCTTCACCTCCTTCATGTCTTTCCCGAAGGTAGCGTGAAGGTCCTTCATAAGGAGCATCTGCTCTTCCTGGCGGCGCGCCTGCTCCTCCTTATCACGTTGGAGCTGTTCTTCCAACCGACGAGCCTGTTCCTCCTGTCGGCGAGCCTGTTCCTCCTGTCGACGAGCCTGTTCCTCCCTGTCACGCAGCAGCTGTTCTTCCAACCGACGGGCTTGTTCCTCCTTGTCCCGTTGGAGCTGTTCTTCCAGTCGACGAGCCTGTTCCTCCTGTCGCCGGGCCTGTTCCTCCTGTCGGCGGGCCTGTTCCTGCAGCATCATCATCAGGGCAGCAAAATCTGGCGCTGATGATGCTGGAGCAGCTGTGGACGGGCCGGCTTCCGCGATCGGTAGCTGGCCTTCCGACCCCATTGGCGTTGTTCCACCGAATCGCCTTTGGTCCGTCTCCTGCTGGCGTTGACTCCGGGTACGGATACCCTCCGTGTCGTCTTTGGGTAAAACCGGCATTTTAATCCCCTCTTCTGACACCAATTGTTACGAGCTTCGGGTTCGTGACAATAAAAACTGCCGATTTAATAACCAAAAAAATGACACTTTAATAATCAACACTAATTACAAGTCAAACACACTAATTACAAAACACAATTGCACTACTGATCGCTTTAAGTCGCACTTGAATATCGCTTCGATGCTTTCACTTCGATCGCTTTATCCAAACTGTGTCGGTCGTGGCGCGTCTCGGCCTTATATAGCGCCAAAGAGAGTTCTAGAACCTTCCATTGTAGAAACATCTAGAATGTTCGAGTACATACAGGCCCCGATCGACCAGATGTCGAAAGTTCGGGAATGTTCTAGAAAGTTCTTGCATCGAAATTTCTAGAAGGGTCTTCACTACTAGTTCCGCTACTCGATACTAGATGGCGCTAGTGGTAACTACTGTCGCCATGTACTAGGCATTAATTGTGGCGCGCAACAGTAGCATGACAAATGGCAGCTGCAGTAAACAATTGGTATTGTAACCACTTTGTTGTTTTTATGCTATCCTTATGCCTACGGTATAGAAGTGAAAATCGATTGAACGGACTGTAAAAAAGGTTTATTTAAATGTCAAATCTTATTTTAAATGGAGTATAATACAAGTAATTTGATACGATAGAAAAAATCGTGAAGATACCTCTAAAAACTTAAACAAAAATACTAACGGGTAGTTCTAGATATGAGCGCGTCCAAACAAATCATATCTATAAATATATACTAACTAACATTACCCCGCGGTTTCGCCCGCATAAGTTTCGATAACCCTTGGTAAAACTGGTTGTTAGATTTTCGGGCTTCTGACGACCCATAACGACTGTCAACGATCCACGAATGACAGCCGGAACAGTTTAACGTGCTTTCCGAGGCACGGAGGGGTCTTGGTATGGAAAGATGGTCAGCCATCCACGAACCAACCCCGGAACCTGAACGATCGACCCGTGCGGCTGTTATTATTTAGCCACAAGCCCTCTTTCTCCGGCCCTGGTGCAAGCCATGGTCTGGGGCGAGAGGGAGTGAGAGGCAGTCACCTCCTTTTGCTAGCAAAGGAGGTGGCGGGACGGCTCAGGGAGAGAGCCTCGCGTCCCAGCCGCCACGGGAGACGCTCCGGGCGAGACGGTGGCCGGGAGTCGTCACGCGGCTCCCGGCCACCGTAGGCGGCCTGCGGGCGGAGAGTAAAGGGTAGCTCACCGTCGATCAGGACTAGACCCGTGCCGGACGGCGCGTACGTGTTCCACGCGCGCCTCAAAGAGATGTCAGCATCGAGGAGGGGCCCCCTTAGGGCCGAAGCCTGCCGGGTCAGCGGGATCGTCCGAAAGGGTTACCGCTGACCCGGAACATAAAGGGCTAAGGAAGGAACACGGGTGGGTTTTAGTCAGTAAGAGTCTGACACTCCCTTCCGCTCCACCCAGAGCGGGAGGGGGCATTTGATGATTTCCCATCCGCAAAAAAAAAATCTCTCTTCCTGTTATCAGATTGAATTGCTTTTTGCATGTGTGTGTGTGTATATTATTAATATCACAAGCATAATCAGCCTGTAATATTCCCACTGCTGGGACACAGGCCACCTCCACCAGGGAGAGGGCACACAAGTATTTTATTTTACATTTCATTAGTTGTTCCATGGCGCCTAACACGCTGAAACCCGCTTACCAAACAAGGTAGCTGGACCTTTGAAGTCGCAAGCGCACAGAGTGGGGTCTCTGTCCGCCCACCAAGTGACCCCAGGGAACGTGGAAGGTCACGTGCTGCCGTGCATAGCGAGGCTCAGGGGAAGCCCCTTTACAGTCTTCCCAGGGATGTGCCTTAAAGGCGTTGCACGGGGGGTTCCGAAATTGATCTTTTAAGAGGAACCGCGACCACCCCTGTGTGCTGATGGTGATCACCTGTGTGGCTTTAGTGAGGTAAAAATCCCACACTCCCGACCTCCTCCCCGGGAGATCAGGTGCCAAAAAAAAAGTACCTATTAGTTGTTATTAACTTACATATTATGTTGATTCAAAGAAGTTGTAAATACCTATTAATTACTTATGACTGTCAAATAAATAGCTAGCTCAAAAATGATGGAAATAAAAGGTTTTCCGTCATTGCAAGCTTTCTATTTTCATTTTATTTGAACCGAGTCTACCACTCATACCGCCATCAAATCTACCCGAAGCAAAAAATTCACAATGAAATGTACATAGGAACGAGTCGCTTTCGATCATACGATTTCGAGCATGCGTTTCAAATAACTGGATTTTATTACTCGACAAATTCAAGCACGCTATTTGAGAAAAATCCATACTAGTAAAACCATTCCGTGCCTGCCAGACAAGCACAAGCTTCAACCCCTGAACATAGGAATATCTAGACCATTTTAAAATAAATTATGTAGGTACCGTTGAGTGCTGAAGTGCACAAAGAAAGGTTTTTTCGAAACACCATCCCTGAACGGGACAAAGTTAAGGTAAAGTTAATACAACCCGCAAGAGTTAACTTAAGACTTCGCTCGGATGACGTAAGCGATACGCGATACTGAGCCGTTCGATGGCGAGACCAGTACAAGCGCGGTGGTCGGGACTTCGGGAAGGACCGCTCGGGTCTCAAGAACTCTTTGTGGGTTGTAGGTATACACGTGGAGTCGCACTTACAGGCAAAATATAATTTTAAAAAAGAGTGTCCATGGAGTTTTTTTTGCCCGTTCTTCTCCATAGGTACCTACGCTTTGGAATGGGCAACTAGCTTCATATATTCTGACTGACCGACTTCTTGACAATTCAAAAGTGCCTGTTAATGGTTTAATTGAAATAAATGCCTTGAGTTTGAGTTTGAATAATCAGAAACGAAACAGAAACGGCCAGAGTAGTCAGAATATCACAAAATGTGAACTTTTAAGTTTGCTTGAAAAAAATATAAGACCAAATAGAAAACCACCGATTCGAGATCAGCAGTTAGTATGTGTGTTAAAATAATATCGAAAAACTGTAACTTTTCTATCGAGCCAATTTTACTGTTTTCATTGAAACAAAATTCTGTTAGAAACGGTAAATAGTTGGCGCGGTTCCCAATTCGCGTCGTCGCTACCTATGTATGTGACACACTTTATTTGATCGCGATAATTCCTGTGGCTTTTACATCTTTGCGTTGGAATTCAATCGCGTTTCCTACCTGGTTCTCTTTCACCTTTTGTGGAAGCCATTTTCAATTATGTTGGTGCATTTTCTGAGGTGATAATGCCATTGAAGTGTTGTTACCGGCCGAGTTTTTCGCCATTTTGTGATTTGTCCTTACCGTTGTGGAATGTCGGAAAATTGCCAAAAAGGGAAATGGTTTTCAAGTAGCGTATGCCCAACGTGTGTACTTTGTGTGAAAGAAATGTAGCTATACCGCAACAATGAAATGCACACAAAACGATTGACAATGAATCTTCTTCTTCTTAGCGTGTCGATAGCAATCTAAATGGACTCGGCCCAGAATTCGGCTACTTGTTTGGCGCCATCACAAACGACCACCAGTTCCTGTAACGTGCAGCTGACAGGACACGCAGGACACGATATTAAGTGTCCCATCATACTGTTGATGATTTAGTTTAATGTTCAGAATCTAAAATAGAATCCATTTTAGATTCTGAACATTAAACTGTAAGAAGATGATCAAACGTCAGTCTCACGTAATTTCTCGGAAAACGTGTTGCGAATATTAGTGATTTTCCACGAATACTTAACTTATTTGAAAAATCCCTTTAAGCCACATGCAAAATAATGTACTTGAATTTTCAAATCACAAATAATATTGTTTAAATTATTTTTCCCATTCTCACAAACAATGAACAAAATTGATTAAAATCAGTCAATTTCATGCACGGCCCTTTAGGCACGGTTCCTGTGTAAAGCACTCTTGTGCGTGTAATAATAAAGGTAACACAAACAAACACAGTAATGAATTAGTCATGTCCAATACATTGGCTGCTGGGCAGCGTTCGGGAAGCTACGCAATATCTTCTCGTCCCACATACCGCAGTGTCTCAAGACAAAAGTCTTTGACCAGTGCGTGTTGCCAATGATGACTTATAACACTGAAACGTGGTCGCTCACAACGGGCCTTATAAGAAGGCTAAAAGTCACCCAAAGAGCATTGGAGAGGGCTATGCTTAGAGTTTCCCTGCGTGATCGAATCAGGAATGAGGAGATCCGCAGGAGAACCAAGGTAACCGACATAGCCCGAAGAATTGCCAAACTTAAGTGACTGTAAGCAGCACATTGCTCGCAGAACAGATGGCCTATGGGCCGAAAGGTTCTGGAGTGGCGACCGCGTATCGGGAGACGTAGCGTTGAAAGGCCTCCCACAAGGTGGACCGACGATCTTGTGAAGGCCGCAGGAACCCGTTGGATGCGGGAAGCACAGGACCGGTCGAAGTGGAGGTGCTTGGGGAGGCCTATGTCCAGCAGTGGACGTCTTTCGGCTGAAATGATGATGATGATGATGAATACATTGGCAGTCCACGAAAACAGACTAGTTTACTAAAAATTGGCGAGGGACAAACTGTCAGTGTAATTCTAATAATTTGGCAATACAATATGTCGAAAAAACACACAAGAGCATTCGAATTGGACGACATTCACATAATGTCTTTACATTGCATTCTTTGCAGTAACGCGTTGTCTCCACTGGCGAGAGAATCGCGGAGATAGTAACGCCATGCCATCAAATGATTGCCGTATAGAAACTGATTCATAGAGTTAAATATAATTTATATAAAGGTTTTGTAAGTACGTGACTAAGTGAAAACTAAGTGCATAAGATTTTCTTTACCAAATGTAAAGAGTAGTGATTGTGAGATAGTATTGAATCAAGAGAAACTAGAATTCGTCGATAAAACAGTTTTCCTGGGGATCACGCTCGACTCAAGGCTACAATGGGGTCCTCATTTAACATCTCTTGCAGGACGGCTAAGTTCAGCAGCTTATGCTGTCAGAAAAATCCGCCAATTTACTGATGTAGATACCGCGAGACTGGTCTATTTTAGTTACTTTCATAGTATCATGTCTTACGGTATTTTGCTTTGGGGACGGGCTGCAGACATCGATTCTATTTTTATTCTGCAGAAAAGAGCCATCAGAGCCATATATAACCTCTGCAGGCGTGATTCTCTAAGGGAACTGTTTAAGGAAATTAACATCATGACGGTGCCTTGTCAATATATCTACGAAAACATCATGTATGTAAAAAAAAACTTACATCTTTTTGGTAAAAGAGGTGAAAGACATAATTATAGTACTAGGAATAGGGACCTATTAGTTCAACCAGGTTTCAGACTGGCTAAAGTAGACTCATCTTTTATGGGGTACTGTTTAAAATGTTATAATAAAATACCTCCCCACATTCTTCAACTGAATGAGACAAAATTCAAGTCTTGTATAAAACGCACACTATGCAGTCAGGCATATTATAAGTTAGGGGATTACATCGCTGATAAAAATGCCTGGCTCAATGCTGGTCCTGCTCCACAACCACAACTAATTGATTAACACTTGAAAATACTGTTGGAGCTGCTGAAGATTGTAACTGAAGGGTGTTAGAATTAAATTGTAAAATTAATGTAATTTCGTGTTTAATTATCAAAAACGTGCTTAATTTATATAGATTTAGTTATAAATAACAAGGATCTGTGTTTGTGAGTTATTTCGTTGGAAAAATCAATGAAAAATCAATTGTTTGTACCAGCTGTCATCCAACAGACGGATTTGAAATCACCACCTAACCCGGGGAGTATTTCTTTTAATTTAAGCCTATATAAGTAAAATCATAGAAGTAACCATTATTGCACCTTTGCCCATTTAATGCTTATGCTGCTAGTCCCAGTGTACAACATAGTAAAGAACCCTTTAATTGTCATTATTGTCATTACTGTGCTGAACCTTATGTTCAAGCATTATTAGGATAAATCGCATAGAATACGTTAGAGACCCCTTCGAAATCACTGTACTTTATTATTAGACTTACCGCTGATAGGTTTAATTACTGAATTAGAACCACTTTTTGAAATTAATGACAAAAACTAGATTTTCAATAACTTGAATAGTATAGTAGTACCTACCCCCAAACTTTTTGCAAACTTATTTTGTTGTTTTTCTATTTTTATTGTCGAATATTCCTATCTTAATATTAATATTAAGACAATTAAGAATTTTCATCTCATACTTGAGATTACACACTCATCTTAACTTTTATTCCTTTGTTTTTATTCACTTCATCCTAGTACTTATTACCCACATCTCATCCCTCTCTCTTATTCCTTTCACTCACTTGACTTTCTCTTATCTCTTTCCAGGGTGCCTCTAGGGTTGGTCTGGCAACATGTTGACCCGTAGAGCAGCATCCTTGGATGAAAAACTTAGGGCTACATTGAAAGAATTGGAATCTACTATAAAACAGAACAAACAGCTTCTTCAGGAAAGGGATGACAGCGAGGTAGAAATAAAGTTCATTGATGACAAGAACACTGAGCTTAAGAACCAGTTGACTGAACTACATGTACAGCATATGGACATACTTGACCAGCATCAACACCTCCGGCAACTAGTGTCAAATTTCCAGGAATGTAGTGACACCCACGAACTGGCTTTGAGACGCATCTCGGAACTTGAACGGGAATTATGCAGAGCCCACAACACAATAACCCATTTGGAATCTCTCAAAGCCAGTGAAGAGTCTGCGATCACCTGCAGTCTTTATGATGAGTTGGTTGGTAGCGGGTCCGGACCCACATGTGTTGAGCCAGTTGTAACAATAGATTTAACTGAAGATACTATCATTAAAAGCAAATTGTTTACTAGTCACAATAAGTTAAAAAAATATATTAAAATTAATAGATTAATTAGAAAAACCCAAAAATCTTTAAAATGCCAAAAAGTAAATAAATTAAATACAAAACTTAGGCAAAAGAAATTGAATTTAATACAAGAATTAAAGAACTGTAACAGTGAATTAGAATTATGTAATACTATGTATGACACAGACACTCAGCACCTGCAGGATGAATTGCTTGTTAGGGAATATGCTCTAAAGGAAATCTTTAGTAAATATGAGGCTTCTCAACAAGACCTGAGTAAGCGCATGCAGGAGGCTAATGAGTTAGCAGACCTGGTCAAGTATAATGCGGAGAGGTATGAGTCTCTGACAAATAACCTCTCTTTTAGCTGTACCTGCTCCCAGGGACTGCAGCCTCAACCTATTACACCCACACTTTCAGTGGCTCAGCCAGTAGGTAGCTGTATTAATGATGATAGCAATACCATGAATAATTTGATTAACACTACTTATGTATTTTCTGATAAATTTGGTCAAGGATTTGGTAGGATATTTAATCAGTGTTCGCAACAATATGTAATTAATAATTGTTCACCCGGTGCCAGTATTAGCCAATTAATTAGTAATATCAGATTGACAAAAATAAACCCTAGTTCAACTGTTATATTATTATATGGGGATAGTTTAAATGTTAGAAAAAAGGACATAATTGAATGTGTCCATTTGATGTTACATCTTCATGAGACCAATAACTGTAAATTTATTTTTTGTGCGTTACCTTATTCTTATTATTTATCTCATGAGCAAAATAAGCTTATTTATAATTTAAATATGTTCATTTATAATAGGACTTGTCGTCACAGTGACGCTATTTTATATTTTGATTGTAATCAATTCATTACTGATTACAAACTGACAAATTACACTATGTATTTGCCACCTAGTTGTAGGAGACAAATTGCTAATCTTTTAGCATACAATATACTCAGTGACACTGGTACTTGTAGTGTACCATCGATTACTGTTAGTAGTGGTACTAACACTACTTCTAATACGCCTTGTAGTTTAAACTATTAGGTGCGACAACGGGTCAGCCGCAAATGTTGAATGTTGTACATCAAAATATGCAGGGTCTGTCCGGCAAAGAGCTAGAATTAAGTTTATTTATGGAGAACTACAATGTTCAGGTGTTATGTTTGACTGAACACTGGTTGAAAGAACATGAAGTAGTGTTTATCAATGATGATAACTTTACCGTACAGAGTGCATTTGTGAGAAAAAGTGCTATTCGCGGTGGCTCTTTAGTTCTTGTTTCAAACAAGTTGAAATGTAAACAACGTTTAGATTTAGTTAATCTTTCAATTGAGCGCACTATAGAATTGTGTTGTGTTGAACTTGAGCGATATGTTATAATTTGCGTTTACCGACCCCCCTCTGGGGATTTTAGTAGTTTTGAATCGGTAATGGAGGATTCTCTCAATAGGTTGAAATCAAGTAACAAAAGTATTATTTTATGTGGAGATTTCAATATTAATATTTTAGATGTTACTCCATTAAGTATTAGACTTCTCAATCTGTTTAGGTCTTATAATTTAAATAACTTGTTTTTTGAACCTACCAGGATCACGGCATCTTCGTCAACTTGTCTTGATAATATATTTAGTGATTGTGATGCCAAAAATAAATTAGTGTTAACTGACTTAACGTCCGACCACTGTGGTTTATTAGCTAGCTTCCCCATGCCATTAAATAAAAAGCCGCATAAACTTGAATGCAGGCCTTATACAGCTAGTCGTTGCAAAATGTTTAAAAATAATATAGCTCATAGAATTACACCATCTATAGTAGAACAAGAGGATCCTAATGAAATTTATGGTGCCCTTTTTGATGTTGTGCAAAAAGAGTACCAATCTACTTTCAAGACCAAAACCATTAACATTAATGGCTCCTCGGTTGGCTTTAACCAATGGGCTACTCCAGGTATTTATAAAAGTAGAGCGAGACTATACGAGTTATATGGTTTGAAAAAATACAGGTTTGATACTCCTTTCCTAGATTATGGTAAAAATTATTCAAAAAGATTAGTGCTTTTGCTAAATCAAAATTTTTAAGCGATACAATTAAAAATTCTAATAATAAAGTAAAAACAACTTGGAAAATTATTAAAAATGAAACTGGTAAATCGGTTAAACAAGAAAAACAACTTGAGATTATGGTCGACAACAAATTAGTTAACAAAGCAGCTGACGTAGCTGAGGCATTTAATGAGTTTTTTGCCAACATACCTATAACTACGACTCGCTCCTTAAATTCCTCCCCGTCTAAAGCTGAAAACCTTTTGCATAGCAGTGTACCTAAATGTAGTCGCTTATTTAGCTTCGAACATGTAACCCCGCGTGATGTAGTTAATGTTTTTAACACACTTAAGTCTAAAAACACCGGTGATTACTGGGGCATCTCCATTAAACTTTTAAGTAATAAAATAGACATCGTAGCCCCCTATCTAGCTGTTACTTTTAATAAATGTGTTGATTTAGGAACTTTTCCTGACCTCATGAAGAGTAGTAAAGTCATACCATTATTTAAATCAGGTAATAAAAATGACGTTGGCAATTTCAGGCCTATTTCCATCTTACCTGCATTTAGCAAAATATTTGAAAAATTAATACTCAAGCAGTTGCTAAGACATTTTAATTTAAATAGCCTCCTTCATAATGAACAATATGGCTTTACAAAAGGTCGTTCGACTACAGATGCGGGTGTTGCTTTGCTAAAACACATATATAATGCATGGGAGAATTCGAAAAATGCTATTTGAGTTTTCTGTGATCTCTCCAAAGCCTTTGATTGCGTGCACCATGACACGCTTTTACGTAAACTACGTCATTACGGTGTCCAAAACGAAGCTCTCAACGTAATAAATTCTTATTTACATAATAGGTTCCAATGTGTGGATGTTAATGGTGTGAAATCTTCCGGGCTACCTGTTCAGTTAGGTGTACCGCAAGGCTCAATACTGGGTCCTTTCTTGTTCCTAGTATATATCAATGATTTACCATTCCATTTAAAGGGCATCTGTGACGTTGTACTGTTTGCAGATGATACCTCTCTTATTTTTAAAGTAGACAGGAATAGACAAGATTTTGACGACGTAAACAGTGCGCTCTCAATAGTTACGAATTGGTTTACGTCAAATAACCTAGTCCTCAATGCCAAGAAGACGAAATGTGTAAAGTTCGCCTTACCGAATGTTAGAAATCTAGGACCCAACATCGTCTTAGATAAAGAGGTGCTTGAAACTGTGGACTCGGCAGTTTTTCTGGGAATAACAGTAGATGCCAAACTTCAGTGGAGACCACATATATCAAGTCTAGCAGGAAGGCTCAGTTCGGCTGCCTACGCCGTCAGGAAAGTAAGACAATACACTGACGTTGATACAGCTCGTTTAGTCTATTTTAGTTATTTTCACAGCGTTATGTCCTACGGTATTCTGCTGTGGGGCAAAGCCGCTGATATACAAAATATATTTGTCCTGCAAAAACGAGCTGTTCGAGCAATATACCAGTTAGGTGCCAGAGTTTCTCTAAGAGATTTTTTTAAAGATATTGGAATTCTTACGGTTGCATCACAGTTCATCTTTGCCAACATTTTATATATTAGGCAAAATATACACTTGTATACTAAAAACAGTGATATTCACAATGTTAACACTAGAAATAAGGACAAACTACGCGCTCCCTTTCACCGGCTTCATAAGGTTCATAACTCATTTGTTGGGCTTGGTATAACCTTTTATAACAAGCTACCTTCTTCATTACTAGATTTGCCCTTTAATACATTTAAAGCTCAAATAATATCCAACCTTTGTTCAAAGGCATACTATTCCATCAACGATTACTTAAACGATAAGAATAGTTGGTCGCCCTGATTAACTCAAGACAATGTTTATGTTCTTTCTCCAGAATTAGTTTACTGACAAGTTATATGAGTTCATATAATTGTTTTTTTTAATTCTATTAACCTCTTAAATAAATTGCAAACTATAGTTTTGTATAATTTAGAAGCATTTTTTAATTTTGTAAATGTAAGAACCATGTTTCCGTTTATTATGATTTAATTTTGATGTTGACTTGAAAGAGCATGGCAGTTGAGAACTTGTCATGCTCACTTAAATGTCTCACCGATGGTGGCGCGTGTGTTGGATCATTCGGTTCCCTACAAACTGGTTGAGCTGGATGGTGCTGATCCACGCGTCATGTTCGTGAACGGGCGCCGTCGGTTGAGACTGGTCATCTCTTAACTGCCAATGCTTATTTTTAATCTTATATTTTGAATTGTTTCTTCATTTGTGTCTTTTTTTTACATTGTTCTCACATATAGAAGCAACAAGAATAATGTACCCAGGATTTTGTAATATCTTGATTTAAAAGAGTGTCCATGGAGTTTCTTGCCCGTTCTTCTCCATAGAGATCTACGTTTTGGAATGGGCAACTAGCTTCAACTTTCGGACTAACTGTCAGACTATTTAATTTTAATTTTGACAATTCAAAAGTGCCTGTACAAGGTCTAATTGAAATAAATGCTTTGAATTTGAATTTGTAAGATTATCTTTGCATTGTATAAACTCAATTTCCTTTGCATTGTATAACTGCATAGCACAGATGTGAGTTCTATGTAAGTATACCTTCTTTACCATTTACCGGGTAATATGTCTTTCATTGACTTGAATGTGCCATGGTGGCTGATAGTATGTCATGCTCACACAAATGTCTCGCTGACGGTGGCGTGTGTATTGGATCATTTAGCTCCCTTCAAAATGGTTGAGCTGAATGGTGCTGATCTATGCGTCATGTTCGTGAACGGGCGCCGTCAGTTGGGGCTGGTCATCACTCAGCTGTCTCGGCTTATTTTTAATTATTTTATTTTTGGATTGTTGTCTTCTTACTATTTGCTGTACTCTGGACGCTCTTAACGCGTACGTATTTTTTACATCGTTCTCACATATAATTGTAAATTCAACATTAATGATGTAACTAATATTTTTGTAAAAATACAATTTAAAAGAGTGTCCATGGAGTTTCTTGCCCGTTCTTCTCCATAGGTACCTACGCTTTGGAATGGGCAACTAGCTTCATATTTTCTGACTGACCGACGTCTTGACAATTCAAAAGTGCCTGTAAATGGTTTAATTGAAATAAATGGTTTGAGTTTGAGTGAGGTACAGACGCCAGCACATCAAGCTACCCGAAACTGTCAAATTTTCCCAATCAACTTTGAACCTTATACTTTATTGATAAAGTTGAAAATCTATTAAAGAAATTTGACAGATTGTAGTAGCTTGATGTGATGTGCTGGCGTCTCTACTTACGAAATATGCAGTATTAATTATATGGTGTACGTACAGACGCCAGCATATCAAGCTACCCGAAACTGTCTAATTTTCCCAATAAACTTCGAACCTTATGCTCTAGCGATAAAGTAAAAAATCTATTTAAGAAATTCTGTCAAATTTCTTATTGTTGTGGCTTGATGTGCTGATATCGTCTGTACAACGAATTGTTAGGTGAATACCTGCTCTCCGAGCTAGATGTATTTAGATGAGTTTCTATTGAATTTTATAGCACGGACGGGTATTGAGGCAATTCTCACGATCGTGAAGGTGGCGCTTTAGTAGGAATTTCGATATTTTACACGGTGAAATGCAGTAAAATACCGGAATTAAATCGAAAAAAACATGTTGTGTAAATTACACCACGCGGTGCCGGTATAGTGTAACATGACCTTAATATTATTTTCTATATACAACGTTATTTTTAGTATATACGAAACCTGAATATAGTTTGTTCCGAATAAGTAACTGAATGGATTCCAATAATTTTTACCCCATGTTATATTTTGTGCCAAAAATATTTAAAAAAGGTTAAAAGTTGGACACCGAGCGACACTAAGTAGGTTATCCGATCTCCAAGCCGAACGACTAGGTACCTAGGTACTATTATCAATGAGCGCAAGACGTCGCGGCGCGGGTGAGCATGTTTTTGAAACTAAATTTAACAAGCTTATATCTTTATGATTTTTCACGATACAGTTTTAAAATTTTGTATATAGATTCTTTACATAAAAATACCAATTGTCTGTGTGGTGCCGGACTTAAAGAATTGCACCACCCCTTACTTCCCGTGGGTGTCGTAAAAGGCGACTAAGGGTCTTACCGGAGAATGGGCAGCAGCGTTCTCTATTTATTCCACCATCATACCATACTACGATCGTCAACCCGCCTGCCAAGCGTGGCGATTATGGCAAACCCCCCCCAAAATTGGGGGAGGCCTATGTCCAGCAGTGGACGTCTATCGGCTGAAACGACGACATAAAAATATTAGACACGTGTTTCGGATTTCGCATAGGTATACGAAAAATAATGTTTGAATTGTCATATTTTTTTCTATTTACGTAGTCACTCATGTGTAGTTTTATTTCATACCATTAATAATATTATGAAAGTGTTGGACTGAACATATTTGCCAACGTTTCCACTATTTATTTATTTATTTTAAAACACATACACTATCATCACAGGCTTACCTAATACAATAGTGTAGTAATACTAGCTTACAATTGGGCTCACAATTATATATTATTATTAAGGGGCTTACAGGACCTAAACGCAAAAAACGCAAGTTTCAGTAACCATAAAGGTACAAGATCGACTACAGTAGACAAAATCAGAATAATATATGATATTCTTCAAGATATATGCCAGGTAGACAGTGTGTTGAAAACATAATACAACTATTTTGATACGATAGAAAAAAAAAACTAACAACTTTCTTTTTACAATAAAAAACATACTAATACTATACTATAATAACTATGTCGTAACGTCAGAATACTCATTTCATGATATCATTAATCATTCGTATATGAAATAAAACTGCACCATAATTGCAATCAATAACCACCATAATTTTATCAATCTCAATCTGTATGATTTTGAATGATATTGCTAATCCATGGCACATTATGTTCGAAAAAGTCTGCTTAAGAACGTAAATAACGCAATAAATGTTGTTCAACTGAAAGCCAACTCTACTGATAGTATGTTACGAAATTTCCCCGCTGTTCACATAATACCAGGAGGCCTAAAAAGGCCACTTTGGAGAATCATAAAAGGAGCATTATGAATCGTAATATGGCGAAGACAGTCCGTATTTTTCTTTTCTTCGCTGCACTACGTAAGTATAATCAAAGAGATTGGGATTGGATTTGGATCGGATTGATTCGTATTTTAGTATAGACAAAAAAAATAACTGGAAATGCTTCACCAATGGGATTTGATACGGTTAACTGTCCATTATGTTATCCTTTTATGATTCTGCCAAAGTGGCCCCAGAACATGCGGCAGGATAAACTTTTTTGTCGGCCAAGATAATATTACTGCACGTTTTCATTTGTTTTATATAATTTTTTGTCGTTGCAACCCAGTGGGAACCGTGCCTAATTGTTTCATGACTTGTGTCGGATGCATGGTGACTATCCGAAACATTTACATTCCGTTCTTTAGATTTTATACCTACACGTTGCGAACTCTAAATCAGAAAAGCAATTACAGTATTTTTAATCACATTCTTATGTCAGTCTCAATAAAGTCGAAGTACTTAACCTTTAATTTATGAACACTTTAAACAAATTTTTGAGATGATCCTGCGACTTCAATTTAAGGGGCTTACAGGACGTAAACGCAAAAAACGCAAGTTTTAGAAACAATACAATTATTATATGATCGACTGCAGTAAACAAAATCAGAAAAATATATGATATTCTTCAGGATATATGCTAGGTAGATAGTGTGTTGAAAACATAATACATCTAATCTGATACGATAGAAAAATATCATAAAGACACGTCTAAAAACTTTCTTTTTACAATAAAACCATGCTAAAATACATACAATCATTCTGATTTTTTGTCAGATTATTCTACAAGCAATATACTAAAATACTAGTGTTTTAATCTTTTAGTCCAAACAATACATTTTTTGGAATTAAATAATTGCTTCATATTTTGCAATACATTTTATCAGCGTTGTGTCATCGCGCTTCTCTTTCTTTTCTATGCAGTCCGACAGTGACCGCGCTTTAGGTCATGTATGCCCCTTAAACGTTGTTTTAAGTTTGTTGGGACGTCTACTCGAAATTGAGCTAACAACAATAAAAATTAGCCTATGTATAATGTTCCTACAACTAGAACACGGCCCTCCTCTCTCTGAGAGAGAGTGGGCCGTAATCCTGAAGGACTAGGGTTGGTAAACCAAGATTAAATGTAACGGAGTCTAAATGATATAAATTATATGAACCCAATTATAATCTGACCTTTGCAACCTGTGTCCTGATTACTCCTTAATGAGACTTTCTTAATTCCTGCAATTATGGAAATAACAAAGGGAAATAAATATGTACCTATTATGTTAGGTATAACATAACCAAAAGGAAAATTATTATGAATATCTTCACATCGCCCACATTTTTCCTGTTTCTATTACATAACAGAAATATAATAGAATATTTTCCTATTGTGCTAATTTAATTTAAACGGATAATTTCCTTTCGGGGGTCCTTTCTGCAATAATTCTATCGTTGGGAGGCTTTTAAAAAAGAATTGGGAGGGTCACATTTTGTAGATTCAAATTAAATGAAATGAAATTTATTTGCGTGAATTGTAGTTCATTGCAGATGGTCAGGTTTTTAGGGTTCCGTAGCCAAATGGCAAAAACGGAACCCTTATAGATTCGTCATGTCTGTCTGTCTGTCTGTCTGTCCGTCTGTCTGTCTGTCTGTCTGTCTGTCCGTCCGTATGTCACAGCCACTTTTCTCCGAAACTATAAGAACATACTGTTGAAATTTGGTAAGTAGATGTATTCTGTAAACCGCATTAAGATTTTCACACAAAAATAGAAAAAAAACAATAAATTTTAGGGTTTCCCATACTTAGAACCGAAACTCAATTTTTTTTTTTTCATCAAACCCATACGTGGGGGGTATCAATGGGTAAGTCTTCAAAAATGATATTGAGGTTTCTAATATCATTTTTTCTAAACTGAACAGTTTGCGCGAGAGACACTTCCAAAGTGGAAAAATGTGTGTGTGTCCCCCTGTAACTTCTAAAATAAGAGAATGATAAAACTAAAAAAAATATATGATGTACATTACCATGTAAACTACCACCGAAAATTGGTTTGAACGAGATCTAGTAAGTAGTTTTTTTTTTATACGTCATAAATCGTAAACCGCAATTTACCATTCATTCAATCAACTCAAAAATAAAAAAAACATTTAATTTCATAAACATAAACCTTATGCATAAACCCGGATGTTACGGAACCCTCGGTGGGCGAGTCCGACTCGCTCTTGCCCGGTTTTTTTTTTTTAAGTTTCTAAAACAATTCGCTAAAACTAGCATGCAAAATTATAGATTACATCAATTAATAAATGAAGCTAATAAAATTGGTACATAGATCATCATCATCTAAATCATCAACTAACCCAGGACCTCACGCTCAGCAGACCACGAGACTATTTATATTAAATATCTCTCTATAATATTAAATATCTCTTCCTGTTTGGTAGTAAAATTCTAATGATCTCTTAAATAAATTGCAAACTATAGATTTGTATAATTTATCCATGTATCCGTTTATTATAATTTTTTTATGTTGACTTGAAAGGGCATGACAGTTGAGAACGTGTCAATGTCTCACCGATGGTGGCGCGTGTTGAGCTGGATGGTGCTGATCCACGCGTCATGTTCGTGAACGGGCGCCGTCGGTTGAGACTGATCATCTCCTCACTGCCAAGGCTTATTTTTAATATTATATTTTGAATTGTTTCTTCATTTGTGTTTCTTACATTGTTCTCACATATAGAATTACCAAGAATAATGTACCCAGGATTGAATAATATCTTGATTTAAAAGAGTGTCCATGGAGTTTCTTGCCCGTTCTTCTCTATAGAGATCAACTTTCGGACTAACTGACAGACCATTTAATTTTGACAATTCAAAAGTGCCTGTACAAGGTTTAATTGAAATAAATGCTTTGAGTTATTAAGATTAGTCACCTTCTCACACATCGTTTTGTAATAACAACATTATGTAGAAGATACCTAAGTACCTACTATATTATTTTTAGCAAATGATGCGTTTCAGAAAAACTAACTGCCAAACGGAGAATTATGGCTTCACGTTCATAATAATTTCCAATTCAATTTTCCGCCGTCAATCTATATTTACGTATTTGCTCAGTTTTATTTTCCTGTTTGTCAATTCGTTTACCTATATAAAAAGCAGCAATTCCAAATTGTCAGCGAATAAATCTCCTGTCACACGAATTTCGTTAGGGGACTGTCCCACAAACCCACTATGACATATCCCCCATAACCTTCTCAGAATTCAATCAGGCAAACTTGAAGAGAGGACAGCTTGCTTAAGGGGGGCAAAAAACGCAAGTTTTAGAAACAATAAAAGTATATGATCGACTACAGTAAACAAAAACAGAATAATATGTGATATTCTTCAGGATATATGCTAGGTAGATAGTGTGTTGAAAACTTAATCCAACTAGTTTTATACGATAGAAAAAAATCATGAAGATACCTGTAAGAACTTTCTTTTTACAATAAAAACCATACTAATATACAAACAATAATTCTGTTTTTTTGTCAGATTATTCTACAAGCAACATATTAAAACACGTGTTTTAATTTTTAATTTTTTCGTCCAAATAATAGATTTTTGGTAATTAAATAATTGCTTCATATTTTGCAATAAATTACCAGCGTCGTTGTGTAGTCGCGCTTCTCTTTCTTTTCTATGAAGTCCAAACAGTGACCGCGCTTTATCTCATGTTAGCCCCTTAAATGAGGTTAACTAGATTCTGTGTCTCGAAATCGGCTTATTAGTCGATTCACGCGAATTTACTCGCCCGAACCGGGCGAATCGTCACTTTTAAATAATATTATTTTTTATAAAGACGACTCGCACGAATTGTCACATTTTAAATTTCATGCAATAAAGTATGGAAAAAAACCGGGCAAGAGCGAGTCGGACTCGCGCACCGAGGGTTCCGTAACATCCGGGTTTATGTTTATGAAATTAAATGTTTTTTTTTTATTTTTGAGTTGATTGAATGAATGGTAAATTGCGGTTTACGATTTATGACGTATTAAAAAAACTACTTACTAGATCTCGTTCAAACCAGTTTTCGGTGGTAGTTTATATGGTAATGTACATCATATATTTTTTTTAGTTTTGTCATTCTCTTATTTTAGAAGTTACAGGGGGGGGGACACATTTTACCACTTTGGAAGTGTTTCTTGCGCAAACTATTCAGTTTAAAAAAAAACGATATTAGAAACCTCAATATCATTTTTAAAGACCTACCCATAGATACCCCACATACGTGTGGGGTATCTATGGGTAGGTGGGTCAAACCCATACGGGTTTGATGAAAAAAAAAAATTGAGTTTCGGTTCTAAGTATGGGGAACCCTAAAATTTATTGGTTTTTTTCTATTTTTGTGTGAAAATGTTAATGCGGTTCACAGAATACATCTACTTACCAAGTTTCAACAGTATAGTTCTTATAGTTTTGGAGAAAAGTGGCTGTGACATACGGACGGACAAACAGACAGACAAAAATCTATAAGGGTTCCGTTTTTGCCATTTGGCTACGGAACCCTAAAAAGGACACTAGCGCACAGAAGTGATAAGAATTAAATGTTATAAAATGTTATAAAACCTCTTCTTTTCGTGCGAATCAGGCGAGTCGACTAATACATCTCGAAATCATCCGGTATATTCTGAAGGAATTTCATTCAGCCTTAAAAGCTTTAATTTAAAAATAAGAAATTAAATTATTTCCGTAAATAACAGTCAGTCATCTTGATTTTAGAGGAAATTTGATACATTTTCACAGATGCACAGATTAAAATGTTTAAATTAAAATAATTATAATGATATCTTCTCTGTCTGGTTGGTCAAGTGGTCTTAAGTGATATCGCTGAGCACGAGTTTCTGGGTTCAATTCCCTGGTCGGGCAAAGTATTATTGAATTTTTTCATCAGAAATTTCTCAGTAGCTCCCCGGAGTCTGGATCTGTGTCCGGTCAATGACAATTCGTTCGCCCTCTATTATTCGGGGATACAAGGCGAAAATACATAAAGTCTACTCAAACTTGTTTCAAATTCTAGTTAAACAAATATCAACTTTATTTTAATGGTAATTAAAATGATTTCAGAGTGACTAGCACTATTGAAAAAGTTATAAAAATGTTTGAAGTTGTAGCGTAAACTGAACTTTATTGTGTAGGATTTAAAGTTGTATTTACCATAAACTCATAATTGTTTATATTTTTGGCAAATAAATCGCGAATGCAGTTTAAATAAATATTACTTCCAATGTGATAGAATACCTTCTTTGAATTGAACATTCCATAAGACGCTTACATGATCTAAAGCACGGTCACTGTCAGACTGCATAGAAAAGAAAGAGAAGCGCGATGACACAATACTGGTAATTTATTGCAAAATATGAAGCAATTATTTAATTACAAAAAATCTATTGTTTGGACTAAAAAATTAACACAGTATTAGTATTTTACTATGTTGCTTTTAGAATAATCTGACAAAAAATCAGAATGATTGTATGTATATTAGTATAGTTTTTATTGTAAAAAGAAAGTTTTTAGAGGTATCTTCATGATTTTTTTTCTATCATTTCAAATTAGTTGTATTATGTTTTCAACACACTATCTACCTAGAATATATCCTGAAGAATATCATATATTTTTCTGATTTTGTTTACTGTAGTCGATCATAATACTTTTGTTGTTTCTAAAACTTGCGTTTTTTGTGTTCATATCCTGTAAACCCCTTCTATTTGTTTTTACCGTTCTTGACTGTGAACTTTCTTTGATCACATTTCTTATTTTTGATATAAGGTAAGTTGAAGTAGTAAAAAGACCTACCAAGATAAAAGAAACATTCTTTATCTACATTTATGAGCAAGCTACATAAAAACATATCTAAGGCTCTAGCAAAAATATACGTACAACATCAAAGAGTCATGAAATATCTTACATTCAATTGAGCTCCAAATTTTGTCACGGAATTTACAGCATCCCAACTTTTTTACGGGATCTGGGGTGGTTAAATCCGTTTAGGGATCCGCGGGCGTATCGGGAAAACGGCCGTCAATCTGTCGCTTCGTTTGACTCAACGTCGGATTGATTTTTCATGTACTGACAACAAAAGAAGGAACAATGCTAGCAACTAAAACTATTTTTACCCCGACTCAACCGGGACGGCATGGCAAGGGATTTAAATTTTTACTAATGGACATTCAAATGTATCGATAGAAATACGACATAAATTGCTATGGTTTAAAATGATGCCGTGGCATCGAAAGGGATTTCATTGCACGGCATTGAAAGACGCGCCACGGGCTCCCGCGGCGGGATGCCGTGGCGTCCTGCGGCAGGCAACGGCATGCCAAGGACTCCGGCGCTCGTTGTGATATACCGCGGGGTGAGGCGGCGGGGGTAGAGAAGCAGGGAAGCCGCTGGAATGCTGCGGTATCTAAGCAGCTAGTGTGCGCTGACTGACGCCAAAATCCCGGTCTGAGTAGGCTTTTAGTAGGTCGTAGGTCGTGAGTTCGAACCCAGGCAGTCACTTTACTTCGTGTAAAATAATTTCATCACCACTGCTCACATAACGGTGAAGGAAAACATCGTGAGCAAAACCCGGCATGCACTAGAGCCAAAAATTTGAAGACATGTGGCTCCTACCAACCCGCACTGGGCTCGCGTGGTAGATTACGACCCACTTTGTCTCAGCGAGAGGACTCCTGTATCCCAGCAGTGGGAACATTATAGGCTGATCAGGGTATAATAAAATTAATGACGCAGTTTTAACTTGTTGTGCGTATGCTTAGGGGGTCCGGGCCCACTCGACCCGCTTAGACTCGAACCGAAGAATATTTCTGTTTTGATAGGCGTAAAAACGTCGATGTGTCGTCGAAATTACTTTTTATTGTTTTCTTTTTGTCCATGTGGTTTACCTTTAAGTAATAGGCATGACGAATGATTTTCAAATCCTCTTTCGTAATGTACGTACACATTTACTATTTACGAAAACACCTATTTTTCGGTAATAAACTAAAGTTTAACGAAGTTTGAAGCCATTTTTCTAATATTTTTTCAATAGGGCGCGAAAACAGCTCACAGTGTCATGGCGTCGGATCTGATATCACGCCTAGGTAAACATCAAATGTTGTCAGTAGGTATGCTATCTATAGTGTACTCTGTGAACCACAGTGATGTTTACATAGGCGTGACGTCATGCGCTGTGATTGGTGTTTCAGTCAAAATGGCCGACTGCAGTATTTTAATCTTTTATTTTAGTGAAAATCCGATTAATCTCAAGTTTTTAATAAAACTAAATCACTGTTTTAAATCCTTTTAATATGTATTTTCCCCTAACATCATTCAATTTTTGATTAATTGATACTGTCGTCACGCCTATTGTTGCACTGTGTAGAGTTTTAGCGCATGTTTTATCTTTGTTTGTAAATTAGTGTAAACAATTGTTGGTAGACCTAATAAATAAAAATAAAATAAAATGTGTAGTCAGACAAAAAAGTGTCGATTTAACGCTTGCACCACAGAGAATGTAAAATTTAAATAATGTTTGGATATATAAAATAAGGCAGAAAATGTTTTGGTTTTAATCTGAGTTACGTTTTAATTTATATTTAAAAAGTAACTGCTTTAATTCAGTTATTAATTGTATTATTATTTATTTATTTATTCAGGCAAAAGTCCATTATTGTTGGTTACAAAAATTATCTTACAAACTATGTTAGCACAGACATTTACAAAAAGGTAAGTACAATAAAGGTGTGTAGTCATGAAAACTCTCGCTCGGGTTAGGATAGATTGCCACGCTATCTGACCAGAATCCGAACGAAAGCCTTCATGACTGCCGAGTCATACTTCTCAGCAATTACTCGAAGGATACTACAAGTGCTGCCCCGCACTCTGCTGAGTAGGGAGGAGGTTCGCTTGCGCATTTATAGAATTAAAGCCATCAACCCGAACCTCCACGAACATACCCGAGGCGTTACAAAAAAATTCGCCCATGCAGTGAAAAATACCTAGGTAGGTCTACTAGCTTCAACTTTCTGACTAACTGACAGACTATTTAATTTTGACAATTCAAAGTGCCTGTACAAGGTTTAATTGAAATAAATGCTTTGAGTTTGAGTTTTGAGTTTGAGTCAACAGCAAAAGTAGATGATCTAAATCAAAATTCAATACTAATACACGGAGTTCGCGTCAGAACTGTGTGGCGTCAGAGTGATTCAAACCACTCAACGCCACACAGAAATCACTTCGACGCCACACAATTCTGGCGCACTCCGTTCATTAGTATTGAATTTCTGATTTTGATCATCTACTTTTGCTGTTCAAAGTAAAACGCATCGGAAAAAACCTGTTGACTGTACCTAGGTTTTTACAGATACTTTTGCTGTTGACTGTACCTAGATTTTTTTAGATACTTTTGCTGTTGACTGTACCTAGGTTTTTTCAGATACTTTTGCTGTTGACTGTACCTAGGTTTTTTCAGATACTTTTGCTGTTGACTGTGCCTAGGTTTTTTCAGATACTTTTGCTGTTGACTGTACCTAGGTTTTTTCCGATGCGTGTTACTTTCCTATTTTGTTGATCGTACTTATGTCAAATACTGTGAGTCAATTAAGAGGAAATACGGGTGATCTTTGCTCCATAGAAACGCTTTCGCCTGTTTTCTTTCTGGTTAATGACCATAAAGCAATGATTTTTTACAGCATAATAAATATTAACAACCTGTATGTCCCTATTTTTTCCTTTTTGATGAAACATTATTTTTATAAGCACTAGAACCCTCAAAAAAATGCTCAAACTTGCCGATTTAAACTGCTGGCAACAGAGGCCAAGTGTACAAAGACAAAAAGAAAAACGAAGAATGAAAAAAGAAAAACGTAGGGACACGTCCTTCTTATTCATTTTATGAAATATATTTTAAATTGTTCCAGTATTGGAGGAGGAAATAGGCGAGAACCGAACCTCAAATTATGAATGTGCGTGTGGTGTGAGGGCCACTTTGTTAAAACTCTTTGAAAATGTGCTTAGGATTTAGTGAACATTCCCAAAGAATTGTGAAAGTTGGTATCAGATTTTGTGAAAGTCTAATAACCGAGTTATAGACTGTAAAGTTGGGCCCTCAGTTCTCACATAGAGGATTGAGGGCCCACCTGAAACTGATAAACTATGGACACTACAGAAAAAGTCTTAATGCCAAAATCTAAGCTAATGCCAAACAAAATTTGTGAAAACAAGATATTATCGCAAAACACTGACCTACTTTGTATATCTTCGTACAAAATGGGCCCTCAATTCTCATACACGTAAAAGTTTATTACGCAATTATAATGAAATCATTAACTTACAGCTACTGTTTGAAATCCTATATGCTACTAAATAAATTGTGAAAATTTATGAAAGCAAGAACAGGTCACCACCTTTTGTTGTTTAAAAGTTATGACCTTGATAAAATTCAGGGCCCTCAGTCCTCCATTTTATTTTGTTTTCGATTTATTACGCTTATCGTATTAAAGATAAGACAAATACAAAATTGTCTCTTTTTGTGAAAAAAATTGTGCAACAAATGCGATACCAGAAAGAAATTAAAAGACCCTTTATTGTATAAGTAAATCGAGTTTTATTTTTATTCTCTGTCTTAGGAAATAGGGTGACCACAATTTCTTTTAGATTGCAGTAAAGATTAGTAAATGTAGAGTCATAGGTTTTAATGAACTTTCGCTTATTATCGTTATAGCATTTGTACTCAAGTTTCGTGATAAAAAAAATAATTTCGGAAATTGAACGATCACAGAAAAATACTGTTCCCCAAATCATTTTTGCTTGAAAAATCGTTCGTTCCGAAAAAACTAATGACAATAATCAAATAATTTATTTATTATTTTTATAAAGGCTTTTGCCCAGCAATGGGACAATGTAGGCTAAATATAATCCTAACTAATATTATAAATGCGAAAGTAAGTTTGTTTGTTAGCTTTTCACGCCTAAACCACTGTACCTTTCATCCCGAAAAAAGTGCTGTTCCCGAGGAAAACAATAATAACGTTATTATGATAATAGATGGAGCCATATGACTTTCGAATTTCACGCGGACGAAGTCGCGGGCAGAAGCTAGTACCTAATAAAGCAGGGCGTTCCTGGATGTTTTTTTTATTCCTAGGTAGGTACTTGCACAATAACAAAGATGTTTTCTGGAGTATTAAATAATTATATTTTATTTTAAAAATTTTACAATTTATAAATAGGTGAAATTGAATTACCTAAATAATTCTTAGAGTGATTATCTAAGTACTATTTAGTAAAATATTACGAACTTATAAAATTATGAGTATCTAGGTATCAAAACAAACTTATCTTGAATATTTGATATCTTGACCGAAGATGATTGAGTGTCTTGACCGAAGATGTGTTTGCGTATTAAAAATTATTTTTATTCTTCACTACAACTGTTTCATAAAACTCGCCTTAATGCTTTATTACCTACAACTTCCGCTGCACTATCGTAAACTATTGTTTAGTAACTACACTAAATATTACAACTATTGTGCATATATGTAAATAATAATTATATAATACATGTAATAATATTTTTAATAATATTTGTAATTTTTTTTTATCATGATACTTTAGTACAAATGCTATGACGATAATAAGCGAAAAATTGAAGAAAGTTTATTAAAACTTATACTCTACATTTACTAATCTTTACTGCAATCTAAAAGAAATTGTGGTCACCCTATTTGCAAATTCCGATAATAAAAATAAAACTCGATTTTCTTATATAATAAAGGGTCTTTTCATTTCTTTCTGGTATCGAATTTGTTGCACAATTTTGACACAAAAAGAGACAATTTTGTATTTGTCTTATCTTTCATACGATAAGCGTAATAAATCGAAAACAAAAGAAATGGAGGACTGAGGGATAACTTTCAAACAACAAAAAGTGGTGACCTGTTCGTGCTTTTATAAATTTTCACAATTTATTTAGTAGCATATAGGATTTCAAACAGTAGCTGTAATGATTTCATTATAATTGCGTAATAAACTTTTACGTGTATGAGAATTGAGGGCCCATTTTGTACGAAGATATACAAAGTAGGACAGTGTTTTGCGATAATATCTTGTTTTCACAAATTTTGTTTGGCATTAGCTTAGATTTTAGCATAAAGACTTTTTCTGTAGTGTCCATAGTTTATCAGTTTTTGGTGGGCCCTCAATCCTCTATGTGAGAACTGAGGGCCCAACTTTACAGTCTATAACTCGGTTATTAGACTTTCACAAAATCTCATACCAACTTTCACAATTCTTTGGGAATGTTCACTAAATCCTAAGCACATTTTCAAAGAGTTTTAACAAAGTGGCCCTCACACCACACGCACATAATTATGACTTTTTATTTAGGCTCTTCAGTCGGATCTGCAGTTGTCCTTATCGCACGGCCGGACGCCGAGCGCTCGCAAAGCGACAGCCTGCGATAGTTTCTTCAAATACCTAATTTTCTTATCAGAAGCTTTTTCAAAAGAGTACTTAGGTACTCTTTTGAAAAAGTTACTATATTAGTATAGTAGTGTAATCTTTTCAAGAAACCACTCGGTATTATCTGAAATACCACAGTGTATAACCCAACAAAATCAAAATCGTATCCAATCCTCCGAACGCCTCTTTCTCTCTATATTCCATCGCCCAAATTACTCATAAAATAAATAGGTTCCGGAACGCACGGAGCTCCCGGCTCACACTTGACCTATTTTTTATTTCCGCATAAATAAGAATGGTAAACAAAATTTACAGTGTGTTTCTTTTAGCCATAAAACTAGATAGATAGCTTTCTTACCTTTCCGCATCACACCGGTCCCCGGGCCGTGTGCCTGCACTAAATGTGTTCTTTCTTTATTTATATGTAGGGGGAAGTCCCGTAGCGCCGGACGGCACCTACCGCCGGACACTCGTACTATTCAAGCAAGTATAAACCGGTTCGATTCAAAGTACAAGTGAAAGGGATGCGGGGGGCACACAGTAACAGGATCACGTGCCGCGGCTCGCCAGTGACGCGCAAAGCCACGGCAGGAGTGAGCGTTTGCTGCTTTTGGCGGGAAATGACGGCGTCACGTAAAAATCGACGTAAGTAATTCTGGCACAATTATGCATTTACATTTTAATGGTATTCAAAAATAAAAGTAGTACTTATCTACTATCCGTAAAATGATAGAATATTATTAGATTTTTAAACTAATTTTGGTAGGTACCACCTAATGTACGAAATCATCAGTCCCTTAGTACCGGACACTAAGTCATCCCTTAGCACCGGACAGTAAACATATTCATATTTCTCGTGAGAAATAACGTTATTTATTCTAATTGTTTAATTTTGTTTTAGAACATAGAAGAATTAATAGAATTGAAATGGAAGAGAAGAAAAAGAAAGGATTGTGGGAGCCACAGAGCTTACAAAACCCTTAGGAAAATTTTTGAAAAACTTATTTTGAATCAATTGCAAAGATTTTTTAATAACAATAAATTACTGCATAATAAACAGTTCGGTTTTACAAGGGGTCGTTCGACTACCGATGCAGGAGTTGAACTTTTAGGACATATTTATAATGCATGGGAGGACAAATGCGATGCCTTGGGCGTCTTTTGCGATTTGTCCAAGGCATTCGATTGTGTTCTTCATGACACATTAATCAGGAAACTGCACCACTACGGAATCCGGAACGCCTCTCTGGATCTTCTTACTTCTTACTTGAGTGATAGGATTCAGAGAGTTGATGTTAACGGAAAAAGGTCACCCGGATCTGTAGTAAGAATGGGGGTCCCCCAGGGCTCAATTCTTGGTCCTTTCTTGTTCCTTATTTATATTAATGACTTGCCGTACCTCATAAAGGATAATCATGATATAGTGTTGTTTGCAGATGACACTTCTCTTTTGTTTAAAATCAAACGTCAGCAGCTGGTTACTGACAATGTAAATAACGCCCTTGCAAAAGTAGTTAACTGGTTTAATGTCAATAACCTACTTCTTAACGGAAAAAAAACGAAATGTATTAAGTTTACGATACCCCACGTTAGACAAGTAGAAACTAGTGTTCTCATTAAGGATGAAGAGTTAAAACCCGAAGATAGCACAGTATTCTTAGGCATAACGTTGGATGCCAAGCTTCAATGGGGCCCCCATATAGATAAATTGTCAAAAAAGCTTAGCTCTGCAGCATACGCCGTTAGGAAAATTCGTGATTTGACTGATTTAGAGACAGCCCGTTTAGTTTACTTTAGTTATTTTCATAGTGTGATGTCGTACGGTATTCTGTTGTGGGGAAATGCCGCCGATATTCAGACAATTTTTATTTTACAAAAAAGGGCAATTCGTTCTATTTATAAATTAAGTCCTAGACACTCCCTCAGAGACAAATTTAAAGAGATTAATATAATGACTGTGCCTTCTCAGTACATTTATGATAATCTTTTGTATGCACATAAAAATATTAATCTGTTTAAAAAATACAGTGATATCCATAACATAAATACTAGGAACAAACACAAATTTGTTGTTCCTACAACAAGGCTCAAGAAAATAGGTGGCTCGTTTAGATGCCAATGTATACATTTTTATAATAAACTTCCTAGCCACATTCAAGAACTAAGCCTAAATAAATTCAAAGCTTTTATAAAGCGAAAACTATGCCAGAAAGCCTATTATACTGTAAAAGACTATATTGAGGACAAAAAGGCTTGGGATTGAGCTGCTCCAATAGGTTTAGACAGTGAATGTTATTTTGCAATTTTTACACTTTAATATTTTCTTTTTTTTTTTTAAGTATCTATTTACTTACACAATGACATGTACATTTACTGTATAAAGTATTATATTATTTTAATTATTGTGAATGTGAGGACTATGTGGGTCATTGTTTACATTTTAATCGTGGTCTGGCAGTTTGAGTAGTTTATGCGGCCTACCCAAATGTCCTGTCTTTGGTATTGTTCGTCGAATCGTTGAGCTCCTGAAGTTCTGAGTTGAGCTGCACGGTTACTGACAAATGCGTGCACTGACTGGACAGGTCCACTCAATCTGTGTGGTTCTTTCCTCAAAAGATCTTTTCAGACACTAATCTACATGGTCCTCAAAGATTATGTCCGGATTTTTATATACACATTGACATTGATGAATTTTATTTAGACAATGACATGAATATTTACTTTGTAAAGTATTTTTTATTTTATTTTTCTTTTCATTTAATTATTGTGAATGTGAGGACTATGTGGGTCATTTTTTTTTCTGTTTTCCTTCTTAGTTTTAATCATGATCTGGCAGTTTGAGTAATTTACGCGGCCTACCCAAATGTCCTTTCTTTGGTATTGTTCGTCGAATCGTTGAGCTCCTCATTTCTGAGTCGAGCTGCACGATTTTTGACAAATGCGTGCACTGATTGGACAGGTCCGCTCAATCTGTGTGGTTCTTTCCTCAAAAGACCATTTCAGACATAAATCTACATGGTCTTCACACGATCTGACCAAGATTTTGTCTGGACTTTAAAAGAGACTGTGACCTCTGAGTTTGTTTCGGCCTTTCTTCTCAGAGTAGTCAGATAGGAAACGCCGACCACATCTAGTTTAAAAAATATGATGACGTGTAAAAGTGTTTGTAAAAACCTACTTACAGAAATAAATCATTTATCATTTATCATTTATCATTTATCATTTATCATTTATCATTTATCATTACAAACTGCTATCGATAAAATTTGGTCCAAAAAACTGAGTGTAAGATAAGCTGCAATGCGATGCAATGTTCCGAAAAGCACTGTACATGACAAAATAAAGGCGCTAAATCGAGGAGAAGAAGTAACGATGGAACCAAAGTTGGGTAGGTTCACTAGCACCTTCTCAACAGAGTATGAACAAGTTTTGGTGGATCACGTCAAAGATTTATCTAACAGGTGTATGATGCCGCTCATGAAAAATGAGTTTCTGAAGTTAGCCTACGACTTAGCTGAAGTTATGAAAATCCATCATCGATTTAATAAAGAGAAAGGCAGTGCTGGAAAGCATTTTTACTACGACTTTATGAAAAAGCATTCAGGCATTTCGCTTAGAGCACCAGAATCGACGAGCATGATGCGCGCCGTTGGATTTAACAAATAAACAACAACAGACAAGCTGGTGTGTTATTGAACTCAGTCGTAGAACCGCCAGGAGCATCCTCAAACACCGAAAACATTAGAGGAGCTATCGTATTGCCTGAATCAGCTCTTGCTTGTGGATAAACTTCTGTCAGTCATGCACAAATGCCTAGTAATCCAGTTGAAGCTGAATTTATAAATGACTTCACACAATCTGTTAGTGAGCCCATAACCACAAGTCTCAAACTGTCGACCAGTTCTGCTCCAGAGTGGCAGAAGAAAAAGAAAATGAAAAGAACATGAGAGACAAAAAGAAGGAATTAGGATCTAAGTTTAAACAGCAATTGGAGGCAAAGGAAAGCAAACCAAAGGAATTAAAACCAAAGGAAAGAACGTAGACAAAGGAAAAGAAGCGAAAGACATGGAACCCAAAGAAAAACATGGAAATAAAGTGGAACCATTAACTGAAACATCTAACACAAACACAACAATTTGCGTGGTTTGCTTAGAAGACACTGAGGAAGACTGGATCCAATGCTCATCCTGTCTTGGGTGGGCACATGAAGCATGTGCAGACACCCCAGAGTCTGGAAATGGCTACATATGTGATCGATGCAGGCTATTCTGAGATGTCTAGTGCTTTTGGTATGGCACAAATATCCGTCCGGTACTAGGTGCCACTTTTATAAATTACATTTTTTGTTACCAAAGTCTGATTAATGGTGTTAATTATTTTTAAGCAGAGGTTGTTTTTTTTTTAGTTTTATTTGATTTCTAACTTTGTTATCTATTGTAAGTCATAAATAAATAAACATTCCTTATAATATTTTTTATTTTATTTCTAAAAAACCTTAAGTGTCCGCCACTAGGGGACTTCCCCCTATGTCCTTGGCGTAAATATCTTGTTATGTAACTGGTTAACATGTTGGGATGTGCAAGGGTTTAGCAAAGCTATGAGCTGCTTACTTTAAATATAATAACAAACACAATACAGTGTGACAGAGGATTTACCTACTCGTTGTCTGTAAATAAAACCTGTTAGTCTTTTAAGTTAATATTAGTTTTTAATTAGCTTTCTCAGTTGTTAATTATATATTTTAAATTTCTAAGCACCTTTCTAGCCTGAAACACAGGTCCTACCTAGTTCAGGCAAATGAGCAACTGTGTTCTTTATAATTTTTAAGATAAGTTATTGTAAATTTGCACCATTTTTATAAATAAACGATATTATTATTACATAAACATCACGCTTGTAATCCCTGAAGGGTTAGGCAGAAGTACACCAAAAAACCCAGAATACTTTAGTTATTAACATACTCAGCTCTAAATTAATTTCAGCTTTTAGAAAGTAGGTACCTACATACATATACACAAAACTTAAAATGCCGAATTTTAATTTTCCTTTATACGAAATATTCAGATGCAACTCTTTGTATTCTCTGTCTAAAATCTGTGCAGTTTGATAATATGATTTCATTGTAAGCGTCTTCGGGCCTCTGCGATCTGGCTTCGGGCCCTCGTTCTCCTTCCAAAGGTACGGGGCCCCAGGGTCATGAGAAAGTTTATTCATCAAAAAGTAACAATACAATGTGACATATTCGGTGAGTCTAAAAAATCATCATCATCATCATTTCAGCCGATAGACGTCCACTGCTGGACATAGGCCTCCCCCAATTTTGGGGGGGGGTTTGCCATAATCGCCACGCTTGGCAGGCGGGTTGGCGATCGTTGTCTATGTGGTGCTGGACTTAAAGAATAGCACCACCCCTTACTTCCCGTGGGTGTCGTAAAAGGCGACTAAGGGTCTTACCGGAGAATGGGCAGCAGCGTTCTCTATGCATTCCACCATCATACCATACTGCGATCGCCAACCCGTCTAAAAAATAATACTTATTAAACGCAATCATACTTCTCTAAAAAAAGAACCGGGGTGCTAATATCGTCAGCAAAGTACTTGCTAGCTACAAATATACGTAGCAACGATGAAAAAAAAAAACACAACAGAAATAATCTAAACAAAAATAAATTAATGAACAAAGTTACTTCGGTACCTACTGAAACAAAAAACAAAATAATTATGAACGTAACTACTGCAATCCATCAACCGTCAGCAGACAGTCACGCGAATAAAACACGAACAAATTAGATACAGAACCCGATATTATTGTCAGCTTTGTTTTGGAGTCACGACATTATTTTTTGCCAACCATGAATTTGGGTAAAAAGAACTATGTCGAGTGCCCTTCCTTAAAACGAATCAAACGAAACCTTTAAAGAATCACTCTTTTGTCCATCAAAAATGTTTTCGAATACGACTCGCACATGACCATTTGTATTTCCATTTTGGAAAAGCGGTGCTCCTCACTACGTTTTTCCTGTTTCGTGTGTTTGACAAACACGGGATTGGGAACAACGCAAATATTTGTTTCGCGCCGATCTAACTCGAAACAACAGAAGGATACCTAGTCGGCGCGCTGATTTCATCGTCAATTCGAAACGTAACCAGAGGACTTAGGCGCCATCTCATCTCATCCACGGGCGAGAGAATCGCGTCGATAGTATTGCCGTGCAATCAAATTTTCGCCACAATGATATCGCCGTGTGGAGACACGTTCTAAGAGTGTATAGAATTAGGTACAGAGATGGTTTGAGTCCCAGGAATGGACATACGATAGTTTTTATCCCGATATTCCCACGGGATCGAAACATATGCGGGTGAAACCGCGGGGCGCTGCTAGTAAGTAATATACTTGACTGCCTCGTTGCTCTAGTGGTGGCAAGTGCTACTGCTGAGCACGAGGTCCTTAGTTCGATTCCCAGGTCAGGCAAACTGTTATTACTGTTAAGTGTCACTGTGCCGGACGGCGCGTACGTGTTCCACGCGCGCCTCAAAGAGATGTCATCAATGTTAGGGCCGAAGCCTGCCGGGTCAGCGGAATTGCCCGAAAGGGTTACCGCTGGCCCGGAACATAAAGGGCTAAGAAAGGAACACGGGTGGGTTATAGTCAGAGAGGGAGGGGTCATTTGATGACTTCCCAACCTCAAAAAAAAAAAAAAATATATAGAAATACGTGGCACGACGATAATATCGCCGCGATTCTCTCGCTCGTGGAGGCGGAGAATGTCACTTTGTGTAAGGGATTACACAAAGTGACATTCTATCAGCGATAACAATGATGAAAAAGTCATAATTGTATTGAATTGACATAATCTAACGAAAAGCTTATGTCAATCCAGTCAAAAATTGCTGTAGAAATAAAAACGGTTTAAAAGTGATTGCCACGAGTCTAGACAATCCAGAAAAATATAGAAGCATGACAACCTACCCCTTTTTTTGTTGCAGTTGATTAAAAAAACAATTGGTGGCCCAAAGCATTGCCAAACTTAAGTGGCAGTGGGCAGGGTACATTGCACGCAGAACAGATGGCCGATGGGGCCGAAAGGTTCTGGAGTGCCGGAAGACGTAGTGTTGGAAGGCCTTTACACTTTAATATTTTCTTTTTTTTTTTTAAGTAAGCATCTATTTACTTACACAATGACATGTACATTTACTGTATAAAGTATTATATTATTTTAATTATTGTGAATGTGAGGACTATGTGGGTCATAGTTTACATTTTAATCGTGGTCTGGCAGTTTGAGTAGTTTATGCGGCCTACCCAAATGTCCTGTCTTTGGTATTGTTCGTCGAATCGTTGAGCTCCTGAAGTTCTGAGTTGAGCTGCACGGTTACTGACAAATGCGTGCAATGACTGGACAGGTCCGCTCAATCTGTGTGGTTCTTTCCTCAAAAGACCATTTCAGACATCAATCTACATGGTCTTCACACGATCTGACCAAGATTTTGTCTGGACTTTAAAAGAGACTGTGACCTCTGAGTTTGTTTCGGCCTTTCTTCTCAGAGTAGTCAGATAGGAAACGCCGACCACATCTAGTTTAAAAAATATGATGACGTGTAAAAGTGTTTGTAAAAACCTACTTACAGAAAATAAATCATTTATCATTTATCACTTGCACAAGGTGGTCCAACGACCTTGTGAAACCGCAGGAACCCGTTGGATGCGAGAAGCACAGAACCAGTCGAAGTGCTAGGCCTAAGTCCAGCATTGGACGTTTTTCTGCTGAATGAAATGATGATGATGAAAAAAACAATGTCATTTGACTCTTTTAACGGAAATGGCTCGATGCTGATGAACTTATTGGTTATACAGACATTGTTCGAACACTGACAAAGGATTTTAGAGGGGCAATTCTCGTAATTTTAAAAACTTTCACAGTCTGATCTCAGTCTCAATCTGTCAAAAATACCTCTAATTTCCCTACATTTTGACAAGTTTTTGACATTTGTTTGTCGTCGAGATGAGACTTAGACTAGATTTTGAACATTTTAAATTTCGAGAATTGGCCTTCATGTGTTAAAATCCGTAAACGGTTTAAAATGATTTTCTAGAAACTTCAGAAAACCACCACGTAGACGAAATCATAAGCATAAATTCAAACGATTTTTAAATCGAAAATACGAAATGTAACCAATGTGTATGCCTAGCATATACCTGCCTAGCGTATGCCTAGAGTATCTATGGTGTGTACTGTTAAACATGATATTCGTGACATAAAGTTACAGAAATAAACTGTGATGTCATCGTCTGCCTAGCCTTTTCCCAACTATGTTGGGGTCGGCTTCCAGTCTAACCGGATGCAGCTGAAAACTAGTATTTTACATGAAGCGACTGCCTGTCTGACCTTCACAACCCAGTTACCGGGTAATATTATACCCCTTGGTAAGACTTCTTGTCAGACTTTCGGGCTTCTGACTATCCGTAACGACTGTCAAAGATCCAAGAATGACAGCTGAGACCAACGGCTTACCGTGCTTTTCGAGGCACGGAGGGGTCTCGGTATGTAAAGATGGTCACCCATCCATAGACGTGGCAAGCGTAACTTAACCTGATCGATCGACCTGTGCGGCTGTTTTTATGAAAATACTATATATAACATTCTTATAGCGTTTTAGACATGTTAAATTTACCAACCCGCACTGGACCGGCGTGGTAGATTAAAGCCCACTCCCTCGAAGAGAGGAGGCCTGGGCCCCAGCAGTGGGAACATTATTGGCTAATTATGCTATTTCCTGAAGAACTATTTTGCTGAGTAAACATTCAACAGTCTAAATAAACATCAGTATTTTCCACGAGTAAACCGATTGCCAGTGCCACACAGCCTGGTTGGTACTCCCAGTAATTGATACTCAAATATCCATTTGTGCTTACACCGCGAAGTAATCTTGAACAAAATGCCTATAATGAAATGGAAAATTTGAAGCGAACCAGCTGCTAAAAGAGAGCTGATGCCTCTAAATTTTTGCCTCGTTACACGAAAAGCTCATTCTGTATTGTAAGAAGAAAACGGATACTTCTTTTCATTGTGAATATCATAAAAGAAGTTACCTGAAGGAGATATTTTTATGTTTTCATTAATGTATAATTCATGATTTTATTTAAGTATCTATTTCACTTACTTATACTTACTAGGTACTCAGACATTTATTGATACTTTGACATCTTAAATAAATCGTGTGTTTATGATATTATTCTTAACTGACAAACCTACCTCAAATTGTAATTTTAATTGGTAGATAATTATACAATAAATAATGTTAGGTAATAATACTAACCTAATAATCTCTAATCCTGTAATAAATGAAGATACTAATCTGATGGCCTTAATAATGTACCATGTTCTGACAAATAAATTATTATGATTATTATGCTATACTACTAGTTATTTTTAGCCGACTGCAAAAGGGATGATTCAGAGAAAATTTTCTCTGTTTATTTTACCGTATTTCTATGTGCTGTTAGAGAAGTCTGATTGGAAAGATGTCGGAAGCTCCCACTGTGTAAAAATAAAATAAGTTTTTCTATTCTAAATCTGTAACCTGTATCTAAATTATACTTTAACTATTACTTGTTAATTCCATAATAAAATTTACTAGCTGCACCCCGCGGCTTCACCCGCGTAAATGTCGATCTCGTAAGAATATCGGGATAAAAAGCTACCTCCTTACCAAATATTATTAAAATTGGGTCTAGCCGTTTGAGCGTGAAGAAGTAACAAACATATAAACATACACACAAACACACACTCACAAACTTTCGCCTTTATAATATTAGTGTGATTACTTACTTACGGAACCCAAACCACATTCCAAGCAAGATTAGCAATATTCATTTTGCGATAAACCTAATCCTAAGTACTATAGTAACTACGTAACTAGATTGTATCCTAACTCCGCGTCCACCAATGAGATGAGATTATTGAGAGTAGGTACCAAAAGATCGAATTTCCGATTTTACCTTGAAACGCCCTCAGTCACGGCCTGGCGACTAAAAAAACTCGCAAGTGTTTGAAACGACCTAATTACTGAACAAAAGTTTGGTATTCAAAGTTTAATTAACATTGGTTGGCTACCTAAATCATTATGTACCTACAGGATGAATAGCATCGGGCTTGTTTTTACAGGCGGGCATTAGCAAGTTTATGCGAAAGTTTGTGAGTGTGTGTGTGTGTGTTTATATGTTTTTTACTTCTTCACGCTCAAACGGCTGGAACAATTTTGATTAAAATTTGTATGGAGGTAGCTGACACGCTGGATTAACATATAGGCTACTTTTTATCCCGACATTCCCACGGGATCGACATTTACGCTGGTGAAACCGCGGGGCCCAGTGCTAGTCTTGGTATTAAGTAATATAGGAAAGTTTTTGTGGAAAAAGCAAGCAGTAGCATCTGAAGTACCAATGGTCCGGCCTTATTAGCCGTAGAATTGATAACTATTCTTGAGTGGAGACCGCGAATCGGCAAACATAAGGAAGGGCGCCCTTACTTTCGCAAATATATTTATTAAAAATATATAATAACTAACTTTTGATTGTAGGTTCGCCCGCGTGGAATTCGGAAAATATCCCACAAGAACGTACTACCGGGATTAAAAGTATGTGTTACAAACTATCTGTGTGCCAAATTTCATTCAAATTCGTTTAGCCGTTTTTACGCCAATCCGGAACATATATCCAGACAAACGGACAAAAATTCAAAAAACTATATATCCGGCATCAGACTCGGTCCACCTCGTAGCAATTAGGTACTTTTTTTTTCTAAAATATTTAATACACGGTTTTGATTTCGTTTCGGGCGGTCTTATCGCTTTCAGCAAACTCTTCCAAGCAACCTTGGAATTGGCAGTGATTGCGTGGACATAAAAATGGGGTTGTCATTAGTGAAAATGATAAGTAGGTATAGAGATACAATATACTTCTACCTAATAAACATAAAAATCTTTAATTTATACATTCATTTACTGACAGACAACGCAGCCTGAAGTTTTGCGCAAAAAATCCATATCGCCGTCCCCGACGAATAAAATGGTAATGCACTATTACGATAGTTTTAATTTTATTGCATATTCGATATTTAGAGGTCCGATTACACTTTGTCAATTTTTTTCAAACGTTTCTCACGGTTATCTCAGAAGATACAAGATTTTTATCTATATTGTAATTACTTTAACAATATTATTTATATGTATGCTTAATAGACTTATAGCAACGAATAAAATTGTTAGAGACTATTACAATACTTTCGATACGTTACATTTCCAGTAAAATGCTCTTACCATTATATTCGCGGGAAAAATATTTGACATAATTTGCGTAAAGCTTAATACAATTTTATTCTGCAACAGACAATTTTATTTTAGAATCGTTAAGTTTTTTACGATATATTTCATTAAAAATTAAAGAAAGTACCTAAATATTTTTTTCAACACACTTGCTCGTAAAGTGGCTCTTATTGAACCGCTTTTAGGTCCATAATGCAGTGTATTAAAAACGCGTGCTTTTTTTTTACTTTAATCCACAAGTGCTTTATTTCCACAGATAACTACTTATTTACTAGTCGGAGATGCGCGCTTTTTTAATCTCATCAATTCACTTTTTTTTTAAATAGTCTGTATTGTCCTTGGTCCCAAAATTAACTAATATTTGTTTACCCGGACAATATAACCGTATAGTTTCCGTTAGAATGGACCCGAACACACGAACCTCCGCCGGCTCGGTACTGGGTCCCATTGGACCCAGGAATTACGACATACGACACCCTACATTGATTTTGTAAATATTTGTTATGCTACCCATCCAATCTTATGAATGTGCGTTAACTAAGAGAGTTGGATAAAAAAACTCTTAAGTTAACGCCATTAAATATTTCATATGCGCGCAAGCATATTAATTTACCTTTATTAAATTCAAGTCTTTAAATGCGATAATCGCCATTTTGTTGACAGTGGTAGTCGAGGCTAAAAAACATAAAAATTGGGGATTTCGAACATCCAAACTCCACCACAGGGGCAGTGAATAATACATAATTTAATTGTTTGACGAATTCATCCATTGTTCAAGTTAAATAAGTAGCGGTAATGAAGTTTTTGATATTTAATGTCGAGTTTCGCGCCAATCTGTTATACATTTAACTTTTCACAAATATCACGCACACACATGTAGGTAAGATTTAAAATGTGACAAAATATTATAGATAATATATTATAAACAACACGAAAATGCCCAAATGTTAACGTAATATTGAAGCACAGGTCCAATAACACGTATTAATCATTACCGCTACTCAATTTGTGTTCAAAATCGCCGTCCATTATTGTTTTTTTTTATAGTAATAATGTGCTAAAGCGATTATGCTAAACGATTTTTTTTTAAATTCTCTACTACTTTTAAATCGATACTCGGAAACTGAAATAAAATTATTTTAAGCATTAAATACGATAAGCATTGTTTATAATAATGATTTATGCTCTTGTAATGTTATTTTTAGTTTTTTGGACACTATATTGAAACTGAATCAATAGGTAACTGAGGACCTTTGACCATAGTCATTAATTAAGTATTGAATTTCGCGCCGAAGTGTTTCTATATTTGAATTTATCTTCGGAATGCGCTCGCCGTGCAAAATTATTTTTATTTATTGTACTTACTACATATTTATTTTTGATATTTTCTAATAGTTTGCTACAGAATGCCCGGTATATATTTTTTAGGTAGGCTTAGCAAAAGTGCGGGAATGATGGTCAGGTTTGTATCTTGATCAAAATATGATTTGCGACTCTAACAGGTACCTACATCTTTACAGAATTATAATCATTCGAATCATTAATAGGTACATCTTTCTTATGGAAAAGTTCTTAGGGAAAAAATCTAACTAGAAAGATTCTATTCTAATGACTATAATTCTGTAAATACATATACAGAGCGTTAGGTTAAACGAGGGACATACTTTGAGGGGAGTTAGTACTCATGAAAATAAGCAACTTTTACTATGGGGCCGAACCTGAAATCGCAAAAAAAAATCAGCTGTTCAGTACATTTCGACGAGCTATGCGAACATAAATGTAGGAAACGGCTGATTTTTTTTCGCGATTTCAGGGTTCCATCCCATAATAAAAGTTGTTAATTTTCATGAGTACTAACTCCCCTAAAAGTATGTCCCTCGTTTAACCTAACGCTCTGTATATTATAGTCGCGAATCATATTTGATCAAGATGCAACCTGATACTGACCAGCAAATTACAAAAAACGTAAGAAAATTTTAATTATCCACCTAAAATTGTCCGTGGTCCCTACCCGAAACCAAACGGAAAAGACCCTGACTGGCGTTCTATCATTGCGGATTCTCACTGAACGAATGGAGGTATATTTCTCTATGCCAATAGTACTTTCTAATTCCATACTAACTAAACTACAATTGTTTTTTTTTTACAATTGTTTTTACATGCTCTGTGGTCAGTGCTTTTATTTACACTTGCGCGCGCATTGCTAGTGCTGGCTATGTAATGCGGAAAGACAACCAGAGCGCCATTTTCCATACAAGTTAATATTTAACAATACAAGTCTGTTTTTTTCCTCGCAAGTGTGTTGAAAAACGTCGTATGAAACGCGTGTGCATCGATCATTAGACTCTCGGCTTTCTTATCGCACTCGCCTGCGGCTCGCGCGAATAATACCGCCTCGAGCATAATGATCAACATAGCACACATGTATCATAATGTACTATTACTGTATCCTTTCACTAACATTTTTTCTGTAATCGATTTACGCTGTGATAATTCTGCCTTACACTGAGGAAATAATGGCAGCATTATTTCCTCCGTTATGCCTTACAAACCACAACATTACGAAATTTTAATAACAACGTAAACTAACTGAGCTCTAAAGATAACTGATCACTAAAACCACCTTGATCTAATGGTAAGAGTGCTACCTTCTCGATCTGGAGGTCGCGGGTTCGATTCCCGCGGGGAACAGCAACTTCAAGTGTTGTTTCTAGTTGGGCCACGACCTAGCGGGCTGATCACCTGACTGTCCGATAAAAAAGATGATCCGTGCTATCGGTACCGGAGGAGCACGTAAAATAGTCCGTCCTGCACCTGATCTCTCGCCGGTCGTGCCGGTCTACCGTCCCATCTTGTAATGGGAGTGTTGGAATAGTGAGTACCTACACTTGTATATTATTAAGAAGTAGTTACCCTGGGTAGCTCTACTTCTCGTCGTCTACATGTTCAGAGACTTTAGAGTCGGAAAGTTCGCTCGGGTTAGCCTCACAGCTCGTAAGGGGGCCATTTATTTATTTATTTAAACTTTTCGCACAAAAAGGTACAAAGGCGGACTTAATGCCTTAGGCATTCTCTACCAGTCAACCAAGGGTGGTGAAGAGATTGGATGGCAGGTGCTTTGGTTGAGAGGAACAATGATTAAAAAAAATTAAAACTAAGTACACAAATACATAAATAGGTTCCCAACTAGCAAAAAGTGGTTTTTATACTATCCTAGAACCATCATTTATCGAGGACTATATGAGACTTATATCCACATATAAGTCGGGAAAAGGGCCCACTTTATAAGTCTACTTTTACTTATAACGTATTTATATTAGACCGCTGAAATGCCATATACGCCTATATTGCTCCTGTAATTGAATTACGTCAATGCAAATACTCCTGTTAATCTCAATATAAGTAAGTTATAGTAAAAAATTAGATTAATAAGCGCCTAGAAATTGCTTACTTAAGCTCATATATTGTGAACAGTCGAAGTGAGTTTATCGGACATTGTTGTGCTCTGTAAAAAATATATTTTTAACATCTTGAGGATAAGTATTTATATGAATCAGAATTTATTAATGTCAACCATAGTAGAAAAACAAAATGTTATTGTTGTCAAATTGTTAGTCTTATAGCTTATTCGTAGGGGAACATGAATTTTCTGTGAAATCTACCATGGTTTTGATTACAATTTTAAAGCGCCTCTTGAAATTTGCTTATTTACATTTTAGTATTAATTAATATCAATTTAATATTATGAAGGCAGCTGACATTTTCTTAGTAAGCATTTCCAAGTGTGACATAGTGCTAAAATAAGTATTTTTAGCATTTCCAAGTGTGACATAGTACCAATATAAGTATATTGGTTCTATATTGGGTTATCTCAAAACCGAAGAAGATTCGCCATTGTTACCGATTACTGTACTGGTCGTTACAAGCAAAAGTGGATTCTTAAGGGTTTTAACCAGGATTGTTTGAGATTACTTAGACAATAACACTACTGTGGAATGCCTATATAAGTATGTCTAGGTTTAAAACGGCATACGATAAATGTAAAAAAAATAATATAGAGAACAGTTTATCCTACCGACTGCTGTTATAATCTTGGTGATTAATTATTTTTAAAACGTGGATATGAAATCCATTTAACAGTTACTTCTAAGCTTATGTTAAACCAAACCAGATACATAAATGACTTACAGTAATTTAACTTTAATTTACTTATATTGGCCACAAAATATTAGCTTATATGAGGCTATAAGTACAAATAACAAGAGCAATTGCTCCTCAGTGCATGTCTTCCTGGTACATGCTCCTACAGGAGTATTAAGATTTAAATGGCCCGCAGATGTTATCTTATAGGCGCATTTAAGTCTGACTTACCGGAGTAATTACTCTTGAGTGTAATTACTCTTATTTCATGCGTTTATAGGAGTCTTGATCCTATATTTGTCAGGAAATATGATCCTATATACGAATATAAGTAAAAATTATAGGATACAACGTACTTGAGTAAAAACAGCATGTATTTATGCTGTTAAAAGCGTAGTAGCAACCACCAAAACCTTCATCGGAGCTTTATAAGTCCATGTAGCATTATAAAATCGCATTCCAGGATTATTTTGCTAGTTGGGTTATATACACATATATACTATTGACTATAATACATACTTATAATATATATATATACATACAAATTCAAGGGAGAGAGGTGTTGAGATGACTCTACGCTATTTGCCATTGTGTTGTGGGATTGCATCGCTGGTACAAAAACTTAATAAATCTGCATGTAGCGCTTTACTCAAGGGTATTTGCTGATTATAAGCTTGCTTTCAAATGCAAACAGACTGATTCAGTTTCTGTTGCAATTGAGGCTGTCCGTCTTCGCCCTCGCTTCATCATCATCATTTCAGCCGAAAGACGTCCACTGCTGGACATAGGCCTCCTCCAAAATGGGGGGTTCGCCCTCGCTTGGATCTAGTTATTTGCAACTCCGTTTCTAGTTCCAAATACTCTTCTTCGAAGTTATACTTGAATTGAAGAATTAAATAGGACACCCTCACTTCCATTATTTTTGCCCATTTAATTTTGTTTCCTTCAGTGTCTTTTAGCCAGTTTTTTTCCACAAAATAGGCTTTTCATATAATAAAAGTCACGCTGCTTCATCTCATGGACCTTATATTTCTTTTCGGTCACTTTTGCATTCATGATGGGGTTGTAAACTTGGTCAGGAGTATTCAATACTTTATTTTTCATGGTCCTTTCTATCCATGAATGCATGCTATCACCTTCGTTCTGGCCGTGGCCAGTCTCGAAAAACCAGCGGGTTATATTTTGTTGGTCATAAGCTCTTAAGGAGTAAAGGTATAATGCAAAAATATATCTGTTTTTGTTCTGACCAGCGCAGCGCAGCCATTGGAATAAAAAGACAAATTTTTGATACCTTGGGCGAAGACCGACAGCCTCAATTGCAACAGAAACTGTATCAGTCTGTTTGCATTTGAAAGTAAGCTTGTAATCAGCAAATACCCATAAGTAAAGCGCTACATGCAGATTTATTAACTTTTTGTACCAGCGATGCAATCCCACAGCACTACCATGCGTTTAATGACCCTTCACGAGCTGTGAGGCTAACCCGAGCGAACTTTCAGACTCTGAAGTCTCTGAACATGTAGACGACGAGAAGTAGAGCTACCTAGGGTAACTGCTTCATAATAATAAAGAATTAAGTATTCAATTTAAGTTGATAGTTCCTAATTTGTTGATTTTTACAAACAGTTGTTATTAATTATGTATAAATAAAAAATAATTAGGCAGATTCCTTTTATTTCTTCGCACATTACCTTGTACACGTACAAAATATTTATTCAGTATTTGATACTTGCCTCCAGTTAGCATAATACATTTTCCATGGAATACACACGTAAGTTGCTATTACTGTAATCTGTAATTGATTGTTTGTCAGCGAATAAAATGGTAATAGTACATTACGATATGGGTTCCTATCACAATTTATCAGACAATAACATAGCAATCCATTATTACGGTAACGTTTTACATGAGATTTTACGCGAATAATATCGTAATGTCGCTTTACAGTTTAAATTTGTGCCTTTAATTCATGGTAAATTGAATTTAATTAATAACTCATTTCTATAAAAGTTGTAATTATTTATTAAAGTAAACAATTACTTTGTTAAAAATCACCTTTCTTTTGGTATGTAAACAATCCCGATACGTATGTTAGTTATTGAGATATTCACGAAAAACTGTTTTTTATTTTTCCTGTAAAATTTAGTTTTTACGATTACCATTTTATTCGTCGGGGACGGCGATATATATAACAAAAAGGGCTTGCACATACACAAAACTCGTGTTGCAGTTTTCTGCGTTGCGAATTCGCATCGCACTGATTCGCAGTTTTGTGTACAAGCCCTAAATATGGGATGAAAGTTAGTATTCCCGCCATTTTGCCGATAGGAAATCTAATCGGGCACACTGCTCACTTAAATACTTGACGTTCAATAATTTCAATTTAGCTTTACCTGGTAACCACTTCAGAATACCTACAAACTCTCAAAACGAGTGAGATTATGACTTTTTCGGGTAAAAGGACCAAATTACTGACAAATGCTTGCACTGACTGGACCGCCTTTTGACCGCCACACGTCACTGGCTGTGGCTGGTTCCCGCACACGTGTTACAAGAAATGCACCCACACGTCGTACCCTTGCACTCAACTCGATCTTATTAACTCAAGATGTGGACCTGATCACTGACACGTTGAACAAAATTGTATCCGCGGCAAATGTCCACCTCACACACTGTCATACAGTCAGTAGTGTCAGTACACGATAGCTGACTGTGCCGATTTTAAACTGAACTTTAAACTGAGCTATAAATAAGCTATAAATGCTGTTATCGCTATAACTTAGTAGTTAAGCCTTAACGTCGTTGTCAAACCTAAACCTGCTATGTGCAAAAAGTATACTTTTGAGATTTTGACAAAAGAAGTTTTGACAAAGTTTTAGATGCTGCATATAGCACATTTTATTCTGAGGCCATAGTTCCACAACTAGTGGTCTTAAGCACATAGCAGTTCTTTTATATGAGAAATAAGGTGTTGCAGTGATAAGCTGTGGTCAAAATCAAGAAACCTCCAAAAACGGCACATAGCAGATTCTGGTTTGACAACGACTTAGTATTTAATAATAATATTACTTATGTTAACAACAAATAACTGTACGCGTATATTACGAAATTAACTTGTTTGTAGATGCCTTGGGTTGACCTGTTAAGTCTACAAAATGTTTAATAAATAAATAAAAAATAAAAAACGTGCCCTCGGCGTCAAAGTCTGTCTTGTAGTCAACCGTGGCGTGCTGGGCACATTTCAGTTTGTCATCTATACACGACTGTGGCGGTGGTTAAAAGGTTAAAAAAGAAACCCTTAAATTTGTTTTGCACTTCCTAACTGACCCCCGATGCCGTATTATGACGGCTTAATACCATCATGATTCCAGTGTAAGAGAGAAACGGAGCTATACATTACCGATAGCACCATCCCTTTTTCGCACTGGATTCATGATGGCATTAATACTTCGTAATACGGCCCCTGGCCTTGCGAAGATCAGGAGTCAGATGTCGAGCCCATCGACCCTTGACCCTGCAAAGATCAGGGGGCCTAAAAAGGCCACTTTGGCAAAATCATAAAAAGATAACATTATGAATCCTAACATGGCGAAGACAGTCCGTGTTTTTCTTTTTTCGCTGCATTATCTATACATATAAAATACAAAGTCCTGACTGACTGACTGATATATCAACGCACAGCCAAAACCACTGGTCCTATAAACATGAAATTTAGAGGGTGTGTTCTTTGTGAAGACTAGGTATCCACTAAGAAAGGGTTTTTCGAAATTCCACCCCTAAGAGTAGAAATTTCACGCGGACGAAGTCGCGGGCAGAAGCTAGTGTAGGTATAATCAAAAAGATTTGGATTGGATTGATTGGTAGTTGTGACGTTGCAAAATAGATACGTTTGTTGTCGTTCTGTGCAGGCTCGTGGAGCGTAGTCTTCGCGTCACTAGATGGCGTTAGGGTCGTGGTGTATCATGAACATTTATAGTAAAGTCACAAATCGATAAGATTTATTTAGTCTGTGGAGGAATATTCTGGAGTTCGAACTGACAGATACGTTTGAAAAGCAAAAGGAGGTTCCGTTATTTTGCGACTCTTTACTCGAGCGAAAAGGCTGATTGAGCGAATTGAGCGGGACTTATTCCTGGTGGAACCTGAACGTTCCCAAATAACCCGATGGGGTTTTGTTAGGAGTGCTTGAAGCTGAATCCTGTGAGTATTCAACCATTTTCTTTGTTCTTGCTGGATAGCCTGTAGCCTAGGTTTTACATGTTGTGTTCTGACACTAGGACGTTGTTACAGGTCTGGCTGTTAAGCTAGCCTTTTAATTTTCCGGTCGGGGCTATGCGCGACTAAGTCGTGAAGCCTTGGAGCGGACCTGAGATCAGGAGATTGGAAATTGATCCGGGCTCCGGCAACTTTAAGGGTGTCCCTTGTGGTGTGGTCCTCTGTTGACGAGGAAGGCCTTACCTAGCCGAATCCAGGCGAAGAGGGAAGTTCGCCGCTCCAGGTAACGCAAGCGTCACCATTTATGCCCGTAGGCCACGTTCTACGTGTGTTCGCAGGTTTATCCTGCGAGCGACGCTAAGGGCCGGAAAGCCGTCAACTGATAAGGTCTGAGAACGTTAACTGACGGTTTTATTTATACCGAGAGAACATTTAGTTGATCTATAGTGTCATAATTTAATCTATGAGAGAGTTAGGCCTTTTGTAGGAACTAGGTGATAAGACCAGTTGTTATAAAGTATTGTGTCTCGGGTTTGCTTTGCCTAATCTTTATTTTCCCTATATGAGCACAATCCAATAGGTTGATACTTGTACGGTTGAGCTAAAGTTATTAAGTGGTTCATCTCACGGACTCGATATAGCGATTCTGAGAATTTGTCATTGTCTCATGCAGGCGTACACTCCGGTACGACCAGGTACGGAGACTGGTTGTATGGGAGTGAATGCCCAGGTGTTTGGGGAAAGATAGTTATTACTTTGGTGGCTCGCCACATTCTTTATAAATGTACCTTCATTTGTGTTTTGTTACAATAAACTTTGTATTGTGTAATTAGGTACTTGTTTAATTGAATCTTTCCCTAACCGATTATATACCTTATAAATTTACTGAAGCGTGGCCAGCGCAGTAGGTAGAGCAAAAGCTCTTTCATCCTGTAAAGGTCGGGTTACAGTTGGCGCCCAACGGTGTATAATTGTTTATGGTGTACAGTTCTCGCCCTAATGTTTATAATTATTTAATTGTATAAGGTGAACAAATTAATAACCAGTGTCTCTCTCTCTCTCTCTCTCTCGGTTCTCAGTCCTATCAGTTGGCGGAATTTCGTTTTAGTTTAAGGCTAGTTTTAAGTTTTAAATATAAAGTGGTCAACGAACCACAATCTGACCATTTCTTTTGTTGGACCGGTAAGGTGCAGAGTGTTGATAAAGGTCATTAACCTATTTGAATTTACAACACAAGTTGGAGAATTTGCATTGAGGTAACTGTTTTGAGATTATTATATGTAGGTACTCAATGTTTGTTTGAAGGCTGGTGACTTAATATATTCTATATTTTAGAAGTTTATGTAACACATTAAGTTGCATTCTTGGTAGTTTAATTATTGCAACACACAGGTTCAAGTAATAAATAATTATTTCAACTGGACAAAAATTGGTAAAGAAGAATAACATAACAGTTCATGTTATCTTTGTAGTTGTTTAAGTTCATGATCAAATAAGTTGTATTGCATTTATATAGTGAAACAGTGTATTATATTACAATAAACCCAACAGACTTCTGTAAAATTGTTATAAAAATTGTTATAAAACAATTGGGGGTAAACTTGATTTTGTAAATCGTGCAAATGAAAAGTTCTCAGAGGTGATTTAGCAGTCTCTTAATTGATTTAGAGGTAAGATAATAACACTACAGGCAAGTTCACTCATATTCATTGGTTTCAGCAATACAGGTAGCAACAGTTTGGTAAAATTATTGAACAACAATAGTCAACTTCCATTGAAACTGAACACTTGGAATATTTTATGACAACTGGTCGGTCATTTAGACGTTTAACGATTTAACACTCATAATTGAACCCAGATTGCAAATACAAACGCAGCATTCCATGAAATAGCATTTGTTTAGATAGTTCGACATTCGTTTTCATACATTGGTATTTAACCTATGAAACACATTGACAATTGACAATAGTGACGTTTGACGATTGAAATATTGTGCGTTCGGAAACGAGATTAAGTTTAGTGATCGATACACGTTTTGCGTTTAGTTAACAGTTATTTCTTTTGCGTTTCACTATGGATTTAGAGACAGTTTATATACATTCCCTTCTACGTGACGAACTGTCATATGAGGTTGCAGTTCGTGCAGAAACACCAGCAGATACAGTTTTTAAGCTTCGGAAACAACTTAAATCACTCTGTTAAGGCTTCAGTCCTTCCGAGTTTGTAGATGAAGAGTCTGACATTAGTAAGGAACTGGATACGACCCAGCTTAAGCTAAAGGAGTTGCAAGTCAAGGTTGATGGTGCCGAAAAGACTCGAGACAGGTACAGTCTTGCTCGTGCTAGGGCTTTGTATTGCCATTTATTCCATCGTCTGCATAGATTAGCTTGTACGGAGGATAAACACAGTGTCGTGCAGGAAAAGCTTAAGGTTATGTTAAGGGGTTATGAAGCTACACTTCACAAATTGTACAGTCGTTCGGAGGTAGGAAGGAAACAGTCTGAGTCCGAAAAGCCAGAGACTGAGGACAACTTCGATAATAATCAGTATGCAGTTAGTAAAAATATTTGCAAATGGAATGTCACATTTGATGGAAAGTCGTGTCCATTTTTGTTTCTAGATTCAATCGCTGAACGTGCCAAGGCTTTTAGAATAGGGGATGCAGTTTTGTTTGATTCGGCTTTTGCATTTTTTAAGGGTGACGCTTTAATATGGTACAGGAGTGCAAAATGTCAAGTGGCTACTTGGAAGGAGTTAGCAGATCTGCTCCTTAGGGAGTTTCATGCCATTGACTATGAGGATAACTTACTAGATGAGGCCAAGAAACGGATTCAGGGAAATGATGAACCCGTTCATATGTATTTTGCCGTCATGAATGGGTTATTCTCACGTTTGAAGACACCATTAACAGAACCAGAAAAGATAAAATTACTCAAAAAGAACGTCAAACCATCCATATCTAGGGGTTTAGTATTAGTAAAGCCAGATTCAGTGGCAGAACTAAAGGATTTTGCTCGACTTCTGGAGGCTGAAGATATAAAGTCAAAAACCAACACTAAATCCACTTCACAGTCAGAATCAACTGATCATAATAAACAGAAACCAAAAGTAGCCAGCGTAAACCACCATGTCAATAGAAACAAATTTAGGAATAGAGAGAAGCCAAAACCACAATCTTCTCAGAAGGAGATAAAATGTTTTAGATGTGGAAAGTTAGGGTACACAGTAAAAACTTGTCCAGAGATAATAAAATTGTACCAAAACATTAAAAAAAAAAAAGATTCGACACTCTGTCACTAACCACTTGAACCGGTCGATACAGGTAAATAGATTTATTTTTAGAAAGTGTCTCTGATTATAATAAACTCAACACATCAGAGTCAACACTATTTCAGCCAGACAGGGATAAATATATTCAGCCATAATATATATATGTATACGTTTATATATATTTATATTCTAATTAAACTTTATGGCCTGGTTGCCATGTTAATGTATATGATGTAGCATTATACTTTGGGATGTGACAATAGACATAAACAAGCCATTATTAATAAATCGATAGGTCAAGTAATATAATCGATTTTTTTTTAATTACATCCCTAATATGACAGTTTAATAGCCGTAGTCCGTGTTTTCACGTGCTGTTTAGAGGTTTATTTCATCAACGATGACGAGGCGTAACGTAACTATAATGCTGCACTTAGTTATTACATTGTTTTGTAACTTGATTATTAAACGTGAGTTTTGGATAGGTACCTATCGTTCAAAATTTAAAACTGGATTTTATGCATGTCTTGCGTTTAATTACTTACATGTTTTTTATGGCTCGGTCCATCATTTATTTTTTATGGGTAGCCAAGCTCGCTTGGTTGTTGTTTTCAGTATGGCTGTATCCATATTCTGAAATGGAGCGGGTGGTAACTCCAAAAATAGGCCTTTACTGAAGCGGATAGTGACTTCTAAAATAAGCCTTCACGTTGTTTGTAGCCAAGCTCGCTTGGACGTTTTTATGAAGCGGATAGTGACTTCTAAAATAAGCCTTCACGTTGTTTGTAGCCAAGCTCGCTTGGTTGTTCTTATGAAGCGGATAGTGACTTCTAAAATAAGCCTTCACGTTGTTTGTAGCCAAGCTCGCTTGGATGTTCTTATGAAGCGGATAGTGACTTCTAAAATAAGCCTTCACGTTGTTTGTAGCCAAGCTCGCTTGGGTGTTCTTATGAAGCGGATAGTGACTTCTAAAATAAGCCTTCACGTTGTTTGTAGCCAAGCTCGCTTGGACGTTTTTATGAAGCGGATAGTGACTTCTAAAATAAGCCTTCACGTTGTTTATAGCCAAGCTCGCTTGGTTGTTTTTTATGAAGCGGATTGTGACTTCTAAAATATGCCTTCACTAATGTTGTGTTTTGCCGAGATAGCATCGTTGCTTTGGTGACACTTTAGATAGCACTAGTGCTTATCTAGTTAAGAGCGGCCGGTGACTCTTAAAATAAGCCAAGCCACCATTTCGTTTTCAGAATTTTTATTTCTGGGAACGCTCTATACGTCCAGCCTGGTGAGTTATGCACATTGGTTGCTCAATATATGTATCAGCTCGCTGAACATATTCACCAGGAGGATCGTTTTGATTTATAAAGAACAATGCAGAGTTCCACTGGTATACAGACGGAATTCGGGAGTATGCAAGAGGTGGCCTCCTGCGATTTGAATGCAGGTTGCTACAGAATGAAAGAGAGGGAAATTTAGGGATGTATGAAAGATTGGGGGGGTCATGCCCGGACAGTAGGAAGTTTTGTTAGTAGAATAGGTTTCCTGGCAGTTGGATTATTTATGGTTGGTTATTTGCTTTCAGTAGGACATAATAATGAAATTTCTTTTTTTTACTATTTTAAACTTCACCCTTTTGTTAGAACCATCAGTTTTCAAATAGATACGAACTCTTCCACTAGTTTTCTTTGTGAATTTGTATACCCACTCCAGTTCTAACACCGAGGGCGGTGTTGGTTTTTGCGTACACAAAAACCTTTTTGTGGGAAGAGGGGCATTGTGACGTTGCAAAATAGATACGTTTGTTGTCGTTCTGTGCAGGCTCGTGGAGCGTAGTCTTCGCGTCACTAGATGGCGTTAGGGTCGTGGTGTATCATGAACATTTATAGTAAAGTCACAAATCGATAAGATTTATTTAGTCTGTGGAGGAATATTCTGGAGTTCGAACTGACAGATACGTTTGAAAAGCAAAAGGAGGTTTCCGTTATTTTGCGACTCTTTACTCGAGCGAAAAGGCTGATTGAGCGAATTGAGCGGGACTTATTCCTGGTGGAACCTGAACGTTCCCAAATAACCCGATGGGGTTTTGTTAGGAGTGCTTGAAGCTGAATCCTGTGAGTATTCAACCATTTTCTTTGTTCTTGCTGGATAGCCTGTAGCCTAGGTTTTACATGTTGTGTTCTGACACTAGGACGTTGTTACAGGTCTGGCTGTTAAGCTAGCCTTTTAATTTTCCGGTCGGGGCTATGCGCGACTAAGTCGTGAAGCCTTGGAGCGGACCTGAGATCAGGAGATTGGAAATTGATCCGGGCTCCGGCAACTTTAAGGGTGTCCCTTGTGGTGTGGTCCTCTGTTGACGAGGAAGGCCTTACCTAGCCGAATCCAGGCGAAGAGGGAAGTTCGCCGCTCCAGGTAACGCAAGCGTCACCATTTATGCCCGTAGGCCACGTTCTACGTGTGTTCGCAGGTTTATCCTGCGAGCGACGCTAAGGGCCGGAAAGCCGTCAACTGATAAGGTCTGAGAACGTTAACTGACGGTTTTATTTATACCGAGAGAACATTTAGTTGATCTATAGTGTCATAATTTAATCTATGAGAGAGTTAGGCCTTTTGTAGGAACTAGGTGATAAGACCAGTTGTTATAAAGTATTGTGTCTCGGGTTTGCTTTGACTAATCTTTATTTTCCCTATATGAGCACAATCCAATAGGTTGATACTTGTACGGTTGAGCTAAAGTTATTAAGTGGTTCATCTCACGGACTCGATATAGCGATTCTGAGAATTTGTCATTGTCTCATGCAGGCGTACACTCCGGTACGACCAGGTACGGAGACTGGTTGTATGGGAGTGAATGCCCAGGTGTTTGGGGAAAGATAGTTATTACTTTGGTGGCTCGCCACATTCTTTATAAATGTACCTTCATTTGTGTTTTGTTACAATAAACTTTGTATTGTGTAATTAGGTACTTGTTTAATTGAATCTTTCCCTAACCGATTATATACCTTATAAATTTACTGAAGCGTGGCCAGCGCAGTAGGTAGAGCAAAAGCTCTTTCATCCTGTAAAGGTCGGGTTACATAGTTTAGCACACACACAAAAAAATAACTGAAAAATCCTTCACCAATGGGATTTGATATGATTAACTGTGTGATTCATAATGTTATCCTTATATGATTCTGCCAAAGTGGCCTTTTTAGGCCTCCAGGAGCCAGATGTCGAGTCCATCTACCATTTGTTTTTCAATAATATGACGTGTTAAAGTGATTCCAATATCCTAATTACAAAAAAAAATTCATTAAACCTCATTTTAAATCGAGAATGGCGGATCAAAGAGCAAATACCAAACATTTTCATTCGCACTTATCGTAAGTCCCATATGAAGCAGCCCCACATTTCCCAGCTCAAATCCGTATTCTACCCCTGCTCTATGCTAACAGCTCGAATAGCATGAATAGCTGTTATCTTGGCTTGAACCCCTCTTTTATTCGAGCTACTTGCCAAATACTGTCGCATTACTGCTAATTCGTTAGCAGTAATGCGATTCGCTAGCACTAGATAGGTCTTGTATGCCTAACTTGACGGATTTAGGCCAAATTCTGCCTAAAAAGGTTTTAGATTCCTGCCCTTTGCACGAGTGTTTGAATTTACGTAATGTTCTAGTTGAAGTTTTCTCTCTATAGATATTCTAATAGTGTCGATGTATTTGTTTAGTTACAAACAGGCTAACAGTTTCCAATATAACTTCTTACTTGTTTGAACAATGGTGACCCAATGGAAAGGTCGTGACTTACGAGTTTCTAGTAAGTTCGAGTCTAGGCAAGCACTTGACTTTGCGTGAATTATTTCATCACTAATGCTCACAAAACTTTGAAGAACCGCTCACTGTGCCACCCTATGAATAATTTCTACATAACAGTTATATCTGCAAGTTTTATGGTGTCCATAATAAAGAGTATTCTATCTAGGTATCTATCCAAGGAAAACATCCTGAGGAAACCAGCATCCTAAAACAAAGTTTCGAAGACATGTCACATCCACCAACCCGCTCTGGACCCCTATGGTGGATTACGGCCCACTCCCTCTCACATCGCAGCCTGTGTCCCAGCAGTGGGAACATTGTTGGCTCGTTAGTACTTATGCTACTTATTTAGTTCCAAATATGCTAATCACACTAATACACACATCAAAAGTGTCTAGGGATCAAGCATTTTTATGCGGATTTCTTGAGATTGAGATGTGGCTTTGTAATAAATTTATGATTTTATAAATTTATATGGATCCTTTTTGGTGCATTTCATAATTTGAATCAGGAACTGTGAATCAAATTCGAGTAAAAGATGAAAATCAGCTGTCAATATTTTCCCTATAAAAACATACAACGCATTGAAGACATTATTAGTGCTACTGTTTCCCTACTACTGATTAAAACCAACGTTATTATGGAGCGGCGACGTCATTTAAGCAGGGAAGAAATGCTCAGAGACGTGGGAATGGTAGAAGCTGATTCCCGGCAACGTACTGTGGCTTTAGCTCTGAATACAAGTCAGAGTGTTATCAGTCGACTTTGGACACGTTACCGAAGCACTGGTACCGTGGCTGAGCGCCATGGAGGACGGTATCGCTGCACCACACGGAGACAAGACCGATACATTCAAATCTTAACTCGAAGAGCTCCAACAATAACCGCCATGATGTTAGCCGTGAGGCTTCATCACTCTTCAGGGAACTTAATTAGCGACCAAACAGTCAGAAACCGCTTGCATGAAGTGAACCTTCATTCCCGAAGACCGCTACGGGTACCACCTATAGCAATGCACAATCGTAGGATTCGATATCAATGGGCTCTTGAACACAGAAATTGGGCAAAAGAACAATGGCGTTTCGTGTGCTTTTCTGATGAGTCTCGTTTTGGTATGAGACCGGATACAAGACGTATACGACACTGGAGAACCCCTGGACGCCAACAGCGATTAAAATCCTGCCAGGAAGTCCATCCTTATAGTGGTGGAACCATCATGGTATGGGCGGGTATTTGGATCGGCGGAAGAACTGAGTTGATTTGGATCAGAGGCAACCTCAACGCTCAAATTTATGCTGAGACGATTGTATCAGACGTCATCGTTCCTCTACAAGTGCAAATCGGTCCCTTATTTCAGTTAATGCATGATAATGCACGACCGCACACCGCAAGAGTTGTAAGACAGACTCTCGCCGCAGCTAACATCAATGTCCTGCCCTGGCCTGCTCAGTCGCCAGACTTGAACCCGATTGAGCATGCATGGGATATGCTACAGAGAAGAGCTCTGCCGAATATGGAGGGTATCCAGTCGCAAGAAGACCTTTTTTTGTTGTTGCAACGAACATGGGCGGCCATTCCACAGCGTGATTTGGATGAACTCATTTTGAGTATGCCAAACCGATGTTCTTGTGTTGTTAGTGTTCGCGGTAGAAACACGGATTATTAATTGTTTAAGTTACCTACCTAGTTAAACATTAACTACATGTAACCCCGCGTGATGTAGTTAATGTTTTTAACACACTTAAGTCTAAAAACACCGGTGATTACTGGGGCATCTCCATTAAACTTTTAAGTAATATAATAGACATCGTAGCCCCCTATCTAGCTGTTACTTTTAATAAATGTGTTGATTTAGGAACTTTTCCTGACCTCATGAAGAGTAGTAAAGTCATACCATTATTTAAATCAGGTAATAAAAATGACGTTGGCAATTTCAGGCCTATTTCCATCTTACCTGCATTTAGCAAAATATTTGAAAAATTAATACTCAAGCAGTTGCTAAGACATTTTAATTTAAACAGCCTCCTTCATAATGAACAATATGGCTTTACAAAAGGTCGTTCGACTACAGATGCGGGTGTGGCTTTGCTGAAACACATATATAATGCATGGGAGAATTCGAAAAATGCTATTGGAGTTTTCTGTGATCTCTCCAAAGCCTTTGATTGCGTGCACCATGACACGCTTTTACGTAAACTACGTCATTACGGCGTCCAAAACGAAGCTCTCAACGTAATAAATTCTTATTTACATAATAGGTTCCAATGTGTGGATGTTAATGGTGTGAAATCTTCCGGGCTACCAGTTCAGTTAGGTGTACCGCAAGGCTCAATACTAGGTCCTTTCTTGTTCCTAGTATATATCAATGATTTACCATTCCATTTAAAGGGCATCTGTGACGTTGTACTGTTTGCAGATGATACCTCTCTTATTTTTAAAGTAGACAGGAATAGACAAGATTTTGACGACGTAAACAGTGCGCTCTCAATAGTTACGAATTGGTTTACGTCAAATAACCTAGTTCTCAATGCCAAGAAGACGAAATGTGTAAAGTTCGCCTTACCGAATGTTAGAAATCTAGGACCCAACATCGTCTTAGATAAAGAGGTGCTTGAAACTGTGGACTCTGCAGTTTTTCTGGGAATAACAGTAGATGCCAAACTTCAGTGGAGACCACATATATCAAGTCTAGCAGGAAGGCTCAGTTCGGCTGCCTACGCCGTCAGGAAAGTAAGACAATACACTGACGTTGATACAGCCCGTTTAGTCTATTTTAGTTATTTTCACAGCGTTATGTCCTACGGTATTCTGCTGTGGGGCAAAGCCGCTGATATACAAAATATATTTGTCCTGCAAAAACGAGCTGTTCGAGCAATATACCAGTTAGGTGCCAGAGTTTCTCTAAGAGATTTTTTTAAAGATATTGGAATTCTTACGGTTGCATCACAGTTCATCTTTGCCAACATTTTATATATTAGACAAAATATACACTTGTATACTAAAAACAGTGATATTCACAATGTTAACACTAGAAATAAGGACAAACTACGCGCTCCCTTTCACCGGCTTCATAAGGTGCATAACTCATTTGTTGGGCTTGGTATAACCTTTTATAACAAGCTACCTTCTTCATTACTAGATTTGCCTTTTAATACATTTAAAGCTCAAATAAAATCCAACCTTTGTTCAAAGGCATACTATTCCATCAACGATTACTTAAACGATAAGAATAGTTGGTCGCCCTGATTAACTCAAGACAATGTTTATGTTCTTTCTCCAGAATTAGTTTACTGACAAGTTATATGAGTTCATATAATTGTTTTTTATTATTTTTTAAATTCTATTAACCTCTTAAATAAATTGCAAACTATAGTTTTGTATAATTTAGAAGCATTTTTTAATTTTGTAAATGTAAGAACCATGTTTCCGTTTATTATGATTTTTTTTTGATGTTGACTTGAAAGAGCATGGCAGTTGAGAACTTGTCATGCTCACTTAAATCTCTCACCGATGGTGGCGCGTGTGTTGGATCATTCAGTTCCCTACAAACTGGTTGAGCTGGATGGTGCTGATCCACGCGTCATGTTCGTGAACGGGCGCCTTCGGTTGAGACTGGTCATCTCTTAACTGTCAATGCTTATTTTTAATCTTATATTTTGAATTATTTCTTCTTTGTGTCTTTTTTTTTTTACATTGTTCTCACATATAGAAGCAACAAGAATATTGTACCCAGGATTTTGTAATATCTTGATTTAAAAGAGTGTCCATGGAGTTTCTTGCCCGTTCTTCTCCATAGAGATCTACGTTTTGGAATGGGCAACTAGCTTCAACTTGCGGACTAACTGACAGACTATTTAATTTTGACAATTCAAAAGTGCCTGTACAAGGTCTAATTGAAATAAATGCTTTGAATTTGAATTTGAATTACCCAATAAAATTTTAAAGAAAACTGTTATTTCAGTCTTTTTTTCGAACTTTTGTGTTAGTGGTTCAAATGTCAAAAATCCCTTTATTAGGAAAATGGCAAATTTCTTTATTAATGCAAAGGTGACTTGGTTTATCGTTACTGTGACAAACGAAAACACTTTATTTGATGAATCCTTAAAGAAAATTTTAATTAATATCAATCAGGAGAAAAGTTATTGCAAAAATATATGTTGATCCCTAGACACTTTTGATGTGTGTATTTTATAGGCGAAAGTTTGTGAGTGTGTGTGTGTGTATTTGTTACTTATTCACGCTTAAACGACTGGACCAATTTTGATAAAATTTTGCATAGAGGTAGCTGACACCCTGGATTAACATATAGGCTACTTTTTATTCCGATATTCCAACGGGATCGAAATATACGCGAAGGAAACCACGGGGCGCAGTTAGTTTTTAATATTTCTATTGGAAACGTATCTATGGCAATACAACAACAATGTGTATACCATAGCATATACGAGTATCTATGGTGTGTAAACATGATATTCGTGACATAAAATTACAGAAATAAACTGTGATGTCATCATCTGCCTAGCCTTTTCCCAACTATGTTGGGGACGATTTCCAGTCTAACCGGATGCAGCTGAATACCAGTATTTTACATGGAACGACTGCCTATCTGACCTCCACATCTAGTTACTGAGTCATACGATATCCCTTGGTAAAACTGGTTATTAGATTTTCGAGCTTCTGACGACCCATAACGACTGTCAAAGATCCACGAATGACAGCCGGGACCAACGGCTTAAAGTGCTTTCCAAGGCATGGAGGGTGTCTTGGTATGTAAAGATGGTCACCCATCCACAGACCAACCGCGGCAAGCGTAGCTAACGTAATCAATCAACCCGCGCGGCTGTTATGACTTAGCAACGAGGCCCTAGAAATAAACTGTATCGAGGGTATTATGTTTTAAAACAGCGTCTACTAATTGGAAATTCAAAACTTTCAAATAAATTAGTTCGTCAAAATATCACGTAATACCTTTAGGGTACCGTTTAATACGTCAATCTCGATAAGATATCTATAAATAAGAAGAGTACAATCGCAATAGAAAAACAATAAGAACATGTAAATTATATTAATATTTGGCCATGTCTAATATGTATTTACTAGCTTCTACCCACGACTTCGTCCGCGTGAAATTTCACCCTCCCCCCATTCACCCTCTTAGGGGTGGAATTTCGAAAAACCCTTTCTTAGTGGATACCTACTCTTCACAAAGAACACACACTCCAAATTTCATGTCTCTAGGACCAGTGGTTTAGGCTGTACGTTGATATATCAGTCAGTCAGTCAGGACTTTGAATTTTATATGTTTAAATGAATAGGTAATGTTTGTAAGCAGGAACTTGAAACGTTACACAAAAAAAAACGTTACGCGTAGTCCCAGTAAAGATAATTTGTACCGGTCCATCAGGATCGTAACAAATACTGACAAACGGAACGAAATCTCAAACTGTTCACTAACAATATGATCAATATATCGTTATTAGTATAACGATATAATAACGTTATTCATTTCGAAACTCAGCTTTGCCAAAAGATGACGAAAAAGACGAAAAAGTATGAAGAATAACGTTACAAATGAATCTGTAACGTTTTACCTGTAACGTAATTACCTACAAGCAGATAAGCTTAGCGTCTGTGTGGTGCCGGACTTAAAGAATACCACCACCCCATACTTCCCGTGGGTGTCGTAAAAGGCGACTAAGGGGCGTACCGGAGAATGGGCAGCAGCGTTCTCTATGCATTCCACCACCATACCATACTGCGATCGCCAACCCGCCTGCCAAGCGTGGCGATTATGGCAAACCCCCCCTTTTGGGGGAGGCCTATGTCCAGCAGTGGACGTCTTTCGGCTGAAATGATGATGATGATGAGATAAGCTTAATGTACTATAACGTTACTTTTAATATTGTTCTACGAAAATGATATTCTATAACGTTTTTCTTTGTAACGTTATTGATATTTTTAGGTTTTAGTATCGTTACAAATTTTGGAACGTTATACGATAACATTAGTTTTAACGGATAGAAATTAATTTCGTTTTCAAGTCCCTGTTTGTGAGTATAGATGTTTAATATAGGGTGGGCACGATTCTAAACCCCATGCGTTGAAATTTTTCGTCAAAATTAAAAAATAAAATTGCTGTTCCATACATGTTTAACGAGTAGTATTGCACTTTCTCTCTCTCTCTGCTGATAAATCTGCTGTTTCATACATCAGATTTATCAGGGGTCTATCTAGAATCATGTACTGAATTCATAGTTAGGTGCAGTGTGCAGGGGGCCTAAAAAGGCCACTTTGGCAGAATCATAAAAGGATAACATTATGAATCATAATGGACAGTTAAATGTTAAGTTAATCGTGTCAAATCCCATTGGTGAAAGATTTTCAGTGATTTTTTTTTGTCTGTGCTAAAATACCAATCAATCCAAACCAAATCCAATCCCAATCTCTTTGATAATACCTACGTAGTGCAGTGAAAAAAAGAAAATCACGGACTGTCTTCGCAATATTATGATCCATAATGTTATCCTTTTATGATTCTGCCAAAGTGGCCTTTTTTGGTCGATGGGGACATGAGCACGGATGCCACCCTGCGATAAAAGAATAAGAGATAGTGCATTATAAATCAGTCACGTACACACAGCTCCATTAAGTGATTACCTCCCCAAAAGACATGTGCGTTCAAATCCGAGATAGGCCCAAGTTGGTTTTTGTATTTTGCAAAAACATTTTATTTTAATGAATGTATTGTTTTAGTGAATAAATAAGTTTAAGTTAGTATTAATTTTTTTAAATTCTGTTTTTTTTTTCAATAAAACGTTAATGCTTATTGCGAAAACAACAAGCAATAATAGGGTTAACATTTACGATGATTTATTCATCGTCTAAATAGACTGGAGGTTTCAAGACCGCTTGAAGTGCCTATGATTTGAAGTTCAAATCCTAGGCACGAAATGTGCTTTTTGTTCATTATATTATTTTAATATATTTTCTATTTTGTTTTAATAATAATTTATAAAGAATTAAAAATCAAGAAAAATAAAATACTTTAATAATTATTTAATAATAGTTATTAAAATTATGATCTTTTTTTACAACAAAGATTTATATTTTGATTTGATAATTTTATTTACAGATATCATAATATACATACTTTGCCAACTGACACAAATGGGTCCCTAGACAAGTCGTAGTGGAATCCTATTATCGCAAACGATAAAATAGGAAGCGGCAGAAATATATTAGATTGACATCGCTGGCTAGTTCGTCAAACTGCTGGTATGAGTATGGCGACGTTCGGTGATGTGATGGTTCGAATCCGAGTCGAAACAATGAACTCTTTTTGAAGTATTCTTTAGATTATTCCTAAGGAATTCAATGTTGTAGCAGTGTAACATTTTTAAAACTTGAGGGGCTAGCACATACTGACGCTGTGTGTACCTTCATTTATGTACATATAGGTAATGTTTGTATAGAGGTTTTATTCAAAGGTTTTTTTTCAATTAAAACTAAAAGTATAGTTACCAGATTGTGAATGTGTGAATCGGTAGGTTGTGCTCAGTAATTGGATTTTGATAGAATACCAACATCCAATTACTGAGCCTAACTATAGGTTGCCTGAGGTAAAACTAGTTATCATACTTTCTAAAACCGTAAGGCCATTTGTATACGGCACGGTTTATTTACGGTATAAAACACGCCATAACAAAAAAAATGTCCATTAAACAAGCTTCCATAGTGATCCATACAACACTGGCAAACCGTGCCTACACACGGCGTATAAATCGCGCCGTAGAAAAAATGTGTCTGTCAACAATCTTCCATAGTGATTCATACAACACTGACGATCGTGCCTACACACGGCGTATAAATCGAGCCGTAGAAAAAACGTGTCCGTCAAGAAGCTTCCATAGTGATCCATACAACACTGACGTCCGTGCCTACACACGGCGTATAAATAGCGCCGTGGAAAAACGTGTCCGTCAACAAGCTTCCATAGTGATCCATACAACACTGACGTCCGTGCCTACACACGGCGTATAAATAGCGCCGTGGAAAAACGTGTCCGTCAACAAGCTTCCATAGTGATCCATACGATTTGTATTACATTTTTATTTGATACGCGGATTGGCATTCAACGCTTGCAGACGTGCTCATCATTGCGAAATATTAATAAATAAATTACGCTTGTATAATCAGTGACCTAGTTATAGTGATTTTGCGTGTTATACAAATTACTATAGTGAAAAGTTAAAAGAATGGACTGATTACGTAATATATTTTTTAAAGTGATATATTGAAGGCAGCCCCTTTTAATCGGAGCACGATGATTCGACGTAGCCCTCCACCAACACCGACCCCGGTACCGACTCCGGCTCCTACATCGCCCCAACAACCAACACCAACCCCGATACCGACACAGGCTCTTTCATCGCCCAAACAACCAGGACAGGACCAACATCACACGGCTGAAAAAAAAATTGAGACCTTGGACACCAATGAAATAAGCAACTGGATGATTACTATAGAAAAATGTCTGAATGAAGTTTGTTCCATTGCTCAGGACGGAAAACTGAACTCCGAACAGAAGCTGAGGATCAATTCCCTATCGCGCAGGGTAGGAAATGGCGTATCCCAGATGGCATTATTCTACCAGGACTTAAAACAAAAGGCCAGAGAAATGCAAATCTCACTACAAGCACTGAGAGAAAAACGAGACCTCACAGATTGCCTGGACAATTTCCGTAAAACAATCCAAGACAGCATTGTAGAAAACTGCGCCCAACCAACAAAGACACAAAATGCTTCCTTTGCTGATATGGTAAAGATGAACAAAAATAACTACTTGCGCCCCAGTAACCTAAGCTCTATCGCAATTTATCCTGATGATAAATTGAAAACTAGTGACGACACAAAATCTCTGGTTCAAAAAATAATATGCCCAGAACAACTGAAACTGCACGTCAGAGGCTTGCGTAAAACCAAAAATGGAGGAGTTATCATCAGCACTCAAACCAAGGATGACATAGAGAAACTACGAAACTCGTCACAGCTAAGTAGTTCCGGCCTGAAAGTTGAAGAGCCCCACAAGAAAAGACCTAGAATTATAGTGATTGGAGTACCCTCAGCCCTAACTGACCAAGAAGTCTACGACTGCATATATGAGCAAAACCTAGCCGACAAGCTACCTAATCTGCCTCGTGAATCTGTCCTATCCTCTTTAAAACTAAGTCACAAGTCGGGAAAGAAAGAAGGACCAACGTGCAATTTTATTTTAGAAGTTCCTGCCAACATAAGAAAAGCCCTTATTAACCAAGATCGAGTATTTATAAATTGGACTTCCTGCCCAGTTAAGGATTTCACACTTGTGACGAGGTGCTTTAAATGCCAACAGTACGGGCATGCTGCAAAGACCTGTCGGGAGGAAACCCACACGTGTGGACATTGTGGACAACAAGGTCACCAGACTAATGATTGCGCAAAGAGTGCTGAGCCATCGCAGTGTGCAACATGTTTGCGTTTCAAAAAACCCAGCAACCACAAAACAGGTGATCTGGAATGCCCGGCAAAGAAAATTGCTGAAAGCAGGTATATTAACTCTATAAATTATAATGAAGGCGCCTAAGAGCGTCGCCCCTAATCTTTTATTTCCTGCATTAGTCAATAAGTCGTATTAATTTACTTGTACATTTTTAATTTTATACTAGTAGTCTTTAGTAAGTAAAAGTAAATAAAACTATGGATAAGTTACTTACTGATATTGATGTGGTCTCATTATCAGTGGCAAAATCATGCGAGATTGAAAAATGTAAACTTTATCTCCCTGATCCCTCCACATCGCTTACTATTCTTACGCAAAATATTCGTAGTATAAATAAAAACATGGACAACCTTCACATTCTGTTGAAACGGCTGGATACGGAATGTGACATTATTGTATTGACAGAATGTTGGCTATCTAAATGTCAACAGTACCTTCCATCTCTCTCAGGATACCAAATGTTTAGTAGTAAGACTGTTCATAATCAAAATGACGGGGTAGTTGTTTTTGCCAAACAAAGTCTGAACATATCGGTAGAAGAACCACCGATACAAGACTGTAGCAGATTATTGATAAAAGTGGGCTTAGAAACTGCTATCCTAGCTATTTATAGGCCGTGTGCTTTTAAGCAAACCGATACTTTTATTGCGTCGTTGGATGCTGCACTCCAAAAACTATCCATATCCAAAAATGTAGTACTAACCGGTGATATGAACATAGATATTAACCCAGAAGACAATAATAGAGTTGCCAAAGACTACCTTAACATGTGCGCATGCAAGGGATTGCTTCCGGCCCATTTGCTTCCAACACATTTGAGTGGATCATGTTTAGACCACACCTTGCTTAAAACTAACCTCTCATCCATTACCCTTGTAACAGATCCCACAGTTTCCGATCATGGAGCAGTCCTGCTTAGTTTAAAAGTAAATACCCCTAGATCTAAGTGCACTAACACCATTACTAAAATCAATATGAAACACCTTGAACACGCATTATGTCATATTGACTTTAATCCAGTTTACAAAACTGATGATGTGAACATTTCTTTGCCTTACTTTATTAACAAAGTGCAATATGCAATTATAAATAATACTTCGAGCATAAAACTAACTAAAAAAACAATAACTTAAAACCATGGATAACACCCGGGCTAATAAAGTGCATTCAGCACAGGGATAAACTTCACATGCAGGTAAAAGTCTCTCCAGGTAATACCATTTTACAAACATCATATAAAAGATATAGAAATTTCTGTAACAATCTACTAAAAAAGTTGAAAAATACGTATAACAGAAATTTACTTGAAGAATCAGGAAAAGACAATAAAAAATTGTGGCGCCATATAAAAAATCTAGCTTTTGTATCAAAACAACATGAATCATCGGCAGAATTATTACAAACGCACGCTTCGCCGCTTACATCAGCAAATCATGTTAATAGTTACTTTTCTAATGTGGGTCAAAAACTTGCTGAGCAAATAAAACGTAATTATAACTCAAATTACAACACTCACGTAAACAGGGACTTTGTGTCATCGCAATATCAGCAATTAACTTCATTTGTTTTACTGGATACAGACAAAGACGAAGTCGAAAGGGTTATTATGGGGTTGAAAGAAGTCTGTGCGGTTGGATGGGACGGTATCTCAAATAGTGTATTAAAGAATTTCAGACACATTTTGGTTCCGCCGTTAACTCATATTTTCCAAATTTGCCTCGCTGAAGGCATTTTTCCCGACTATCTGAAAAAAGCTTTAGTTGTCCCAGTGCATAAAGGAGGTGACAAAAAAGTAGCTTCAAATTACCGACCTATTTCTATACTATCATCTACATCTAAAATACTGGAAAATATAATTAATATTAGGTTAATGAAGTACTTAGAGTCTAAAGCTATCCTCTCGGATAACCAGTTTGGTTTCAGACCAAAATTATCTACAACTGATGCTGTACAAAATATGACCGATTATATATCTCAAGAACTAGACAAAGGAAATCATTCAATCGGTATTTTTCTTGACCTAGCAAAAGCGTTTGATACCGTATCTGTTCCTATCTTATTGAACAAGCTCGAAACAATAGGTATTCGAGGTAAGCAGCTTAAGCTTTTTGCAGACTATTTAAACAACCGTTGTCAATGTGTGAAAATTGATAATATTACCAGCTCAGAACTAAAAAATACCTCTTTTGGGGTCCCGCAAGGAAGTATATTAGGACCAACCTTATTTCTTATTTATATAAATGACCTCTGCAGTCTACAACTAAATTCGGGTAGAATTATATCGTATGCTGATGATACCGTACTCCTGTTCTCCGCAAATACATTACAAGATGTTGGTTTATGTGCACAGCAAGGTTTCGATATAGTTAATAGATGGTTACAACATAACTTATTGACATTAAATGCTGACAAAACTAAATACATACGCTTTTCTTTACGCAACTCAAAACCATCTATAATTATTCCAGATATTTATGCACACGTTTGTAACACGCTTGCAAATTCAAAATGTAATTGTCCAATTATCCATAATACGAACAATATAAAATATCTTGGAGTAATTATTGACGCTACTCTTACATTTAAAAATCACATAGATCTATTATGCAGCAGAGTACGTAAACTGATGTTCATTTTCAAAAAAATTCGTCATTTTGCCAACTCTAAGGTAATAAAACAGGTCTACTATGCTTTCTGTCAATCAATAATTACATATTGTATTACCGCATGGGGAGGAGCGGCTAAAACAGTTTTGCTACCACTGGAGCGCGCTCAAAGAGCAGTATTGAAAGTATCCACATTCCGGCCTATCCTGTTCCCGACCCAAGATTTATATAAATCTTGCAATGTTCTGACAGTGCGGCAGTTATTTATTATGAATGCTTTACTAAAACAGCACTCTAAATTGCCGTATAATAGAGTTGTCACTGATAAGAGACGAAAAGACATCTGTATGGATAATTATAGATTAAGGCATTCATTTATGTATAGATTTTTTATATTCCTAGGCCCATTTCTGTATAATAAAGTAAACGCAATTTTGTCTATGTCTACATTAAAAACGGTACATTGCAAAAATGTTATTACAACTTGGTTGCAAAATCTGTCCTATGATGACACTGAAAAGTTACTGGTTGTTTTAAGTTAAATACTATTTTTATTTCTGTATTGTCCTAGCATTAGTCTGCTAAGTTACCCACTATTTATATATACTATCAATCTTTGGAATATTATTGTAATAAGCTAATTTGCACATAGTGATACCTGAGATACAGGTTTATCCTAGTTCAGGTCGATCCCATTATTATATACCTACCACTTTAGTATAAGGCTTAATATTATAAATATGCATTATGTATTCAAATAAATAAATAAATAAAAATAAATAAAAATAAAAAAATACAACACTGACGATCGTGCCTACACACGGCGTATAAATCGAGCCGTAGAAAAAATGTGTCTGTCAACAAGCTTCTATAGTGATCCATACAACACTGTCAAACCTTGCCTACACACGGCGTATAAATTGTGACGTAAAAAAACGCGTCCGTCAACAATCTTCCATAGTGATACATACAACACTGTCAAACCGTGCCTACACACGGCAAATCGCGACGTAGAAAAAACGTGTCTGTCAACAAGCTTCCATATCCATAGTGATCTATTATACAACACTGACGATCGTGCCTGCACACGGCGTATAAATCGCGCCGTAGAAAAAACGTGTCCGTCAACAAGCTTCCATAGTGATCCATACAACACACGGGGCGCGGCGTATAAATCACGTCATCAAAAAAACGTGTCCGTCAACAAGCTTCCATAGTGACCCATACAACACTGACGACCGTGCCCTCACACGGCGTATAATGATCCATACTACACACGGCGTATAAATCAAGCCGTAGAAAAAACGTGTCCGTCACCAAGCTTCCATAGTGATACATACAACACTGACGACCGTGTCTACACACAGCGACAAAACCGTAGTTTTTCACGGCAAGAAAAACGTGTGTGTACAAAGAGTCTAACTATAGACTGTATTTCTAGAAGAAAAAGATTAAACCCCTAATTACATCATTAAATATATATACTAAACATTTTCACCAAGTACTCTATTATAATCTAATCCCCAGACAATATCCGAAAAATAAACTACGAAAAGAAGAATGGCTTCTGCAAACTAATTTGAGCATGGTTAATTATCATAAGGAAAATTAATGTTCTATACAAAAGAAATCCAGAAAGTTTCCTTACTGAAGGGATTCCGTGATAAATCATACCGGTTCATTGATTCTGGTGAGATTTTGAATATTTATTCATTCCTCATTTACATTAGGGGATGAGTTGCAGCACTCTCTATTTTACAATAAGGTTGTAAAATTTTCTGGTGTTGAAAAACTTTGGAAATGTTTTAAACTTCCGTACCTTAAAAGGAAAAAAACCGGCCAAGTGCGCGTCGGGCCACGCACAGTGTAGGGTTCCGTAGTAGCCCGTTATCACAATGCACTTTAAAGTTTAATATTTCGCAAATGGAGCATTAAATCGAAAAATAATTTTAGCAACCCCCTAGTTATTTTAGAAGACCTATTCAACGATACCCCACACGATGGGGTAGACGACAAAAAAAATATTTACCCCCACCTCACATGTACGGGAGCTACCCCAAAAAAAAATTTTCAGGAATTTTATTTTACCTCTTTGTCGGCGTAATTGATATGTAATACGCACTCCTACAAAATTACAGCTTTCTAGTACTAACGGTCTCTTAGCAAAACCTCGGACAGACAGACGGACATGACGAAACTATAAGGGTTCCTTGTAGGAACTACGGAACCCTAAAAATGGAACCCTTATACACTCACTCACTCACTCACTTATATACTTTATGGTCTGTCTGTCAGTCTGTCATTCCGTTAAAACCCTTTTTCTCAGGAACGCGACGCGGTATCAAGTTGAAATTACTCGTAATATCAAATACGTAGGTCTACGGTCCCTTGGAGCTCTACAAAACTAACCTTAATTAAAACCTAACCGTAACCTTTTAACCACAACTAACATCATCTATTTATCATCACAAAAGTCCATCATCAACAGACTATATTACCTTTTCAATCATTATTTTAATCTTTTAGCACCACGATATATATATTGCCAACAGCTGAACACGTTAACAAAATTTAAAATCAATCAAATTACGTTAAGTGGATTGAAACAAAACCAATCCACATATTCGACTGTTGTAATATTTAGACAGCGAAAACAAGCATCAATTTAAATGAAATCGTTCCAATAAAATGTAGAAATTCATTCCTTTTACCGATTAACACAAATATAAATTAAACGTAGGTACACTTAGAGAACGTCACTCAATACTCAAGCATTAATTAAAACTAGTTTCAACCAATCAAAGGGCTTGAATCTAGTTCTAAGTACCTATAATGCTTGAATATTGAGTGTCGTTCTGTAATACGGGCCTAAGTGCCTCTTATTCAGTTTACCTACACCTAACCACGCCTAAAGTAACACTCCCACACTTAAAAGGCTTGCCCACTTTCCATCCCAATTGTGTATCGTAATAGCCACAATAATTAGTATCCTCGGGTAAGCACAACAATTATCTACAGTTGGGTCTAAGTTATTAACTAGAAACAGGCCTAATGTAGCCTAGATACATATTTTATTGTCTGTAGAAACGGGTAGGTTTTGGCAAGTATGTCTGGGACAATCGACTAGAGATAATAATTATATTACCAGCTTAATGCTCTCTCGTAGAGCAGTGGTGGCCCAGTGGTCGCGGCCGTGACTTACGAGTTGTAGGTCGTAGGTTCGAACCCATACATTCGCTTTACTTTGTGTTAATTATTTCATCACCAATGCTCTCAAAACGGTGAAAGAAAACATCGTGGGGAAACCGGCATGTTCTAGAACCAAAAATTCGAAGACATGTAACATTCTGCCAACCCGCACCAGGCCCGCGTGGTAGATTACAGCCCTCTCCCTCTCGAAGAGGCCTCTGTCCCAGCAGTGGGAAAATTAAAGGCTTCTTCTCCTACAGCAAAGGCACGAGGATTGATCACCACGCACGGTCAAGACGGGTTTGGCGATTTCAGACTGAAATGATAAATGATTTTCTTTTTGTAAGTAGGTTTGCACAAACACTTTTACACGTCAATCAATCACTTATATTAAGAGCCTATACTACCTCGAACGGCTTAGCATGATCCTCCATTATGTCGAAAATACCGCATTAATTTTGAAATAAACATATGCTAAAATTGAGGATTAATGTTAAGTACTGTATTAGACAAAAACACGATTCCATAAAATTTTCACGATAGAAAAATATTCCAAAGTTAGGTACCTCCAAACCGAACAATAAACCGCTGGTATTCAAAAAGTATTTCAAATCAGATCATGAAACTTTGCATACTAACTGAACTATCTATAAAGCAGGTCTTATATTATTTAGTGTTTTGAATTACCTTTATTTTCACCGTAAAAAGGAAATACCTAAACTATTGGCGCTGCCCTCCGCCCAGCACCGCACTCTCTCTTTCTCTCACACAGTCCGCGAGTAGTATCGTGCCAGCGAGATAAAGAGTGAATTTTAGCTGAGGTAGTATAGGCTCTTAACTGTAAGTCAGGTTTTCTCAAGATGTTTTTTCTTCTACGATGTCAGTAACGTACAAGATAAACCCAAAAAGAGCATCATAATCTCCCAATGTTGGGGTCTGCTCCAGTCTAACCGGATGCAGCTAAATACCAGTATTATACCAGTATGCTTGTCTGTGTGGTGCCGGACTTAAAGAATACCACCACCCCTTACTTCCCGTGGGTGTCGTAAAAGGCGACTAAGGATCGTACCGGAGAATGGGCAGCAGCGTTCTCTATGTATTCCACCACCATACCATACTGCGATCGCCAACCCGCCTGCCAAGCGTGGCGATTATGGCAAACCCTCCCATAATTGGGGGAGGCCTATGTCCAGCGGTGGACGTCTATCGGCTGAAACGACGACGACGACCAGTATTTTACATGCAGCGACTGCCTATGTGACCTCCACAGCCCAGTTACTGGGTAAATACGATGCCCCTTGGTAAACCTGATTGTCAGACTTTCGGGCTTCTGACGACCTGTAGCGACTGTCAAAGATCCAAGAATGACAGCCGCGATCAACTGCTTAACGTGCTTAAAACTCATAATGTACATAATTATGAATTGAAAAAGTCACATTGGTTGGTAGTCCCAGTATATATTCACAACCTCGTGCAAGAGGGCCAGGTTTAACCACTGAGCCATTACGACATGCTCATTAATTTATCACAATTCGAGATAGAATACAATATATTAATGTAGTGTCACAATTAAATTTTGACAACTAAATCCATGAGATATTTCATGGTTCCAAAACACAACGGACATTCTATATATATAGTCTATATTCGCTGGTTTGCGAGAATAGTGACGAAACTAAAAATTATTGACTTTAGAGAATGGCATTTTTTAATTTCTTTATATATGTTTTAGTCACTGACCTGTATTATTCAAGTATGGTAGCGCAAAATGTAAATGATTTGACTTTACTGATTATAGGAAAATTTATTGTTGTTCACGTTAAAATATCAAAGATTTATAATCGTTTGGCATACAGTATTCAACTTGAAAGAATTTTGAATTTCGTCACTATTCTCGCAAACCAGAGTCGACCTCATAAACGCTTTATCACTTTTGACAACACATTGAAACTTCAATAAGATTGTAATTAACAACTGTGACAAAGCCATATTTTAATAAACTTTGAAGTGTTATAATGACGTGTAAGTGACAGTGATTTAGGATAATAAGTCAATTAAAAGCCTTAATACACTTCGCAATATTCAAAGACCCTTTCCCTTAATCGGGATGGTGTAATAAGAGAAAGGGAGGAAGGGTCTGTATTAAAAAAACAAATAACATAAATATCGAACCCTAAATATCGTGTGGTGTAATAGAGGCCATATTAATATTATAAATGCGAAAGTGTGTCTGTCTGTCTGTTACCTCTTCACGCTTAAACCGCTGAACCGATTTAGATGAAATTTGGTACAAAGATAGTTTGAGATAGAGTGTGTGGTGTCGGATGTCTGTGTGGTGTCGGATTTAAAGAATAGCACCACCCCATACTTCCCGTGGGTGTCGTAAAAGGCGACTAAGGATCGTACCGGAGAATGGGCAGCAGCGTTCTCTATGCATTCTACCACCATACTATACTGCGATCGCCAACCCGCCTGCCAAGCGTGGCGATTATGGCAAACCCCCTCCTTTGGGGGAGGCATAAGTCCAGCAGTGGACGTCTTTCGGCTGAAATGATGATGATGATGATAGTTTGAGTCCCGGGAAAGGACATAGAAAAGTTTTTATCCCGATATTCCCACGGAATCGACACTTATGCAGGTGAAACCGAGGGCCCTGCTAGTATTATAAATGCGAAAGTGTGTCCGTCTATTACCTCTTCACGCTTAAACCGCTGAACTGATTTAGATGAAATTTGGTATAGAGATAGTTTGAGTCCCAGGAAAGGACATAAAAAAGTTTTTATCTCGATATTCCCACGGAATCGACACTTTTGCGGGTAAAACTGCCGGGCGCAGCTAATAATGTATAATTTACTTGTTCACAATTATCAATGCTTAACTCTTCATCGTATTTAACAATTAACAGCCTGTTGTTTGTTCATAGAATGTTCGTGATTGATCTTATTGGTCCCTAATTCAAATCACTTTGAGTCACTAGGGATTAAAGAGCTATTTTAATCCCGGTTCACGAAGAATACACTAACTCTTTTTGAATAGATGTGTTAAAAATATATTTCGTTAATAAGATTATGTACGTACAACCGTTGCTTGCTTAGCTGCTAGAACCTAGTAACTTAACATCCTTCGGTACACACTAGGCGACTAGCGAAGACGCCAAGCGCGCATTGCGACCGGTTACGAAAATTCTAGAACGTTCGTATCATTTCGCTTCTCACATGGTGACCCGCTAGGCTCTAGGCGCTAACCAAGCCACTTGCCAAAGCATATGCAGCCTTATAAAAGTTTACTTGATTCCAATTCTACTAAAAATTTAGGTAACTGAACAATTCAAAAGGTCTATCTGACCTCCGCAACCCAGTTACTGGGAAATACGATACCCCTTGGTAAAATTGAACGATCAATACACAAACACCAAATTCTATTAACCCATTATAATATTTTCCACCTCTTCTTGAATAATTTAGATAAGTAGCTATATAACGCCAACAATCTAATTTTACATAAGACGCCTGAAACTTAGCCTGACTTAAGTCGGAACGCGAGTAGACTACTCAATTTAATCTTGAAACCTTGAGGTGTTCCGGTGTTAAATGTTATATTAGAATCAAAACCAAAAATAACCCACAGGGTGAATAATACCGACTACTTATTTCAGTTAAACCAATTACAGGCACTTTTGAATTGTCAAGGGGTCGGTCAGTCAGAAACATGAAGCTAGTTGCCCATTCCAAAGCGTAGGTACCTATGGCGAAGAACGGGCAAGAAACTCCATGGACACTCTTTTAAATCAAAATAATATGGTTACAAAGTCTTGTTTACATCATTCATGTTAAAAATAATGCACGTCAGAACGATGCAGAACGTTAAAAGCGTCCGTAATGAAAATACGAAAAAAAAAACAATTCAAATATTAAATTAAATTAAAATAAGCCATGGCAGCAAAGAGTCAGACCAGTCTCTACTGACAGCGCCCGTTCACGAACATGACGCATGTATTAGCACTATTTAGCTCATGATTGTCTGTGTGGTGCCGGACTTAAAGAATAGCACCACCCATACTTCCCGTGGGTGTAGTAAAAGGCGACTAAGGATCGTACCGGAGAAGGGCAGCAGCGTTCACCACCATACTATACTGCGATCGCCAACCCGCCTGCCAAGCGTGGCGATTATGGCAACCCCCTCCCCCCTCTTTTGGGGGAGGCCTATGTCCAGTAGTGGACGTCTTTCGGCTGAAATGATGATGATGATGATGAGCTCATGATTCGTTCCAAAACTCAGCGTGTTTTTAGAATCGAAACCATTTTCCGACTAGCATAATCAGACAATAATGTTTCCGCTGCTCGGACACAGACCTCCTCTCTGTGAGAGGGAGTGGGCCATAATCCACCACGCGGGCCCAGTCCAGGTTGGTGGATGTCACATGTCTTCGAATTTTTGGTTCTAGGACATGCCGGTTTCCTCACGACGTTTTCCTTCACCGTATTGCTCTCAAAACGTTGAAGGATTGTGTGTATTTAATGTCATCACCACTGCTCTCAGTGGTGATGCCATTAAATACACAAAGTAAAGTGCCTGTCTGGTTTCGAACTCACGACCTACAACTTGGTAAGTCGGGGCCGATACCACTGGGCCACCAATGCTCTACGATTCGCTCTTGTTATTTTCCAAATACAATAAGATAAAAAATGACCCATAGCGAAAGTAAAATAATTATACAGCAGAGACTCACAAATTCGCTTACGCTTCCAAAGATCCTAATCCCATTGAGAGCCCCATAAAAAGAACCATCAATCTGCTAAATGTCGACGAAAACAGTTATACGCATTAGGGAGAAAAAAGCGAGATTGTAGGTGTCTCTAGCATCATTAATAATGAGACTACAGTAATTTGATGCCAGTGTGAGCAAATCCGAGTAATCTTTGAGGACTCGAAGTCATTAGTTTAGCTTTGAATTGTATGGTTTAGTGAGACATACCATTAGACGGAGCAAATGAGCCGTCGACGTTAATTTTAGTAAGTGAAGCTTGACGTATCTATTATATTCTTGTCTTAGGGTTGTCAAACTCAAAGCATATACCCATTTCAATTAAACCATTTACAAGCACTTTTGAATGTCAAAGTGTCGGTCAGTTAGTAAAAAAATTAAAGCTAGTTGCTCATTCAAAAACGTAAACGTAAAATCTCCTGTTTCTGAGATCTACTCAAGCTAAGTAATGATTCCTACAAAACACTTAAAATCCCGAGTTCATTCGTTCATTCATTCAGAATGATTTGAATGAAATCGTAATTGTAGCAATCGTATTAAATATTTAATCATTCTCGATTTAACGGTTAGGATAAACACTGTTGTTCACAATAAATCAGATGTATCCATTCGTTCTTCTGTCCTTATCGCAACGTGTCTTTTTCTTCCATACTTCTACATTAGTCGTCATCTCGGTAATCACCCTCTTTCTAACCACATCATCATTCACAAACTCCATTCGTCGTTTCTGGTCTTCCCCTACTCTTAAAGCCAACGACATTCATACTCAAATCACACCTTGATATCATTTTCATTAAAAGACTGAGGCATGAAACTCGGCTAGAACACTGCAGAGTTACCTTTAATAAATAAAACCAATACCTAGTAGCTCTGTACTCTGCATAAAAGGACCTAGTCGACAAAGTTACACCGCCGTTACCATTTCTGCCGCTTTGCAACATATCTGTATTCCGGTTTGCGGCTAACCCGGTAAAATTAAAAGCAAATAGACATTGAAACTTTGCCTCTAAAGCTAGCATAATACCTATAACCATAATCAGCCTGTAATGATCCCACTTCCAATATAACTGCTGGAAAAAATAAATAAATTTGTGATTTATAATATTTAATTTCAAATAACTTTTTTAAACGGAACAGTATCTACTAGGATTATCTCCAACTCCCCACGCCCATAGCTCTTTCCGCTGTAGTTTTAGCTGACTGGCAATCATAAGTATATATATATAGTCACCTACCTAGATTATATGTTATAAAGTAAATTTGTTTTGTATTTAATTAGTTTAGTTCTAACTTAAACTTTTAATTATACAGTAATTGAGATAGTTTGTTGTTTCTATTTATTTCAAAACCAAACCTAGATTGTCGGAGGAGGCTACAAATTTTAATTTGTAACAGTCTGCTGGAACACAGGCCTCCTCTCTTCGAGAGGGAGTGGCCTCTTATATACCACGCGGATCCAGTGCGGGTTGGTAGATGTCATATGTCTACGAATTTTTGGTAAGGACATGCCGCCGGTTTCCTGACGATGTTTTCCTTCACCGTTTTGAGAGAAGTGATGATGAAATAATTCACACAGAGTAAAGTGCCTGTTTGGGTTGGATATGACGAGTTTAGTATGTGAAGTGCGTTTTTTTTTTCATTGGACTCAAAAATTGTAATTTACACAAGCTCATTTAAGTCAAGACTTAAAGCGTTCCTATTGGGGAAATGTCTGTATTCGATAGACGATGACATATCCACGTTTTAAAAAAAATTATATTAGTTAATGAGACTGGGTAATATTAGTTTGTAGTACAGTGAGTGGGCTGCATCAATTGGGTACCCCAGTTGTTTGAAAATTTTAATACAACTGGGGTACCCAATTGATGCAGCCCACCGTACATGAGAGACTAGGTAGGTAATATTCGCTTGTAATGTTATTGTATTATTTCATATGTTTGTACAATTTTTTTTTGTAATTTTCTATGATTTATTATTGTATTATGAATGTGATTATTTCATATTTTTTTATGATTTCAAACACAATGTGAATTGTTCTTGAATAAATTGAATTGAAGCATTCATCGACAGAAACCTTCGGTACTGCCAGCTTATATTATAAGCAAAAGCAAACCGGTAGGCCGTATTACTACATATAAACCTACTTCATCATCATCTGCCTAGCCTTTTCCCAACTAAGTTGGGGTCGGCTTCCAGTCTAACCGGATGCAGCTGAATACCAGTATTTTACATGGAGCGACTGCCTATCTGACCTCCACAACCCAGCTACTGGGTAATATGATACCCCTTGGTAAGACTGGTTGTCAGACTTTCGGGCTTCTGACTACTCGTAACGACTGTAACTACATATAAACCTACTTACCAAATAAAAAAATAATCTAAGCTAAGCTGACATAATGGGCTGCCTACGCGCTACTTAGACCTGTAATGTATGTATGAATAACTTAGGGAGCGTTTATAAATTCATAGCCTTCTAATGAAGCCATCACATATCGTCTCGCGGACGATTAACTTAGATTAGTGACGTCTGCTAGTCTTATTATTTTATAGAGTAAAGAAAAGAAGGAAAATACGTTTATTAGCGGTAAACATGGCATGACGCAAAATAATAAGTCTGCTATAAGCTGTAATCGTAAACCCTAAGGATCAATGAGATAATGCCAACATCGGTATCAAATCCGTCGTTAAATATTAACGTATACCTCCGGCTTACACGACTGCCTTAGGGCCAATAAATATCGTATTTAAGAACATTTTGTGAGAAATTTTCGGAAACATGGGTTTTGTGTAAACCAAAAATACATATATAGGTATAGTAAACTAGTTTCCGCCAGCGGCTTCGCCCGCGAGACATGTCGATAAAAATTATCCTATGTCCTGCCCCGGGATGCAATCTATCTCTCTGCCAAATTTTATCGAAAACCGTTCAGTGGTTTAGGCGTGAAGAGGTAACACAGACAGACAGACAGTTACTTTCGAATTTATAATATTAGTATGGATTGATGAAATAACTGTTAATATAGTAGAGTTTTTAACGAATCTCTGCTAGCGTCTGACGTCTGTGTTTCCTCCCACATTTGACCGTGTTATAAGTTATTTACTTCATAACAAAATACATTCTGTTGAAAATATTACAGTGATGATAAATAAAATAACAATCATAATTATTAAAAAAAAATTAAGTACGTTCACATTTAGATCCATGCTCCTCCCATCATAGACATCATCTATCGCTTTCCATCAGGCGTAAAAAAAGCAGGCCCATTCCGAAGAAAATCCATACTTATAATATCCATCCATATACTAATAATATTATAAATGCGAAAGTGTGTCTGTCTGTCTGTTACCTCTTCACGCTTAAACCGATGAACCGATTTAGATGAAATTGATTGAAAAAATTGGTATAGAGATAGTTTGATTCCCGGGAAAGGACATACAATAGTTTTCATCCCGATATTCCTACGAGATCGACACTTATGCGGGTGAAACCGCGGGGCTAGTAAATAATAAAATAAAACTGAATCAGACACCAGCTACAACCCAGAAATAAGAAATCTATACTGATATTATAAAGAGGTATTTGCGAGTTAGTATGTAATCATCGAACACATACTTCCAGTAGCAATAGGTTTCATTTTGTCAGTTCAAAAACATTCATTGCGTCATTTAGGTACGTTGTTGAGCAGACACATTTTTCGAACATACGAAGCAGTGAATTAATAATATCCTTTAAAATGATTCAGATTGAGATTGATAGTGTGTTATGGCAATTCGGGTGCTGGTTCTGAAAACTTTTTCACTAATCGGAACCTACACTATGACCGAGTGTCATAGAATATAATTATTTTATGTCAAAACAAGGAAGATATTATTTATGTCCGCAGGACAACCAAGGTAACCGACATAGCCCGAAGAATTGCCAAACTTAAGTGGCAGTGGGCAGGGCACATTGCTCGCAGAACCGCCGATGGGGCCGAAAGGTTCTGGAGTGGCGACCGCGTACCGGAAGACGTAGCGTTGGAAGGCCTCCCACAAGGTGGACCGACGACCTTGTGAAGGCCGCAGGAACCCGTTGGATGCGGGTAGCACAGGACCGGTCGAATTGGAGTTGCTTGGAGGAGGCCTAAGTCCAGCAGTGGACGTCTTTCGGCTGATTGATGATGTCAAAACAAGAGATTTCACACGTAAGGTAACGCGGGCAAAAGTTTGTTAATAATAAATGGATGAGGAAAATCAAACTATTTATTCTTTGATAGATATCAATAATGTATTAGTACGTTCAATAAGATAAAGTTCAGAAACTATGGTGATAAATCAATTGAGAACTGGTTAAAAATAATGGTGTGCACAGATCATCAGAATCAGTGTTTAAATTATACTCAATTAAAATAATTTACCTTTACAAAATACTCAATACAAGACCTTAATTATAAACAACCGCAAGTTAATTACATTGAATTAAATAGTACGCAATTTGCTTTGTTATTATTAATCACATAGCTTCCACAGAACCACTTAAATGGAAAATATCAGAAATAAATTTCGACATAATTACACTCGTATGTTTTTTTAATTAGAAAGTGCTTAAATGTTTAATATCGTAATTAATTGATTAAAATAATTGAACTGGAATAATTGCATTGATTGTTTAATTATTCATTCCAATTATTTCAAGAAAATAAGTACGCCTAGGCTCTTTAGAAATTTACATCGACATTAACTTGTAAGTGTTCGATTTCGAAGAAACGTTAAAATACAGTACGTACGTAAACAGTTTAAAACTCAACCGTTTCTATAAACGTGTGTGTTGGAATTAATTACTATAATTGTATAAACGGTTACCCAAACAGTTCTCAATAGTTAAACTCCTTTCAATTATACACCGAATACGGTTTGATTACGGCAATAAAACGGTGAGAAATTGGCGATTAAAAGTTATAACGATCGTGAATTTCAGCAGTGAGGCACATACATGATCGTTTTCACACTCGATTTTATCACTCGATTAATATTTTGTAACCACCCTCGATCAAACCGATTACAGCTGTGAAAACAAATTCGTTATTTGAATTTGTAGTTCGAAATTATTACAAATTTTTCGTATAAAATTTTGACGCGAATTTGATTTGTCAACACAAATTGATACGTTTGTTATTTTGATTTTAACTTTCTAACACTGGCTGTTTTCACTTGTTTTAAACTGCAAATTTTAAATCAATTTAAATGCCACTCAATTAAAATATTCACGTAAAAAACCGGCACGTCAGAAAAATCTAGAAAAAAAAATTAAATATTTAAAAAAACACTCTTAACTTACATGATTTTCATCCAATATTTTTCGCACACACACAGACACTCACACACACAACACAAGCACTAAAAATCGATGTTCGGTATTTTTTGGGCGCACTTTGGGCGGGCGGCGTGCGTCGCTAGGGCGGGCGGGCACAGACTGCGGCGGAATCGCGTACTGGCGCTAGGATCGCTTACCCGAACTCCCAGGGAACGAAACATGAGTTTTCTTTCAATAATAAAATACATTCTTGACGCTTGACTGGCTATATATGGCTTAAGAACGGGGTGTATTACCAAATAAATTTTCATAGCTTATAAAGCGAACGAATTTTGTTAGAAACCCTTTCATTAATCCGTCTCAACCGCTAGCGCCATCTGTTATGTGAACTTTGAAGTTTTCAGCGGATATGAGTGTCAAGCTTTTCTCGCTTGATTAGGTATTTGTGTTTACTCCCAAAGGAAATACAAACGCGATATACAGTTAACAATAAAAATGAAATATGGACTCTTCTTGCGCGTTCGTTGACAAGTGTTCGTAATTTTATATATTGAGTTTTGTATGCAGATTGTTTTATTCATGAGTACCTATCTGCTGACGTCCACTGCTGAATATAAGCGTCCCCATAGGACATGTTAGTGTTATAAATAAAGAAATCTCACTATTAGTTTTAATAAGAATGAAAAAGTTTGTCAAGATGTTTGTTATGATTTGTTTTCAATAAATGGCTGATCAGTGGGCCTGGGCTGATGTACGCGCGGAATTAGAACGATTTATAAATTGAAATTACTCGTTCCGCACACAATATTTAATAAGTTTTGAGACTTTATTCATTTTATACGTACTTATTTTGCTTGTTGTATAGCTAGTTGTGTTTTAGATTTAAAAACTTTCGAATTTACGTTACGTGCTAGTTTTTAGTTTTACTAAACTTTTTAGTGAAGTGCCTCGTTGGTCTCATGGTTGCAAGCGCGGCTGCTGAGCGTGGGGTCCTGGATTTGATTCCCAGGTCGGACAAAGTGGTATTGGGTTTTCCATTAGGAATTTCTTAGAAACAGTCCGGAGTTTGGAAGTTGGCGGTTTAATAACCCCGTGTCTCGGAAAGCACGTAAAGCCTTTGGTCCTGCGCCTGATCTCTCCCCGGTCGTATCGGATTGCCGTCCAATCGGACTATGAGAGTAAAGGAACAGAGAGTGCACCTGTGTTTACGCACATAGTGCACATAGTACTTGTGCACTATAATATCTCCTGCGTACCTGGCTAATCTCCGTTGAGATCTGTGACCGAAATCGGTCAGGAGGCTATTATTAGTTTTAGTTTTTAATTGTTCGTGTAGGGTCTCAGATTTATTTATGTGAAGTTTAGTGTATTTATAGACTGTGCCCATGGATTAACATATAGGATACTTTTACCTGATTAGTTCCAAGAAGTAATTCTTCTTATTATTAAGGTAATTACATGAGAGGCCCGTGGCTATATAATAACAGCTGCACAGGTCGATCGATCAGGTTAAGCTACGCTCGCCGCGGTTGGTCTGTGGATGGGTGATCATCTTTACATACCGAGACCTCTCCGTGCCTCGGAAAGTACGTTAAGCCGTTGGTCTCGGCTGTCATTCGTGGATCTTTGACAGTCGTTACGGGTAGTCAGAAGCCCGAAAGTCTGAGTAATACGATACCCCTTGGCAAGACTGGTACCAAGGGGTATCGTATTACTCAGTAACTGGGTTGTGGAGGTCAGATAGGCAGTCGCTCCATGTAAAGTACTGGTATTCAGCTGCATCCGGTCAGACTGGAAGCCGACCCCAACATAGTTGGGAAAAGGCTAGGCAGATGTTGATGATCAAGGTAATTACATACCTACCGAAGATGCCCTCGATCGGGGACGCTATTTCGATACCCGATGTCGATATCCGCCATGTATATATGGATGGAGGTGCGAACACGTCGGTTCGGTCGCACCGGAAACCTCATCTTCTCAATCCTGTGTTTGTGCTGTACTCTACCTACTCAGCTTGTTCTCTTGGTAGATATGATCTGGCTCGTATTTGGTCAAATTTTTACCAATCACGAGCCAGATCATTTTCACTACTGGGCCACCACTGCTCTCGTATGTACAAACGCCAGCATATCAAGCTACTAAAATCTGTCATATTTCTTTAATACATTTCAACTTTATCGCTAAAGCATAAGTTTCAAAGTTGATTGGGAACATTTGAAAGTTTTGGGAAGCTTGATGTTCTGGCGTTTGTACATGTATTTAAAGTTAAAGAAAGGTACGTAAAAGAATGATCGAAAACATAATAATAATGGTATTTTTCATTTCTTTAGAAAACTTAAGGAGCTTAACGATTCGGCGAACAATATATTCGTCGAATCGTTGAGCTCCTTAAGTTTTGAGATGAGCTGCATGATTACTGGCAAATGCGTGCACTGATTGGACAGGTCCAGTCAATCTGTGTGGTTCTTTCCTCAAAAGACCATTTCAGACACCAATCTACATGGTCTTCACATGATCTGACCAAGATTATGTCTAGAGTTAAAAGAGACCTCTGAGTTTGTTTCGGCCTTTCTTCTCAGAGTAGTCAGATAGGAAACGCCGACCTCATCAAGTTTTTAAAAATATCGTTGACGTGCAAAAGTGACACAATTCTACACACAGGCATAAAATCATTTATCATTTATAATGAGAGACCCAGCTTACCATTTTATCATAGTTAAAAGTATTTAAGTACGATAATGGTCTACCATAAAATTAAATATGAACGAAACGTACCATTTTACAAGTTAATCGTTTTTTAATTATTATTTACCTTTCATTAATTTAAGCTCTATGCTTCCATTTGTTTATATACTTCAGGCATAATCCATTAGATTTTGCACTAAATATAAAGTGGGTTTAAATGCATGGCACCATTATTTGGAAGAGGTGCTTTCCTTTTTCTTTTTTAGTGTTTCTGACATTACGAACTTTATGTTTATTTTATTCAATCAAGTTTTAATTGTTGAATACTTCAATATTAAATACCTCTTCCTGTTTGGTAGTAAAATTTTATTCATCTCTTAAATAAATTGCAAAGTTATATAGTTTTGTATAAATTAGAAGTTTTTTTAAATTTTGTAATTGTTAGATCCGTTTATTATGATTTTTTGATGTTGACTTGAAAGAGCATGGCAGTTGAGAATGTGTCATGCTCACTTAAATGTCTCGCTGATGGTGGCACGTGTATTGGATCATTTGGTTCCCTACAAAATGGTTGAGCTGGTCATCTCTTAACTGCCAAGGCTTATTTTTAATCTTATATTTTGAATTGTTTCTTCATTTGTGTTTTTTTTTGCATTGTTCTCACATATAATAGAAGCCACAAGAGTAATGCACCCAGGATTTTGTAATATCTTGATTTAAAAGAGTGTCCATCGAGTTTCTTGCCCGTAAAAGAACGCTTCTCCATAGAGATCTACGTTTTGGAATGGGCAACTAGCTTCAACTTTATGACTAACTGACCGACTATTTAATTTTGACAATTCAAAAGTGCCTGTACATGGTTTAATTGAAATAAATGCTTTGAGTTTGAGTTTGTAAATTACACAAGCGCCGGTGTTATCAGAAAGGGTTGGCATATATACATATGTAGGTGCACACCGTCATATCTTGACTCCAACCATTTTGTAAATTAACTTGTCCTACTTGAGAGTCGAGTGAACTGTGACTCAAAACCCTCCTATATCAGGCACCTTTCTCTGTTTAAGATTGTGTACCTATTATACAGGGTGTCAGGGAAACGCTTCCGAAAACGAAGACAGGTGATAGGGCTACTGATTCTCGATACGATACCATCAAAAAAAACTTAAAAAAAAAATGTCAATTTTACCTATTTTTTTTAGCATTTTTCGTACACTGTGTTGTGAGAACAGTTAAATGAAACCATTATTTGCGATTAAACACATTTTTTTTCTTTACAACTCTAACAAGCAATGTATTCGTAAATAAATATCATCTGACGCTCGGCGCATGACCTCAAGTTCAAAGTGCGCGCGCGCTCGCCGACAACCGCGCGGCCGACGACCCCAAAGTCCACGTGACGCGACGGCTGACGGTCGTGTAGCGGTGCCATGTGATGTGTGATCCTAATAAACTCCTAAGTCCTAACCTTTTCTCGATCGCTTGAAACAAATGACTTTTCAGTTCACTTCTACCTAGTTGTGGGATATCTGCTTTCGGATTTCATCCATGCAAGGATCGTAATGAATGGCTTCCCCTTGAACAGGGTTACAATTTTATTTTGATCCGAATGTTCGCAAATTTAGCTTACAAATCAGAAAAATCCAGTTTACTTTGCTTAACCTTGAGACCCATATCGAAGGTACTTAGATACCTACTGTGATACTGATTGGGAAAGAAAAGTATAAAAAGTTAATTATGTACAAAGACATTGCCTTTACAAGCAACTTTGTTAATTCGTTCATGAAAATCTTGTACAGCTAAAAAATGTAATGTTACCTAACCTACAATACGATCACATTATCTCTAGACCTGGCGTCGATGACTTCATATCGCAATAAATATCCTAAAATAACGAGACGCGTTTGAGCAACGAAGAGGCTAAGGTCAAGAGCATTGGTTGGGCCGAGGTTTGAACCTAGTTTGATAGAGAGACGTCCACGGCTGTGCGCGGCGCGGCAGACCTGTGAGTGTGACCATAAGGCTCAATTTACACCGCCGCGGAACGGAATGGAAGCGAACTTTTTTTGTACAACCGCCAGCACATCAACCTACCCGAAACTGTCAATTTTTTCCAATCAACTTTGAACCTTATGCTTTAGCGATAAAGTTGAAAATCCATTAAAGAAACTTGACAGATTGAAGTAGCTTGATGTGCTGGCGTCTGTACAAAGCATTATGAACTTTATGTCAATAGTGTAACGCACAAATTAGATACACCCATACGCACGGGTCGTCCATCTTCTGGTGAATTATCGCGCATTCTCGGTAATTCCCGCAGTAACAAGCTCGTATCTAGTTTGTACTAGACATGGGTCGTACTTGTAAAATCGTGTACCAGGGCTTCCAAGTACATCCACCTTAAGAAACCAGGGCCTAAAACTAGGGCTAGAGATAATTTCAAGTATTTTCTATCTGCATCGAAAATTGATCCATGACTTCATACAAATAAGAAGTACAACCCCGTATTCAAAAGCCCTGTTGGAAGTAAAAATACTTGCATAGGAAATTGACCCGTGACTTCCTATAAATAAGGAGCAAAATCGCGTTTACAAATAAATACTTGAACTATTTGGGTATGTTGTACTTACACACGCAAACGTCGAGCACGACGAAGAGAGATACTTTGGTTTGTAAGTCACGGGTCAATTTCCTATGCAAGTATTTTTTACTAAATACTTGCATAGGAAATTGATCCTTGACATCCTATAAATAAGGAGCACAATCGCGTTTACAAATAAATACTTACAAACCATTACTTGAAACTTTGTACGTTAGACAATTGACATAAAGTTCATTTTGCTATTACGAAAACTCGATTCCACTTCGTTCCGCGGCGGTGCAAATTGAGCCTAACCATCCTTTGTAAAGCACCGCCAAAATAAATAAGAAGAAACATTACAGAGGCGTCAACAGTTTTAAATTGATGCCCTGTGTCGTGTATTTAATAACAGTTTTGTATGTAAGTCGATAATCGATAGTGAATGAAATAAAGTAAAAGATCGCGTGTAAAGTTTGAAGCAACTAGCGCGCGTGATTCAATTGAATTTTAATTAGTCACACGACGCGCGCTTGTTTATTACAATAACGTTACTGTATCCTTCATTTAGCAAGTAAACCGAAGAATTTGCACATCAAAAGACACCGCTATCTGACTCCGCGTCGCCACGTGTCGGCGGCGTCCGCGGCCGACAAACGTTGCCCCCCGCGCCGCGCGGACCCGGCGCGGCGGCAACGTTTGTCGGCCGGACATCACATGCAGGCGGCATGTTTGATCTTCATAGTACTTCTTTAGTAATCTAGTATTCTAGTTAGTTCCTTTCCGACTCGGTTCGTGAGCAAACGTGCGTTAATCGATCGATAGAATCCATTGAATCGTATTTGTTACTGTTTTGTTAGTTTTAAGTTTAGTTATTATTGTTACGTTTTTAGTACTGTTTATTGTTTTTTAGTTATTATTTTTTGTTGTTTTTAATAATGCCTGATGCATACGTGTACAGTGCTCGTGAATACGGCAACATGTTGATGTGTTTAGGAGAAGCCTGTGGCAATGCTTCTCTAGCGTTGAGAATTTACCGAGACAGATTTCCGAACGTCCGACACCCGTCTGATTCTCGCATGATAACGGCTGCTTTTCAGAGAGTCTTAGAAAATCGACCAATTGCTCCGATGGCGGCCGGTGGTGGACAACAAGTGAATGTTCAGACCGAGGAGCGTGTTTTAAATGTGATTCGCCAAAATCCACGGCTGGGCACACGAAGTGCGGCGAAATTATTGTGGCGCCGGGGCATATCAACAGTCTCTCACTGGACAGTTCACAAAATCTTGCGCCGGAACAGAATGCGGCCCTACAAAATACACAAAGTACAAGGTTTGCTACCTAATGATCACGTTCGTCGTCGTGTGTACTGTCGTTGGCTGCTAGATCAACAACAACGTGCGCCTGGCTTCATTGAGCACATTATCTGGACGGACGAGTCCACATTCACGAGAAACGGGATGTGGAACAGGCGGAATGCCCATTTATGGTCAGACAGGAACCCGTTCGCCACTCAAGAAACCGGCCATCAGACCAGGTGGTCCGTCAACGTATGGGCTGGTGTTTTTAATGGACGAATTCTAGGACCAGTGTTTCTACCGCAGCGCCTGAATGGACCAGCATATCTTAATTTTATAAATGGACATTTAAATGATATGCTAGATAATGTATCGCTGGCTGAATTTCGTCGAGCATGGTTCCAGCACGATGGCGCTCCACCGCATGTTACGCGCCCCGTCCGCGAGCGTCTCACTGAGCTTTTTGACGACCGCTGGATCGGAAGGCTGGGGCCGCACGCCTGGCCAGCTCGTTCACCCGACTTAACCCCTTTGGACTTCTTTTTGTGGGGGTATGTGAAAGAAAGAGTGTTTGATCGGGAATGTGACAGTGCTGATGAAATGCGGGGCAGAATAGTGAGCGTGTTTAATAAACTACGTGCAGACTGTGTTGAGGATCCTACACTAATGCCTCGTGTTCACGGGTCGACACAGCGACGGGCCCGGCTATGTATTGAAATGGATGGAGCGCAGTTCGAGCCAAACCTCATAAGGTCGCAAAGGATTTAGACAGGTACGTAAAATGCCTCTTAAAAATGTAAAATGTCAACTTTAATGTTTAATAGTGGGCTACGAATGCGATTAAAATTCAAAAGTGTTGTAGGGGTAGGCATTTTGAAAGTGGTGTTTGTAAATTCCGTATAAATCCCGTGACTCGGACGTAGGTACGTAGCGCTCAGCGCCCGCGACGCGCGACGCGCGGTGGCGAGACGTTGCCTTGCGTGTCAGTGACCTCACATTTTGTACGGTTTCCATTGCGTTTAAGAAATATGAAGTTTTGAAAATGATCAATTTAAAGCGAAAGGTTAGTGGTATCCGTTTGCATATAGGGTGTATATAATCTACGTTCTGGCTTCGGAAGCGTTCTCCTTACACCCTGTATTAACAATGCCTGTAATAATGATATTGAAATAAATCAAGATTTATGATTATTTCACCACTGATTCACACACCACTTGCTAAGAATTTGTTACGGGTAAGAGATTTTTTACAAAAAAAAAACAACCGACTTCCAAAAAAACACTACTAAGTGACAAATAACTTTAATTTCGAAAGTCGGTGTCTATGGATTTCTTTTTTATTTTTCACTTTAAACTTTTTTTTTTCACACTAGTTGCTATCTAAACAAGTCACAACATCATCACGATACTTAAAGTGGATTAAATACGTTTTGTGGAAGTTAACTCAAAAACTTCCCATGCAAAGAAAGAAAGAAAGAATGAAAGAAAGAAAACACGTTTATTTGCGCGGCAAAGATGACGCATTATTTTTAATAAAAAAAACACAAACAAAATAACAATTTGGGAGAAAATATGAGTCACATCCATGCAAAAAGTTAATACAATTTATATGGGACCACCCCTGATTCATACCCTACCCATCAAAAATGGTTTTTCGAAATCGATCCACAATTACCGGAGATATCGTGTAACATTAGGTATACGAAAAAAAACCGGTTAAGTGCGAGTCAGAATGTAGGTTACAAATTTAGAGTTATCGGATGTTTTCCTTTACTTGTGCTTCATGACATTGCTTCTTGCCAAATTTCATGATTCTGGGTCAACGGGAAGTAACCTATAGGTTTTGATTCCGGAGCATAAACGCCCGCCGCGTATCTTTTGATTGCGTTGACTTAGAAGTTTGATTTTTTCACTGCTTCAAGGGACTGCAGCCCTGAGTATTTGATATTAAACCTGATAACTCTACGCGTTCCTGAGAAAAAGGGACTTGACCGATGGACAACTAAGTGATCTCATAAGGGTTCCGTTTTTCTTTTTGAGGTACGGAACCCTGAAAAAAACAGTCAACTTGAGAACCTCCTCCTTTTGGAAGTCGGTTAAAACTTAACTAGCCATGATTTTCATTTTTCACACAATCGTCCCACCGTTTCCTTAGTCGTTCCCTACTCTTAAGGCCATTCACATTCATAATTAGAATATCTTGAAGATACTTTTATGCGCCGTAAAAAGTAACAATAATCCCGGATATGACAAATGACTGCCGAAATTCCGCTCGCCATGATTAATCTTAGATAAATGTTTAAATCATACATACTGCTAAGAAGAATTAAAAGCAAAGTATTAGGTATGGCGCTTAGTCCTTACCACGCCCATGAGGCCAGAAAGGAGGTGTTTTTTTTTTCGGTCAAACTTGTACCGAGATACAAATTACAAGTTAAATTCCTTGCAATAAATTGTGTTATTAGCAGTACCTATTTTAAATCCTCCAATATTTGATAGATTAAGAAATAAAAAATCACTACCTCACATCGTAACTGCGTTCAACGAAACGTTCATAACAGCAGTAACAACTGACAGCTGTCAAAAGAATCTGCGATTTTTTTCCTGTATTTCAATACTTTTGTTCATAAAGTACATTTTTTGGCCACAAATGTATAAAAAAATACCTCCTATAACGACAAATTGGAACCGATTTTAACCGAAAGCCTATTGTTTACAGTTTTAGTTTGTATTTTTTTGCTTGAGCATAGTTTTCATTGCATTTGTTGGTATATTGGCGTGGCTACTTGACATTGTGGCAAATAATTTAATTTGATCAAGTTTGTCTAACTGAACAGACAGATGTGTTGCTGAGTAGTTTCTTCTTCTTTTTCCCAGTGAAAGCTCTAGGAGGTGGTGAAGGGCTGGCGTTTTGCGGGACTATTATGTAATTTTGACGTTCAAAAAATGCTGATTTTCAGCCTAATTTTATTTTATTTTTTTACTTTATTTTTCAATACATTAAGTTACGCTAACTAATTATACAAACATACACTTGTTTAAAAACCTTTGAAAGTTTATGTGACAAAGTGGAGGAAGCAAGCTCGCTCACTACACATAAATGACTTTTTCATAAGTGCCCATGTGATAATCCATACTAATATTATGAATGCGAAAGTGTGTCTGTCTGTCTGTTACCTCTTCACGCTTAAACCGCTGAACCGATTTAGATGAAATTAAGTATAGAGTTAGTTTGAGTCCCGGGAAAGGACAAAGGATAGTTTTTATCACGATATTCCTATGGGATCGAAACATATGCAGGTGAAACCCGTGGCGCTGCTTGTAAGTAATATACTTGACTGCCTCGATGCTCTACACCTTGCACCGCCACTGGTGCTAAAGAGATAGGGCCCTCACAACTATTGGGTACTATAGGGTAATCATTTACGCAATAAATCTTCTTATGCTGCTCAAAGTCCTTCAACACAATGTGTAACCCAAAGACAATGTAAAAACATAAAACAATAGTCACTAACCGACTTCGGCAAGTATAATTATATAGCGATAAACTTCCAAGGAGCGTGCCTAATAAAAGGACTATTAAAACAGAGGGTTTTCCAGATATTTAAGAGACTTTGAGAAATTTTAAGATTACTAGGTAAGTAGTTTGAATTACGAAACATCTGGAAAAATTATTATATCTAGATTTCAGTCTGATAGTAATTTTGCCTTTGTTAAGAGATGAGAGCTATTTGGCTCGGTGAAATTTGTGATATTTATTTAGGTTTAAATTAGTTTTTGGATGACAGCAATAATGATTATCATAATCGGTTGGGGTAAGCAGAGTTTGTAATGATCATCATAAAATATATTACGAATTTTGTAAATTGTTTTAGAAGGATTGTAATGCATTATGATGTAGGAGCAGTGGTGGCCGTGGTAATGGGCCACCTCGACTTGCGATTTGGAGGTCGTGGGTTCAAACCCAAGCAGGCACTTTACTTTGTGTAAATTATTTCATCACCACTGCTCTCAAAAACGGTGAAGGAAAACATCGTGGGGAAACGCCATGTCCTAGAACCGAAAATTCGAGGACACGTGACATCCACCATGGTGACGTGATGCGAGAGCTCAGTGATTCGTCAACTTGTGACAACTATCACCCCTCCCGCACCGCGCAGCTTCCTCAGGCAACGTCTCAGTTAAGCTGTCGGCCTATACTGTCGCGTGGCACCTGTCGCCTTAATACTTCTTCTTCAATACACATTCCTGTATGAAGAAACATCAAGAAGTCAGCAACAAACAACAAAGAAATAATTTGTTTCCCTAACAATAACACAATCACTTGATTCTTAGAGCTTTTGGTAACATCTCGTGTACCACCCACTTAGCATTGTTTCAACCTACGTTTATATTATTATAAAATTAAATTTCACGATCTCAGTATCCAGTTTTGTATCAACAAAGATACTGTTGTTAGAATACCTAACATAGGCATCTAAAAATATCATGTGTGGGATTCTTGAGAATAATATTAATTTGTAGCTTCTTGCCCGTTCTTCTCCATAGGAACCTACTACGCTTTGGAATGAACAAGTAGCTTCATCTTTCTGACTGACCTTGACAATTCTATTCCTTGAAGAAGAAGCCGCAACGCCTCCGTCCATGCCCGCCCAGATCCTTGCTCAAGTCAGCCCGCGCCGCTGAGCCTGTAGCTTTAAATTCGTCCCTAAATTATCTTAATCTAATCCAGCCTGTCCCTTGCTGCCCTCTCCCAGCGACGCCCTAAAAAGGCCACTTTGGCACAATCATAAAAGGATAACATTATAAATCATAATATGGCGAAGACAATCCGTGTTTTTCTTTTATAATCAAAGAGATTGGGATTGGATTTGATATCCCTACCTAGTTGCTAACTAGGTAGGGATGGTAACTTGCTGTGCGTCTGGATGACCGAAGGTAGAAGGGGGCCGGTGGAATGAGGTCGTAGCGTTCTTGGGCACACTCACCGAAGTACAATCTGTAGAAGACCGACAAGCAGACAACCTTGCGGCGATGAGCCAAGCTGTGAAGCTTGGCATCCACCAGTTCTACGTCGCCAATAAGCCTCTTAGCTCTGCCTTCCACCGAGTCAAGCGCGGCAAGTTGGTATTTCGCTGAGCCATCCCAAAGGTGGCTGCAATACTCCATGCAGGATCGGACTTGCGCTTTGTATAGGGTTAAAAGCTGTCCAGGCGTGAAGTATCGCTTCACCTTATTTAGGATGCCCAGCTTCTTGGCCGCAGTTTGGGCTTTGTACTCGATGGTGGCGCCGAAGTTGAGACTAGGCGTCAACTCCATGCCTAGGAGCTCGAGCCGGTCTGTTACAGGAACAGATGTACACCGAAAAGTAGGAGTCTGGTCAAAACGACTCCTTGTGGCGGTAAAAACACACGCTTGTGTTTTGGTGGCGTTAAAAGAGACCAAAACACAAACAGAATACTTTGCCATCACTCACTGACATAACGGATATACATTAAAGCCGAGTACATCCCGAGGGCAGCCGAACACATCCGAAGCGGGAATTTTTGAATCGTCTTATAAACAAACACGCGCGGTGTCGCTTACGGTAACAGTGGCGCGAGTTCAATGGTTTTTTCTCGTCTCAAAAAATGCCCAACGTGTCTGAAGTTTGCAGTTCAAAAACAACCCTGACAGCCATCAAACAATGCTATGTTCAAAAATTTAAACCGAAATTACAAATTGCCCACAATATACCAAAATCCCTTCATATCTCGCGTTAGGCTCACTCAATTTAACCGCCATAGCCAGGATAAAAGCATGCATCCGACTTGCAAATCCTAAGGAAATCACGTATGAAATCGCGAAAAACCCCGACAAGTCACTCGTGTGTCGGCAGCCTAACGCGTTTGTTTCAAATTACCCTTTTTCCGCTCGCTTGCATTTTAGCGATTCGTTTGATCCCCTCTAATTTATTAATTAGTCGCGTGTACCGCATTTTGATTTTCATAATTTTAGGATGTTATATTGTGTTCTTCCATTTATAATGATGTTTCGTTGGGAGCGAGGGGTACTTTCGTCCCCTGAAAATTAAATTCAAAGCTTAATTTATTTATAGGCGTTTATTTACCGTTTGGATTGATGAAAATGACTCATTAGGCTATCAAAGGGGCTTTGAAACAAGTTAATACTCGTTACAAAGCCCTATAGAATCAACTAGGGAAGATCATCATTTGCGGCAGATTTTTCATTAATTTAATAGTCCTTTTTTTTCGGATGGGTAATCATCAAATGACTCCTCCCGCTCTGGGTGAAGCGGAAGGGAGTGTCAGACTCTTACTGACTAAAACCCACCCGTGTTCCTTCCTTAGCCCTTTATGTTCCGGCACAGCGGTAACCCTTTCGGACAATCCCGCTGGCCCGGCAGGCTTCGGCCCTAAGGGGGCCCCCTTGGGGCTCCTCGATGCATTTAATAGTCCTTTAGATCGAATTTTGGCCACAGCGACCAATTTCAGCGAAAATCAGCCTTCGGCGCGGGAGATATTATAGTACACAAGACAGTGTGCGCAGACTCAGTTGCACTCTCTTTTCCCTTACTCACAAAGTCCGATGGGATGGCAATCCGACACGACCGGAGAGAGATCAGGCGCAGGGCCAACGGCTTAACGTGCTTTCCGAGGCACGGGGTATCACAGCGCCAACTTCTAAACTCCAGGCTGTTACTAAGAAATTCCTAATGGAAAAACCCAATAACACTTACTTTGCCCGACCCCCGATTGGGGATTTAACAGAGAATCGAAGTAAAATAAAATAAAACCACTCAGGCCCACTCATACAGGCAAACACATACACACACACAAATACACTACACACCTCACACACACACATGTTAATTAATAATAATATCTTCCTAGTACGGTGGGCTGTGCTGGGGCGGCTGCTGCAGGTGCAGAAAACCTCAAATAGCGAAAATATTCCAACCTGATTGGGAACTCCCAATCAGGTTGTCCTAGTGTTCAAACAACTAGTGTAGTTTCAAGTGGGTCCTAGTGTTTCAACCCCAAACGGCTCGAACATATAACTATATGTTCAAGCCGTTTGGGGTTGAAACACTAGGGCCATGGGGTCCGAGTGCCCACTTGGTTTTTCGAGATATCGCCAAGCGGTTAGTCGACTCTTCACGTAACCAGAGGGCTGGCCTATTTCTTGGCCAAAGAATTAGCATTGCCATTCAACGTGGCAATGCTGCTAGCCCTTTGGGCACTGTTCCTGTTGACAGCGATGCGGACGAATTTTTTGAGAGTGTACGACTAAACGCCGACAGACACTACGCCGACAGACTGAACACCGACAAGTAATGATGCTCTATGAATATTTTACTTATTTTTTCATATAAATGTACATATTATTGTTATTATTTTAAATATTAGCATAGATTATGTATATTATTATGGTTTTTATTGTAAAAATAAAGTACCTTATAATATTGTAAGTAATACTCTTACTTTTGCACCGCACCACACATGTGGCAGTTCGATCACGGTGGTGGCGGAAGTAACTGGTGGTTATAGCACAGGAGTCCTCCTAGTTTAAGTAACTTGTGCTTATAGCACAGGAGTCCTCCTAGTTTAAGCCCAGTTGCATCATGTCTTGTATCTTGCCACTGAGTTACAAAGCCTAATTTAATAAGGTACAAAAATGTAATAGGTTTAAGTCTTGAACAAATAAATATTGTTTATTGTTAAAAAAAAAAAAAGTCGTTGGCATAGTTACCGCAAAGATAGCTGAAGTGACAGTAGGTAAGGAGGTTCCATACCCTCAAGCTACATGCATGAGACAATCCGAGGTTCAAGTTCTGTGACAATTGGAGATAGCTATGTCCACAAGTTGCTTTAGAATTTATTTAGTAATCTCGCGGGATAATTAAGTAACACACTATCAGTAGCAAGGGCTTTTCATTTTGACAACTCGACAACATTCATTGAGTTATTTACGTTATTGAGCAGACACATTTTTCGAACATATGAAGCAATGGATTAGCAATATCCTTCAAATTGATTCGGATTGAGATTGATAGTGTGTTACGGAGTTAGGGTGCTGATGTCAACACTTGGCAACTTTAAATTGCGATTTTTTCACGAAATAACGAATGCAACGTTGAAATACGACACTTTACATAAATCTATGGGTTCGAAAATGCTATGTTCCTAATAATATAAAATTTCATTCAAAAATAAAGGAGAAAATCGCATTTGAATAAAGCCAAGTGTATACATACTTATGCTCGAGACTTCGCCAGTGTTCCATGTTCACCTAGAAGATACGTATTCACCCGAGAATTCCTCTATAGGACTAAGACAATTTGAGGATCTATACTAACATCCATTGGAGGTTTACGTGGCACGGTTGCGGTGAAGTGGCTTGATTCACGAACAGCAATTGGATGTGTACTGTGTAGTCGTCAAAGCTGTATTTAGGTTAGATTGTTGAGCAAAATGGATGAGCTGAATGGTGCTAATCCATGCGTCGTGTTAGTGAACGGGGGCCATCAGTAAGGAGGGACTGGTCATATCGTGCGTTTTGTTTGTGCAGAATAAACAATTTTTCTTTCTTTCTGTCTTAGCTGCCACGAAGATAATAATTTATTCCAAAAAGTTTTTATGTATAATCTATTAACATTAAACTTACACACAGTATTATAAAACAATGTTTCGTGGGAAAACCGTAGAGACAAGACGGGTCGCTTGTATGATATATTTTAGTGTTAGTTAGTATAATATTAAATCTGTGAATTTCACTGTAAATAAATAAATTAAATAAAACTACCAACTAAGTTTATAAACATACTTTTTGTACACATGTGTACCAGCAAACGTGTTGCTACTACACAAAAAAGTTGGAAGCAGGCGGGACCCATACCATTTTTATTATATTTTCAAATTCAAATGGGTCCCGCCTGCTTCCAACTTTTATTTAATTTAAAATGGGCTTGTTTGTAGCTTTTCAGTTTCGCAGTCGGGTTTTTTATTTTTTAAATTACTTTTTTTATTTCCAGCTTTTTAGTTTACAAATGTGAAATATTTCGCAAACGATTTAGTTCTTGGTACGTGTTTTTTTACGATTAGTCACTTCGAATTACTTTTAACAATATAAGTTACATATATATTTGTAATCACCTTTTAAAACCCTTTATTTTGATACCCCACTCGATAGGTTTCGAAAAAAAAAAATTTTTTTTGAAGACATTTTGCGCCAAAAATCGGTCATTTTTTTTTTTTTCAATTTCCATATACCCAGTGTCACTCTCACAATTAAGACGAATCTAACGACACCTCTCAAGCTGAAATCGATCAAGCCGTTTAGGCTACAGAGCGTGCCAAAGAAATATACATACATACATACATACATACAACCCTCCTTCTGACGCAGTCGGGTAAAAACACATTTAATGATGTTAAGACGCTATGAAACTACTACTACGATATTATCGTGACCCTCCACGTCCAAAAAACATATGGAAATACAGTTACGTTATAACGTTATCGTGGACGGTTTGAAAGCGTCTTCTTATATTCCAAACATTTAAATTCTCTGTGTTATCGTGATGTCGCGACATGGACGTCCACGATAATACGTCCATCACGATGGATGATATTACGTTGATTATGGATGATGATGGATGATATTACGTATTTGTGTGTCCTTACTTAAATAAGGACATTATTTCTGTTTTGACAGCATCGTTGGTCTGGTGGTTGCAAGCGCGACTGTTAAATATCGGGTCTTAGGTTAAAAACTCTAATCCCGACCTGGTGACCGCACCAGGTCGGGATTAGAGTTTTTCTATAAAAACATTCTTAGTAGTAGCCTGGATTTGTGTCCGTTCGAGAATAGGTAGGTAACCTATTTTTGCGAAGTTAATATTTTTCAACTGCATCTATTTATTTCCATCTATTTTCAACTCCTTTTTTTTTAAGTCGGTAAAAACATCAGCTGTTCCAGACATTTTCGTCCGTGTAGGTAGGTGTTGCACTTTTGTATAAAATATCCGATTTTTTTATATAACCGACTAACTTCTGCCCTCGACTTCGTCCGCGTGAAATTTCATCTTCCCCCATTCACCCTCTTAGGAGTGGAATTTTGAAAAACCCTTTCTTAGTGGATACCTACTCTTCACATAGAACACACCCTCCAAATTTCATGTCTCTAGGATCAGGCGGTTTAGGCTATGCGTTGATATATCAGTCAGTCAGTCAGGACTTTGAATTTTATATAATGACTAGCTGACCCAGCAAACGTTGTTTTGCCATATAAATTATTTCTAGCTGCCCGGCGCTACTTCGTTCGCGTGGTAACCTAACCTACTCCTACCCTACTCCTGCCCTACTCATACCCTACTCCAAACCTACTCCTACACTACTCCTACCCTACTCCTATAAGTAAAAAAAATAAAACGACGGGTTGCACTCCGGGAGTGCCGGCAGAAGTCAAAACTTAAATATTAACGTTGTGCATTTTTGATATTTTGGAATCTTACGAATTTTTCACTTCAAAAATTAAATCCCCGACGCGTAATGTCGTAAAAAATATGAAAATAATTAGGTACTACAATATTTTGATCTTGATGCATGAGACTTTTTGGTTTTTAACGTGTGGAAAGATGACAGATGTCAACCGTGCCGTCTTTCACATCTGTCTGCCTGCCTGTGCCTGTCTGTACCTGTCTGTGCCTGTCTGTGCGTGTTTGTGCCTGTCTATGCCTGTCTGTGCCTGTCCGTGCCTGTCTATGCCTGTCTGTGCCTGTCCGTGCCTGTCTGTGCCTGTGTGTGCCTGTCTGTGCCTGTCTGTGCCTGTCCGTGCCTCTCCGTGCCTATCTGTGCCTGTCTGTGCCTGTCTGTGCCTGTCTGTCTGTCTGTCTGTCTATCTGTCTGTCTGTCTGTCTGTATGTCTGAAAAAGTGTACAACGCCGCTAAAGAAGTTTCCACTTCAAGAAAAAGATAAAATGTGTCCGTCCGGCTCCTGGTTCTAAGCTACCTCCCCACCAATTTTCAGCTAAATCGGTTCAGCCGTTCTTGAGTTATAAATAGTGTAACTAACACGACTTTATATATGAAAACTTCATCATCATATAGATGAAAAAATTCTATTCTGGGGGTGTGCTGAATTCATAGTAACTTCCTTCCTTCCGTCCTTTACACCCTGAATACATTCTCCTAGAAGAGACAAAAAACAAACATTTACCTACAGCATTGTATTTTCATAAATTTAAACCGATAAGGATCATATGTAACCTGTTTTTCCTTAATACCAAGCAAAGTATGGAAATTAGAAAATATAAAAAGACAATTTAATAAAAATAAATTCCTGTGACTTTTACTTCCCTTATCACTTCGTCTAAATACGTGCATTGTCAGACTTATATGCAAGCGTTGTTTGCTATTTAGAATCTTGACCTTATTACGACTGAATAGGATTTATAATTGAATGACGAAATCTGCGATACAACAGGGTCTTGTAAATTTCTTGAAGCGTGCTCTACAAAGATAAACCTGCCGTCTTAGTGAACTTTAGGTGGATGTAAATGGGGGTGATTTTCCAGTGTTTTAGAATATGTTTGCGTGGCAGCAGTTACCCAAAGTTTCACAATAATGAAGTCGCAAGTTGCAGTATAAGCAATCTGAATGCAACGTTTAGTTAATGATTTACTGAGTAAATTTGTTTATAACAATTAAGTGTTGTACTGTAGGATGCCGCAACTTATGTATTGTGGTGTTAGAACATTTTAGTGCTATTGTTTGAACGTACGACTACTCGAAGTAGGATTATGCAATTTTGAAGTAGCATGCATGGCGGTGAAGATAGACTTACATAGATTTTACTAACTGGGTGCCATAATATTCTCTTTTAAAATTTTACCCCGGGTATATGGGTGTACGCATTATGCTAATAGTTAATCCTTCCAACTCTTAGAGCGTTTACGCCGTACGGCATTTCATACAAACTTTCAAGCCATTGTTTTTCGAAATGAATTAACCGATTTTAATGAAACTTCATATGCATAAGCAAGATACAAAGGTCTAAAAAGTTAATTAAGAACATTTTCGAAAAATAGTGTTACAACCAAATAAGACCGATTTTAAATTTTCCATAGAAATAGAGATTTCCGGTTATCTTTTTTTAAATAAGACATTTCGAAAATGTTCTTAAGTATCTTTTTAGACCTTTGTATCCTGCTTATGCGTATGAAGTTTTATTAAAATCGGTTAATTCATTTCGAAAAACAAGGGCTTGAAAGTTTGTATGAAATGCCATACGGCGTAAACGCTCTTAATATGCTTGTGCCTAAGTTAGAGTAATAGATTTCGTCAATACAATAATGGAGGAGAACCGCAGGAGAACCAATGTAACCGACATAGCCCGAAGAATTGCCAAACTTAAGTGGCAGTGAGCAGGGCACATTGCTCGCCGAACAGATGGCCGATGGAGCCGAAAGGTTCTGGAGTGGCGACCACGTACCGGAAGACGTAGCGTTAGAAGGCCTCCACAAGGTGGACCGACGACCTTGTGAAGGCCGCAGGAACCCGTTGTATGCAAGAAGAAGGGGTGTGTGTGTGTGTTTATTACTTCTTCACGCCCAAATGGCTAAACCAATTTTGATAATATTTTGTATGGAGGTAGCTGACACCCTGGATTAACATATAGGTTACTTTTTATCCCGATATTCCCACGGGACCGACATTTACGCGGGTGAAACCACGGGGCACAGCTAGTAAATAATACATTAAAAAAATTAAATAAGTAGGTACGTAATAAGTTCTTAGTCTCCTCAATATTTATTGTTATTCTCATCCCAACTACCTATATTTCATCTTACCTTCGTAGGCATTAAATCTTACTAGCTACAATAGCTCTAAAGGCGTTCCCAGAGCCAGTTGAGCTCATTAATTTACCTTTTTATACAAAAAGCTCTTCGCGCCGTGGGATCGGTTAAGAAATCCTGCATTTTTATGCAAAATGGCTTAGATTTCATCAGGTACATCAGCTGTGTAGTTTGTGAGACTTTTGTAAGCTATGATAAATCCATACTAATATTATAAATTTGAAAGTAACTCTGTCTGTCGGTCTGTCTGTCTGTATGTTACCTTTTCACGCCTAAGCCACTGAACGTATTTCGATAAAATATGGCAGAGAGATAGATTGCATCCCGGGGAAGGGCATAGGATAGTTTTTATCGACATACCTCGCGGGCGAAGCCGCGGACGGAAGCTAGTAATTAATATTCCTTCAGACCGTATTTCTCTCAATCTCAACGGAGACAAGCATTCGGCGCGGGAGATAATGTTATTAAAGTGCACAAGTGTGTGTGCAGTCACAGAGGCGCTCTCTTTCCTCTCATAGTCCGATGGGATGGCACGCAATCCGACACAACCGGAGAGAGATCACGCGCAGGACCAACGGCTTAACGTGCTTGTCGAGGCACGGGGGTCACACCGCCAACTTCCAAACTCCGGGTTTCTACTAAGAAATTCCTAATGGAAAAACCCAATAACACTTTGTCCGACCAGGGCATTGAACCTAGGACCACACGCTCAGCAGTCGCACTTGAGATCACGAGACCAACGGGGCAGTCGAGAGTAAGCTGTGATAAGATGTATGTACAGACTGCAGCACATCAATGTAAACTTTATACATATTTATAACTACGACGCGCTGTATAGTGTTAGAAAGAAAGTATCCTTGGTATGATTGGTGGAGTTTTCAACGTTTCTAAAATCACCCAATCGCAACCATACTAATAATTGGCAGCCAATTATCATGTTCACGACTACTAAAAAAAAAACCAAGGCGAGGGTGGATGAATAAAAAGAAATATCGCGCATCAGTAACATTTTAAAGTTGTCTACTGTTAATATCTAAATTCCATGATTCATTATCTAAATAGCTGGTTGTGATTGTGCGATAATGAACTTTATGAAAATGTGCCATATGGTTTAAATTCTTTAGAATATTGCGCGTATCATCCCAACTAAGGTCGAATTTCAAAACATATTATAAGAGTTGGGTTGGTCTCATGGTCACTAAGGCAGATTGATAATCATCGTTATCTGCGTTCGAAACCAGGAGAAACATAGATACAGCTTTTTGTTAGCAATGTTTTGTTTTTAATTAAATATTATGTTTTTTTTTTTCTTTTTTTTTTAACGAACGAAGTCGGGAAATATCTTTTTAAAAGGGTAGTTTGTATAGAAATGAAACAAAATCATTGCAAGTAATAAAAATGTTTATTATTTCATTAAAGTAAGATAAAGTAACTAAATGCTCATAGTTCAAAATTATTACATTTTATAATATCATATCCAAACCTAACCATTTATAAACATTTAAAAAAAGTCATTGCTAATGCTTGGAAGTTTGTTATCGATTGTTGTTGTTGTTATGTTTTACAGATTTATAGCTAAGTATAATTATGTGTAGTGAATCAACATGTTATTTAAATAGAAAAATGCATTTCCATTTATAACAATAACATCACCACATAATCTGCAACATTAGCCGTTAATGGTTTAGCATTCATTCAATTGAGCATTTACTTACATAGTGTGTTTTAAAATACTTATAAGTAGATTAGTTAGTAGCGGAGTGGCGCACCGTCTTCTTCTTTAGCTTTTGTAAGCGGCTACGCATACCGCACACCATGTTCCAACACAAATCTTTTTTTCTCATGTGCTCCCATGTCGATGACACGATCTCAGCCAAATTGTTTTTATTTCGCACTTCGGATTTGTCCCAATTTAAAAAGATTTGACCCCATAGGTTTTCTATAAGTATGGTTCAAATCGGGAGTTTTAGATGGCCAGTAAATAATAGTTAAACCTTCTTGAGCAGCTAACCAATTCTTCACAATGCCTGCACGGTGGATCGGGCAGTTATCTTGCACGAAGTAAATATCAGTGTTAGGATAGATAAGCAATTCGCACAGTCGGCAGCATGACGTCACGCAGAATCTCCAAATACTGACTAATATTATAGACAACATCCAGCCAGCAATGTTTTGTATAGTCATTAAGTTGCGACATGACGCTTTGATTTCACCAAATTCATTAAAAATGCTTTTCACGATTTACTTCAAACGTTTTAGAAATGTTTGTGCGCCGCAGTCGCTGTTTAGGCGTAGGTAGACTGACTTTTGTCACTGAGATCAATTTAATATCCATCTACCCCACGAAGTAAACTTTTACTTCGACCTACTCATTTGAGGACTTATAGTTTTTTTTAATTTACCCACTTGTTTTTGCCGTGTTACTTAAAAGCTTTTCAACTTTAACGACAAGAAGATAATGATTAAAATGGCTTAACAAGATATGCCGACTTGACTAAGACAATGTTGGTCACCGACTGTACGCACTGCAGCACGAAACATTACAAGTAAAGACAGACAAAAAGCTATATATCTCTTTCGCACGATTCTCGCTGTTGTTGCTCATAACGCGTTCAAGGTCAAAGTGGGGTAAGTTGATGTGCTGGCAACTGTACATACTTGAGTGTCACAATAATTTAAAACATGGTACTTATATTAAGGTTTTATTAGTAGCATTTATGATCTAACGATCTAACTAGGTCTTTAAATTAAAATATTTATAAGTAGGTCATCATCATTTCAGCCGAAAGACGTCCACTGCTGGACATAGGCCTCCCCCAAAAGGGGGGGTTTGCCATAATCGCCACGCTTGGCAGGCGGGTTGGCGATTGCAGTATGGGTATGGTGGTGGAATGCATAGAGAACGCTGCTGCCCATTCTCCGGTACGCCAGTTAGTCGCCTTTTACGACACCCACGGGAAGTATGGGGTGGTGCTATTCTTTAAGTCACACCACACAGACAGTAAGTTATAAGTAGGTACTTGCATATAAAAAAGGGAGGGGAAAGATTCCGTCCGCATCGCTATCAACAGGAAAAGTGCCTAGAAAGGCTGGCAGCATTGCCAGGTTGTATGGCAGTGCTGATTCTTTGGCCAAAAAAACCAGCCCTCTGATCACATGAAGAGTCGACAAACCGCTTGGAGATGTCTAGAAAAACCAAGTGGGCATTCGGACGCCATAGCCCTACCGTCTCAACTACAATCAGGTCGAACAAATAACTCCCAATAAGATTGGAATATATTGGTATAATTAGTGTTCTGGTATAAACATTCAAATAATGTTTTGGTCGTGATGTCCCGGAGGGTTAGGGGAGCTACACACTTGTTCAGGTCGGTATGATTCGGCACAACCTTGCGGCGAAATTGAATACAGTTTTTGCCGCCTGCTGTGGTAAATAGTGCCGAAACATGAAACCCACCCGAAAAAGTGAGAGTAAAGGCCTGAGGCGTTGAGCCGGTTCTGAAGCATGAACATAGGTACATTATATTTTATTTCTTTAGTACATAATTTTTATTTCTCTGTATTTACATAATTTAAAAAGCTTAGTCTTAGAATAATATTTTATTTCTTAATTTGATTTTTTTTTATTTATGTCTAATCGTGTGCTACACTGGTTGACGTCATCACATCGTCACCGGCTGTCGCTGAAAACCAACGCTGGGGCTCTGTCTCGCATAGGGCCTTAGCATATGCTGAGCGATGGCCGTTTTGCGTAGATGTTACGCATATATGTTTTCTCCCAACTTGTTATTGTTTTTTTGTGTTTGAGTTCTTTTTATGCGTCTTGTTTGCCGCATAAAAACGTATTTTCTTTCATTTTTAACCGACTTCAAAAAAGGAGGAGGTTCTCAATTCGACGGTATGTTTTTTTTTTTTTTTTTTGTGTAAGTATTTGTTACGCGATTACTCCGCCAATTGTGGACCGAATTTCAAAATTCTTTTTTTGTTTGAAAGGGTATCCTCTCGAGGTGGTCCCATTATCATCAAATTGGAATCTGATGAGAGGATCCCATGGAAATCGAGGGAAACCCTCAAATTTTATAGGCAAAGCTATAACGATTTTGGTATTTTTTTAAATAACTTGAGCATTTGCGCTCGGAAATCATCATTTGGTAAAGTGGAGCTGATGAAGAAGACCACAGATGGCCATTGGAACTACTCAATGACAAATATTTCACGGGTTGCGATTCGATTACTTTAATATGGTTGCTAAGCAATTTATGCTCGTCACAATGCGTATGCGTGTGGTGTGAACTCCTCAACAATTAACGTCCCAACATCGGGTAAAGCAATATTTTGTAACAAGTGATGAGCAGTTGACATTAGGCTATTGTAACCTAGATAAATTACAAACTGACCCACTAAAAAGTGAAAAATAAAAACTTTTTACAAAAAAAAAACAACCGACTTCCAAAAATAATACTAAAAATTGAAAAATAACTTTAATTTCGGAAGTCGGTGTCAATAAACGAAAATGCGGAACCAAAGACACCGACTTCCGAAATTAAAGTTATTTTTCAATTTTTAGTATTATTTTTGGAAGTCGGTTGTTTTTTTTTTTGTAAAAAGTTTTTTTCTTTCTTTCATAATATAGTGGATTCGAAACTGGACATGAGTTAAAGTTAACTTTTTGAAATGGTTTGTTAATAAAACTCGCAGCGAGTAGAATTACTGTAAATGTTCACAGCAGTGAGTATTGATTGGATATCTTCGATCAACACCGACCATAGTTCTAGTGATTCTTATGGCACATAAGATTAGCGTGTTTCTCCTCAAAAAATCTTAAAATAATTGGTACTCTATTTGATTCGAATGATAAATCACACACGGGTTATTTTTTCTTCTTGGTGTGAGTATCTGAGGAGTTTCTTGCCCGTTCGTCTCCAAAGGTACCTTCTACGCTTTGGAATGGGTAACTAGCTTCATCTCTCTGAGTAATCGACGTCATGACTATTCAAAAAGGCCGGGTAATTGGTTTGATTGAAATAAATGCTTTAAGTGCTAATACACACGAACAACATGTTTCGACGACAAATGCAACTGCATCCGTTGACAACGTAGGGGAGAGTAGCCTAAAACGGGTAAGCTAAGGTTGATGATAAATAAAAACAGTTTATAGATACAAATTGAACATTTATTTGTACATTTTGAAATGTTTAGTTATCAAGGACTATAAAATAAATGACATATTTAGTAGTTTTGTACATTAAGAATAAAAAAATAACAAAAATCTTTACCATTCGAATTACCCGTTTTGCCCGTAGGGGGGGCCTAAAGCAGGTAGGGCCTTTGGGCAAAGCGGGTAGGGGCTGAATTACATTAGGTCAACGTCAATCAATGACTAAAACTGTTTCTTAACAATCATAACTCAGATGGAGCTCCACCAGGATCATCAGCTACTTGCAGTGATAATGGTTGGATCGCTCGCTCGCTCGCTTCAGCCGACAGACGTCCACTGCTGGACATAGGCCTCCCCCAATTTTGGGGGGGTTTGCCATAATCGCCACGCTTGGCAGGCGGGTTGGCGATCGCAGTATGGTATGATGGTGGAATAAATAGAGAACGCTGCTGCCCATTCTCCGGTAAGACCCTTAGTCGCCTTTTACGACACCCACGGGAAGTAAGGGGTGGTGCAATTCTTTAAGTCCGGCACCACACAGACAAGTCCGGCACCACACAGACAATGGATCAATGGACCAGTATTCTTGGAATGGTTACGGTACTTTGTAGACAACGTAATGAGTTGGCAACGTAAACAGATAATCCATATGAAATATCTATACTCAACTAGCTCTAATTCTTGAGCTGCTGTAAAAACTGTTGTGAATCTTCCTAGATTTTTTTTGACATCCTTTCTTTACATGTATCTGTAAAGTCGAAAAGTTGATGCCATATTTTTTTGCTGCACCATTGACGGAAGTTTTGAGAGCTTCTTCTATCGCAAGCTTCATAACTCCCTCATCCCACGATGCATTTGCAGTATTTCTTTTGCATTTATTAAACATCTGCAAAAATAAAAGAACTAATAAGCAGTCAATGAAATTATACAAGGCAAATCGGGTATGGGCAAAACGGGCACCCGCTTTACCCCTACCCTTTTTGCCCACAAGCATGTATTTTTTTCAATCGACTCATATCCTTAAAACCCAAATAATAAACGCCAACCTATTACACATATAAAACGTCTATTTATTGCAAAATAATAACACAAAACTAGTAAGAACATATTGTAAACCATTTTCGAGTATTCAAAAGTAATGTTACTCAATTTTTTTTAGTGGAAATAGCAAAAAACTTCTTTCTTATCTTACCGTGAACTCGTGTCCGCCAGAGAAGCGCGCCGACTCCCTGTGATTGGCGAGCGGCAGGGTCCGCGCCCTGCACGCGCACATTCTAATTAGCAATAACGGTGCGCAATTTAAAAAGCATACCCGGTTTAGGCGGGCTACCCGTTTTAGGCTTACCTCCCCTATCGCTCGTGTATTTGAGTACGGTGCTCAAATACATGCGTCGGTGGCTGCAATTGGCTCTATTGTCGAAGCATTTCGGTTGTGTATATGCACACTAAAATTGAGTTCTTTATAAGAAGTCCCAGTACATACTTCTAATTCCTTACGAAGCGGAAAAGAAGGACGACTTATGTTGAATTCGTTTGCTTGGTAGAACACAATAGACGATGCATCGCTGAAGCAACCTCGTTGATGAGGTGCTTCTGAATGTGAATGTAAGACACAGACTTATAAGATATGAAGGGATACATTGGTATCCTATTATTATTGTAAATGTGAAAGTTTGTATGTTTGTTTCTCAATTACGCAAAAAAGGCTGAAGGGATCTGAATTAAAGAATAATGGCAGGACTCCATGTTATCTGGGTATCGCACTTAGGCTTCGCGTAGAATCGTAAAATACTCTTAAAATATATATTTTGGTAAAATTAAGATAAAGGGTATTCCCAGCATATTTTGGCATATTGAGTTTCGCTAGATAACATTGTTTAAAGAGCAGGTGGCTCCATTTATATACAGACCCCAATAACGCACTAATCACTTTATATATTTGCCATTCTTCTTGGGCACATTGTTCAAAACCTAGATGAACACATAATATTCTTTTTATCCCGGTAGTATATGTTTCCGTGTGATAGTTACCTAGTAATATAGTTATGAACTATAAGGATGAAAAAAGTTGTTACTAATCTGAGTTCGCATTTTGTTCAAACATTTTGTTCAAACATTTTTATAACTTTTTCAATATTGCTAGTCACTCTGAAATCACCTTAATTGTTATAGAGGTATGAGGAACAAGGTGTAAAGTTCACTCATCCTCCATAGAAAAGCGAGGATCCTCCAACCAGACGGGTGTTGTGTCTGACGGGCAACTGCCCGATGATTCATGTCGGGCCGCTGTATCTATGCTAGTTGCGCGGCAAACTCTACTTGCGAGATGCAGGATTTTGCGTGACGTCAGTATGACGCGTTGTTCGCATGTGGCGTTGCAGATACCGCTACATTGTCATTGAAATAAAGTTGCTATCGTATGATGTACTATTACGCTAATATTATTATTTATCATTTATTCTCTCTTCACAAAGCTGACTTAAAGTTAATGGTACAAAAAAAATGTCTCAGCTGTATTCCACCTTTGTGAGAGACTGGTGCCTGATATAGGTTTTATGGAAAAACCTGTGTTACGGCTAGAATTAGCTTTTACAGAGATACCGTGTAAGAGTTGAATCACACTAATATTATAAAGGCGAAAGTTTGTGAGTGTGTGTGTGAGTGTGTGTGTGAGTGTGTGTGTGTGTTTATATGTTTGTTACTTCTTCACGCTCAAACGGCTGGACCAATTTTGATAAAATTTGGTATGGAAGTAGCTGACACCCTGGATAAACATATAGGCTACTTTTTATCCCGATATTCCCACGGAATCGAAACTTATGCGGGTGAAACCGCGGGGCGCAGCTAGTTTAAACAATATGCATAACAAAAATAAAAGATGAAGGAATAACAATTAAAAATACCTACCTATAATTCTGCAGAAGTTGTTGAGTCGTGTTGTGAGACGATGTGTGAGTGAGTGTTCATCTTGTGTGAAGTGTTAGACAAGTAGGAGACGAATGTGAGTAATTCAGTTGGGGAGTGTATGAGTGAAGGTGACTTTTGTGGAGTTAGTGCAGCGAGAGTTGTTTTTCAAGGAGGCGAAGAACAGCTATGATTGTGTGGGATTGGTCAAATTTACTTTTATTTTAGAACGGTCAAAAGATTCTAAGTCTTATGATAGTCTAGGGTTTTTAAGAATTTTTTAATTTCTTTAATACAGCTTGATCGGGTTTTTGGATATAGGTTTAGGAATTTATTCAGTTTATTGTAAAGATAATGCCCAAGGAAGCAATAGATTTTTTTAGGGAGTGTTGATTTGAATTGAGCCGTGGGATATACCCTACCCTTTCGTCGGTTGTCTTCGGGTAGCTTAGCGTCAAACTGCAATTGAGAATGTTTTTCACCCGACTGCGCGACGCAAAGGAGTGGTAATGTGTTCATCAGCCTATGTATGTATGTATGTATGTTCTTTGAAGCACTATACAGACCAAACGCCTGGGCCGATTTTTATGATTCACACGTTAATCGATTCCTCTTAGTCCGGCGAGTGTCACTAAAGACATGACGTTAGTGAAAATTCAATATGGCGACTACTGGACGTCATATTAAATTTTTTTTTTTTTCAAATAAAAGTTGGAAGCAGGCTCCTCATACCATTTTTATTATATTTTCAAATTCAAATGGGTCCCGCCTGCTTCCAACTTTTATTTAATTTAAAATGGGCTTGTTTGTAGCTTTTCAGTTTCTTTTAATTTAAGTTTTTTTACCGCAGTCGGGTTTTTTTTATTTTTTTAAATAACTTTTTTTACGTAATGTAAGTAGTATGAATGTTTGTCTGACAGTAAGCTAATAATTGACAGTGCCGTGCTTTCCTTTATTTTAAATACATGCGAGATCAATATTATGTCAACGACTTTGGGTTTTCAAATTTATTTTTTTAAATTGGTTTGCTTTCGACTCTAGTCTAGGTCAGAGGTGACCGAGACAAAGTCGACGATGGAGTGAGCTTACCCAGAAGAAGCCTGTATACTCTTACTTTGAAGAGATTCGGGTTAATGCTGTGTATGTGTTTAGTTGGTAAACCTTATTAAATAAATAAATATTTGTTTAACTTGAAATACAATACTACACTTTTACAATACATAACATAACTTGTGACAAGTTATGGTTAATAACTTGTGTATAATGGGTCATCATACATCTCGGCCGGCATCAAATCAGTCCTTCAATTAATCAAATTAACCTATCGCAGTCCATTGCTGGACATAGGCTACTCCCAGGCTACGTCACAACACCCTATCTTCCGCCTTCCGCATCCTGTTTGTCCCAGCCACCTTATCTAGGTCGTCGGTCCATTTAGTGGGGGGGCGGGCGTCCCAATTTACGCTTGCCGATACGCGGTCTCCACTACAGGACTCGTCTGCTCCACCGGCCATCGATCCTTCAACGGTTGTATGTTGTTTTATAGACAACATTTTTATAGAATATCGTTTCATTTTTTGTCACAAATAAAATTTAATGTTTCAATATTCATCATATCATAGAATAATAAATCAAATATTCTTTATCCTCCTACTGTTTAGTTAATATAAAACAGATTACCAAGAAAAACATTTTATCGAGTGATAGTTTCTAAACGTTTCATTTCATACCTTTGACAAAATGCATGGCTCCTATAAAATTACAACACCGCGTTCACAAAAACAATGAAGGTAAATTGTAGTCAAGCAAGAAACTTCATATTAAGCACGGCATTCTTAAATTATATAATGAGTGTACGATTTGGTGAAAATTAAATACTTGCAGACTTTAACACTGTTATATTTATTAGAACATAATAGTTATTACGCGGTTTATATTATTCACATAGTCGTTACACGGTTTATAATGTTGACATAGTTATTACACGGTTATATATGTATTAGTCACAGAGTTATAACACGGTTATAATATAGTGGTCACAGTCATTCCACAGTTTATAATATTAGGCAGTAGTATTTAGAGCCCCTTACTTCCCGTGCATGTCGTAAAAGGCGACTAAGGGTCTTATCGGAGAATGGGCAGCAGCGTTCTCTATTTATTCCACCATCATACCATACTGCGATCGCCAACCCGCCTGCCAAGCGTAGCGATTATGGCAAACCCCCCAAAATTGGCGGAGGCCTATGTCCAGCAGTGGACGTCTATCGGCTGAAACGAACGATTTAGAACACTGATGAAGAACTTGTGGCGATTTACAAAAAATGTCCCTATACTTATACCCTAACTACGGGGGCACAGGTAGTGTCCTATGCTGAAATGACATTATTATTCCAATAAAGCCTATTAAATTAAATTCCTATTGTGGCTCCCGACAGGTTTCGAACTGCACAAACCTGTCAAGACCACGATCCCGGACCACGACAGTGCCCAATAACAGCGCCACAAAATACAGATAGCACAGAAGGCAATCTACATAATAAAGTGCGCTAGAACAACGCACACATAGACACCGCTCGCGGTCACAGACACGTTTTCTCAGACGGGTTGGAAGTAGTGCGAGCGCGGGTGCCATCCGCTTGAGACACGCGTCTGTGAAGTGCAAAAATGGAGCAACAAAAAAATGGCTATCTAAGCTCGATTTATATAATAGTTTCCTATTTTGAATCAGTATAAACGAAGTAACTTTTTTGTAGGTAAATTCACACCACCAACTACCTATTACGTAAGTTGAAAACATGATTTTTTGTTTGTGTAGATTATTGTGTTGTTTTTAGTGTCATTTGTTAGGTTAAGGTCTAAAACGGATAAGGAAAAATAAATTGTGTAATCCGTTTTGAAGTTATTAGGGATTTTCGATAGAAAAAATTGACAAATGTAAAAATTGTATGTGTTTTTGTTCTGTAAACTTTTTCTATTGCAATACTATGTTTATTGTTTTGTTTTAATATTGTAGAATAAGCTCAACAATAAATCAAACAACTAGATACTTACGGGTGCCACTACCACGATAGATTTTTGTGCATAAGACAAAGTTGATAACCCTAGCGCGACCGCCGAGCGTAGGTATGAAAAGTGAAATACACACATCAAAAGTGTCTAGGGATCAAGCATTTTTATGCGGATTTCTTGAGATTGAGATGTGGCTTTGTAATAAATTTATGATTTTATAAATTTATATGGATCCTTTTTGGTGCATTTCATAATTTGAATCAGGAACTGTGAATCAAATTCGAGTAAAAGATGAAAATCAGCTGTCAATATTTTCCCTATAAAAACATACAACGCATTGAAGACATTATTAGTGCTACTGTTTCCCTACTACTGATTAAAACCAACGTTATTATGGAGCGGCGACGTCATTTAAGCAGGGAAGAAATGCTCAGAGCCGTGGGAATGATAGAAGCTGGTTCCCGGCAACGTACTGTGGCTTTAGCTCTGAATACAAGTCAGAGTGTTATCAGTCGACTTTGGACACGTTACCGAAGCACTGGTACCGTGGCTGAGCGCCATGGAGGACGGTATCGCTGCACCACACGGAGACAAGACCGATACATTCAAATCTTAACTCGAAGAGCTCCAACAATAACCGCCATGATGTTAGCCGTGAGGCTTCATCACTCTTCAGGGAAATTAATTAGCGACCAAACAGTCAGAAACCGCTTGCATGAAGTGAACCTTCATTCCTGAAGACCGCTACGGGTACCACCTATAGCAATGCACAATCGTAGGATTCGATATCAATGGGCTCTTGAACACAGAAATTGGGCAGAAGAACAATGGCGTTTCGTGTGCTTTTCTGATGAGTCTCGTTTTGGTATGAGACCGGATACAAGACGTATACGACACTGGAGAACCCCTGGACGCCAACAGCGATTAAAATCCTGCCAGGAAGTCCATCCTTATAGTGGTGGAACCATCATGGTATGGGCGGGTATTTGGATCGGCGGAAGAACTGAGTTGATTTGGATCAGAGGCAACCTCAACGCTCAAATTTATGCTGAGACGATTGTATCAGACGTCATCGTTCCTCTACAAGTGCAAATCGGTCCCTTATTTCAGTTAATGCATGATAATGCACGACCGCACACCGCAAGAGTTGTAAGACAGACTCTCGCCGCAGCTAACATCAATGTCCTGCCCTGGCCTGCTCAGTCGCCAGACTTGAACCCGATTGAGCATGCATGGGATATGCTACAGAGAAGAGCTCTGCCGAATATGGAGGGTATCCAGTCGCAAGAAGACCTTTTTTTGTTGTTGCAACGAACATGGGCGGCCATTCCACAGCGTGATTTGGATGAACTCATTTTGAGTATGCCAAACCGATGTTCTTGTGTTGTTAGTGTTCGCGGTAAAAACACGGATTATTAATTGTTTAAGTTACCCAATAAAATTTTAAAGAAAACTGTTATTTCAGTCTTTTTTTCGAACTTTTGTGTTAGTGGTTCAAATGTCAAAAATCCCTTTATTAGGAAAATGGCAAATTTCTTTATTAATGCAAAGGTGACTTGGTTTATCGTTACTGTGACAAACGAAAACACTTTATTTGATGAATCCTTAAAGTAAATTTTAATTAATATCAATCAGGAGAAAAGTTATTGCAAAAATATATGTTGATCCCTAGACACTTTTGATGTGTGTACATACATGTGATGGCCTTCTGTACTATCTGTATTTTGTCACAGTGCTGACATACATTCATGCAAATAAACTAACTAACCAGTCAAATAATAATTATGCCATACAAAGTCATCGGTCTTACTATTAATCCTATTTAACAAATTAGCTACTTAATCTATACATAGTTACACACATTCATTATACACATTTCTATCTATACGAGAATCTATTATGTACAATTATTATCATTGTCTGGTACACATTATGTGTTACCTGTTATTTAAACTATCTTTCACTAAAGTTATCATTGTCCAGCACAATGAGGTTGTGTATATAAAGTTAACTAATTGTCTTTAATAATTAATAAGACGTAGGTAGTCGAAGGAGCCTCACTTTGCGGGGCCCCTCTTTTTGTCTGCAGGGTTTAAAGGAACCTAACACGAAGGAGGTGACGGGGGCTCGTTCGCTCGTTCACTCGAGGCCCCGTCATTCCCTTCGAACCTAACCTATTCGTGTCGGGGTGCTCCAAGTCCCGAGCTCGCTTCGCTCACTATCGCATCCTAAGTTGCTCGCTTCGCTCGCTATCGCATCCTAAGTTCTCAAGTTCCATTTTGTGTGCTTCTGGGAATGAGTCCAGCATAACGTCTATTTTTCATTTTCGTTGAAATAAAATACCATGTAAAAATACACCGAACAAACAATATTCGTTAAAAAATATTTCTACTGTTTGATTAGTTTGTCAAATAAAAAAACGTGATTTTAAAATTAATTGAATTGCGTTTCTGTGAAATATGTTTCATTCAAGTAAATAGTCGTTGAAACAAAAATATTCGATATAAAAATACAAGGACCAAATATTATAAATGAAACATTTTCTGCGTAACGAAATTCTATGAAATTTCTGTCAGCGAAACAAGGGAATACCGTCCTTCAACAAATATGACCAGCCCACAGGCGCTTCAGTTTGCATACTCTGCAAGTTATGTCGATAACTAAGGTTCTTTTCCCTAACAAAAATTAAAACACTATAATTATTTTCGGATTCATTAATATCACAGAATTTGTATTGTATTTCTCAATTTCAATTATTTGGACAATGAAATACAAAATTAAAAATGAAGTAATTGCCACAGAAACAGCGAGTCTTTGTGAATATAAATATTGTAGGTATTTTACAAAACTGTATATCCGCCGTTGAACAGTATTTTTACTTGTGCATAAAGTTTAATACATAACAAAGGTAGGATATTGAAAAACTTTACTCTATTTTATGGATCAAATATTATTGCAAGTATTTTTAGGGTTCCGTACCCAAAGGGTAGAAACGGGACCCTATTACTAAGTCTCCACTGTCCGTCTGTCTGTCTGTCTGTCTGTCACCAAATTTTCATAGATGATGTATTTCTGTTCCCACTTTGACCACAAATAATAAAAATAAAATAAAGTTAAAATTTAAAGGGGTATAAAGGAAACGTTTTTTTCCTTTTTATGCCTTGTGGTACGGAACCCTTCGTGTGCGAGTCCGACTCGCACTTGGCCGGTTTTTTTTTTTTCTTTGACATGCGGATTAATTACAGCTACAGAATTCGTTGAAAATAAAGGAATTTAAAATTATTAGTTCCTTTATTTCCCGGCAGTGCACACTGGTGGTCCATTAGTATCGGCCCAACTAAAAGTTGTGGGTCGTGATTTCGAACCCAGGAATGTATTTTACTTTGTGTATTTAATTTCATCAAATAGAACGCAGTTTCATGAATATTAAACGCAAAGACCGAGTGAAACACTGTCTAATAAGAAAAGAAACAAAGGCATACGACGTTATTAAACAGATACTTAGACAAAAATGGCAATGGGCCGGTCACCTTCAGAGACTGGAGACACAAAGGTCACACAGATCACTACAAACTGGATCCCAATCAATGAGAGGAGGAGCCAGATAACTACAAACTGGATCCCAATCAATGGGAGGAGGACACAGATCACTACAAACTGGATCCCAATCAATGGGAGGAGGACACAGATCACTACAAACTGGATCGCAATCAATGGGAGGAGGACACAGATAACTACAAACTGGATCCCGATCAATGGGAGGATACAGATAACTACAAATTGGATCCCAATCAATGGGAGGAGGACACAGATAACTACAAACTGGATCCCAATCAATGAGACACGCAAAAGAGGAAGACCATTCAAAAGGTGGAACGACGAAATAATAAAAGCAGCTGACAAAACTTGGCGCAGATTGGCAAAATACAGAAACTCATGGAAGCGTTTGGAGGAGGCTTTTACCGCCTAAGGCGGTCCTTACTTAGAAAACTATCACTAACACTACAATTTAAGATTCTATGATAAGTATCAACTAACATTTTATTTGATTTCAATTTTTTTCCCCTTTTTTCATTTGTTAAGTAAGGAATCGAATAAAAGCAATTTATTTTTTATTTTTTAAGTATTTAATTTCATCACCACTGCTCACAAAATGGCGAAGGATAACATCGTGAGGAAACCGGCATGTCTTAGAATTAAAATTACTGAGAGGTAATTCCCGTACTTTTAAGACGCTCGCATTCTAATTTCAATCTGTCAAGAATACCTTCAATTTGCCAACATTTTTGACAACTTCTAAATAAATAAATAAACTTCTTGACATTGATTGCCTCAGATGAGATTGCCTCCTGAGAATTGGCTAATTGGCAAATTTTCTACGAATTAACGATCCTAATAATTTTACTTATACTCTGAAACATCATACTCGGTATCAGCACAAAATACAGATAGTACAGAAGTCAATCACATGTATGTACTTCACTTTTCATACCTACGCTCGGCGGACGCGCTAGGGTCGTCAACTTTGACTTTGCACAAAAAAATATCGTGATAGTGGCACTCGTATATAGTTGTTTGATTTATTGTTGAGCTTATTCATCAATATTAAAACAAAACAATAAACATAGTATTACAATACAAAAAGTTTACAGAACAAAAACATATAAAATTTTACAATTTTCAATTTTTACTATCGAAAATCCCTAATAACTTCAAAACGGATTACCCTATTTACACACTTTATTTTGCCCTATCCGTTTTAGACCTAAACCTAACAAATGCCACTAAAAACAACACAATATCTACACAAACAAAAAATCATGTTTTCAACTTACGTAATAGTTGGTGGCGTGAATTTACCTTACAAAATAGTTACTTCGTTTATACTGATTCAAAAGAGGAAACTATTATAAAATCGAGCTTAGATAGCCATTTTTTTGTTGCTCCATTTCTGCACTTCACAGACGTGTGTCTCAAGCGGATGCCACGCACGCTCGCACTGCTCCCAACCCGTCTGAGATAACGTGTCCGTGAGCTGTGTCTATGTGTGCGTTGCTCGAGCGCACTTTGTATGTAGATTGACTTCTGTACTATCTGTATTTTGTGGTATCAGTGCCTCGTAGACAAAACAAGATGCTCATAATTATAGATTCATTTATTTGGAAAATTTCACGACTATTTCAATCGCTAAATGGTTTACTTGTAATTTGATTTAATAATTTTATACAGACATCTAGGGACCTAAAAAGGCCACTTTGGAGAATCATAAAAGGATAACATTATGATTCGTAATACGGCGAACACAGTCCGTGTTTTTCATTTTTTCGCTGCACTACGTAGGTATAATCAAAGAGATTGGGACTGGATGTGGATCGGATTGATTGGTATTTTAGCACAGACAAAAAAAATATAACTGAAAAATGCTTCACCAATGGGATTTGATACGATTAACTTAACGGTTAACTGACCATTATGTTATCCTTATATGATTCTGCCAAAGTGGCCTTTTTAGGCCCCCTGATCTTAACATTAGTGGGGGTACAATATTATAGTAGTTGAGTATGCAAAGTAAATGGTGTTTTTTTTGTTGATAATCTGCTATTTTAAATTATTTCAAACTAACAATATCATTTACTAGCGATCGCCCCTACTTCGCTCAGTTTTAACTAAACACAAGACAAACATCGAGATGTTATTTATTACATAGCATAAACATAATCAGCACATAGTGTTCCCACTGCTGGGACACAGGCCTCCTTTCTGTGGGAGAGAGTGGGCCGTAATTAACCTCGCGGGTGGCCTGTGGGTCGTCAGTGGATTTGTAGATGATTGTCTTCGAATTATCGGTCATAGGGAATGCCGGTTTCCTCACGATGTTTTCCTTCACCGTTTGAGAGAGCAGTAGTGATGAAATAAATTACACAAAGCAAACTGCCTACTTCTCGTCCCACATACCGCTGTGTCCCAAGACGAAGTTGCCAGTGATAACCATAATATGGCACTGAAACGTGGTCGCTCATAATGGGCCTTATAAGAAGGCTAAAAGTTACCCACTGGCAATGATCCGCAGGAGAACCAAGGTAACCGACATAGTCCGAAGAATTGCCAAACTAAAGTGGCAGTGGGCAGGGCACATTGCTCGCAGAACAGATGGCCGATGGGGCCGAAAGGTTCTGAAGTGGCGACCGCGTTCCGAAAGACGTGGTGTTGGAAGGCCTCCCACAAGGTGGTCCGATGATCTTGTGAAGGCCACACGGAAGGAACTCGTTGGATGCGAGAAGCACAGAACCGGTCGAAGTGGAGGCGCTTGGGGAGGCATATATCCAGCAGTGGACGTCTTTCGGTTGAAATGATGATGATGAAGATGAAAGTGCCTTCTTGAGTGCAAACCCACGACCACTACTCATTTATATGTAAGTTTATGTATTGTATTATTATGGGATGCATGAAGAAGCCTCCTCGTGACGCGCAGTTTGTACCGCCAGTTACTCAACTGAACCGAGCGCTCGGCGCATCCTGGACAGTCACACCCAACACCTTATTTGACTGGCCAATTCTTCACTTGCGGTGGTAGAGCTGACGCCCGCCTGGTTTGCGACCACCCTCCCACCGGAGTCTAGCAGCCTGCTGTGTTCCGCGGATACGTGGGAGTTCCAGTGCCGTAGGCATCTTCTGGGCACTCTCGTTCCATTATAGACCTCATACATCGCTTTCCATCAGGCGTGATAGAGATCAAGAGCGGACCCAGTAATAAAAAAAACACGTTAAACCTTCCGGAATAAATTGTCTAAATGATGGTGAAAACTGCATCGAAATCCGTTGGGTAGCTTAAAAGAACAACGTGGTCACACAGAGAGACACGAAAAGCGACTTTAATTTCTTTAATAATACGTGCCTGCTCTAGCGTTTAACTTTTACTACTAACGTTTCGTTTATTAGCAAAGATATTATGCAAACGCTGCTTTTACAGATAGGGCGCTCGCTAACGCTACATCATGCACTTTTATTAAAATTATGTTTGTGAGTCTTTTCTTTCCTGATCCGAGGATAGAAGAGAAATAAAATAAAGGTAAGTAATACCACTGTAGGTACTGTTTGGTTATATTTTATTTCTCTCAAAAATCAGTATTTTACAATAGTATCATCATCTGCCTAGCCTTTTCCCAACTATGTTGGGGTCGGCTTCCAGTCTAACCGGATGCAGCTGAATATCAGTATTTTATATGGAGCGACTGCCTATCTGACCTCCACAACCCAGTTACTCGGTAATACGATGCCACTTGGTAAGACTGGTTGTCAGACTTTCGGGCTTCTGACTACCCTTAACGACTGTCAAAGATCTACGAATGACAGCCGGGGCCAACGGCTTATCGTGCTTTCCGAGGCACGGAGAGGTCTCGGTATGTAAAGATAGTCACCCATCCACAGACCAACCGCGGCAAGCGTAGTTTAACCTGATCGATCGACCTGTGCGGCTGTTATTAATTAGCCACGGGCCCCTATTTTACAATAGTAGACAGGGGCAAAAATTACAATTGTGCGAACTGCAGCCATTAATTCAGCATATCATTTTAGACCCTCTAGGAATTTGTCTTGGGTTGTCAAAAAAATTCTATTTCAGGGGAAATCATAGAATCTATTCTAGTATAGAATCATAAATACTAAATTCGTGGATACAGTTTGCGGACTGGTTAAAAACTTTTACTGTATAAAAGCTCCGAGAAATTATATCAAGAACTAAAAGTTCCCGTAAACGATCAAACAATAATAAATACAATTTAATGACTAAGTTTGTATGAGTAAAACACGATAATATTCTGTTAACAACGTTCTGAACTAGAGGCAACGTTTTTGTTGAGGGTTCTAAACTCAACGCTTAAAAAAAAAAACATTATTTGGCAAATCATTTTAACAATTTTGCACTTCAACTCAAGTTACAAGTAAGCTAAGCAGTGAGGGTTGGTACTTGTTTCGTTCGTTAAGTAAAGCTACTTCCTATAATACTATTTTCTTCCCGCGACGTCGTCCACATGAAATTTCATGTTCCCTACCCCGCCATCATCACCTACCCGCTATCACATCGTTTTCGCTTAGCGTTCTTTCTGACTTTTTTCTTTTTGCTCAGCTCATAACGCTCATAGCCTGATGTTAAAAAGCCTAAAAGCCTAAAAGCCTTCCTCTAGAAAAGGCTATCAAATGTAAAAAGAATTTTTCCATACAAACTTACAAACAATCAAATTTTACCTCTTTATAATACACTCGAGAGCAATGAATCCGGATCACTTAAAGAATCCTAAAAATCTCGGAAACTAAAAATGCTAGGTTAATGCAATAAATTGTATTTAATAGACAATGTAATACTCCTTAAATGAAGGTATTAAAACTTCTTAGTTATTGTAAAGTTATATCATAAAAAAATCAAATTTGAAAAAGGGCCACTTTCGAAGATGGAACTACGAAATTACAGCATTTGGTTTTGCTTTTGTTTGTAATCTGTCATTTATGTGGGTACATAAACCATGTTGATAGTGCTCTATGTTCATTATTCAAGCTGAAATTATGTCGCTTACGCCTGAAGAATGCACCAGAATACTTACAATGCTGGAAACCGGCCGGAGTCAGCGCGATACAGCCAGGACTGTCGGTGTGTCGCTGTCAACAGTACAAAGAGTTCTCCGACGTTACGAAGAAACTGGTTCTAACCTACGCAGACCAGGAACGGGCAGAACCAGGTGTACCACAGCACGAGAAGACCGATACTTGGTGAACACCATGCTTCGAAATCGCTTTCTCACAGGAACTGAACTCACAAATCAGTTTCGACGCCTCGGAGGAAGTAACCCAAGTGCATGGACAGTAAGACGTCGGCTTGCTGAATCTAACTTAAAACCCCTTAGACCTTAGACGGCCCTAAACTGGAGCGTGGGCATCGTATTTCAAGACTAAGATATGCTCAGAGCCACGTAAATTGGAGTATTGAAGATTGGTCAAAAGTTATGTTCTCCGACGAATCAAAATTTATGCTCTACAAGCACGATGTAAGACACAGAGTGTATCGAAGACCAGGGGAAAGATTCAAGCAAGCATGCATCGAAGAAAAAGTAGCCTACGGTGGTGGGTCTGTACTTGTGTGGGCCGGAATTTCTTCTGAAAGTCGCACAGAGCTGGTGATCATAGAAAACGGCTCTTTAACTAGCGTAAGATATGTGGAAGAAATCCTCAATGATCACGTTGGTCCATTTATGGTCAATTTAGGTGAGGATGCTATATTTATGCATGACAATGCCCGACCTCATACAGGTAGGATTGTGAATGACTACCTTCAAGAGATGAACATTTCTCGTATGGAGTGGCCAGCGCGCAGCCCGGATATCAACCCGATCGAGCATGCTTGGGACGAGCTAGGCAGATGCGTAAAACAACGAAACCCTCCCCCAATCACGCTTCGTGAGCTCAAAATTGCTCTCACAGAGGAATGGGAGAATATTCCCCAAAATCGTATAAGGAACTTGGTGTACAGCATGCCAAACCGCGTAAACGCAGTAATGGAAGCACGAGGAGGCAATACGAAGTATTAAAATTCAAGAAAATCGTAATAAAGTTCAAAAATTTCATGTTTCCTATTTTTGTTTTAAGGACAGATCAGCAGTTTTTTTCTTTATGTAATTTTGTGTTAATAAAATGTATGGTGACTCATATTTTTTTTACTTTCATTTAAGGAGTATTACATTGTCTATTAAATACAATTTATTGCATTAACCTATCATTTTTAGTTTCCGAGATTTTTAACATTCTTTAAGTGACCCGGATTCATTGCTCTCGAGTGTATTTTAAAATATATTAAGTACTAGCTGCGCCCCGCGGTTTCACCCGTATAAGTGCCAATCCCGTGGCAATATCGGGATAAAAAGTAACCTATATGTTAGTCTAGGGTGTCAGCTACCTCCACATAACATTTTATCAAATTTGGTCTAGCCGTTTCAGCGTGAAGAAGTAACAAACATATAAACACACAAACACTCACAAACTTTCGCCTTTTTAATATTAGTGTGATAGTGTCATAGATAAGATTTTTGCTTTGTAATTTGGACAAAGATCCTGAACGAGAGCTTATTCTTTAGGAGTGTGGAACGTCCAGGAAGAAAATAGATCGAGAGAAGGATAATTTTCTTCGGCACAAAATGCCGACAGCATTTTTTCCTAAAATCGACCTCCCTAGGTATTATAAAACCAATAATGACCTCCATCCATTTTTCATCACACCGCCAGCCCTAGCCCACAGTTATTTCCTAGCATTCCGTCGGATTATATCTAGCACAACCCTACCACGGGTCGTGGGACTTTCTTTTTAGATGTTAAGGAAATTAAAATTGTAAGCTCTTGAAATGGAAATCTGTTTTATGACCCACTTTTTGAAATCTTATTTCAGGTTCACGTTGGATTTATGAGTTTTATTCTTTTCTAGATTTAAATTGATGCGGTTTAGTCTTTTTATTAAACATTTTAGTAGGCTTAGGGCTGATTTTTCAATCGACTGATAGTTTTTATTCGTGGAATAAAATTGACGTCTGACAGTTTTCGTATGGAAGAAGTGTAAAGTAAATGTCGTTATTTATCCAAGTGCACAGGAAGATAATATTCACATATATTATTATGTTTATGCTAAGTCGTAATCTACCCGAAACACAACAAGGTACCCGAAATCCCCCCCAACGCACTTCAACCCCCAACCCCAATCAACTTTGAGCCTGATAGTTTAGTAATAAAGTTGAAAATCTATTAAAGAAATTTGACAGATTGTAGTAGCTTGATGTGCTGGCGTCTGAACATAAAAAAGAAGGGGGAACTAATCATAAAGCATCAAAACCCCATCCGCTTCGCTGTCAACAGAAAAAGGTTGGCAGATTCTTTGGCCAAAAAATAGGCCAGACCTCTGGTCTATTAAATAATTGACAAATCACTTAAAAATGTTTCGAAGAACCAAGTGGACACAAAGACCCCACATAGGCCCTAGTGTAAAGAATATATTCATTAAAAGAAATAGAATATTTTAGGCGATGGTTGTGGTCAAAATTAAAATATTTTATTTCACATAAGCCTACATGGGCACTTATGAAACGTCAGAAGCTAGGTGCATGACCGTTTCCTAAGGAGAAGAGCCGGCAAGAAACTCCACGGTTACTCTTTTTAAAAATAATTGACTTTTACAATGTTTTAAAATGACAATAGGTATGGGAGGACAGCATAGGCCTGTCAACAAGTACAGGGTACTTGATAAAATAACAAACCAGCCAAGTGCGTGTCGGGCCACGCACAGTGTAGGGTTCCGTAGTAGCCCGTTATCACAATGTAGTACGATTCTGTTGTTCTTTATTCTGAATAGGTAAAAAAAATCATATTTTGGTTTTCAATGCAAGTCTTTACCCATTATAAACAAGCAACTACTTCATCTTAGTCACTTTAAAGGATTAATGCTAAGGATTTTGTATTTGGTACAAAATTATCCAACACCCAAGTTCAACGACTATTACTGCTAAACTAATAAAGTTATCTTAACCGCTATAATTTTCCTTTAAAGTTCATGAAATGCACTTTCATCGAGAAATTTTCCAGATTTTTCAAGCTAGTAGTTTAGCTTTTAGAGGGGGTGAGACTCTCTACTGGAACAAAAATTTGCACTTTAAACTTTAATATTTCGTAAATGGAGCATTAAATCGAAAAATAATTTTAGCAACCCCTAAGCCATTTTAGAAGACCTATTCAACGATACCCCACACGATGAGGTAGATGATGAAAAAAATATTCATCCCCACTTCACATGTAGGGGAGCTACCCTAAAAAAATATATTTTCCAAAATCCAGACGGACGGACAGAACATGAGACATGGCGAAACTATAAGGGTTCCTTGTTGACTACGGAACCCTAAAAAAGGTCTGGTCAGTTGTAGATCATTTACTAAGTCCCAGTTCAGCAATTTCATCTATTATCAAATCTTCTATCTTATTCGTGGTTGTTGTTATCTTGTTCAACCAATTATAACAAGTAACATTGAAGGACGTAGATTTCTTCAACCATCAAACTACGTTGAAAGGTTTTAAGGGTCTGTAATCTATAACCTTGGCTTGGGGTCGTCAGAAGCCCGCCGAAAATCTGACAGCCGATAATACGATACCCCTTGGTAAGACATACCAAGGGGTATCGTATTATCCAGGAAATGGGTTGTGGAGGTCAAATAGGCAGTCGCTCTATGTAAAATACTGGTATTTAGCTGCATCTGGTTAGACTGGAAGCCAACCCCAATGTAGTTGGGAAAAGGCTAGGCAGATGGAATCCTAAATCATTAAAATGGAACAGCAACTCTCAGTCAAAGGCTGTTAGGTATATTTTTATAATTCTCTGCTGCTAAGCGATAGAATTGTAAGAATAGTTTTTAGGGTTCCGTACTCCAAGGGTAAAAACGGAACCCTATACTAAAGCTCCACTGTCCGTCTGTCCGTCTGTCACCAGGCTGTATCTCATAAACCGTGATAGCTAGACAGTTGAAATTTTCATAGATGATGTATTTCTGTTGCCGCTGTAACAACAAACACGAAAAACAGAATAAAATAAATATTTAAGTTGGCTCCCTTACAACAAAGGTGTTTTTTTCGGCGTTTTCGCCTTGTGGCACGGAACCCTTTTTTTTTTGGATGGGAAATCATCAAATGACTCCTCCCGCTCTGGGTGGAGAGGAAGGGAGTGTCAGACTCTTACTGACTAAAACCTACCCGTGTTCCTTCCTTAGCCCTTTATGTTCCGGGGCAGCGGTAACCCTTTCGGACAATCCCGCTGGCCCGGCAGACTTCGGCCCTAAGAGCCTCCTCGATGCTGACATCTCTTTGAGGCGCGCGTGGAATACGTACGCGCCGTCCGGCACGGGCCTGGTCCTGATCGGGCGGTGAGCTACCCATTACTCTCCGCCCGCAGGCCCGCGCCTACGGTGGCCGGGAGTCGTCACGCGGCTCCCGACCCCCTCACGGAACCCTTCGTGTGCGAGTCCGACTCGCACTTGGACAGTTTTTTTCTTGGACTAGCTTTTTCACAAGAAGCTTTCCTTGTAATAAAATAATCCGTAAATAGTATTAACTTGTACGTATTCTAGTAGAGCTATTTGTGAAGGGCCTCGTCCGGCAAGGTGGGACTAGAATAGCTATTAATTAATAATAGCTATTTTTGTCACCAAGCAGCGATGCTTAAATGTTAATAGTGTTTTGATGTCGGTGTAACTACTTTCCTTTTCTTCTGGGCCTATTTGGCGCAGCCGCGAGGCACAATTCTATAGTTTTTACTGTTTTTTTTGTGTGAATATTGTGTACCTTACTTAATTTGGGAGAAAAAAATATATTTTCTTTCTTTTCTTTCCTTTCTTTCTTTTCTTACTTTTCTTTCTTTTCTTTCCTTTCTTTCTTTTCTTACTTTTCTTTCTTTGCTTTTTTAAAGTTTGGGTTGGCATACGCACCTGCGACGTCTTTGGTACTGCACCCTCATTGCATAACTTTTAATCACAATCTAAATAATTTTGAAGGATATTGCTAATCCTTTACTTCATATGTTCGAAAAATGTGTCTGCTCAACAACGTAAATAACGCAATGAATGACCTGTCAAAATTGAATTGAATTGATTTTGTTGAACTGTCAAAATGAAAGCCATTGCTAGTGTTAGTGTGTCACGCAATTATACAGCAGCTCTTCTATCAGGATGGTAGCCTGTTTGCTAGCCACCCATACGTTATGTTCGTGAACGGACGCCGCCGTCAGAAGGGACTGGTCATTTCTTAGCTGTCACGGCTTATTTTAATTTTTGAATTGTTTTTTATCCGACTGCTGAATTGTTTTTTTCGAGTGTATGCATGTACTTTGTATGTATGTTCTTTGGCACGCTCTGTAGCCTAAACGGCTTGATAGATTTCAGCTTGAGAGGTGCCGTTAGATTCGTCTTAGTTGTGAGAGTGACACTGGGTATATCAAAATTAAAAAAAAATTAGGGCCGATTTTTGGCGCCATATTATGTTTTCAAAAATTTTTTTTATGTCTTAACCTATCTAGTGGGGTATCAAAATAAAGGGTTTTAAAAGCTGATTACAAAAATATATACAACTAATATGATTAAAAGTAATTCGAAGTGACAAACCGACAAAAACAAGTAAGTACCAAGAACTAAATCGTCTGCGGATCGTCTTTGTAAACTAAAAAGCTGGAAATAAAAAAGTAATTATTAAAAAATAAATAAAAAACCCGACTGCGGTAAAAAACTAAAAACAAGCCCATTTTAAATTAAATAAAAGTTGCAAGCAGGCCCATACCATTTTTATTATATTTTCAAATTCAAATGGGTCCCGCCTGCTTCCAACTTTTATTTAATTTAAAATGGGCTTGTTTTTAGCTTTTCAGTTTTTTACCGCAGTCGGGTTTTTTATTTTTTTTTAATAATTACTTTTTTTATTACGGACGCTTTGAGCGTGCACGTCTTTCTTCATCGTTCGCACATGTAAAATTTCAACAAGAATGTGATCAATATTTTGTCCGTTCTACTCCATATGAACCTATTACCCTTTGGAATGGGCTTCATCCTTCAGACTAACCAACCCCTTGACAATTCAAAAGTGCTAGTAATAGTTGTGATTGAAATAAATGCTTTGAGTTTGAGTTTGATCCTTTGAAAGAAGTGTATATCCCCAAATGTAAACCACAATTTCTAAAGCTACTGAATAAAACATTATTTAATATCGAACATCCTACTCGCCGCTAAATAAACAGCACACACTAAACTTGTTTACTGAACGGAACATCTGGAACCTACATCAAAACTAATATCAATCGAAAATCAATAGTAATGTTAGTACTGGAGAACGGGTTCCCACAGGAAATAAAGCGAGGGCACACAGTCTGGCCGGTAGATAGCGGGACATCATCGGGTAATGTGCACCTTGGTTTTATTGTGGTTTTGCTTGTGGTCGTTTGAGGTTGGATAAAGTAAGGTGAAGTGAGCTTGCTATGTTCGGTTGTTCATGGTAGTAACACATTGACATTTAAGATGAATGCTCGGTTTATATAAACAATAAAACCGGCCAAGTGCGTGTCGGGCCACGCACAGTGTAGGGTTCCGTAGTAGCCCGTTATCACAATGTAGTACGATTCTGTTGTTCTTTATTCGGAATAGGTCACAAAAAAAATCATATTTTGCTTTTCAATGCAAGTCTTTACCCGTTATAAACAAGCAACTACTTCATCTTAGTCACTTTAAAGGATTACTGCTAAGGATTTTGTATTTGGTACAAAATTATCGAACACCCAAGTTCAACGACTATTATTGCTAAACTAATGAAGTTATTATAACCGCTATACTTTTCCTTAAAAGTTCCTGAAATGCACTATCATCATGATTTTTTCCAGATTTTTCAAGTCAGCAGTTTAGGTTTTAGACGGGGGGGACGCCCTACTGGAACAAAAATGTGCACTTTAAAGTTTAATATTTCGTAAATGGAGCATTAAATCGAAAAATAATTTTAGCAACCCCCAAGTCATTTTAAAAGACCTATTTAACGATACCCCACACAATGGGGTAGACGACGAAAAAAATATTCATCCCCACTTCACATGTAGGGGAGCTACCTTAAAAAAAAATATTTTCCAAAATTTTATTTTACCACTTTGTCGGCGTAATTGATATACGCACTCCTACAAAATTACAGCTTTCTAGTACTAACGGTCTCTTAGAAAAACCTCGGACAGACAGACAGATGGACATGACGAAACTATAAGGGTTCCTTGTAGGAACTACGGAACCTTAAAAACGAATCGTTTTGCTTACAAATGGTAGCATTTTTTACTGCCAAAATGAGCATATTAAAAATAGATTCGTATGCTAATTTTACCTGTGACAGCTACTTGCTTTTGGAAGGGTCTACTATGCAAAGCAATAAAGTCTTTGCTTTATTATTGGTAAAGATACAATAGTCAGTTCGTAAATTATAGGGATCGACCATACGGACTTGCCACTAAAACTTGACACTTGTTCAAGGTATGACTAATGTCATTCTTACGTCAACGTCGATACACGAACGTCATAATGGGGCTAAACAACTGATTAACACGGTTTTGTGGTAGTAATTATACTGTTAGTGTAAAAAATCAAAGAGTGCAAGGGCTGGGGATCAAACTCAAAACCTCTTGCCCGTCAGTCTCCAACCACCTAATCCATAAATTATTGAGTGTTGTGTGCGTTTTATTCGGTCAAAGTCAAATCATTTATTACAAATAGGCACATAAAAGTCACTTTTGAACGTCAAAATTTACAAAAAGAGAATTGATTCTAAAGTCCCCGTCACGAGAAGCTATAAATTTTTTAAAGAAACAACTTCTACTAAGTCACGTAGCGACAATTCAATTAAAAACAAATAATCCCAAATTCAATCAACTCGATGTAACATACGTGTAACACGAATCTAACGAGTAATTTCACCCGACCGGGTTATATTTTCGCGATGTCGTCTAATGTTTTGTGGTACAGGAACACGTCTGACTAAACTACATGGTACGTAAACATTTGGCCGCCATTTTGAAGTAATTTCACGCTGATGCTGTCAATGCTGCAGAATGCAGATGCAGAATACTTGGATTTGTCTGACGACAGTAATTAGATGTGTCTGTTAACATAATTATAATATATCTACATAAAAATAAAAATAATTACAAAATTGTTTTTTTTATTTGATTCAAAGGTTGCAATCCCTGAATGTGTGTTTACAAAATTTATAGCTTCTCGTGACTGAGACTTTAGTCTCCCCTTCCGAAGGGTAGTTTCGTATAGAGAAGAATGGGCAAAAAACTCCACCGTTACACGGTTTGTCGTAATTCCATTCGTGACCTCACCACGTGACCAGCTCATGACTGACGGCTCTGATTGAGTTCCAAACTAGTCGGGCAAACATAAATCAAAATACTCGATGCTGTAACAAAAACTCTATCTACCCCTACCTACATATCTACCTTTAAAAAAAACAGTGGCTCTCCGGGAGTGCCGACAAAAGTGAAAGCAAAACACAAACAGAATATTTTGCTATTACCTACTCACTGACATATCGGATATAGGTACATTAAAACCGAGCACATCCCGGTGGCAGCCAAACACAAATTCGAAGCGGGTATTTTTTTAATCGTCATACAAACAAAACACGCGCGGTGTCGCTTACGGTAACAGTGGCGCGAGTTCAATGGTTTTTTCCCATCTCAAAAAATCCCCAACGCCCCTAAAGAAGTTTTTCACTTCAAAAACAGAAAAATCGCGAAAATGGCAATGTAATTCCTTATACCTACATTATTGTGAAATATAATTTGTGCCTGTGATTCATAAATAATAACCGTCATAATGTACGTTGAGCACACGTCAGGCAATGTCAGGCAACGTCAGGCCACGTCAGGCGAATTAGATAATGTCACTCGTACGCGTCATGTTGACAGCAGACATTTGCTTTGTTTGTACTTTATCCGACATTTTTGCTGTCTATACCTACCTGTAGTTCATTTTTTTTTTATTATATTCATTGTGAGAGTGTGCATTAGGTTGAGAGCTGTAGTGGCACAGTGGAAACGGCCCTGACTTACGATTTGAAGGTCGTAGGTTCGGATCCAGGCATACATACATACATACCCCTTCGTGCCTCGGAAAGCACTTTAAGCCGTTGGTCCCGGCTGTCATTCGTGGATCTTTGACAGTCGTGACGGATAGTCACAAGCCCGAAAGTCTGACAACCAGTCTTACTAAGGGGTATCGTAGTACCCAGGAACTGGATTGTGAAGGTCAGATAGGCAGTCGCTCCATGTAAAATACTGGTATTCAGCTGCATCCGGTTAGACTGGAAGCTGACACCAACATAGTTGGGAAAAGGCAGATGATGAGGTTCAGATCCAGATAGGCACTTTACTGTGTGTAAATTATTTTATAATCACTGGTCTCAAAACAGTGAAGGTAAACATTATGAGAGAACCCATGTCTTAGAGCCAAAAAGTCGAAGATAATTGTGTCATCTACCAATCCGCTCTGGGCCCGCGTGGTGGACTCCGGCCCACTCCCTCTCACAGAGAGGAGGCCTGTGTCCCAGCAGTGGGAACATTATAGGCTGATTATGCATTGTAATAATTTCCATGTTTAATTTTGGTCTCCCCTACTTATGGTGTAAGTATAAGCAGGGCATAGTCAACGTTACCTAATGATTTTTGACAAAACTCCCAGTAAATTGAAACTTTAGTAAGGTTCAAACTACCTAACAGCCCTATTGGTCCTGATACAAAAATAGACGTTGATGTTTAATGACGTGCAAGTAACATGCAGCCTTAGTGACGAATATATCAACGTAACTATAGGTCCGCGAATATTCCCGATCAGTAACGCCTTGTCGTCAACACTGTTGACGATCGGGGAAAAGTTTCATTCGTTCACATTGTTGACGAACGGGTTATTTTAGATTTTTACCAGTCAGAAATATTCGTCAGTCCGGGAGTGCTAAGGCCTGTGTTGACCAGCATTCAAACCACCCTGATTAGGTATTAAAACAATTGGTTTATGTCAAATTCCCTAAAGAAATTTAAATATAAAACTGATTAAATATTTAATCAGTTGACTGAAGCTTTCTCCTAAGCCTTTGGGGCTTAGCCTGAATATGGTCTGAAATCACCAATTGTATTATTAACCTCATTTCAGATGCTCTAAAATTGACAAGTCGCAGTATGAAAGGCTAAGGTAAAAAAAGTAAAAGTTTTTTTTATTATGGAACAAAAACAAATGGAGCTGGGAATGATGGTAGCTAAAAAAAAGTTATGGTGGTAGTTAAGACTGTATCGCAGCTATCAACACCCGTCTAAACATAAGAAAAACATTGTTCCGAACTTAACTACGAGTATGACATGGGTACTATAGTTTAGTTCGGTGATCTACATAATAACATGTTCGTAGTTACCTATTGCATCAGAAACGGCTTTTAATGCGTGCAGCGACTTTTAAGGCTAAAATACATTTAACATTAATAAAGCTAAAGAGTCGATTAACTGGTTGGATGCCGTAATTATAGAAACAATGAAAAAGCTATTGTGTCTCGCGTAGATTTACGTTCCCGAAGGGAAAGGTGTATATACGAAGGGTTAATGAAATAAATTGTTTGCACATACCTGTTTATATTTAACATAATATCCAGCCGATTGCAAATAAATAATAAATCTGAATAGTAATTTTATTTAAATACAAAGAAAATACCTTAACTAAGGTATTTAAGCTAAAACTTAACTAAAGTATTAGCTTGTATATTATAACTATAATATAAGCTAATACTTAAATATGTACGAGTATATTATGTACAAGTATATAATAAATAATAAATAGAGAACGCTGCTACCCATTCTCCGGTAAGACCCTTAGTCGCCTTTTACGACACCCAGGGGAAGTAAGGGGTGGTGCAATTCTTTAAGTCCGGCACCACACAAACAATACCACCATCATACCATACTGCGATCGCCAACCCGCCTGCCAAGCGTGGCGATTATGGCAAACCCCCCCCAAAATTGGGGGAGGCCTATGTCCAGCAGTGGACGTCTATCGGCTGAAACGACGATATAATAAATAATAAAAAATGGGAGGAGCTCATTGAGCATCAATAAAACATTCGTCAGCATCGCTGTCAATTTTTTTTTTAATGGCGTCTGGCCGTGCAACATGAGGGGTTGTCGACTGCTTAACCGGGCGTTTCTGTGATGCCTCAATAAATTAAGGCCTCCAGCCAGCTATTTTATTTTATTTATTTGGGACGAAAAACAGTTATGCAATACAAAATTAATAGTAAGCTAAGGTATAATAGTAAACAAACGCATAACCCACACTATTGTCTACGGAATCATATCGATTTTAAAAGAAACAAGGAAACGGAACGGACGTATAGAAAGGGACAGTAAGAAAATAAAAATAAACCTAAAAAGTCACACAAACCAAGTGGTCTCACTTGGTTTGTGTGACTTTTTAGGTTTATTTATGTGTGACTTTTTAGACAGCTCTCCTCGTCGAGATTTAGTCCGTAGTCACCAACAGATCACACCATAACATCAGCAAGAAGCGGCCTATACTACCTCAAATGGCTTATCATGATCCTTCGTTATGTCGAAAATACCGCAGCATTAATTTTGAAATAAATATATGCTAAAGTTGAGGATTAATGTTAAGTACTATGTTAGACGAAAACACGATTCCATAAAATTTCCTCGATAGAAAAAAATTCCAAAGTTACAAACCGCTAGTATTCAAAAAATACTTCAAATTAGATCATGAAACTTCGCATACTAACTGAACTAACTATAAAGCAGGTCTAATGTTATTTAGTTTTTTTGAATTACCTTTATTTTCACCGTAAAAAGCAAATACCTAAACTATTGGCGCTGCTTTCCGCCCAGCACCGCACTCTGTCGCGCTCTCACACAGTCAGCTAGCAGTATCGTGCGAGCGAGATAAAGAGTGAATTTTAGCTGAGGTAGTATAGGCTCTTAAGGATGACAAGAAAGTAAATCAATAGGCATTTTTCTAAATTTGTTCTGACTAAGAGCCAAAATATCTAAATTTATAAAATGTGAGTTGTTCGTTTCTAATAATCGGCGGAGAGGAGCTCTCTCCCCAGCATTTGTTCTACACATCTCTGTGTAGAACAAGCGGGTTGCTCGCACTTCCCGCCGACTAACAATCCTAGGTACTACATAACATAGTTTATTTGAAAGTTCCATACAATTAAACCTATTGTTGCATATATGCAACGAGCACGCCTGTGCTCCAAGCTTAATATTTTGTACTGTTTCATCAGATCCGCATAGGAAACCTTGGTATGGTAAGACTTATAATGTGTAGTGCGAAGAAATTTTTTTTGTACCATTTCTAATCTGTGCTTATATTTTTTGGAAAATGGGCTCCAAATGGGCACCGCGTATTCCAACAGGGAACGAACCAAATTTGTATACAAGAAGAGGAAAGTAGAAGTCTTTTTAAATTCTTTACAAGACCGCATTGTGAAACCATACATCTGAAAGGCTCTATTGATAATGTTGTCAATATGGATGTCAAAATATAACTTACTATCAAGTAGTACTCCAAGGTCAATCGTGCAATCAGTTTTATTAAATTTTATGTCATTAAGTGTGTAAGCAAATTTAATACTTGTTTAATTTTTGGTGAAAGAAATATAATGAGATTTTGGCAAACTGAGATGAAGTTTATTCTCAAGACAATATTGCGAAACTGTATATATATCATCTTCTAATAGCAAGCAGTCCTGCATACTTGGGATAAGTGCCCAAAAGGCTGGCAGCATTGCCACGTTTCATGGCAATGCTGATATTTTGGGCTAAAACTAAACTAGCCCTCTGGTCACGTAAAGAATCGACCAACCGCTTGGCGATGTCCCGAAAAACTCGTTGAGCACTCGGATACCAAAGCTCTAGTGTTTCAACCCCAAATGACTCAAACGTATAGCTCCCAATACGGGTGTTATACGAATCTTAACCATATTTATCTTTACCAATAAAATAACCTAGAACCGTCTTATGTAAACGCCTAGAGATAACCCGAAGCCTAACAATATTATGATCTAGATCGAAACTTTTGTTACCAAGAATACTCTACACCTTAGGTAAATGTGACCTCGACGTTGTTCGAAGGCAGGTCAGGAGGTCGAACAAAAAAAGAATTTCATCTCGAGACGATGGTCATTACAGATCGTAGAACGAAGGTTTTATGTGAAGCGAAGTGTGTCGCTTGTGTATGTCCGAATTGAACATAAAGAGAGAAAATGACTGGTTGATTTAGTGCTTAATCTTGTTGGTACAGTCAACAAAAGAGATATCCGACGATCCTGCATACTTATCTCTTTTGTTGACTGTACATCAGAGGAAGGCTGGCGGCAAAAGAGTTCCTGGGAGGATTTGGGGAAAGCCTTTGCCGAGTAGTGGGAAAGAATAGGCAATTAAAAAAAAAAAGAAGGACGGCTTAAATTTAAGACTAACGCTACTTGTCCTCAGGCTTCAACGCCTTCATGCTCTTGTCACTGTCTTTTCACCGTCTACAACGGTTATAGGCAAATCAATATGGAATCCAGCTCATACCGCCAAAAGTTTCATTCTTGCGCGTGAGACGTTGCCCGGAATGTTACCACTAGATATATTTTCATGTTCATACCATCTTTTTGTTATGTATATTTTCTTTCTTATTTTGGTTGTTGTTTTTTGTTTATATCTAATCGTATGTTGCACTGGCTGACGTCATCACGTCAACGCCGGCTGTCACTGAAAACTAGCGCTGGAGCTCTGTCTCGTATAGGGTCTTAGCATTATGGTGAGCGGTGGCCGTTTTGCGCAGTTGTGACGCGTATTTTCTCCCGAATTGTTTTTTTTTTGTTTGGTTTTTTATTTTTATGCGTCATGTTTGCCGCAATTATAAATATTTTCTTACTTACTTATTTTACAAACAAACGTTGAGTGAAATTCATAAAGTTTTCGGCCTATATCTCATCAACTGCCTAGTCTATTCCCAACTATTTTAGGGTCGACTTCCAATATATGAATACCAGTATTTTACACGGAGTGACTGCCTAACTGACCTCCTCAATCCGGTTAATGGGTAACACGAATCCCCTCGGTGAGACTGTTTGTCAGACTCTTCGGCCTACTGGCAATGAATATTATTCGGCTGAATGGATGAAGATGATAATGATTAATTTTATTGTTTTAAAATTTCTACATGTCTAACCGTGACAACCATTCTTCGTCGCCTCGGACGTATAATAATAATAATAAAAGCCGTATTCCCCTTTCTTCTCAGATCTTAGTCGAGCATATATGACGCGCGACGCATCATAAAGTATTACTCCTTATGAATTATGGATGTCGCACGCGATTTGAGAGTAGGCAGAGTTTTGAGTGATGCCAATTTATTTGATGATGGAAAGAATTTCTTTGAAACAATAATTCAGAGTGAGGTTTTGGATTTATAAGAAATTTGTTTAAGGGAAAGCGTCAGGATAGCCCGCGAAATTCAAATATTCTTACTTTTTTCTTGCAATTTGCAAGTCATCATCATCATGAGGGGCCCGTGGCTAAATGATAACAGCCCCACAGGTCGATCGATCAGGTTAAGCTACGCTTTTCGCGGTTGGTCTGTGGATGGGTGGTCATCTTTACATACCGAAATCCCTCCGTGCCTCGGAAAGCACGTTAAGCTGTTGGTCCCGGCTGTCATTCGTGGATCTTTAACAATCGTTACGGGTAGTCAGAAGCCCGGAAGTCTGATAACCACGGTATCGTATTACCCAATAACTGGGTTATGGAGGTCAGGTAGGCAGTCGCTCCATGTAAAATACTGGTATTCAGCTGAATCCGGCTAGGCAGATGATATCAGGTTGGATGTTTATCTAAATATGATTCGTGGCCTATGAACGAATAACCACTAATTTACGCCACTCATCATCTACCTACCCTTTTTTCCAACTATGTTGGGGTCGGCTTCCAGTCTAACCGGATGCAACTGAATACCAGTATTTTACTTGGTGCGACTACCAATCCAACCTCCACAACCCAGTTACTGGATAATACGATACTCTTGGTAAGACTGGTTGTCAGACTATTGTGCTTCTGACGACCCGTAACGACTGCCAAAGATCCACGAATGACAGCCGGGACCAACGGATTAACGGGCTAACTGACGCCACTATCTTAATTATAATCTACAGCCTTAATTCTACTAGATTCACATGTTATTTCAGCCTAGACGAATTTGTTACTGAGCTGTAAGCAGTTCCAATTTAACTTAAAAACAAAACTAATCTCCCGATCATATTACGAATTAAGGTCTTGAACGTGGGCTTAAGAAAAATTGGATTGGATTTCTTAAGTCAAAAGATTTGAAAAAGCTGTTTTCCCTTGGGTAGTTGATTTGAGTGGCGGCGTGAATGACCTTGAGTCTGGGATTCATGTAATTCATATTCGAGGTAATAACATCAAGTCATGTTGTCATTTGTTTGTTTGAACACTGAACGAGACACAACAGAAATCTTACAGATCTGCGACTCCGTGCTGCGATAGCAGTCGCGAGCGGTCGGCGACGGTCCCCGAAAGTCACGCGGCCGCCTGCGACTGCCCGCGATCGGCACAGATACCAGATGGTTTCCTAGTAGTATGGAATAGCTTCCATACTACTAGGAAACCATCTGGTCTAGGTTTAAGGCTTTTATTCCTTACTTTTGTAAACAAGTAGAGGTATGGGGAACAGGGTGTAAAGTTCACTCATCCTCTATAGAAAGGGGAGGATCCTCCGACCAGACGGGTGTTGTGTCTGGCGGGCAACTGCCCGATGATTCATGTCGGGCCGTTGTATTTATGCTAGTTGCGCGGTAAACTCTGCTTGCGAGATGCAGGATTTTGCGTGACGTCAGAATTACGCATTGTTCGCATGTGGCGTTGTGGATACCGCTACAAACACTCATATTTTTTAATTGAAGCAACCAATAAATCGATGTCCAAGTCGTTCATTTTTGCGAAAAGAAATACGATCTGTCTCTCACTTCATGGGCTGCCGACTGCTGGATAGAGTGCTGTGATCGAGCGTCGGCTACCGTCGCCGACAGTCGGCGACAGCTGTCGCGGCACAGTGCCGCAGACGTTCAATCTCAGAAGATCCATTGGCCAGATCCATGATGGATCTAGTGACGAATGTTTTCTCATTGGATCCTGATTTCAAGATGTGATGTGTAAGAGCTCTTATAGTTATTACGTCAAGGGGCGTTAAGTAACCCGCAAAGTGTTAAGTATTATTGACTGGTTTAGTCTCTATTTTTTACCCAGATCGGCCCCACTTACAAGTTGTAGGTCGTGAGTTCGAACCGAGGTAGGTATTTTACTTTGTGTATTTAATTTCATCACCACTGCCCTCAAAAAGGTGAAAAAAAACATCGTGAGGAAACCGGCATTTCATAGAACCAAAAATTCGGAGACATGTGACATCTACCAACCCGCACTGTGCCCGCGTAGTAGATTACGGCCTACTCCCTCTCACAGAGAGGAGGCTTGAGTCCCAGCAGTGGGAAGGTAATAGACTGATTGTGCCATGTAACACGTTTTACTGTTTCTGTTTATCTTAACCCTCTCCCTAATTTACTATGGACCGCAAACACTTTAGATCTAGCTTCTATATACATATCTACATAATAACTAAGTTAATTAAAACCGTCCACCTATTACAAATTGCACAGCTGTTGCTAACTTGATAAAATAAATCTCATTAGTATCGAGATAATTAAAGTCTAGAAAATTGAACTTGGATCCTGAAGGGACCATGAAACTTTGGGTCTTCGATGAAAAGTAATTAGATGATGCAGCTTATAAAAGAAAACGCAAAAAAAAACAGAATAGAACATAATAACATACATCACGCTTGTTTTTCTCGAAGTGCAAGGCAGAGTTGTAGGTACAGTCAATAGCAAAAGTAGATGATCAAAATCAGAAATTCAATACTAATTATCTCAGAAATTAAATTAACAAGTGATTTCTGTGTGGCGTTGATGTGGCGTTGAGTGGTTTGAATCACTTCGACGGCACACAGTTCTGACGCGAACTCCGTTCATTAGTATTGAATTTCTGATTTTGATCATCTACTTTTGCTGTTGACTGTACCAACAATTCTACATTGTACATACCTACACTCACATATCGCCAGTTATTTATATATATATTTGACGGAAACGGTATGTGTGTCTCGTTAACATCAGCCATATTTTAACTACTGTGGGCGTACTGTGGGCAGTGTTGGGTATTGCGCAATAGAAAAACCGTTTTGCAGTTGAAATCAGATTATAATGTCACAAACAATTTAATCACAGTAGCAAATTACACACTGAAGGTACACGACACAACCAGATACGGAACGCGGGACAGTTTTTTTTTTTACGCTCGTTCCATCATAGACCTCATCTATCGCTCACCATCAGGCGTGATTGGGGTCAAGAGCGGGCCCATTTAATAATAATAATAGTTTCTGAGCACATGTTGTCTGTACGATGTCCAATGTCCAAGAGCTCCACATCGTTCTGTCGCGCTGTTGTCGACCCACCACGAACTTAGGCTAGACTCTGTCAAGCGCCACCAGATGGCGCTAGCGTTCCGAATAGTCAGAGGAATGACCGGATGCGACATATTTATTTATTAAGACAACAACAGCTTCTATGTATAATATATCTTATGTTCTATAGAGCATGCGGTTCGATTCTCAGGTGGGGCAAAGTGTTATTGGGTTTTTTTTAAGTTGGCGGTGTGATACCCCCTTGCCTCGGAAAGCGGCAACGTATTTAAAACATAATTCTGTCTCTATCATCTTCAAACGATTGTCAGAAATAGGACGATGTTTTAAGTGTTTAATGATTTGTGGTGCCAGCCTTATTGAATAAATAAACCATACATTTGAACAATTTAATGATTTTTAAGCTATGTTCGAACTCATATTTCATTATCATTTATTTCATTATCATTCATATTCGAATATTTTTTACTCACAAAGCGACACGAGCTTTACTTGTGGTTACCAAGTAAACACGCTGTGAATGTATGTTAAAAGCTCTCGGTACCATACGGAACAATGAACTTACGGAACAATGGTGAAGTCGCGAGTGTGTGTGCGTGTGTGTGTTATCTGCTGATGCTATCCGTCTTCACGCACACATTCACTGCGTGTTTTTACACTTGGTTACCAGAAGTAAAGCGCGTGTCGTTTCTTGAGATAAAAATACTAAACATGCAAACGTTACCGATTAAATCGGCCTACGCAGAAAAGTCAGCCCTATAGCTCCTCTAACCGAGTAGCTACTTACTTAAAACAAGAAGAAAAATAACTCAAAAACTCCACGACCACTTGGCAGAGATTCTTTAAAAGCATCAGCATAAAATCTCAAAGAAACTTCAGACAGTTATGGCCAAGTAAAACTAACACAGAACGACGTAATAAAATTCAATACATGCTAAAGGTGCGAAGAAAAAAAATGGCGGCAGAAATACTGGTAAATCATGGAGGATATTAGCCATAAATCAGCGATTATCCTTAGCTTGCCTGGGGCAAGGTGAGCTGAACGTCGGGCCACGAAAGATTACGGGAGTAGGGAAGGGTGATTTCGAATTCGATTGACGAATTCTGCCGATGGTTCCGTTGAATATTATCTTTTTACGCGACTGCCCTATGAAAGGAGTGTTACGTTTTCAGAGTTCGTGTATGTAGGTATGTGTTTTAGTATCTTTAACGCGTGGATGTCGGAAAACAATAATGTGTCTCTTTCCATTTTTTTTTCTAACGTAAAAGTACCTAAGTTACTCCTTATAACATCAGCTATCTGCTAGTTCAGACCCGTCAAAATCGGTCTCGACGCGACGTTTCGGAGATAAGCGGGAAGTTCAGACAAAAAAAAAATTAATTATTTTTTCATATAAGAAGTAATACTTTCACAATGCATCATCTGTCTAACCTTTTCCAAACTATGTTGGGGTCGGCTCCCAGTCTAACCGGATGCAGCTGAATACCAGTATTTTACATGGAGCGACTGTCTATCTGACCTCCACAACCCCAAAATACTGGTACCTATTCTGCATCTGGTTAGACCGGATGTGGACCCCAGAAGAAGCTAGGTAGATGATGATGATGTGAGGATATTATCATAATAATACTAGGTTTTTCCCGCGGCTTTTCCCGGTTAGACGTCGGAAATTAACCACGAACGCTCACCACGACCACCACTGGACCACGTTCGTTTTTTTTGGATTCCACGGGAATGTACTACCAATATTAAATAATACGTTTATTAATGAGGGGGTTAGTGTGGATATTAGGTAGATACTATCAGTACATATTAAAATACCCGCCCGCCACCTACCCTCACACAAACATTAACGTTCTGTATGTCGGACGCATACGAATCACACAGAACAACAGTTAAGCCTTATAAATATACGTGTTGACTAGCTCCGTACCTATATAAATGTATATAATAGTCGGAGAGCTGTAAAAACTTTCCTAACGGCCCGCTAACGTCTTTATGGTGATAGCCCTTTCTTTTGTGTTTCTTTTCATGGAGATTATGTACATCTATGACTGTTGTTTCCTTGTGTGTCAAAGTTAATGTGTGGTAGAACTTTGTTGGTTTAGGTGTAAAATCCTGTTGTGTAGGTATTTGTCAGAAAGAAAGCCTTTTCGGGTTATAAAGATATAAAAAAGGTTGGATACTAAAATAGAACTGCAAGTCCGCAGTAATCAAAATCCCTTGCTCTTTTCGTCGTTTCAGCCGATAGACGTCCACTGCTGGACACAGGCCTCCCCCAATTTCGGGAGGGTTTGCCATAATCGCCACGCTTGGCAGGCGGGTTGGCGATCGCAGTATGGTATGGTGGTGGAATACATAAAGAACGCTGCTGCCCATTCTCCGGTACGATCCTTAGTCGCCTTTTACGACACCCACGGTAAGTAAGGGGTGGTGGTATTCTTTAAGTCTGGCACCACACAGACTTGCTCTTTTGCTGGGCTTTTAATCGATTCCTCCGACATTAAGGGGCTTATATGACCTAAAGCGCGGTCACTGTCGGACTGCATAGAAAAGAAAGATAAGCACGATGACACAACCCTGGTAATTTATTGCAAAATATGAAGCAATTATTTAATTACAAAAAATCTATTGTTTGGACTAAAAAAATAAAACACTAGTATTTAAGATGTTGCTTGCAGAATAATCTGACAAAAAATCAGAATAGTTGTATGTATATTAGTATGGTTTTTATTGCAAAAATAAAGTTTTTAGAGGTATCTTTATGTTTTTTTTCTATCGTACAAATTAGTTGTATTATGTTTTCAGTACACTATCCACCTAGCATATATCCTGAAGAATATCATATATTTTTCTGATTTTGTTTACTGTAGTCGATCATTATACTTTTATTGTTTCTACAACTTGCGTTTTTTTGTGTTTAGGTCCTGTAAGCTCCATAATTAGAAATAAAAATATCTACTTATCATATTTTTTGCAAGATTAACAAAAATACAGATAGGGACATCGACGCCCAACCTTTTGTAATATGGATTCAATACATGATTCTGAACCCCTGCATTAAAAATGTTGTGGTTATTTTAAAAAAAAATCGCTGTTCTATACATTTTAGCCGCGTAGGTTTTGCACTTCTCTATGGAACAGCTAATTTTTTTTTTGATATAAATCAAAACCAAAATCTTTTATTTCACATAAGCCTACATGGGCACTTATGAAACGTCAGAAGCAGGTGCACGGTTAAAATTGGTCGTTTCCTATGGAGAAGAGCCGGCAAGAAACTCCACGGTTACTCTTTTTCAAAATAATTGGCTTTTGCAATGTTTTCAAATTACAGTAGGTATAGGAGGACAGCCTAGGCCTGTCAACAAGTACCTGGTACTTGATAAAATAAAAAAATATCTACAGGTCTAAAGTCTACAAGGCCTACAAAGTCCTCACAGTTACAAAATAAGAATCTGTCAGAAGAAGAGAGGATAACCGAAGAAAAGTTTCCACGCTAGAGTTATATATCTGGAAGCATGTGCTATGGTTACATTTTGCCACCCTGTGTGTGTGTTTGGCCCCTGGCAAAACAATAACAGCCGCGCGGCTCGATCGAGCAGGTTAAGCTACGCGTGCGGTTGGTCTGTGGATGGGTGACCATCTTTACATACCGAGAACCCTCCGTGCCTCGGAAAGCACGTTAAGCCGTTGATCCCAGCTGTCATTTGTGGATCTTTGACAGTCGTTACGGGTAGTCAGAAGCCCGAAAGTCTGACAACCAGACTTACCAAGGGGTATCATATTACCCAGTACTTGGGTTGTGGAGGTCAGATAGTCAATCACTCCATGTAAATACTGGTATTCAGCTGCATCCGGTTAGACTGGAAGCCGACCCCAACAAAGTTGGGAAAAGGCTAGGCAGATGATGAGTTTGCCACGGTTGTATGTATTTTAATTTTTACAACACAAGCAAAGTATGTACATCATATTTTGCTCGCATAAGCTATATTATTTATCTATGCTTGTGTTAGATGTATATTACCTTACATTAGAAAAAAAGTTATCTCTGTGAGAACATTTCTTGTTCAAATCATATTAATTTAATTTACTTATAAGATAAATTCAATATTTCCATGAGCAGTACCTACCTAAATCTACTTATAAAGTTGTCACAAAATTGACAGACCTTTTCAACCTCTCTTCTACAGCATCCCATTATTTAGATATTTCTAAGAAGTAAATCTATACTAATAATATAGCTGCAGAGTTAGTTTGTTTGTTTCGCTCGATGTAAAATACTGGTATTCAACTGCATCAGGTTAGACTGGAAGCTGACCCCAACATAGTTGGGAAAAGGCTGGGCAGATGATGATGGTGAGTTAGTTCGTTTGTTTGTTTGAATACTAGAATATGTCAGTGTCAGGTTGAGTGTTGATCGGCGGCGATCTCTCGCGTCCGGCCCTGGTCCAGGTCATGGTATGGAGTGAGAGTGCATGTGAAGCCTCCACCTCCTTCTGCGAAGCGGTAATTCGTGCGAAGGAGGGGGTCGAACGCGTGAGGTAGAGGCAATCTTTGCGTCTTCACGCCTCTCGCCGCAGGAGACTCCCTGGGCGTCGGGAGTCGACAACCGATTCCCGGCCATCGTAGGCGCGGGCTTCCGGACGGCTAGCAATAAGTCCGGTAGCCCAGGCCCGGGTCGACGGGGCGTTGTGTTCCACGCGCGCCTCAAAGAGAAGTCAACAGTAACCAACGGGCCGATACCTGCATAGGGTCGCGGGTTTTTCGAAAGAGATTCCGTGGCCCCTGGCACAAGCAATTAAAGGAACACGGGTGAGTATTAGGCAGCAAAAGTCTGACATTATGCGTCATGTTTGCGAACGTGTGCCGTCAGTAGCGACTGGTCATCTCTTTGCTGCCTTTACGGCTTCTTATAATTCTATATTTGAATTGTTTTTTTTTTCATCTTTTCATTACGGACGCTTTGAACGTTCTGCATCGTTCTCACATGCATAATTTTTAATATGATGTAACGAAGTCTGAAGAAGTTATTTGATAATTTCCCATCCAAAAAAAAAAATGCTTTTGCCTCGCAGTGAGACAACACAGGCTAAAAATAAATAAATAATAGAACCCTTAGGAGCCGACCAAAAGTGAAGAAGTCAGAAAGAACGTTAAGCAAAAGCGCGGGTGGGCGATGCAATGCGACGTGGGTCAGGAGAACAAGAAATCTCACGCGGATGAAGTCACGGGCAAACGCTAGTACTAAATAAAATATCTAGATAAACAATCTTTTAGTATACAATAAATAACCAATCTAATCCTGACTTTGACACATATCATCAAAGTTGTAGTTCAGTTTTATAAATAGGAGTTTCTGTAAAAGGTCTAGATTTTTTATTGATAAAAAAATACGTAGACAAATAATTGTGCGAAGCAAATAAGACGTCATTCCCCGTCATTTGTAGGTATGTAAATAGTTTATCACGGGATTATATTATTTTTTTATGTAACTATAAATTTAGGGTTTTCGAATTTTTCCTTTTACAGCTGCATCCGGTTAGACTGGAAGCCGACCCCAACATAGTTGGGGAAAGGCTAGGCAGATGATGACTTGTGCTACATGACTTCGCTCCTTGCCAAATTTCATGATTCTAGGTCAACGGGCCCTATAAATTTTGATTCCCTTGAGAGAGTCGATATATACGTTTTTAACGCCATAAACACAACATTACGTTTTTACAGCTTCAAGGGACTGTAGGCCCGACTAGTTATATGGTTTTGATTTCATTTCGATACCTTTACGCGTTCCCCAGATTAAAAGGTCTTGACAGACAGACAAACAGACGGACAAAAAAGTGATCCTATATGGGTTCCGTTTTTCTTTTGAGGTACGGAATCCTAAAAATGGGCGGTTTCGTGTAATTCTAGTGTTACAGCTGACTTGTAGTTGTAGTTGATGTAAGCCTGCAGCAGCAAATCACTTTAAAAGTAATCCACACCTCTTAAGTACCGAATATTAACCACACGCAACTTTACCTACACCAATTTGAATGCGTTAATTAGCCGACTTTGATTATGTCGACTGCAAGTTCGTTTGACTTCTCGGTCCGTTTGCAACTGGCTAAATTCAACTGTAGGTAATTATATTTTGAACTGGTGAACTAGGAGTTTGTTGTGGAACCCGGAATCAGATTTTCAATGCGACATGTTGTGATGTTAATTTGGAAGTTTAAATTACTTGTGTTATTGAGTAAATTTTAGTGACTATGTTGCGGCTAAGCTGAAGTTACATACGGGTTGAAGAAGGAGATGTTTGATTTTGAAAACTTAATTGCACGATTTTTATAAAAGCACTTTTAGCAAAAAAGCATTTTACATTATTAGGGGGTTAACAGGCATAACTGATTGTAATTTGGAACCTAAATCTATGTATTAAAGTTGCTTTTAGTGTGACCGCGTTGTGCTTCTAAACTACGCAACGGATTTTAATAGGGTTGTCACCATCATTTAGAGAATTAATTCCGGAATAATAATGAAAAGTTGTTGTTTTATTAAGCTGTATAACCCGTGGAAAGCAGAGGTAGGTCATTAATATCTAAATTAAAAGACCTATCCCACCAGCATATTTTTATTTCCATAGTTTCATCATTTTTTCACATGGCTTCTGATAAAAGAAAGAAAGTAAATACGTTTATTTGCGGCAAACCTGACGCATGAAAATAAAAACACAAACAAAAAAATAAAACATAAATTAAAAATTTAAAAAACCCCCGACACAAAAAATAATAAAATTAAATGTAAATAATTGAAAAAGGATCAAATAATTAAAAAACCCCCAACTTAAAGAATCGAGGTAACGAGACTAAAACAGATAAATTCATATGGCAGTCGGGGGGACCTCTTAGAATAGAAGGTGTTCCACAGAACGGTCCCCCGACTTCCATATGAATTTATCTATTTTAGTCTCGTTACCTCGATTCTTTAAGTTGGGGGTTTTTTAATTATTTGATCCTTTTTCAATTATTTACATTTAATTTTATTATTTTTTGTGTCGGGGGTTTTTTAAATTTTTAATTTAATTTTTTATTTCATGCTTTTTGTAAGGACTCCTTAATTTTTGTATTTCATTTCTTTTATTTTCTTGCGTTTTAAGATTCAGGTAATTTAGTGTTTAATCAGGTTTTTTATCCGTCAAAAAATAATTATTAATTTTTATTTGAAGAATAATTTTTAAGACTAGGGGCTGATTTTTCAATCATGTGATAACTTTGTTCGAGGAATAATTTTGAAATTTTGACAGATATTTCATACAAAAACTGTCAAACGTCAATTTTATTCCTCGAATAAAAAATATCTGGAGATGGAAAAATCAGCCCTAAACAGATTTTTTTGTTTTATTATATCCTTTTTCTAGTTCTTCCCTTAGTTATTCAACTTTCGTACAAGTATTTCATAGCTATTAGATATCTTAGGTATTTCAGATCTAGTTTTTAAAATGGGACTGCGACACTATCTGATGTAGAAATACCTACGCTTTTTAAGTGGGATAATTCCATTCGTAATAAAATTAGTCAAACTTAGTGGTCGTAGGTACCAGTCATCACTCCACTTTCCTCATCATTCTAGAGCATAGTTCAGACAAAAAAATATTTTCAAGTTTTTAGTTTTCATTTCGTTAGTTAATATTCCTCATTCCCTTTCAATATAGTGTACATTATTCTACTTGTCAAGCCCTTGCATTTGATACCTATATTGAAGGAGTTGTGAAAAAAAAATATCATTCGCCATTTTGTTGTAGCGACCATCTTGGATTTGAAATTTGTAATAGCGTATAGTATTCTATTAGTCAAGCTCTTTAATTTGATACCCATATTGAGGGAGTTGTGAAAAATAATGTAATTCGCCACTTTGTGGTGGCGGCCATCTTGGATTTGAAATTTATCATAGTATATAGTATTCTACTATTCAAGCCCTTTCATTTGATACCCATATTAAGGGAGTTGTGAAAAAATATGTAGTCCGCCATTTTGTGGCGGCCATCTTAGACCGATTTTCATCAAACATAGCTAAGAACACTCCCGACTAATTTACCTTTCAAACAAAAAAAACAAAATCAAAATCGGTTTATCCGTTCGGGAGCTACGATGACACAGACAGACACACACACACACACACACACACACACAGACACGTCAAACTTATAACACCCCGTCGTTTTTGCGTTGGGGGTTAAAAATAACAATTTGGGAGAAAGTATGCGTCACATCTACGCAAAACGGCCATCACTCAGCATAATGCTAAGACCCTATACAAGACAGAGCCCCAGCGCTGGTTTTCAGTGACAGCCGGCGTTGACGTGATGACGTCAGCCAGCCTAAAAGTTAGCCTGCAACCTAAGTTGTATTAACTAAATAAATATAGGTAGCAGCATTGCATTGCCAAAAAACAATGGCACTCCGGGAGTGCTGACAGAAGTGGAAACAAAGCACAAACAGAATACTTTGCCATCACTCACTGACATATCGGATATAAATTAAAACCGAGTATATCCCGAGGACAGCCGAACACATCCGAAGCGGGTATTTTTTTAATCGTCTTAAACAAAACACGCGTGGTGTCGCTTACAGCGACAGTGGCGCGAGTTCAATGGTTTTTACCCATCTCAAAAAATGTCCAACGCGCCTAAACAAGTTTTCACTTCAAAAGGGGGTGATAAAATTCGTTACAAATAACCAAAACTTTTATATTTAGTTATGACTACAAACACGATCAGGCCGATACATTGGAACATTTGTACACAAACAGAGCAAGATCAAATACTCCGTCACAGCCCTAAGCAAACACTAGATGTAGTTAACACTAGATGTGTTCAGAAATCAACAGCCCTAATCCGGAATTAATTAAATGTTAATTGATGTACTCAAACCATCAGTAGGTATTGTAATCTCCTGGGAAGTGTTCCGAGCAAGTAAAGACATAGAATAAGAACGAAGTAGATGCGAAACTTATACAGGATGAAATTGAAAACATGCGACAAATTGAAACTGGAGATTGTACTCATCATTATAAACTACTTTTACTTAAAACAAAATCAGCTGTTCCCTAAATTTATGTTCGCATAACTCGTCAAAATGTAGGGAACAGCTGATTTTTTTTCGCGATTGCAGCTTTGGTCCCTTAGTAAAAGTTTCATAATGATGAGTACAATCTCCCATTTTGGTTTGTCGCATGTTTTCAATTTCAACCTGTTTAAGTATAGTTTTTTTATCTCTCGAAGCGACCCGCGTATTACTTGTGGTTGTACAAGCACGCCGTGAATGTGTGTGTAAGTGCAGGAGCTCTCGGTACCGGCCAAGACAATGGTGAACTTGGAAGTGTGTGTGTATCCGTGTGTGTGTTATGTGTTGACGCTACTCGTCTTCACGAACACATTCACAGCGTTTTTGTGTCCTTGGTTACCTCACGAAGCCCGGATCGCTCGTGAGATAAAAATACTGAACCTACTTTTCCGTAGGCATGTGCCGATGCCGCTGAAATGATTTGCGCTGTGCCTAACCAAACTAAAATCGAGCGCGGAGCACGTAGGATTAACCGCACATACGAACGTAGGGTTTAGTGCAACGAAATAAATGCATTGTCAAAGTCAATTTATCACTATGCACGTGTGGCAATAGTGCCACACGTAGTAATTATCACAATAGTGATAATTTGAAGAGTATTACATTCCCGCTTGTGACGCTCCTCTATACGAGCGTCTATATAATACTCTTACAACAAGTCTATTTGTGTAAAAAATTACCGTGAAAACTTAGGTGAGCTTGAGGAGCTTGATGCTAGTGATTGACTTACTTCACATAAGTTTTCACGGATTTTTACAGAATAGATTGGAGTTTAGCACCCTAATTGCTTATCACACTATCAATCACAATCTAAATAATTTTTGAGTAAATACATTGCTGCATTAGTTTGAAAAATTTGTCTGTTCAACAAAGTAAATAACGCAATGAATGATATTGAACTATCAAAATGAAAGCCTATCCTACTATTAGTGTGTTACGCAGTTGCCTCGCTGACTGCGTTCGACGTTTATAAAGCCACAAAATAGCCGCTATTTTGAATGAACCGGATATCTACTTCTGTATTTTCTTACTCTATGGTAACCCTAAACGGCAACCTATTGTCTCCTGTTTAGTTTATGTTTTACTATTGTTACTGACGTCAACAAATGTAAAGGTAGCTTATAACGTCGTGTACCCGTTTCCTTAGTAATTTGGAAGGTGTACAAACAGTGGATTAGGCTGTCATCTGTAAGATCCGACGTTTAAGGAATCGTTCTCGTCGTGTCGTGTTGTGACAGGCTGTAATATATCAAGTGTCGGAACTGCTTTATGTGGTGGCAGTTTAGAACGTCCTTGACGACGTCTAGGGTTAAACAGGGTGGCAAAACATGCATGTGCAACCTGCATTCAGTATATCATTCTGAAACCCCTTGCGATGCAATATTTCGTCGGTTATTAAAAAAAAAAAATTCTGTTCCATACATACTGCGTAGTTAATGCTTTTTTCTATGAAACATAAACTTATGACAATTTTTTTTTACTGTCTATTTGTTCCAGCTAATCTTCGAAACACCTGCACCAATTTTTGATGAAATTCGTATACATTTTGACCGCGTAGGTATTTTCTATGAAACTTATAACAAAAAAAAAAACTGTCTATTTGTTCCGGCTAATCTCCGAAACGGCTGAACCGATTTTCTATAATTAAGATAAGATAGTAATTTCAAGTCAAACTTAAACCTCGAAAAATATAAAATAAAATTTCGGACATTACTACCATTCATTCTTTTAAAAGAAAGTCCTAACATCTTAATAACAACAGCTATCTTTTAACAGATATTCATTTAACCCGTAACAGTCGAGAACATCCCAGTAACTTGCTCGCATGCACCCCGGCTATTAGGTAAGTGTAGCTGCTGCAGCAACACCATCCCCAAGGGAGCGTGCCGTCTTGTTGCGCCAGTGCTAGTAACAGAACTAACTCGACGACTTGATCTGTCAGTACCTTGTTACTGCATCAGTGGCGAGGGAAAAAGACCGAGTACTGATCAGGCATTGGTGTTTATTCTTGAAAGTTTTCTTTGTCTTTTATTTCTTGGCTGTTTCAGACTTATATTATATACTAGGTGCGCGCTGTAAATTTCGATCCCGTGGGAATATCGGGATAAAAGTAACCTATGTGTCCATCCAGGGTGTCGGCTACCTCCATACAAAATTTTATCAAAATTGGTCCAACTGTTTGAGTGTGAAGAAGAACACACACGCTCACAAACTTTCGCCTTTATAATATTAGTGTGATAAGGTCCAGGTTTCTTTCACCGAGGGTAATAATGTCCAAAATAAACTCAGAAAGTAGGTACATAATTAAACGTTGCTATTGACTCTTCAAAATGATTATCCACCGGGATTGACAGCACGTAATTACCTGCTGGCGAAACAAGGAAATGTGTCTCTCATCTAGAACTGAACTCGTTAAGGGATTAACTACCTACATAGATTGGTTGGTGGAACAGAAACACACGCGCCCGTAAAAAAAAATTCCACTACAATTTCCACAAAATTAAACAGAAATTTTTCCAAAAGTCCTATTTCACTACACACTGCGACATTGCCAACTTTTTGAACAGAAAATTGTTTTGACAGATTCATAAGTATAACAATATGGCCGAAACTAGATTGACGAATTACTAACGAGATAACGACGAAAAAAGAAAATTTTCTCCTATTTTTTGGGTGCTTGCTGAAAATATTATTAGGTAGGTACTTACAAAATACGAGATTTTTTATTTTTTTAGTGACTGTATAGTTTTAATTTAGTTCCGTACCCAAAGGGTAAAAACGGGACCCTATTACTAAGACTCCACTGTCCGTCTGTCACCAGGTTGTATCCCATGAACCGTGATAGCTAGACAGTTGAAATTTTCACAGATGATGTATTTCTGTTGCCGCTATAATAACAAACAATAAAAATAACATAAAGTTAAAATTTAAAGGGTATAAAAGAAACGTTTTTTTCGGCGTTCTATGCCTTGAGGTACGAAACCCTTCGTGTGCGAGTCTGACTCGCACTTGGCCGGTTTTTTATCTACTCTCCTATCGCAGGTATGATGGAAGAGATTTCTTTACAAATAAGCATCACCTTTGTATGTATTTTTCTGTTCCTTTCTTCTTGCGTGTTTTTATGTGTACATCCATACTAATATTATAAATGCGAAAGTGTGTCTGTCTGTCTGTTACCTCTTCGCGCTTAAACCGATGCACCAATGTAAATGAAATTTGCTACAGAGATAGTTTGAGTCCCGGAAAAGGACATAGAATATCCCAATCATCATTTCAGCCGAAAGACGTCCACTGCTGGACATTGGCCTGCCCCAAAAGGGGGGGTTTGCCATAATCGCCACGCTTGGCAGGCGGGTTGGCGATCGCAGTATGGTATGGTGGTGGAATGTATAGAGAACGCTGCTGCCCATTCTCCGGTACGCTCCTTAGTCGCCCTTTACGACACCCACGGGAAGTATGGGGAATATCCCAATATCTCTATAGTTCCTACAGAGGGTAAAACTGGAGTGAGATCGAAGTGATGTGAGTACAACTAGTGCTAAAGTCAAAGTCAAAGTCAAAGCACATAAAAGGCACTTTGAACGTCAAAAATTACAATAAAATAGAATTGATTCTAGTCTATAGGGTGCTAGATGTAGTCACAAAATACTACATACATATTTACATAAGTCTCAAAGCACACTTACCGCGACTTACTGGTAACTTGAATAATTTCCTAACGTCGCTTATTTGTGCCCCTAATGATTAACACAAACAAAGCAGGCTGTAAGCAAAAAGTGCGAGTGCCAAAATAAACGTTTGTCCCAAGTTAGACACATCTGGTGCTGTTGGCTTTTGGGCTGAATTTCTACCTTCAGGTACTATTGGAATGGATGTGGAAATGATAATGGAGTGAGAAGTGATAACGAAGTGAGTTTCATGTTACTGCCTCGTTGGCTGCCCTAGTGGTCCTGCTATACATGAGGTTCTGGGTTCGAGCCCCAGGTCGTGCAAAGGGTTATTGGGTTTTTCTATCTGGACCTTCTCTAGCAGCCCGGAGTTTGGATTTGTGCCCGGTTGATGGCAATAGGCTCGCACCCTACTGAATTTGAATTTTGAATTTTGAATTTCGAATTTTGAATTTTGAATTTCTAATTTTGAATTTTGAATTTGAATTTTGAATGTTGAATTTGAAATTTGAATTTGAATTTTGAACGGTTAATTTGAATTTTGAATTTAAATAAAAAATATTACATGGTACTTAAACATAACTGGAGAAATTTAGGTGAACACCTCTACCCAACGCTTCGGGCAAACAAGGCGTGTTGTTATGGTATACTAGCAATGCCCTGCGGCTTCACCCGTATAAGTGTCGATCCCGTGGGAATATCTGGATAAAACTATCCTATGTCCTTTCCCGGAATTCAAACTATCTCTATAGCAAATTTCATCTAAATCGGTTCAGCGGTTTAAGCGTAAAGAGGTAACAGACAGACACACTTTCGGATTTATAATATTAGTATGATTTGTGTCGTTTCAGTGAATGGAACATCTTTTATAGATACTTATAGTAGACCGCACGTGTCAGTGGTAACACTTTGACCTTGACCTGGCCTAGTATGGCGTTTCAATAGAATGTGTGGCCAGACTCTACTGGTTTTTAGGGTTCCGTACCTTAAAAAGAAAAACGGAACCCTTTTATGATCACTTCGTTGTCCGTCTGTCTGTCCGTCAGTCAAGACCCTTTTTCTCAGGAACACGTTGAGTTATCAAGTTAAAATTAATATCAAATACTCAAGGCTGCAATGCTTTGAAGCAGTGAAAAAATCAAATTTCCATGTCCACGCAATCAAAAGATACGGGCGTTTTTGTTCCGAAACCAAAACCTATAAGTTGCTTCTCGTTGGCCTAGAATCATGAAATTTGGCAAGAAGTAGTGTCATGTAGCACAAGTAAAGAAAAAAAATCCGAAAACCGTAAATTTGTAGTTAGATTACCTACAAAAAAATAATTTAAAACTATTTACGTACCTACCAGGCTGTATCTCATGAACCGTGATAGCTAGACAGTTGAAATTTTCACAGATTTCTGTTGCCGCTATAACAACAAGTAATAAAAATAAAATAAAGTAAAAATTTAATGGGGTATAAAAGAAACGTTTTTTTCGGCGTTTTATGCCTTGTGGTACGAAACCCTCGGTGCGCGAGTCGGCCAATTGTACTATACCTATACTTGTTGAAATCAACATTTCCGCGAAATGATCCCAAGACCAGCCTGACAGAAATTTAAATGAAAAACGTGATGATTGTTTTGTTCAACAACGAAATTAAAATTGGAGTTGGCTATATTTATGACGAAGAGAACAGGTGATTCAGTTCTTACTTACCTCCGTCTCTTTCCTGCCCTACGTGCGGGAAAAAGAAAGCAATAGGTTTAATGAGTTGTATTTGGCACACAAAAATAAATTACGTCTTTCATGATTTATTAAGAAAAAACTCGAAGTTAATTCGTTTAGAAAGAATTATATTTTATGCCATATTTATACCCTGACAGCCCAAAATATCTCCTTCCTTTCAGTCCTTCCAAAGTTTGTCTGTAAGAGATTGCCTTGAGCGATAAGACCAGAGTTACCGACATGTCTTGCAGAGAGGTCATACCACACGTATCAAATCGGAAAGGGATCGGCACCGTATCGCCTTTGGCCTCGCCATCGTTCAGGCGTCAACCTAACGAAAGCACATAACCAAAGCGGATCAGAAGCTCCGATACGTCGACTCGGCTACAGTTAGGCGACGCCGCGCTTGAGGCTCGCCGACCGCTGATTGATGGTGCAGCAGGCAGGCCGGAGGGGTGAGAGGGGCATGGGTGGACGAAGAGACTTAAGCTCGGGCACGGAGAGACGTAAGCACGGGGACGACGAGTCGTAACGCACTGCGGTTCGTGAGCTTTTCCCGAGGCGAGGCGATAACGTTACGATTCCGATTGGTGTGCGTTGCAGTAGGGAGTTTCATACTTTCCGGTTTAATACGTGTGCCGGTTTAATGTTCGTCGAAGAACCGATGGCTGGTGGAGCAAACGAGTCCTGGAGTGGAGACTGCGTATCAGCTAGATGGACCAACGACCTTAAATAGGGGGCTGGGGAGAGACTGGATGCGGAAGGCTGAGGACAGAGTATTGTGGCGTAGCATGGGAGAGGCCTATATTTATTAGTACCATTGTACAGACGCCAGCACATCAAGCTAGTATAATATGTCAAATTTATTTAATAGATTTTTAACTTTATCGCTAAAGCATAAGCTTCAAAGTGGATTGGGAAATTTTGACAGTTGCTGGTAGCTTGATGTGCTCTGTCTGTACCTACACTAGTTTTAAATATGTTTGTTGTTTTGTTTTATGTGGTGTACAATAAATAATTAAATAATCAAGATGAGAACTCATAGTAATATTTAAAGTGACAATCCGCTAGGTCAACACGAAAGGAGCGTGATCCTACTCGCGTCACAAGCAGGTGTACTGCTAAATACACAACCACGGCATAAGTATGCTAATATGCACCGAGTTTACAATATTTAGACGAAAGTAGACTATATTTTTAGTTGGTTAAATACTGATATAAGGACTAAAAGGAAACAGGTAGCTGATGAATTATGCACTTCACATTTGTATACTTTCATACCGATGCATTTTGAGATCATACTTTTATACAGGATGAAACTGAACTGGATTATATATCTGTAAATACTTAGTACTTAGTACGCTCGCGAATCATATTTTGTTCTACGTACAACCTAACACTCTGATTTTGAGATGTGGTGCTGGAGACGAATACCGTGGACTACCAAACGCACCAATGCATCGATCTTAACCCAGCTTCGAATAAAAACCCGCTTGTCGACCATATGCCAGCAACGCATACTCTCCTATTTCGGCCACATAGTACGCAGAGGCGATGAAAGTTTAAAAAAACTGATTGCGGTTGGGAACACCAAAGGCAAACGGTCGCGCGGTCGTTCACCAACATGAGGGACCGATCAGGTGAAGGAATCATCGTCCTCTAAATTCTACACGATGGTAAGAGATGCGCTGGGCAGAAACCGCGGATGGAGGCGGATCATCCGTTCCAGATGCAACTCCGAAGCAGACCACGATCTTCAGACATGAGGGACCGACTTAAGAGAGAGAGAACTCTCTGAGCTGCAAATGGCAAAACCCGTGATAAAATTTGAATTTCGCGGCCTACCTTGTAACGGCTAGGGCTTCGCAGGTAGGCTGCGGAGGCCGCTAAAAAATAGGGTAGATAAATGAGATGGCAGCCTAGCTGAAGCGCGCCATGAAGGACCTGACGCTGCAGCTGCGTGACAGTCGTTCGCGAAACCGCTCCCACACCCGTGGTCGAGACACACGACGAAACTCACGCAATCGCTCATCAACCCGCTCGGTTTCCAGCTACCGGCAGTATCCTGTGTGCTTGTACCACGCCATGCACGGCGGGAAGGCGAAGCGCTGCAACAACCGCTGCGACTACCGACAGGAAAACTCCGCGGGCAGCCGGTGATGACGACAAACGATTGCCTTCGCTCGACTGGTCGCCTGTTCGTCACGGACCGGAGCACCAAAGCGCAGTTTCTGGTCGACACTGGTAGCGATCTCTGCGTCTACCCCCGTCGTCTGCTAAGTGACCGTCGTGCGTGTACGAATTACTAAGTTGTGGCCGCGAATGAGACGCCCATTAAGACTCTTGGTTTCGTGGAATTAAATTTAAATTTAGGACTCCGTAGAGACTTTAAGTGGCGTTTTGTGGTCGCCGAGGTAACCAAAGCGTTCATCGGTGTGGACTTTTTAAGTTTTTACTTGCTAGTCATTGACTGTCGCAATCAACGACTAGTCGAACGCCGGATACTAAATGTTACAAAGACAAAAAATCAACGGGCAACATAGTCCTGGTGTCAAAATGTACAAAAGTTTTAATGTATATGAATGTGCAAATGACAAACAATAATTGTGATATAATGCGCAAGGGTCTAATTGTTAGATTGTCAAAATGTACAAAAGATAAAACATAATTGTGCCAAAATGCATCGTGGTCCAATTGTCACACAGTCAGGATTCGAACCCGCAACCCTGGGCTTCGAAGGTAGGATAACTAATGATAGAGCCTACATACATCTATCTGCTACTTACTTGATATGAAAATCTCTTCTCTATCTAATCTCTTTGAGTATAAATAATCCTTGAAATCCGATATCCTTGAAAAAGATGATTGAAATGTCACTTCATTTGTTCTGTTCTGTGTTGGTTCTGTGTCAATCATTGTCCTGGTGTCAAAATGTACAAAAGTTTACTCTGTAGCCTCGAATCACCCAGACTCATCTTTATGCTCTGTAAAAATGTTCTACTGGTGATTCCAGGTACCACAAAATTTTAGACGGGTTTCCCGACATCACCCGACCCGCGGCGTACACTACGCCGGTACACACCATCATACACCAAATCCGCACGACCCCAGGCCCACCAGTTTCATCTCCATTTCGGTGACTAGCGCCAGACAAATTGAACATTGCTCAGCAGGAGTGCCAGCAGTTCCAGATCCAGTTCAATGGAACTGCTAGACCGTCGGAGAGTCCATGGGCATAATAACTGCATCGCGCCCCCAAAAAGAATAACGATTGGAGACCCTGTGGTGATTACCGGATGCTCAACGCCCGGACCGTCCAACCGTCTAAACGGATACCTGTCCCTGACAGGTATCCGTTTAGGTACATCCATGACTTCTCACACAGCATCTCTGGTTGCAAAGTTTTCAGCAAAATATACCTAGTGAAAGCCTGTAATCAGATAAAATATACTGCTAGTAACGCCATCACAGAGCAGGTAAGTAATGTATGTACAGACGCCAGCACATCAAGCTACAGACTACAATCAGTTAATTTTTTTTAAATAGATTTTCAAAATTTGACAGTTTCAGGTAGCTTGATCGCGCACATCAAGCTACCCAAAACTGTCAAATTTCTGTACGTTGAAATGTTACAAAATTGACAATGATACCCAAAACATCAAAAGACAAAAACTGGCTGACAAATAGGTACGGCAAATTTTCAATTGCTACCCACAGTTATTCTCAAGGCAACGGCAAAGTAGAATGGGGCACACAGAGGTTTGCCTCGTTATCTGCGTGGTTCATTTGTTTGCAAGCTACGAATCAGTGTGTGGCCTGGCCGTGAGTCACAGTGAACTATCCCGCCAAAATGTTCATACAAAGCCCTGGGGCCTAAAAAGGCCACTTTGGCAGAATCATAAAAGGATAACATAATGGACAGTTAACCGTTAAGTTCATCGTATCAAATCCCATTGGTGAAGAATTTTTCAGTTTTTTTTTTTGTCTGTGCTAAAATACCAACCAATCCGATTCAAATCCAATCCCAAATCTCTTTGATTATACCTAGGTAGTGCAAGAAAAAAAAAACACGGACTGTCTTCGCCATAATTATTACGATTCATAATGTTGTCCTTCCAAAGGTTGTCTTTAAAAGATCGCTTTTAGCGATAAGACCGCCGATTGTGTCACCCTTTGTACAGTTTCTATAATTATGTCTGTAATTAATATGGTGTACATAATAAAGAGTATTCTATTCTATTCTATTCCTTTTATGATTCTCTAAAGTGGCCTTTTTAGGCTCCAAGCTAAGTACGCATGCGTAGCTTAGTATTGGGCTGCTGTCGAGCGGTGCCGCGGCGGTTTCATAATATATAATAAAGAGGTATCTTAAAGACTTAAGAGCGTTTACGCCGTCCGGCATTTCATACAAACTTTCAATCCCTTATTTTTCGAAATGAATGAACCGATTTTAATGAAACTTCATACGCATAAGCAGGATACAAAGGTCTTAAAAGTTAGTAGAGAACATTTTCGAAAAATAGTGTTACAGCCAAATTAGACTGATTTTAAATTTTCCATAGAAACAGAAATTTCCAGTTATCTTTTTTTAAATAAGATATTTCGAAAAAGTTCTCTACTAACTTTTTAGACCTTTGTATCCTGCTTATGCGTATGAAGTTTCATTTAAATCGGTTCATTCATTTCGAAAAATAAGGGCTTGAAAATTTGTATGAAATGCCGTACGGCGTAAACGCTCATAAAGGGTTGTTCCATACAAAAAAAAATCAATTTATTCAAATTATCAGCACTTTTCGAACCTCAAAACTACATATGACAGTCCCCCAAAACGTCCGCCCTTTACCATTTCCTAGTACTTTCGCTGAAAAGAAAAAGTGCGAGCAACAAACTCCTTAGCAGCTAATTATATCGGCGCGTCATCGTATAACGGGGCTCATAAATCTAGCACAGCTTCCTTGGTCATAATAAAATGGAGCCGATGTTCTCTGCATATTGGCGATAGGTGAAGTTGTTATCATTTGGACATCGGCCCAACATGGCGGGCGACACAATGTAACATCGAGTGCCAAACACGACACTAAAGTCTTTGCTTCTTACTTAGTAGAGGTTCATACTCACTTTATGTTAGTTTATAACGGGTCTACTGCAAACATATTTGTAGTTTGCTAGAACAAATAAAAAATTTAGGAATTTTCAAATAATCTGTAGTAGCTATCAAAAATTTCAGAATTTGTAAATGAATTAAAATATAAAATGCATGCAGTCGTTACGGGTCGTCAGGATCCTGAAAGTTTGACAACCAGTCTTACCAAGGGGTATCGTATTACCCATTAACTGGGTTGTGGAGGTCAGATAGGCAGTAATACAAAGTAAAGTGCCTGTCTGTGTTCAAACCTACGACCTTCACCTCGTAAATCGCGGCAACCTCTGCTCATTTGCACAAAATGTGGTAAATCTAAAGGATATTTTTTGGGGCAAGACAAAAATCAGGTATATACCTAATACCTAATAGAAAAACTGAATATTCTCAGACCCGCATGCTAAACAGTTGATCTTGCATCTACTATGTAACGTTGTATCGTTACTTTAAATAAAATAACAAATTGCATATGTTTTTATTCAACGCAATGCGCGTGACCTTGGGTCGCCATAGATAGGAGTACCTACTCGTTAGCGTCCCCTCTCCTATGTCATCGCCTGGGCAAGCCCGGCGGCCAGTCTGTGCGCGCCGGCTTGCCACACCGTCACATGCTGGCTACGGAGGCTCACGCTCGCGTCGCTCATTCTCAGCAGCGCGACTTGTCCGTGAGACCTCCACGACAGCCAGCCACGGTGATCTCCGATGGCAACGGTTAATCTTATTTTCTAATCGACTAAGTATAATAATGAGTCTAATATTATGATCAGTGTAACCCCATATTGGGTAAGTGTTGAACAGCTAATTAACTGTATAATTTGTGTACCTACATTTATCTAGGTTAATCTAGGTGTGTGCCTATTTGCTCATAACCTCTTTCTTATTGTTTAGCTTACTTAACCTTTCGCATATAATTCTCATGCAACCCATTTGCCTTCAGCTCTGAGCATTTTTAATATTATGTATTTCCATACTTTGAGAATGCGCAAGTCATGCCGTGCTTCTCACCTCCATTTTGTAAACTCAGTACTGATTGTGACAACCACACACCACCTTCATTAGCGCACCAGTACACCTCGCTTTGCTCATGCTTTGGTGTCACAATCAGCGGAGATGACTACCAGCCATCTTATGACGCTGGACATTATTCCAGGGTCCGAAGTTCCGGCTGAACATGTTGTCCAAAGTTTCGGCTTATCACCATCATAGGGTTCCATCTGGAGCTATCAGTGGCATCCGGACGCGGAGCCAGGAGGCCCACCTTCCGGCAACCCTCCTTACCATCGAGCTCCTCGCCGGGTGCATATTTTACCTGCGTGGCTGCGTCGAGCTCAACGGGTCTGGCAAGTCCATCCACCGACCGGCACCTTACCTGCCGTCTGCAGCGTGGCACACCGCTTCGGTCTTCGCCTCACCAAGCTGAGCCAGGAGAGTACTGTGCTTCCTCCCAAGGAAAACTACGGGAAACTTGTAAAAACCTACCCACACCTTACTCTTGATTTTTTACCTTGGTTAAATATATTTTTATGTTGACACTTTACGTTGGTCTTATTTATCTCCCCACGTAAATCCCACGTCACAACTAGACCACATAAACAAGGTAAATAATTGATATTTTGCCACAAACTAACTTCACTAGAGTGAATGTTCTCTGTGTTCCTGTTAAGAACCGACGTTACTTTCATTTCCCTATACCTACCTTTCACATGATGTATTGCCAAAGTTTCTAATCTACAACTCTGTATGGTAATATTTTGTTGTGTATTATTCTTAACTTTTTTATTAAGTTTGGGAAGCGATGACATGTTGAGGCAAGTTCATTTTTTGTGTTAGAAGTTATATTAAAACTGTTTTATTATTGTATTTGTTTGGTTTTTTCTACTAAAAAATGCGTAGCTATTTACTTAGTTATGAAAAAGAAAAGTCGAGAGGTATCGTGGGACCCGGTCGGAACGAAGTTCTTTTCGCTTTAGCACACTTGGCGAATGAGAACTAGACCCAGACTTAGATAACGCAAGTATCGACAGGAAAGAAAGAAAACCAAGCGTGCCATATTTTGGCTACCTACTATGACGTCACAAGCACTATTTAGTGATGGGAAAATCGATTCAAAGACGCCCGACTTGCAGCACCCGTCTCGGCCCACCCCCAGGGCACACAGCTACAGGACTGAGCGCGAAAGTGGCAGCTTACGATTTTTGTACGTAAGCTGGGCACGCGAAGTAGTTGCTCTTGCGTTATCTAAGTGTATATATATCTATTCTGTGTTCGCGACCGTAACAAGTAGGAAACGCCCGGGTGTCACCATTGCCATGATCGCCCAGAGGGCACGGTGGAGGTCTGCCCCGCTTGGGCGGAGCACCACCGTGTCCTCGTAGAGGCGATCGGCAGCGGCGGCGACCTCTCGCGTTCGGCCCTGGTGCAAGCCATGGTCCGGAGCGAGAGGGAGTGGGAGGCAGTCACCTCCTTCTGGAAAGCAGTCATGCTAGCGAAGGAGGTGGCGGGACTGCTCAGGGAGAGAGCCTCCCGTCTCAGCCGCCGCGGGAGACGCTCCAGGCGTCCTCCCGACGCCCGGAGCGTCTCCCGCGGCGGCCGCGTGACGGCTCCCGGCCACCGTAGGCGCGGGCTGCGGGCGGAGAGTAATACATATTGCCTATAAATTTCCAATTCCAGGTTGAAGGATAAACTTTAGTATGCAGAAAGAAAATATTTAGTTAGATTGGAGAGTAATCTGAGTTGAATGAACTAAATTAAGATACGGCCTATAAATTTGTGATTCCGAATAAAATTACAAATGAACGAGTTTCGGATAATTTACTGTATCTATTTGTGCTGTGAGACCTTGCTTCTTGCCAAATTTCTTGATTCTAGGTCAACGGAAATAATTAAAACCCATAAGGTACATTCATAGGCCGGGTTTTATTTATTTGCGAGTGTCAAAATATGCGACATGAATGGCAATTTATGCCAGCTTCTAAGTCAAATTCTTAGATGCTTGGATATTTCTTCAGCTCCAAGGAACCGTAGATCTAAGTATTTGATATAATTTTCAAATTGGTATCCCCACGCATTCCGGAGAAAAAGGATCAGACAGACAAACAACAACGAAGTGATCCTTTATGGGTTTCGATTTCTCCTTTTGAAAAAGAAAAAGCACTTCCATCAAAGTATTATACTACATACTCCTGATTATGAATCATGATGAAAACAAACTCAACAAATTTGTTTTTTAAAGATATATATGTCAATATAATCGCATCACTTACCTTACCGGTTTTACTTTAAGCTAATGAAATTAAGCATTTTAAAATGGTCATATGGTCATATTAAGGAAGAACATGATTCCAAATTTTGTTGTACTGCAGAGTGATCAGCAACCCTATGTATCGTAATGGTTTCTCATATAATATTTACACGGAATGATCTTTGGCATTCTCTTCAAAGATGATATTCTTCAGTACGTAAAAACATCATTTTGCATATATTTACTATACGCTAAGTTTGAATTCATAATCTAAGAATCATATCTTAGTTATGTTTTGGAACTAGAAACTCAATTTTGGCGTAACAAAGTTCAAATACCAATGTAACCAAATTTTATTTAGAACCTTGTACAAGGTTCTAAATAAAACATCTTGGTGGAAAATAGTGTTATCAGTAAAACAATATAAATATCAGTAAAACAGTATAACAATAAAACAATATCGTGGATTTTGCTTTGCAGGATCGTGAAAACTCAATAACATAGCAACAGTGATACCCAAGTAAAAAATAATATTGGTATGGTGGTTTTTGCACTGTATTATGCAAAGTCATGAAAACCTTTCCAGCGCGAAGTGCGAGTAGGAAAAAATCCTTACTGAAAACATTTGTAGAAAAAGAGGCCAAGTTCCAAGTTACATTATGAACTTTAGACTTTCTTTCAACTCTATAGAACTTAGCACCCATTTAGATCTCAACTCTTTTATCGGCGAAGTCGACAATCCCAAACATTGTGATCCTTTACAACCTGTCCCCACCATAAAAAGAAGGCTAGTCATGAGAAAACTATCCGTATGAAATAATTCATGTGCACACCGTTTCGTACTTTTGTCCACAATAAACCCATTACCTGTTTAATTTCCGATTTATTTCTTTTGTAAACACCAATAATAAAACACCCATAACATACCTTTATGTTTCAACTTGATTTAGGGAATGGTCAAAAGTCGCTCGAAATGGATCGTCACAATATGTGGACGTTCATATTCGTGATGAGGCATGTGCTTCCGCATGCCTCACCACGAATATGAACGTCTACACATTGCGTAACATGCGATGAGCAGCGTGCGCTGTGGATGCCTCGCAAAGTCTGTATCCACCTTTAAGAAGGCTAGTCATGAGAAAACTATCCGTATGAAATAATTCATGTGCACACCGTTTCGTACTTTTGAAGAAAAAGGCCAGTTTGGCAGAATCATAAAGAAAACCGGGCAAGAGCGAGTCGGACTCGCGCACCGAGGGTTCCGTAACATCCGGGTTTATGCATAAGGTTTATGTTTATGAAATTAAATGTTTTTTTTATTTTTGAGTTGATTGAATGAATGGTAAATTGCGGTTTACGATTTATGACGTATTAAAAAAAACTACTTAAGTACTAGATCTCGTTCAAACCAATTTTCGGTGGTAGTTTACATGGTAATGTACATCATATATTTTTTTTAGTTTTATCATTCTCTTATTTTAGAAGTTACAGGGGGGACACACACATTTTACCACTTTGGAAGTGTCTCTCGCGCAAACTATTCAGTTTAGAAAAAAAAGATATTAGAAACCTCAATATCATTTTTGAAGACCTACCCATAGATACCCCACACGGATGGGTTTGATGAAAAAAAATATTTTGAGTTTCGGTTCTAATTATGGGGAACCCTGTAATTTATTGTTTTTTTTCTATTTTTGTGTGAAAATCTTAATGCGGTTCAAAGAATACATCTACTCACCAAGTTTCAACAGTATAGTCCTTATAGTTTCGGAGAAAAGTGACTGTGACATACGGACGGACAGACACAGACAGACAGACAGACAGACATGACGAATCTATAAGGGTTCCGTTTTTGCCATTTGGCTATGGAACCCTAAAAATAACATAATGTTCAGTTAACTGATAAGTTAATCGTATCAAATCCCATTGTTGAAGCATTTTTCAGTTATTTTTTTTTAGTCTGTCATATTATGCCAATTTTTCTTTGATTATACCTACGTAAAGCAGCGAAAAAAAGAAAAACACGGACTGCCTTCGCCATATTATGATTCATAATGTTATCCTTTTATGGTTCTCCAAAGTGGCCTTTTTGGTCCCATGTGATAGGGAGTGAGCCTATTGCTATCAACCGGGTACAAATCCAGACTCCGGGCTGCTACTGAGGAATACAATTGAGTGACTTGTTTTGGGAGTCATTACGTTTGTCATTAGTGCCGTTTGTATTGGAAAGTCAATGGAGTCAAGTGCAGCACCCCAATAGCGGAACACATTTTCAATCACAATCCGCAGGATTTTTAAGGAAACTGCTAATCCATCACACTAATATTATAAAGTCGAAAGTTTAGATAAAATTTGGTACGGCGGTAGCTGACACCGTGGATTAACACATAGGCTACTTTTTAACCCGATATTCCCACGGGATCGAAACTTATGCGGGTGAAACCGCGGGGCGCAGCTCAGTTGCTTCATATGTTGAAAACATTCGACTGCAAATTACACTGTGGATTTTGTTATATTGTTAGAAACTCAGAATGAAAGGCATTGCGTTTGTAAGTAACGCAACCAGCCTGCAGATCAACAAAACGACTGAAACAAACCATTTATATTAAGACTACTACTAAACCACATTAAAATATAACTAATCTTAACGTTATGTAGTTTTTGTTATATTTTCTGGTGTACAATAAAGTATACATTTTGTTTATATGTATGTATCTATCTATGTATTAGTATTTATTCTTGTATTTTATAGTCATTTCCTAGCTATTGATCCCATATGTTGCAGCTGCTACGTTTTGTCTCTGCATCACCCTAAAGTAGTCTTGTAGAAAATGCCTCAGGCATTAAGTCCGCCTTTGTACAGTATTTCTTTTACTTGTGCATAGTTTTAAAAAATAAATAAATATATATAAATAAATAAAAAGCTTAAACAGATCAATCAGTCCAATCACTAGTCAAATATATTTTTTGTTAAAAAAAATATCATCATATTTATTTTGTTTCGGGTCAACGACCGCTCGTAGTGTAGGCACTTGAAGTATGAGTGAAGACAAAGAGCATAATTCATTCAATCATTAGAAAACATACTCACAACATAACTTATTAATTAATCAACATATTATATTACTAACTACACGAATACTAATTTAGTTGTGCGATTTAGATCAAAATGAGCTTGTCTACTAACTAATCCAAATTACCCTGCTCGCTATACATCAAGTGTATCATAACTTGGTTTCAATTTAGTTTCTGCACGTTTGATGTACCGACTTCAGACTTTTCATAGTCGGACTTTTAATTGACAGCTTATGTTACTTAAATGACTGAAATTGGCGTCTTTTTGTTTTTTCGCGGCCATCAACCAAATCTTGTTTTTCTTGTTTTTCAGAATAATGTAACAAACGAAACTTATTTGACATGCATATCTCTTAACTCGGTCCGGATTGAGTTATTAAGAAGTGTCACTTTAATGCAGCTAATTAAAAGTCGGACTATAGTGTTAATGGCTCATTTGTTGCGTCATAGTAATGTTTGTAAGCAAATTGATTTTGAAGAATGATTATAATGTGATCTTGAATAATCATAAAGGCGCACCATAGCCTATACCAAAATGGGTCATCGTGTTAGTGGTTCAGCAGCTTTAATATCATCAGGATTGTGCCGGCTTATAGCAGTTCTTCGTGGACGTGGTACAACAGCTACTCCCATGACATCCTCTGTCATTCGAAGACGACGTATTCCACATTGGGCACCCGCTTAACCCTTCGCATGTCGCACGTACAGGGTATGTACCGATAACAATAGAATTGCTATTGTGTCTGCTAATTTGACACGGGACGGGTATGGCACCTGAGTGAATGCACCTGACACACAGCGGCACATTCACTCACTGCCATTTAAGCGGGTGCCCAATTTGGAATACGTCTCGAAGACAGCCGCTACGTTACCATCCCGGTGACCAGTCAGTGTCACTTTTATTTGTCCTTTTCGGTAATTCCTGTACTAAACTGGACGGTAGCCATTTGCTGCGCCGCCGTCCACCTTTATTTGTCTCACTCAGTAAGTACAGACGGGTGCACATCAAGCTACTACAATCTTTCAAATTTCTTTAATAGATTTTCAACTTTATCGCTATAGCATAAGGTTAAAGCTCATTTCAGACTACGCTATAATATAATAGCATAATATATAGCATATAGTTTATAGCGCAACAATATCGCTCGCCACACATTTAAATAATCTATAGTAAATAAATGTATGGCGAGCGATATTGTTGTGCTATAAACTGTAATTATGCTAGAATATGCTATTATATTATAGCGTAGTCTGAAATGAGCTTCAAAGTTAATTGGTAAAATTTGACAGTTTCGGGTAGCTTGATGAGCAGGCGAAACGTACAACGGATTTCTCCACATAACACCTCTTTGTTAAGTTGTGATTTTATTCAAAAAAAAAAAAAAACTGACGTCAACTCCATCTAAATTCTTCACCTTTACAGATAGTGCCATCCATGAAGACGCACCCCACTCTACTTCCCAATCGTTAGTGGTGTTTTGGTTTTTTCGATACACACTAATTGACCACTAATAATAATTAGTGTGTATCGACAAAACTAAAACACTAGCGGAATGTTGCACACTTGTCTGTAAGCATTAGCAAAAAAATATATAAGTAGGTATTGTATAAGGTGTAAAAAAATTAACCTTACAAACTTTAAGAGGTGCTTTAGACCATTGGACTGAACAACTTTCACTATGGGACCAACTCTGAAATCACGAAAAAAAAATCCGCTGTTTCATACATTTTGATCAAGTAGGTAATGAACTTTTGTATTAAACAGTGGATTTTTTTTCGTGATTTCAGAGTTGGTCTCATAGTGAAAGTTGTTCAGTCCAATGGTCTAAAGCACCTCTTAAAGTTTGTAAGGTTAATTTTTTTACACCTTATATAATATACGCGTCGACTTGAGAACCTCCTCCGTTTTTACGTCGGTTAAAAAGAGTGGGGTGCGTCCACGTGGATGACACAATCTGTACCTTTCCTTCTATATTCAAGGCAAAAAAAACACCACTCTCGCTTATAAATAAAAGGCTAATAACATCACAGTAAGTATTCCCATTGGGCCATTGTTCCTTATTAATAAAACAGACAATACATCAACGGCATCAGGAAGTGAGCCAAGTTCGCTCCAGTAGTTTCGGACGTCGACGTATTTTAATTATAATATTTTCCACAGGGAGAAGCCGCGTGATTTATAACGCAATTTCCCCCATTGTTATGAGAATAAAACATAATCTCACCACTTCGTTATACTAGTTTAGTATGTTAACTGCTATTGAAAGCCTTAAGTACAGTGGGCTTTATGAAATATGGCACCCGTGAATTAATTTTGTCGGCCATTTTGCGAATCTTGCGGGTACACCGCAAGATTCGCAAAATGGCCGACAAAATTTGAAAAGTTTGAAGTTTTTTTAGTTTGGACGCAGCCAGGCACAACAAACGTCGATGATCACTTTAGTATTTTTAATCTCTGTTGTTGAGCGAAATATTTGTTCAAAATTGCAATTTCGAAAATCTGACAACCAGGCTTTCCAAGTGGCGATACCGCTTTTTACCCAGTAATTGGGTTGTGGAGGTCAGATAGGCAGGTACTCCATTTAAAATACTGGTATTTAGCTGCAACCGGCTAGACTGGAAGCCGACTCCAACATAGTTGGGAAAAGGCTAGGCAGATGATGATACAAGCGACACGCGTCCAACGGCAGATGCAACTGTTGTCGTCGCCAACATGCCACTCGAGTATTAAATTTATAATATGCACCATACTCAAATGTGCGTCGTATGGGCAATTGGCAGTAGTTACCTCCGCCGTTGACACGTTTTGCTCGTGTATATGAGCACTTAAGAGCGTTTACGCCGAACGGCATTTCATACAAACTTTCAAGCCCTTATTTTTCGAAATGAATGAACCGATTTTAATGAAACTTCATACGCATAAGCAGGATACAAAGGTCTAAAAAGTTAGTAGAAAACATTTTCAAAATGTCTTATTTAAAAAAAGATAACTGGAAATCTCTGTTTCTATGGAAAATTTAAAATCGGTCTAATTTGGCTGTAACACTATTTTTTGAAAATGTTTTCTACTACTTTTTAGACCTCTGTATCCTGCTTATGCATATGAAGTTTCATTAAAATCGGTTCATTCATTTCGAAAAATAAGGGCTTGAAAGTTTGTATGAAATGCCGTTCGGCGTAAACGCTCTTAAGCAGAGGTGAACAGCTACAGTAGATACACCGACATTTTGCCAGTTGGCACGTGCTTAGACTAGTCTGCTGGACTGTAGCTACATCAATCATTGCTGCGCCATTTGTCATGGAATGGCGCACTAGTGATTCTTTGAGTTTACTTTCTTTTTATATTTTGTTGTGGGTAGTTTTGAGTAAGTATTACTAACACTAGTATACAGGGTTATAGGTAAAACATAAACAACCCCTTAAGAGGTCATTGTGCTCGTCATTATGAACAACTTTTACTATGGGACCAAACCTGATTTCGCAAAAAAAAATCAGCTGTTCCCTACATTTATATTCGTGTAACTCGACAAAATGTAGGGAACAGTTGATTTTTTTTCGCGATGATGTTTTACTAATAACCCTGTATAAAAAAATTGTTACTAACAAAATGGACACCATGGTCTGAAATAAAGTATTTATCATTATTAGACATAATTCTTGCACAACGAAGGTACCTCTACACAATTCTTTAATAATAATTCCAATACTTAAACAATGCAACTAGTTAGCACTGATCTTCAAGCAACTCACACAATGCCTTGCATTCAGGTATTGTTAACAGAACGCGATCGGGGCTCTTTATGACTCGATTTCTCAGAGCTCAGTAGTATTCTGAGTGTATCCGACACCGCGTGCGATTGATATTCAATACAGGAAGATGAATCTTGTGATTAGCTGCAGAGAATGGTAGTCGGAATCGCCATTCTCGACGCATCGCGAGTAGCTTAATCAGCAGTGCGGGTTGGTAGGTGTCAGATGTCTTTAAATATTTAGTTCTAAGACATGCCGGTTTCGTCACGATGTTTTCCTTCACCGGTTTGAGAGCAGTGGTGATGAAATAATTTACACAAAGTAAAGCGCCTGTCAGGGTCATCATCATCATCATTTCAGCCGAAAGACGTCCACTGCTGGACATAGGCCTCCCCCAAAAGGGGGGGTTTGCCATAATCGCCACGCTTGGCAGGCGGGTTGGCGATCGTAGTATGGTATGGTGGTGGAATGCATAGAGAACGCTGCTGCCCATTCTCCGGTACGACCCTTAGTCGCCTTTTACGACACCCACGGGATGTACGGGGTGGTGCTATTCTTTAAGTCCGGCACCACACAGACTACCTACCAGGACTACCTACCTGTCAGGGTATAGGCCGAAAAATATCTCCAAAAAACTTGTTTCGAAATAAGAATGACGTTCTGATGACATAACCACGATTAAAATGTCATCGGATTTTTAAAATTAAAATAAATATCACGTTCGAGCCGAACTAAAGGCAATTTTTGAACATTTAAATTGAATTTTATAGTGCGTGAGAGTAAAACAAAAAGTTAACCACAGATGAAAAATAATTTCGTTATAAACACACAGGGAAATTGTGTCAACCAGTTTGTGGACCTTATGTCACTGGAATAGTGTTACTTTTCTATCAACAGTTGATATCTATAATAGATACCTATGACTTTTGCTAAACAGCCAACCAACCAGGCTATTAAATGAGAATTTTGTGGCGGCATCTACATCGCCACTACGCGTCACACTGACGTCACGCAAAATCCTGCATCGCGCAAGCAGAGTTTACCGCGCAATTAATATATAATATAATAATAATAATAATAATATATTCGAAAACTATCACACAACGCCGTCTAGTCCCAAGCTAAGCAGAGCTTGTGTTATGGGTACTAGACAACTGATAAACATACTTATATATTTCTAAATACATACATATTATAGATAAATTACACCCAGACACAGAACAAATGATCATGCTCATCACACAAACATTTGTCCTGGGTGGGAATCGAACCCACGACCTCCGGCATAGCAGTCAGGGCCACTAACCACTAGACCAACGGGCCACGTATTCGTACATTATATACAACGTTTCGACATCAACCGTCGGGCAGTTGCCCACCAGACACGACACCCGTCTGGTCGAAGGATCCTCCCTTTTTTATGGAGGATGAGTGAACTTTACACCTTGTTCCACATACCATACCATAAATTATAAAAAAACATGTCACGGTAGCCGAAAGTGTTTGCTCAGCAATTAGGGAGGTCCCATCTGACGAAATTAAAAACTGCGGATGGCAGAATCGTGACTTCGAAGTCCGAGATTCTCGAGGAAGTCGAGGATTTTTATGGACACCTGTACTCAACACGGACGAGGAAACCAGCGGGGCATAGTGCAGACGACCATCGAGCCGAATTAACACGCCACTACACGGAGGATATCCCGGATATCGACCAATGCGAGATTAGGGCGGCTCTCGAGCAGCTAAAGAACAACAAGGCACCTGGGGATGACGGAATAACGACAGAGCTCCTTAAAGCAGGCGGGGCTCCAGTCCTGAAAGAGCTAGCGAGTCTCTTTAATTCCGTCATCCAAGAGGGTACAACGCCCAAGGCGTGGAGCAGTGGTGCGGTGGTTCTGTTCTTCAAAAAAGGTGATAAATCACTTCTGAGCCACGTATACAAGCTGTTCTCGAGGGTCGTCACGAACCGTCTCGCTAGGAGACTTGACGAGTTCCAGCCGCCAGAACAAGCCGGTTTTCGAAAAGGCTTCAGTACCGTAGACCACATTCATACTGTTCGACAAATTGTACAGAAGACCGAGGAGTACAATCAGCCGCTGTGTATGGCATTTGTGGACTACGAGAAAGCCTTCGACTCCATCGAAATATGGGCAGTTCTGGCCTCTCTGCAACGATGTCGAATTGACTGGCGCTACATCGAGGTGTTGAGATGTTTGTATGACGCTGCAACGATGACTGTCCAGATCCAGGATCAAAAAACCAGACCCATCCAACTGCTCAGGGGGGTGAGACAGGGGGATGTAATATCCCCTAAATTGTTCACCAACGCTTTGGAAGACGTCTTCAAGACGCTGGACTGGACTGGACAGGGTATTAACGTGAACGGCGAGTATATCTCACATCTTCGGTTTGCCGATGACATCGTCATAATGGCAGAGTCGCTGGAACAGCTAGACCAAATGTTGCACAGCCTAAATGGAGCCTCCCGGCGGGTTGGCCTCGGCATGAATTTGGACAAGACAAAAGTCATGTACAATTCGCACGTCTTGCCGAGTCCAATCCACATCGAAGGGTCGCTTCTCGAAGTTGTGAAGGATTACGTCTACTTAGGGCAAGTCATCCAGCTCGGTAGACACAACTTTGAGAAAGAGGCCGACAGAAGGATCCAGTTGGGTTGGGCAGCATTTGGAAAACTCCGTCAAGTCTTCTCGTCGCCTATCCCGCAGTGTTTGAAGACTAAGGTCTTCAACCAGTGCGTCCTGCCCGTCATGACATACGGTGCTGAAACGTGGACACTGACGGTCGGGCTGGTACACAAATTCAAGGTCGCTCAGCGAGCTATGGAGCGAGCTATGCTCGGAGTCTCTTTAAAGGATAAAATCAGGAATGAAATTATCCGGAAAAGAACCGGAGTTACCGACATAGCTTGCAGAGTAAGCAAACTGAAGTGGCAGTGGGCTGGCCATGTCTGTCGAAGGACCGATGGCCGGTGGAGCAGACGAGTCCTGGAGTGGAGACCGCGTATCGGCAAGCGTAGTGTGGGACGCCCCCCAGCTAGATGGACGGACGACCTAAAGAAGGTGGCTGGGGTAGACTGGATGCGGAAGGCGGAGGACAGGGTGCTGTGGCGCAGTCTGGGAGAGGCCTATGTCCAGCAGTGGACTGCGATAGGCTGAGTTGATTGATGTCACGGTAGCCTGCGAAATTCAAATTTTCTTACTTTTTTGCTATCTGCTGGTCAATATAAGGTTGTATGTTGATCAAAATATGATCATCATCATAATCAGCCTATCATGTTCCCACTGCTGGGACACAGGCCTCCTCTCTGTGACAGGGAGTGGGCCGTAATCCACCACGCGGGCCCAGTACGGGTTGGTGGATGTCACATATCTTCGAATTTTTTGTTCTAGGACATATCGGTTTCCTCACGATGTTGTCCTTCACCGTTTTGAGAGCAGTGGTGATGAAATAATTTACACAAAGTAAAGCGCCTTTCTGGGTTCGAACCTACGACCACAAACGCGGCCGAGACCACTGTGCCACCACTGCTCTCCACTGCCAAAATATGATACCCGATCATAAAAATTATGGATTTAAAGAATTATAATCATAAAAATCACCTACCATATAGATAATACACCTACCCCTTAATGATTTACGAGTTATAAGCGCACCAAAGGAAACATACTTTGACAGCCTCATATTTTCTACAAAAAGAAAACAAGAGATTAAAATCAAAAGATTGTTGTAGCTTTTATTAAAACAAACCCAAATCTCTGAGAGCTTTTAAAAGCGCTGTAAAGTTCATGCATTCATAATGTTAAAAGCATATTTTAATATCTCATTTTATTTTATAAGTCCTTTACATATAGCACATGAGACTTCAAATAAAATTAATAGTCGGTACCCATATTGCAAGTACAGAAATAAAAGATGACTTTATGTTCAAAACGAAAGTTATGATAGAAGTAAAAAATGTTCGCTTTTAAGGGTTAGTGATAAATAATATGAAATTGCAAACCGCAGATGTGGTTGACATTTTGATTAGATATTTTATTTTTCTCTCTCCCCTTTTTAGCCGTGCTAGCCCTGCAGCAGGGCTAGCACGGCTAAAAAGGGGAGAGAGAAAAATCGGGGACAAAACCATCTCTTTCCCATTTTCGCTTTCCTTTCACCTAGCACGGTGACGCATAGAGACAAGTTTTTCCACGGGTATAAACTTTGTCTCCGTTAGTGTTGCTATAATAGGAAAAATTATATTCCCGGTATAACCCGAACAAATTGTGATTACATGACAACCGATACTTCTTAAGTGGTTAAAGTGACAGTAATATTTAGTCTAATTATAACAGGCTTGTTTGATGTACTCTGTGCTTGTTTGTTTCTCTTCTGTCAATGTCAAATGCTTAAAATTATTTTTGTCATTAAATTTCATTTAAAATTCAAAGTTCACAGAATTACCTTTATCTACAATATTTACAATCATTATTACGAATGATTGTTATCATTGTTTCATAAAGCTCATTACACAAATAGCGAGCGATAAACTTATTAATTCTAAAAATTCTCCGAAATTCCTCATCGGGAATTTCAAACGGGTTGCTTGCATCCCTAATCATGCGGCGATGCAGTTTCCGCTCTTCCACTTGTTGGGACATCGTTATTAGATAGTTTATGTAACTGCAAGACATTTTTTCCTTTTTATTTTATTTGGAAAATATCTTCTCCTCACCCAAGATTGCAAGTGAGATGTTTGTCTTCAATAAATGTCAAAAGTGGACAAATTTGTCCCCTCATATCCATGTCGTGCTAGCTCCCGAGACAAATTGGGACTTTAGTCCACTGTTAACTGTCAAAAGGAGAAAAAATAATGTTGTCCCTCGTCGTCGTGCTAGCAAAGGGGAGAATTTTCGTTTTGTCTTCTGTCAAGGAGACAAAGGGTGGAGAAAACGGGTTTGTCCACCCATCGTGCTAGGCCTGCTGGACTGCTTCGTTGGACTTGTAGTCGTAAGTGCTACTGCTGCAGTCTCAGGATTGATTCTCAGGTCGGGTAAAGTCATAATTTCAGCCGAAAGACGTCCACTGCTAGACATAGGCACCTCCACTTCGACCGGTTTTGTGCTTCTCGCATCCAACGGGTACCTGCGGCCTTCAGAAGGTCGTCGTACCATCTTGTGGGAGGCCTTCCAACGCTAGGTCTTCCGGTACGCGGTCGCCACTCCAGAACCTTTCGGCCCCATCGGCTATCTTTTCTGCGAGCAATGTGCTCTGCCCACTGCCACTTAAGTTTGGCAATTCTTCGGGCTATGTCGGTTACCTTGGTTCTCCTGCGGATCTCTTCTGGTCGGGAAAAGTGTTATTGGGTTTTCTATCAGGGATTTCTCAGTAGCAGCCCGGAGTCTGGATCTGTGCCCGGTTGGTGACAATAGGCTCACCTATTACATCATCTGCCTAGCCTTTTCCCAACTATGTTGGGTCGGCTTCCAGTCTAACCGGATGCAGCTGAATACCAATATTTTACATGGAGCGACTGCCTATGTGACCTCCACAACTCAGTTACTGGGTAATACGATACCCCTTGGTAAGACTGGTTGTCAGACTTTCTGGCTTCTGACTATCCGCAACGACTGTCAAAGATCCACAAATGACAGCCGGGACCAACGGCTTAACGTACTTTCCGAGGCACGGAGGGGTCACGATATGTAAAGATGGTCACCCATCCACAGACCAACCGCGGCAAGCGTAGTTTAACCTGATCGATCGACCTGTGCGGCTGTTATTATTTAGCCACGGGCCCGTCATAGGCTCACCTATTACATGAGACAAATATAACTGGTAAGGTGTACTATAGCTTCACCTCTGACTAAGCCTTTCTGGATTTCAGGCATGATGTTATGTTTAGGATTTCTGAATCGTTAGTTTTCAAAACTGTTTTCTTTAGAGAAATTCTAGATAGAAAAACCCAATAACACTTTTCCCGACCAGGGAATCGAACCCAGGACCTTATGTCCAGCAGTAGCGATTGCGACCACTAGACCAACGAGGGGTCATTCTAAAATCAACTCAATTTACACTATCATAGAATTGGTATTAACATCGGTCATTATTCTCTCTGGGTCATTCTTTGACCAAAGAATTAGCATTGCCATTCAACGTGGCAATGCTGCCTGTCTTCAGGTGGCCTAAAAAGGCCACTTTGGAGAATCATAAAAGGATAACATTGGATTTGGATTGAATAGATTGGTATTTTGTCTGTGTGGTGCCGGACTTAAAGAATAGCACCACCCCATGCTTCCCGTGGGTGTCGTAAAAGGCGACTATGGGAGACCGGAGAATGGGCAGCAGCGTTCTCTATGCATTAAACCATCATACCATACTGCGATCGCCAACCCGCCTGCCAAGCGTGGCGATTATGGCAAACCCCCCCCAAAATTGAGGGAGGCCTATGTCCAGCAGTGGACGTATTTCGGCTGAAATGATGATGATGATGATGATGAGATTGGTATTTTAGAACAGACAAAAAAAAAATTACTGGAAAATGCTTCACCAATGGGATTTGATACGATTAACTTGACAGTCAACTGCCCATTATGTATTCCTTTTATGATTCTCCAACGTGGCCTTTTTAGGTCCCCTGGGCACGTTTCCGGATGACAGCGATGCAGACGAGTACTTCGACGCCGAAGTTTCCTTTGTTTTTGTATTTATTTGTATAGTAAGTTAGTTAGTCATTAATTAATTTAGTATCTAGTGTAAATAGTTAGTTACATTTTCTTACTTTTTATTATTACCACAAGGATTTTAATTCTTTTACCTATTGTAGTATAGTAATTTTATTCTAGGTGTATTGGATTCACATATAATTAATTTAGACAAAATATTGTAAAACATTTTAAAAGAGTAAAGGTCCTGTGGGTTTTCTTGCCCATTCTCTACACGAAAACTACCTTTTGGAAGGGGCGACTAGAATCAATTCAATTTTGACGTTCAAAAGTGCTTATTATGTGGCTATTTGAAATCATCACTTCAGCCGAAAGACGTCCACTGCTGGACATAGGCCTCCCCCAAAAGGGGGGGGGGTTGCCATAATCGCCACGCTTGGCAGGCGGGTTGGCGATCGCAGTATGGTATGGTGGTGGAATGCATAGAGAACGCTGCTGCCCATTCTCCGGTACGCCCCTTAGTCGCCTTTTACGACACCCACGGGAAGTATGGGGTGGTGGTATTCTTTAAGTCCGGCACCACACAGACAGCTATTTGAAATAAATCTTACCAAAGACGGAAAAACCCGATATTACAATTCCCAAAAGAATGTCTATGTTTGAGCACAAAATATTTAAATTAACTTGAGTGGCTACACGTCTATATTATTATCTATTAATTGATACTATTAATAGTGACCCATAACCGCATCACTTTTTGGGTCGAGTTTAATAGGATTATTAATTTACATTTCGGAGCAAAGGTTTGTGTTTTTACTCATTTGCCCTTTCATAGAGTTCTTGCTATTAAATTGAATTTGGAACCGTATTTCAAGAGTCCACCATTTTGGCGTTGCGATCCATTTACTAGCGGCATTGCCCGCGTGGAGGTCGAAAGTTGTAATTATGAAAACCATTAAAAAATGCAGTAATTATGTGTGTATATGTGTAATTTTTATTTATTTTATTTTATTGTACAAATAGACGAGAAAAAAACAGAACAGAAATAAGTACAAAGGTGATGCTTATTTCATAAGAAATCTCTTCCAGCATACCTATTCCAGCATACATATTTATGGTGTACATAATAAAGAGTATTCGATCTATATATGAATCTTCAACGCAATTGTGTACTGAATCCACACTTACAGTTTACCCGTCGGTGTCCTTGCAACCATGTGCAGCCTATGGCACTCAAGGATTATGTTGCTTTGCATTATTTATTATTATTATTAGCCTGTGACGTCCCACTGCAGGGCAAAGGCCCTCCTACTCTCTTTCCACTTCTCTCTGTTCAAAGCTGCTAAGGACCAGTTCTTATTGAAGGAGTCCAGCTCTTCCTGCCATCTCCGTCTGGACCGTCGTTTGCCATTAAGAGGGACCCATTGGGTCGTAAGTTTGGCCCATTGTTCGTCTAACATGCGGCAGATGTGTCCAGCCAAGTTCCATTTTAGCGTGGCAGCTTTCCAAGTGACATCAGTTATACGAGTATTTATGATGGAACGGATGGTCGTATTCCTAACCCGGTCTTTCCATTAGTGAAATAGTTTTCAGAATCGTATCAGTAGTTCCGAAGATTACCCTACATACAAACACTTTTAATAATATTATATTAAATACTAACTTCCGCCCGCGGCTTCGCCCGCAAGAAATGTCGATAAAAACTATCCTATGTCCTTCTCCGGGATGCAATCTATCTTTCTGCTAAATTTTATCGAAATCCGTTTAGTGCTTTAGGACTTACTTTCGAATTTATAATATTAGTATGGATAGATATCAAAATACTTTGGAATAACTTTGTTCATTAAGATTCTGAATTATCCTTATCTTAGGTAGGAATCGTAACTAAAACCTTGTAATCGTCATTCAATGGATCTTCCGAGTCACTATTATCTTCAATTTTTAATGTGACAGGTGTCCGATCCTCTGAGGAAGTTCTTCTTGCTCTCTTATTTTCCGGCGATGATGACGGTGAGTCAGATTCATTTGCTCTATGGTATCGAGATGCAGTTCGGCTGGCTCTAGTCTCTTGTTGAGGAGTGGCATAAGCCTGGTCATCATCAAAACGACCAGTGTCAGCTTGATAGAGAAGATTGCTTATTTTATATTGCAGTACATTTTTTGTTCGCTGAGAATACATGCGGAATTTTGTGGCAATAAAATTGGCATATATTTGGTCTTGTGTAGCTGACGAATCTGTCGCAGATTTTGCTAAGACATCCGTCACTGTATTGGATGTTGATGGAAGTAGACTGTACGCTGCTTTCGTCATTCGACTGTCAGTGTTCATGTCAGAGTTTGTCATTCGATTATCAGTATGTTTATTTCTCTTCTTTGGTGTCAGTACCTTCTCTGTCGTGCGTTTCAAAGTCGATTCTTTCAACAGATTGTTTGTTTGTGGAAATTGCAAGTCTTGTGTCTCAGCGTTATCATTTGTGTCCTCCTAAAAGTATGACAATTATTTTAGAATCAATTAAAGCACTATATAGTGTCCCTCGTTTAAACGAGGAACATACTTTAAGGGAGTGAAATTAACAACTTTTACTAAGAGACCAACACTGAAATCGAGAAAATAAAACCAGCCGCTCTATACATATAAGTTCATATATTTTTGATTCCACCCCTATTAAAAGTTGTTCATTTTCATGAGTACTAAACTCCCTTAACACTGAATAAGAGTAGAAAGAACAAAAAAGTAGTTAAAATGTTTATCTACAATGTTAATTGTAGGTATTCAGCAATTCTTTTTTGTTTGGCGTAATTATAAGGGTAACATCATAGATAGGTCTATTATAATAAAAAATAATATTATGTGATGTAAAAAAATAGTGATGACATATTGTTTTTTTCTTCTGTGTAATATATAATATCAGAGGACCTAATGTCAATGTCAATGTGTAAGAGGAAGTATGAAAGTGGCACCGGTAACTGAAAAATTGCGCGGGAATCGGTTGTCATGGTATGGGCATGTGTTACCTAGAAATGAGGAAAATGTCGTGAGGAGAGTTTTGAGTATGGATGTCGATGGCTATAAGAGTAGGGGAAGACCAAAGAAACGATGGATGGAATGTGTGAATGATGATATGGTTAGAAAGGGGTTGACTACCGAGATGACGACTAATAAAGAAGTATGGAAGAAAAAGACATGTTGCGCCGACCCCAAATAAATTGGGATAAGGGCAGGAGAATGATGATGAGGACCTAATGTCAATGTAAAGTACAGGCTTTCTCACTGCAGTATACAAATTGTATGTATGTATTTTATTTAGTTTAATAACTTACGTTGCTGACCCGCTTGCGGGTTTTTCTGTTAAGAAGAAATTTCAGATGCTCGTATGCGTACCAAGATGACGAAACGTGGACACCTGCTAATTAAAGAAATAAACAGATCAGTTGAGGCACTAGGTAACACATTTGGTACAAGTATAGGTATTCACCTAACTAGGTGCAGCAATAATTTAAACCTAACGACCTAACCTAACGACGCTAGCAGCAGAGAAGTTAAATAATTCAATTAATAAAAAAAACAGAGATGGCGGGACGAGCTGTATAGGTTCCGTCAAAACTAGAAGGTGGACTAGGAGGAGGTTGGAAGGAGTGGAGGGAGGCCTTTGCCTTTGCCCAGAAGCGGGACAGAAAAAAAAAACTATCAGTAATTACGTTTGAAGCTTAGATGGAATCGAAACTTTCACAAATCGCGTTGAACAGCACCTTATTTGCGCAATTTTGAAGCATAATGCTAATCCATTGTTTCATAGGTTTGACGAAATCGTCTGCTCAACAACGCAATGAACGTGTGAAACATAATTTTACGTGTAGGTACTACGCAATTACCTGCAGCTGAGATTGACAAATTAAACCTCAAAATCAGTGTCTATAAGTGCAAGTATCGCTCTGTTCTCTGCCTCCACGTTCGTATGACTTTGCACTTAATATGTATAAAGGTCATCAGCATCAGCACACGTATCAAACCGGAAAGGGGTCGGCACCGTATTAACTGGAGCCGTTCAGTATTCTTTTTATGAAACTCCCTACCGCAACGCACACTATTCGGAATCGTAACGTAATCGCCTCGCCTCAGGACAAGGGTGCGTTATGGCTCGTCGTCCCTGCGCTTACGTCTCTCCTTACCCGAGCTTGCGTCTCTCCGTACCCGAGCTTAGGTCTCTTCGTCCACCCTTGCCCCTCTCACCTGTCCGGCCTGCCTGCTGCACCATCAACCAACGGTCGGCAAGCCGTAAGCGCGGTGACGCCTAGCCGTAGCCGAGACGACGTATCCCTTTGGTTACGTGCTACAGGTTAACGCCTGTTTGACGGCGAGGCGAAAGGCGATACGGTGACGATCAATTTCCGATTTGATACGTGTGTGATCTTTAAGAGTATTTTCCTATTTCATTAAAAAATACTTCTACTTCTTCTTCTACTTTTTAGGGAAGATCACGATGGATGGACTGCGTGAATGATAATAAGGTTAGAAAGGGGATGACTACCGAGATGACGACTAATAGAGCAGTATGGAAGTTGTTGCGCCGACCCTAATAAATTGGGATAAGGAAAGAAGAATCATGATGATAGAAAATTCTTCATTGGTATGCGCGGAACCTCACAAATATAAAAGTACTAGCAGCTCCCCTCGGTTTCACCTGCATAAGTGTCGATACCGTGAGAATATGAAAGAAAGAAAGAAAGAAAAAGTATTTATTGCGACTCGTACAGGAAGATCACAAACTAAACTAAACACATTAAAATAAAAAAATAAAAAATATCGGGATTAAAACTATCCCATGGCCTTTCCCGGGACTCAAACTATCTTTATACCAAATTTCATCCAAATCGGTTCAGCAATTTAAGCGTGAAGAGGTAACAGACAGACAGACACACTTTTGCATTTATAATATTAGTATGGATAATTATTCTTACCTTGTTTAGACATTCTTATCAACCTCCCTTTTTCACGACGTATTTGTCCCGAAAGAATTTCAACTTTCGACTTCACCGCCATGACAGGCATATTAAGCTCTTGCGCTATTTCCGTCCACGCGTGACCTTTGAGTATTTTATTAAAATAGTTTGGATCTTTTGGGTCCCACAATATATCTTGTTTACGGAATGCTTTTATCAATTTGATAACAGTTTCTTGGGTCCACGACATGTTTATAAAACCGTGAAGCACCTGTCCGCAGCCGGTTCACTCAGCACACTGATGCGAGACTCGCTCGATAGCGGGTTGAAGGCGGAGGGGACACAGTGGTCACACGTGACAAAGACAGCAGCATGTACGGTTGTTATTAGCCGGACAAGGACACCGACATCCGACGGATCGACTCGTGACATTTGTGGCGGTGCGAAAATCAGCGAACAAACCGAACTTGGTATTTATACTATCCTACCACGCGTTCTTGTGAGAGCGCGGCAAAATATTTGTATTGTTCGAGGTCACTGAACGTAGCGTTGTGTGTCAGGTACGCCGTACGCGTGACAATAGCACAGTCCATTGTCCTTTAATACTGTTTGGATTACAAACAAAATAGGAAGAAAAAAAAAGAAAGAAAAAAGAAAGAAAATACGTGTATTTGCGGTAAACATGACGCATAAAAATAAAAACACAAACAAAAAATAAAACAAAATAACAATTTGGGAGAAAGTATCACACGTCACATCCACGCAAAACGGCCATCGCTCAGCATAATGCTAAAACCCTATACGAGACAGAGCCCCAGCGCTGGTTTTCAGCGACAGCCGGCGTTGACGTGTCAGCCAGTGCAGCATGCGATTAGATATAAACAAAAACTGGCCAAGTGCGAGTCGGACTCGCACACGAAGGGTTCCGTACCACAAGGCAAAAACCCCGAAAAAACAGGTTTGTTGTATGGGAGCCCCCCTTAAATATTTATTTTATTTTAATTTTATTATTTATTATTAAAGTTAAAATACAACTGAGTATTTTGTGAATATTTCAAGTGCCTACCTGTTGCCATTTTTGATATCGAGCAAAAAAGGGCAAAAAAATCGCATTTGTTGTATGCGAGCCCCCCTTAAATATTTATTTTATTTTGTTTTTAGTATTTGTTGTTATAGCGGCAACAGATATACATAACTTGTGAAAATTTCAACTCTCTAGCTATCGCGGTTCTTGAGATACAGCCTGGTGACAGACAGACGGACAGACGGACAGGCGGACAGACGGACAGACGGACAGACGGACAGACGGACAGACGGACAGACGGACAGACGGCCAGACGGACAGACGGACAGACAGCGAAGTCTTAGTAATAGGGTCCCGTTTTTACCCTTTGGGTACGGAACCCTAAAAACAACAATCAAAATAAGAAATAAAATAAACAAAACAAAAAGATAACATGAAATATAATATCAATGGTAACATTCCGGGCAACGACTCACTAAGAATAGGTACATATCTTCTGCCAGCAAAAATGTCTCCTTATTATCTGCTTTAACCATAAAACTGAAATAATCTCAATCTTCGTCTTCATCAGATTTTATAAAACAAATAGCTTCGGCCCGCAGTTTTGTCCGCGTGGTTGTCGTAAATTTACGCGGAACCCTAATTCTTTTTGTAAAATATAAGTAGCTTAACTTACTCGAAGCTGAAACTGTCCAGCCGTTTCGGAGATTAGCTGGAATAAACAGACAGACAGATAATTTAGTGCTAAGCTGTCATTTCGCCATTACAAACAGACTCTTAAATTTTATTTATTTGTATGATTTTAGATTTTAAAATAGTCTATCGCATGTCGATGGCTCAGACCAAATAAAAAATCAAGACATAGCACTGCGACCAATACAGTGAAGCATGCAAAAACTGCACCACCGCTCTGTGCATACACGCTCACACGCACACATTTACAACCATTTACAACCAAACTACACCTCACTATGTGCACAGCGCTATGTGAAGCGAGCTGTTCGATCAATTTATAAATTAAGTCCGAGACACTCTCTCAGAGACAAATTTAAAGAGATTAATGTTAAATTGTTTAAAAAATACAGTGATATCCATAATATAAATACTAGAAATAAACACAAATTTGTTGTACCTACAACAAGGCTCAAGAAAATAGGTGGGTCGTTCAGATGCCAATGTATACGCTTTTATAATAAACTACCAAGCCAAGTTCAAGATCTAAGCCTTAATAAATTCAAATCATTCATTAAACGTAAGTTGTGCCAGAAAGCCTTTTATACCGTTAAAGATTATATTGAGGACAAAAAGGCTTGGGATTGAGCTGCTTCCAATTTCTGCATTTTGAATGTTTTTTTTTTTTATATACACATTGACATTATTTTTTTTTTTTTTATATAAACATTGACATTTGCTTACACTTGTAAAGTATTATTTATTTTATTTATTGTGAATGTGAAGACGATGTTGGTCATTTTATTAATTTTATATATTTTTTTATTACTCTCTCTGTTCTGTTAGTTTTATTTCTTGATCTTTGTCTGGCAGTTTGAGTAACTTATGTGGCCTACCCAAATGTCCTTTCTTTGGTATTGTTCGTCGAATCGTTGAGCTCCTTAAGTTTTGAGTTGAGCTGCACGATTTCTGACAAATGCGTGCACTGACTGGACAGGTCCTCTCAATCTGTGTGGTTCTTTCCTCAAAAGACCATCTCAGACATCGATTTACATGGTCTTCATATAACCTGACCAAGATTATGTCTGGACTTTAAAAGAGACTGTGACCTCTGAGTTTGTTTCGGCTTTTCTTCTCAGAGTAGTCAGATAGGAAACGCCGACTTCATCTAGTTTTTAAAAAAACATGATTGACGTGTAAAAGTGTTTGTACAAACCTACTTACAAAATAAAATCATTTATCATTTATCACACATGTTTACGAGACAGGCTTCACTTTACTGTTGACAGCCCTCTGTCTTGGTTTTTTATTTGGTCTGAGGTCGATGGTAACATGGTTGATTTTAAATGCCTTTATATCATAGTTAGTAATGATGGTTTTTGTAGTTCAATAGTTATAATAAGTAATAACCTATACAGACTGGGCCGTAATTCTTTGACATAATGGACGAAACCGCGCGAAATCAACGCGAGATTAGCGGGATTAGTTAGGGAATTGACGTGGTTTCGGTCATAGTGAATTAGAGCCCTAGCCCTTTGGCAGAATCATAAAAGGATAACATTATGTATTTATATGCATAATGTTACACATGTTTACAAATAAATATATCTTTATGAATCACTAGCTGCGCCCCGCGGTTTCATCAGCGTAAAAGTCGATCCCGTCGGAATATCGGGATAAAAAGTATAAGCCTATATGTTAATCCAGCTGCCTCCATACAAAATTTTATCAAAATTGGTCACCCCTCACACGCACACTCACAAACTTTCGCCTTTATAATATTAGTGTTATAATGGACAGTTAACTGTTAAGTTATTCGTATCGAATCCCATTGGTGAAGGATTTTTCAGTTTTTTTTTTTGTCTGTGCTAAAATCCGTTCAATCCTATTCAAATCCAATCGCAATCTCTTTGATTATACCTACGTAGTGCAGCGAAAAAAAGAAAAACACCGACTGTCTTCGCCATATTATGATTCATAATGTTATCCTTTTATGATTCTGCCAAAGTGGCCTTTTCTGGCCCCCTGATGTGCTATTCCATAGTACACGGTCGGTTCCATAGTAGGTACACGGTGCAATAACTATGTTAGTGTCTAACACATTATTACATACCTACTAGCAAGGTAAGCCTTCGTCCTTCAGCGGGACAATCCAGGCTAGTTAGATTAGATTAGACTAGCGAAAACGACCCGCCCTAGACACCGAGGACTTTTCTAGTACCTAGTAAGGTAAACGCGGGTGAAGTCGACAGTGACCCAGAAGTCGTCAAATTGTCTAAAATCTTCAATATCTTTTTCTACTAAATATTTAATTGACCAAATTTTTATGGCAACATATTTTTGGTAACATATTGCACAATTAAAATAACAACACTGAGTTTTAACTGTAATGGTGGCTGAGATATCTTACTTGAAAAGTGTGTGCGCAGTTTTGTTTTTTGATTTACGATCCTTCAGTCGGGGTCTACGGTAAGTTTGATCGTTTGATGAATTAATTAAGTAAATTTGCTAATGATGTCACTTGAAGTTTGGAACAGTTTTATTAATAAAGTATTTTTTTCGAACGTGACATTTAGGTATTGGTACCTTAAAATGGCTATTTGACCCAAAACTCGTCATTTTGACGATTACTGGAACCCACCCAATAGTTGTCTTTAAACTCGTCATTTGAACCTTATGCTTTAGTGATAAAGTTGAAAATCTACTAAATTAATTTGTTAGATTGTAATAGCTTGATGTGCTTGGTGTCTGTACAAACATAAAAATGTCATGTCAATGACATCTCCCATTAAAATAGATGGACAAATTTTAACACAGCGCTCAGTACGTCTAACTAAACATATCCAAGCAAAAAAAAACACCGAGTGATTTTATTTTGCCGGACGGCGCGTACGTGTTCCACGGGCGCCTCAAAGAGATGTCAGCATCGAGGAGGGGCCCCTTAGGGCCGAAGCCTGCCGGGTCAGCGGGATTGTCCGAAAGGGTTACCGCTGGCCCGGAACATAAAGGGCTAAGGAAGGAACACGGGTGAGTTTTAGTCAGTAAGAGTCACTCCCTTCCGCTCCACCCAGAGCGGCAGGAGTCATTTGATGATCTTCCATCAAAAAAAAAAGTGATTTTATTTTGACCTAAAATAATAAATTGCAATTCGAATTTTCTTATAAGTTAAGGTACTAATTATTTTCGTTCGTCCCAATAGCAAAATCAGTGAGACGAACGGAAATAAATTTTATATTATTTATTCAATTCCCGTTTGGACCCGTTCGACGTCGGCATTGGGACAAACGGGAATACACGCCTTGCTGCCCCGTCTCAAAAACCCAACCTGAATAAAATTACTTAGCACAAAAAGACGTGCTCATCTAGAATTAAATAAAAGAGAGAGGAGAGCGAACTGGTGTAATAAGTTCTTGTGACGTCATCGTTAAAGCACTCAGTGCCTTATTTTGCTGAGTTTCTTACAATAAGTGCTACAGTAATTTAATTATAAGTTGGAATGCTAGTTGTAAAAGTAAGTATTAGGTAATACTAGCTGCGCCCGGCGGTTTCACTCGCTTAAGTTTCGATACCGTGGGAATATCGGGATCAGGGCGTCAGCTACCTCCATACAAAGTTTTATCAAGGTTGGTCCAGCCGGGTGAGCGTGAAGAAATGACAAACATATAAACACCCCCCCAATGTTAACGGTCATAAGTACAACAACAAACAATACCAGGCATGCCGTGTCGGCAGCCTTCGGCATCCCTAGGAACACTTTGGCAATCTTCGGGATACCGCGGCAAGACAGCGCGTCCTTGTCGAACGCGCATAAACCGCGTGTAAGACCGCTCTGAAGAAGAGATACGAATAATGTAAAAAATGCTAGGCGCGAGCACGGTGCGACGCCTCGGCATGCCTAAAGACGCTTCGGTATGCTTAAGGACGTCTCGGCATACTTAAGGATGCCACGGCATAGTTACCGCCAGAGTGCGCTTACATGCCGAAGGATCCCCTGCCGTGCCGTGCCACCAATGTGCGCCGGGCCTATAAGGTAATATTGTGAACTTGTTTTTGCTATGATTACACACACAAAGTACCGCGATGTCTACAATTCTATTTTCAACTCTGTATCAGTGGTTCTAATGAAAATCATGTCATTTAATTTAAACATGTATTTATACTTTACAAGCTGCGCCCCGCGGTTTCACCCGCGTAAGTATCGATTCTAAAAAATCTGGAGAGGGCCACTCTTATCACCTAGGGGTATAAAAAATAGCCTACGATCTATTCTCAGAGCTACCAAATATACACAAAAATTTCGTAATAAAAATCGGTCAAGCCGTTTCGGAGGATTTCGATAACAAACACTGTGACACGAGATTTTTATGTGTGTTTTTTATTGTTGAATGTGAGAACGTTGTAAACCTTGTAGACAGTAGGTACATTTGGAGACCATTTTCTTGTAATTTTTGACAGGCCTACACTGGCTTCCTATTACTATTAACACTGTATTAAACATTATAAACGCCAATTAGTTTTAAAAGAGTTATCGTGGAGTTTCTTGCCGGCGCTTCTCCATATGAAACGACCAATTGGAACCTAGCTTATTCTACAATATTTTAATATTGTAGAATAAGCACACAAAACAGTAAACATAGTACCTATTACAATACAAAAAGTTTACAGAACAAAAACATATAAAATTTTACAACTGTCAATTTTCACTATCGAAAATCCCTATTAACTTCAAAACGGATTACCCTATTTACACAATTTATTTTGCCCTATCCGTTGTAGACCTAAACCTATCAAATGACACTAAAAACAACACAATATCTACACAAACAAAAAATCATGTTTTCAACTTACGTAATAGTTGTTTGCGTGAATTTCATCATCATCAGCTGCCTAGCCTTTTCCCAATTATGTTGGGGTCGGCTTCCAGTCTAACCGGTTGCAGCTGAATACCAGTATTTCACATGGAGCGACTGACTATCTGACCTAGTTGTTTGCGTGAATTTACCTTACAAAAAAGTTACTTCGTTTATATAGAAGCAAAATAGGAAACTATTATATAAATCGAGCTTAGATAGGCATTTTTTTGTTGCACCATTTTCGCACTTCACAGACGCGTGTCCCCATTCCGTTACACGTTGTATATACAAGTACACTTTATAACTTTTCATTCTACCCTATTTGAAATGTTTTATTTATTTGCATTACGCTTTGAGTTCAGCTAGCTAACTATGAATATTTATATTACAAAAACATATTTTCAGTAGTAAACCAATATGCGAACCAAATTGCTAGTCATATCTTTAAAAGCAATATTTGTTTCGCAAATATTCAGGTATTTATAAAAAAAAAAATGTTTTATATATTTCCTATTGCGTAATGGGCCAGTTCTTGACCTCGATCACGCCTGGTGGAAAGCGACGGATGAGGTCTATGCTTTGAGAACAAGAAAGTACCTTCCCGTGGTCGCATGCCACTATAGTTTTGTTATGTTAGTACAGCGGCATGCGACCACGGGAAGGTACTCCCTTGTTTCATCCGTTTCAGTAGTCGGGTTTTAGTTTTTACTTAAACTTATTTTTCGTTTAATTATTTTGGAATTTATTTCAGTAGTTTTTATATTTTTTAAATGTGCTAATTATAAGCCCTTTCATTTGATACCCAACAAGGTACCATCCCAAAACATTTATTACCCAGAGCGGGAGAAGAAGGTACTTTCTTGTTTCATCCTTTTCAGTAGTCGAGTTTTAGTTTATAAAATTATTTTTTTTTCTTTTATTGAAATTTCTGATGGATAGACATCAAAATACTTACTTCTCTGGTAGAAATTGAGTATGCGGATACTGAGATACATACAGGCCTTTAGTTATTTGGGACAGTAACTTACACTCTCGATTAGGTAAAACTTTTTTTTTTTTTAAACGGGCTCTTGACTATAGTCTACGTCAGAGATGACAAAGACAAAGTCGCAAGAAAAAAAAAAGGAAAAAAACAAAGCCTTCGACCCACTTGCCGATAACTAACCGATTAACAAGCGAAAAGAGAGTTCCATTCCTTTACAAAAATCACAGCTACCTAACAAACCGGGATAGGTTATTCCGGCTATCACAGACCCATTTTCTCAACCCAAGCCCGGTATTTCACTCCTAATCTCAAAAGGCTATAAAACAGACTAACGACCCAGACAGGTAAAGGTCTATAACCAGAAAGTGGCCGATTGGTACCTAATCGTATTAACATTCGTATCACGATCGGCAGCACTCGACACTTTTCGCACTCGGCCGCAATAAGTATACTATTCAGTACATTTTAGACGGTACAAACCCTTGAACATCCACAATTCAACAACCATTGACGACTTTGTTTGCAGCTTCAACAATTAAACAGGTACTTACCCAGCAATGGTCACGGTGTTAAGCGAAAGTTTGGTCTATAGGCTGGCCGGTATAGTTTAGGTAAACAGAACACGTTCCTCAGATCCAATGGTAGTACATAGTTACTTGTGTATCAACTTTAGCGGCGAGTTTATTAAAATTCTTCAGTTTGTTTATGTTATTCCGTCTTATCGTTTATGGTAAAGAGTTATTGAAACTGATTTAAAATGGAGTAATGCCTTGCTATTTAGTTTGACAAAGAATGATATTTATGATAATTATCACATTGTGACCAAAGTAGAAGCTAGCCGTTAGCCTATAAATAATTGTTGCACTTATAAATGTATTATTTAGGAAAATATTTGTAAAATATATTGTATAAACAATTGTTGGCTAACCCCAAATAAATAAATATATAAAATCAATCTACCTAGCATTTTCCCAACTATGTTGGGTTCGGCTTCCAGTCTAACCGGATGCAACTGAATACCAGTATTTTACATGGAGCGACGGTCCATCTGACCTCCACCACCCAGTTACTGGATAACACAATACCCCTTCGTAAGACTGGTTGTCAAACTTTTGGGTTTCTAAGTACCGAACGACTATCAAGATCTACGAATGACAGCCGGGACCAACGGCTTACCGTGCTTTTTGAGGCACAGACAGAAGGATCTTGATATCTAATGGATGGTCACCCATACACGAACCGTAGCAAGATCGACCCCGGCGGGTGTTTTAATTTACCCACGAGCCCACACACATCACATTGTCATCATTCGCCTAGCCTTTTTCCAACTATGTTGGGGCTCGGTTTCCAGTCTAACCGGCCACAAATATGTGCACGTTACATCGTTATTGTGGACGGAAATTTAAAAGTCTCTTCATATAATTCCCTACATTTTATTTTCCTATGTTATTGTAATGCCGTGCTGCGAACGTCCATGATAATATCGTCACGTTAGAAATTAGGTCTTTATAAGCTTCAAAAGAGTGTGAGTAGAGCAGTGGTGGCCAAGTGGTAACGGCCGCGACTTACGAGTTGTAGGTCGCAGGTTCGAACCCAGACAGTCGCTTCATCATCATCATTTCAGCCGAAAGACGTCCACTGCTGGACATAGGCCTCCCCCAAGCACCTCCACTTCGACCGGTCCTGTGCTTCCCGCATCCAACGGGTTCCTGCGGCCTTCACATGGTCATCGGTCCACCTTGTTGGAGGCCTTCCAACGCTACGTCTTCCGGTACGCGGTCGCCACTCCAGAACCTTTCGGCCCCATCGGCCGTCTGTTCTGCGAGCAATGTGCCCTGCCTACTGCCACTTAAGTTTGGCAATTCTTCGGGCTTTGTCGGTTACCTTGGTTCTCCTGCGGATCTCCTCATTCCTGATTCGATCACGCAGGGAAACTCCAAGCATAGCCCTCTCCATTGCCCTTTGGGTGACTTTTAGGCTTCTTATAAGGCATTGTGGGCGACAGGCGCTTTACTTTGTGTAAATTATTTCATCAACACTGCTCTCAAAACGGTGAAGGAAAACGTCGTGAGGAAACCGGCACGTCCTAGAACCAAAAATTCAAAGACATGTGACATCTGCCAACCCACACTGGGCCCGCGTGATGGATTACGGCCCACTTCCTCTCACCGAGAGGAGGTCGGTGTCCCAGGAGTGGGAATATTGTAGGCTTATGATGTATAAGCTTCAAAACTGTGTGAATGATGATATGGTTATGGTTAGAAAGGGGGTGACTGTCGAGATGACTAATAGAGAAGTCATCATCTGCCTAGCCTTTTCCCAACTATGTTGGGGTTGGCTTCCAGTCTAACCGGATGCAGCTGAAATACCAGTATTTTACATGGAGCGACTGCCTATCTGACCTCCACAACCCAGTTACTAGGTAATACGATACCCCTTGGTAACTGGTTGTCAGACTGTCGGGCTTCTGACTACCCGTAACGACTGTCAAATAGCCACGAATGACAGCCGGGACCAACAGCTTAACGTTCTTTCCTAGGCACGGAGTGGTCACGGAATGTAAAGATGGTCACCCATCCACAGACCATCCGCGGCAAGCGTAGCTTAACCTGATCGATCGACCTGTGCGGCTGTTATTATTTAGCCATGGGCCCCTCGACTAATAGAGAAGTATGGAAGAAAAATACATATTGCGCCGACCCCGAATTTTTCATAAGGGCGGAAAATTATGACAAGCTTCTAAACTCTTTCATTTGCTTTTGTTGTCATAAAGAAGGAGATTCTAATTACAACCCTCTTCAACCTCTTAAATAAAAATTTCTTTACAAAAAAAGCAACCGACTTTCAAAAAAAAAAAAACAAAAAATTGTAAAATAACTTTAATTTTAGAAGTCGGCGTCGTTGGTTCCGTATTTTCATTTTTATACAATGACTTTCGAATTAAAGTTATTTTTCACTTTGTAGTGTTTTTTTTTTTTTGAAAGTCGAATGTGTTTTTTTGTTATAAAAGTTTTCACTTTTTAGTTGTACCTACCCCACAAAAATTCATATAACACTACTTGCTATGTAAATATCAGTGTCTGGAAGTGGGAGCTATTAAAACATCATCAATATAAACTAAGGGGGAAAAAATCGTATTATTGAATCTAACTCCAAAACTCCCCGAACAAAGTTAATACAATTTATATGAGACCACCCCTGAGACATTTTCCATTAAAAAAATAATCTTGCAAATCCGGCTATATATGACGGAGTTTTGCCCGAAGGAACATACAAAAAAATATAACATGCAAATTGAGAACGTCCTCCTTTTTTTGAAGTCGGTTAAAAAACAAATGAAAGATGAAACTATTATTATTTACACACATTACACAATTATTGTCTATTATGATACCTAAAGATCATAAAATATACATTTTCGAAATTTTTAGAGTAAAGTACTAAATAAACGCGGACGAAGTCGCGGGCAAAGTGCTAGTGAATTATAAAGCTTTTCTAAATGATTCCACCTAGAAATAATGGGTACATTGAACAATATTTTGTTTGGTATAGTATTTTTTTTTTTTTTTTTTTTTTTTTTTTTTTTTTTTTTTTTTTTTTTTTTTTAGTATAAATAGAAATCCGAATTTAGAAAATCCGTGTTCCAAATGTAATGGATTGCTTGCTGCATCTGTAATTCTCGTGGATCTTCGCAGTCGATGCCAATACAAAGAATACTAATAATAATACTAATACTAAAACAAAAGATAGAAAATATCTTTTAGCGAAAAGATTTAACTTAGAACTGAGAAAATGGTATTAACTTCAATATTAACTCTATCACGTCCAAGTTAACATCGGTTAACTTAATCTCAAGTTGGTTAGCTCTGGCTTGGCAAGTTAACATTAATATAACGTACAAACGCCAGCACATCAAACTACTACAATCTGTCAAATTTCTGTAATAGATTTTCAACTTTATCGCTAAAGCCTAAGGTTCAAGGTTGATAGGGCAAATTTGACAGTTTCTGGTAGCCTGACGTGCTTGGCGTCTTTACAACATCATTCTCCTACCCTTATCCTAATTTTACCCTTATCCTAATTTACTGGAGGTCGTTTCTTCCCTACTTCTCTGTTAGTCGTCGTCTCGACATCATATTACAATGCGTTTAGGATACTGGTGGGGCTGCTCCGTTTCTGTAGTGCGTCAGGGATGTTCGCAGATGCGCACGTAGATCGCTTTTACGCAACAATGCGTAAAAGGTGCGCTTCCCTGGTGCGCAGGGTGTGGAGCGGCTCCAACAGTGTCTTAAACATGGTTGCAAGTCGCCTTGACCGTATTGTGCCGTCTCTCATCGGATGTCACAACGGTGACCAACCGTTATTTCTTGTGTTTTTGTTTTGTGTCTGTGCTTACTAACATAGTCGTAAGTTTTACTAATAATCTTGTTTGAATTTGAGGCTTGGTCACTTTAATAAAGAAAAATTCTATTCTATTCTATATTACTATAACCTAGTATTAACTGGAAAGCTGGTATGGATAATTATTTTGGAGGTTATTTAAATTTGTCCAGCATCAGAATAATCAGCCTATAATATTCCTACTGGAGAACACAGGCCTCCTCTCTTCGAGAGGGAGAGGGCTGTAATCCACCACGCGGGCCCAGTGCGGGTTGGTAGATGTCACATGTCTTCGAATTTTTGGTTCTAGAACATTTCCTCACGATATTTTCCTTCATCGTTTTCTTCACATCTTCGATATTCTTCAAAAGGTCTAGCTCCTAAGGGTTAAGGCTCCAGGTACAAACACTGCCTCAATATCCAACATCTACCTAGTCTTTTCCCAGCTATGTTGGGGTCTGCCTAACCAGATGCAACTTAATACCAGTTTTTAAAATGGAGCAACTGCATATCTGACACCCACAACCCAGTCACTGAGTAACACTCACGATACCTTTTACTATGTGTGGTTTGGCTTTTGGGTTTCTGACTACCCGAAACGACGATCAAAGAGAACAATGGAATAAAATCCCGTTACACAACCATTGGGTTTCGATTACCAGAAAATCAAGTAGATTAATATGTTTTCTCTGAATTCCAGCTCACGACTTTTCGGCCTCTGTTGTGACTTTGGCTACAAAATACAGAGAGTACAGAAGTCAATCTACATACAAAGTGCGCTTGAGCAACGCACACAGAGACACCGCTTACGGACACGTTATCTCGGAGTGGTTGGGATTAGTGCGAGCGCGAGTGAAATGAAAATGCGAGTGAAAATGGCTATCTAAGCTCGATTTATAGAATAGTTTCCTATTTTGAATCAGTATAAACGAAGTAACTTTTTGTAAGGTAAATTCGCGCCACCAACTATTAAGTACGTAAGTTGAAAACATGATTTTTTGTTAGTGTAGATACTCGTATGTATTGTAATACGTATATTGTTTTGTTTTAATATTGTAGAATATGCTCAAGAATAAATCAAACAACTAGATAGAGTGCCACTACCACGATTGTTTTTGTGCATAAGCCAATGTTGACAACCACAGCGCGACCATCGAGTGTAGGTATGAAAAGTGAAGTACATACATGTGATTCCCTTCTGTACTCTCTGTATTTTGTGCTTTGGCTTTGCATTACAATTATTATGTATATAAAATTAAAATTAAAGTTGTAATGTCTCGAGTTCGAACCCAGACAGGCGCTTTATTTTGTGTGAATTATTTCATCACCACTGCTCCCAAAACCTCGAAAGAAAATCGAAGACATGTGAAGATTTTTCCAACCTGCACTGAGCCCGCGTGGTGGATTACGGCCCACTCCCTCTCACAGAGAGGAGGCCTGTGTCCCAGCAGTGGGAACAAGCTGATATGCTTATGCTTACCTCGTCCAAACAATATTAAAGCACTAACAATCAACACCAACTTAGAAAATTCGAAAAATTGGATAAAACTTTAAAAATTCCAATAGAAAAATATTTAGACAGATAATTCAATTTCCTAACCGCACCGGACGGCGCCGTCGACTTCGTTCGCAAGAGTGCAATTTATCAATAGAAAGGTGCAAACTTATCGATTTGAGCGAACTGGTTAAGTTTCTAAAACACTTTAGCTTTATTTTTACCGACTTCAAAAAAAAGAATGTTATCAATTCAACACGTCTGTATTATTGGAATTGCATTATATTCACATATGACTATCTATTAGGGCTTCCAAACAAATATAACAAATTTTATAGACGTATGTATGTATGTTTGTCCACGCATTTCTCCGCAAATATTAATCGGATCGTGACCTTTTTTTTTATTGGCTTACATTTACTTCAACTTAGGGAACAGTGCAAGTTTCATCAAAATCGATTTAGTAATTTTCAGGATATGGATTAATACGTGTAAGTGTGAAGGCCTAGCTTATTGATACGAGCTACGGGTGTAGTGGCAAAGGGAAAACATCTCAAAACCTTGGTCAAATTCTAGTGCAAAAACGAAAAATTACGAAATAAAAAGGAAATCTAAAAAAATTAAACCGACTTTAAAAATAAATTAACTCAAAATTATGAAATAACTTTAATTTCGGAAGTCGGTGGCAAAAACCAAAGACACCGACTTCCGAAATTGAAGTTATTTAAAAATGTTGAGTTAATTTCTTCTTGAAGCCGGTTTAATTTTTTACCCATCTTTATTATGAATCGACTAAGTAGTAAGGATGATCATGCTAATCAAAAAATATAAATTAATTTGAGAGGGTATTAGCAAAATCAAAACTGCCTTGTTTTTATTAAAATGACCTTTGGGAAACATACGATGAAGAGTCCATGGGTCATGGTTTGAAACGTTAAATTGTACTGCGATACTTTTTCTACGCAAAAACTGTCACGAAATTCGTACAACAAAATCAGTAGAGACACAAAAATGAAATGCGTTTAAAGTATTAGCTTCTCAAACTCAAAGCATTTATTTCAATTAAACCAATTACAGGCACTTTTAAATTGTCAAGGGGTCGGTCAGTCAGAAAGATGAAGCTAGTTGCCCATTCCAAAGCGTAGGTACCTATGGAGAACAACGGGCAAGAAACTCCATGGACACTCTTTTAAATCAAAATAATATGGTTACAAAGTCTTGTTTACATCATTCATGTTAAAAATTATACATATGAGAACGATGCAGAACGTTAAGAGAGCTGTTTACGCCGTACGGCATTTCATACAAACTTTCAAGCCGTTATTTTTCGAAATGTATGAACCGATTTTAATGAAACTCTAAAAAGTTAGTAGAAAACATTTTCGAAAAATAGTGTTACAGCCAAATTAGACTGACTTTAAATTTTCCATAGAAACCGAGATTTCCAGTTATCTTTTTTTAAATAAGACATTAAATGTTCTCCACTAACTTTTTAGACCTTTGTATCCTGCTTATGTGTATGAAGTTTCATTAAAATCGGTTCATTCATTTCGAAAAATAAGGGCTTGAAAGTTTGTATGAAATGACCGTACGACGTAAACGCTCTTAAAAGCGTCCGTAATGAAAAGACGAAAACAAAAACAATTCTGGCCGCGACTTGGTCGGCGTGAAATTAATACTTGTTCCCCTGACCCAACCCCATCGCATAGCATCTCCTACCAGCGCTATTACTTACTATGTAGGTACCATTTTGTTGAAACTCAGATGTGTCTTCTCGACATCCGTATGTCACTAACGGGATGCAGCAGAATACCAGCGTCAGGTATTGTGCGGCAAAGCTCCTACGGAGCCCGAAGTCAGCTTGCGTGCCGCAAAGCCGAACACACCGGTGTACATCTCCCGCCTACACTACACCACTACGGCGGAGAAGATCGTGGAGTACGTGCGCCAGAAGACGAGGTACACACCGAGGGTGCAGTTACTGGAGTCGCACCGCAACGTCAACTTCAAGGCGTTCGTGGTGCGCATACCAACATGCTACCTGCACCTGGTGATGGAAGAAAGCTTTTGGCCGCAGGATGTGGTATTCCGCCGCTTTCGCGGACAAGTGCCACCAGAACGCACAAAGACTTAGTGCAACTAAGTGATACTAACATAGTTATTAAGTTTTATTTACTAACAAAATTGTTACCATATTATTATGTATACTTAGGTTAAGGTATGTATCTATGGGTCTTTGTTACCTGATAATAAATGGTTTATTATTATTATTGTACCTGGCATATGCTGAGCTGGACTCCCATTTGGTGCAACAATGAGACACACACCGCCCAGTAGTGATCGACCGTTATAGATGAATGTACAACATGAGCGAGGTGTCTATGGATTCAATTTATCTTTTTAATCTTTGTTTTTTTTTTCTTTCACCTGTTTTTAACGTTTTTTAATATCTGTATTGTGTCTTTTGTTGCACTGAATAAACGTTTTATCTATCTATCTACTTCGTTTTTGCTTAGTGTTCTTTTTACTTCTTAGGGTTCCGCACCCAAAGAGTAAAAACGGGACCCTATTACTAAGACTCCACTGTCCGTCTGTCTGTCTGTCACCAGGCTGTATCTCATGAACCGTGATAGCTAGACAGTTGAAATTTTCACAGGTGATGTATTTCTGTTGCCGCTATAACAAAAAGTAATAAAAATAAAATAAAATAAATATTTAAGGGGGGGCTCCCATACAACAAACGTGTTTTTTCGGCGTTTTTCCCTTGGGCTTTTTCAAATCCGACTGGTAGTTTCAGAGTTTATCCCCTACATACAAACAAACACAGTTTACCTCTTTATAAATTATTATTAGTATTTAATATAGATTATAAGTAATAAGTATATATTCCCATTTACTACGCTTTTCAATTATTGCGCTGTTTCAATAATCATAACTAATATTATAAATGCGAAAGTATGTTTGTATGTTACGCTAAAACGGCTGAACGGATTTGGATGAAATTTGGCACATGGGTAGACCATGATTTGGGGAAGAACGTAGGCTACTTTTTATCCTGGCCCACAGACAAAGTCGCAGGCAACAGCTAGTAGGCCATAAAGCTAAACTGACCACTTGATACTTTATCGTCAACGCACTTAAATGCACTAACTTACTCTCATCCTGCATCACATCACAGTGTTGCCATAAATCCTCCCACATCCCCAACATTGTTACATCCGCTAAACACAATTTTTACGAGCATATTAACCGAATCTCAACACGTAAATCCTCTTACAAGTGAAATTCAACGGCTTGTGGTTGCAATTTCGCAAAAATGCAGTAATACCTTATGCCTCGCCTCGCCTCGTGCTTATGCCTCGCCTTGTCACGGTCGAGAAACGCGTGGAGAAGTTATGGAAATTTTGAAATTTTGCCTTTGTGTGACGTTTTTAAGTTGATTTTATTGTCCTTTACCTTACCTTCGTTGGTTAGAGGCTTTGTGGTGTCTTTCCATGTAAATGAGTGTCAGTTTTGGTCGTGGTGTTATTTATGTAAACATTTATTTAGCAGTTAATTACAGGAATTGGTTTTCAGACTGCGCCTGGGAATAGCCCCTCAGGTATTGTAGACGATGATAATAAATTACTATCCTCAAACCTGACCAAAACAAAAAAATAAAAACCGGGCAAGAGTGAGCCGGACTCGCGCACCGAGGGTTCCGTAGCATCATAATTCTGTTTTTAAATTTTCATCGGCGAGGCCTATATTCGTCAGAGAATTTTGACACTGTGCACTGCGGTGTAGAATATTGCAGTTTTATGTGCTATTTAGAGACTTCGCTGTATTTTTCCTGTAATCTATGTATGAACTTCTATCACACAGAATATTTTCAGATTTTTCTCTTTGCAAACTTCGGGGGGCCCCCCTCCCCGAAGTTTGCAAAGAGGACGATTTTTTTTTTACATTTTCGTTCAAAAGTCGAAAACTATGCGGTTTAGGCCGCATTGTTTTCGACTTTTGATCGAAAAAAAAGGAAAAATGTTTGAGAATGTACAAACTGCGCTCTTTCATATGCTACCTCATATGCCCTAGTAGCCCCACTTCCAATTTTTCAGACCCCCTTTCAGTCCCTGTTGCAAAAAATATGCGTATATTTTATTTCTTTCTTATTTGCAAAATAGTTGGGCAAACGTCATCTAAAACTGTTCCAAATTTCAAGTTGATAACATTAGTAGTTCTTGAGATATCCAGCTGTGACAGACAGACAGACTGGGTCTCACCATAAGGGTTCCGTTTTACCATTTTGGTACGGCAGCCCAAAAATAACAACAGAAAAGATTCTAATAAAAGCAGAAAAAAGAAAATACATGAAATAAATGTCCCATATGCATGATAAACAAATCAATCAATAAACAAATTAGGTGTATTTATTTTCCTATAATGCCAATAAACGCATTTTTCTTTCTTTTCTTTTCTTTCTTTCTTTCTAAATCTTCAATCATACACCTAATCAAAACCCGTCGCACAATTCTCAAAAATTCCTCCACATCAATCCGATAAAAGGAAAAATGACACGAACCTAATAACGGTTTCCTCGCAGACCTTATCGAAGGCTTTGCGTTTATCTGGACAGCTGTAAGTGGTTGGACCCATGTCATGTACGGGAATACTCCTGGGGTGACGATTGGGAGGACTTGTCGAGATTGGCAAGATGGTCATATGATAGTTCGGTCTCGAGGGAGTTAGTTGTCTTTTTGTTAGAGCGGGGTATCTTAATCACCGTATTATATCACCGTAATTTTAGTTTAAAAAAATCTTTAAAGTAAAATAATTTGATTCTTGGTAGTTGTAAACACAAACCTTACCCACAAACATTGTGTTTATCAGTTATTTAGGCTAAACAGTTTATGATTCTGTTTTGACAATTCGTCGATTAAATGGAAAAATGACATTTCTTGCTAAAAATGTTTAAGCAAGAAATGTCATTTTTCCATTTAATCAACGAATTGTGTATGGAGTTGAAGAAGCAAAAGCATAATCAGCATGTTTCTACTACTGGGACACAGGCCTCCTTTCTTCAAAACGGTGAAGGTAAACGTCTTATAAATACTTTCTATTTATTTATTTGTTTTTTAAGTAGGTAGTACGCACATATGGGTTATTTATTTTAGTTTTTCATTAATCACAATACAACACACACACATGTATGTTGCAACATTTTATTTGATTTTGTATGAGCTTTTCTCTAAATCACATTTAATTGATTCTCTTATTTTATTTTAACGGACACACACATCCCTATGTGTTTGTTATTCCAGCGTATGGCACTCGTGGGTTGCAGCTGAAAATCAGCGTCAGGTGGTACACCTTGTGTTGTCATCTGACATTATGCTAAGCTGAGGCCCTTTTGGCATTATTATCTTTGTTTTCTGTTATTATAGTTTTAAGGTGTACTTACTTATTTTGCTGTAATGCCAATTAACGCATTTTTCTTTCTTTCGTGAGGAAACCAGCATGTCTTAGGACCAATAATTTGAAGACATGTGACATCTACCAAACCACACTGGGCCCGCGTCGTGGATTACTGCCAATTCCCTCTCACTGAGAGGAGGCCTACGTCCCAGCAGTGGGAACGTTATAGGCTGATTATGCTACTGTCAAGGCTAACTGTAAAATATCAACCCATGATGATGATTATAGGACTCCCTTTTCCGCACTTAGACTCCCAAGTCAAAGTGCGGAAAAGGGACTCCCAGGTCCGTTGTGCATGGGGATTCTGGCTAACAGATGAGCCAGCCTAGCTCCGCCCAAAAGCACATAAGGTTCCTGGGAGATTCACAGGCTTCGCGGAGCGACCTCATTGTTCCGAGGATTGCTGCACATTGAGAAGCCACGGCCTCGCATTCCAGAATGACGTGGGCGGCAGATTCCTCGGCGTCAAGGGAGCCCCTGCAAAGGGGCTGTCTGTGGCGCCTATGTCGAAAAGGTGTTTATTAAGGAGGTTGTGGCCCGTATCAACCCTTATGTTATTAATTTCTTTCGTTCCTTCTGTACTTAATGTTTCACTTTGCTTGAACATCAAAGCTTCACAAAAACCTACAAATTCTACGTAAGTATCTACAAAATAATCTGTGTGACTTCCAAGATGTGCCAGTCTCTTTACACCCGATTTCCTCAAGGGCTCCCAGAAAAAGGGACTATTTAAATTTCCCCCCAAAAAGGGAAATCTCTGAAAGAATTCTTTAATTAAAGACGTTTTCACGCTTGACGTTTTTTTCTCCTTTGACCCTAAATCCCTTTTAGACCATTGAGCTTGAGCTTTGAGTTAGATTGGGGAGGCTCAATTTTTTGTGAATAACTGTCTTGTTTTATGTCTCGAAAGTAAGTATAAGATATTGTTAAGCCTTATTAGTATCAGCTTATAACTGACAGCTGAAGGTGCCTACTATTGCAAATCAATGGTTAATGTCCTGGAAAGGACAGAGCATTGACCACCTCGATGGCTCATTTAGCAATTTAGTACCATATACTGTTTATTCCCGTTGTGCTTTTTGGGGTAAGACCTTGGTGTCCAAAATTAGAGAGATATTGATCATCATCATTTCAGCCGAAAGACCCACTGCTGGATATAGGCCTCCCCCAAGCACCGCCACTTCGGCCGGTTCTGTCCGAAAGACGTAGCGTTGGAAGGCCTCCAACAAGGTGGATCGATGACCAGAAGACCAATTGACAGATTGAGACTGAGATCTGACTGTGAACGTTCTTAAAATTACGAGAATTGCCCCTCTGATGTAGGCCGCAGGAACCCGCTGGATGCGAGAAGAGAGATATTAAAAACATACCATTAGTGGGTACACTTGCCTGATTTTCAAGTCATAGCTTTAAAACGATGAAGCAACATAATATCACGCCAGTGCGTGTTGCCAGTGATGACTTATGGCACTGAAACGTAGTCGCTGGGAATAGGCCTTATAAGAAGGCTAAAAGTCATCCAAAGGGCAATGGAGAGGGCTATCCTTGGAGTTTCCCTGCGTGATCGAATCAGGAATGAGCAGATCCGCAGGAGAACCAAGGTAACCGACATAGCCCGAAGAATTGCCAAACTTAAGTGGCAGTGGGCAGGGCACATTGCTCACAAAACAGATGGCCGATGGCTCCGAAAGGTTCTGGAGTGGCGACCGCGTACCGGAAGACGTAGCGTTGGAAGGCCTCCCACAAGGTGGTCCGACGACCTTGTGAAGGCCGCAGGAACAGGCTACAGAACCGGTCGAAGTGAGGTCGGGAGGTCTATGTCCAGCAGTGGACCTCTTTCGGCTGAAATGATGATGTTGATGATAAATATCACGCCTGTATTATCCGAGGGATCTTTCTTTTCCTTTAACCATCATTCTAAAGTTTGAGTTAGTAAAACTCCACACGGTGTTGCGCAGAAGCCTGAAAAATAGAAAATAATGGTTCCTACCAGAAATAATTTGCCTTACTCCCACACAAAATAGTTTTCTCAATATATCAGGAACTGCAGAGAATAGCACTCGCTCCATGCAAACTGAATGCTTGTCAGCATTCTTTAGAGAGTGGCCGTATTATGCTAAACGTTGACATTTTTATATTTATTTATGTTAACGCGTGGTTCATGCATTTTTATAGGACTCGCTTAACGTTTGAGAGGTTTACTGTGAAACCACTTTTTCGATACAGTGCAGTGGTGCTATTCTGCAAAAACCTCACCGTGAAAACTTAGATGAAGGTAGCGTGGAGTGAGCAGTCAATAGTGTCAATTCCTAGCAAAAACAATCTCACTTCACCTAAGTTTTCACGGTGAGATTTTAACAGAATCGACCGGCTGATTTCAAGAAGCAAAAGAAGAAAAAAAATCTAAATAAGCTGTTACCTGCAACTGCGATCCAGGATGAAAAGTAGCGTATTCCATCTCCAGGTCATGGTAATACGATTTGGAATACTTCTAGAACCGAAAAAAGATCAATCTAAGCTATCCACGTAGCGTAGAAAGTTATTGTCAATCCTACAATATGACCCCAATAATTCTGTTCTATGCTCGTGATTATAAATCTTCTGGCTCTGCCCCGCGGTTTCACCCGCATATGTTTTGATCCCGTGGGAATATCGGGATAAAAAGTAGCCTATGTGTTAATCCAGGGTGTCAGCTACCTCCATTCTAAATTTTATCAAAATTGGCCCAGCCGTTTGTGCGTGAAGAAGTAACAAACATATAAACACACCTCCACACAAACACACTCACAAACTTTCGCCTTTATAATATTAGTGTGATAGTTTATTTATTACTAGCTGCGCCACGCGGTTTCACCCGCGTAAATGTCGATCACGTGGGAATATTGGGATAAAAGTAACCTATATCTTAATCCAGGGTGACAGCTACCTCCATACAAAATTTTATCAAAATTGGTCCAACCGTTTGAGCGTGAAGAAGTAACAAACATATAAACACACACACACACACACGCTCACAAACTAATATTATAGTGTGATGTTTTCTATTCATTTATGTCGTGTGGCAATGGGTGTTATTTACCTAAAATAAATGAATATATTTATTAATATTTCTATTCTGATTTCAAATTGGATCGCAAGCAGTTCCGTATTGTCGTGTTTCATCAAAACATCCCGCACTGAGTCTGTTACCTCTCAGCTGTGAGCATTAACAGCTCAGCTGTTTACTTTTTTGCTGAACTGAGCCTTTTTGGCGCAACCGTGAAGCACACTTTCCTGCTAATTTCTTACATCGGACTTTGCACTTTTAATTTTTATCTTTTTTTTTGTTTTCATCTGATGTACGACTATTAGATCTGAATATCTGGTGTATTGTGTGTCTTCTAGTCTCTGCTAAATAAATGTATTTTCTTTCTTTCTTTCATTAAGGGAGATGCGCTAAGGTAGCCTGTGAAATTCAAACTTTCTTACGTTTTTTTGCAATTTTCAGGTCAGTATCAGGTTGTATGTTGATCAAAATATGATCCGCGACCGGAAAAAAAATTACTTTACAGAATTATAATGACTAGAATCAGCAATATCATTCAATATGGTAATACGAAATTACGAACATAGAGAGTTGTGTTGGTGATTTTTATGATAATAATTCTATAAATAAATATTTGTTGTTAGGATGATATGTTTATGTTGAAAAATATGATAGTGAGCTGATCTCTACACTGCCTTTAAATGTTCTATTCAAGGAATAATATTGGAAGTACCCACAAGGAAGGTTACCTTTATCATGGTATTATCAGAAGCTTACCAAGATTGCAGATTTAAAGATAATAGTAACCATAGAGATGTGTTCATGCATGATTAATTTATTTGTTGATATGGCATATATGTTGAGTGAACTTTGTGATCGTTCAGCACTTTCTGTTGCTCTTTGTGTCTCCTCTTAGCGAGAGGGTATGGACTGTAATCCACCAAGCGAGCCCAGTAGATGTCACATGTCCTCGAATTTTTGGTTCTAGGACATGCCGGCTTCCTCAGGATATTTTTCTTCACCGATTTTGAGAGCAGTGGTGATGAAATAATTAACACAAAGTAAAGTGCCTGCCTGTGTTGGAACGTACGACCCACAACTCGTAAGTCTCCACTGGGCCACCGCTGCTCTTCTGGTGATCTTTATGAGAATATAATTCTTTACACCGGATTTTCTTGCTTGCCAAACTTGCTAGGGATTTTTAAATAAACTTAAAAGTGCACTTTAACAACAATAAAAAAATCAGGTTTACCTGAATATATTTTACGTTTCAGGAAAATTAAATCATTGCGATGTCTCAAAAGTGCCAGAGAGCGTACTAAACCGTCGGTTCCAGTTGTCATAACAATACCTGTGTAGCCATAATCCCGGGTATTCAGAAACCGGAAAGTTTTGACAACCGGTTTAAACTTAGGACATCCATATTGTCCAGTTCTATTCAGTTGTGAATGTCATACAGAGGTCAGATTGGAAGCCGGGCTCAAAATGTTGCCTGTAGTACCGGTGGTTTTAACGAAAATAACGATGTAGATAATGTACTAAAAGCTAAAAAATAATTCGGTAGAATATAGGTACCTGTCATCACACTACTTTCCTTGTCAATCTAGGGCATTGATCAGACAAAAAAATAAAATCGCGGGGCGCGTGAAATTTCTATCAAAAGTCAACCGCTCATATAATTTTAAGTGCAATTTAAATAATGATTTACTCAGGTAACGCTACGCCTCACGATTTCAAGGTAAAATTTCAAGTACTAAATTTAATCCAAGAAACAAACAGGGCTAGCTAAATAAACCGTTTAAAAATCATATGATTGCCATCCATTCTAACAATTCTACAACATAATAATATTCATTGTTTTTTTACGTTGCGGAGCAAACGAATTCTTCAAACAAAAAATTCCTTCAAGTTCCTTTGAATTGTAATGGAAAGTGTATTACGCAATTAGGGTGCTCAAAGTCAAAGATTTATTTGCAGATAAATATGGTTACAAATGAAAAATGAAACTTGGACCCCTCGCTCAGCATTTGTGCTCCGACCTCTAGACAAAGCTCCAAACTGTATCAGCAAATCAGTGTAGGTACAGGTCGAAAATCGAAATCCAATCGTTCTTTGAAAATCTCAGAGAGCGTTTAGATCTCGAGACACCAATACTTCCACATCCTTTGATCGCAAATCCGATCGACTTCGCGAAGTACTCGCTATTGTGCGCCAAAACGACTGACTTTCAACGTCTGATGTACTGCGATGCATGTTCTTGTAAACGTAATCGTTTGGGAAAAGGGGACAACTGCACCGTCTTAGTGCTAAAGGTGGCATATATGGCGCTAACCAACCGTTTCGTAAAAAAATACTACATAATGATTGTAACATAAATATTGAATGAGTATCTGCGTATAGCAAAGGACGCTTATGAAATTTCCGAATCAGAATCAGGCTAAAGGATGTGAATTGACAGAGGTCAGGTACTCACTCACTCAGATGCTGCGAGCCAGGAGATCACCACACTGTATCACTAGCAGTCGTATTTCACGATATTTTGGTGTTTTTTCACCGCGCGCGCGGAATTGTCTTGCCAGTCGGTCTTTTCGTTGAGTTCGAACTGATGTTTTTTCTCCACCCCGTCAGATGGCGGGAGTGATGCTGTGAGTGCGACAAGGATTTGTCGCACTCACAGCGATGGATGAATGCCAATGGCGGCGAATTCAAAACAGGAAAGGAAAGATGGACTGGGAACGATCCCAAAGCCTGTTCAAATATAACACGCCATTCTCAAAGGGTTAGGCCTAGGTACCTCTTAATCATCATTGTCAGCCTATAACGTTCCCACTGCTGGGACACAGGCCTTCTCTCTGTAAGAGGGTGGGCTGTAATCCACCTCGCGGGTCCAGTGCAGGTTGGCGGATATGACATAATTATGTCTTCGAATTTTTGGTTCTATGGCATGCCGGTTTCCTCACGATGTTTTCCTTCACCGTTTTGAGAGCAGTGGTGATGAAATAAATTACACAAATTACAGCACTTGCCTGGGTTCGAACCCACAACCTTCAGTACGCAAGTCAGAGCTGTTACCTCAGGTACCTCATAGTAGACCCATAGTTCGCCAGTTATGTTTCAGTCCCGTTTAATAAGGCGTGAACCTATTGCCATAGTTGTAATGGAAATTAAAAACATTTGAGTTAACATATTACACAACCAACAAAATTGACCAGTTCCTGACATCAACATTCAATCAAAGTTTAATTTAGATTGGTGCCATATTTACACTTGCTTGTAAAAAAACTTTTAATCAAATCACACTAATATTATAAAGGCGAAAGTTTATGAGTGTGTGAGGGGGGGTGTGTATGTGTATGTGTGTATTTATATGTTTGTTACTTCTTCACGCTCAAACGGCTGGACCAATTTTGATACAATTTTGTATGGAGGTAGCTCACACTCTGGATTAATATATAGGCTACTTTTTATCCTGATATTCCCACGGGATCGACATTTACGCGGGTGAAACCGCAGGGCGCAGCTGTTCGATCATATAATTCGAGATAGAACTCCGAGTTAAAGGGGATTTGCCTGTTTTTTTTTTTGTCAGTGAAGACTTAGTTAACGGATGTTAGAGCTATGGGAGCTATGGGAACTATGGGAGCACCGACCCGCGATAAACATAATAGTATTATGTCATGTTGAACATCTTTCATAGTCGACCAACTTTGACATTTAGTTATTTAATAGGCTCACCAACAATTTTAAATACATTTGTACAGACGCCAGCACATCAAGCTACTACAATCTGTCAAATTTTCTTAGTAAATTTTCAACTTTATTTCTAGAAAATAAGGTTCAGAGTTGATTGTGAAAATTTGACAGTTTTGGGTAGCTTGATGTGCTGGCGTATGTACGACATTTTCTTATTAATCAGCTGATGTAGGGTCGGCCATTTTTTCCTTATAGTACTTTTATAGTAGGGTTCTGGCTTCTATAACTTTATAGTAGGTTTATAGTGGGTTTTTGTGCTAAAATGCGTTTATGAATAAGAATTTTTGACAACCAGATTTTTGCAACCCTGTAGATGTTCGATAACTTTTTCTGAATAAGACCGTTAGTATATAAAACATTTAAAAATATTAATAAATAGTGATCCACCGATGTTGGGAGTAGAGTCCGATTATTGTTATTATATTATTTCCTCATTTCAGCCGATAGACGTCCACTGCTGGACATAGGCCTCCACTAATTTTGGGGGGGGGGGGGGGGGTTTGCCATAATGGCCACGCTTGGCAGGCGGGTTGGCGATCGCAGTATGGTATGATGGTGGAATGCATAGAGAACGCTGCTGCCCATTCTCCGGTACGACCCTTAGTCGCCTTTTACGACACCCACGGGAAGTAAGGTAGGTGGCGCTATTCTTAATCAAATCACACTAATATTATAAAGGCGAAAGTTTATGAGTGTGTGAGGGGGGGTGTGTATGTGTGTGTGTGTGTATTTATATGTTTGTTACTTCTTCACGCTCAAACGGCTGGACCAATTTTGATACAATTTTGTATGGAGGTAGCTCACACTCTGGATTAATATATAGGCTACTTTTTATCCTGATATTCCCACGGGATCGACATTTACGCGGGTGAAACCGCAGGGCGCAGCTGTTCGATCATATAATTCGAGATAGAACTCCGAGTTAAAGGGGATTTGCCTGTTTTTTTTTTGTCAGTGAAGACTTAGTTAACGGATGTTAGAGCTATGGGAGCTATGGGAACTATGGGAGCACCGACCCGCGATAAACATAATAGTATTATGTCATGTTGAACATCTTTCATAGTCGACCAACTTTGACATTTAGTTATTTAATAGGCTCACCAACAATTTTAAATACATTTGTACAGACGCCAGCACATCAAGCTACTACAATCTGTCAAATTTTCTTAGTAAATTTTCAACTTTATTTCTAGAAAGTAAGGTTCAGAGTTGATTGTGAAAATTTGACAGTTTTGGGTAGCTTGATGTGCTGGCGTATGTACGTCATTTTCTTATTAATCAGCTGATGTAGGGTCGGCCATTTTTTCCTTGTAGTACTTTTATAGTAGGGTTCTGGCTTCTATAACTTTATAGTAGGTTTATAGTGGGTTTTTGTGCTAAAATGCGTTTATGAATAAGAATTTTTGACAACCAGATTTTTGCAACCCTGTAGATGTTCGATAACTTTTTCTGAATAAGACCGTTAGTATATAAAACATTTAAAAATATTAATAAATAGTGATCCACCGATGTTGGGAGTAGAGTCCGATTATTGTTATTATATTATTTCCTCATTTCAGCCGATAGACGTCCACTGCTGGACATAGGCCTCCACTAATTTTGGGGGGGGGGGGGGGGTTTGCCATAATGGCCACGCTTGGCAGGCGGGTTGGCGATCGCAGTATGGTATGATGGTGGAATGCATAGAGAACGCTGCTGCCCATTCTCCGGTACGACCCTTAGTCGCCTTTTACGACACCCACGGGAAGTAAGGTAGGTGGTGCTATTCTTTAAGTCCGGCACCATACAGACCAATTATATTATTTGGTTATTATTATTATAAGCCTATGCTGTCCCATTGCAGGGCAAAGGGGGAAGCCTTTGCCTTGCAATGGGACAGCATCATTCCCTCTTTCCACTTTTCCCGGTGTACCTACTGCAATTGTGGGCCAATACTTTATGGAGTCCAGCTCATCCCGCCATCTCTTTCTGGGCCTGCCACGTAGTTGTTTCCAGCCACTGAAGATCCGCTGAGTGTTCGCTTTTGCGTATTGCTGCTCCGACATGCGAAAGATATGGCCAGCCCAGTTCCACTTTACTCCAGCAGCTGTGTGGCCAGCGTGCGCTATTTGTGTTTTGGAATGAATTATAGAGTTTTTAATGCGGTCTGTGTCAGTTTGACACCTAGTAAGTATACTTCGTTCGTTCGTGGCAGACTCCAAGTGCGGACTTTTAACGTCAAGACTTATGACTTTTCAAGTCATATTTGATTGATCAAATTTTTTCTTGAATTATTAGTACTTGACAATTGTTGACCTGAGGGGCAATTCTACTAATTTTAAGAGCGTTCACAGTCTGATCTCAGTCTCAATCTGTCAATTTCCCTACATTTTGACAAGTTTTTGACATTTGTTTGTCGCCGAGATGAGACTGAGACTAGATTTTGAACGTTTTAAATTAGTAGAATTGGCATTCAGGTTTCACCTGAATTAATTTGAATATTCCTGGTAATCTGTTCCCAAATTGCTGATATTATAAAATACTTCTTTTTAAGAAGTATTTTTAATGTAATAAGATAAGTAAATAGATAAATAAATTAAATAATAATAATAAATATGACTTGCTGTCATGTCAAAAATACGAATTCCATAAAATCAGAGTAGGTATAGCAAAATGAAGACGTTTGAAAGGAAAGATACGAATTTAATTGGCATTATTTAGTCAAAGTAATTATTTTAGGGTTTCTTTGAAAACAGTTCAATGTCCCATCTCAAGTCTCAATTTTGATATCACAAAGCTACTTTACCTTCAACTTATCGTAAGAATCTACCCAGACCACCTTTCCCCAAAGAAAACATTTCGTACAAAACTCAAATCTCCTTAACACAGACCAAAAATACCCTCAAATTGGAATGCGGACAGATTGCAGAGACTAAATTAATTTGTTGCCTCTGAAATGTTTATTTATATACCTTATACTATTCTATACTAGTTGCTCCATCTTTTAACTTGCAGAGATGAAGGAAATTAAATTTACGTCACCTCGAGCAGGGCTGCCTCAATGCGAAACATTTCACCATGTAACCTCGACCTGACAGATAGCTCCTACTTCTTTGTGGTACTTCTTGAAGTCGTCTCGAAGTCATACCGCGGTGATGTTAAATCCATACTAATCTATATACAATAAAAGAAAGTCGTGTTAGTTACACTATTTATAACTCAAGAACGGCTGAACCAATTTGGCTGAAAATTGGTGGGGACGTAGCTTAGAACCAGGAGACGGACATGGAATACTTTTTTTTTTTTTTTTTGCGTATGGGAAATCATCAAATGACTCCTCCCGCTCTGGGTGGAGCGGAAGGGAGTGTCAGACTTTTACTGACTAAAACCCACCCGTGTTCCTTCTCAAGCCCTTTATGTTCCGGGCCAGCGGTAACCCTTTCGGACAATCCCGCTGACCCGGCAGGCTTCGGCCCTAAGGGGCCCCTCCTCGATGCTGACATCTCTTTGAGGTGCGCGTGGAACACGTACGCGCCGTCCGGCACGAGCCTGGTCCTGATCGGACGGTGAGCTACCCATTACTCACCGCCCGCAGGCCCGCGCCTACGGTGGCCGGGAGTCGTCACGCGGCTCCCGACGCCTGGGGCGTCCCCCGCGGCGGCTGAGACGGGAGGCTCTCTCCCTGAACCGTCCCGCCACCTCCTTCGCTAGCATGCTTCGCAGAAGGAGGTGACTGCCTCCCACTCCCTCTCGCCCCGGACCATGGCTTGCACCAGGGCCGGACGCGAGAGGTCGCCGTCGCTGCCGACCGCCTCTACGAGGTCACGGCGGTGCTCCGCCCAAGCGGGGTCAGACCTCCACCGTGGACATGGAATACTTTATATCCGTTTTTTTTTTAGATAGGAGTAGGGTAGGAGTAGGTTAGGAGTAGTGTAGGAGAAGGATAGGAGTAGGGTAGGGGTAGGGTAGGGTAAGGGGTAGGACACCATGCGAACGAAGTAGCGCCGGGCAGCTAGTAATATTATAAATTCAAAAGTAACTGTCTGTCTGTCTGTATGTTACCTTTTCACGCCTAAACCACTGAACGGATTTCGATAAAATTTGGCGGAGAGATAGATTGTATCCCGGGGAAGGACATAGGATAGTTTTTATCCCGATATTATTATGATGAAACCGCGGGGCGCTGCTAGTAATTAAATGAAAAGCCTCGTTTTTTAAGGGTAATAAAACTCATAGGCACGACAGGTAGTTTGCTGCCTCGTATAGAATAAAATGCAGCAGTTTCACACAGTGGTCCTCAAAAGACCACTTCAGACATGGTTTTCACATGATCTGACCAAGATTATTACTGGACTAAAAAAGAGACTGTGACCTCTGAGTATGTTTTGGACTTTCTTCTCAGAGTAGTCAGAAAACGCCGTCCTCAAAATATGACTGACGTGTAAAAGTGTTTGTACAGCACATCAAATTGTCAAATTTCTTTAATAGATTTTCTTCTTTATCGCTACGGCATAAGATACAAAGTTGATTGAGAAAATTTGACAGTTTCAGGTAGCTTGATGTGCTGGTGTCTTTACCTACTTATAGAAATAAAATCATATATAAGTAGGGAGTCGTATTCTGTGCCGGAGCATATGTTTACCCGAGTTTTTCGACCCGATAACCATGTGTAATGTCGAAATTTACAAGTCTTGAGCGAAAAAAACGGTAACTTTGAGGCAAGTGTCCACCATCTTCCCCTTAATGTGTCGATAACAATCTAAATGGACTCTGCCTAGAAATCGGCTACGTGTTAGGCGTCATCACCAGCGTCCACCAGTTCCTGTAACGTCCAGCTGACAGGTTACGCAGGACACGATATTAAGTGTCCCATCGTTTGTGGAACAGCACCGTATTACATTCCAAGACGGAGTCGCCTATGAATCTCCACCTAAACAGGTTTTCCTTGCTTCGTCCAACCTGCGTCCGGAGTGTGTTTAAAGACTCCACCATCTAAGCGTCCACCATCATCCATTGCATCTCCACTTACGATCAGATGTGATAGTGGTGAAAAACGAGCCTCAATATAATGAAAATGACTGGCATTCTTAATTTTGGTCTCTACTAAAGGAAAACATACTTCCCGTGGGTGTCGCAAAAGGCGACTAAGGGTCGTACCGAAGAATGGGCAGCAGCGTTCTCTATGCATTCCACCACCATACCACACTGCGATCGCCAACCCGCCTGCCAAGCGTGGCGATTATGGCAAACCCTTTTGGGGGAGGCCTATATCCAGCAGTGGACGTCTTTCGGCTGAAATGATGATGATGATGACTAAAGGAAAAGAGTCGAAAATATCCTTAGTGTTGCAGATGATCATCAGTCATTTCCTATCAAGTGAATCATCAGTGATATTTGTCATTCAAGCTTCTTTCCAACTATGTTAGGAACGGCTTCCAGTCTAACTGGAAGAAGCTGAGTACCAGTATTTTACATGGAGCGACTGCCTGTCTGACCTCCACAGCTCAGTCACTGGATAACACGATACCCCTTGCCAAGACTGGTTGTCAAACTTTTTGGGTTTCTGACTGCCTGTAAGGACTGTCAAAGATTTACGAATGACAGCCGAGAGGTTTTACGTGTTTTGCCAGGCACAAACAATGGATGGTACCTACCGCGGTCGGTTCTGGCGGTTGTTGGACTGGTTGTCTGAATTTTGAGCTTCTGACTATTCGTTACGACTCTCAAAGATGGTCCAACGACTTAACGTGCTCTCCGAAGTGCGGTTCATTAGTGTATTTGTCAACTAATGTGACAAAAATAATATAGCTAGATGCATGGACATAGTTTTCCTATGGTAGGAACTCGAGAACTGTATAATTCAATGCAGTTTATTTCAATGAGACGCAGACTGAGCCACAGAGTAACTTGTGCACCCGCTGGTTTATTAGCCTTTTTGTGCACTGTTTTGCGCAATGCTGTAGAGCTAGTATGATTGTTATAAACTATAATTAGAATGAAACAAATATAAAGTTCTTATTGGGACTCGCACAGGTAGATCACCAACTGTAGGGGAGACTGGGTACGGTTGAAACAGGGTATGGTTGAAACAACGCTAATAACTCGTAAACTATTAGCGGTATGGTGAGAGGTATAAGAGGAGAGAGAAGCGGCCGATGAATCCGGACATGAATGACAGTGACGCGTTGCACTTCGCTCTCTGTATACTTTTCCAGGGGACCCTATTAAATTTTTTCGACAAAAAGTATTTTGTATTGTTTTCTTTTCAAATTACTTTGTTGATATTAGCATTTGCATTTTGAGCGATTTTATGCTTTATTGTTAGATTTTGAAGATTCGAAAACCGTGATTCGTTTTTGTTTATGTTGTTTTGTCTCGACGCTATGTTCGTTTTGTTAGCAGTTGAGAGGAGTTATTCCGTTCTGCAGTGCGATTCTATAACTATCTCACCGTGAAAACTTAGATGAAGTGAGCGTGGAGTGAGCTGTCAATAGTGTCATTTCCAAGCAAAAACAAACTCACTTCACCTAAGTTTTCACGGTGAGATTTTTACAGAATCGCGGTCGATTCTGTAAAAATCTCACCGTGAAAACTTAGGGGGGGTTCAGGGGATCAGCCGGTGCTGATCCCCTGAACCCCCCCTCAACCTCGATCCCCTGCTTGTTCGTCTTCTGTTTTAATCTTTGTCTTATCCACTATAAACTTTCTCAAGGTATGGGGATGGATGAAACAATTATTGTGATTACAATAGGATTGAAATGAAATCATTTGAATAAATGACTTTTGATTTGATCTGATTTCAGAGGCCTAACAGAAACATAAGGTAATAAAACCGCAATTGACTGCAGCAGTCCAAGATACTTATGTAGCAACTTGGACAGGATTCAATGAGCTCTTTCTCGCTAACTTGCACTGACTAGATTTGTTAGTCTTTTGATACCAGCGCGAAGTTTTCTATTCAAACGTAGCTCTTGGAGTTTTGTCAAGTTATTGTGAGCAAACAGTTCTGACCTAGTTTTTTCTTTTATTTGTTCTTAGTGTTTGTTATTTGTGTGTACGGATTGGATCCAACATGGAATTATCTAAGTATGTGGGTGGTGATTACATAAATCAATATGCCTAGGCTTTTCCCAACTATGTTGAGGTCAGCTACCAATCTAACCGGATGCAGCTGAATACCAGTATTTACATAAAGCGACTGCATATAATACCCCGATACTAATAATACGATACCCCTATCGTCCCCTTCCCTTGGTAAGACTGGTTGTCAGGCTTTCGGGCTTCTGACGGCCCATAACGACTGTCAAAGATCCAGGAATGACAGGTGGGACCAACGTGCTTTCTGAGGTAAGGCGGACAAAGATTGTCACCCATCCACAGACCAACCGCGGCAAGCGCAGCTGTTATTACTTAGCCACAAGCCCCAGGGCGGTGATTATAGGTAAGATATTATACGCGCTTTTTGTAGAAAGAAACTAGAACACCACCTGCACGGCCCTTAAAAGGCATTAGGAGAAAAATCTACTTAGATCAGTAAAGGTCATAGCACACGGATCAAACCGGAAAGGGATCGGCACCGTATCAACTCGAGCCGTTCAGTATTCTTTGTATGAAACTTCCTACTGCAACGCACACTTATCGGGATCGTAACGTAATCGCCTCGCTTCGGGACAAGCTCACGAACCGCGGTGCGGTACGTTACGGCTTGTCATCCCCGCGCTTACGTCTCTCCGTACCCGAGCTTACGTCTCTTCGTCCACCCTTGCCCCTCTCACCCCTCCAGCCTGCCTGCTGCACCATCAACCAGCGGTCGGCGAGCCGTAAGCGCGGCGTCGCCTAGCCATAGCCGAGTCGACGTATCGGAGTTTCTGATCCGCTTTTGTTACGTGCTTACTACGTTAGTTTGACGCCTGTTTGACGGCGAGACGAAAGGCTTTCCGATTTGATACGTGTGCTATATGACCTTTAATCTGTGCGGGGTTCATAAGGAACGCGCGTTTTAAAATTCAAAATTCGATACTGTTTTTTACTGCGCAATTTTAAAATTTCGAATACTGTTGTCGTCAAAATGTTTCTAAGGGCTGATTTTTCCAACGCGAGATAACTTTTATTGAAGGAATAAAATTGAATTTAAAAGAGACTGTGACCTCTGAGTTTGTTTCGGCCTTTCTTCTCAGAGTAGTCAGATAGGAAACGCCGACCACATCTAGTTTAAAAAAATATGATGACGTGTAAAAGTGTTTGTAAAAACCTACTTACAGAAAATAAATCATTTATCATTTGACGTTTGACAGTTTTTGTATGAAATAACTGTCAAAATTTCAAAATTATTCCTCGAATAAAGTTATCAGATGATTGGAAAATCAGCCCTAAGTATTTTCGATTTTACGTTATGTTCGAGCAGTGGTGGCCCAGTGGTTACGGCCGCGACTTACGAATTGTCGGTCGTAGGTTCGAACCCAGACAGGCGTTAACTTTGTGTAAATTATTTCATCACCACTGCTCTCTAAACAGTGAAGGAAAACATAGTGAGGACACCGTCATGTCCCAGAAACTACAAATCCGCACTGGGATCGCGTGGTGGATTATGGCCCACTCCTTCCTACCGAGAGGAGGCCTGAGTCCCAGCAGTGGGAACTTTATAGGGTGATTGTGCTTATGCTTACATCGCGCGGTCGTGCTAAGGCCTCTGACACACGAAGTCAAGCCTTCCAAAAAAAAAAAATAGCTTCAGTATTTTACTGGACGGTTACCACAGTGTTCATCAAAGATATAAAAATGTAATTTCCACAAATCTGTTTGTGAATAACAGGCCCTAAACATAACGGGAAATATATTTACCCTTGAAGGTTATCCCTAGTTCAATTTCCAAGTTTATGGTAGAAACACAAGAAAAGGTTTTATATAAGGGATGAAATGAGTTTTCAATAACCAATCTGGGGTTGCCACGAAAGTAAATTCGTAAACATTAGTTTAAAAGAAGATTTACTTAAGAGGAAATGCGGTCTAATCTCCATAGAAACGCTCTCGCCTATTTTCTTTCTGGTTAATGACCATAAAGCAATATTTTTTTTACAGAATAATAATAATTAACTTCTATGTCCCTATGTTTTCCTTTTTGATGTTACATTATTTTTGTAAGCACTAGAACCCTCCAAAAATGCCGATTTAAACCGCTGTCAACCGAGGCCTTGACAACTATTAATGAAAAAAGAAAAACATAGGGACACAATATATCACAACGTAACACAAACACACTCATAACAGCACACCCTCACCTGCACTTACTCTCTCACACATAGTAAACACACCTTTGCACGTCGTGAATGGCCACGTTCATTCTTTTTGTATTTTAGTACCTAATTTTATATGGATTCCATAGGGAATCTTATAATAATAATAGGAATAAAAAGTATTGAGTTACTGGAAATCCAGTAACTCAATATTTTTTTACTACGAACGTTTGAAGTAATGTTTCTAGTGTGATGTCGGAGCGGCCTTAGTGTCCGTAACATAGGTTAATTCCTAGCACGGAACTAGGTTTGCTCCACTATCCACTATACCTAATAGTATTTAAGTTAACCTGTACTCAAGGTCATTTGAAAATAAAGATTAATAATTTATTTATTATCCTTCTTAATCAGTTTATGAAATATCTTTTAAATTGGTCTAATAGTGGAGGAGGAAATAGGCGAGAGCCAAACTTCGAATTATGACTTTTACTTAGACTTTTTTAAAGTCTCTCCGACCGCATTTTCTCTTAATGGACCAAAGATAAATAAAATAAAAATTTTACTCAAAGGATAGTACTGCAGTAAGTAAAAATACTTTTCATTACAGGTACTTGCATTCCATGTGATTAGAAGCAACAAAATAAAACAACCTACATAATTATTATTATTTTTTCTTTTTTCTCGGAACCATTGGGTCCCGGTCCTTTGGAAGGCGTACGAGGGGCTGAAGCCAACTCGCAGAGGCCCCTTAGGAAATTTTAATGAAATGCGGCACCAACCGACGATTATCCCTGTATGCGCTATGCAAGTGCACCCAAGGTTTACCCCCGGTTGGTGTAGGACTATTGCAGGATATGGAAAAATAAAAAGTTGGACTATGGGTTTGGGTGGCTAAAGTGGACTGGTTACCAAGAACTATGGAATAACTACGACCCCTGCCTGATCAATGTTTTATATATACACGGATAAAATGGCAGGGGGTGACTTGCACACTCAACAATGGGCCCCCGGAAACGATCGCTAGCACATAGTGACGTAGCAACAAGGGGGCAACATGTCCTGAGGTGCTTATGAGGAGTGGAGAGGTATTCCACGGCTATCAGGACAATCCCGGAAGTACGGTCAAGATCCCTACCAGCATCTTACTGGAATACTTCCTTCCTCCGAGCACGTTTGCTCTTGCGAATCTCTACTCAAGCCGGCCAATAAAGGCAAGAATGGGGTGGGAGCTCTGTTCATCGTCATTGTGCACTCCAGCCGGCCAATAAAGGCAAGCCAGAGGTGAGGAACAAGACTTCTCCCTGAAGATAGGGTCCGTGGGGTCGCTACTGCCCAACAGTTCGCCACATGCTGCCCTGCGGATTTCTGTATCTCTCTTGGTCTGGCTCCTCACCTTAGACCTATTCCAGCAAAGTAAACTCTTCCGGCATAGGCCTAGAGTTTGGAGCGCGCAAGCCCCACCACGGCGTCAACGTAGAGATACGGCGGCGGGGTTATTATTATTATTATTATGAGCCTGTGTTGTCCCACTGCAGGGCAAAGGCCTCCCTTCCCTCTTTCCACTTTTCCCGGTCTACTGCGATTGTAGGCCAATCCTTTAAGAAGGAGTCCAGCTCATCCCGCCATCTCTTTCTGGGCCTGCCGCGCAGTCGTTTTCTGCCATTGGGGATCCACTGAGTGGAACTGGGCTGGCCATATCTGTCGCATGTCGGATCAGCAATATGCAAACCTACATAATAGGTACATCACCATAAATCAAAAAACCACATAAAATTCCACAAAATCTGAAACACTGGCGGTGTTTCAGATTTTGTATTGCGCATAAAAACAGAAGATTTTTTTCCTTATATCCCCTTTATTAAAAAATTTAAACGAGTATAATTCTTTATGGTTTGGTCATGTTAAAAAGAATCTAACAAAAAGTATTTACACGGCAGATGTGAGTGGCAACGCCCACAGAAGGACATAAATATATGGTGATGTTCTTTAGAAATTTCACGCTCGTAGTACTTTAACCAGCGTGCGTATATGACGGATCTATGAATGTAAACGAACCGAAAGGAGTTTGTAAGGATCGTAGCAGGTGGCCTTCTGTAATGTCTCCCCACCCCCATGGGAAAAAAGCGTGAGTTTGTTACGTATTATTAGTTACAAACAACAGTCCAAGATTGAATTTCAAAACACTTTGTCGGCTTCAAAGATATTCTACCGTGGCAGAGGGATAAGACAAGGTTCTCGTGTGGTCAGAGTGACGATACACCGAAATTTCAACCTTAATTTTATTAAGATAGAATGCACTTTGCTGCGAAATTGGGAAGACATAAACGTTGATAATAATCCACGTTCATTTTACGGTTACGAAGACAATTTTTAGGCGGTATTAGGCTTTATTGCTTTGAGGTAAGGTTGATTGAGTTTCTGGCGAGTGTATGTTTAAGTTTGTAGGGCTGGTAGTGTCTAGTTACACTAATGGAAGAGTTAGGTTAGGTGTCAGACTACCAACGTTTGATAGAAGTTATATTCCAGGAAACAAATTAATGTCAATAACATTTGGTTGTGTCAGTAATTGCAATTGATCTTAGGAGAATATCTATTCCTAGAAATAACAAGCTTATGTAAACCAAAACTGTTTCAAATTAAATAATTAATTACCTTATTATTCGTGTGATTACAGTTATTAATCAATATGCAAGGGTGATTCTGTGGTAGTCGCGTTCAGTCTGTGGATCGATGACTATTTTTGGAACGAAGTTTCTTTTCGCCGCTGTTCTGTAAGTATACAGTCACACGGGCGACGTCGTCAGCGCTAACTGACGGGGTCCGCTAGGGCCGATGCCTGCCAGGGTCGCGGGTTGTTCAAAAGAAATACCGTAGCCCCTGGCACAGGCAACTGAAGGGTGGGTTTTAATCAGTAAAAGCCTGACACGCCCTTCCGCTCCACCTAGCGGGTGAAGTTATTTGATGATTTCCCAACCAAAAAAAAAAAAGGCTGCACGCGGCAGCTGCAGCCGCCGCTACACGCGTCGACGGCAGCCGTCGACAACGTTCCACTCACAGGTGCTACACGTGTATTTGAGTACGGTGCTCCGTCACTGCCGTCAACCCCTCTGACACGTGCCGCTCCTCTGTATGCATACTTATATTCTGTACACTTGGCGAATAAGAGCAAGGCCGAAAAACGTGTTACTTTTTATCGTGGGCCGACGGAGCATGCGTAGTTCATACAAAAGTAATAAAAAAAAATAATTTTTAAATCAAATATATGCTTAAGGTAGCGTGTATTTATTACGATTCGATTACAGAATATCTAGGTTCCCAAATGTATATTTTGAATGGACACTGATTTAAAGAGGAGTTATGAGAAAAATAAGTTTTCTATAGAAATATGAAGTTCCTCATATCTTCTAATAAATGCTTATTATTTTCTATAAGATGTCAAAACAAAATTCAAATTCAAATTATCTCATCAACCTAGCATTTTCCCAACTAAATTTGAGTCGGCTTCCAGTCTAACCGGATGCAGGACCCCCCAACACAGTTACTGGTTAATACGATTCCCTTCGTAAGACTGGTTGTCAGACTTTCGGTATTCTGACGACCCGTAACGGCTGTCAAAGAAAGATCTACGAATAACAGCCGAGACCAACGGCTTAACGTGCTTTCAGAGGCACGGTTTGGTAATTTAAGATGGTCACCCATCCACGGACCAACCGCGGCAAGCGTAGCTTAACCTGATCGATCGACCCGTGCGGCTGTTATTATTTAGCCACGGGCCACACTTCTGACGCTGCCTTCATAATTTTTTTACAAAAATCACAAGCCCCAACATATTAAATTCGCATTTACAAAAAAATATCATGTGAAACATTCGGATAACCGTAATGTTTTATTGAAAAGCAATCTATTTGAAATTTAAATATTTTATCGGTTTAGACCCTTTCAGGATTCCTTCAACGAATATAAAATAAATTGCGTTTTATTTCAGAAAATTACAATAGGATTATGTCTGGTTGTGGTCTGGCTCAATTAATTCATGGCTAATATTTGTTCAATAAAAGTATAATATTGCGAGAAGTAAAACAACAGACAGTCGAATTGAGAACCTCCTCCTTTCTGAAGTCGGGTAAAACATAATACCAACAATAGCTAGACATAACACTACCCCGAAAACACGATGAGAACAGTAATCCCACAACAAATCTCGTACTATAATTATTTTGAGAATACCTACAAAACGTCAAAAACGCTTAAGTTTAAAACGACGTAACAACCTCCAAATTGTGAGACATATGACACATTGAGGTATGGCAGTGATCGTGGAATGAAAGAAGATACGCTTAAGTTGGTTGATATTTTGTAAATTAAACTTTATGAATGAGACGTTGTTTTTGACTACGGCGATAACTTCTTGGTGGATCGATGACAAAAAATTCAAACATCTTTGGTCTAAAATTCGGTTGCGAGGCTCGGCTCACTGACGCAGTCATAAGATCATCAAGTGCCGAACTAACAGGGTATGCGGCGCAGGATTGAAAGTGGGTCATGGTCTGTGAGGAAGTGCTGCATACGCACAAGAGATCTGCGCCGCCCGTGAACCCCCACTTGTGGAGATTGATTTTGCTCCGGCCGACTTGGGTCCGAAGTCTATTATTATTACTGCAACCGGTCTTAAACATCCTCAAAGCTCAGTCTTTCGGCTCCCATATCAGTGTCTTCTCTTCCAACATCCAAACAAGCACTTTTTTCTGTAAAGATTTAGCGCATTCTAGCTGTTCCATAAATTTTGACCGCATATGTATCGCTTTTTTCTATGAAACAGCAGATTTTCTTTTGATAACCAACGAAAAATGTCCCCGACCCTCTGCATATGAAAATATATATGATGAAAAAGCTGCAATATCACCGACATTTATGCTTTCTAAGGGACACGTATCAAATCGGAAAGGGATCGCCTTTCGCCTCGCCGTCAAACAGGCGTCAACCTAACGTAAGCACGTAACCAAAGCAGATCAGAAGCTCCGATACGTCGACTCAGCTACGGCTCGCCGACCGCTGGTTGATGGTGAAGCAGGCAGGCCGGAGGGGTGAGAGGGGCCAGGGTGGACGAAGAGACGAAAGCTCGGGTACGGAGAGATGTAAGCAGGGGGACGACGAGCCGTAACGCACCGCACCGCGGTTCGTGAGCTTGTCTCGAGGCGAGGCGATTACGATACGATTCCGATTAGTGTGCGTTGCAGTAGGGAGTTTCATGCAAAGAATACTGAACGGCTCGAGTTGATACGGTGCCGATCCCTTTCCTGTTTAATACGTGTGCCATGACCTTTGATGGCCACATTCATGTATAGATGACAAACCAACATGTGCCCAGCACGCCACGGTTCGACTACATGACAGACTTTGACGCCGAGGGCACGTTTTTGTTTTTTTGACGTGTGGCGGTCAAAAGGTTCAATGAAACTAATACACAGCAATCACCGTGATACCAAAATATGATGGAAACACGTACTTAGTTTTCTACGTGAGTTTATAGAACGTTAAACTAAGGTCGTATCCCACATCCCACCTTAATTTTCTCTTGCTAGACAAATTATAATAACGTCTTAATTCTAAGATGTATGTATGTTTCAGGCACAATTTTCACAACATTCTGATGTAAATAATAATGCTGTAACAAACACAATTTAGTCTATGTTTTCGTACGTCGCTGCATGACGCTGGTGTTGAAAACATTCCTAGCTTACGTTACGTGGTAAAAATAATACTCGTTTAGTGAAGTCTGTGACTTACAGGTTTAAAAAACTAAGTTATTTTTATCTCTTTTCAAAATAAACAACTAATATGAATCACTGAAGATCTGTGATCCTGCCTGTAATCTCTGAAGACTTAGGCACAGGTGTATACTACACCCACATTTCGCCAGTCATTTTACGTGTTGCCAGTTGTGTTTTTGGTATTAATATGCATGAGCTATGCTTATAGAAATAAATAAAATATCTTTATTTCAGACCTAAGTCCATAAGTTATTAGTTGTTAGTCACGATTGTGTTTCTATGCTATGTTAGTGTTGTTAGTAGGTACATAATTTCATTCATTTACTATCCTATAAACCCATTGCTATTTCCACCCAGTGCCTCTGGATGGGGCAGTCTGTTCTGCCAGCAATCATGTTCAGGATACTGTTACGAGTGTTACGCAAGCGTTGCAGTAAGGATGCCGCTTTCTTACGCATGATGGCGTGAAAGCCATCCGTGTGAACAGCTTATAGCATAGCTCATGCAGTGATAAAAATATTACCAGTCAGCAAGGTGATAGTGATGTCAACCGCCCAGGGTAACCGCTGAATGTACATTTTAGTCTCGTTACTCGTACACATGGCTACAAAATAACATTGATTATGGTAAGCGATTGTAGCTTTTGAAACCACGTTCTCACATACAAGAAGCATGTTCAACAAAAGTAATATTAGAAAAAAAAATTGAAAACGTGGGCGGTCGGAGGATCCCTGTCAGGAATGAAGTTTCTTACACGATCCTCGCACACATAGTCACACTTATGTAATAGAAAGAGACAGAATCACACGGAGGGGGAATAACGATTTTTCCTTACTCGACGATTTCTACAAGTCAATTTCTACCGCAAGTCACGTCAAGGAACTTCGTTCCAAAAATAGTTGCAATAAATAGATACTTCTTCTTTCTTTCTTCTTTCTAAAACCTTTTAGAAAGAGTCATAACAGTAGTCTCTATCACCTTGACTTTGCTTTTGGTAGAATTATCTTTTTACCAGAAACCATGACACGAAATCTTCTACAATTAATTCCTCATACGTTGTGACGTCACCTACCACGTAACGCAAGCTAAGCATACGCTGCTTTAATAATTTACAGTCAGTCCGCAGTTACCTTTATAATGTTGGTTTGTTTAGTAACAACATATTTTATTGTTGTTTTTCAAATGAATTTCGACGCGAACTGAGTTTAACGCTTGTGAGTTTGGCTAAACATTCTGTTTCTGTATTCAGACTCATTAATTTCGTGTTCCATGTTGAAAGATTGTGTTTGTTCTGTTTTTTGGGGTTGAAATTGTTTGTTTATGTTCGTAGAGTGATTAGAGATTTTGTTGGGATGATTGTCAGGACAAAAAACCTTTTTGCTGTTTATGACCTGTCAAAAAGTTTCCCTGGACAAGGATTAATGGAATATTTTCTATTCATAAAGAGCAGTGTTGGCGTAGTGGTAACGGCCGAGATTTACAAGTTGTAGGTCGTATGTACGAACCCAAACAGGCGCTTTTCTTTTTGTGTAAATTATTTCATCACGTCTGCTCTCAAAACTGTGAAGGAGAACATCGTGAGGAAACCGGCATCTCCTAGAACCAAACATTCGAAGACATGTGACATCTACCAACCCGCACTGGGCCCTCGTGGTGGATTACGGCCCACTCCCTCTCACCGAGAGGAGGCCTGTGTCCCAGCAGTGGGAACATTATAGGCTAATTATGTTATTCATATGTACTTTTTGAGTTTACATTAGACATTCATGACATTTGTAAAGCGAGGATCTTTTTTTCTTACTTTTTTTTTTCCTTTCGTCGTGAGGAAACATGGACTTATATGTTAACTAGCTGCGCCCCGCGGTTTCACCCGCATAAGTGTCGATCCCGTAGGAATATCAGGATAAAAAGTAGCCTACATGTTAATCCCAGGGTGTCAGCTATCTCCATACAAAATTTTATTAAAATTGGTCCAGCCGTTTGAGCGTGAAGAAGTAACAAACATATAAACACACACACAGTCCACAGTCTGTGTGGTGCCGGACTTAAAGAATAGCACCACCCCATACTTCCCGTGGGTGTCGTAAAAGGCGACTAAGGGTCGTACCGGAGAATGGGCAGCAGCGTTCTCTATGCATTCCACCACCATACCATACTGCGATCGCCAACCCGCCTGCCAAGCGTGGCGATTATGGCAACCCCTCCCTCTTTGGGGGAGGCCTCTGTCCAGCAGTGGACGTCTTTCGGCTGAAATGATGATGAAACACACACACACTCACAAACTTTCGCCTTTATAACGTTAGTGTGATAGGTCTAACTCTGAAATCGCCAACCCATCTCGAGCAAGGGTGATGATCAATGCTCATGCCTTCTCTGTATGAAGAGGCATTTGTCCACTCAAACAGTGGCACTCTAGGAGCGACAGTAATGAAAACAAAACACAAACAGAATACTTTGCCATCACTCACTGACATATCGGATATACAATTAAAACCGAATACATCCCGAGGACAGCCAAACACATCCGAAGCGGGTATTTTTTTAATCGTCTTATAAACAGAACATGCGCGGTGTCGCTTACGGTAACAGGGGCGGGTTCAAGGCGCCTAAGGATGTTTTCACTTCAAAAAAAAAATCTTAGGTAAAAATTCTAAAACCAAATCAAATCTTAACATACATTGCGATCTAAGAATGAAAACTTTATAATGAATAAAAGGAAATGAAAGAAAAATATAAAAAAAGTTATTCTGAAATTATAATTCTTGAAACTCTCTTGTGATCATGCCAAGAAAATGACAAAGTCGAGTTTTTCAATAAAAAAGTGAATTCTGAAGAAAGTTTAGAATTGAAGATAATGTATAAAGTTCGCTTTTGTTTTTTTTTTTGCAACTTGAAAATAAATACTTATTTGGTATCTTCTTTGTGTGTTGCGATGGCTATCTAAATGGACTCGGCACTACCTACGATAGTTGCCCATCCATATGTCACGTCTTTAGGTTTTAACAAAATAAAAGCGGTTTATGTATAAAATAGCAATGATAATGAATTAACTATTTGAGGGCACTACTCCTAAGTCTATTTAGGGTTCCGTACCCAAAGGGTAAAAACAGAACCTTATTACTAAGACTCCACTGTCCGTCTGTCACCAGGCTGTATCTCATGAACCGTGATAGCTAGACAGTTGAAATTTTCACAGATGATGTATTTCTGTTGCCGCTATAACAACAAATACTAAAAACAGAATAAAATAAATATTTAAGATACACCAAACATTTTTTCAGCGTTTTTGTTCTGTAGTACGGAACCCTTCATGTGCGAGTCCGACTGGCACTTGGTGAGTTTTTTCTATACATTTCTATTGATGGATTATCGGTGAATAGCAATCAGATATCGCAGATAGAAATAAAAAAGTTATTTAAAAAAATCAAAAAACCCGACTGCGGTAAAAAACTTAAGTTAAAAGAAACTGAAAAGCTAAAAACAAGCCCATTTTAAATTAAATAAAAGTTGGAAGCAGGCGGGACCCATTTGAATTTGAAAATACAATAAAAATGATGTGGGTCCCGCCTGCTTCCAACTTTTATTTAATTTAAAATGGGCTTGTTTTTACCCGACTGCGCGACGCAAAGGAGTGGTAATGTGTTCATCAGCCTATGTATGTATGTATGTTTATATGTTCCTTTGAAGCACTATACAGACCAAACGTCTGGGCCGATTTTTATGGGCCGATTTTTATTGTATTTTCAAATTCAAATGGGTCCCGCCTGCTTCCAACTTTTATTTAATTTAAAATGGGCTTGTTTTTAGCTTTTCAGTTTCTTTTAACTTAAGTTTTTTACCGCAGTCGGGTTTTTTGATTTTTTTAAATAACTTTTTTTATTTCCAGCTTTTTAGTTTACAAATTTGAAAGATTTCGCAGACGATTTAGTTCTTGGTAGGTGTTTTTTTGCGATTTGTCACTTCGAATTGCTTTTAAGTAGGTATATATGTTGTATATATTTTTGTAATCAACTTTTAAAACTCTTTATTTTGATACCCCACTCGATAGGTTTTGAAAAAAAAAAAAAAAAAAAAATTAATATGGCGTCCAGTAGTCGCCATATTGAATTTTCACTAACGTCATGTCTTTAGTGACACTCGCCGGACTAAGAGGAATCGATTAACGTGTGAATCATAAAAATCGGCCCATGCGTTTGGTCTGTATAGTGCTTCAAAGGAACATATAAACATACATACATACATACATACATAGGCTGATGAACATATTACCACTCCTTTGCGTCGCGCAGTCGGGTAAAAAAGATTTAATGGAAGCTATTTCTTAACAGTATAGACGCATGGGGAACATGGTATAAAGTTCACTCATCCTCCAAAGAAAAGGGAGGTATCCTCCGAACAGACCGGTGTTCTGTTTTGTGGGCTACATTAAAATCTATTCATCGTTTCTCTAGTCTTCCCCTACACTTATACCCACCCACGTTCATACTAAAAACCCCTTTAACACTTCCCACTATTATTTTAATATTCACGTTCATAAAATATAAATCTAAAACATAAAATAAAACATGGTCTGAGTGAATCGTGGAGTGTTTAAAACGCAGGACGTTTATGACACTGCACTTTATAACGTTTATGTTTCTAAACAATTACGCTAAAACTGTACCGTTTTATTACTAGGGCTGTTGCTGATCAAAGAGACTAAAAACTGTGTCAAAAAAACGAAAATGTGGAACCAACGACACCGACTTCCGAAATTAAAGTTATTTATCACTTCATAGTGTTTTTTTTTTTGGAAGTTGTTTTTTTTTTTAAAAACGTTTTTATTTTTCACTTTTTAGCTGTACTTACCCCACACAAATTAAATTAACACTAGTGCAATGAAGAATTGAAGACACCGATTGGGAGAATCATCAAAATTAGCATAGAAATGCCGGAGATGCAGTACCTACCTACATTTATGCATATAACTTCGAGAATAATCACTTAATGTATTATATACTAAAACCTTTCTGAAAGTATGAACACATTAATGAAAGAATTATCAAAATTGGTTCATTAGTTTTTGAGAAAATCGCGGACATACAAACAAACATACAGGTCGAATACAGAACCTCCTTTTTGAAGTCGGTTAAAAAACAGATATTTTTCCTTTTTGACATCTCCATAATTATAAAATGACCTCGTCCTCGATGCTGCACAGGCCTAAAGAACACGAAGATTAAATTTTTACAATTATACGTGTAGCTACTTGATAAGACTAAACTTGTTTTTTTTTTTTTTCAAATACTCAGAGCATAATCAGAGTATGATGTTCCCACTGCCGGGTCTCAGGCTTCTTCTCTTCGAGAGGGAGTGGGCCGTAATCCACAACGCGGACCTAATACGGGTTGATAGATGTCACATATCTTCGAATTTCGGTTCCAGGAGGTTTCCTCACGATGTTTTCCTTCACTGTTTTAGAGCAACGGTGATAACAATACACAAAGTAAAGCGCCTATCTGGGTTCGAACCTATGACCTACAACTTGTAAGTCACGAACGTTACCTCTGGGCCACCACTGCTCTCAGTTATAATTGTAGGTAAAACTCGGAAGAACTTATGAAAGTTCATAATTTTAAAGAACAGGTCCAATAAGTATATCCTATAGAACAGTATCGCCGTGTTATCTCATAATAACTTCGAATTCTTCGATTCATATTTCATGAAATAATCTTAGAGGGTTTTAGTTCTGTAAATACATACCTAGGTTACGCTCGCGTATCATATTTTATTCACCACTAGCTTCTGCCCCCCCATTCACCCACTTAGGGGTGGAATTTCAAAAAACCCTTTCTTATTGGATACCTACTCTTCACAAAGAACACACCCTCCAAATTTCATGTCTCTAGGACCAGCGGTTTAGGCTGAGCGTTGATATACTCGTATCAGTCAGTCAGGACTTTTAATTTTATATTATAATAATAGATACAACCTGACACTGATCTGTAAATTGCAAAAAACGCAAGAAATTTTTAATTTCGCGGGCTACCTTACGTTTACGTTACTTAAATTAATTGACACACAACCCCAATTTGCCGTGTTATAGCCATTTCATACAACAGTCCAAGAATGACAGTGATTTGAATATACGGACAATTTAAGTAGGTTGTCAATTTGATAAACAATGACTTTACATTTGCAATTCTGGTTTGTGTCCATCTACAAAATCTGCTCTCTTTAAAAGAATACTCTTTCATATCTAAAATTGCGACACCCCTAAAATTCAATTTCAGCTCAAAGTAGTGTTCGTTTTTAGTGTGGGACAAAATAATGCACTTTTGGGGCACGACGCGGCGCCCGGGTAAGAATAGCGTGCCGTGTTAATAACATTGAGGTTTAAATCTCAGGGGAACTGCACAGATTAAACTGCTGCCGTATTTTGCGTTTCCTCGTCAAGTTTTTAGGTTTTGTTATATGGTTTTCTTAAACGTCTTTTCAAGAGGGAATTGCGGGTAGTCGTCTCTCCATAGAAGTGCTCTGGCCAGTTTTCTTTCTGGTTAATGACCATAAAGCAATGATTTTTAAAGAATGATAAATAGTTACTACTTGTATGTCCCTGTTTTCCTTTTTGATTATACATTTTTTTTTATAAGCACCCTCAAAAAAGTGCCGATTTAAACCGCTGTCAACAGGGGCCTAGTGTACAAATTTGACAACTATTAATAAAAAAAGAAAAACATAGGGACACAGTACCTATATATCCTTCTTATTCAGTTTATGAAATATCTTATAAATTGGTCCAATATTGGAGGAAGAAAGAGGCGAGAACCAAACCTCGACTTACGACTTTTTACTCAAGATTTTTCAAAAGTCCCTCCGAACTCATAAGCTTTCGTGGTGGTTCATAGATGTAATGGTCGACTTAAATTCCACGACCATTTGTTTTTCAGCCGCACGCGCCTCTTTCCTCCATCATCAAAATTATTTTTCAAAAATCTTAGTACCTACCGACTACCTAAAATGTGATAATGTGTATGAGGTTAGTTTGTTGTCTCAATCCGTTTTTCGAAAGAAGGCGATGACGGTGTCGAAGTAGCGAATACATTTGCTAAGGCCGCGTGTCCACCGCACTCCGTCCAGGTCAAGCTCGGTTCGAATCTTGGTACGCGTTGACGGTGGCGGGTGGACAAACGGTGTCACACATTGTATAAACTGTAATAATGTAGGTACTTACCAAAAAAAAATCGTTTATTTTATTTTACCCAAATTTTTCATTATTATGACACCACGGAAAATTCAATGTGGCACTAGACGTCGTCATGATGTAAATTTCCATTTAGATTAATTTCAGTCCAGTTGTATTAAACATATTTTTAAACTTCCTCTGGTTTATTATACCTTTGTCTTAATTGCGGTGACAATTTACGCGTCCACCGAATGTAATAACTATTAGGCGCCATACAATAAATTGTGTGCACCTCTATTAGTGAGCTGCCCGCAGCCTCCCTCGGGCGCCGTTACAGCAGATTACGGGATTATATCAAAGAGATGCACAGCTTACATGGTGATTAAGATATTCCCAGGGATAGTTTCCAAGTGGCTATCTGTTAAGAAGGACGGTTACATTAGATTGTAGGTTACGTAATTATTATGTAAATTCAGGCCGCGTTCAAGGCTGCCTTTAGATATGTTTGGTGTGAACGCGCCTTATTCAAATAGACTTGTTAGGGCCACGAGGTACACATTCTAGCAACACGCGTCTTGCGATAGCGACTGTGGAGAAAACACAATATTAATATGATATGTATATATGATATCGGAAAAGTGTGCAATCCGTCATTCTATACAATTCCTAGGAAATGTGTACAATTCCTAAAATAGATAGGAAATCTATGATATATTTTTTAATATGCACTTTTCCTGGGAAACCTATACATTTCCTAAATAGCAATCGGAAATCTTAAAAATTCAATATGTTGTGCTACTAGACGACGTGGATCCAAGAGCGAGCGAAGGGCACCCCAAGGTTCGGTTTGGTTAGGTTCCTTTAAACCCTGCTGACAGAAATAGGAGCCCTGCGTCGACCTGACGTCGACGTCGACGAAGACGTCGTTAGAAATAAAACATGCAGCATGCTAAATTTATGCTTTAGAATATAATGGTTAATCATTATTATGATTAGAGAAATTTACAAACGTGTTTTATTTCTGTTAGTCATAAAAAGCATTACTTTTTATATTTCCTAGTATCATCTTGGAATTGCATACAATTCCTAGGAAATACATACATTTCCCAGAAAATGTGTGTATTAAAGAATCTTTGAAAGATTATTTTACACATTTCCTAAGTAGGCTCGGAATTGTATAAATTTCCTAGGAATTGTGTAAAATTCCTAGGTTTCATACATTTCCGGTAACATATATTTATATATTAATTTTGGGATGCATGCAGAAGCCTCCTCGTGTAGCGCAGTTTGTTCCGCCAAACACTCAACTGAACCGAGCGCTCGGCGCATCCTGGACAGTCACTACCCAACACCTTATTTGACTGGTTAATTCTTCCCTTGCGGTGGTAGGGCTAACGCCCACCTGGTTTGCGTCCGGGCCTCTACCGGAGTCTGGCGTCAAGCAGCCTGCTGTGTTTCGTCGACGCGTGGGAGTTCCAATGCCTTAGGCATCTTCTGGGTACCCTTGTTCCATTATAGACCTCATCCATCGCTTTCCATCAGGCGTGATCGAGGTTAAGAGCGGGCCCAATTTTTTTTTTTTTTTGAAGTTGTTTAGCGCATGTCACGAGTGATTTCCGGGGCGACGGACGGAAACAGGTGAGTGCTCATATACACGAGCGTAACGGGAGGCAACTGCAGCCGTCGACACGCGTCGGCGGCTACCGTCGACAACGTGTCGTTCTTGTATTTGAGTACGGTGCTCGATGGCCTTATGGTATCGGCCCCGATTTACGAGTTGTAGGTCGCGAGTTCGTTCGTGAGATCAGGTTAAGCTACGCTTGCCGCGGTTGGGCTGTGGATGGGTGACCATCTTTACATACCGTGACCCCTCCGTGCCTCGGAAAGCACGTTAAGCCGTTGGTCCTGGCTTTCATTTGTGGATCTTAGACAGTCGTTACGGGTAGTCAGAAGCCCGAAAGTCTGACAACCAGTCTTACCAAGGGGTATCGTATTACCCAGAAACTGGGTTGTGGAGCTCAGATAGGCAGTCGCTCCATGTAAAATACTGGTATTCAGCTGAATCCGGTTAGACTGGAAGCCGACCCCAACATAGTTGGGAAAAGGCTAGGCAGATGATGAGGTCGTGAGTTCGAATCTAGGCAGGCACTTTACTTTGTGTGTTTAATTTCATCATCACTGCTCTCAAAACGGTGAAGGGAAACATCGTGAGGAAGGCATTAGGAAAAAGAGTGGGGCGTGTCTTCGTGGATGGCGCTATCTCTACCTACAAGAACATTCCGTCTATATTCAAGGCAAAAAACAACACCACTCTCACTTATAAATAAAAGGTTAATAACATCACAGTAAATAAATAAAAGCAGTGGTGGCCAAGTGCTAACAGCCGCGACTTACGAGTTGTAGGTCGTAGGTTCGAACCCAGACAGGCGCTTTACTTTGTGTAAATTATTTCATCACCACTGCTCTCAAAACGGTGAAGGAAAAAGGATCGTGAGGAAACCTAGAACCAAAGATTCGAAAACATGTGACAACCCGCCAACGTGCACTGGGCCCACGTGGTGGATTGTGGCCCACTCCCTCTCACAGAGAGGAGGCCTGTGTCCCAGCAGTGGAGATGTTTAGGCTGGTTATGCTCGAACACACGAGCGACAAGGCAGATGTCGGCGGATGCAGTTGCCTCAGCCGTTGCCACGTGCTGCTCGAATGTACACACCGAGCATTCCCCGCGGTCAATCACGCGCAAATTTCTTGCGAAACCTGCAGTCCTCAACACAGTCGTCAGAGTCCCAAACGTAGTGTTTAACCTTTAAAGCGCTTGGCTAAATATCAATTCCCGTGCCCCTAGCGCGCGGCTACAAATCGATAAAATAGTCGTCATCTGCCTAGCATTTTCCCAACCATGTTGGGATCAGCTTCTCGTCAAACCGGATGCAGCTGAATACCTAAATCGATAAAAGAATACCTACAACAAATAAGGAGGAGCAATCGTTGAATAGAACGAAAAAATCATGCATGTTCTCTGTCGCAGAAATACGACACGAGCGGTAGGGGCACGGAAATATGTGTCGCATAAATGCGACACATGTGGTTAAAGCGCGATAGTTTCATGTCAGATGCCATGACCCTGCCGTACCTAAGAGTGATTTATACTTGTAATCCCTTTTATTCTATCTTAACCTTTGTTACCAAGGTCCTCTGTTTGTAAAGCAGTTACCTGTAAATATTTACTGCAACGGTGACACATCCTACCATTACTCGCGGTCTGTGGCTCCCGAGGGCGTGTTTGTGAAAAATGGCGCACCATTCTCGAGAGCGCCCATTTAATATAATGACTGACATACATACGAGTATGTAGGTAATTGAGTAGACATAGTGATACTTTTATAGGTCCTTTGGCCTTTCATCATCTGCCTAGCTCTTTCCCAACTATGTTGGGGTCGGCTTCCAGTCTAACCGGATGCAGCTGAATAGCAGTATTTTACATGGAGCGACTGCCTATCTGACCTCCACAACCCAGTTACTGGGTAATATGACACCCCTTGGTAAGGCTGGTTGTCAGACTCTCGGGCTTCTGATTACCCGTAACGACTGTCTAACATACACGAATGACAGCCGGGACCAACGGCTTAACGTGCTTTCCGAGGCACGGAGGAGTCACGGTATGTAAAGATGGTCACCTATCCACAAACCAACCGCGGCAAGCGTAGCTTAACCTGATAGATCGACCTATGCGGCTGTTACCTATTACTTAGCCACGGGCCCCACGTCCTTTGGCCTTTGTTATAATAAATAATAATGATACGCGTTTATTATAATGTCCCACGGCAGGGCAAAGACCCCTTCTCATACAGAGGAGGCACGAGCATTGATACCACGCTTGCTCAAGACGGGTTGGCGATTTCAGACTTATATTAAGTATAAGTCCAGGTTTCCTCACGATGTTTTGATGTCAGTAATGTCTAAGATAAACTTAGAAAGTACAGACGCCAGCACATCAAGCTACCCCGAACCTTATCATTTAGTGATAGAGTTGAAAATCTATTAACGAAATTAAGCAGATTGTAGTAGCTTGTTGTGCTGGCGTCTGTACATTATAAAGTCCTTTATTTTCTAAAAGCTCAGTTACTCGTCTAATGTGTAGGTTATAACACTGGTAAGTACCACGAAAACAAGCATTGCAATAACAACCCAAAATATAGAATGTCTACATGGGTCTCTTCTTCCCACAGCAAAACAAGCATTGCAATAACAACCCAAAATATAGAATGTCTACATGGGTCTCTTCTTCCCACTGCAAAACAAGCATTGCAATAACAACCCAAAATATAGAATGTCTACATGGGTCTCTTCTTCCCACTGCAAAACCAATACATACTATAGTGCATACTAAATATATAAATTATACTCTTCACACTTCCCTACACTCCGTTCACAATCATTTTGACAGACTTGTCAATGGCGGCAGCCCAGCAGCAATAACGAGAATAAAGATCACTGTGATTTAGACAGTGATGCAAAATCAGAAGTATAGACCCGTTCACTATTACTTGTCCCTTGCCGTCATGTTGGCAACGTAGCTTGCCAAGCTTAACTAATATTAATAGAGTTCAAAATGGCGACTGAGAGACCAGTGCTACCAATCACGGGACAAGTTTTAGTGAACAGTCTGTAAAATAACTGTGAAAGGTGTAATGTGATTTTCCAAAACCAAATTCTCTTTTTTTTCCTTTTTACCCGACTGCCTAAAAGGAGGTCAATGTTTTTGTCTATGTTTTTGAATATTTATTTGGTAATTTTTAAAACGCCTCTCTTTTCTTAAAAAGTCTTTATTCGAGCTTACGGAGGACCATTTCCTTCTCTCGTTTTAGGAATAGTTAAGTATATACCAGAGTTTTAGCATGAATAAAATTTCCACATGATGTTTGACTTACACTTATTTTTACAGTAAAACGACAAAAAATCCTCCACAAATATTCTAACGGACTACCGATACAGAAATATGTTGTCATAAACCATTTTATGACCACCTCCATCAAACACGGCTAGCCAGCGATCTTTTAGAAATCATTTACGAATCTCTTTATCACCAAACATGGCGGATCTTCCTTCTGAGCCACTTTTTATGAGATAAACTGGTTACGACTGACGCGTACTGAATACATAATATTTATTCCTGGGATTGAGGTAAAGGAGACCTTCGTTGTGCTGTTTAATTGTTTAAGAAATTATTGTAAATTAGACCGAATACACTTTAATTTAAATAGTAATGGTGGGTGTTGTTAGCGTAAACTGTCAGATTAGTTAACTACTACTACGTCAGTTAAAGAATTAAAGTTTTTTTTTTTGGTTTTTTGCCGGCCATTTTTGTTTTTTTTCAACTTTGCAAAGAAACAAAATGTTGCTGTTGCTTGACGCCTTTTTTTTCTGGATGGGAAATCATCAAATGACCCTCCCGCTCTGGGTGGAGCGGAAGGGAGTGTCAGACTCTTACTGACTAAAACCCACCCGTGTTCCTTCCCTCTAGCCCTTTATGTTCCGGGCCAACGATAACCCTTTCGGACAATCCCGCTAAAGACATGATTGGCTCACTCTAGCTCAAGACAAAGAGGAGTGGAAAGGAGAAAGGGTGGGCTTTACCCCTGCAGTGGGAGAGCGTAGGCTAAAAATAATAAAAAATAAAGTAAACAAGCAGATTGTAACAAAAACTTAAATACCCGTGGGAAAACGATTAGATTTTGTCGTTGACTATCTATACATTAAAAGCTCAAGCTAGGTTCGACACTTGTCGATGTAGCTACAGTCTTTTATCTCACAAAGCGACGCGCGTGTTAGAAAATATAGTAAAATCTATCTATAAGTGTAGGTATATATATATTATATTACCCAAATGTAAAGCTTTGAATATCAGAATGGTTACTAGTTATTTAATGTGTGTAAAGTGCCTATGAATATGGTATGTATGTAGGAAAAGGATTTTATGAAATAAAGCACAGAAAGACAAGGCTAGACATTTAATTCAATTTAGTCTTGTCAGTAATTAATCAGAAAGCTAGTCGTCCGTTCCAAATCTAGGTCATCAAGGAGAAGAAGGACAAGAAACTCCTTGGAAACAGTATTAAAGTATTCTATCAACAAATTGATTAGATTGTCATAAACAATTAATTCTATCTCTTAGACAATGGTCCAAGGAATTCAGAATAATAGCAACATAATAACAATAGCTAGGAATATTCCAATGAACACCTTAAACCATTAGCAATATTGGTCATATTATAACAATACAGAACAAAATAGTTATCATCAATAATCAAGATAATAATCAGAAGTAAAACATTTAAAAACAGTTCCTAATCGTCACATAATAATAACAGTAATAAAATAACAGTAAAATCATCGTCATCATAAAATAACTTAACTTCTACCTGTAGGCCGGAGCTCTGTTCTGGTCGATGTCTCGAACAAGAATTGCCTCTGCCACTCAGAACTCCCCCTTTTATAGTCGTGAACAAACAACTTTGACGTTTCTATCTACAGTCATTTAAAATATAAAAATATCCACGACATAGAAGGTGGATATCCGTTAGGAATATTTTCAATGTTCTGCTTTACTATTTCTTAAGATTTTAGCTAGTCTATTTTTACAGACATACTGAAATAATGAAAGAATTATTGAATAATGTAAATTAGGTACTAGATACTTGTTACAAGTTTTAGGTTATGCTAAACATTACTATCCTTTTTTATATCCTATACCAACGACTTTTACGTCAAACATCTACCGCCATTTTGAACCAATCACAGATCATCATAGATTATGGATTAATATCTTCCAACACAGGTAAACAAATCTTATGTAGTGAAACCGTTTTAAAACATTATAGTGTAATTAATCAATTTAATAAGAGTTGATTCGTAATTATTACAAGTCTTTTAAAAATAATATAACATCAACTGACAGTATTGTGCCAATCATTTGAAACAGCCTACTATATTAAAATAGCAAGATTAAATCAATGATATACTACAAGTGTAATTAAATATCACTAAATCATTTATAGTCATAGCATTTATGTGATTTTTACAACTTAAGACTCTCTATTTGTTGTAAACACAACATTGAGTCAAATTAGGTACTTTCAAATTAATACTAAGATTCGTAAATGTGACAGATGCCATTAGCCAACAAACGATATTTTAACATTAAAATTATATCAGTAAGAATAATCCAACACGGCCATACTGACATGTACTTCGTTCTCGAAGTACATACCTATGAAGCTATAGTCCCACGAAAACGACAGCGTTTGACAACCAACCAACAGAAAGTTATACATTGTTTCTTATTTTAGGTGCCGAGAGCCAATAATAACTTTTTTTTTTACTAATGTATCTAAATACCTTTGCAACTTCTGCTAGTGTAATAGGAAAACGTTAAGTACATAAATAATTGATGAAATAATGAATTGGTTATCGGTATAATTTACAGTTACTAATATAAAATTAGGATAGCAACAATTTGGTAAGCCATACATATTCAACAGCTTTTGAAACGAAGCAATAACCAGCGAACATAAAAATTATTCAAATAACTCATCGCTCGGTCAATCTGACAATATTATTGACAACTATTCAATAAACACAGTTTCTGTTAACATTTTAACAAACTTTTAACGTGGTCATTGAACATTACTTCACTTTGGAAGTAAAAACTTTAAACAATACCTCACAATAACCCAACACCGATACACAAATAACCAATAATAAAAGAATTCGAGTCAAAAATTACTAACAAAAAATAAGAAAATTACTCATTTCAGCAACTCGATATTGGTTAAAGGTATATACTATTTAGATGTGTGTTATCAAGTAATTAAATATAGTTTTCTACGTAATATAGTCTTCTCAGTACCATAGTTTTAAAAGGCATTATGTATCGTGACTCGATAAGCCAATCACAACTTTTTAAGTTATTACATTTAAAATTCACAATACGTTATTCATATATAACAGAATTATTATCTAAAATATCATACCGAATCTATGGCAATGTATCGTTTGGTCGACGTTCTGTTAAACTGAACTGAATCAAAATGATCATCCAAAAAAGCTTTATATTTGAAAATAATCCATCACGGCTATTCTGAACTGTACTTTGCTCTCGAAGTACCCAACTAATTATATTTGTTTTCAAGAAGTCGCTGGCCTTGGCATATTAGTTCTATCATTTGCTGCACATGAATTTCAAACTAATATCAGGGCAGTGACCGACCAGCAATTCATACAATAGCCTCTGGCCTTGACATACCAGTCCTATCACCTGCTGCGAATGAATTTCAGACTGGTATCAGGGCAGTGACCGACCAGCAGTAAGTTATAAATAAGTAGCCTCTGGCCTTGACATACCAGTCCTATCACCTGCTGCGAATGAATTTCAGACTGGTATCAGGGCAGTGACCGACCAGCAGTATTTATTTTATTTCAATCAGTTTAATTTTTCCTTTAACTTTTTATTTCTACTTTATATCCTTTATTAAACTTCGTTCAGTTCAGCTTATCGAAACTTAAGTAAATGAGTTTAACTGATTATCATTGAAGTTTGCATAGCTTCTTTGTGAGCACTTGAAATTACAATCGAATACGACATACATACAATTTTATAATTACGTTCCTATAATAAAAAAGCTCACAAGCTTATTTTGAAAATCGTATAATATTCTAAACGTCATAGATAAAACTGCATGAAGTACCTACTCTAATCTACTTCATTGTCGCAAATTGTCACAATTTAAAACAGTATAAACTAGGTATAAATCTTAGCTGTTTCCTACCACATCCTATATACCTAAATATATCATACATAGGTATTCCGTTATTGAATTGCTTCTAAAATACTAAGACTACCAAATCACCCTAACAACTAATATTATAAAGGCGGAAGTTTGTGAGTGTGTTTCTATGTTTGTTTGTAGAATAATCTGACAAAAATCAGAATGATTGTATGAAAATTAGTATGGTTTTTATTGTAAAAAGAAAGTTTTAAGCGGTATCTAAATAAAACTGTATCTATTGTATACCTGTGACAACATAATTAGCTAAGTATCACAGACCTAAGGGGAAGTGACAGTTTCTTTTTACACTTGTAAAAATAAATAACTGAACGAAAAACCGATAAAATTTTCTATTTATGGTTAATGTAAACAGGATGTTTTAAGTAGGAACCTACTTCATAGTGTGTTTTATCTCAAAATTAAATGAGGTTACCCTACACTACATCTGGAATCAGTAAGTTTAATTTTTGTGCATTATACTACTCTTTTCTATTATTGTATTCTCAAATATCTATTATTGTATTCTCAAATATTATTTTATAGCAATTTGTTCAATGATTATCACGTAATTAACATAGTCAAAACATACTAACTATTGTCCTTTATAACCCAAGTGTGAACTAAATATTACATATTAATAATATCTAAAATTATTTTGCAATACGTAACTTATCAATTTAATCTAATTGCATTTCGTTTTGATGTAAAAGAGCCTCTAAGCGCCTTACCGAGTACCGACTTATCCTTGGAATGGGTTTCGAAGATATTGCAGCAACTTGTAGCTTCACATTCCCGCTCTCCGAGTTTGCAGCACGATGTCATCGTCGTGGTTAAGAGTCAGCGACCCGCCGACATCAATGGCTTCCAGCAGAACACCGATTGCTCCAACAGTGATCATGAAAATAGCAAAATAAAATGCATTAGTAAGCGGTTTACTATCCCACTTCTGATGTTAGAAAATATAGTAAAATCTATCTATAAGTGTAGGTATATATATATTATATTACCCAAATGTAAAGCTTTGAATATCAGAATGGTTACTAGTTATTTAATGTGTGTAAAGTGCCTATGAATATGGTATGTATGTAGGAAAAGGATTTTATGAAATAAAGCACAGAAAGACAAGGCTAGACATTTAATTCAATTTAGTCTTGTCAGTAATTAATCAGAAAGCTAGTCGTCCGTTCCAAATCTAGGTCATCAAGGAGAAGAAGGACAAGAAACTCCTTGGAAACAGTATTAAAGTATTCTATCAACAAATTGATTAGATTGTCATAAACAATTAATTCTATCTCTTAGACAATGGTCCAAGGAATTCAGAATAATAGCAACATAATAACAATAGCTAGGAATATTCCAATGAACACCTTAAACCATTAGCAATATTGGTCATATTATAACAATACAGAACAAAATAGTTATCATCAATAATCAAGATAATAATCAGAAGTAAAACATTTAAAAACAGTTCCTAATCGTCACATAATAATAACAGTAATAAAATAACAGTAAAATCATCGTCATCATAAAATAACTTAACTTCTACCTGTAGGCCGGAGCTCTGTTCTGGTCGATGTCTCGAACAAGAATTGCCTCTGCCACTCAGAACTCCCCCTTTTATAGTCGTGAACAAACAACTTTGACGTTTCTATCTACAGTCATTTAAAATATAAAAATATCCACGACATAGAAGGTGGATATCCGTTAGGAATATTTTCAATGTTCTGCTTTACTATTTCTTAAGATTTTAGCTAGTCTATTTTTACAGACATACTGAAATAATGAAAGAATTATTGAATAATGTAAATTAGGTACTAGATACTTGTTACAAGTTTTAGGTTATGCAAAACATTACTATCCTTTTTTATATCCTATACCAACGACTTTTACGTCAAACATCTACCGCCATTTTGAACCAATCACAGATCATCATAGATTATGGATTAATATCTTCCAACACAGGTAAACAAATCTTATGTAGTGAAACCGTTTTAAAACATTATAGTGTAATTAATCAATTTAATAAGAGTTGATTCGTAATTATTACAAGTCTTTTAAAAATAATATAACATCAACTGACAGTATTGTGCCAATCATTTGAAACAGCCTACTATATTAAAATAGCAAGATTAAATCAATGATATACTACAAGTGTAATTAAATATCACTAAATCATTTATAGTCATAGCATTTATGTGATTTTTACAACTTAAGACTCTCTATTTGTTGTAAACACAACATTGAGTCAAATTAGGTACTTTCAAATTAATACTAAGATTCGTAAATGTGACAGATGCCATTAGCCAACAAACGATATTTTAACATTAAAATTATATCAGTAAGAATAATCCAACACGCGCTTTATTTGTGGTTGTCAAGTTTACAAACACGCTGTGTATGTGTGTGCAGCGCAGGAGCTCTCGGTACCGTCTGAGACCATACCGAAGTTGAAAGTGTGTGTGTTTGCGTGTGTCACGTTCTGACGCTACTCGTTTTCACACTCTAATTCACAGCGTGTTTGTACACTTGGTTACCACAATCAAAGCGCGCGTCACTTCGTGAGATAAAAATACTGTAGGTACCTACGAATCCTTGTCTACAGCAGCTAGAGGAATAGATTGTATAGAGTGGAATTTACTATTTATTTCGGATATAAAATAACTTCGGTCACTTTACTATCAAAATAAATGTAAGAATCAAAATATTTCTTTTCATTTTGTCGATTTCTAATTCGACAAAGCTCAAATAAAAACTACGGTGAAATTCTCAACAATAGCACAAGAAAGAAAGGAAAACTCCAGAATTTTCGCGACAGTCCTACAAAGTACGTTCCTATGAGAACCTACCATTATGGTGATTAAATCAAAAATCGATAACACATAAAATTGAACGAGGTGTACGCCGAGATGGCGGGTGTCGGGTGTCGGGTGACGTCACACTGCTGTGAACCTAGGGAATTTATAAGAAGACCATACTCTTTATTGGAATGACTATATTACAGAGATGAGTTTTTTTTTTAGTTGCATTATCCATGGTGTTGTTTGACGGCAGTGTATTTATTTTTACCGACTTCAAAAAATAGGAGGTTATCAATTCGACACGTATGTATATAATATTATTGGAACTGCATTGTATTCACATATGATAATCTATTAGGGTTTCCAAACAAATATACAAAATTTTGTAGATGTATGTATGTACGCTTGTCCACGCATTTCTCTGCAACTATTAATCGGATCGTGACCATTTTTTTTATTGGCTTACATTTACATCAACTTAGAGAACAGTACAAGTTTCATCAAAATCCATTAAGTAATTTTCAAGGTATGGACGAATACCAATGCCAAGATAAAAAAACATTTGGTTCTTGATTAATTTGGTTACTAAGAATTCGTGGCAAATAGACCATACAGGATTGCGAATGGCTATGGAAGAACCCTAGCCCAGCTGTGAAACAGTACAGCTTGAAAAAAGGCAGGCATTGAATACTAGGCTCCATTTAGGGGTTTACATGACCTGAAGCGTTAACTGTCGGACTGCATAGGAAAATAAATAAACAAGTGCGAGTCGGACTCGCATACGAAGGGTTCCGTACCACAAGGCAAAAACGCAAAAAAAAAAAACATGATTGTTGTATGGGAGCCCCCCTTAAATATTTATTTTATTTTACTTTTATTATTTATTACTAGCTTCCGCCCGCGACTCCGTCCGCGCGGATGTCGGTCTTCGCGTGGATGGTTTATTTCTCCATTTTGAGTAACTCTGACAATGACATCTTATAAATATCTATTGGACCCAAATACGGCTAAGCCTATAATAATTAAGGAGATCCCTCTATTGAGCTACTGCTGTTGAGCTCGCGTTCTGTAGTAAGTATTTTTTTCATAGTACCTAATTCCGACCTTGATAAGTAGCATGTAGCAGTAAATTACTGACAATGACGAAAAGTTTGCAATAATAAAAAAGTGATCGTGGCAATGCGACAGAAAGTTAATTGAGAGCTTCAGCATACACAACATTGTTAGTGAGCTCGTCCGGAATATGAACATGAAGATTTCTTGGACTGCTCACATGGGAAAGAGCTACGTTAAGTTGCCCGTGTGAAAAACAACTCGCGGTAAGATCTACGCCAGCAACTCCTAGGGTCTGACCTTGAGCCTTATTTATTGTCATGGCGTAACACAAAGCTACAGGAAACTGTATTCTCTTAAATTGAAATGGAAAATTATCCACTACGGGTAATGCAACGTGTGTTCGCGGTTCTACAGAACAACGTCTATGAATAAAACCGAAAAATAAGATTTTTTTTTCTACGTATTTTTCCAGGATAAAAAGTATCCTATTTTATGCCCAGGATAATAAGGTATAATTATACCAAGTTTCATCGAAATCGAACCGTTAGTTTTCACGTGATGCCTGCATATATAGACAGACAGACAGACAGACAGACAGACAGACAGACAAAAATTTTTTTAATCACATATTTGGGTTTGGTATTGATCCAGCAACACCCCCCGCTATTTATTTTTTCAATGTTTTCAATGTACAGAATTGACCCTTCTACAGATTTATTATATGTATAGATTAAAGTTAAAATACAACTGAGTATTTTGTGAATATTTCAAGTGCCTACCTGTTGCCATTTTTGATATCGAGCAAAAAAGGGCAAAACAATCGCGTTTGTTGTATGGGAGCCCCCCTTAAATATTTAATTTATTTTGTTTTTAGTATTTGTTGTTATAGCGGCAACAGAAATACATAATTTGTGAAAATTTCAACTGTCTAGCTATCGCGATTCTTGAGATACAGCCTGGTGACAGACAGACGGACAGACGGACAGACGGACAGACGGACAGACGGACAGATGGCCAGACGGACAGACGGCCAGACGGACAGACGGACAGACAAACAGACGGACAGACGGACAGACGGCCAGACGGACAGACAGCGAAGTCTTAGTAATAGGACTTGGACGCAATTCATGAGTGGTGTCATAGTAACATGATGACTCTCAATGCCGTTAAGTGTTATCATATAACATTTACACGGAAAAAGCTGATTCAGCCTTCAGCATATCACTTAAACGGCATAGCTCTTCAGAAAGTCGATACCATTCGTGATTTGGGAGTCCAACTTGATCGTCAACTATCCTTTGTAAATCACTTTGACACTATTGTCGCCAAAGCAAATAAAATGTCGGGATTTGTAAAAAGAACTTGCAAGGAATTCCGATCAATCAGCACCCTTAAGGTTCTTTATAACTCTTTGGTGAGGAGTATACTGGAATATGCATCTCCTGTATGGAATCCCGCGTATCGTGTCCACATCGACAGAATAGAGTGCATCCAAAAAAAGTTTACGAGATACCTCCGCTACAGATCACAGACATGTGATCGCGAAGCGGATTATCCTCAAAGACTCTGTCATTTCAGGATGAGCTCCTTGGAGCAACGAAGAAGTTGCTCAGACTTAGTTTTTCTTTATAAGACCCTCCACAATTTGGCGAATGTACCGGAGTTGGTTTCGGAGATCGGTCTGAATGTGTCCCGCCGTACCTCATACAGATCCAATTTTAAAACAGAAACATTTCGAATGCCTAAAAATAGAACTAATCTTGGTCGTTCAGCTCCTTTATACCGGTTTTTGTCTAGCTACAATAAGCTGAGCACGCGTACTAACAACTTGGATATATTTTCGAATAGACTGAATGAATTCAGACGATACGTTCTCAGTTCTTGATCGATCTGTTTGTTTATTTCTTTTACAAAATGTTAATTGTGTATTTGTGTGACTCCATCCAATGTATTTAATATTGTACAATTTCATTTAATTTAATTTATTTTATCCTATTCTTATTTGTAATTATTGTAATAATGATAACGTCCTAATTTATTTGTTATTTTTATATTTTCAATTTATAATTGTTATAATATTCCAATTTAACTAATTTATTTGTATTTTTATAGTTTCAATTTATAATTTTTTTTTACTATTTCATTTTAATTGATTTTTTTTTATTAATTTTTGAATTATACTGTATTTTGTTTAACTACTTGTCATTTTAAATTCAATATAAACTTTGTAAATGTTAATTGTGTTATGATCATAATTATATTTCCATTTTAAATTTTTTATTATTGATTATACAAGTGCTGTGCACACCTATAAGTGACAAATTCACTGCAGCTGTTGATATAAAATATATATTTAATGTAATGATTTAGTGAATAAGTCGTTGGTGTGTCAATAAATAAATAAATAAATAAAAAAAAAAAAAAATAGGGTTCCGTTTTTACCCTTTGGGTACGGAACCCTAAAAAGAAAAGCGCGATGACACAACGCTGGTGATACAAAATATGATGCAATTATTTAATTACAAAAAATCTATTGTTTGGACTAAAAAATTAAGACACTAGTATTTTAGTATGTTGCTTGTAGAATAATCTGACAAAAAATCAGAAAGATTGTATGTATATTAGTATGGTTTTTATAGTAAAAATAAAGTTTTTAGAGGTATCTTTATATTTTTTTCTATTGTATCAAATTAGTTGTATTATGTTTTCAACACACTATCAGTCTAGCATATTATTATGTCCTGAAGAATATCATATATTTTTCTGATTTTGTTTATTGTATTCGATCATATACTTTTACTAGCTTCTGCCCGCGACTTCGTCCGCGTGAAATTTCACCCTCCCCCCTTTCACCCTCTTAGGGGTGGAATTTCGAAAAACCCTTTCTTCGTGGATGCCTACTCTTCACAAAGAACACACACTCCAAATTTAATGTCTCTAGGACCAGTGGTGGCTGTGCGTTGATATATCAGTCAGTCAGTCAGGAGTTTGAATTTTATATGTATAGATTGTTTCGAAAACTTGCGTTTTTTGCATTTAGGTCCTGTAAGCCCCTTAACACGTTTTAAGTTTCTTGCTTATGGCATACCATAATTTTTATTTCATACTAGCTACCGCCCGCGACTCCGTCCGCGCGGATGTCGGTCTTCGCGTGGATGGTTTATTTCTCCATTTTGAGTAACTCTGACAATGACATCTTATAAATATCTATTGGACTCAAATACGGCTAAGCCTATAATAATTAAGGAGATCCCTCTATTGAGCTCGCGTTCTGTAGTAAGTATTTTTTTCATAGTAATTCCGACCTTGATAAGTAGCATGCAGCAGTAAATTACTGACAATGACGAAAAGTTTGCAATAATAAAAAAGTGATCGTGACAATGCGACAGAAAGTTAATTGAGAGCTTCAGCATACACAACATTGTTAGTGAGCTCGTCCGGAATACGAACATGAAGATTTCTTGGACTGCTCACATGGGAAAGAGCTACGTACCTAAAGTTGCCCGTGTGAAAAACAACTCGCGGTAAGATCTACGCCAGCAACTCCTAGGGTCTGACCTTGAGCCTTATTTATTGTCATGGCGTAACACAAAGCTACAGGAAACTGTATTGTCTGAAATTGAAATGGAAAATTATCCACTACGGGTAATGCAACGTGTGTTCGCGGTTCTACAGAACAACGTCTATGAATAAAACCGAAAAATAAGATTTTTTTTTCTACGTATTTTTCCAGGATAAAAAGTATCCTATTTTATGCCCAGGATAATAAGGTATAATTATACCAAGTTTCATCGAAATCGAACCGTTAGTTTTCACGTGATGCCTGCATATACATACAGACAGACAGACAGACAGACAGACAGACAGACAAAAATTTTTTTAATCACATATTTGGGTTTGGTATCGATCCAGCAACACCCCCCGCTATTTATTTTTTCAATATTTTCAATGTACAGAATTGACCCTTCTACAGATTTATTATATGTATAGATACCTATAAATGGCATCTCGCAGTTCTATGACGTTGTCGTCTGTTTAACCGGGCTTGCCTGTGGATGCCTCAATAAATTAAGGCCTCCAGCCAGAGCTTAAAAAACTAAGCAACTACACGCTAAGGACACCGGGGTACAGACCTCGGCTTAGGACGTCCCTGAGAGAAGACAGCAAGGGACAGGCTGGATCGGAATCTCACTAATATTATAATGGTGAAAGTTTTGTGTATGTGTTTAAGAAAGAAAAGAAAGAAAAAAGTTTATTTGGACAAAGTTCGTGAAACACATATATTTTTGTTACTTCTTCACGCTCTAACGGCTGGACCAATTTTGATAAAATTAAAAAGGTAGCTGACACCCTGGATTAACATATAGCCTACTTTTTATCCCGATATGAAAAAAAAGTAAAAGTATTTATTCACAGAAATATTTTTTTACAAAATATATTTACCTCCGCCAAACTGCAATGCAGTTTGTTACTTATGCGGTTTGTATTTTATGTGCGTGTCCCAAATAAAATACTTTTCTTTCTTTCTGTATCACCTAAACAACAACAACACATCAACAGTTCAGGCTATAAAACTTTTATTGTTGACTAGCAGCGCCCCGCTCATTCACCCGCGTAAGTTTCGAACCCGTGGGAATATCGGGATAAAAAGTATTCTTTGTGTTAATCCAGGAAATGGTCTATCTATGTACCAATTTTCATCTAAATCTGTTCAACGGTTTACGCGTGATTGAGTAACAAACATCCAAACATCTTCACATACTTTCACATTTATAATATTAGTAGGATTCAACTGAAATTGGTATGCCACAGGCAAATATCACACAATGCAAAATAATTATAATTTGGGTAATACAAAATTACTGCGTATATTTCATGTGTGTTTGGGTATGTAAACATGGTCACCCATCCATAGACCGACCGTGGCAAGAGTAGCTTAACCCGATCCATCGACCAGTGCGGCTGTTATTACTTAGCTACGAGCTCCTGTAATTCATTTACTCTAATTAATTTTGAATCATGCACTCTAGTTAACTATATTTGGAGGCTTGTTATTAGCTATTTTTTCTTTAATATTACATTCTTTATTTCATTGGTTTGTTAGTTGCAAGCCCTCTTTAAAATGAAATAAATAAATAATTGCGTCATCATCATCATCATCATTTCAGCCGAAAGACGTCCACTGGTGGAAATAGGCCTCCCCAAAAGGGGGGTTTGCCATAATTGCCACGCTTGGCAGGCGGGTTGGCGATCGCAGTATAGTATGGTGGTGGAATGTACAGAGAACGCTGCTGCCCATTCTCCGGTACGACCCTTAGTCGCCTTTTACGACACCCACGGGAAGTATGTAATAATTGCGTAACACACTATTAATCACAATCTAAACATCTAAGCAATTTTTAAGGAAACTCCATTGCTTCAATTATGTTAAAAAAATAACGCAATGAATAAAATTGTTGAACTGTTAAAATGAAAGCCATTGCTACCGATAGTATGTTACGCAACTACCCCATAGCGTTGTTCAGCTCGTTAAATGTTTTATTTTTCTTTTTAAGCTTAATCAGGGCATCCAGTTTATCCGTACCAGCCTGTGTTTTAGGGGTTTAGGTTAACGAGATTGTACAGTAATTAAAACTTTGTCCCGAACTTCAGTGGCTTCCGTTACGAAAATAGCTGGATAACCTAAACTTCACTACTCTTTCTTGTCACAGTCATGACGTGCAGTATTTCTACTTTGTGCTTGGGATTATAGATACGTTTTATTTATATTTTTCCTAGAATAATAAGTGAGCAAATAATAACTAACACCTAATTAATTAATGGACTGACTGGGCAGGACATGTCTGCCGCATGCCGGACAAAATGTGGGTCCAAATAGCGCAGAATTGGTGCCCTGAGACAGTGTGGCGTGGTCGTGGCAGACCACGTAGGAGAGGCGGGACAAGCTGGATAAGTTCCGTCAAAACTGGAAGGAGGACGCGCGGGCTCGCAAAATATTGAAGCAGTGGAGGGAGGCCTTTGCCCAGGAGTGGGACAGAGCAGGCTAGAAAAAAAAAATCCTAACTTAACTAAAACTATACACAAACTAAAATATAGCGTCGAAAAATTCATCCTCATCGCTCTCGACTGGTAAAAGAAAAATATAAAATAAAAATTCATCCGGCTCGAAGGACCACTTTTTGTTGGAGTATTGCAGCAAGGCTGGTTCTTGAGTTATTTGATGGTGTGGAAGCAGAAATAAAAAGGCAGGCCTTTTGGTGTTACATAAGTGGAGCGGATTTTATTGCAGACTCAGAATGAAAGTAGTTTGACACAGAACAGGAAATGAAAAAAATATAATTTGTTGGAGTTGCCAACAATGTACCCAAGAGACTGGCGGCATTACCGCGTTGTATGGCAATGCTTAGCCTCTGGCCAAGGTAAAACGTGAACCCTTAGGTTGTTTCCTAATCATTAGAATGAATTATCTTTTTGTATGCACGTGTTTCTGTGACAAAAACCTATTTTTCTTTCTTTCCTCATAATTTGTTATAGGCCGACAGGAATACAGTTTAGTTGAAAGGCGAATATACAGGGTGTTCCTGGAAGTATGGATCAAATCGAATAAGGGCGTGGTCAAGGTCATTTCCAAACTTTTTAACCATGAGAGTGTCGGTGAAATTTTTTAAGGTTCAAAAGTTATGATCAATTTTTGTTTTTTCTTCAATCACTTTGCATCTTTTTCTCAAAGAAAAAAAAACATAAAAATAACTATCAAAGCTATCCTAAAAAAAAAACAAATTAATAGCCCTGATAGTTTTTTTAATGTTTTTTTGTCTGTCTGTACTTTGTATATACTCCACTAGAACATAGTAAGTAAATAGGTAAGTACCGTTTGCAGTACGCAGTCAAATTACTCAAGGACATGATCGTGTAACGTAAACACGTTTCTGTAACGTTTACTTTGTTACAGACGAGTAATGCCAATGGCTAACAAAAAATAACAAGAGTGCTGCTCTCTACTGGTGAGTATATGATGTCTCCATATTTTTGTCCGGTTAATAGAGAGCATTATAATAAATTCATTTATTTCAGGTAAAGAATACTCATTACCACACGACATTCATTAATAGAAAACATTATAAATAAATAAAATTAAATAAAATCAGATAAAAATCAAATTAATGAAATAAGAATAGAATGAAATCAATAAAAATCAAATTAATATAAACAAAAGAAATTAACTTAAAATAAATCAAAATATCGAATAAAATCAAATCAAATTAAAGCTAATAATCAAAACAATAATATAAAAATATATGATAAATAAAAAATTATGAAAAGTTTTGTGAAAATGCGATTGTCATGGTATCAGCATGTGATGGAGTAGTGAGGAGAATGTCGTGAGGAAAGTTTTGAATATGAATGTGCTATAAGAGTAAGTGAATACCAAAGAAACAATGGAAGGACTGTGTGAATAATGATAGGGTTAGAAAGGGGGTGACTAAAAGAGTGACGACTAATTGGGAAGTATGGAAGAAAAATACATTGGGGCAAGGGCTTACTGTCCTTATCCAAATTTATTTGGGGTCGACGATGATGATGATGATGAGACAGTGATCAAACGAAAACCTAAATAAAGTCCTCCAGACCGTATTTCGGCCACGGCGGCCAATCTCAACGGAAACTAGCCTTCGGCGCGGGAGATGTTATAGTGCACAAGTGTTCGCGCAGACACAGTTGCATTCCCTCTCCTCTCACTCTCCTAGTCGGATGGGACGGCAATCCGACACGACCGGAGAGAGATCAGGCGCAGGGCCAACAGCTTAACGTGCTTTCCGAGGCACCGGGGTATCACACCGCCAACTTCCAAACTCCGGGCTGTTACTAAGAAATTCCTAATGGAAAAACTCAATAACACATCGAACCCAGGACCCCACGCTCAGCAGTCGCACTTGCGACCACGAGACCAACGGGCCAGTTCGCCCGTAAACGCAGTAAACGAAAACCTATAATGTATTGGAAACAATGTTTTCCTTTGACGTCCACTAACTTCGCGTCGGAACAGTTATGAGCACTAATATGTCAACACTTGGCAAGTTTAAATTGCGATTTTTTCACGAAATAACGAGTCGTCGTTTCAGCCGATAGACGTCCACTGCTGGATATAGGCCTCCCCCAATTTTGGGAGGGTTTGCCATAATCGCCACGCTTGGCAGGCGGGTTGGCGATCGCAGTATGGTATGATGGTGGAATACATAGAAAACGCTGCTGCCCATTCTCCGGTACGACCCTTAGTCGCCTTTTACGACACCCACGGGGAGTAAGGGGTGGTGCTATTCTTTAAGTCCGGCACCACACAGACTCGAAATAACGAGTGCAACGTTGAAATACGATGCTTTACACAAACCTATGGGCTCGAAAATACTGTATCTCTAATAATATAAAATTTAATTCAAAAATAAAGGAGAAAATCGCCTTTGAATAAGGCCAAGTGTATACATACTTATGCTCGTGACTGTACTTGTCGAAATGACCGAAACCCAGCATAGATTTGCTAATCACACCACATAGTCGTGTGTCCCGTAACTGTCTATATTATTAGCTAGCTATTGTGTTAACATCTCCGTCGATCATACCCAGCTCGCTACACTAGATTGACTATTAGGAATAGTGTGATAAGTTACATTCTCTTAGGTTGTTAGCATTCATCACATCACACTAATATTATAAAGGCGAAAGTTTGTGAGTGTGTGAGAGTGTGTTTATATGTTTGTTACTTCTTCACTCTCAAACGGCTGGACCAATTTTGATAAAATTTTGTATGGAGGTAGCTGACACCCTGAATTAACATACAGGTTAATTTTTATGCCGATATTCCCACGGGATTGACATTTACGCGGGTGAAACCGCGCGGCGCTGTACATAGTTGTATTCTATTCGGGAAACTCACAGCTAATATTAGGTCTTTACCTATGAAAATGCCGTTTGTATGAAAAAATTTAAACGAATTTTTTTCATGTATTTTTTATTTGTATTAATCGAAGTAAACCCATGCAATCAATGCATCTTTGCCAACGCAGTAGCAGTTTATTGATGCCCTTCTTAAATAAATCAGCTGGACGGGAGGCAACAAATTCTTCAAAGGTATTTTGTACTGCCTCTCGGGTATTGATTTTTTTTCCCGCCAAGAAGATATCCAAATTCTGGAAAAAGTAGTTGTCTGTAGGCGCAAGGTCTCGTGAGTAGGGCGGATGACGGAGAGCCAACCCCAGTTCTTGCAACTGCGGAGACCGTCTGCTGTGCAGTATGAGGTCGCGCGTTGCCGTGCAAGAGCAGCGGAGACGAGCGATTGACCAATGCTTGTTGGAGATGTGCCAGCTTCTCCATCATTGTGTTCAGTTCTTCACAGTACACATCTGCAGTAATGCTCACCCCGTTTGGTAAGAAGCTGTGATGAATCACACCGGCGCTAGACCACCAAACAGTGACCATCACTTTTCTAGGGGTAAGTTTTCGTTTAGGGCATTGTTTAGGTGCTGAACCAGGATCCAACCAACTAGCTGAGCGCTCGCGGTAAACAGAATCCATTTTTCATCGCGGGTAACAATGCGGTTCAAAATTCCTTCATTTGTGTGTCTGTTGAGCAGTGCAAGGCACGTCTCGACGCGTACTTCGCGGTGGTGATCATTGAGTTCGTGGGGCACCCATTTGTCAAGCTTTTTTACCTTGCCAATTTGACGCAAATGGACCAATATTGTTTTGACGCTAACGTCGAAAGCTGCTGCTAATTCAGCCGTAGATTGTGTATTCAGCTTCCACAATCGCCTTTAATTCGTCATTGTCGACCAAAGTCTTCGGACGACCGCGAGGTTCATTTTTCACGTCGAAATTTCCAGAACGGAAGCGAGCAAACCAATAACAGGTGGTGCGTTGGTTTGTAGTGTTAGCTCCGCAAAACGTCGTTGATGTTGCGTGCCATATGTGCCGCGTTGCTGCCACGACGATACTCATATTCCATAATTACTCGAATTTTTAACGTATCCATGATGACGAAAAAGATTGTAATGCGATGAAAATGTAACACTAATCAATAAACAAATGACTACTTTTGGAAAAAAAATTCCATGTTTTTAAAATAAAATTAATTTGAAATTAGAATTTTTAGCCAAACAAAAATTATTTTGATTTGAAATACCCAGTACTGCAGAACGGCAATTTCATAGGTAAATACCTATTATAAACAGTGTTCTTAAACAATATGCATTTGAATGCCATGCAATGAATGAATTCCACTGGACACTTGAAACAAAAAAGACAACAAAAAAGGTCGGTACAAAATACGTATAATATAAATTACGAAACAAAATAACACGATCGATTAATACCTACACACTAAAAAAACATTCAGACGCAAGCAATTACTTTTCCGTAAAAAACCTTTCCACCAACAAATTTAGTATTAATTAACTACAGTAATACGACTCGTATTAACACGCTACAGTATTAATTAACGACAGTAATACGTCATAAAATTAAGCTAATTATCTGACGGAGGCCTGATATGCCTGGTGATTTGTAATACACAGATTTTAGCTACAACAGTCACCAATCTCTAGTTAATGTTACTTTCTGATCATGAGAGAATAAATAAAGAATTATTTTGATTATAATGTTTTTTTATAAAGGGTCCGTGGCTAAATAATAACAGCCGCACAGGTCAATCGATCAGGTTAAGTTACGCTTACCGCGGTTGGTCTATGGATGGGTGAGTGTGTGGATCTTTACATACCGAGACCTCTCCGTTCCTCGGAAATCACGTTAAGCCGTTTTGGTCCCGGCTGTCATTGGTGGATCTTGGACAATCGTTACGGGTAGTCAGAAACCCGAAAGTCCGACAACCAGTCTTACCACACTTGGTAACCCCCACAACCCTGTTACTTTATCGTGTTACCCAGTAACTGATTCCAACATATTTGGAAAAAGGCTGATGATGATAATGTTTTTTTTATAATATATACCTAGGTATACTCATTATGTTTGTGAGTTTAACTCACATATAATAGGGGGTGACCACACTGCAGGCTGCTAGTGTGAAAATCCACAAAAAAAAACCCGACTAATACGGAACGACTCAAGAACATAGCACACGTATTAAATCGGAAAGGGATCAGCACCGTATCGCCACTCGCCTCGCCGTCAAACAGGGGACGACGAGCCGTAAGCGCGGAGACGCCAAGCCGTAAGCGCGGGGACGACGAGCCGTAAGCCCGGGGACGACGAGTCGTAAGCGCGGGGACGACGAACTGTAAGCGCGGGGACGACGGACCGTAACGCAACGCACCGCGGTTCGTGAGCTTATCCAGAGGCGAGGCGATTACGTTACGATTCCAATTAGTGTGCGTTGCAGTACGGAGTTTTATAGAAAGAATACTGAAAGGCTCAAGTTGATACGGTGCCGATCCCTTTATGGTTTGATACGTGTGCTACCCTATAAGAATCAAATACAGGACACTATGTCACTCACACTGGCAACCGTTTAAGCAACCGAGGACATTGCAGTGCAGTGCAGCATGATCAGCCTATAACGTTCCCACTGCTGGGACACAGGCCTCCTCTCTGTGAGAGGGAGGAGGAGGGAGGTGTGCAGTGCAGCATACAAATAGAACTGAAATGATAACTAAGTGAAGAGAAATACTACTAAAACTTATTCTCTTCCAGCGATATGGCACATAAACAGGTTAGAAGCGTTGCCACAAACTACTTCCACACCTAACTTTAGCACTAAAGCGCAACTAAGCGGTTTAGCAAATCCCCTAACTTTGTAGGAACACATTTGGAAAAAAGATATCCCTATGAAAGGTGCTTTCATGCAGGATTTTTTGTTTAGAGGACTTTGAATTGGCGACATCATGTAGGTTTTATTTGAATAGTTTTCAATTTGCATTTAGGCCTTGTAATAAATAATGATAAAATAATATTTATTTCTGTTTAAATTGCTTATTTTGGCCGCCACACGTCAAAAAATCAAAAACGTGCCTGTCATGTAGTCGAACCTTGGCGTGCGTCGCACATATTGGTTTGTCATCTATACATGACTGTGGCGGTCAAAAGGTTTAAAAACACTTTTTCACGCTAAAATAAAATTATATTTTAAAACTAGAGGATTTAGATCCTATTTTCGCATGGCTCTGGCCCTGTATGGTTTAAAATACTATATAGAAAAGCGGCAGAGGGATGACCTTTCAGCACCCTAATTGCGAAACACACTATCAGTCGGAATCTGAATCATTTTGAAGCAAATTGCTAATCCATTGCTTCATGCTTGGTCATGTCAAATGCCCATGTAACACCCACTCTCATGAAAATCGGAGACGCTACACTCGAAGTCGTGGACGAGTACGTTTGCCTAGGACAAACTGTCAGATGAACAGATGGCCGATGGGGCCGAAAGGTTCTGGAGTAGCGACCGCGTACCGAAACACGTAGCGTTGGAAGGCCTCCCACAAGGTGGACCGATGACCTTGTTAAGGCCGCAGGAACCCGTTGGATGCGGGAAGCACAGGACCGGTCGAAGTGGAGGTGCTTGGGGGAGGCCTATGTCCAGCAGTGGACGTCATTCGGCTGAAATGATGATGATGATGATTGCTTCATATGTTCGAAAAAATTGTCTGTTCAACAGTTAAATAACGCAATGAATGTTGTTGAGCTGTCAAAATGAAATTCCGATTGATTAAATATTAAATGTATATGTTTATAGATTAAATGTTACGCAATTGCCCTGCTGATCCGTAGTTGCAATCATAAAAATCATCAGCATATACAGGGTTACTTTTCAAAGACCATCCAAATTTTTACATGGTGTTCTACCCATGAATATAAACAACTTTCACTATGGGACCAACTCTGAAATCACGAAAAAAAAATCAGCTGTTTCATACAAAACTTCAATACCTACTTGACCAAAATGTATGAAACAGTTGAATTTTTTTTCGTGATTTCAGAGTTTGTCCCATAGTGAAAGTAGTCTAGCCTGAGCTCACGGAAAGTCGAGGAGTGCGAGCGAGCAGCGAGGTGGAGCGGCTCTCTTGGACATTGGACATCGTACGGACAACATGTGCTCAGGCAGTCTGTGATTCGCTAGTATGATTAATTTGTTCGTGAAATTATAATCTGATTTGAACTGCAAACAGTTTTTCTATTGCGCAATACCACCCCTACTACCCATAGTACGCCTAACGTAATTAGAATATGCCTGATAATAACGAGACACAAGTACCTTTTCCTACACACTCCGGACCCACCATACCCCTGGCCAGACCCCTGGGGATAGTATGGGACTGAACCATGCCACCATAGTAGTGTTGGGATTTGAAAAATTGTACTTTATTGTTTAACACAAAAATACATAACATAAAAAATACATCAAACACGAGCGATAAGGCATTGTATATTTATACCTTATCGCTTTCTGCGATTTCTTCCAGGCAACCTTGGGCTTATTAGTCGCACGCTATTGAATTTTATCTCCGATCACTGTCATCTATCATTACCAGTCTTTCCATGAAAATCATCGTTCCAATAGACACGCGCTGCTAAACTTGAAACATATCCAATTTCATCAAAATTTGGTTGAAATTAACCACACATAATCACCCAAGGAAATTAGCACAATGACTATTTATCAAACAGTTTCAGCCAAACGCCAAATATACCACGAATTCACCCCAAAATCTACAAATCAATTGAAACGAAAATTTCTGACGATTCAACATCAATCACCATTCTAATGGTTCGTCATGATTTCTGAAACTCTTCAAATGATTATAGTCTATATTAATGATCGCTATAAGTGTTAAATTTACTGTTCAAATTCCTACTTAACCCACACGTGATAGGGTAGGTATTTGAGTTGGCATTTCTACCACTGTAGGCATTCATTTGTAACTATTTGCTCACCGCAATGAGAAACATTAATACGCTGTAATAGTGTGCTGACGAAGGCTTTGTAGTAGGCTTTGAAAACGGTTACTCGCACATTAACTGGTTGAAAGGTTTTTTCTTCTACTTGACTTGCTTAATGGATACTTAAACGCCAGGTAGAGGGTGGGAGGTGGGTTCAAACCTGGAAAAATTATTTGAAAGTGTGTGTTATTTTGTGTTATCAAATCTTGTTGGTTTGTTTTAAAAATAACTACTGTACATGAAATCTAGAATTTACTACACAAAGATTACTCATGCCATGATGTTCCTTCTTGTACAGACGCCAGCACATCAAGCTACCCGAAACTCTCTAATTTTCCCAATCAAATTTGAACCTTATACTTTTGCGATAAAGTTGAAAATCTATTAAAGAATTTTGACAGGTTGTAGTAGATTGATGTGCTGGTGTCTGTACATCGTTTCCTAGCTACGGCGTAGCCCATTCCAAGCTACGTCGTAGCGCTACGTGTGTGCGCGTAGGCGTCATCATTGCTGCTACGAAAATTCAAAATATTGGTTCATCTTCCTCGTTTTGGTGTTTACACCCTAATCCATACAAAATTTTTTTTTTGAAGAAACCACTGTTACAATGGTGTTACTAAATATACATGTTTCAAGTGATTCTACCTTAAGGCATGCAAAAAGTCATCTATCATAGTTTATCAAGATCAAGATTGACATTGAAATGTATAAAATTATAGGTCTACCAGAATCTCATGGTAAAAAAAAAAACAAAAAAACTTTGTGGTTTTCATACATTTGACATTGCCAATGTTGTCAAATGTATGAAAACCACAAACAGTCGCGGTTGCGAACTCGTTTCGTACGGGCGTGTATAATTACGCTGCTTGATTACGTAGTTTCGTCGCGATTAGTATCAGTCATAAATAAGTGTATTCTATTTAATATGGAAAGTGAGGAAGAGGAAAGTGGTGCCGATGTGGAAATATTACGTAACTGCGAAGGAGATATTGATAAATCATTAGAACCAACAATTGTAAGCCGTGAAGTAATCAAAGAAAATGAGAAGAGAGCAGCAGAGAAGAGAAAAGAGAGAGAGAGTGAAATTAGCGATGATGAGGACTTTATTACTGTAAATAGAAGGAGACCAAAACGATTAGTTAGAAGCACATCAGTGGACACACAAAATAAAAAGAGGGTAGATGCAAAAAAAGATAACGATGTAAATAATACCACACAACATGAAGTATGTGTAACATCTTTAGAAAGTATCCCAAAACCAATGGCATTAGCTAAATTATTAAGATCCGAAAACATAAAAAATGTAATTAGAATAAAATACATAAGTTTTAATAAAGTTCTAATTCAATTTGAAGAAAAAGAAGACGCAATAAAATTATTAGAATGCCAAAAATTTAAAGATATGGGATGTAGATGTCAGTTAATAGATGAGTTGTTCCTATCCTATGGTATTGTAAAAGGAGTAGATATGGACTTAAGTGAAAAGGAGCTATTGGATATATTTGAATGTAGTTCTGAGGTGATATCTGTAAAGAGATTGAGACGTGTAGACTTTGAAGGCAAATGGGTTGACAGCGAATCCGTGAGAATCTGTTTTAAAAATAATAACCTGCCTGCTTATGTTTATGCATATGAATGCCGATTTAAAGTTGAACCGTATGTGTTCCCTGTGATGCAATGTTCGGGTTGTTGGCAATTTGGACACATAATAAAGTACTGCCCTACAAAGAAAAAAATATGTCCGAAATGTGGGGGTAATCATGTTAACTGTGACAAAATTAACATATCATGCCTTAATTGTAAGGGAAATCACTTTGTATTGGATAAAAATTGCCCTATGTTCATAAAAGAAAAGAGTATAAGGAAAATTATGAGTGCAGAACAAGTCTCATATAGAAAAGCCCTTCAGCTATTTATTGAACAACAACAACGTGATACTACTTGTGTCCATAATAACTTGCAAATTTCAATTGATGCAGATATAGGAAACGAATCGGAAACGATCAACAATGTGGTTCCCTTACATAAACATGAAGCAAACTCTAGCAGTTGTCAGTTAATACGGGAAGAAAACAAGGAGCAGTCAATACAAAAAGAAGTGCCTCAACAACAAGAACATACGCCTCACGAAGGAAAAAATAATGGAAATAATAATAATCAAAACGAAAGAAAATCTACAAGAAAGAAGCAGAATAGGTTAGAAACACCAATAGAAGAAGATTTAGGTTGTTTTGATTCACAAAAGGAAGAACAAAGTTATCAGAGGGATGAACACCCAAGTAACATTTTAGGTTTTAGAAAGGTTTTGAAAAGGTTCTAGAACCTTTGTATGGACATCTGCTCGTAAGTCTTAATAGACTTAATAACGTTATATTAACCTTATAATAACCTCCTGAGTGCAAAAAGGGCCCACGTTTTAGAACCTTTCTGGGAGCTACAGCAAAACCTAAAGCTCAAATCTAGAACCTTTCGAACTACTTACACAGAACCCAAATATAACCTTCACAACCTTAATTTAACGTTAATATAACCTTGAAAGGCAGCTTTTAAGTTCTAAATTAGTCATGGATGTAACTCAATGACAACTTAAAACCTTTTTGATGGACATGAATAAATGCCTTTCCAGGACTCTCAGGTTTTAAAATGTTTCTGTGTAAGATTTTTTCTACACAAAAACACCAATCGTGGATTTAAATACTTATTTATAATGGCGCCATTCCCTGTCATTATACCAAGTTTCAAAATGCCTAGATGTAAGTAAGTGTCATAATCATAAAAAGTAATAAATAGCTTGCTGAAGTCAGGGAAAATCAAAAAATAGTGCGACTGGCACTTTATAGTGACACTTTAGGATAATAGTGCTGTATACGAGACGGGCCTTCCGTAAGTAAAAAAATTAAAAGATATTTTAATGAAATAAAAATTATAAAATTAGGTGGTTGGTAGTAAGTTGCATTAGAAATAAAACTTCTATTCATATAAAAAACATATATTTTAAATCACATAGCACACGTTACTTAATTTTGCCTTATTGACTTAAAATATTGCTTTTTGTTTAGATTTTTTTTTATTTGAGTGAACAAAATGGCTGGCGTTAGGAAATTACTAGAAAGCATTACAATTAACCTTTTCAGAACTGTAACAGCTAAAAGCTCTTATTGTTTACGAAAATAAGAGCTAAAGGTAATCTCGCGGAGCTACTTAAAACGACAAAGCTGTTTTCGCAGCTTTAAGTTTATCTCCAGGAGTCCTTCAAGAGTTGCGAGTCGCGAAAAAAACCTCTACGCACAATTGTTTGCTTTTAAGTTTTGGTTGTAGAAGGACGTGCGTTCAACGGTTCGACAAGAGTGCTGAAACTTCCACTCCGTTTTTTTGATAACACTCTTGTGTCGGTTCATTTTGCAAGACAACGTAATGCTTTGAAGTCGCGGACACCACTAACATTTTTAGAGGATGCATCTAAAGCTTTAAAATATTCTTGTAGGACTTTAGGCATGCCTTCACCTCATAAAAATAGCTTATTGGTTTGGGTTTTCACCACACAGTCCTAATTTGTTTACCTAGACAACTCTAATACAGCCTAAAAGTTTAAAGTAGGTTTTAGAAATTACTAATAAGCGATTTCAACATTCCATAACTTTATGGTTATATCAAAGTTAGAAATTAAACCTTTAGATCTCACTTTAGAATAATGCTAGCCTTTCCAGAACTTAATCAGGAGTCTACAACAACTATAAGATCCTAGGACTGAAGGCTCTTGAAACCCAAGTCAAAATAACGTTAATTTAAACTCTTGTCATCGGCTCTAAGGTTGTAATAATATACAATTAGTTTTAGGACTTATTAATCATTCTCAAGTACTTAATATGACCAGAAAGCAAATCATTAACCTTTTTACCACCCTTATAAAACCTAAAGGCATTTTTTACAACCTGGGGCCGAATTAAATGTTACTTGGGCAATTACTTTATAAATTTGAAATTAAGAAATTCCTAATTAAATTAAATAGAACAATTGTATCAGAAGGAACGTTCGAAGATAAAATATTATTGTTTTTTAAAATTGTATGTGAAGAATTAAGGAAGATTGTAGTAAGTTGTTTTATGAAAGGAAATTTTCTAGCCAAAATCATTAATTTTATAAATGGATAATTCAAATAAATATTGTTGCGCGCCACAATTAATGCCTAGTACATGGCGACAGTAGTTACCACTAGCGCCATCTAGTATCGAGTAGCGGAACTAGTCGTCAATACCCTTCTAGAAATTTCGATGCGAGAACTTTCTAGAACATTCCCGAACTTTCGACATCTGGTCGATCGGGGCCTGTATGTACTCGAACATTCTAGATGTTTCTACAATGGAAGGTTCTAGAACTCTCTTTAGCGCTATATAAGGCCGAGACGCGCCACGACCGACACAGTTTGGATAAAGCGATCGAAGTGAAAGCATCGAAGCGATATTCAAGTGCGACTTAAAGCGATCAGTAGTGCAATTGTGTTTTGTAATTAGTGTGTTTGACTTGTAATTAGTGTTGATTATTAAAGTGTGTCATTTTTTTGGTTATTAAATCGGCAGTTTTTATTGTCACGAACCCGAAGCTCGTAACAATTGGTGTCAGAAGAGGGGATTAAAATGCCGGTTTTACCCAAAGACGACACGGAGGGTATCCGTACCCGGAGTCAACGTCAGCAGGAGACGGACCAAAGGCGATTCGGTGGAACAACGCCAATGAGGTCGGAAGGCCAGCTACCGACCGCGGAGGCCGGCCCGTCCACAGCTGCTCCAGCATCATCAGCGCCAGATTTTGCTGCTCTGATGATGATGCTGCAGGAGCAGTCCCGTCGGTTGGAAGAACAGCTGCTGCGTGACAGGGAGGAACAGGCTCGTCGACAGGAGGAACAGGCTCGTCGGTTGGAAGAACAGCTCCAACGTGATAAGGAGGAGCAGGCGCGCCGTCAGGAAGAGCAGATGCTCCTTATGAAGGACCTTCACGCTACCTTCGGGAAAGACATGAAGGAGGTGAAGGATAAGGTTGCTCAACATGACAACCGCCTGTCGGAAGCTGAAACCCGAATTGACCAAGTAAACAATCGGGTTGACAACGTGATGGCTGACGTGAAGCTAACCGTGATGGCTGACGTGAAGAAAACGCTGGATTACCTCAAACTTGGAGATGGAATCGCAGCTCCCGTAGCTACAACACCTTCGCTACGTGGATTCAAAGTGCCACCGTTCGACGGAACTTCTTCATGGTCAGCCTACAAAATCCAGTTTGAGGCTGTCATGAAGGCGAACGGGTGGAATAAAAGCCAGGCCATGACTGCTCTCACCCTAGGCCTGCGCGACCAGGCCTTAACTGTCCTGGAAGCTCTCGGTAAGGAAGTGACTTACGAGCAGCTCCTCGAGGCATTGGAGGCTCGGTATGGCGACGCTCACCTGGAACACGTGTATCGTGCGCAGCTCAAGGATCGCGTGCAACGCAGTAGCGAAAACCTGCAGCAGTGGGCCCTTGAAGTGGAGAAGCTGGTTCGCAAAGCTTACCAGTCCGTACCTGCGCTTATTGATGGGAACCTGGTGCAGGCATTCATCGATGGCATCCGCGACCTTGAAGTTAGAGCTGCTGTGAGGCTCGGGCACCACGAGACGCTTAAGAACGCCTTGGCCCATGCACTGGAGGTGGAAGCTGTGCGGCAGGATCATCGTTCCCATCGCGTCAGGGAGGTTGCAGCAGCTACAGTTCGCGAACGCAATAAAGGATACAGCCCTAGGTGCTACGGCTGTGGGGAAAAGGGCCACCTTCGATCCAGTTGCCCTAAGCGAACTGCAGAAAGAGAAGTCGACCGATCTCCAGAGGGCAGTGCGGTTAACAGCACCGCCCAGCATCAGCAGCAGGGAAACGAGTAATAGCCAGGACTGCGGGGCGGGTGCTGGCTGATGTTCAAAGAGCCCCAAGGGTTTCGATCACACAAACCCATGACGGGAACAGCCTAATCATCAAGGGCGAGGTCAACGGAACGCCGTGTAAGCTGACTATAGACACTGGAGCCTCTCGCACGGTTGTCAGTTCCCAACTTACAAGTCGGTCCCTTGGGGACTCCGCATACAACAGGGAACACATTAATTTGGTAACAGCCACCGGTCAGCGCATACCCGTCCATGGAGAGAAGAAAATGGAATTGACGCTAGGCAACAGAATCTACCTGCATAATGTCATCGTGGCTGATATAATGGACGATTGCATCCTGGGCCTTGACTTTATGAGGAAGAATTGTTGCGAGATTGACGTCAAGCAAGGTGTTTTGAAATGTGGAGAAGAGGAACTTTTCATGGAAGGGGCGTTACCTGGGAATGTGTACAGCCTTAAGAAGATTGTTCTTCCGCCGAGATCGGAAACGATTGTGCCGGTTAGTCTTCCTCGGAATCCTGGGCAAACTCATCGTTGTGTACTCGTGGAAAGGGTAGACAATGACCTTCCATGGAAAGTGGCACGGACTTTGGTCAGAGCCACTGACATCTCAGGGGTACGTGTGCTGAACCTTTGTGATCAGGAACAGATAATAGAAAAAGGCACACTTGTTGGTACTTGCGAGGAAGTGGATTGGTTGCGTCGATGCCAACATCTATCGACTGGGACCCTCAGCAAGGATGCACAAACAAAAGTGACCACACTTTTAGAAGACTGCCGCAGCGCTTTGTCCCAAAATGAAATGGTCAAGGCGAAGAAGATGTTATTCAAGTTCGCCGATGTTTTCTCGTCAAACGAGGCTGACATCGGGAAGACTGGCATAGTTCAACACAAAATAAATACAGGAGAAGAATTGCCTATCCGTCAGCGGCCAAGGAGATTGCCGGTAGCACGTGAAAAAGAAGTGGAAACCATGATTGACGGAATGGTGAAGGATGGTGTTATTGAACCTTCATCTAGTCCATGGTGTTCACCTGTAGTGCTGGTAAGAAAGAAGGACGGCAGCATGCGGTTTTGTGTTGACTATCGTCGTCTGAACGACGTTACAAAGAAGGACAGCTATCCTTTGCCAAGAATTGATGACACGCTGGACATGCTTACTGGAGTAAAGTGGTTTAGCACGCTGGACCTGAAAAGTGGCTACTGGCAAGTTGAAATTGATCCTAACGACAAGGAGAAAACTGCATTCTCGACAGGAAAGGGTCTGTGGCAATTTAAAGTTATGCCATTTGGATTGTGCAATGCTCCGGCAACATTTGAGAGGTTGATGGAACTTGTACTTACCGGACTAATTGGCGATGCCTGCCTGGTCTACTTGGATGACATCATCATCGTAGGCCGCACGTTTGAAGAACACCTTCAAAACCTGGAACGCGTGCTCATGAAGATCCAGAGTGCCAACCTCAAGTTAAGTCCGAAGAAGTGTTCACTATTCAAACGACAAGTTAGCTTTTTGGGATATGTAGTGTCTGAAGAAGGTATCCGCACGGATCCAGAGAAAATCGCCGCTGTCAAAGATTGGCCAGTTCCAAAAGACAAGACGCAGGTCAGAGCATTTTTGGGTTTGTGCTCCTATTATCGGCGATTTGTCAAGAACTTTGCAGATATAGCCAAACCCCTGCATAAACTAACCGAGGAGAAGCGACATTTCTACTGGGATGACAGTTGCGACATCGCATTCCAGGAGCTAAAGGACCGTCTGTGCAAAACACCTATTTTAGGGTACCCTGATGCGGGCAAGGAATTTATAGTTGACACAGACGCAAGTGACATAGGACTTGGCGGTGTATTGTCTCAACGTAATGGTGATCAAGAGGTTGTGATAGCGTACTTCAGCAAGTCATTGTCAAAACCTGAAAGGAACTATTGTGTTACGAGACGGGAATTGCTTGCTGTGGTAAAGTCATTGCAGCACTTTAGCAAATATCTTCTGGGACGGAAATTCCACCTACGAACTGACCACGCTGCACTGAAATGGCTATTGCAGTTCAAAAATCCAGAAGGACAAGTTGCGAGATGGATTGAACTACTGCAGGAATACAACTTCGAGGTCGAACATCGCAGCGGGAAATCTCATGGCAACGCAGATGCATTGTCAAGAAGACCTTGTCCTGAAGACTGCAAGCATTGTACTAGGCAAGAAAGTAAAGAAGTCGTACCTGTGAGGATGCTCAAGACAGACCTCAGTAACGAGTGGAAGGAAAGCCTACAACGTGCACAGCAGGAAGATTCGGACATCAAGCCGATTCTGGAGTGGATGAAGGCCAGAGCTCCAAAGCCCAGGTGGAGCGACGTCTCAGCAATGAGTTCGATCACAAAAAGCTATTGGGCCCAATGGGACAGTTTGGTGATTCAGGATGGAGTCCTGTGCCGTAAATGGGAAAACGCTCGGGGAAACAGCTGTCATTTGCAAATGGTTGTCCCTAAAGCTCAAGTAGCAGATGTTCTACAGCTGTACCATAATGGTTGTTCAGGAGGTCATCTGGGAGTAAAACGGACTCTACTGAAGATTCGAGAACGGTTTTACTGGGTCCACTGTCGGGACGATGTCGAGGACTGGTGTCGCAAATGTACAAGTTGTGCAGCTGTGAAGGGACCTCAGACTCGTAGTAGAGGTGCATTGAAATTGTACAATGTTGGTGCACCATGGGAGAGGATAGCCCTTGATGTTGCGGGGCCCTTTCCGGAAAGTGAAAGTGGTAACAAGTATTTCATGGTTGTGATGGATTACTTCACTAAGTGGCCGGAAGTCTTCGCCATTCCAAACCAAGAAGCTTCAACAGTTGCAGATAAACTGGTTCATGAAGTCTTCTGTCGTTTTGGAGTACCCTTGGAGATTCACAGCGACCAAGGAAGAAATTTCGAGTCCCAAATATTCCAGGAAACTTGTCGAGTTATGGGAACTCATAAAACAAGAACAACTTCTTACCACCCACAATCAGATGGAATGGTGGAACGATTTAATCAGACATTGGAGAGGTACCTAGCAAAAGTTGTGGAAAATCGGCAACGAGATTGGGACAAGCACATACAACCGTTTTTGTTGTCATATCGAAGCGCTGTTCACGAAAGCACATCGGTGACACCAGCTTTCGCAAACTTTGGAAGAGAATTACGGCTGCCTGCAGACCTGATCACAGGAATACCACCTGATGCCCCACGCAGTATAACTGAGTATGCGAACGACTTGCGGAACAAAATGAATGACATTTATGAGCACGTCAGACAATCGAGCCAGCAAATGTCTGAAAAGATGAAAACCCGTTATGACCGTAAAATGAACAATAAAGGGTTCGACGAAGGTTCACTAGTGTGGTTGCATAATCCAGTCCGCAGTAAAGGGAAATCTCCTAAGCTTCAAGCTAAATGGGACGGACCGTACCGGATTGTGACAAAGATCAATGACGTAACCTACCGGATACAGAAAGGTGCAAGAGGTACTCCTAAGATCGTCCACGTGGATCGACTGGCGCGTTATTATGGGGCCGATAATGCTCGGGACGAGCATGTCTTAGGAGGGGGCAGTGTTGCGCGCCACAATTAATGCCTAGTACATGGCGACAGTAGTTACCACTAGCGCCATCTAGTATCGAGTAGCGGAACTAGTCGTCAATACCCTTCTAGAAATTTCGATGCGAGAACTTTCTAGAACATTCCCGAACTTTCGACATCTGGTCGATCGGGGCCTGTATGTACTCGAACATTCTAGATGTTTCTACAATGGAAGGTTCTAGAACTCTCTTTAGCGCTATATAAGGCCGAGACGCGCCACGACCGACACAGTTTGGATAAAGCGATCGAAGTGAAAGCATCGAAGCGATATTCAAGTGCGACTTAAAGCGATCAGTAGTGCAATTGTGTTTTGTAATTAGTGTGTTTGACTTGTAATTAGTGTTGATTATTAAAGTGTGTCATTTTTTTGGTTATTAAATCGGCAGTTTTTATTGTCACGAACCCGAAGCTCGTAACAATATATTAGAATTAATATAATTCAATGGAATTCACAAAGTCTTCGGCCTAAGTTAAGTTCATTCACAGAAATATTGCACAAACTAAATGTTCACATAGCAATCGTGAGTGAAACATGGTTAGATAGAGAATGTGACCTTCATGTGAGTGGATATAACATATATCGAAAAGACAGGTTCAATTCTTATGGAGGGGTTGCGATTTTTGTACATAAATCCATAAAATCACACTTGATTTCACATCAATTTTCAAATACAGGTATAGAGGTAGTGAGTGTTAAATTGATTAATTGTAAAGATTTAGAAAACGTGGTTTCACTATATTGTCCATCTTCTATCTCTACACAACCGTCAGACTGGGAACAGTTATTTTCCTTATTCTCAAAAAAGACATTGATTGCTGGCGATTTCAATGGACACCATGTCAGCTGGTCAACTAAAACCGATACGAGAGGCACTCACATAATGGATTCATCCCTGGAAAGCTCTTTTATTTATCTAAATGAATGTAATCATACAAGGATTAAATTAGTTAACGGGTTCTTACAGACAACGTCACCAGATATATCTTTTGCTTCCTCTGACGTTGCTATAGAATTTGACTGGAAAGTGATTAATGAAAACCTGGGTAGTGACCATCTAATGATTAAAATGACAATCAATATTAGTGATGATTTCACTACTTCTAAAAAAAGAAATTATAAAAAAGCAGATTGGAAAAAATATCGGGACCTTTTATCAAAAATATCACTTCCTGAAGTTAGTACCGTGCAAGAAATGTACAATCTTTTTCTAGATAATATAATTACAGCCGCTGATAAATACATCCCAACTATAAAAAGTTGTTGTAAACCAGCTCAAGAATTTCAACCAAAAAACTATTGGACGCCTGAGCTATCCCATATAATCGCACAGCGTAGATTAGCCTTATCAGAATTTCGACGCAACCCCACTCCTGATAATTTAACTAAATTAGAAAGAAAAATTGCAGAATCCCATAAAATGACACAAAAAGCGAGATCATTAGGACGGCAAAGATTTTGTGATTCCATTGATGAGACGGTGTCAGCTTCTGAAATGTGGCGTCGTATGCGATTGATAAAGGGCTATAAACAATCAGTGAATTATCCTCCGATTGAAAAACAAAAAGAATTACTACGTTCCTTGACACCTGATTATGTTCCAAATAAAATACCCGAATTTATATCAAAAAATGATATGTTAGAATGTGATTTTAATATGGAGGAGTTAGAGAATTGCTTAAAGAAAAAGGATACCGCACCGGGCGAGGACGGGGTTTCTTACTCTATGATTTATAATCTACCCAGCATAGCCAAAACCTACTTACTCAACTTATATAATAAAATTTTTATATCTGGTATTTTGCCTACTCAATGGCGTAATATTCAAATAATACCGATCCCTAAAGTTAACAGCACTTCAGACGATACTAAATTAAGGCCCATATCTTTGATATCATGCTTATGTAAAATATTTCACTTAATGTTAGCAAAACGTTTAGAATGGTTTACAGAAAAAAGAAAAATATTATCACCATACACCGTTGGCTTTCGAAAATCGTTGTCCTGTCTAGACTCATTGGTTCGCTTAGTTAACTATATACAGATTGGCTTTTCTAAAAACATCCCCACTTTAGCATGTTTCTTGGACATTCAGAACGCATACAACAATGTCTCAATTGATGCAGCAGTTAATATTTTAGATGACCTTCAAATCGGGTCACAGATCTGTTCTTACATTTGGGCCTTTTTGAGTGAAAGGTATTTAAAAATTAAATCAGATAATAGTGACGCCATAACGGTGCGATGGACTAACAAGGGATTAGCCCAAGGAGATCCGTTGTCTCCGTTACTTTTTAATTTAATTACCAACAAAGTTTTCCAGCTACCTCTTAATATAGTAGTGTCACAATACGCAGACGATTTTGTTATTTATATAAAAGATAAAGATATTAAGAAATGTGAAAATTATATACAAAATTCATTAGATTATATTGTCGAGAGTTTAGCTGGCCTTGGTCTCGAACTGTCTGCAACCAAATCTTCATATTGTGTGTTTAGTAGGGGCAGACGTAGAATACTACCGGCTCTTAAAATTAATGAACAGACACTTACCTTTTCAGAATGTACAAAATATTTAGGTATGTGGTTGGATCGTAGTTTACGTTGGGGAAAACACATAAATGAAATTGTAAATAAGTGCATAAAATATTTGAATATATTAAAAATATTAACAGGGAGTTCCTGGGGTGTTCATACAAAACATATACGTAGATTATACGTATCCGTAATTCGAAGTCGATTAGATTATGGTTCCTTTATTTATGATTGCAGTGCGAAATCTCACGTTTCTAAATTAGATAAACTCCAAAACCAAGCTTTACGTATCATAGGAGGTTATATAAAGAGCTCTCCGATTCACGTCATGGAGTCTGACTTATGTATCCCCCCATTATTTTTAAGAAGACAATTTTTAGCATACAAATATTGTATTAAAATAATGTCATGGTCGAATAGTTGTACAGTTGGTCTTTTGTCAGAATTGAGTGCACTTTGTCTAACCTCCTATTGGGAAAACAAAAAAAAACCCTCATTAGTAAAAACATATAATGAAACGAAACATTTAGAAATTGTATCCTCAATTATTCTTAGAATGTTTAGTTTAGAAATTTGGACAACTCGTATTAAGATGAATGTAGTTAAAACTGAGCTTGAATGTTTGAGCAGTGCCAAATCGAAATATAACCCAAACGTCCTGTTGATTGATGTCCTAATGGAATTAAATAAAAATTATTGTGGATGGCACAAAATATTTACTGATGGATCAAAAAGCAGTCAGGGCTTAGGAGCGGGTTTATACGATCAAAATTTGGATAAAAAATTAGGTTTTAGAATAAAATGTAATATATCAATCATGTCACTGGAACTTATTGCAATATTTAAAGCAGTAGAATACGTACTGAATCAAAATCTAAATAAAGTCGTAATATTTTCAGACAGTAAAAGTGCACTGCAACATATAGCTCGATGTGCCTCTGGTTATAGCAGAGGTGCATCGATAGCTTATGATATCTTAAAAGGGTTAACTACTTTAATTAAAAATAATATAGAATTTAAATTGCAATGGGTCCCAGCACACATTGGATTACGTGGTAACGAGGAGGCTGACCGTTTATCTAAATCAGCCGTAGTAGATGGTACTCTTATTAGCTATACACCCGATTATTGGGAATACATAACTCAATTTAAATCAGTATGTTTTGATTCTTGGAAACAATATTTCAATAATATTTCACAAAACAAAGGTATTTGGTATAGAAGTATTCAAGGTCAACCATCTCGAGTGCCCTGGTTTGATAGTACTATTTTTAGTAGAAAATATGTTAGATTAATTTTAAGACTCCGCTCTGGACACTACCCATCGGCAAAGTTTGCATTCCTTATGAAAAAGAGCGATTCTCCGAATTGCACAATGTGCAACAAAGTCGAGGATGTCCAACATTTGCTGATGGATTGTGTCCGAAATAAAGATGTACGTGAATCACTCATGATCGAGCTAAAACTAAATAGGTTAGATGTAGGCTTAATACAGTCAATTTTATCTTTACCCTGTTCAGAGACCACTAAAAAATTTTGTGAATTAATGACAGTACCGATTGAGTGATTCACTGTCAGTGAACTATAATTGATACTTAGGTATATGTAATGGTTTAAGTTAGAATAGAAGGATATTACTTATGTCTAATAGATGTTAAGATAAAATAGAATTCGATGTATGTAGATATATTGTAAAAGGGTATAATGGGGTTGGCATATCTATTAGATAAAAACCCCTAAATAAAAACAGATTAAAAAAAAAAAAAAAAAAAACCACAAACATTTTTTGTTTTTTTTTTTTGCCTTGAGATTCTGGTAGACCTATAGATACAAATATTATAAGATATGTATTAAACTATTGGAATGTCCTTCATAAAAATTATATTAATACACATTAATTATTTATTTAGTCATCATAGTAATTAAATTATTTGAATGCCATTTCTAGAATTATTAAAATACATTAACAGATTAATTATTTAAAGATACATTCATAATAATATTGTTGTTATATTATTTTATGCCACTGTGAGTTTGGAAAAATTTGTAGTCGTTCAGGTTAAAGTAACATTAAATTTATTAACTATAAGGCTCTTTAGATTTTATTAATTGCCCTTATTTCTTTAGGTAATGTATTGAAAATTACAGGAGCCATGCGAAACACTTTTGTGCATCAAAGTGGTACAGGTTCGGTGAATACAGAGGCGAAATGTGTCACGTTGTTGCCTGGGAACTATTGAACCAATTTTGATAAAATTTTGTGCAGAATCCGGGAAAAATATTTTTTCGTCTTGTTTTAAAATTTAAAACCTGCATGTAGACCACACATCATTCATCTAGTAAAAAAATGGAAACTTTAATTTAACCGAAACTTTAAAATTTCGCCAATTGAACCTGCAGTTATTTTAACTGGTAAACAGTCATGGAGTAAGTGCAGTCTGTTACAGATATGTATGCAGCGTTTAGGCCGGTCAAATTGCTGGTCGTAACTCAGCCGAACAGTGCGGTTGGGTGATATTGCCCGGTGTTGCTAGCGCGGTACGAATATTATTGAGAGAATAAATGGAGTTTTTGAAAACAATGCAGGTCTGTTTGCAATGGTCCCTGTATTTTTTTGTTTATCTTTTCAAGTAGATTACTTTTTCTCGGATTTCAAAGTATTTGAATTATTTTATATTCTTGCGACTTACGACTTGTAGTAGGTCGTAGTTTCGAACCCAGACAGGCGCTTTACTTTTTTTATGTAAACCTGCATGTGCTAAAACCATAACATTCGAAGACATGTGACATCTACCAACCCGCACTGGCCCTGAATGGTGGATTACGGCCCACTCCCTCTCACGGCTTGCAAAATCTGAATTAAGGTTAATTGGAATTACTGAATGAAAACTCGATCCACAAATTCCACAAGTTTAAACTAGTAATTATATAGATACCCGACTAACTAATTATTAGTCGAAAATTTAATTCAAGGCTGATTTTTTAATCATCTGATATATTTCAGGTAAAAACATTAATAGTTTTTTTCAAAATCAAAATATTTTATTTCTCATAAAACTACCTACATGGACACATGAAACGTCAGAAGTTAGGTGCACGGTTCCAATTATTGGTCGTTTCCTATGGAGAAAAGCCGGCAAGAAACTCCAAGCTATTTCATACAAAAACTGTCAAATGTCAATTTTATTCCTCGAATAAAAGTTATCTGGCGATGGAAAAATGAGTCCTAAATCACACTAATATTATAAAGGCGAAAGTTTGTGAGTGTGTGTGTGAGTGTGTGTGTGTGTTTATATGTTTGTTACTTCTTCACGCTCAAACGGCTGGACCAATTTTGATAAAATTTTGTATGGAGGTAGCTGACACCCTGGATTAACATATAGGCTACTTTTTATCCCGATATTCCCACGGGATCGACAATTACGCGGGTGAAACCGCGGGGCGCAGCTAGTAGTTCATAAAAATAGAAAGAAAAAGCTATTATTTTTATATGCGTGAAATGTGTAGCCTGGACAAATCTTTGCTTAAAGTTATAAAAAAATATAGGGATAAGATTTATAATTGCGCTATCAAGGGCTGGTTTGAAGGGATGAAAAGGAAAAGACTGACTGAATTAACTTGGAATCTTTCCCAAGTTATTTCAGTTTCTATTTTCCTATTAGTTATTGCTGTCCCTCTACTGGACAAAAGAAGCATCTTTTGCCCAGCAGAGGCAATGAAACAACTTAAAAAAAACAGAAAATAATAAGTTCATTAAATCAATTCGCACCTAGCAACACTGGTCACAGTCATAACTCTAGGCTGTTTCGCGTAATGTCCGTATTATCGCCAGATAAACGTGGTTTAGTGAATGCTGATCGTGTTGGCCGCAGTATTATGTGTTGTGTGTGTATGGTACAGGATAATCAGGTGTTTGTGGAAGGAGGGGATTGAATGAATGGAAGTTATCGCTGCAGAGTGTAGGAATGGAAGGTTACATGTCCTGTATTGGTGTGCGTATGCTTGGATGATCGTCATTCGATGAGAAAATGTGTTTCTCTAAATCTGTATTCTTTTGTTTTATTGAAATAAAAAAAAACAGATTTGCAGGTATATCCTGCGGTGCTATTCTGTAAAAATCTCACCGTGAAAACTTATGTGAAGTGAGCGTGGAGTGAGCTGTCAATAGTGTCAATTCCTAGCAAAAACAAACTCACTTCACCTAAGTTTTCACGGTGAGATTTTTACGGAATCGACCGGCTGGTTTTATTTCTCCGTCAACTGAAGGATTTCCCTCCGCATGCAATACAACAACGCGTTCAGGGTGCTGTTGAGGCTGCCCCGCTCCTGCAGCGCATCAGGGATGTTCGCCGACGCACATGTGGATTGTTTCTTTGCCACAATGCGTAAGCGCTGTGCGTCCCTGGTGCGTGTGGTGTGGGGCAGCAACAACAGTATCCTGTCTCTGATTTCGAGCAGGCTGGACTGTCCGTACGTGAATCGTTGCTGCGCCGTTTCCCATGGAATGGTGCAGCCGCGGTGATGCGTCGGACAGCACTGCCGCTTTGTGTATTTTACAGGAATTTGTTTTGCTTAGGATGTATATAAAAGTTATCTTAATTACTAACATAGGATAAGTTTTTACTAACAAATGAGTCATGGTTACTTTAAATAAAATTGAATTGAATTCAAGTGATTGTCATTGCAGATGCGTAGTTTTCGAGCCCATACAACGATGGATGACGTCGGTGACTTAAAGAATAATCTAGAAATGGCGATCTTAACTTTCATCCTACCCCAGTATACAAGGTGTAACGTTTAAGGGGTCATTGTACTCATCATTAAGAATAACTTTTACTAAGGGACCTAAGCTGAAATCGCGAAAAAAAAATCAGTCGTTCCCTACATTTATGCTCGCATAACTCGTCAAAATGTACTAAACAGCTGTTTTTTTTTGCGATTTCAAGTTTGTTCCCTTAATAAAAGTTGATCATAATGACGAGTACAATGACCTCTTAAGAGGTCTTGCGTATTTAATGTAACACGTTTTATAATTATGACCCTAAAAACTTTTTAGACATCGGAAGCCACTGCCTGGCACAACTACTAAAATAATAATTACGACAGCATGAAACCGAACCAAAATGTCATCGGAAATGAATCGACCAATTACGAGAGGCGTATATTGCACGTTTTGCTGTCACGAATATTATTATAAATAATAACACTAATTAACTACTGCCTAAATTAATTAATTATGATTTCTGCTGTTGGTCTCTAATAATGTTAATTTCATATAACAATAATTATTTATTATTAACCATAATAGTGTATCATCCGGATACTAAAAATAGTAACAAATTAATTGTACTGTTTCAATTGAATTGATTTCATTTGGATGTGTGCCAATTAATAACTAACATCGAGTGTCACATGGTATTTCCAGAATTAACCGCCAATTAGGAATGAACGAGTATGTTTGTGGACGAATCTGTATTTATAATTTTATTAATACATAAGTAACTTTAATTTTTAATGTAGAAAGTTGTAAGCGCGGCAAATGTATGATTGTGAACTCTGCATTTATTTCTATTTTAATTTATTATCTTTAGAAAAAATCAATCAAACAGACACAAATCTTTGCCAATATTTTTAACATTTTTTCTCAGTCATCATCTTCTGGTTACAGCTGCCCCTGCAGGAGATACAGCTTCTTGTATTAACCTCCAGTGATACCTATCTACATCTGCTCTCATCCGTCTATGTCCTGAAGACCAAATACTCGTACTTAAAAACGTTCAAATTCGTTTCGAAATCTCATCTCATAATTAAAATGCGAACGTTCTTATAGCCGATAGCCTAAGCATATTATATTCTTATGACCTCTCGGAATGGCCGCCCTTCGTGCCCTTAAGACCTCGACTACTTTACTACTAATCATATCTATATCTAGATTTAAAAGTGCAAAGTGAGGTTTATTTGTGGCTTATTAGTATTTTCGCATGAATTCACTCGCCCCAAACGGGCGAATCGTCACTTTTTATTAATATAATTTTTTCTATAGGCGATTCGCACGATGTTAATTTATTTGTGGGCGAGTCGACAACTCCATTAAAATGCATTAGCGCAATTGGCAATTTTTTTTATTATATGCATTGCATTTAATAAAAAAATGTACACAAATAAAAAATGTACACAAATCAAATGCACATTTTATATTCAGATAAAATGTGCCAATTTCCTAATACATATTTCTGGAGTTATTGACTTACTAGCAACTGATGATGATGCCAACTTACTACCATGACCAATCATGGTCCTCAGTGTAAAGCAGTGCACACCTGGACGTTGGCCTTTAGAAATGGACGCCTATCAATCTCTACCCTCAGCCACTCCACTAATATTATAAATAAAAAAACTGGCCAAGTGCGAGTCGGACTCGCACACGAAGGGTTCTGTACCACAAGGCAAAACGCCGAAAAAATGTTTGTTGATGGGAGGCCCCTTAAATATTTATTTAATTTTAATTTTATTATTAAAGTTAAAATACAACTGAGTATTTTGTGAATATTTCAAGTGCCTACCTGTTGCCATTTTTGATATCGAGCAAAAAAGCCTCCCTTAAATATTTATTTTATTTTGTTTTTAGTATTTGTTGTTATAGCGGCAACAGAAATACATACTTCGTGAAAATTTCAACAGTCTAGCTATCGCGATTCTTGCCTGGTGACAGACACACAGACGGACAGACAGCGAAGTCTTAGTAAGAGGGTTCCGTTTTTACCCTTTGGGTACGGAACCCTAAAAAGTGTGTTTTTTTGTTATTTCTTAACTTGTGAACTAATAAACCTATTTCATCATTTGGCGCATGGCAACACGGCCATATTGAAACTTTTTATCTGAGTACGTGAGCTGAGTGAGATTACAAAGTTCCTTTAGCATGTGAGTGAAACTACGAACAAAAGCAAGTTTATCATAAACTCCTGGGACATTAATAAACTACCCTCAAAATACCCAAACATCTTTCCCACCCCTAAGCCGCCACGTCCGGTCGTGTCGCCGTGAAATATTACGACAGACAAGTTCCACCATGTTCTGTTGCTCGTAGTTAATTCTCAGATCGCCTTTGATGAACAGGGGCTGTTTACCGAGGTTTAAACTATGTTTAATAGTAATTAAACGAGGTCCCTTTGATTGTGGGACAAGGGAGTTTGTCAGGATGTTGATTTGTTAGGTCCTGTTCTGTGTTGTGTGTTCTTATTAACCAGTTGAATGCCTAATTACAGAAACAAAAAAAAACAATGTATCTCGCGTGGATCCACGTTCCCCGATACGAAGGGTTAATGGATTTGAGGTCTCTGTGGTGCCGGACTTAAAGAATAGCACCCTTACTTCCCGTGGGTGTCGTATAAGGCGACTAAGGGTCGTACCGGAGAATGGGCAGCAGCGTTCTCTATGTATTCCACCATCATACCATACTGCGATCGCCAACCCGCCTGCCAAGCGTGGCGATTATGGCAAACCCTCCCAAAAAACCAGAGGCCTATGTCCAGCAGTGGACGTCTATCGGCTGAAACGACAAACGACGAATGGATTTTTGAGTTTCAGTATTATTTTGTTAAAATAATGTAGTTAATAGATTTTTATGAAAAGGATTATGAGCTCTAGCGAATTAGTCGGCATTTCAACAGTTATTTTGTTTGAGCTTTTTAATGTGAGTTAAAATATAAAACAAACGTCTGTTTGCATTCAATCAAAATAAAACAAAAAAAAAAATCAAGAAATTAATAAGATTTGAAACTTGATACAAACGGTTTGTTATGTAATAGTTAACCCGTGTTTAACGAAAATTAAGAGACTCGATCAAACATATCTGCTGAAGGAGACGGGGCCCAAACAGAAGTGATTGTCTTTCCTACAAATTTAGTTTAGCCTTTTTATTCATGAGCAAGTCACGATTCAAAGTCACGGGTTCAACTGACTAGACAACACCAAAACAATACATGAAACACACTAATGTTATAATGGCGAAAGTTTGTGAGTGTGTGTGTATGTTTATATGTTTGTTACTTCTTCACGCTCAAACGGCTGGACCAATTTTGATAAAATTTTGTGTGAAGGTAGGTGACACCCTGGATTAACATAGAGGCTACTTTATCCCGATATTCCCACGGGATCGATATTTACGCCGGTGAAACCGCGGGGCACAGCTAGAAAATTATAAATAACAGTAAAATATAAATGTCTGACGACTACTCTCCATGTCTGGGCTTTAAAAGTGACCATTAGGTTTTCATGGCTCAGAGCATAGTCACCGACTCACGTCGCGCCACGGCACGTCACGGTAAAGGATTTTCTTTCTGATCAAGTTCTTTTTATCCTGCAATGAGTTTAGAATTCATATTACTTTATTTCGATACAATCATACCGCGGGACGCCGCGGCATGTGGTGTCATGCCGTTTCATTGAACGGATTGCCGCGACATTCCACCGCGTCACGCAAGCCGTATAGGTCACAGGATTATGACAGTTAAACTAATCGAAATAAAGGTTTCTGCGGGATGCTTTGGCATGCCGCGGAATGCCGCCTGATACCAAAGCGTCTTTCGGGCTGCCGAAGCATGCCCTGCCCTGCCGTGCCGCGACGTCAGTCAAATCCGGCCCTATTCGAATAGAACACTAAACTCATCTAGCTACACATACACATTCTTTTTCATAGCATTTCGATGGCAATCTAAATGGACTCGGCCCAAAATTCAGCTAAGTGTTTGGCATACTACCCATCAAGTACAGACGCCAGCACATCAAGCTACAACAATCTGTCAAATTTCTTGAATAGATTTTCAACTTTATCGCTACAGCATAAGGCTCATGATGGATTGGGAAAATTTGACAGTTTCGGGTAGCTTGATGTACATAAAAATCATTTATCATTTAGTATGACCATTTCCATAATGCTATTTAAATCCTTGCGGTACCTATAATGTCATGAAAAACTCATCTGAACACCTAAATTCAAAAGATCTTAAATTATTATCTTCTTTATGGCCCGTGGATCTTAAATTATTTATCTTATCTTCTTTTAAGACCCGTGGGTATTCGATAGTAGGTACTCCCATATTATCGTCCTGGGATCTCAACATTATTATAATCTCAGCGAAGTCATCCTTACTACATACTTATCGTTTCAGGGGTCATGAGTTCATGAACAGAGGGCATTGAACCTTCTAGCCATTGAGCTACGATTATTATAAGCTCCGTTAACTTTCGTAAGGAAAGATAATGGAAAGAATTTACTGGGCATTTGTGAGATTATGAGGATCATCCATTAGTTTTTTTTATACTAGCGGCGCGCCCCAGCTTCGCACGGTTGCAATTTTTTTTTTTCAATTCCTGAAATTTTCTTTCATACAAACCTTGTCCTGGCAATACCGAACACAAAAAAAAAATGCAATTTAGTGTAATCGTTCGGAAGTTATGCGCGTACATACAGTTCGGCGATTCCATTTTTAGGGTTCCGTTGCCAAATGGCAAAAAAAGGAACCCTTATAGATTCGTCATGTCTATCTGTCTGTCTGTCTGTCTGTCTGTCCGTCCGTATGTCACAGCCACTTTTTCCGAAACTATAAGAACTATAACTGTTCAAACTTGGTAAGTAGATGTATTCTGTGAACCTCATTAAGATTTTCACACAAAAATAGAAGAAAAAATAACAATAAATTTTGGGGGCATACTTAGAACTGAAACTCAAAAATTTTTTTTTCATCAAGCCCATGCGTGTCCCCACACGACACAGATACCCCTATCTATGGATAGGTCTTCAAAAATGATGTTGAGGTTTCTAATATAATTTCTAAACTGAATAGTTTGCGCGAGAGACACTTCCAAAGTGGAAAAATGTGTGTCCCTGTAACTTCTAAAATAAGAGAATGATAAAACTAAAAAGAATATATGATGTACAATACCATGTAAACTTCCACCGAAAATTGGTTTGAACGAGATCTAGCAAGTTGTTTTTTTTTTAAAACGTCTTAAATCGTACACCGCAATTTACCATTTATTCAATCAACTCAAATATAAAATAAAAATAAACCATTTAATTTCATAAACATAAACCTTATGCATAAACCCGGATGTTACGGAACCCTCGGTGCGCGAGTCCGACTCGCTCTTGCCCGGTTTTTATTTTTATAGATTCAAATTCAAATCTTTATTGAATAAAACATGTATGTACAAGATCTTAATAATAGTTATAAAGTTCACTCACCATATCGGGAAAAACAATTTGTTAAAATATGAGTATAAATAAAGTATAGTAATCTATAAAAAACAAAAAAAAAAAACAAAATCGGTTCAGCTGTTTGGGAGCTACGATGGCACAGACAGACACACTGATACACACGTCAAACTGATAACACTCCTCTGTTTTTGTCTGGGGTTAAAAATCTAATCAAACTACAATAAACAATATCACTTTTAAATTTATACGACTTTTGAATATTGTCTATAAAAGTTATACCTATAAAAATCATATGAAAAAATAAATTCATTGAAAATAAATAAGATCACACAAATTAGACAAATGTAAAAACTAATAAAAAAAAATGTATAAGTACAGTCTTTTTACTTATACATTTTTTTATAACAATAATAATCAACATGTTCTAAAGATGTTTGATCTAAAGATTTTTCATTTGTTCTAAAGATGACAACAGATTTAATTGGCTATTCCAATTAGAAACCAGAGCCTAAGTAATAGAACAAAGAAAATGGTAAACTCTATTAATACCTACTTTAGTCTGAATCCCAGTCAAAGCATTGTTAATCAACCATCAATCTAGCTTAAAGCTTACTCAGAAGCCAAAATCGAGTCTAAAATTTTACCATCTCGATTGACTTTATTCATTCAAAATATACAGGCTGACTTGTAATTCCACGTATTCCTTTCCGCGTGGTGGTGGGAACTATTTGCAAAAATTAAGCATAAAGCATAGGCGAAAATTTATGGGATTCGAGAAAAAACAATTTTCATGTATTTTTTTTTTTAATTTTCCAGAATTCGTCACTAAAAATCACTTTTTTCTAAACTCGCAAATTAAATGGCTACCACTGTTATTCCATTGGGTTCCTAATACTTTAACAAACCTTTCGATGTGTGTGCAAATGTTATAAAACATCAAACAGTTAAAATTAAAGGAAGAAGTCTATTAATCCTAAAACTATCCTTCCCGTGTCCTTCCCGGGATGCAATCTATCTCTCTGCCAAATTTTATCGAAATCCGTTCAGTGGTTTAAGCGTGAAAAGGTAACAGACAGACAGAGTTACTTTCAAGTTTATAATATTAGTATGGATTTCTAAAAATCATCTACGTTCATGAATTTTGACACCAATCATCTCAGAATAATTCAGCTTCAGAATCATGTACGGAATCGATAGTACTCGTCGAGGTGCCTGCCTACCTGTATACATACAATACATGCATTGTGTTTGAAGATATTATTGTTCACAGGTCTATTATAAGCCGATGGCTTGTGCAATTGGTGCATGGATATTGGAGGTATTCATGAAATGACGTTATCAATGACGATGTGGAATTGCATGATTAGATGTGGTATATGACTAAATTATCTTCAGGTGTTTTTATCCCTTTGAATGTTCCATGTGGCAGATCTCACACGATGTGGAGACGAAGGTAGAGGAGTTCCTAAGGAGACGTCCTAGGATCAATTTAATGGATAATAGCGTCTACCAATCTGCTGATTCTTCAGCTCGCCATAGTTAAAACATTGTCTGCTAGAAACAGCAAACTGCGATGGACAATCCGTAATATATCAAAAGGCAGTTTAAAAGAAGTATAAAAGATTATTTTCAATTTAAGGCCGTTACATTAAACATTGTTGCTTAAAAGCGTTTACGACGCGACGTGCGGCATTTCATACGAAAGGACAATGCTCTTGGATGTATGGAATCCCGTACCATTCTTTAACAAAACCTGGGGTTTCGGAGATTTAAAAAAAAAAACAAAATAACCTAAAACTAGGCACCTACTTTATTTTGTCATACACGAACGGCAAAAATCGCACATCTGCAGCAGTTTCGGACAATGTCTTCGCATATTGCGTTGAAATCTTAATGAACAATTAACACAACAACCTTCTGGAGTAAATGCATTATAATCCTTCAATTATACACAGGAAAACAGAAATACCTGTCAATTTCTTGCAATTCGAAAGAAACGGGAAAAATTAATTTACACTGTCTTTCTGACAGTGTCAGATAGTGGTGCGCCTCGATTTAATTAACTCGTAACTCGACTAAATAAAATAAAGGTGCAAGTCCATTTACTCTCGAGGTGCCACTCGATTAGATAATATAAGGTGATATTGGTGATATTGGTGGTTGGTTATATGGTGTTTGTCGCCGAGATGAGACTGCGACTAGATTTTGAAAGTTTGAAATTGAGAGAATAGGTCTCCAAATGTATAAACGTAAACAAAACGAAAGGAATATTATGTAAGGATCGTAGCAAGTGTCGTTTCGTAGTTTACTCCTCCCCATGGAAAAAAGTCTTCAGATTATGTAGGTGTATGTAAAGTGACAACAATTTTGCCTTTCGTTTAAGGTAATTTTGTAGGCCATTTTATGGAAAAACCGTCAAAGGCTGATAAGCATGACGACGATTTACGATACTGTTATCAAGAATCCATTTGCCAAACTTGATGATACCACAAATTCTTCCTGACATAAACTTTTTCGGTCATGATTATAAAAACATGCCACTTACTTCATACGAGAAATATTGATCGAGTGTTAAGCCTTCATAAATAAAGACTGTTCATTATCGATAGGCTATTCGACAAAGTGATGAGTTTCCACACTGTTAAAATGAAATTACCATAAAATCAATATGGCCGGCGCATACAGGCTAATTTGACGTGTGAACGGACGGTGCAATATATTAGCAATTAACTGCTCGTTGATTACTAGTATATAGTAACGTTACTGGTGTAGAAATGAAGAATTTATAGGTGCATATTTAGAATAATTGCGTCACTTATTCTATACATTTTTCATTTTTTTATAGCTATTACGCATATTAACAGTATTTTAATTTATCAAGAAATACATAATTAACAGCACTTAATGGGCTTGGCAAAGGCATTACAATGAAGTATTTTTGGAACGAAGTCTTTAATGCGACTTGCGGTAGAAGTTTATGGTAGAAATCTTCTCGTAACCCAAAAGCGTTGTGTACCCTTCATGTGCCTTATGTATGCAAGAGATAGTTTTCATGGTTTTCAAGGGCGCTAAAGCACTGGGCCCGCGTTGTAGATTGCAGCCTACTCCCTTACGAGGAGAGAAGGCCTGTGTCCCAATAGTGGGAACATTATAGGCTGATTACGATTACGTAATCAAAACGCGTATTAAATTCACATTTTCCCTATCTGTCTCAAACTCAAAGCATTTATTTCAATTAAACCATTAACAGGAACTTTTGGATTTTCAAGAAGTCGGTAATTCAGAAAATATGAAGCTAGTTGCCCATTCCAAAGAGTAGGTACCTATGGAGAAGAACGGGCAAGAAACTCCATGGACACTCTTTTTAAATCATATTTTACAAAAATATTAGTAACATCACTACTTTTGAATTTATAAATATATAATGTGAGAACGATGTAAAAAATAAAAAAGACGTACGCGTTAAAAGCGTCCAGAGTACAACAAATGGTAACAAAACAACAATCCAAAAACGAAATAATAAAAAATATGCCGAGGCAGCTAAGTCTCTATCTATTACTTGATACTTATATAGCAACTATTCTAGTAGGTACACAAATTCACTACACACTAGGGTCCAATCCGATTCCCCGTTATATGGCAGCCATTTTGCTTTTTTGTTGAGATATTCTCTACGTGTACAAAAAGAGTCATATCTCTCAAAGTTTTGGTCCTACTGAGATAAAAGTAGGCTTATTCGGAGGGCAACAATATTGTCTGTAATTTACATTACGATTAAATGGGTTCACATTTCTCCAAAATAAATTTCAAGAAAAATGTCAATAAATTATGCCAATCAACAAATTATTGTAAATTACTGCAAAAACAACCCCTATGACCCTTTTCATTTTTTTCCTAGATCGACAGATTTTGAGCTAAGCTAGAATACAACATTAAATTAACATTCATATTTTAGTGGATTGGATCCTTAAGTGTATAGAGTATTTGTGTACTAGAATGCTGTTTGATCGTTGACTAGAATAGTTGTATATAAAATAATATGTACCTAGAATGTCGCTAGTCCATGACCGGACACATTATATATAAGTGTTTTTGCGTGCGAGTGTCGCATAATGAACTTCGTTCTTCGTTCGTTCTTGCGTGTGAAGACCAGCTGGACTTTGAGGGTCGAGAAGTTGGAGTCGCGTCACAACACGAACTTCAAGTCGTTCGTGGTGCGTGTTCCGACACATCATCTCGAGAAGTTCCTCAAGGAAGAGTTCTGGCCGAAGGGTGTTGTGTACCGCCGGTTTCGTGGCCGGATACATGACACCAGTCAGCGAAACACGACGCAGACACTTCGTGTTCGTTAGTTTTTTAGTTTACTTAATTATAATGTTGTATGTATTTATAGTATTTTTAAGTTATAATATTGTATTGTATGTGTTTTATATGGGCCTTGATGCCTGAAATAAATGGATAAATAAATAAATAAATAAATAAATTAACGGGGGTCCCCCGACCTCACACATTTTTTTTATGATTACTATTCTTATTATATGTTCCTAACATGATTGTATTTCAAATTGTATAAAAAACTAGCTGACCCGGCAAACGTTGTTTTGCCATATAAATTATTTCTAGCTGCCCGGCGCTACTTCGTTTGCGTGGTGTCCTACCCCTTACCCTACCCTACCCCTACCCTACTCCTACCCTACTCCTACACTACTCCTACCCTACTCCTATACTACTCCTGCCTTACTCCTACCCTACTCCTACCCTACTCCTACCCTACTCCTACACTACTCCTACCCTACTCCTACCTTACTCCTATCCTACTCCTACCCTACTCCTAACCTACTCCTACACTACTCCTACCCTACTCCTACCCTACTCCTACCCTACTCCTACCCTACCCCTACCCTACTTCTACCCTACTCCCAAAGATATATCAAATTTTCTCTGCGTAAGAACCATCCTCGTACTTCAAGGAATATTCTATAAAAAGAATTAGCAAAATCGGTTCAGCTGTTCTCGAGATTGCGCTTAGCAACACATTCAGCGATTCATTTTTATATTATAGATGAGAACCTAACGCCTTCCGGCACGGTAACGACTGTAACCGTATTTTAAAAGATCATGAAATGACAGTACGGCGACAGCCGTATAATTAGGTACTTTCTTTACGTCAAATACGGCTACCACAGTGTAAAATTTATTTGCTTATTGTATAGATTTTATGCTTAAAGTAATAAGGTTGAGATCACGTTGATTTACTGTAAAAAAACAAGTGGTGTACTCTCAATGTGTGCCATTCCCACACGTAAACAGATTTCATCCACAACGCGATATACGGATACGGTTGTAAGCGTCTACCGCCTTAGATAAACGATTTAATTTTCCGTAATATTGTTGGTACGGTTATGACAGTATTGTGATTTTGTATGAAAAATTTAACTGACTTTCCTTAGTAAAGGACCGCGCCGGAAAGTATTAAGATATCATCATCATCTTCCTAACCTTGTCCTATGTTACTTGGGGTCAGCACAACACATTTTTCCCCTGTCAGCCGTTACTCTATTATTCACTCCTTTTTCTGCCATATTGTCCCTCACCCAATCCATCTATAATTTCCTTAGACTTCCTCTCCCTCTCCACCCATCAACATTTTATATTCATTTCTCTTTTAGTAACATGCGTTTTGATGTTTAGACGACCTACTAAAGCAACAAACATTTCAAACTACACAATTTTTAAATATGACAAAGTTAACTGCTAACGCAATCCCAGTTCTTTTTTCACACCACGTGGAAAACAAGTTAGTCCGAATTTCAGAAATTTTTCACGGACATTTTAACATTGTTTTCAGTGAAAAAAAAACTAAGTGAAACCGCCATCCGGAGTCATGAGGCAGCTGCTGAAATATTTCTGCTTTAACTTAATTTTTTGGACAAAAATGTGGCAGTTGTGTAAACCTAAAAGATTTTTGGGTTTGGCTTTTTGGCATAAAGTTTTTCGACTTCTTTTATACACACAAAAACAATACCTCGCGGTTAGTTGAAAGTCACACTGTGCTTATTTTTGGGTTGGTGCTGTTCGGGGCTTTTAATCTATATATATAAAATTCAAAGTCCTGACTGACTGACTGTCTGACTGATATATCAACGCACAGCCCAAACCGCTGGACCTAGAGACTTGAAACTTAGAAGGTGTGTTCTTTGTAAAGAGTAAGTATCCACTAAGAAAGGATTTTTGGGAATTCAACCCCTAAAGGGTTAAAATAGGGGATGGAAGTTTATATGAAAGTCCGACAGTTTTGAAGTTAGGATCTTCTAAATTTGTATTTAGGCTGACAATTGAAAATTAATTTATACGTATCTCAGCGTTTTTGATAATTCTACCCCCGAAGGGTTAAAAAGGGGGATGAAGTTGTGTATAGAAAGTCATTAGTTTTCGACGTAAAAATCACTAAATTTATTATCTAGGCTTATGATTGGAAGCTAACACAACGGTGTTGTTAGAATTTCATCCATTAAGGGGGTGAAAAGGGGGATGAAATTTTGTCCTGATTGACTGATATATCAACGTACAGCCTAAAACGCTGGTCGGTACCGCTGGGTAGAGAAATTAATTTTGGAGGGTGTGTTCTTTGTGAAGAGTAGATATCCACTAAGAAGGGGTTTTTGGAAACCTTTAAGGGGTGAAAAGAGGGGATTTTGTTTGTATGAAAAATCTTATTTCTTGAGTTAATAACCACGAAACTTGGCACGAATACTTATCTAAATAAATTACGAAGTTTGGCTTTTTTTTTCTAAACTACCATACAAACTTTGAAACCTCCCGATCCCCCGATCGGGAGGTGTCAAAGTTTGTATGGAAGAATTTTAACGAGTGGTCCAATTAACTCGAAACTCAGCATTTATACTTACGACCGAAAATAAAGAATAACGTGTATCATTGTTTTTCGAAAATTTACCCCCAACGGAGTGAAAAGTTAATTTTATAGGGGAAGACTTTACTGCGTGGCTCCCAACAACACATCCCAAACAATTTTACGAAATTCCACCCCTGTGGGGGTGAAAAACGGGGATACAGTTTATAAGAAAAATCTTATTTATTTGGTTAATAAACTTGGCAAGAATACTTGCCTAAGCAAGTAATAAAGTTTATCATTTTTCGTTTATCAAAACAACCCAGCACCCCTTGTGTTGGGGTGTTAAAGTTTATGTGGAAGAAATTTAACGCGGTCCGATTTACTCGAAACTCAGTATCAATACTTTTGACAGAAAATTATCAATAATAACAGCCGCACAGATCGATCGATCAGGTTACGCAGGCTACGCTTGCCGCGGTTGGTCTGTGGAAAGGTGTCCATCTTTACATACCGTGACCTCTCCGCGCCTTGGAAAGCACGCTAAGCCGTTGGTCCCGGCTGTCATTCGTGGATCTTTGACAGTCGCTAGGGGTGGTCAGAAGCCCGAAAGTTTGACAACCAGTCTTATCAAGGGGTATCGTATTTGGGTTGTGGAGGTCAGATAGGCAGTCGCTCCATGTAAAATACTGGTACTCAGCTGCATCTCGTTGGACTGGAAGCCGACCCGAACATAGTTGGGAAAAGGCTAGGCAGATGAAGAATCAATAGTAAGTGTATGGGGTTTTCGAAAACCTGACGGGACAAAAAGTGGTAATTCGATTTATAAGGGGATTTTAATGAGTGCCTTGATAAACTAAAAAAAAAATGGTACCCAAAGGGGAGATTGGGGGTGTCAAATTTAGTATGGAAAAATTTTAATGCGCGGTCCAATTAACTCGAAACTCAGTACCTATCTAAGACCAAAATAAATAATAAAGTGGTTCAGGGTTTTTCGAAAATCTACCGCTAATGGGGTGACGAGGGGTAGTCAATTTCACAGGGCAGAATTTTATTACGAGGCTTGATTAACTGGAAAATTGGTATAAATAATCTAGATTATGTTTCGAAATTCCACCCCTGTGGGAAAAATCTTATTCATTTGGTTAATAAATTAGAAACTTGGAAATATTTGGGTCAGTAAATAATAAAGATTGTCACTTTTAGTTTAAAAAATCCCTCACAGAGGATTTGGGGGGTGACAAAGTTGATGGATTAGAAAAATATTTAACCCGCTGTCTGATTAACTCGAAACTCGGTACTACTAAAACAAAAAATACTTAAAAAAAGTGATTTAGGGTTTTTCAAAAATTGACTCCTACGAAGGTGAAAAATTCTACTGCTTGCTTCCATTAACTCGAAAATGGGTATGGGTCTTTGAGTCAAGTTATGAACACATCCCAAACGATTTTTCAGAATAACCCACCTGGGGGGGGGGGGGGGTAAAAAGCTGGGATACAGTTTATTTATAGAATCTGATCCCTTTGAGCTATAAACTAGAAAGAAGAAAGAAAGAAAAGAAAGAAAAACTGTTTATTCTGCACAAACAAAACGCACATTACAAATAAAAAATAATAAAAAAGACATAAAATATACACACACAGCGTAGTAAAAAGCCTCGTACTCACGCTAAAAACATGTTGACAATTTTGTCCATTGCTTGATGTCACATTATTTATTAATTGACATTGACAATTTGAAATCTACGTCAGTGTTTGAGATTGACATTTGACAATACCACTGATGCGCCCGCGTCACTGGCTTATAGATGACAACAAAACAAAGTGAAAAACAATAACAATCAAAACAAAAACAAAATGCCAATTGCAGAGTGGAAAAATAACTACTTTTGTAACAACCAACAATAATAAAGACAAATTAAGCCGTGCGTCGCATCTGTGCAAGAACAGGTCGTTGCTCAGCAAAATGCTGTGACTTCGGACGAACCTAACGTAAACAGCGCTGATTTTCAGCAACTACCTCTCGAATGACGTATTGACGTCCCACCGTAAATCGGGTAAGTCTAGTTTTCCGAAATAAGTGTGATTCTAGCTGAACATAGTGTGTACTTATAACTAACATAAAGTAAAATATATATCTCTAGGTAAGCGTTACTCTTATAATTAAAAATACATAAACTGACACTAAATAACCATAATACAATTCTATTAAAACAAAAATGCTAAGTAATTATTAACTCATTGTACAGTGTGGTGTGTTTTCCTATTTCCTATAGAAATTTATGCTATTTTAGTAATTATAGCTTCGATACTCCATAATTACTTAAGTAAAGAACTAAGCATTGATACAACACATTTTTTAGTTTTAATGCACCATGAAAAATTGGGATCGCGATGGCGGCCATTTGCATAACGGTCAATGACGGTCATGCATAGATGCATGCGTGTCGCTAGCAAACGACGCCCAACCATGCTTTTTCCAACATACCTAAACCCAAGGAATTCAAAACCATGTCGCCTCCAAATTCTCCATGACCTTAATGGTACGTATTATCATTGCATTCGACATTTAAACGAAATTGGTAGGTAACCCTTGTGACACTTCACTAAATATTCTACCCTTTGTATCTTAGATAATGCAGCTTCAGAAAGACACACAGCAAACACGCCCCAGATAACTGAGGACTACCATTCCTCCTGTGACAATGACACATACCTAAACAGGGAGGAATCAGACAGGCCACTCACACTGCTGGAAAGCCATATCCATTGCCTGTAGGCCGTGACCTTCGAGGTGAGTACAAAAAGAGCTGCTATTATTATTAAATATAGATATATATAAATGTACAATCATGTGGATAGCTGTATCTGCATGAAATATTTCTTTAAGATACTCAAAAAATGCTTCTTTGTTCTCAGGACTCTTACCGGTGGAGGAAGGTTATTCCAACAGTGCGTGGCAGCATACCTGAAACTCCCCCTGAATGCTGCGGTCCTATGTGTTGATGTACACAGAGGTTTGGTAGAAAAACGTGGTTCGTATTTGCTCTGTCTCCAACTTAACTTCTCAAACAGATAGTGAGGTTTTTGTGTAGTGACTACTCCAAAAAGTAAACCAGCCATATGTAACCTTCTCCTAGCAGCCATTTTCAAAATATTATTTTCATTTATAAAAGGTGTGACATGACTTCTACGAGGTATCTTTACACAGAACCGTGTACATGCATTTTGTATGCGTTGTATCAGCTTCTCTGTTCTTGCTAACAGGCATGGGCCATATACAACTAAAAAATTGGCCACAATACTTATTTATGTCTAAATAAATGATAAAAATCATAAACATACATTTTCGAAATTATAAGAGGAAAGTACGAATTTCACGCGGACGAAGTCGCGGGCAGAAGCTAGTAATGTATAAAAGACTAGCTGCACTCCGCGATTTCACTCGCACGAGTTTCGATCCCAAGGGAATATCGGAAATAAATGTATCTTTTGTGTTAATCCTGGTTATAAAATTTCTGTGTGCCAAATTTCATACAAATCCGCTCAGTAGTTTCTGCCTTTATCTGTGTGGTGCCGGACTTAAAGAATAGCACCACCCCATACTTCCCGTGGGTGTCGTAAAAGGCGACTAAGGGGCGTACCGGAGAATGGGCAGCAGCGTTCTTTATGCATTCCACCACCATACCATACTGCGATCGCCAACCCGCCTGCCAAGCGTGGCGATTATGGCAAATCCCCCCTTTTGGGGGAGGCCTATGTCCAGCAGTGGACGTCTTTCGGCTGAAATGATGATGATGATGAGTTTCTGCCTGAAGAAGTAACAACAGCCTTTACAATATTAGTGTGATAAACCACTAAAAGTTATTTCTAACTAGTTGCGCGCCGCGGTTCTACCCGCGTAAGTGTCGATCCCATGGGAAAATCGGGATCAAAAGTAGCCTATATATTAATCCAGGCTACCTCCATACAAAATTCTATCGAAATTAGTTTAGAAATTAGTTAGCGAAACTAGTTAGCCGTTTGAGCGTGAAGAAGTAACAAACATATAAACACATACACTCACAAACTTTCGCCTTTATAATATTAGTGTGATAGTGTGATAGTCTGTGTGGTGCCGCCGGACTTAAAGAATACCACCACCCCTTACTTCCCGTGGGTGTCGTAAAAGGCGACTAAGGATCGTACCGGAGAATGGGCAGCAGCGTTCTCTATGTATTCCACCATCATACCATACTGCGATCGCCAACCCGCCTGCCAAGCGTGGCGATTATGGCAAACCCTCCCAAAATTGGGGGAGGCCTATGTCCAGCAGTGGACGTCTATCGGCTGAAACGACGATAGTGTGATTAATACGAAAAGAATGCCTTAATTTTTTGTGATTTCATTTGACTCTTTCTTTCAAATTCATATAAATGTATTAAAATACTTAATAGATAACAATTTTAACATGGCATTACGTCTATGCACTAAATTCCAAACCCCTCTAATAATTTCTGAGGAAAATCGACTGTAACACACTGACAGACACAACAGCGAGGTCATAAATTTTCCTTTTTGCCAATTCTGGCACGGAACAGTAAAAAAGGGTAGCCTCATCTGAACCATACATCGCACAGAGAAAATCAAACGTCAAAACACCACATCGACGCTCGCTACATCTACTATATCCGCTTTATGTACGACCTCCACACTCCACTTATTTCCGTGCAACGTAAATCTGAAAACGTAGAGAGATACATGAAATAAAAAAAACTGGCCAAGTGCGAGTCGGTCTCGCACACGAAGGGTTCCGTACCACAAGGCAAAAACGCCGAAAAAAACATGTTTGTTGTATGGGAGCCCCCCTTAAATATTTATTTTATTTTAATTTTATTATTTATTATTAAAGTTAAAATACAACTGAGTATTTTGTGAATATTTCAAGTGCCTACCTGTCGCCATTTTTGATATCTAGCATAAAAAGGCAAAAAAATCGCGTTTGTTGTATGGGAGCCCCCCTTAAATATTTATTTTATTTTGTTTTTAGTATTTGTTGTTATAGCGGCAACAGAAATACATAACTTGTAAAAATTTCAACTGTCTAGCTATCGCGGTTCTTGAGATATAGCCTGGTGACAGACAGACAGACAGACGGACAGACGGACAAACGGACAGACGGACAGACGGACAGACGGACAGACAGCGAAGTCTTAGTAATAGGGTTCCGTTTTTACCCTTTAGGTACGGAACCCTAAAAAAACCACAAAACATTACGTAGTTCTGAACTGAGTTCAGAAACCAATATTTTGTTTCTAAAACTCAAAGAGCTAAATAGAAACTAACTTCAAATCGTGATACTAACTTTCGTGGAAGCAATTTTAAAACAGTTTTAGGTATCAGCAATTTAGTCATTCCAACTCTGAGAAAGGAGAAGTTTTCGCTTAATGGTGGCCCTTGTTTACACCGAACTGTAATAGAAAATGTTTGAGACTTCTTAGAGACGTTGTATTACTGGGATTCAATGTGAGACTGAATCACAAGGTATACAATTTGGTCAGCGGGATTGTCCGAAAGGGTTACCGCTGGCCCGGAACATAAAGGGCTAAGGAAGGAACACGGGTGGGTTTTAGTCAGTAAGAGTCTGACACTCCCTTCCGCTCCACCCAGAGCGGGAGGAGTCATTTGATGATTTCCCATCCGCAAAAAAAAAAAAAAAAAAAAAAAAAAAAAAAAAAAAAAAAAAAAAAAAGGTATACAATTTATCAACTTGAAAGGACCACGTCTACCTGATCCGTAGGTTCGATAAATCTTTTTTTGTTTCTGTGCCTCATACATTTCTTATTTTAATTTCATTGTTTAGTAGTGGGTTCCTTAACCTTGTTGTATTTTCTTGACAATGCCGACACTTTTCTTGGAATGTTACCACTTGAAACCCAAAACAGTTTCCCCACAAGAATTTTTTTTAAGTGTCAGCGAGACAGAATAAATTCTGGTAACAAGCTGTTACCAGAATTTGTTGTGAATTTGTTAGTTGTTACTAACAATGTTCGGAATAAAATGACCACTTATTAAAGAATAATCAGCCTATAATGTTCCCACTGCTGGGACACAGGCCTCCCCTTTTTTAAAAAGGGAGTGGGCCGTAATCCACCACGCTGACCTAGTGCGGGTTGGTAGATGTCACAGTCATGTCCTCGAATTTTTGGTTCTAGGACATGCCGGTTTCCTCACAATGATTTCCTTCGCCGTTTTGAGAGCAGTGGTGATGAAATTATTTACACAAAGTAAAGTGCCTGTCTGGGTTCGAACCCACGACCTACAACTCGTCAGTCGAAGCCGTTACCACTGGGCAACTGCTATCCCACTCAAATTCTGAGTTGAGCTGCACTATTTTTGACGAACGCGTGCACTGATCGGATAGGTCCGCTTAATCTGTGTGGTTCTTTCCTCAAAAGACCATTTCAGACACCAATCTACATGGTCTTCACACGATCTGACCAAGATTTTGTCTGGACTTTAAAAGAGACTGTGACCTCTGAGTTTGTTTCGGTCTTTCTTCTCAGAGTAGACAGATAGGAAACGCCGACCTCATCTAGTTTAAAAATATATAATTGACGTGTAAAAGTGTTTGTAGAAACCTACTTACAGAAAATAAATGATTTCTCATTTATAACTATATTTTGTCCTTGTTATTACACTTCAGTGTAAAACGTTCGCGTGTGTAAACTTACAGCCATAACACAGGATTCAATTCCGTTTGGATCCTATCATAAGCGATTGTGTTTACATTTCGACCTAAAAAGCAATAATACGCAAATGTTCTGCTTCGCGGTATAGCCAATTTTAAGCTTCTCGTTTGAACGTTCTGGAAATTGAAGTTTTTATGAGCTCTTCATTTATTATTACTGAAATGGGAAGATGATAAAATTTTGAATGGAATATTTAAAGTCCTTTTATTGTTTGAAGCAAACTGCTAACGCAGTGGTAAATAGTATTTACGAGTAGTTAGAAAACTTATCAGCTCAGTGACTATCCAGTTAGTTATTTTTAAAGCGCATCGCCCATTATCTTAAAATAACTTTAACATATTGACAGGTCCTATCCCCAAGGGAAAAAGGTGTGAGTTTATGAATGTGTATGTAAAGTTTATTCAAACTTATTTTATTTCAAGCTAAACAAATAACAACTTTATTTTAATGGTAATTAAGTGTATTTCAGAGTGACACTAGCACTATTGAAAAAGTTATAAAAATGTTTTGAAGTTGTAGCGTAAACTGAACTATTTTGTGTAGGAATTAAAGTTATTTTTCCATAAACTCATATTTGTTTATACTTTTGGCAAATAAATCGCAAATGCAAATTGTATTGACTGACACAGATTAAAAGAACCTTCAATAGAAAGAGATTCACAATCACAGAATCGAAAATAACATACATAACCTTATGCCTCCTTCTCTTGTACCCCCATGACAGAAACTACAAAACGCCACCTGCTTCGATCCTTTTTTTTTTGAGGATGGGACATCATCGAATGAATGGGTCATTTGATGATGTACCATCCTCAAAAAAAAAGTCGCTCTGGGTGGAGCGGAAGGGAGTGCCAGACTCTTACTGGCTAAAACCCATCCTTCCTTAGCCCTTTATGAACTGGGGCAGCGGTAACCCTTTCGGACAATCCCGCTGACCACCTGCTTTGATCCTTACCATAGTCCTTTTGCCTCGTTTACGTTCACAAATCTATATGCCGTCCGCTTAACTGAGACGTTGCCTGAGATAGATGCGCGGTGCGGGAGGGGTGATAGTTGTCACAAGTTGACGAATCACTGAGCTCTCGCATCACGTCACCACACCCCTCCCGCACCGCGCTGCTACCTCAGGCAACGTCTCAGTTAAGCAATCGGCCTATAGTCATAGATGCACGCCGGTTGAAAGTACTGCGCACCTGACCTTTCTTTAGAACATCACCAATAAGCTCACTATATGTCCTTCCAGTGATGACTTATGGCACTGAAACGAGGTCGCTCACAATGGGCCCTATAAGAAGGCTAAAAGTCACCCAAAGGGCAATGGCTCTCCATTGCCCTTGCATTGGTTATGCTTGGAGTTTCCCTGCGTGGTCGAATCAGGAATGAGGAAATCCGCAGGAGAACCAAGGTAACCGACATAGCCCGAAGAATTGCCAAACTGAAGTGGCAGTGGGCAGGGCACATTGCTCGCAGAACAGATGGCCGATGAGGCCGAAAAGTTCTGGAATAGCGACCGCGTACCGGAAGATGTAGCGTTGGAAAGCCTCCCTCAAGGTGGCCCGACGACCTTGAGAAGGCCGCAGGAACCCATTGGATGCGAGAAGCACAGAACCGGTCGAAGTAAAGGTGCTTGGGGGAGGCCTATGTCCAGGAGTGGACGTCTTTCGGCTGAAATGATGATGTTCTTCTAGGGCGTTTCCTCCCGGCTTTTCCACTCACATCTGCCTTGTTGCCTTACCTTTTGTTATTCGCATTTCATTCATCCTCTCAATCAAAAATGAGTCACTTCAAAAAGCGCCTTCAAGAGCCAGTAAAGCATTCCCAAAACCTACAATGCTTAACCAAAATGCATCCATTCTACACATAGTAAGCAAGCACGCGTAATCAACATTTACTAGACGACAAAACAAGAGACAACTGTCCCAACTATATCTCCGTTGCCCAAATAACCGTAAATAACCCTATATGCCAAGAAACCTAATATGTAGGCGCAGGAATGTACCTAGAAGTTCCTACGAGTAGTAGGGGACTACTACATATCCCATCCTACATTAACACACTCTTATCATGCAAGTGTTCAGACTAGAACCGACTTCCCTGGCTAAATTACTACACTTATGCTTAATCGTAGGATCGTAGTAGAGAGGTGTGGTCATGTCGCTCTTATGTGATCAAATTGGGCATAAACATGACTGTCAAGAAACTAGAGCAGTGGTGGCCCTGTAGTAACGGCCGCGACTTACGAGTTGTAGGTCGTAGGTATGAACCCAGACAGGCGCTTTACTTTGTGTTAATTATTTCATCACCACTGCTCTCAAAACGGTGAACGAAAGCATAGTGAGGATACCGGCATGTCCTAGAACCAAAAATTCCAAGATTGTGATATCTACCAACCCGCACTGGCCCCGCGTGGTAGATTTAGCCCACTCCCTTTCGGAGAGAGGAGGCCTGTGTCCCAGCAGTGGGAATATTATAGGCTGATTATGATGATTGTCAAGTCAAGAGCATCACCAGCGTCGTTATATCTGCTTAAGTCTGATATCACTAAAGCCACGGTTTTCATGGCTGCAGTGAGCCCTCACTGCAGCCATGAAAACCGTGGCTTAACCGTGACTTAACCCTCTGCTATCATGATCATGACAGCCCTGTCATGATCATGATAGGAGAGGGTTTTCACTCTATGGTGTCAAAAAAAGCTCTCTAGGAAAACACACAAAGTTCATCTTCATCTGCCTAACCTTTTTCCCAACTATGTTGGGGTCGGATTCCAGTCCAACCGGATGCAGCTGAATACCAGTATTTTACATGGAGTGACTGCCGATCTGACCTCCACAACCCAGTTACTGGGTAAAGCCCGAAAGTCTGACAACCAGTCTTACCAAGGGGTATTGTGTTTCCTAGTAACTGGGTTGTGGAGGTCATATCGCTCCATGTAAAATACAGGTATTCAGCTGCATCCGGTTAGACTGGAAGCCGACCCCAACATAGTTGGGAAAAGGCTAGGCAGATCCTTCTGAGGCGACATAGCTACCTTCTAAAAGCACTCGATAATATATCATAACATAACGCCTATAATCCCCAAAGGGTTACGCAGATAAGTACCAAAATTACACCCAAAATCCACTATAGTTTAAGAGCGTTTACGACGTACGACATTTCATTCAAACTTTCAAGTCCTTGTTTTCGAAATGAATGAACAGATTTTAATGAAACTTCATAAGCACATGCAGGATACAAAGGTCTAAAAAGTTAATACAGAACATTTTCGAAATGTCTTTTAAAAACAAGATAACTGGAAATCTCTGTTTCTATGGAAAATTTTAAATCGGTCTAATTTCACTGTAACACTATTTTTCGAAAATGTTCTTAACTACCTTTTTAGACCTTTGTACTCTGCATAAGCGTATGAAGTTTAATTAAAATCTGTTCAGTCATTTCGAAAAACAAGGGCTTGGAAGTTTGTATGAAATGCCGTACGTCGTAAACGCTCTTAAGTCCGATAGGGGCCTATCCCAAAGGCTGGTCCAGAAAGACATGGCGAGACGTCCTGGACGGTCAGCGGGATTGTCCGAAAGGGTTACCGCTGGCCCGGAACTTAAAAGGCTCAAGGTTGGAACACGGGTGGGTTTTAGCTAGTAAGAATCTGACACTCCCTTCCGCTCCAGAGCGGGAGGGGTAATTTGATGATTTACCATCCGCAAAAAAAAAGTCCCTAAAGGGAAGAGCCTATTGCCATCAACCGGGCAAAAACTAGACTGCAGGCAGCTAAGAAAGCAACTGAGAAATTCCTATAGGAAAACCCAATAACACTTTGGCTGACCTAGGATTACTAAATATATCGCAATCAAGTCGTATCCAGTACGCCAGCGCCATTTGGTGGCGCTCGACAGAGTTTAGACTGACGTTCGTGCGAGAACCTTGCAGAGCAACGTGGTGCGGCTCCTGACCATTGGACATCGTACAGACAACATGTGTGCTTAGACACTGTCGCGCCTTCCATATAGTCGAGTTGTGTAACTACAGTGTATGATTCGCTACTGTGATAAATTTTTTCGTAATTTACAATCTGACCAGCTGCGCCACGCGGTTTCATCCGCGTAAGTGTCGATCCCGTAGGAATATCGGGATAAAAAGTAGCCTATATGTTAATCTAGGGTGCCAGCTACCATACATACCATACAAAATCTTGTCAAAATTGCTCCGGCTGTTTGAGCGTGAAGAAGTAACAAACATATAAACACACACACACAGACTGACATACTCACAAACTTTCTCCTTTATAATATTAGTGTGATTTGAACTGTAAATGGTTTTTCTATTATAGTAATAGTAATTAAAATATGGCTGATGATAACGAGAGGCGTACCTTCCCCGTCATTACAATCATATTATTTAGTAACGCCTCTATAATTTCTACGTTTGTGGCTGAACCCCAATTTGATAACTCCAAGTCATGTTCGCCGTTTATTTTAAAGACCTATGAGGGATCGGATTTGGTTCAGCTCAGTAACGGTTATGTCCTACGGGGGTTCGTCGATAAGTTTGATCGAATGTAGGTCAGTGTGATTAGAGGTCGATGCATACATTAAGAAACGTTTTAACGTTTTACGTCTTTTTTATTTATTACATCGTTCTCACATTATATAATTTTAAATTCAGAAGTAATGATGTAGTGATATTTTTGTGAAACATAATTTAAAAAGAGTGTCCATGGAGTTTCTTGCCCGTTCTTCTCCATAGGTACCTACGCTTTGGAATGCGCAACTAGCTTCATATTTTCTGACAATTCAAAAGTGCCTGTTAATGGTTTAATGCTTTGACTTTGAAAACTGTCCTTTGATTTCTAGGTATATTTATTTAGATATGGTTAACAGCCTTCCGACCAATTTCGGTCACGGTGGCCAACCTCAACGGAGATTAGCCAGGTAGGAGATATGGGGACAAGTGTGTCTGCAAACACAGGTGCACTCTCTGTTCCTTTACTCTCGTAGTCCGATGCGATGGCAATCCAACACGACCGGGGAGAGATCAGGCGCAGGACCAACGGCTTTTACGTGCTTTCCGAGACAAGGGGGTATCACACCGCCAACTACCAAACTCCGGGCTGTTACTAAGACATTCGTGATGGAAAACCCAATAACACTTTGTCCGACCTGAGAATCGAACCCAGGACCCCACGTTCAGCAGTCATGGGCATGGTTATGTGGACATGAAGTCCTATGAAGTCTAGTGACAATCAAATTCAAAATTATTCCAATTAGGCTGAGAGTCAGCATTTTTTAAACGTCAAAATTACTTAAGATAGTCCCCTAAAATGCCTGCCCTTCACCACTTCCTAGCGCGTTAGCTGGGATGAAAAAGTCGAGTAGTGAAATCCCTAGCAACACGGCTTTCTATTATATATATTTATATAACGTATATATATATTTTATTTTTATATTTTATTTTATATAACGTAACATACCTATCCACGAAAATTGTACAAAGGTATTTCGTACTTAAATTATAATCCAACTTGTTTTTCTGGAAATAAAACTAGGTTTTATCCGCAATGCCGACCGTATCTAGGTTTAAAAAAAAAACTAATATCTAACTAATTAATAATAAAAAATTAAATTAAAAATTTAAAAAACCCCCGACACAAAAAATAATAAAATTAAATGTAAGTAATTGGAGAAGGACCAAATAATTTAAAAACCTCCAACTTAAAGAATCTAGGTAACGAGACTAAAACAGATAAATTCATATGGCAGTCGGGGGACCTCTTAGCATAGAAGGTGTTCCACAGAACGGTCCCCCGACTTCCATATGAATTTATAGTTTTATTCTCGTTACCTAGATTCTTTAAGTTGGGGGTTTTTAAATTATTTGGTCCTTCTCCAATTACTTACATTTAATTTTATTATTTTTTGTGTCGGGGGTTTTTTTAATTTTTAATTTAATTTTTTATTGTTATGCTTTTTGTAGGGGCTCTTTAATTTTTGTATTTCATTTCTTGCGTTTTAAGATGCAGGTAATTTGGTGTTTAATCAGGTTTCCGTCAAATAATAATTATTAATTTATAGTTGAAGGATAATTTTTAAGACTAAATAGACTTTCTTGTTTTATTATATCCTTTTTCTAGTTCTTCCTTTAGTTATTCAACTTTCGTACAAGTATTTCATAGCTATTAGATATCTTAGGTATTTCAGATCTAGTTTATAAAATGGGACTGCGACACTATCTGATGTAGAAATACCTACGCTTTTTAATTAGGATAATTCCATTCGTGATAAAAATAGTCAAACTCAGTGGTCGTGGTACCAGTCATCACTCCACTTTCCTGATCATTCTAGAGTATTGATCGGACAAAAAAATATTTTCAAGTTTTTAGTTTTCATTTCGTTAGTTAATATTCCTCATTCCCTTTCAATATATGTAGTGTACATTATTCTACTTGTCAAGCCCTTCCATTTGATACCTATATTGAAGGAGTTGTGAAAAAAATATATAATTTGCCATTTTGTGGTGGCGGCCATCTTGGATTTGAAATTTGTAATAGCGTATAGTATTCTACTAGTCAAGCCCTATCATTTGATATCCATATTAAGGGAGTTGTGAAAAATATGTAATCCGCCATTTTGTGGCGGCGGCCATCTTGGACCGATTTTCATCAAACATAGCTAAGAACACTCTCGACTAATTCACCTTTCAAACAAAAAAAAAACAAAATCAAAATCGGTTCATCCGTTCGGGAGCTACGATGCCACAGACAGACACACACACACACACACAGACACGTCAAACTTATAACACCCCGTAGTTTTTGCGTCAGGGGTTAAAAATAACAAAAAATTAAATCCTAACTTAACTAAAACTATACAGAAACTAAAATATAGCGTCGATTTTAAAATATGCTTGATGTGTAAAAGTGTCTGTACAGACCCAAGTATATCAAGCTACTACAATCTGTCAAATTTATTTAATCGATTTTCAACTTTATCGCTAAAGCATAAGGTTGTCTGTGTGGTGCCGGACTTAAAGAATTGCACCACCCCTTACTTCCCGTGGGTGTCGTAAAAGGCGACTAAGGGTCTTACCGGAGAATGGGCAGCAGCGTTCTCTATTTATTCCACCATCATACCATACTGCGATCGCCAACCCGCCTGCCTGCCAAGCGTGGCGATTATGGCAAACCCCCCCCAAAATTGGGGGAGGCCTATTTCCAGCAGTGGACGTCTATCGGCTGAAACGACGAACAACGACGATAAGGTTCAAAGTTGATTGGGAAATTTGACAGTTTCGGGTAGCTTGATGTGCTGGCGTTTGTACAAATCTACTTAAGTACAAAAAGAAAATCATTTATCATTCGTGAACAAATTGTTTTTATTATTTTATTGAATATGGTGTATTCATGGCGTATTCTTTTGCTGTATATAAAAAGCTGTTTCTGTAATGATAAAAGTGCGAGATCGACCTACTCGTGAAACTCAGTCAATAGACCTTTTTCGTGGAAAAATGGTAGAGTATGACGCTGGGGAAATTATACAACTTACAGAGCTTCGTTGTTCCCTAATTTGTAATTACCCGAAAATATGTTATGAAGTAATACTGTAAATAATAATAAGTACTGTTAATTCGTAGTTGTCATTTATATTTGACTTGTTCCTCCGACCCACCCCACCGCATCGCATCGCAAGTTTTTGACAATTGTGTGTCGCCGAGATGAGGATGATGGCGTTTGAAGGTCAGGAATCACACTATATAACATTATAAATGCGAAAGTTTGTGTGTGGGTGTGGGTGTGTGTTTATAAGTTTGTTACTTCTTCACGCTCAAACGGCTGCACCAATTTTGATAAAATTTTGTATGGAAGTAGCTGACCCCCTGGATTAACATGGAGGTTACTTTTATCCCGATATTCCCACGGGATCAAAACTTATGCGGGTGAAACCGCGGGGCGCAGCTAGTTATAATAATTAAATTGTGAGAATTGGCTTTCAGGTCTACACTTATGGACAAATAATTAAATTTTGATGACAGTTCAAACCTTTAAATCCACATAAGTCAGTGACTGGCACATTGACAGTTGTGTCTATTTGTGCGTAATTATCACAATTAATGTCTATTATTGTATAATGAGGTTTACATACTAATGCCGCAGCGAGCGTGACGTAATCTGGGCGCGTTGCTACAAGCGTGTACGGTGGTTACCTTACACCTTGTTGGTTAATGTTATGAGTACCGCGCCGCGACCCAGGTTAGGGAATTTGATTAAGTAAAACGATGTTTACTGTTACACGGATTTATTGGTACTAAAATACTAAATTGACAAATGGAACGCGATGCACCGCATCGTGAGTTCAGCGTCAGCATTATTGCTAAACAATACAAAGTGTACGGGTTTGCTCGTACATACTCCCTACAGGAGAAATTAATAAGATACAAAATAAATGTTATCGGATCAAAGATCAAAATATTTGAAAACAATGTTTCTAGAAAATATAAAAAATAATAAATGTTATACAAAAATAATGTTGAAACAATATAATGCTAAAAGACTTAATTAACGATAAAGTAAGTATTGTCTCTAGTCGCATCATTACACTTAACGAACGCCAATAGGTGACGTAGATTTATTCACTCGCGCACTATTGAGATTAGAAACACTGCTCTGATTGTTGTCATTTAACTCACTAACACTGTGGTAAAACACTCGGTCACCGAGAATCACGCACGGGTTGTCGATGTTGTTGCGAAGAGGTGCAGGCGCACCCTGTGCTTGCGCTGGTGTCGGCGCTGGCGCTGGTGCGGCCGGCACGCTCCAGGCGCGCACGCGGTGCCACACGTACACCAGTCCCGCTATTCCCACGATGCCGACGATGATGTATATCAGCGTGTAGTGGTGTATATCATGAACAGAAATGCCTTCAGCTATAGCAGCGTTATCTTTCAAGATCTTAATTTGCTGGCCAAGTTCTGCTAAATCCATTTGATTCTGGTCAGTTTCTGACTCATTCATGGATATCATATGCGGGATCGTAATGTTGATAATATGATTTATTGGCGGTATCATTGGAGTGTAAACATCAGGTTTAATGTTCAATTGGCTAGACTGTTGTCTGTGTGCAATCAAAGTAAATGCTTGCGTTTTAATAATACACCCATTGTCTATAGCAATAAGGCCCGCGCCGGTCAGCTGATGACTGGCAACTTGATCCTCGCACATTATACGTAAAGAGCATTGATCGCAACAAAAATAAATGTAGTTGTTAATTGAGTTACTTTCAAACCAGCTGTTTTTGCAGGGAGAGACCCTTGTCTCACACTCAAACTCTTCGGTCTGACAAAAATCTTTATCTCCATTTAGATGATAAATAGGTCTCTGAATATGACACAGATATGCATCTGATATAAGACATGATGTTAATGTTTTCTCTGTCATGGTTAAGTAGGTATCCTTCTTCAAGTTTATGGCCACATAATCTGATATTGGTTGGATGCTAACCATTTCAGTTCCTTTGACTTGAGGTATGGAAAATATTTTGAATATCTCAAAAGTGTCTCTACTGATAAGAGGAAGTCTGATTTCAAAGATGAGGTATTCTTCCAGCATCCTGGCTTTTACTTTAAGAAGCTTGTATATTTTCCTTAAATCCATTTGCACATTGTCTACAGGCAATGTCACGTCCTTTGGGAGCTGACTAGCGATGGTACTCAGCTGATCTTGCAATTGAACGGGAGTCAAAAGGTGTGGATTAAACTGACCGTGATAGATGTCAGTGATAGTATCCAGCAAGGTGCCTTGTAATGACTTCAAGTTATGTAGCATGTTGCTCCCTATAATAGCTCCGACAGTCAGCTCGTTTACAATAGACATGTTTTGTGTTTCAGATTGAATTTGGTTTAGCGCCTTTTCGATGGAAAATATATGTTGGGAAACCATTTTATGTTGTCTGTTCATGGTTTGCTCTGTTCGTTTGAGAAGATTATATTCAACCTCTATAATCGATGTTTGGTTTTTCCAGTAAGAGGCAATATGACGTTGGTTATCGCGTAGTAACGTTATGTCCTTGCGATATTGTTCGGCGAATCTCGCATCTAATACTCCGAAGAGGCTATTCGCAAGATATCCGACACCGTCGATAAGACCGCGCCGCTGTCTAGTGCGCTGCTCGTTCGAGTGCTGACCGAGCAACATCTGGTTATAGTATTCAAGTTCACCGAAGCCTTGAACCAGCTGTAATAATATGATATCACAGTTCATTATATTACGTATTGTTTTGCATGATTGTTCTAGGGACTTCGTGTATTTGTTGAGAGCTGTTATGCCTTCCCAATATGGTTGCATATCGTAGTAGATGATGAGCTTCCACTCGTCCCGTATAATTTGCATGTTAGATAATTTATCGAAATAAAGACTCTGATTAGGTCTAAATCTTGTTGATTGGAAATCGCAGTGTCCCCCTGTTACGATTGTCATAAAAAATAATAAAGACGTAAATAATGTAGTTATGCTAACTCTCTTCGATTTTCTTTGAGGTATTGTTTCTTCGCTGTTTGTTTTCAACTTTTCCTGGACGTTTTCAGTAGAGTCTGATTGATTTTGGTTTACAGGTAACCTTGATATTTTGGTAATTGGTCTTTTAAGAATTCCGTTCTTGGTTTTTAAGCTGACAACGCGAACGAATCCATCTGCTCCGGGATGTAGATCGACGACCCTACCCATAGACCATTTTCCAGGAGGTAAATTGTCATCGTGCAAAAGGACTACGTCGTTTAGGTTTATGTTTTCACAAGACTTTCGCCATTTGCTTCTTGTTGTTAGTTGTGTTAGATACTCAGAGCGCCATCTTTTCCAGATGTCAGCGAAAATTCTCTGAGTTAACTGCCACCTAGTCCTTAAGTCTCTTTCTGTTTCAACTAGGGTAAGTGCTGAACCGCCAGTCAAAAAGTGAGATGGAGTTAAGTAGTCCAAGTCCTCCGGATCTTCGGTGAGAGGACATAAAGGCCTAGAATTGAGACATGCTTCGATTTGCGTGAGGACTGTTGACAATTCTTCGAAAGTCAATTTTTGCTCTCCGACAACTCTTCTAAAGTGATGTTTAAAACTTTTGACTGCGGATTCCCAAAGGCCGCCTGCGGAAGGCCAGATAGGTGCATTAAAATGCCACTTGATTTCCATATCTGTCAGTTCAGCCAAAAGTTCGTTGTTAAATATTTGTAGCAGTTCCTGGTATTCTTGTTGGATTTGTTTGTTGGCTCCGACGAAGTTTCGTCCATTGTCACTATAAATGTGACTCGGAGTACCTCTACGTGCTGCCATTCTCCTTAAAGCTGCGATGAACGACGATGTGCTTAGATCGGAAACTAGCTCTAGATGTACTGCTTTTGTAGACATGCAGACGAAAACAGCCACATATCCTTTAGTGGTTTTTATGCCACGGCCCTTGTTGGCTTTAAGGAGTAGGTGCCCAGTAAAATCTATTCCAGTGTGTTCAAATGGACGAGAGGGATTGCTCCTCGCTGCAGGTAAGTCACCCATGATTTGGTTATGCTTGTTAGGACTTAGCTTTTTACATTTAACGCATAGACGTATTTGCTTTTTCGTTGCTTCATTTCCGCCTACAATCCAATACCTTTGTCGGATGAATCCCGATGTCAAGCGAGCTCCGCCATGGAAAGTAAGCTTGTGTGCATGTTCTATAAGAAGCTTTGTTAAATGTCCTCGTTGTGGAATAATTAAAGGATGTTGCATGTCTGCATGAATATGAGCATGTCTTAACCTTCCCCCAACACGGAGAAGCCCAAAGTTATCCAAAAATGGATTTAGATTTAGTATTCTGCTTTTGTTGCTGAGCTTTCCTTTCTCTCTTAAGCTTTTAATTTCTTCTTCAAACTCTTGCTGCTGTACTTGCTTTATGATCTTCATTTTGGCTTTCCTTATTTCTTCTAGTGTAAGATAGGAAGTTTGTGCATTGTTTTGTTTGCTTGTTAAAAATCTATACACCCATGCTAAAATGTGTACAACTTTGGTAAAAGAACTGTGACTTTTCAACAAGTTCATGATTATACTGTCATCTTCTGTTTGATTCATGACAGTGTTAACTTGCTTCTGGTTCTTGGGTTCCAATGTCGTTGTGTAATTTATTTCTTCACTTCCTTCATCGGCTTTAAATGTTTGTAGCCAAGATGGCCCTTGCCACCACAAAGGATGTTGAATCAATTGCGACATCGATAAGCCTCTACTTGCGCAGTCTGCAGGATTTTCGGCAGACTTGACATATCGCCAGCAGGTAGAAGGCATGATTTCCGTTATAAATCGTGTCCTGTTAGCAACAAAGGTTTGCCAACGGCCTGGATCTCCTTGCAGCCACCCCAGTACTGCTGTGGAGTCAATCCAGCCATAAATATCAATCTTGTAGTCAGTTAAAGAAGCCTTGACTTTAGCCATGAGTTTAGCTAATAGATGAGCGCCGCAAAGCTCCAATCGTGGCAACGATATGTTTTTGTTAGCCGGGACTATTCTTGATTTTCCGGCCACCAATATAATGCTTGTTTGTTCGTTATAAACTTTACAGTAAATAACGCAGGCGTATGCCTTTGTTGACGAGTCGCAGAAACCATGTAACTCGACTCTTTGCTCGGGTTTTGTGCCCAACCATCTTGGTATTTGAACCTGACTTATTTGATCGATGTCCGCCTTAAGTTTATTCCATTCTTCAAAAATATCTTCAGGTATCTGCTCATCCCACTGAATTTGTGAAGTCCAAATTCGTTGAAATAAAATTTTGAGTTTTGTTGTTGTAGGTGTGAGCCACCCCAAGGGGTCAAAGAACTTGGAGATATCGGATAACACGGATCGTTTTGTAGCTTTGTTGACTGTCGAATCAATTTTTGGCTCGAACGTAAAATTATCCTTGACAGGGTTCCAGCGAAGTCCTAATGTTTTAGTAGACTCCGGCTGTCGAAAGCTTTTGCTTTGTTGTTGGCATGGGATTTCATCGTGCAGTAAATGCGGATCATTAGAAACCCATTTTCTTAGATTGAATCCCCCGCGTTTCAGGAGTTCAATTAAATCTTGTTGAAGTTGGCGTGCCGCTGATACGCTGTGAGTACCATGGAGAAGGTCATCCATGTAGAATGACTCCTCGAGGACTTTAGATGCTTCTTGATATTCGGAGCGTTCATCGTTCGCCAGCTGTTTCAGCGTCATCATTGCGAGGAAAGGAGCCGCTTTAGTCCCGTATGTGACTGTGGTCAGCTGAAACTCTTGTAGTTTATCTCTGGGACTATCTCTCCATACGATTTTTTGCAGGCTCTGATCTTCATTATGGACCAAAATTTGGCGGAACATCTTTTCGATGTCTGCGGTGAAGGCAAATTGATACTGCCTCCACTTAAGTATCAATGACTGAAGGTCCTGTTGTAGATTTGGGCCCTTGTGCATCAGATCATTTAAACTTTGGCCACTTGATGTCTTCGATGAGGCGTTAAAAACGACTCGGAGTGAAGTAGTTGTAGAATTGTCACGTAGTACACAGTGATGTTGCAAGAAACATTCGAGTTTTGTGTTACAAATAGCTGGTTTCATATGTCCTAACGCTAGGTACTCGTGTATGAATGTTTTATATTCTTTTGCGATGTTTTCATTTTTAATTAGTTTACGTTCCAAATGACCAAATTGTGCTGTGGCCTTTGATTTCGAGTAGCCCAATTGTTCATGCAAATTTGTCTTCAGAGGGAGCCTTACTACATATCTCCCATCTAGCAATCTCTTTGTTGTTGAGCTGTAAAATTGCATACACTCTTGATCATCTGATGACAGCGAAGTGGACTCTGCAATTTCCTCCGTTTCCCAAAATTTTTGCAATTGGTCAATATCAAACTGTACGACATTGCATTGCAGTGTGTTTACGTTGCCGCTCAGGATCCACCCAAGCCGAGTCTGTTGAGCAATGGGTGTTGTTTGTTCAAGTCTGCAGATTCCCCCCATAATAATGTTGGAATATATGTCCGCGCCAAATAAAATATCTACCGGACGACTGACGTAAAAGTCGGGATCTGCAAGTTCTATGTTTTCTAAGTAAGACCAAGTGGGCTTTGCAAAGGTATAAGTTGGCAGATTTTTTGTTAAACTTTTCATGATGAAAACGTCAGTATTAAAAGAATAAGACTCTCTTCTTGATGAGCAGTTTATGTTGATAACTCCCTTGCAGGCATTATCCCTGGCTCCTATACCGGTTATTACGCCCTTGCATCGTTGACGGGGAAGTCCCAATTGTTGCGCCGCATTTTCGGTGATGAGTGAAGTTTGGGAGCCCTGATCAATCAAAGCTCGCATGTTAAGATAGGATCCATCACATTTTTGGACCTTAATCACGGCTGTGGACAATAATGTTTCCGGTACATCACGTTGTTGAGCCACGTGAGTCGTAAGTTGCTGATTTTGCTCAGGCAAAGTACGTGCATTTCCAGCTTTAGGTATTGCTTGGTTAGGTGATGTGTTTGAGGATTGCGCAAACGCATCGTGAAGTATCGTATTATGACTTCCGTCGCACTCATGACACCGTTTTGTTGAAATGCATTCCTTGCCTTTATGGCTAAAAAGACAATTTTCGCATAGCTTGTTGTCAACGACGAATTGTTTTCTGTCGATTGGGGACAATTCAATATATTGTTCACAATGGAATAATCCAAGACCATTTTTGCATAATGGGCAAGTTCGTTTATTACGAAATTTTCCGTTCGATTTCGAAACGTTTTTGTTGCTCGAATAAGATTGTTTCGAGTTACGATTGTTATTTTTGTTATTAAGATTGTTATCCTTAGATGATTTTGCATTGGAATTTGGAGATTTCTGATCTTGTTTACGCCGCGATGACTCCATACTCGTAAACTTGGCTTCCAGGAAGTCTAAAAAGTCTGAAAGAATTGGCAGTTCACGAGGTTGCTTGAGAGATGCGATGTATTCGGAATGCGTGTTAGCATCTAGTTTGTTTGACATCAAATAGCAAATTACGGGGTCCCATGTGCTTACGTCTGCTCCCATGTTCTTTATAGCGTTAACACATTCGATGGTTGTATCGTGGATGCGTTTTACATAGAAGACTGAGGGTTGTTGCATGACCGGAAGATTGGTTAGAGTATTCATATGTGAGGTGAATATAAGCAGTTTATTATTGTACCTATGATTAAGGATTTCCCAACATGTTGAATAGTTTTCAGAGCTAATCTGAAGATGATGTATTAAACCCTCGGCTTCCCCTTTCAGTTTAGCTTTAAGGAACTGCATCTTTTGAGCTTGAGAGAGCGATGGATTGTTGTGGATGGCCTCTGTGAACAAGTCTTTAAAGGATACCCAGTGTTGATAATGGCCATTAAACGTAGGCACTTCCATCTTTGGTGTTGACTGTTCTCGGTGTGATACAGACCACAATTTGCTATTCAGAGACTTCTTCATATTGTTGTACGTCATTTCATACGAGGTAAACTTGTCCTCATACGAATCATCTTGCCCGTCGAGTTCCCCTTCCAACTCCCAGTGAAGCATGTCAATGGCCGACCACCTCGTTTCCAAAGTTTTCAACGTATCTTGAAACTCCCATTTCTCAGTTATGGCATCGACGTTGATGTTCGCCACCGTTCTATAGAAAGCCTTAAAGTTAATAGTCTGCTTCTTCAGTAACTCATCTAACTTGCTGTTGGTGCCCTGAGACTTGAATTTCGGCGTTTCAAGAAAGGTCGTAGCCTCGCTCTCCTCTGGATTCCTGTTCCTAAGGGTCCCGTCCACGCCGGCCCTGGATGTGCCGGCTAACGGTGTTGCGGGTCTTAAAATAGATGGAGGTCCTGCACCTTTAATAGTTTCACGCGTCGAAAGATAGAAAGCATGAGTTTGTTGATAATGATTCAATGCAAAATACTCAATCGATTTGTTGCTAAAGGGATTCAACTGTTCATGATTAGATTGAAACTCCTGCCAGTAGGAGTCTAAAGTTTCCAATCTACGTTTGATGTAGTCAGGAGTTTTGCGTTCCTGACCATCCTTCTTAAAGTTTGATAATAGTTGGTTCATGGCCACCATGATTTGGTTCTGGTTGGCCAGAAGATCCTCCATTGTTTGGTTCATATTGTTAGGTCAAGCAAAAAAAGGAAAGATCTTACTTTGATTCTGTTGACTGGTGGGTATGTTGATTGCGCTCAAGACAGCTGTTTACTCCCTGAACTGCAACTCCACCGCTGTTGATATGGAACCACTCACACGAACTGACACAAAGTCCACTGATTGCTCGCGTTAATGATCCGGCTCGAAGGACCATAAAGATGTACGGTGGTTACCTTACACCTTGTTGGTTAATGTTATGAGTACCGCGCCGCGACCCAGGTTAGGGAATTTGATTAAGTAAAACGATGTTTACTGTTACACGGATTTATTGGTACTAAAACACTAAATTGACAAATGGAACGCGATGCACCGCATCGTGAGTTCAGCGTCAGCATTATTGCTAAACAATACAAAGTGTACGGGTTTGCTCGTACAAAGCGTATGAGTAGATATCCAACAGAGAACAAGATTAAAATAAATGAAATTATGCTTTATTGCTCTCTCGTATTGACACTAAGTAAAATGGAATAAAGCACAAAATTCACGGTAAAATTTGGATGAATACGTAACACCAATTTTGAAAGACAAAACAACAAAAACGATTTTTTTGTGGTACTAACACAAAATTGTCATTTAGAAAAAAAAAACGAAAGAAAGAAAGAAAAAAGTTTATTTGGACACAGTTCATGAAACACAAAATACAAAATTAACAAAATAAATTTCAACAACAAATAGTGTGTGACTCACGGCTGCGCCAAAAAGGTTCATTTCAGCATTAATGCCAGACAGATGCTGTCAGACGCTGGTTTTCTAATGAACCTTTAGGGAAAAGTGACGATTTGTCACACTGTCACCCTTTAGTGTGATAAATACGTAAGAATTTAACATTTGGAACAGACTACACGTTTGAGACACAAATCTATGCGCGCTATCAGGAATGTCTGCATGATATAGGCCAAAAAACTTTAACATTACTATTTATTTCGTCTTCTCAACGTCCGTGGGTCACTGCATAGGATCCAGCAGAATATCAGCGTCAGGTACATTTGCCTGACACATGCTGAGCTGGACTCCCATTTGGTGCAACCTTGAGACGCAGACCGCACTGTGTACGTTTCCTTATTAATATTAATTTTATTTTAAGTATTCGTCACAGTGTCACTTTTATTTCGATGTGTTTTTCATCTTGTTTTTATATCGGCACCTTGTTTTTTTATATTATAAGTGGGTAGTTTGGTTATCATCTAATATTGTACTTTTGTGTGTTGTGCTGTCTTTTTGTGTGCGCCAAATAAATGGTCTATCTATCTATCTATCTACTATCTTACTTCAACGCGGCCTGAAACAGATAAAAATCTCTCGTTCGTTCCTTATAACACCCACGGAAGAAAACAGCAATCTACCCCAAATTTCAGGAGGGTATTACTCCACTTTTTGACATTGTACAGACTGGAGCACATCAAGCTACCCGAAACTGTAAAATTTTCCCAATCAACATTGAACCTTATGCTTTAGCGATAAGGTGGAAAATCTATAAAAGAAATTTGACAGATTAGTTTTGACAGATTTGTTAGATTAATAGCTTGATGTGCTGGCGTCTTTACATCCAAAGTCAAACATGAAATCGTTTTTTCTTATTATTAATTGTGTCAATTAAAAACCCATTAAAAAGTTAGGAGCCAACAAAGATCCGTTTTCCTTGCTAATTTTAACGTAACTTTGGGTGTAAATAAGTAACAAAAGACGTGTAAAATCTTCAAAACAAAGTCGCTTCCGACAAAGCTTAATTATCGAAGTGTTCAATGAACTTTATTTTTAATTGATTTATGCAGAGGTTTTTTCATAAAACTCGATTTTCCAAAGGACTTTTCGTATTTTTTACGTGCGCTTTAGTTCGGGACGGTGTTTGTGTGCATGCGAACTAGACGTTGTGCGTGTAAACTAGCATATAACTAACTGCTCATTACTGATACTATCTCTGTCGGACACGATGCCAGACGCGACAGCGTGCTTTTGGCCATGCCCACCAGTGAGTTCGAGCTCGCAACTAGTTCCACCTTAAGTTAAGGACACATCCCCCGACAACGATAACATACGATTTAATAAATGTCACCGACAAATCCGCACAGACGACAAGTGTAACAAATTAACGTGAATAATTATCATTCTCCGTTACTTAGTAATAAACCAGCACTCAAAGTGTTAATTATTTGATGTATTATTCAAGGATCAGTTTAAAGCCATTATTGGAACACGTTGAGGCAAATTGTGGAATAGTTCAGTCATTATTATGTAGATTGTAATTTTCGGTGAACGCCTAGCACCTTTACTCGCTTCGGCATTACGGGACAAGTATGCCTACCGACTTTTAGGGTTCCGTACCCAAAGGGTAAAACGGGACCCTATTACTAAGACTCCGCTATCCGTCTGTCCGTCTGTCACCAGGCTGTATCTCATGAACCGTGATAGTTAGACAGTTTAAATGTTCACAGATGGTGTATTTCTGTCGCCGCTTTAACAACAAATACTAAAAACAGAATAAAATAAATATTTAAGGGGGGTTCCCATACAACTGATTTTTTCGGCGTTTTTGCCTTGTGGTACAGTCAAGAGCACTAATATGTCAACACTTGGCAATTTTCAATTGCGATTTTTTCATGAAATAACGAATGCACCGTAGAAATACGACACTTTACACAAACCTATGGATTCGAAAATACTTTGTTCGTAATAACATACCTACTCGTATAATTTCATTCAAAATTTAAAAAACCCCCGACACAAAAAATAATAAAATTAAATGTAAGTAGGTAATTGAAAAAGGATCAAATAATTTAAAAACCCCCAACTTAAAGAATTTAGGTAACGAGACTAAAACAGATAAATTCATATGGCAGTCGGGGGACCTCTTAGAATAGAAGGTGTTCCACAGAACGGTCCCCCGACTTCCATATGAATTTATCTTAGTTTTTAGTCTCGTTACCTAGATTCTTTAAGTTGGGGGTTTTTAAATTATTTGATCCTTTTTCAATTACCTACTTACATTTAATTTTATTATTTTTTGTGTCGGGGGTTTTTTAAATTTTAAATTTAATTTTTTATTTCATGCTTTTTGTAAGGACTCCTTAATTTTTGTATTTCATTTCTTTTATTTTCTTGAGTTTTAAGATTCAGGTAAGTACTTAATTTGGTGTTTAATCAGGGTTTTTATCCGTCAAAAAATAATTATTAATTTATAGTTGAAGAATAATTTTTAAGACTAATCAGATTTTTTTGTTTTATTATATCCTTTTTCTAGTTCTTCCTTTAGTTATTCAACTTTCGTACATAGCTATTAGATATTTTAGGAATTTCAGATCTAGTTTATAAAATGGGACTGCGACACTATCTGATGGTGAAATACCTATGCTTTTTAAGTGGGATAATTCCATTCGTAATAAAAATAGTCAAACTTAGTGGTCGTAGGTACCAGTCATCACTCCACTTTCCTCATCATTCTAAAGCATTGATCAGACAAAAAAAATATTTTCAAGTTTTTAGTTTTCGTTTCGTTAGTTCATATTCCTCATTCCCTTTCAATATAGTGTACATTATTCTACTTGTCAAGCCCTTGCATTGATACCTATATTGAAGGACTGTGAAAAAAAAAAAAATTGCCATTTTGTGGTGATGGCCATCTTGGATTTGAAATTTGCAATAGCGTATAGTATTCTACTAGTGAAGCCCTTTCATTTGATACCCATATTAAGGGAGTTGTGAAAAAATATGTAGTCCGCCATTTTGTGGCGGCGGCCATCTTGGATCGATTTTCATCAAACATAGCTAAGAACACTCCCGACTAATTTACCTTTCAAACAAAAAAAACAAAATCAAAATCGGTTCATCCGTTCGGGAGCTACGATGCCACAGACAGACACACACACACACACACACACAGACACGTCAAACTTATAACACCCCGTCGTTTTTGCGTCGGGGGTTAAAAAATAAAGGAGAAAATCGTCTTTGAATAAAGCCAAGTGTATACATACTTATGCTCGTGACTGTACGGAACCCTTGGCGTGCGAGTCTGACTCGTACTTGTTCATTGTATTTTTAAAACATACTAATCAGCCTATAATGTTCCCACTGCTGGGACATAGGCCTCTCGGTAAGAGGGAGACCACGCTGGCCCAGTTCAGGTTGGTAGATGTCACATGTCTTCGAGTTTTTGTTTCTAAGACATGCCGGTTTCCTCACTATGTTTCCTTCACTGTTTTGTGAGCACTATCAGTGATGAAATAATTTAGGACACAAAGTAAAGCGCCTGACTGGTAATCGAACCTACGACCTACATTTCGTAAGTCGCGCCTGTTACCACTGGGCCACCACTGCTCAATACTACTCTACTAACTCGGCGCTAAATGTTAGCCGCATGGGTCGTTCGAATGTTAAGCAAAGTTTGCCGCGGACGGTTCCAAGATGGGTGACCATCCATTATAATATATCGAAACTCCTCCGTGCCTCGGAAACCCATTGATCCTGGCTATCATTCGTAGATCTTTGTCAGATGTTACGAGTAGTCTGAGCCCAAAAGTTTAACAACTATACCTAAGTCTTATCAAGTATCGTGTTACACTGTAATTGGGTTGTGGTGATCAGATAGGCATTCGCTCCATGTAAACTAGTGGCATTCAGCTGCATCTGGTTAGACTAGAAGCTGACCGCAACATAGTTGGAAAAAAGCTAGGCAGATTTGACTCGGCAATTAATATTAAATTAAAACAAACAGATTCCGTACTTGTCTCGACGTCGTTAAAGTAAGTCTAGTTTTTATGGACATATAAGGTGTTCGAAGTCACAGTTATAAAGAAGTCCATAAAGTGACAGATTACGTCATCAGCCAAGATAACATCCATACTAATACTAATTATAAATTCGAAAGTAACTCTGTCTGTCTGTCTGTTCGTCTGTTTGTATGTCTGTGTGTCTGTATGTGTGTGTCCTTTTCACGCCTAAACCACTGAACGGATTTCGATAAAATTTGGCAGAGAGATAGATTGCATCCCGGGGAAGGACATAGGATAGTTTTTATCGGCATACCTCGCGGGCGAAGCCGCGGGCGGAAGCTAGTTATTCTATATAATGCTGAATACTATGTTTGAACGCTCTAATCTCTGGCAGTCAGCTTTAAAAAAATATTTTTTCATATGATAGGAATTTTTGAGGAAGGTCATAGACTATTAATCATCACGCGACGCCCTTACGAGCCGAGCAGAAAGAAAATAAATTAGAGAGAACGCTAAGTGAAATCGAAGAAATTGGCGGGCGACGCGATCTGACGCGATGTGGCGGGGGCTCAGGGACTTTTATAAAAATGTGGCTGTTAATTTAGTATAAGTAATAAGTATTTATTAGCACAATACAAGTTTGACACATATTAAATAATAAATTAATAATAAATTAAATAAATAAATAAATAAATTGTTTATTGGGTCTCAAACAGTTACATTTGCAGATGTGATTGAGACAGCCCCAGTAAGTAATTAATAATACTTGTGTTGGGGTTATCTCGCTCTTTCCCTTAATTGATAGCTTATACACTATTGAGACTCTGTAACAATTAAAATTAAACTAATAAAACTAATTCAACTAATTTAGAAACAAAGAGAAAAACAGAAAATAAAAAAAATGACAAAAAGTAATTAGCAGCTCTGTGTATTGTGCAATTGTGAGTATGTGTTAGTGTGACTGTAGTAGTGTGTGATCGTGGGTTTGTCTGTGTGTGTGTGTTTTGTGTGTGTGTGTTTTATGTTCGTGTGTTTTAGTGTGTGTTTATGTATGAGTTTACGTGTTAGCTGATAGTGCCATTATAAATCGAAGATAAAGATACTATTAGGTGATCACAATGTATAACATTATGATAAAGAAGAGAAGGGTTCATGTTAGTCTGACTAGAATGAGCTCTGTTTCTTCATAATTTAGAGTTTTTAACCACTCTGTTATAACTTTTTTGCATTGATGCGAGACCTCATGGTGGAACTTAAGTTTAGCGTTAATTTTGTTGTATATGTAGGCTGATTGGCATACATACTGACGCCTTGCAAAAACCGTACGTACCGGCGTAGAGGAAGCCACAATATCTTTTCTCCTCCTAGCTTGGCTTTCTGAGTTAACTGGAAGGTATTTATGTAAATATAGAATGATGTTTAAAAGGTATAGTTTCCTGACTGATAGTAGACCACCAATTTTATATAGATCGAGTGTGGGATATCTATATGGCTTAAAATAGATCACTTTTAAAAGTGACCTTTGGGCTCTTTCTAACTCTAGAAACTTAGTTTTGGTGGCCCCTCCCCAGACAGGTAAGCAGTATGTGATTACTGACTGCGCGAGTACTATGTAAACGTTGTTGAGTATCTTTTGAGGCATCACATGTCGAAGATTTTTAAAAATCCATATAAATTTTCGAACACGCGACATAATAACCTCGACATGCGAGTGCCACGTCAGACACTCGTCGACTATAACTCCCAAATATCTTGCAGACGGTAATCGTTTGATGGGTTTGCAGTCACAGCTCTGCCCTATGCTGTTTGCACACATATGTATACGAATATTGAAGTTAGTAGATGCTTTAGACCTTGCACTTGGAGAGAAACAAATGTAATTTGTTTTAGCAATATTAAGAGTTAGCAAGTTAGCTTTGAGCCATCTATCTATGACCACTAACCCTTGTTCGGCCTTACTACGTACCATTTCCCAAGTGTCACCAAAGTAGACAATAGCCGTATCGTCCGCATATGAGATGATTTTCCCACCACTGTTATGTAGGTTACAGAGCTCATTAATATACACTAGAAACAGTGGCGGGCCGAGCACGGAGCCCTGCGGAACACCAAAAACAACATTTTCCTCACTACTGCACGAGTTACCCAGCTTAACCTGTTGTTTCCTACCCCGGAGGTAACTGTCAAAGAGAGAAAGAGCCTTGCCTCTAATCCCTATAGCCTCAAGTCTCTGCACAAGGATAGGAACAGATACGGTGTCAAACGCCTTCTTCAGGTCTAGAAACACCGTAACGCATTTATATCCCTTGTCTACCTTATCTGTAATTTCAGACGTTAACGCAATAATCGCATCCTGAGTTGACCGCCCCTGTCTGAAACCATATTGTGAGTCGGAAATAATATTATATTTATTCAAGTAATTTGTAAGCCGTTTATTTATAATTTTTTCTATTATTTTTGAGAGTGACGGTAAGACGGAAATCGGTCGGTAATTGTTAACATCGCTTTTGTCCCCATCCTTGTGCACAGGCGTGATGATAGATCGTTTCAACGCATTACAAAATACACCCGTTTCAAAACACAGATTGGTTAGTTTGCAAATGAGAGGAACTACAAAGTCTCGAGATAACTTAAGGAAACTAACTGATATGCCATCCCACCCTGACGCACTTGCTGAATCAAGTGCCATGAGTGTAGCATCCACTTCTGCCGGATCTGTCTCCAACAGCACAAAGGAGTTGGATTGTGATGGTGTTTTTGAAGTGCTAGTAGCAGGTCTGAATCCTTGACCAGTTAGAGTCATAATTTCCTCCGCCAGTGATTTCCCAATTGTTACAAAGAAGTGGTTTACGCGGTTTAAAGAGTCTAGAGGATGCGGTGTGATTTGAAGTAGGTGTACACTGGATGTTTTGGGTTTTTTGTAATGGGTTATGTCGTTAATTTTACTCCAAAGTAGCTTGGGATTTTTTACAGAAGTTAAAATTTGGTTCTTATGATAATTTCTTTTGAGTTTCTTAATAAGATTGGAGCAAAATGTACGATAACGCTTATACGTTATGATCAAAATAACATTAAAAGGGTCTCTTCTTGACTGTAGCTGCAATTTGTTTCTAAGTCTGATACATCTTAGAGCCCCCGTTGTTATCCAGGGCTTTAGAGTACGTTTAGAACTAGAAAGTCTGACAACCTTAGTGTTTTGGAGGAGAGATGACTTAATCAAATCTATCATCGCATCCACTAAAGTGTTTGGGTCTCTGTATGTATGAAGAAAAGAAGTTTCCGTATTTACAAGTTGTTCGTAGGCATTCACCAAATTAGTCACGGTCTTAGTTTTGACATAAGACTTGGTTTGGTACGAATGGGATATATTAAGTAGTACCATTGCATGATCCGTAACAGATGTGTTTAAGACTGCCACGAAAGCCGAGTTTTTAGATTTATCTAGTTTAAGAATCATATGATCGAGGCAGCTGTCATCCCTGGTGGGCAAACAATGTCCTGGGAGGAAACCGTGCGAAGCCACCATATTTAAATAATTTAATCTATTAGTCCGGATTTGTGATGTTTCTGTTGGTTTCCCTATTAAGTTAATGTTTATATCGCCTGTAATAATAATGTTCCCATGCGAGTAGATAGTTTGAAGGTATTGATCAAGCGAGGCAATGAAATGATCTGCGGATACAATCGATGGAGACCGATAAATACCAATAATGGTGAAATTAGAGATTGTGATTTGCAAAGCTGAGGCATGTGTCAAGTTAATTTCTATGGCCTGGGGTGAGTGGCAGTTTTTTATGTAGGCTACTACGCCATCGTTTTGATTTAATTGTCTAGATGTGTTAAACGAGGTGTAGTTATTTAGCAGTGGTATTTGTTTGTTAGCGTTCAATCTACACTCTGTTAAAAGTAAGATATCCACTTCAAAGCCAATTTGAGACAAAGTTAATTGAAGGTCATCAATATTACTGTATATACTCCTTATATTTTGAGTCAAGACGGTTAAGTTATAATTATTATGAAGTAGGTAAGTATTTAATTGTGCAATATCAAGAATAGCCGAATTAGCAATCTCAGCAGTATCCAACTCCTGCAAGTTACGTAAGTTACTATCCATTATTGATTAAAGTAAGCAATTGTTGTTTCTTAGGTTTTGAACCATAGCATAATAGTCTTGTGACGTCTGTCTTCGCATATCTACGAATATGTTTGTTCATACATGTATAAATTGTCACAACAGGACATGATATATAAGGCACTAATTGGATTGGATGTGTGTGTGGGTGTATTGATTGAGTTAGTTGTATATTTTGTGTTTTTTGTGTAGAACGGGTTGTGTGAAATATAGTGTTTGAATGTGTAAAAGCAAGCTGACCATACTTACAGTTATAAAAGTTTACAGTAAATCCATGCAGTTTAAAATTAAAGTTAAGAAAAACATCAATTATAAATATACTAACAAAAAATGACAAAGTTTTTAGTATTAGGATTATTCCCATGAGAGCGTAAGTTAGTCATGCTTCTTGCATTAATTGGTGCACCTGTGCTTCACTTTTTATAAGAATCGCTCGAGCATTCTCATCCTTCTTGACTAAAATACGTCCAAAAGCAGTCCAGCAAAATTTGTATTGCTTAGTTTTAGCCAGGTCTCGAGCCAGGAAAAATAGTCGGGCGCCCTTAGGGGTCAATTGTTCGGATATAAACACAGGTACCTCCTCGTTGCTTGTTATTCCAAGATGTTTCGCCTGAAGTTTACTTCGGTTTTTGATGTTAAACGACTTTGCCTTTTTTAATAGATTAGTTTTCAACATAGTAGAGTTCAGTTCAACAATTATTGGAGTGTTTGTAATGCCTTCTTTCTTACTTGGCAGTCGGTAAATGTCTTTGAAGTCGCGTGAGTCCATCTCGAGGCTTAAGTGTTTTCCTAAGTTCGTGACCATATTAATTAAGTCAATGTTATTTTCTTGGGGCTTTTTAGGGACGTTCTTTATTTCGATGCAAGTTTTTTTACTGTTTCTTTGTAGGTCTTCGATCTTATCCTCTAGCAAGACAATGTATTCACGGTCTTTTTTACCCTGTACCTCAAGCATTTCGATCTTCTTCCGGAACTCTTCATTTTGACTAGATAAGTTAGAGATGGCAGCTTCTATGTTATTGTTTGTGGTCTGAATATCCTTGAGATTCGAAGCAATTGATTTTAATTCCTTTCCTTGAGTTGAAATAAAGGAAGCTAACATCTCTTTTATTTCAATCTTGAAATTAGTAAACTCCTCTGGTAAATCTTCTTCCCTCGCTCTCTTATTACGCGTAGAAATATAATTAGGGGGAGTTATGTCCATCAGTCCGCTGATATTTGGATCAGAGAGAGATTTGTCCATTTTACCCGTTGAAAGTACTAGGCTGTGATGAGTACAAGGAGCTAATTAGCTATCGGGCCCAGTTAACGGACTATGCAAATGTGTACGTATAGACACAGCTGGTAATTAACGCAAGCGCAGGCCAAGCGACCAATGCCACTTTAGTGGGGCAGGGCTTATCCTTGAGGTAGGCGGCGCTTAGCCTTGAGTGGGTGACGTCCTTGAGCTAGCGTTAATTAGTGGGCGCTGATTAGTGACCCAAATTGGTACTGTCTCCTGCGCGTACGCTGATTAGTTGTCACAGTCTTGTGTACCAGGGCGACAGATCTGTTGAGTAGTATCGTGAACGGTACTCACGCGCGTCGAACTTAACCGCACACCTCCTGCTTTTCTATGTTGTCTTATTATTCCACTGAATTTAAATTTACTTTAAATTTGTGATTTTATTTATTAAAAAGATTATTACGGATCTAGTGCACGTCTACACCTTGCGGCGGTCCGGGGGAAGAGGTAATACACATATTAGTCAGTGAGAACAGAGAAATCAATACAGAAATAGTGTACAAGAGATGGGTAAAGTACAGTCAACACAGAATTAAAGTCCTGACTCCTAAACTAGGAAGATCCTGTATCTTAGGAGGCAGTGTCTTCGCATAAATAGTGGACGAACAAATTATGAGCGTACTAGCAGACTCGGATAGTCACAAACATGATATAGAATTATAAGCTAAAGAATATATCTATATATTATATATGTTTAATTTGTATTTTTAATAAAGTAATTAGAATAGAATAGAATAGAATACTCTTTATTATGTACACCATATTAATTACAGACATAAGGTATAGAAACCGTACAAAGGGTGACACAATTATGTTTGTATAGAGTGTATGTGTGAAGTGCATTTGTGTCGTGTCATGTGCAAGTGTTGTGTGTGTATGTGTAAGGAAGAAGGGTGTGTGGAGTGATGTGATGTGATGTGGTGTGATGTGATGTAGTGTGGTGGTGTTTGGTGTATTGTGAGGGTGTGTGGGGTGTGTTGAGTGAGTGTGCATTTGTGTAATGTGGATGGAATTAGTGGGGTATATTGTGTATATAACGAAGTTACGGATAGAAACTAGTATCTTCATCATCTGCCCAGCCCTTTCATAACAATGTTGGGGTCGGCTTCCAGTCTAACCGGATGCAACTGAATATCAGTATTTTACATGGAGCGACTGCCTATCTGACCTCCACAACCGAGTTTAACTGGGTAATACGATACCCCTTGGTAAGACTGATTGTCAGACTTTCGGGCTTACCCGTAACGACTGAAAAAGTTCCACGAATGACAGCCGGGACCAACGGTTTAACGTGCTCTCCGAGGCACGGAGGGGTCTCGGTATGTAAAGATGGTCACCCATCCAAAGACCAACCGCGGCAAGCGTCGCTTAACCTGATCGATCGACCTGTGCGGCTGTTATTATTTAGCCACGGGCCCCTCTGGTAGAAACTAGTACCTATATAACAATATAATAAAGTTGAACAATTTGTTTAAATGCTCTAATCTCTGGAACAACGAAGTCGCGGGCAGAAGCTGGTAGGGATTTAATAGTCAGAATCGGATTTACGATTTAGTTCAATAATTCCACTTGTTCATAACTTTCCAAATAATGTTCGATGTTTAGCATTCCATGTTATGTAATTTTACTCGAAATGAACCTTTTGGTGTAGTGAACATTTATTTATTTATAATCATTTGCCAGAATATAGGTAGGTACTTACATAATAACATGCTAAAATTATTTTAGTCTCACTATATTCGACTTATCAGTCGTGCAAATATTTCTAGTGCATTAATATCATGAAATTACATCAATGTCATTAGTCATTCATTAGTCATAATAGTAATAAAATGTACCTACACTCTTGCTTCGTTAATATTAATTAGGCACATTACATTAAAAAATATATTAAATTAGTTTATTAGGTTTTATCTCATAGTCAAGACAGTTCATCAATTTATTGATTAGGTTTATAAATAATGTCAATAATTATAATTTAAGTAAGTGTTAGTAAATGTATATTATAGGGACATCATGTCTGCTTAAAATTTGAATAATCATCTCTTGAATTAAAACATATTCATGTTTCTTATTTTTTCCGGTAGTTTATTATAAACTTTCACCACCATGGTGTAGCAGTTTCTGTTACATAACTTTAATCTGTTTCGAGGTACTACCAGAGGTTTTTGTACTGTCTTCCTTTTAAATTGGGCTTTATCATTCTGGTCAAAAAGTGGTAAATAGTTTCTAACGAATTTACATTTTGATTCCAAGCACTTAGTGCAAATTATCTTAATTATGTTTATTTGATGTTTTGGCCGTAATATTCACACATACATAATCTGCATTCGCGACTGATTTGCCAAAAATGTAAACAAATATGAGTTTATGGAAAAATAACTTTAAATCTTACACAATAAAGTTCAGTATACGCTACAACTTCAAGCATTTTTATAACTTTTTCAATAGTGCTAGTCACTCTGAAATCAACTTGATTACCATTAAAATAAAGTTGATATTTGTTTAACTGGAAATAATATTAATTTGAAGCAAGTTTGAATAGACTTTAGATAAACTCACGCCCTCTGCCCCAAAGGGGTAGGCAGAAACTACAGAACGCCACCTGCTACGATCCCTTCATTCCCTTTTTACTTTGTTTACTATTCACACATCACTGTATGTGTATACATGGTAACAGGTCAAACGAGGGACATACCTACTTTAAAGGAGTACTCATGAAAATAAACAATTTTTAATGTGGGACCATATTGAAATATAAAAAAAAAGTGTGCGGTTGGAGGAGCCCCGTTAGGAACGAAGTCCCTTACGTAATGTGCGCATGCACACACACGCGTATATAAATAGAAAAAGAAAGAGAGGGAGCGAAAGTGTGAATTTAGTACGTGTTTTTAATACAGAACCATCTAGTATAAGTTTCTGAAAGCTCTCATAAAGTTGTCGCTATCTTAAATTTTCATTCGCTATCGCCTGTAGAACCCATTAAAAACCATAAAAGAGACAGCCATGACAAAAAATTTGAAAGTTTTCGCAACCGCCATCTTGGATTTTCAGTTTGACCTCGCTATTGGCTTGCGCATCCTGGAAAACCATGAAAACGACACCCATGACGAAAAATTTTAATGATTTTGCAGCTGCCATCTTGGATTTTTGGTTTTGACCTCACTATTGGCATCAGCACACTCAAAAACCTGAAAAACGACACCGGGGTTACAAAATATTTAAATTTATCGCAGCCACCATCTTGGATTTTCAGGTTGAATTGAGTGTACTTAGAACTAAGAGAACCATCTCTCTCGCAAGTCGCATGGAGCTTTTCCGTAACGATTTATACCAGTTTACTCTTACCGCAAGCCGCTGCAAAAACAACTGTTTCCATATTACACGTTTTACGAACATAAATGTATGCAGCAGCTGATATTTGTTCGCGATAGCACCACATCGTTTGCGCTCCAAAATCTCTCATTCTGAAAATCTGGAAAAGCTCACACCATTTGAGTCGTAGAAAACGAATGCATTGGAAATAAGACTAGTGCACTCACCCGTATTCGTTCGAGGCCGTCGATTCGCTTGCAGGCGACGATGTTCTCGCACTCTTTTGTTTTCAGATGAAGCGGGCTGTGACGTCAAAATACCTGGGTATTATGTAGGTACTGGAGAGTATAAAATGTCTCTATTTTTCTGGGTGTTTTTAGTTGTTTTTGTCCGGAATCGATGAAGAACGGCAAGGAGTGTTCTAAATAAAACTTTGCTTTGGTAGTGATATTTTTAGAAGAGTTGCGAATTTATAAGCAACGGGTTAGGGAGGCAAAGGGTACTTAACACTTTTCAAACAAAACGTAAAAGTCATCAGAATTGTAGCTTTTTAATAGCTTAAAAATTGTAATGTAAAAAAAAACAGTTTTTTAACTTAAGTTTTTTACCGCAGTCGGGTTTTTTATTTTTTTAAATTACATTTTTTTTCCAGCTTGGTACGTGTTTTTTACGATTTGTCACTTCCAATTACTTTTAAGCATATAAGTTGTATATATTTTTGTAATCACCTTTTAAAACCCTTTATTTTGATACCCCACTTGATAGGTTTTGAGAAAGAAAAAAATATTTCAAGACATAATATTGCGCCAAAAATCGGACAATTCAATTTTTTTTCAATTTTGTTATACCCAGTGTTCTCACAATTAAGACAAATCAAACGGTACCTCTCAAGCTGAAAACGATCAAGCCGTTTACGCTACTGAGCGTGCCAAAGAAATAACATGATACATACATACATACACTCGAAAACATAAGCCTCCTTCTGACGCAGTCGGGTAAAAAAAAAATTAATTTGAATGAGCACAATACTGCGTAACACGTCATAACAATACAAGCAAGCATAATCAGCCTATAATGTTCCCACTGCTGGGACACAGGCCTTCTTTCTGTGAGAGGAAGTGGGCCGTAGTCACCACGCGGGCCCAGTGCGGGTTGGTGGATGTCACGCGCCTTCGAATGTTTGGTTCTAGAACATGCTGGTCGGTTTCCACAAGATGTTTTCCTTCACCGTTTTGAGAGCAGTGGTGATGAAATCGCTTTTCTGGGTTCATGCTCACGACCAACAACTCAACTTACAACCAATACCACTAGGCCAGCACTGCTCCTTGCAATACAATGCTTTTCTTTTATGATTCTGACACTATAGAAGCAAAGAATGCACCAAAAATCGAATACAAGTTTTTAAGGGGACTTGAAGCGCGGTCACTGTCGGACTGCATAGAAAAGAAAGAGAAGCGCGATGACACGACGCTGGTAATTTATTGCAAAATATGAAGCAATTGAAAAGCGTAGCGTTGGAAGGCCTCCCACAAGGTGGACCGACGACTTTGTGAAGGCCGCAGGAACCCGTTGGATGCGGGAAGCACAGGACCGGTCGAAGTGGAGGTGCTTGGGGAGGCCGATGTCCAGCAGTGGACGTCTTTCTGCTGAAATGATGATGATGATGAAGCAATTATCTATTTACAAAAAATCTATTGTTTGGACTAAAAAATTAAAACACTAGTGCTTTAGTGTGTTGCTTGTAGAATAATCTGACAAAAAATCAGATATGTTTATTAGTATGGTTTTTATTGTAAAAATAAAGTGTTTAGAGGAATCTTCATGATTTTATCTATCGTATCAAATTAGTTGTATTATGTTTTCAACACACTATCTAACTAGCATATAATATATCCTGAAGAATATCATATATTTTTCTGATTTTGTTTACTGTAGTCGATCATATACTTTTAGGCGTTATAAAAATTGCGTTTTTAGGGTTCCGTAGCCAAATGGCAAAAACGGAACCCTTATAGATTCGCCATGTCTGTCTGTCCGTCCGTCTGTCTGTCTGTCTGTCCGTCCGTATGTCACAGCCACTTTTCTCCGAAACTATAAGAACTACACTATTGAAACTTGGTAAGTAGATGTATTCTGTGAACCGCATTAAGATTTTCACACAAAAATAGAAAAAAAAACAATAAATTTTAGGGTTCCCCATACTTAGAACCGAAACTCAAAATTTTTTTTGTTCATCAAACCCATACGTGTGGGGTATCTGGGATATTGAGGTTTCTGATATCATTTTTTTCTAAACTGAATAGTTTGCGCGAGAGACACTTCCAAAGTGGTAAAATGTGTGTCCCCCCCCCCTGTAACTTCTAAAATAAGAGAATGATAAAACAAAAAAATATATATGATGTACATTACCATGTAAACTACCACCGAAAATTGGTTTGAACGAGATCTAGTAAGTAGTTTTTTTTTAATGCGTCATAAATCGTAAACCACAATTTACCATTCATTCAATCAACTTAAAAATAAAAAAACATTTAATTTCATAATCATAAACCTTATGCATAGACCCGGATGTTACGGAACCCTCGGTGCGCGAGTCCGACTCGCTCTTGCCCGGTTTTTTTTTGCATTAAGGTCCTGTAGTACCCTTAAATGAAAAACCAATTTGAACGTAGCAGGTGTTCAGACATTTAATACAAACATCAAACAATTTAGTATAATAAAGCGGCGCTAAGAATTAACTGGCCATGGTCAAACAAGGTCTAATTAACACTTACCCGTTACCGTTACTAATTAACATAAAGATAAAGAGATAAATAATTAAGCTAAAAGGGACGGGATCGCTTGGTAACCTAAGCACCCGTTGTTTAGGTTACCAGTTACTAGAACAACAGTTTGAGAAATTATCTTGGACACCTTGAACAGTAGATGGTCATGATATTTTAATTCCAAAATAAACTTACGAGTTATTTTTGTGACTTCTTTATGCTGCCACGTGTCCAGCGCGTCAAGGACGTTTGCGGCAGCGCGTACAGATGTCTTTTTTGGAATCATGCGTAACAGAACCGCATTATTACTGCGTCGAATGCAAGACGGAGATAGCAGTAAGCATTGACGTGTAAAAGTGTTTGTACAAACCTACTTACAAAAAAAAAAACATTTATCATTTGTCTCCTTATAATAATTGGGCAGTGAGTCTAGTCGACATAATCAAAATGTGATTAGGTTGAGTGATCCCGTGGGTCCATTTCGAGTGGATCCAGTTGACCAAAGGCTCATTGTTGCTAGCAAGACTCAAGGCCACCTGATGAGGCACCGGTGTGCAGTGCATGTATTGTTGCCAGGTATCTCCAGAAGATGGCATAATTGGTATAGTATTCCATAAGTTGAATTGTATTATTATTGTTTCTAATTTTTTTATGTCTTAGTTAATTATACTACCATAGTTTGAGTAATACTAACAAAATGTTGGGTAAAGTGCCTGAAACAAAGATGAATAACTATAGTACAGACGCCAGCACGTCAAGCAACTACAATTTGTCAAATTTCTTTAATAGATTTTCAACTTTATCCCTAAAGCATGAGGTTCAAGGTTGATAGGGAAAATTTTACAGTTTCGTGTAGCTTGATGTGCTGGCGTCTAAGGCTGATTAAAAAAATTACGTGATAACTTACAGAGCCGAAAAGTGGACTTACGATGCGACTGATACTGAAAGTCAAGGTCGCTCAGCAAGCAATGGAACGAGCTAAGCTTGAAGTCTCTCTGAGGGATAGAATCCTGAATGACGTAATCCGGCAGAGAACCAAATTTGTCGACATAGCTCACAGAATATGTAAGCTGAAGTGGCAATAGACCGGCCATATTAGCTGTAGAACCGATGACCCTTGGGGTAGATGTGTTCTTGAGTGGAGACCGCGAATCGGCAAGCAAAAGGTAGGAGACGCCCTCAGGCTGAGTGGAGCGACGATCTTCGCACGGCGGCTGGTAGCAGCTGGATGAGAGTTTCCGAGAATCGAGCTTAAAATCGTGCAATTGGAGAGGCGTATGTCCAGCAGTGGACTGCTGTAGGTTGAGGATGAAAAAATTACAAATGTCGCTGATGAACCGTTTAAAAATCGATTAGAAATTTATGTAGGTACTGCTTGGATCAGCAGGAAATGGATGTACAGCCAAGAGCTTTCATAATCGGTAAGTTCCTTACTTAGAATAAGACCGTTATTATGGCTTTGAAACCAACCTCAAAATAATACGATAACAACCTGCCAAATACAAGACCAAATCTAAAAACATTGGTATTGTAATTCATTTCAAACGCCTACGCACACACTTTACTCTCACAACACCAGCCTGTAATAAAACCTAATAATATTCAAAAATTCCCAAAGTACAATTTCGTTCAGTTGGCGAAAATAAACTTTCATTATTTCCTAAAGTTGGTACAACGTCAAAAAACTTTGTGAACGAACGCAAAGTATGCGTTACAGCAATAAAGTTGGGCTAAGTATGTATACGGGGCCATAGCACTTAGGTTATGTTGTGGGGAAGTTAAAAGAGTATTAACTTAGAAAATATACTGGTAAGGTCATTAGGGAGATTGAGGATTTTATATTTTTATTCCAATTGTGGTGCTGTTTCGCAAACGGTTGGAGATGTTTGCCCAAAAACTCCTAAACCTATGGACGCTACTGATAAAGCAATAAGAACTGGGCACGCACAAAATAGATTGTCACCGCCACGGCAAGGAGAACAAGATTGTTTCATCAGTCAGTACATGTATTTTTAAATTAAAATAGTAACGCGTATATACAGATATATTTTTCTTTATTTTAGTTATAAGTACACACTATGTTCACACTAATTTCGGAAAACTAGACTTACCCCGTTTACGGGGTGACGTCATTACGTCATTCGAGAGGTATAGTTGCTGAAAATCAGCGCTGTTTACGATGATAGGTTCGGCCGAAGTCACAGCATTTTGCTGAGCAACGACCTGTTCTTGCACAGATGCGACGCACGGCTTAATTGTCCTTATTATTGTTGTTTGTTACAAAAGTAGTTATTTTTCCACTCTGCAATTGGCATTTTGTTTTTGTTTTGATTGTTGTTATTTTCACGTTGTTTTGTTGTCATATTATTTTGCCAGTGTTGCGGGGGCATCACGGATTGATTTGTATTGTCAATCTCTTAATAATGTGTGTTGTCTTTGGTCCCTGGCCTTGAGCGGATTTCTCTAAAATTTGGCAGAGAGTTAAATTGATGCATCCCGGAAAACGACATAGAAGAGAAATTGTATATAGGGTGACACAACGATTAAGTACTTGGTTTTTCCTAAAGGTTAATGAACCTGAAACATGTTTATAATATCAGAGGACATTACCCCCAAAAGATTCCAAGCAAATAAGGGAATTATCCCTCCGGTTCTGGAAAAAGAAACAATTTCCCCAAGTTTTTTTGGCAAACAGCTGTTTATTAAAACTTGTAACTACATATTCGGAGGTTTTGGGGCAAACAGCCCCCCACAATCAATCAAACCAGACCAACTTGCTGTGACATTGATGTATTAAGTTATTTTATTGAAACCACACGAGGATTTTGTTTCGGTAACAATAAAATGGGTCATTTACAGCAGCTGGCTGAAAATGTACTCAGAGGGGAAAATCTATTAATCGATCGAGGTAAGCTGAGGTAAGGTAAGGTAAGGTAGGCCACGGTCAGTGAACTGATTGGTTATTCTATTAGAGTTATAACTATCGAGACCCAGTTATTCACATGAAGATAAGCAGTAACAGTAGACACAAGGTGACTTGAACTTAATTTTTTTTTTTAATCAGGAGAAACCCGGATATTGCATCAAACAACATGTAACAATATTATTACAACCTCCTTTTATCGTTGCACGTTCAAAATTTTTTTTTTTTTTTTTTTTATTAGGCTGAGACACAGCACTGTTTGAAGGTCAAAATGACATAAGACAGCCTCCAAAAGGAACGCTTCACACTTGGTATTAATATGCATCTGAAGGCCAAATCCTGCAATTAAAAAAGTTTTAAATCTAGTCGCAGTCTAAAAAAATTCGAGGTATTTTTGACAGATTGAGACTTACAGTGGCCTCCAACAGTTAGTTGACAATGGTTCCGATGCCCTTGTTCACATACTAAACCAAATTTAAGTTCAGTACAACTTTTTCTATCTATTTCAATAAGAAAAGGACAGAAGATAAATTTAAGTTTAGTCCTGTCAGATTAATCAACGCCTGACACTACTCCATGCAAGTTTAGACGTGATTAAAAACTTGCCTACTAAAATTACGTCAATTTACGTCAGGCGCTAATTAATTTGACAGTTATCTTCTGTCCTTTTCTTAATGAAATAGAAAGAAAAAGATGCATTTAACCTAAATTTAGTTTAGTTTGTGAACAACAGAATCGGCGCCATTATTCCTCTTCAGCTATGACACACCATATTATGATTTAAAATTCTAGCAATCCAAATGTGTGAACATTGTTATTGACTAATTCAACCATCTTGGATTTGTCATAAAAAGTAATCCTATAGTAACCGCGGGGCGCAGCTATAGTAAATAAATAATCAGGTAGAGTACCTGATTATTTATTTACTAAAGCTGCGCCCCGCGGTTTCACCCGCATAAATATCGATCCCGTGGGAATATCGGGACAAAAAGTAGCCTATATTTTAATCCAGGGCGTTAGCTACCTTCACACAATATTTTATCAAAATCGATCCAGCCATTTGAGCGTGAAGAAGTAACAAACATAAACACACACACTCACAAACTTTCGCCTTTATAATATTAGTGTGATTTTAAATCATAATCTGGCATCACAGCTGAAGTGGAAAAGTGTCAAATAACTTAGAATGCAGACGCTCTTAAAAATACGGGGATCGATCGATCTGATTCTTGTCAGCGGGTTTAGTTTTTGTTAGACATTACAAGTAAGCGGAGCATGACCGGAAGTAACGAAAGACAAAATGGCAGAGAATGCAGCATATTTTCTACAACGCAATGTGAAAAATGAAGATAAAAACATACGGGTCGAAAAGAAAACCTCCTCCTTTCTTTGCAGTCTGTTAAAAAAATGCCATGAGATAGAAGTGGTCATGCTACACGTCGTTCTGGTCTGTGTACTGGCTTTATAGGACGTCCCCTCAACAAAATGATTGGAAGTGTCCATAGCAACCACCCTGAATTTAAAAATAGGTTAAAACCAACTAAAAATCTCCCACGTTACACTCTAAATCTCATTCCTAAATTAATGCTTTGTCTACTACAAGTTCGAATTTTATTAACATGACGATTCTATTCTCTTTCCCCTCCAAACTCAACCCTAACTTGTAACATTACAGTTCAAAGTTGCCTGTTTGCAGTCTCCTAAGCCACGGCATACCTTAGGCCGTGAATACACTTTGTCTGTGAGACAAATGTGTCTCATACATATACAGCGATTGTAAGGCAAATTTATGTTGATGAGATGATGTCGTAAAGACGCAGATGCGACGATGATATTAAAATTGCATCTTTGGTAGTAGGTGAGAAAATCAAGCTACTACAATCTGTCAAAGAACAATGCTCAAAACGTGGGACCCTTGTAGCACTTTAAAACCTATGTTAATCGAAGGGCTATTTAGCCATCTTATCATTTTATTGTATGACAGCGAAACTGAAATGTCCATCCGAAAAAGTTATATCGACATGAAGAAACCGGAATCAGTCACAATTATGTTGAAACCTAAAAACACCTACTACAATAAAATTATAATGACGTCAGATTTTGGTAAGATTTTTTAATTCAAAACACGTTCACGGTCCAAATATTTAATTATAATAAGAGCCTGCACAAGTTTAAAAAGTTATTGAAGCCATTCCTTTTGGTGTGCCAAGGCGGGTATATAATAGACATTCTGTCATACAATAAAATGATAACTTCGATTAACTTAGGTTTTAAAGTACTACAAGGGTGGGGACGGCGCCCATACATTTTTGAGCATTGTTCTTTCTTTAATAGATTTTCAACTTTATCGCTACAGGTTCAAAGTTGATTGGGAAAAATTTGACAGTTTCGGGTAGCTTGATGTGCTGGCGTCTGTACTAGTTTTGTGGTTTGCGTTAGAAAAGAAAGGAAGGTTTTTAGATATTGATCTGCAAAATACTTTACTCAGCAGTACTCAGGGTAACTCAGGGTAGTTAATAATGGTTTGCGTGATAAACCTAAAATAAAAGTTAAATAAATATTTTTTTTTTGGAATAGCAGATAAATTAGTTTTTTTTTTATTAATGTTCAAAAAGTATATCGCAGACTTAATTAAGTATATCAAAATTGCTTCTGCCCGCGACTTCATCCGCGATAAATTTCTTGTTTTAACATAAAATATAATTATTATTAGGTCGGGAAAAAGTTTTTTCTTATTTTTTTACTTATACAAATTCAAAAAAATTTTTTTTAATAGTTTATTTTCCTTTTTAACCGACTTCTAAAAAAGGAGGAGGTTCTCAATTCGAATGTTTGTATTTTTTTTTTATGTTTGGTCGGGCATAACTCCGTCGATTGCCAACCGATTTGAAAAAATTTTTTTTTGTTGGAAAATTTTCATGGGACCATTTGGGAAGTAAACCACTTCCCAATTGGTCCCATGAAAATTTTATCGAAATTGGATGAGCTGTTTTTGAAAAATCAACAAAAATCTAAAAATGTATCTACATTGCCTACATTAACGATCTTTTCGTTTACTCTGCATTGCGTTTTTTGTTCGCGCATAACTCCGTCATTCACGAACAGATTTGAAAACATCTTTTTTTAATTAAAGTAACTTGAGCATTTGCTCTCGGAAATCATCATTTGGTAAAGTGAAGCTGATGATAAAGACCTCAGATGGCCATCGGAACTGAATGACAAATATTTCACGGGTTGCGATTGGATTACTTTAATCTGGTTAATAAGCAATTAATGCTCGTTACAATGCATATGGTGAAATGGAGCTGATGGTGACTTATCAATCAGCTCCAGTTCTCCTGGTTCTCATTAGGGGAACTCCTCAACAATTAACGACCCTGCATCGGGTAAAGCAATATTTTGTAAAAGGTGATGAGCAGTTGACATTAAGCTATTGTAACTCAGATAAATTACAAACTAACCCACTAAAAAGTGAAAAATAAAAACTTTTTTACAAAAAAAACAACCGACTTCCAAAAAACACTATAAAGTGAAAAATAACTTTAATTTCAGAAGTCGGTGGCAAACTAAAATAAAAATCCAAAGACACCGACGGTTGTTTTTTTTTATTATATTAAATATATATGTGCCATTTTGTTCGATAACTTGTTGCCATTTTGTAGGTAGTGACATAATCCCATTGCTGTAGAAATTTTGGGGCTTCTGATCAAAAAACTGCGACAAGTATTTTTGACAGTCCTCTCCTGATGTAAACCTAACACTACCTAAAGAATTCTGAAGAGATCAAAACAGGTGGTGCAGGTCAGGACTGTATGGTGGATGCGTTAACACTTCCCAACCAACCGCCCGCGATATAACCTCGTTTTCGCTTAACATTCTTTCTGACTTTTATTCGTTTTGCTCGGCTGCTTAGGGTCGTAGAATGATGTAAAATAACCTTAAGAAAAAACAAGAAAAAAAATTTTGCTCTTAGAAGCAAAAAATAACTCTACAAATTCGACTCGAGACGAACTCGACGAACTGACTCGATTCGAGTTCTAGAGATTAGCGCGTTCAAACAAAAAACAAACTTCGTCAGCTTTGTTATTAGTATTGATATATATATAATTATACTAGCTTCAGGGAAAAGGCTAGGCAGATGATGATGACTAGCTTCAGCCCTTCTGATCCAAATCAAAACAGATAGAATTGATGTCGTAACATCATCATCTGCCTAGCCTTTTTCCAACTATGTTGGGGTCGGCTTCCAGTCTAACTAGTGCAGCTGAATACCAGTATTTTACATGGAGCGACAGCCTATCTGACCCCCACAACCCAGTTACTGGGTAATACGATACTCCTTGGTAAGACTGGTTGTCAGACTTTCGGGCTTCTGACTACCCGTAACGACTGTCACAGGTCCACGAATAACAGCCGGGACCAACGGCTTAACGTGCTTTCCGAAGCACGGAGGAAAGATAAATAGATATTGTAAAGATGGTCACCCATCCACAGACCAACCGCGGCAAGCGTAGCTTAACCTGATCGATCAACCTGTGCGGCTATTATTATTTAGCTACGGACCCCTCCCGGAGATAAATGTCGTAACAATAAAACAAGAAGAAAATCAAGTATTCCTACTTTTCTAAAACAAAGAAGTTCCTTTCATACGACAGAACTGCGGGCACATTAATTTCTATAGAAACTAACTATAAACTAGACAACGTATTCTCTGAAATCATTGTGAAGGCAAGTAGTTCGTACTTTAGGATGCGGTCCTACTTCAAACTAGGTACAAAAAGGTGCGTTTTTGTCTATATTACTGATTCGCTATCCGTAGTAACTTAGTTGTTGCAAAAAAGGGGTCTGAAAGCGAGCGAATAGAATGGTTTTAGTCCATAAAAATTCAATGAAAATTGACCTAAACGACTAGACATAACATACTTACTTGTCGTTTTCGTCGTCATCGTTTCAGCCGATAGACGTCCACTGCTGGACATAGGCCTCCTCCAATTTTGGGGGGGGTTTGCCATAATCGCCACGCTTGGCAGGCGGGTTGGCGATCGCAGTACCTATGGTATGATGGTGGAATAAATAGAGAACGCTGCTGCCCATTCTCCGGTAAGACCCTTAGTCGCCTTTTACGACACCCACGGGAAGTAAAGGGTGGTGGTATTCTTTAAGTCCGGCACCACACAGACAGACACTTGTCGTTTTACAACATTTTTAAGAATGGTTAGTATAATCACACTAATATTATAAAAGCGAAAGTTTGTGTGTATGTGTGTTTATATGTTTGTTGCTACTTCACGCTCAAACGGCTCGACCAATTTTGATAAAATTTGGTATGGAGGGAGCTGACACCATAGATTAACATAATATATGTATAGGCTCCTTTTTATCCCGATATTCCCACGGGATCGAAACTTATGCGGGATTAGATATAACTAGCTGCGCCCCGTGGTTTCACCCGCGTAAATGTCGATCCCGTGAAAATATCGGAATAAAAAGTAGCCTATATGTTAATTCAGGGCAGCTACCTCCATAGAAAATGTTATCAACAACTTGGTCTGCAGTCGTGCTATGCCAAAATATACCGAGATATATATTTCGACATGTTTTGGTGACGTCATAGAAATATATATTATAGCTGCGTGCGCGGTCACTCGCAAATTTATATAGAAAATATGTCGTAATATGCCTTGCTATGATTCATATTAATATATATTATAGCTACGTCTGTGACGGGCTTAAAATATTATAATTTTCCACATTTTCTTACGCCTTTTCCACATCCAGTCTGCGCCCCACTCTTTGCCCACTACTTCATCTCAGCGACAGTTGACGCCGTCTCCGAAATGAAAATTAAATTGCCGCATAATTGACGTGAATCTTCATTTCAAACAGGGAACATGTTTGAACTTGTTCATTTCAACATTCATGTTACCTTCGTTATTCGTAAGAGCTGTCTTATACCTATTGAATCGGGAGAGAGAGTAGTAGCACAAAATACAGATAGTACAGAAGGCTTACTTACTTCACTTTTCATACCTACGCTCGGCGGTCGCGCTAGGGTTATCAACTTTGGCTTATGCACAAAAAACTATTGTGGTAGTGACACTCGTATCTAGCTGTTTGATTTATTTTTGAGCTTATTCTACAATATTAAAACAAAACAATAAACTTAATATTACAATACAAAAAGTTTACAAAACAAAAACATATTTATAAAATTTTACATTCGTCAATTTTTACTATCGAAACTCCCTAATATCTTCAAAACGGATTACCCTATTTACACAATTTATTTTGCCCTATCCGTTTTAGACCTAAACTTATCAAATTACACTAAAAATAACACAATATCTACACAAACAAAAAATCTGGGCCCCGCCAAGACGAGCCAAGCGAAGTGCAAGGGCACTACCTACCTTTTCTCGAAGCACTTCGTCGTATTTTTGAACCTTCTTAACTAGGGTTTGGATCATACCAGATAAACAACATTTTTGGGATATGATGTCAGTGGTTGACTTATTAAACCTATAAAGTTTTAATTGCATAGCTCTTATACTTTAGATTTTATTGATATCTAAAATACCCCGATTTCGTCACTGATTCACTTGAGTCAGTCATCCATATTCTTAAGGTTCTTCCTGAAGTCCTAGAAAACTGTAATTTGGGTGAGTCATCCATATTCTTAAGGTTCTTTCTGAAGTCCTAGAAAGCTGTAATTTAGTATGTAAGCTAGTAATAGTACACAAACAACAAAAAAATCTTAAAACTTGAAACTTTTACCCCCTTAAACTAGGGGATGAAAGTTTGTATGAGATTTCCGTAAATTTTGATGCTAGAGGTCTGAAAATTTATATAGAGGTGTAGAGTTTGCGAAGTTAGGCCTTGTAGAGTTAGGGCGTGTAGAGTTAGAAGCTTGGCTCTACATGAGATCAGATTACTTTTTGACAGTGCGAGCTACATGGTCTCGTCTTGGCAACATTTAACATGAAATGTTTTTGTGGGATCATGTTTTCATCTTACGTAATAGTTGGTGGCGTGAATTTACCTTACAAAAAGTTACTTCGTTTAAACTGATTCAAAATAGGAAACTATTATATAAATCGAGCTTAGATAGGCATTTTTTTTGTTGCTCCATTTTTGCACTTCACAGACGCGTCTCAAGCGGATGACACCCGCGCTCGCACTACTCCCAACCCGTCTGAGATAACGTGTCCGTGAACGATGTCTATGTGTGCGTTGCTCGAGCGCACTTTGTATGTCAGGCATTAAAATTGTAGTTGAACGTTTTCTGTTGGGTGGAGTGCTATTGTCTGTGACTTTTGTCATTTATGTTACAAATAGGTTATTGGGGAAACTGAATATATTCCTACTCATCTCCTAACACCGGTTTATTTCCCTTAATCTATAGACCGCCACAAGTAATGTGCCCTCTGCGTCAAAGTCTGTCATGTAGTCGAACCGTGGCGTGCTGGACACATTTTGGTTTGCCATCTATACATGACTGTGGCGGTCAAAAGGTTAAAGGAGTTGTTAGGTCATCATCATCATTTCAGCCGAAAGACGTCCACTGCTGGACATAGGCCTCCCCCAAAAGGGGGGGGTTTGCCATAATCGCCACGCTTGGCAGGCGGGTTGGCGATCGCAGTATGGTATGGTGGTGGAATGCATAGAGAACGCTGCTGCCCATTCTCCGGTACGCCCCTTAGTCGCCTTTTACGACACCCACGGGAAGTGTGGGGTGGTGCTATTCTTTAAGTCCGGCACCACACAGACTAGTTAGGTATTCACTTGTTAATGATAATAAACCATAATTTGACGGTACGGTTGGTGCAGTGGTTAAGCGCTTGATTGCTGCGCTGCGTGTCGCGGCTTCGATTCCCGCACGGAACAAATATTTGTATGACCTACAAGTAGTTGTTCCGGGTGTGGCTGTTTGTGTATGCGAGTTTAAATGTCTGTAAACGCACCCACAATACTGGAGAAATTCCCAGTGTGGGGCAACGTTTTATAAAAAAATAAAAATAAGTAATAAATTATTTTTAGGGTTCCGTACCCAAAGGGTGCCAACGGGACCCTTCAAGACTTGCTCTTCTCTAAGCATCACGGTGTCTACACTACCGTATGAGTTTAGCTATTTGCTCAAAACTGCTTACTGGTTGTCTATAGGCAATAATTTAATGATCAGTTCACTAAGGAAGAAACGTTAAGGAAGAACACATACACACAGAGACATAGTAGTCAGCCTATAATGTTCCCACTGCTGGGACGCAAGCCTCCTCTCGGTGAGAGGGAGGCGGCCATGAATCCAGGATTAGTAGATGTCACATGTCTTCAAATTTTCGGTTCTAGGACATGCCGGTTTCCTCACGATGTTTTCCTTCACCATTTTGAGAGCAGTGGTGGTGAAATCATTTACACAAAATAAAGCACCTATCTGCCTAAAAAAGTCGAACCTTCGACTTTTTTTTTTGTCGGAGTGAGACCTTCAAAAGACACCCGACCTCCGGGGAGGGAGGTCGGGGAGTGTAGGATTTTTACCTTAGCGTCAATTTATATTAGCGCAGAGTCGAAGCGCATGAAACTTAACATAGCGAATTCACCCTTATCTCCACAACGTTATGCACACGCACCAATCAGCGTTGGTCGCGCTCAGACACGCGAATTCGCGCGTCTTCTTTTTATCTTCGAAGAAATATGTGCATTATGTTGTGGAGATATGGGTGAATTTGCTATGATTAACGCTTCGATGCGCTTCGATTCTGCGCTAGTATGAATTGACCCTTACTAAAACTACCCCGTTGATCACATAGGGGTGATCCCGGTTCCTCTTTAAAGACAATACGACCTACAACTCGTAAGCCGCGGCCGTTACCACACTTCAATTTAAATATTTCAGTGAATTGCATTTAATCTGTGTGAAAAAAATGGAATAACAGTCATTTCCTGTTCCATAAGAGTTTTCATCTTAGGTCACGTAACCCTAAAAACTTCGTAAACTACAATATAATGGTGTGAAACACCTTTCCCGCCGCAAGTTGTCACATCGCACGTTGCAGCGTCTGGCGTGTTGACGAGTAAACTGGAAACTTTAGCAATTTCCTCACCAGCCGTCGTTTGTCACGGCGACCGTGAAACATGTCCCGCGGGGAGTTACACTCGTCTGATACGTTCACCTTATGTAGAACACTCTTTAAACTTCCTTGTGTAATGAAACGGATCTACCGCCTGAGGCAACTAATGATTTTGAGAGACGGTATGCGTCGACGGCACTGGATTTTATTTATTTACTAGCTGCGCCCCGCGGTTTCACCCGCATAGTTTTCGATCCCGTGGGAATATCGGGATAAAAAGTAGCCTATATGTTAATCCAGGGTGCCAGCTACCTCCATACCAAATTTTAACAAAATTGGTCCAGCCGTTTGAGCGTGAAGAATACACTCACACACTCACAAACTTTCGCCTTTATAATATTAGTGTGATTAAAACTTTATGCACAAGTAAAAGACAGACAACAAGAAAATACTGTGCAAAGGCGGACTTAATGCCTGAGGCATTTTCTACCAGTCAACCTTAGGGTGATGCAGAGACAAAACATGGCTGGTGCAACATACGGGATAAATAGCTAGGAAATGAATATAAAATACAAGAATAAATACTAATACATAGATAGATACACACATACATACAAACAAAATGAACTCTGAGGAGAAAAACGAATCCAGTTAATCAGCGCTGGACAGTTACGGCCAACTTTTGACGGATATGTTCACGTGCCTTCACTTTAAAAGATATCGGATACTGCCACGTGGGTCTAGTAGTCACTAGTGCCGAACACAGGGTCCCGGGTTCGATTCCCAAGTCGGTCAACGTGTTGTTGGGTTTTAGCAGCAGCCCGGAGGCTGGTCTCTTGTCGGGTTGACAGCAAATAGGCCCCGCCCCCTATTACATGAGACTGCCTAACCCTTCTAGGGTTACAAGCGTGATGTTATATTATGTGTTCGACTTCAATTGGTGGAGCAAGAGAAAATAAATCTCCCAAAACTTTCACGAGAAAAAATATTCACGATATTACAGACAGTTGAAGTTGTACGAACTCTTGCATTAAGTAATTGGTTATCATTACTGCTAAAGCAGTTAAATGAATGCCTAGATACGAGATATACATAAATATTTTTATAAAAGCACCCATGACATAACATAAAACCAACAAGTATTCACAAATTGTTAAAAGGTGTGTTCTAAATATATACCTTCTCGTAAAAGTACAACCAAAAACAATCCGAAATTCTACTTCTCTAATTACACTCCCAACACATTAACATGCCACATCTAAATCCATTTCCAACCCCCCCTCCCCCCACTACTCCCCCTTCCCCTTTGTATTCCTATAGCCATTAAAAATTAGTTCCAATTCAAACGCCAAGAAAAGAAAAATAAACAAAAGAATGACGAGTAGCTTCAATAAATTAGGGTAGTTTACTGTGACAGGGCGACGTGCGCAGGAGTCGGTGCGTGGCAATGACGGATCGCAGCTGGTAATGACATTATATGGTTCGGGAATAAGATATTGCTTCATTGGAAACGACGTTTTGAATGACTACAACTGCTGTCTTTATTTGTCTTCGCTTCCAAAAATAAACAAATTATTGAGAATTGCAAACAAGACTTGATGATTCATCAAGGCTGATTTGAAGTAAACCTGAAATAGCACTCAGTGAAGATTATCGTTAGACAAAAGATAGAGACAGAAATGATAAGGATTTATTCCGGTCTGATCCCCTGAACCCTCCCCTTCACCCCCCCCCCTCGATCCCCTGCTAGTTCAACTTCTGTTTTAATCTCTGTCTTATCATTATTATATTATTATCTTATCTAGGTTTATAGTACAATTTTATAGTACAATGTGCTGACAGTTTGGTTGCCCCGTTATGTATCCTATTCCATCGATCCATCAATGAGGGTATAGTTCCTAAAATCTGGAAATCAGCATTCATCACCCCAGTTCACAAGAAAGGAAACAAATCTGATGTTACAAACTATCGCCCGATATCTAAATTATGTCTGTTTTCAAAGATCCTTGAGCGTATAGTGTATAATGATGTGTATGCGGCTATGGAAAGTAACTTTGGGGGTGAACAACATGGTTTTCTCAAAAAGCGATCCACTACGTCTAACTTGGTGTTATCGCATGAGTTTATATCGGGTGGTATGGAACAACGCGCGCAGGTGGATGTCATTTATACCGACTACAGCAAGTGCTTCGACCGTATCGACCATCGTCTGCTGCTGGAGAAGTTGCTCAAAGCCGGTATACATGGCGACCTTTATAGATGGTTTTCATCTTACATTGAGAATCGGAGTCAGGCTGTGGTTCTCCAGGTTTACACTTCGGGTTGGACCTCGGTCCCTTCGGGTGTACCACAGGGTTCAGTTTTGGGGAGTTTGCTTTTCATTATATTTATTGCTGATGTTGTAAACTGCTTCAAGCATTCTTACATGTTGCTATGCGCTGATGACATGAAGGTCCATAAGATTATACGTGATATCTCTGATACTAACCAGTTGCAAGCTGATCTTAATAGGTTTGAAGAATATTGCAAACTTAATTTGCTACAATTGAATGCCTCTAAATGCTTTCAAATGACGTTCACACGCCAGAAGTCTATAGTAAATTCAACCTATAGTCTCAACCGACTAACCTTGGGCAAGGTTGACAGCATTAGGGATTTAGGTATTATACAGGATAGCAAATTACTATTTGATCAACATATTGACAGTATCGTGGGCAGGGCCTCGAAAGCACTAGGATTTGTAATCAGAGCCTCAGCCTGTTTCCGTTCTCTGAAGCCGATCAAGGTATTGTACTGTTCGTTCGTGCGCAGCCACTTGGAGTACGCATCGCAAGTCTGGAACCCTCAATATGGGATCTACAATTCGCGCATTGAGGGTATCCAGAAAAGGTTTCTGAGATATCTTGATTATAAGGCACACCAAGTTTCCAAAGATTACAGTCACCGTTGCAAGAGGTACCATTTTCTTCCATTGGATCGTAGGCGACTCATTAATGATGTGTGTTTTTTGATTAATATAGCGAATGGCTCGATCGACTGCCCAGAACTATTATCAAAGGTAACATTACGCACTAATACTATTGGATTACGTAAAAGGCCGCTTCTAGGTGTGCCTTCTGCCACTACTAATTATAGGCGTAATGCGTTTCTTATAAGAAGCGCTCGAAGCTTCAATGATGTATCTTCCGAACATGATGTTGACTTATTTTGCACTAAGATAAGCACTGCAAGGACGCTCTTAGCCAAATCGTTTTTTGTGAATGATGCGCCGGCTAGTGGTTCTTAAACTCATATGTAGCGACATAAATACTTACTTAAGTAAATAAAACTAGCCTAACCTGCTTACTTATGTACCTACACAATGTACTTTAATTGTTCGGCTTTGAGTAATCGATATGCTATATATCTGTGGAGGCTTGTTATTAGCAACTTGTCAATGTATTGTTGTTACCTATAATATGTAATTAGTCTGTAAGCCTTCTTAAAAGTAATAAATAAATAAATAAATAAATTTAGGGGATTGGACCGGAATAACTCATGATAGGTATCAATATTAACCTAATATTTTTATTTTTGTATTGTAATCATTTTATTTGTGTACCGGATATTGTAATAATTTTATTTGTGTACCGGATATTTGCGCGCCCCACGCAGGCCTCCGTCACTCCATGTACTTGCGCGCTATAATTACCTACCGGCCGGCCGAGCAGTCTCGGGCCGTTTGCGGACCAAATTCAGTGCGGTTTTCGCAAGCGAAGCGCACGCACGTTGTTCAATTTTAATCTTTCAATCACAACTGTACGCTTGAGTATATAAGGTACTGAGTTACTGACACACATGCTCATTACTAGCATGCTCAAACCAATCGAAGCACGCGAAAATCAAAGCCACGTGAGTCTCGCGTGCTCCGTGCACATTTTAGCATGCAGCGGTTTCTGACGCGACGGAGTAGGCTATTATAGTAGTAGGTATTGAAAATTTTCTACTGAGTGAAGTATCTGTTACTTAGTAACTATTTAGTAAACTGTGCCCAACATGTCAGAAATGTGATGAAACCATTAATTTATTAATTTAAGTCCATGTAATGTTTTTTTTTTTTTTAAATGTGTTTGCTCTTGACTCTAGTCTAGGTCAGAGGTGACAGAGGCAAAGTCGACGATGGAGTGAGCTTACTCAGAAGAAGCCTGTTCACTCTTACTTTGAAGAGATTCGGGTTGTATGCGCTCGGAAACACAGACGCAGGTAGAGAGTTCCACTCTTTTGCTGTGCGCATCGGACAAATAAATAAATGAATTTGAATAGGACTAGTCTTTCTTTATCTACTCGTTGGAGCCACGAAAAAGACGTGGTTTTTGTTTGTGGATACGGTTGGTGACAGCACGGCATATGGAAGAAGACTTTAGGAATCCGAGACACTAAATTTAACAGAATCTACTTTCAGTCTACCGGGATGCAGCAGAATACACACATGGAGCGACTACCTATCTGACCTCCACAACCCAGTTACTGAGTAACACTATACCCTTGGGTAAGAAAAAAATAAAAAAGTAATTAAAAAAAATAAAAAACCCGATTGCGGTAAAAAGCTTAAGTTAAAAAAAAACTGAAAAGCTAAAAACAACCCCATTTAAATATTATAAAAGTCTGAAGCAGGCGGGACCCATACCTACTATTTTTATATTTTTATACTGAAATGGGTCCGCCTGCTTCCAAGTTTTATTTAATTTAAAATGGGCTTGTTTTAACTTAGGTTTTTACCGCAGTCGGGTTTTTCAAAAAGTTTTTGAAAAACCCGACTGCGGTAAATTTTTTATTTCCGGCTTTTTAGTTTACAAATGTGATTTTTTTTATTTCTTGGTTTTTACGATTTGTCACTTCGAATTACTTTTAACCATATAATTTGTATGTATTTTTGTAATCACCTTTTAAAACCCTTCATTTTGATATCCCACTCAATAGCTTTAGAAAAAAAATTTCGAACTCCACATTATGGCACCCCAAATCCGCCATATAGTAGTTATATATATGTATATATATTATCCGCCGTATAGTTTTTTTTTACGTAGCCAGTGACAATTGCGCTACCAACATAAATCTAAAGACGTATAATTTATCCAAATCCGTTCATTTGTTTAGGAGTTACGAGGGAACAAAGAAACGGACATACATACAGGTCAAACGCATAACCCTCCGTTTGGGCCTCGCCGCAGTCGGGTAAAAAGAAGTAATTCACCAGTGAATATTTGCAAGGCTGATTTGACAGTGGTGCCAAGGCACCATAAGTGGTTCTGGTATAACTCCAACATAAAACCCGGTTAACCAGTTACCCGGTAATTTCATACACATAAGTTTTATTTTATAGGTCGCATGGGAGCCAGTTTGAAGTACGCGCCGATGCATGCCGCCAGCCAATGATGGATGGCTTCTGGTAATGATTTTATATGGCGTGGAAATAAAATATTAAATCAATGTATGGGTTCGCGTATAAAATGTGGGGGCAAGTTATGGGAAAATATTTTCATTACACATCGCACCGCCGTACGTATGAAAATTCAAACAGTGTGTAATTTATTATTTTGAAAAATCTTTAATAATGACTACAAAAAGGTTTGTTGTACTCAAATCAATTCATCTGCCTAGTCTTTTCACAACTATGTTGAGGTCGGCTTCCAATCTAACCGGATGCAGCTGAATATCAGCCTTTTACATGATGCGACTGCCTATCTGACCACCACAACCTAGTTACTGGGTAATACGATACCCCTTGGTAAGGCTGGTTGTCAGAATTTCGGGCTTCTGACGGATTTATTTTCGTTGGATCCCAGTTTTAGATCCCATTTTGGTCCCATTCGCTATTTCCATTGAGTCACATGTTATAACAACATTGTGTACAATTCAGTACTTCCCGTGGGTGTCGTAAAAGGCGACTAAGGATCGTACCGGAGAATGGGCAGCAGCGTTCTCTATGTATTCCACCACCATACCATTCTACGATCGCCAACCCGCCTGCCAAGCGTGGTGATTATGGCAAACCCTCTTTGGGGGAGGCCTATGTCCAGCAGTGGACGTCTTTCGACTGAAATGATAATGATGTACAATTCAGAAGAAGAGTGATTTACCTTTATCAAAGATTTAAAAGAGTGAGAGCAGTGGTGGCGCAGTGGTATCGGCCGCGACTTACGAGTTGTAGGTCGTAGGTTCGAACCCAGACGGGCGCTTTACTTTGTGTAAATTATTTCATCACCACTGCTCTCAAAACGGTGAAGGAAAACATCGTGAGGAAACCGACATATCCCAGAACCAAAAATTTGAAGACGTGAAATCTATCAACCCGCACTGGGCCCGCGTGGTGGATTACGGCCCACTCCCTCTCAAAGAGAGGAGGCCTGTTGTCCCAGCAGTGGGAACATTACAGGCTGATTATGATCAAGAGGCATGATTAGATTTTTTTTCGAATCAGGTGATCGACTTAATTTGATTATTGTGTGCTTCGAACAATTTTTTTCCTAATATCAAATTGCGCCTTAGCAAATATGGATTTCGATGATATTTTACTTGATTTCAGAACGACGTAGAAGAATTAGAGAAGAAGGTCCGTGGCCAAATAATAACAGCCGCACAGGTCGATCTATCAGGTTAAGCTACGCTTGCCGCGGTTGGTCTGTGGACCCCTCCGTGCCTCGGAAAGCACGTTAAGCCGTTGGTCCCGGCTCGGGTTGGCCGGCGGTGGGTTGTCATTCGTGGATCTTTGACAGTCGTTACGGATAGTCAGAAGCCCGAAAGTCTGACAACCAGTCTTACCAAGGGGTATCGTATTACCCAGTAACTGGGTTGTGGAGGTCAGATAGGCAGTCGATCCATGTAAAATACTGGTAGTCAGCTGCATCCGGTCAGACTGGAAGCTGACCCCAAGATAGTTGGGAAAAGGCTAGGCAGATGATGTAGAAGAATTAAATAATTTTGAACGCCAGAGGGAAATTAATGGAGGAAGACCTACAAAGCTTGTTTAAATCTGCTAGGAGAATGATTACCTACCACGTACTCTTAATTCGAAGTACTTAAGCATGATGAAAAGATTTATAGGGAAAGCTCAATCAGGGGGTTTAGGTGTTCAGGAGGTTTGAAGAGAATGAGTTCGTGAGGAAGCTCATCGGAGACAGTGATTATCATGTTATTTCCCATGAGCCCCTCATAACTTAACTAAAGAAACGCCTCCTTGTGACAACAACAGACATTTTATAAAAAACATTTTTTTTATGACTAAATAAATATGCAATATTCTTTCTCCAAAGACATTTGCCATACTTTTCTCATGCAACTCTCATTCCTCGTCTTTTTCGCATAGCATGGTCTTCTCTCTCGCCGTCTTTGCGAGGTTGCAACAAGAATAATAATAAAGCAACAAGAATAATGTAAAATGATTTTGTAAAATCTTGATTTAAAGGAGTGTCCATGAAGTTTCTTGCCCGTTCTTCTCTATAGAGATCTACGTTTTGGAATGGGCAACTAGCTTCAATTTTCTGACTAACTGACAGACTATTTAATTTTGACAATTCAAAAGTGCCTGTACAAGGTTTAATTGAAATAAATGCTTTGAGTTTGAGTTGAATAGTTTTGGTGGTAGGTCATAGTGGCGTTCATAACAGCAATCAAACTTGTAACCAAGTACCTTTAGCATAATTAGCCTATAGTGTTCCCACTGCTGGGACACGGGCCTCCTCTTGTGAGAGGGAGTGGGCCATAAACCACTACGCGAGCCCTGTGCGGGTTGGTAAACAAGTATAATAATCTATATCTATATATATAAAAGAAAGTCGTGTTAGTTACTCCACTTATAACTCAATAACGGCTGAACCGATTTAGCTGAAAATTGGCAGGGAGGTAGTTGAGAGCCAGGAGAAGGACATAGGATACTTTTTTTTTTTTTAATACTTTTATTTACTAGGAGTAGGGTAGGAGTAGTGTAGGAGTAGAGTAGGAGTAGGGTAGAAGTAAGGTAGGAGTAGGGTAGGAGTAATGTAGGAGTAGGTTAGGAGTAGAGTAGGAATAGGGTAGGAGTAGGATAGGAGTAGGGTAGGAGTAGGTTAGGAGTAGGGTGGAAGTAGGGTAGGAGTAGGGTAGGAGTAGGTTAGGAGTAGGGTGGAAGTACGGTAGGAGAAGGAGTGTAGGAGTAGGGTAGGAGTAGTGTAGAAGTAGGGTAGGAGTAGGTTAGGAGTAGGGTAGAAGTAGGGTAGGAGTAGTGTAGGAGTAAGGTAGGAGTAGTTTAGGAGTGGGGTAGGAGTAGGGTAGGGTAAGGGGTAGGACACCATGCGAACGATGTAGCGCCGGGCAGATAGAAATAATTTATATGGCAAAACAACTTTTTCCGGGTCAGCTAGTTGTTATTAAAAGACACTGAAACCCCGGTGCAAAAACAAAAGAAAGTAGTATAAAATAGGCATAAGTACCTACATACATTTCTAAAAGAGTTTATTCATATTAACAAACTTAAAAGACATGAAAATACAATGTATTATCGGCTACAACTTTATCATTAATTTGGTCAGTTTACCTTTTCGTGTTTACTCCAATTACTGGAGCTTATTATTTTCATTGCTACCATCGCAAACACAATGAAATAAACATAATAAATTATTTCGCTGAAATTAAAATTTGCCGACGAAATTTTTGACTTTTATCTGAAAACTCGTGTTTTTGACAACTTTATTCTTAAAATTCTGTTTTTCTGTCGACTATTTTGAATATAATCTGTGCCGAATGCATAATTTAATCTCTATTTTGTTTCGCTACTAATAATCTGCTAACTAACATTTTTTATAAATAAAGAAAAGTTAATCATTGATTAAGAGCTAACTAATTAAGTAACTAAAAATAACCAGTAAAGTAACTATTATAGTAAGCAAAAATCTCGCTAATCACCGATTAGCCACAGCTAATAATTGATTGGCGAGATTTTTATAAATAAGGCCGTATGGGTTGCTAAACTTGAAGCTGTATAAATATGTAATAAATTATTGTTGCGCGCCACAATTAATGCCTAGTACATGGCGACAGTAGTTACCACTAGCGCCATCTAGTATCGAGTAGCGGAACTAGTAGTGAAGACCCTTCTAGAAATTTCGATGCAAGAACTTTCTAGAACATTCCCGAACTCTCGACATCTGGTCGATCGGGGCCTGTATGTACTCGAACATTCTAGATGTTTCTACAATGGAAGGTTCTAGAACTCTCTTTGGCGCTATATAAGGCCGAGACGCGCCACGACCGACACAGTTTGGATTCAGCGATCGAAGCGAAAACATCAAGCGATATTCAAGTGCGACTTAGAGCGATCAGTAGTGCAATTGTGTTTATAATTAGTGTGTTTGAGTTGTAATTAGTGTTGTTAATTAAAGTGTCAATTTTTGGTTATTAAATCGGCAGTTTTTAATTGTCACGAACCCGAAGCTCGTAACAATTGGTGTCAGAAGTGGGATCAAAAAGCATGCCGGTTTTACCCAAAGACGACACGGAGGGTATCCGTACCCGGAGTCAACGCCAGCAAGAGACGGACCAGAGGCGATTTGGTGGAGCTACGCCACAGAGGTCGGAGGGCCAGCTACCGACCATGGAGGCCGGCCCGTCCGCAGCAGCTCCAGCATCAGCAGCACCAGATTTGGCTGCTCTGATGATGATGCTGCAGGAGCAGGCCCGCCGACAGGAGGAACAGGCCCGTCGGTTGGAGGAACAGCTCCAGCGTGACAAAGAGGAACAGGCCCGCCGGCAGGAGGAACAGGCTCGTCGGTTGGAAGAACAGCTCCAGCGCGATAAGGAAGAACAGTCCCGCCGTCAAGAGGAACAGGCCCATCGATTGGAAGAACAGCTCCAGCGGGACAAAGAGGAACAGACTCGTCGATTAGAAGAACAGCTCAAACGGGATAAGGAGGAGCAGGCGCGCCGCCAGGAAGAGCAGATTTTCCTCATAAAGGACCTTCACGCAACCTTCGGGAAAGACATGAAGGAGGTGAAGGAGAAGGTTGCCCAGCATGACAACCGCCTGTCGGAAGCTGAAACTCAGATCAGTAAGTTTAATGACGTCATTGCTGATGTGAAGCAGGAGTTGGGTAACCTTAAACTTGAGGATAGAATCGCAGCTCCCGTAGCTACAACACCTTCGCTACGTGGATTCAAAGTGCCACCGTTCGACGGGACTTCTTCCTGGTCGGCCTACAAAATCCAATTTGAGGCTGTCATGAAGGCTAACGGGTGGAATAAAAGCCAGGCCATGACTGCTCTCACCCTAGGCCTGCGCGACCAGGCCTTAACTGTCCTGGAAGCTCTCGGTAAGGAAGTGACTTACGAGCAGCTCCTCGAGGCATTGGAGGCTCGGTATGGCGACGCTCACCTGGAACACGTATTTCGTGCGCATCTCAAGGATCGCGTGCAACGCAGTAACGAAAACCTGCAGCAGTGGGCCCTTGAAGTGGAGAAGCTGGTTCGTAAAGCTTACCAGTCCGTACCTGCGCTTATTGATGGAAACCTGGTGCAGGCATTCATCGACGGCATCCGCGACCTTGAAGTGAGAGCTGCTGTGAGGCTCGGGCACCACGGGACGCTTAAGGACGCCTTGGCCCATGCACTGGAGGTGGAAGCTGTGCGACAGGATCATCGTTCCCATCGCGTCAGGGAGGTTGCAGCAGCTACAGTTCGCGACCGCAATAAAGGATATAGCCCTAGGTGCTACGGCTGTGGGGAAAGGGGCCACCTTCGATCCAGTTGCCCTAAGCGAACTGCAGAAAGGGAAGATGGCTGGTCTCCAAAGGGTAGTGCGGCAAACAGCACCGCCCAGCAGCAGCAGCAATACGACTTTGTGGTCGAACAACGCAACGGGAAACTTCATGGCAAGACAAATGCATTGTCAAGAAGACTTTGTTCTGAAGACTGCAAGCATTGTACTAGGCAAGAGGGTAAGGAAGTGGTATCTGTGAGGATGCTCAGGACAGACCTCAGCAACGAGTGGAAGGAAAGCATACAACGTGCGCAGCAGGAAGATTCGGACATCAAGCCGATTATGGAGTGGATGAAGACCAGAGCTCCTAAGCCCAGGTGGAGCGACGTCTCAGCGATGAGTTCGATCACAAAAAGTTATTGGGCTCAATGGGACAGCTTGGTGATGCAGGATGGAGTCCTGTGCCGCAAATGGGAAAATACTCGGGGAGACGGCTGTCATTTGCAAATGGTTGTTCCTAAAGCTCAAGTACCGGATGTTCTACAGCTGTACCATAATGGTTGTTCAGGAGGTCATCTGGGAGTAAAACGGACTCTACTGAAGATACGAGAACGGTTTTACTGGGTCCACTGTCGGGACGATGTCGAGGACTGGTGTCGCAAATGTACAAGTTGTGCAGCTGTAAAGGGACCTCAGACTCGTAGTAGAGGTGCATTGAAATTGTACAATGTTGGTGCACCATGGGAGAGGATAGCCCTTGACGTTGCGGGGCCGTTTCCGGTAAGTGAAAGTGGTAACAAGTATTTCATGGTTGTGATGGATTACTTCACTAAGTGGCCGGAAGTCTTCGCCATTCCAAACCAAGAAGCTTCAACAGTTGCAGATATGCTGGTTCATGAAGTCTTCTGCCGTTTTGGAGTACCTTTGGAGATTCACAGCGACCAAGGAAGAAATTTTGAGTCCCAAATATTCCAGGAAACTTGTCGAGTTATGGGTACACATAAAACAAGAACAACTTCTTACCACCCACAATCGGATGGAATGGTGGAACGATTTAATCAGACACTAGAGAGGTACCTAGCCAAAGTTGTGGAAAATCGGCAACGAGATTGGGACAAGCACATACAACCGTTTTTGTTGTCATATCGAAGCGCTGTTCACGAAAGTACATCGGTGACACCAGCTTTCGCAAACTTTGGAAGAGAATTACGGCTGCCTGCAGACCTGATCACCGGAATACCACCTGATGCCCCACGCAGTATAACCGATTATGCGAGTGACTTGCGGAACAAAATGAATGACATTTATGAGCACGTCAGACAATCGGGCCAGCAAATGTCTGAAAAGATGAAAACCCGTTATGACCGTAAAATGAACAATAAAGGGTTCGACGAAGTTTCACTAGTGTGGTTGCACAATCCAGTCCGCAGCAAAGGGAAATCTCCTAAGCTTCAAGCTAAATGGGACGGACCGTACCGGATTGTGACAAAGATCAATGACGTAACCTACCGGATACAGAAAGGTGCAAGAGGTACTCCTAAGATCGTCCACGTGGATCGACTGGCGCGTTATTATGGGGCCGATAATGCTCGGGACGAGCATGTCTTAGGAGGGGGCAGTGTTGCGCGCCACAATTAATGCCTAGTACATGGCGACAGTAGTTACCACTAGCGCCATCTAGTATCGAGTAGCGGAACTAGTAGTGAAGACCCTTCTAGAAATTTCGATGCAAGAACTTTCTAGAACATTCCCGAACTCTCGACATCTGGTCGATCGGGGCCTGTATGTACTCGAACATTCTAGATGTTTCTACAATGGAAGGTTCTAGAACTCTCTTTGGCGCTATATAAGGCCGAGACGCGCCACGACCGACACAGTTTGGATTCAGCGATCGAAGCGAAAACATCAAGCGATATTCAAGTGCGACTTAGAGCGATCAGTAGTGCAATTGTGTTTATAATTAGTGTGTTTGAGTTGTAATTAGTGTTGTTAATTAAAGTGTCAATTTTTGGTTATTAAATCGGCAGTTTTTAATTGTCACGAACCCGAAGCTCGTAACATTATATTAAAATTTAAACGAATACCTACTTTAATTATACTTTGACATCCAACGCTTTGATATTCTGACATTGAATGATACTTTGACATCCTACATAAATGTTAAGTGCTCATTGTAAGGTAAAGAAATACCTGAACCCAATTAGGTGGGTGTTTCATTGAAAGCAAAATTAATATTGAGTCAGGAAAACTGAAATAGCGATCATTTTCATAAAAACACGAATGCTGTCTATTACAAAAATTTCATAAAATATCGTTTAAGTAGCCGCCTAAAACGATAAAACAACAACCACCTTTTAATAAAACAGATAATTAAACGAAATTCCAATTTCAGAGAATAACAGAACAATGTAGAAAATTTCAATCAAGTAAAATGGTTACGTTTTTTTAAATACAGAACATGCAAACAGTACCTACCGTACAGAGTTTTTTTTTTAATTCGAATGCATTTAAATAGTCGATTTCGGTCGCAAATATAACCCATATTAAAATTGATTCGGGCTTCGTCCGGGATAGCAGTAATCGTAAAAGATAATAATCGCCGATAACAGCGTCCAATATGGCGGACGATATGGCGGCGCGCGAAATAATTGGCGGGAATTGTCACACATAGTGGTCAGCGCTATCAGTTTTGATTTCGTATGCATTATTTAGTTGTATTGTGTGACTATCACTTACTTACATAGATAGAATCGCTTACTTAAGTTTGTGAAATTGAAACTTCTTAGACGATATCTAATTATTGGATGAGAATAATGAGAGTGAAATTTCAAGGACGCGTCACGTTTAGGCACGTTTCGTTACATGAGAGAGGAAAGGATTTCTCTGTCTCATCTGCATAGCCTTTTCCCAACTATGTTGGGGTCGGCTTCCAGACTAACAGGATGCAGCTGAATACCAGTATTTTACATGGAGCGACTGCCTATCTGGCCTTCAAAACCCCCTTATTGGGTAATACTAGACTTTCGGGCTTCTGACTACCCGTAACGACTATCAAAGATCCACGAATGACAGCCGAGACCAACGGCTTAACGTGCTTTCCGAGGCACGGAGGGGTCACGGAATGTAAATATGGTCGCCCATCTACAGACCAACTGCTGCAACAGTAGCTTAACCTGATCGATCAAACCACGCGGCTGTTTTTTCTTAGCCACAAGCCCCTTCAAAGATATATCTCTCTGTCTCTTACACTAAATCTCTCTTATTTATTATTTTTAAGAAGTTTCATTTCTATCACTTTCACGGTGCTGCACGCACAACTTTCGAGTTTTCTTTCACGGTCCAATCTCTCTTTTTTTTTTCTTTTGAGAGTGGGAAATCATCAAATGAATCCAAGAGAGAGAGATATATCTATTGGGGGCTTGTGGCTAAGAAAAAACAGCCGCACGGTTTGATCGATCAGATTAAGCTACGCTTGCCGCGGTTGGTCTGTGGATGGGCGACCATATTTACATGCCGTGACCCCTCCGTGCCTCGGAAAGCACGTTAAGCCGTTGGTCTCGGCTGTCATTCGTGGATCTTTGATATTCGTTACGGGTAGCCAGAAACCCGAAAGTCTGACAACCAGTCTTACCAAGGGGTATCGTATTACCCTGTAACGGCTTAAGTTTGTATTTAGGGGGTTTGTCTGTGTGGTGCCGGACTTAAAGAATAGCACCACCCCATACTTCCCGTGGGTGTCGTAAAAGGCGACTAAGGGGCGTACCGGAAAATGGGCAGCAGCGTTCTCTACGCATTCCACCACCATACCATACTGCGATCGCCAACCCGCCTGCCAAGCGTGGAGATTATGGCAAACCCCCCCCCCCCCTTTTGGAGGAGGCCTATGTCCAGCAGTGGACGTCTTTCGGCTGAAATGATGATTTAGGGGGTCGTAATCTCCGAAACTATCATTGGATTTGAAAAATTATTTTTGCATTCGATAGCCCCATCCTTGAGGAAGGCTACAGGCTATTTAACATCACGCTATTATGACCCTCAGGAGAAAAGAAAGAAGACAAAAAGTCAGAAAGAACGCTAAGCAAAAACAAAGTGATAGCACGGGTATGTGTGGCGTTGCGACGGGGTGGGTCGGGGCTCAAGAAATTTCCCGCGCACAGAAGCTCGCTGTTTCTAAAGACTTTGCTTTGCCCCTTTGTGATATCAATTAACATTAATTGATAACAACAATCACTACAAAACACCTAAAACAATGAATGTCAACTACAGCCAATTAATTTATTTCATTTTATCTCGAAAATCTTTTTCACATTTATATAAATTAAACATTAATTTGCTTTAAAAGTAAATAATGCTTCAACTATTTGTCACAATTTGCCATGATGTAATCAATGAGATTGATGGTGTTTGTCTAGTCAATCTAAAAATGTTGCTAATAATGAGAAATCGATATTTAATTACTATAACTTTTATATCCAGCAAATAAATAAGAAGGACAACTTCATACGATGTAACTTCACTGAGAACTCCAGTAGATAAATAATAGTTGATAATATGATTAACATTTTATATTGTCAAGATACTTACAACATCTTTTTCTCACCTTTATGAAATTGCACCAAAAAATATATATTTTGTTATTGTCATTTTTTTGTATTCATTGTATTTTAAACAAACGTAAATTGACGTAGATACTTACACTTATCAAATCCGAGAGTCACTTGTAGGTACTCCCTGTGATTGTAATATTTTTTTTTTGTATTGGACCATAGCTGGGAACCTGGTAACCTCAACCGAATTCTGGTTACGGAGATATTGAAGGTAAGGTCAAAATAACTTTTACTGACGTTTTTTTTACGAAAACAATTTTTGAATGTTATAACACAACTTTTAAAACCCCTGTACCGTTGCATTCACCCATAAGCACAATGTTTTGCGTGCGTTACATTGCGTACCACCGAAAACAGAAAATGTTCACACTAAAAATAAAAGTGATTTCCCAGCAATTATTTTTGTGCAATGTTACTTAGTTTGATGTATAGAATGCGTAGTTATGTATACGTAAATAATAAATACGTATATGTATATAAGTCACATATCAGTGACATCATGGCACAGTTAAAACTAAATTACAATGTAATCAGGATAGATTTTTTTTTCTACGGGGTTATTTTTTAGAATGTATTCTATTCCAAGGTAAATAAGTGGAATAGAGGTCAATGATGTATTTTCTTCCACCAATTATAAAATACGAGTATTACCTGGTATTACCTGGTGTATTACCTGGTGGACTAGTACCTAGGACACATTAGAATCATCCAATTTGAACAACACTTTCCCTTTAAAACGGACATAATAAATTCCAGAGATTAGCGCGTTCAAACAAACAAACAAACTCTTCAGTTTTATTATTAGTATATTGATTATATATTATGAAGTTGAACTTCTGAAGTTTGGTTTATACTGTGCCTTTTATTTCCAGAACTAATGACATGCCCATTTGTTTGCAAGCATTTTTCAAGCATGTTAAAAATTAATGTTTAATGTTTTTTTTTTTCAATTATTTTAATTACTTTTGAATATTTGTTTTTGTTGTAACATAGAAAAAAAATGAGTTTGTTTTTTAAGGGTTCTGTACCTCGAAAGGAAAAAAAGGATCATTTCGTTGTCCGTCCGTCCTCTTTCTCAGGAAGGCGTGGAGATATCAAGTTGAAATTAAAATAAAAAACCAGGCAAGAGCGTGTCGGACTCGCGCACCGAGGGTTCCGTACCATTACCTATAATTATGTGTACATGTTTAAATTTTTATCGACGAGGCCTATATTCGTCAGAGAATTTTAACACTGTGCACTGCGGTGTAGAATATTGAAGTTTTATGTCAGCGCCATCGCTTGACCGATAGTGAAACTAATGTAAGTTTTGTTGATGATTTCTGAAAAAGGGTGATACTTAGAGACTTCGTTTTATTTTTCCTGTAATCTTTACATAAACTTCTATGATATACCTAGAATAATTTCAGATATTTCTCTTTCGGAAATAAGGTGGGGACGGTTTTTTTTTACCCGACTGCGTCAGAAGGAGGGTTATGGTTTTACATTTATATCAAACGTCGAAAACTATACGGCCTAAAAAAAGAAAAAAATTTTGAGAATGTGCAAACTACGCTCTTTGACATGCCCCAGTAGCCCCACTTCGATTTTTTCAAACCTTTTCAGTCCCCGTTGCAAAAAATATACATATATTTTTATTTCTTTCAAATTTGCAAAATAGTTGGGCAAACGTCATCTAAAACTGTTCCAAATTTCAAGTGGATAGCATTAGTAGTTCTTGAGATATCCAGCTGTGACAGACAGACAGACAGACTTAGTCTCACCACAACGGTTCCATTTATACCATTTTGGTACGGAACCCTGACAAATACGTAGGACTACACAGTCCCTTGAAGATCTTAAAAAAATAAAAAATACGATCACATAAGCGACATATTTTGATACTTACAAATAAATCATCGTTAATGCTTGTGTTAAATGTTGCTTCAGGCCATAAAGTTCAAAAAGGTTTTCCCAGCTTTTACGAATACCTGGAGTCGCCCAATCACTAAATAAGAACTCTGTGTAAATACTTTTAGTCTTTAGTGGGAAAGTGTAATTAAATTGTGTGCTTAGTAGTGAAAAGAACTCGTCGTAGAAGTCATTTGAGTCACACAAATGATTAAAACTCTGAACAAATAATTTACTGGCCAAAGAATGATTTAATTTCTCTAAAGTTTTACGTGTAATTGGCCTAAACCTTATTAGATTTTTTTGTAAAGGCATTTTTTTTTCATCAGCCTACAGCAGTCCACTGCTGGACATAGGCCTCTCCTAATGCACGCCATTCAACTCGATTTTCGGCAACTCGCATCCAGCTGCTCTGCACCAGCCATAAAAATGGCAAAACAAGGAAGAAAAGGCATGTAGGAGTTAAATGTTATTGTTTATCCACTGTGATTACTTATTTACAATTGTTTGTGTAAGTAATCACAGTTCCAATAAATATTATCTATACAAGTGGCAGAGAAAGCTGTCACTCGGGTTCAAAGTAGTAAATTGTTTGCTAGGGGAGCAAACAACTATTTTAAAGGCGAGCTTAAAATAGTGTTGCTCCCGAGGTGGACACTCTACTTTTTATCACCCTCTATGAAAAAATAAGTACCTAAGTGCAACTGATGAATAAGAACGTTTTTTATTTACATTGAATTTTGAGTAAACAACTACAAAAGAAGGCAGAATGCTTTTCGCGCTTTTTTATTTTTTCACGTTTTTTTTTTATTTGGCTCGCGCGCGTTTTACTTTACCATACAGCCTGTTACTTGTTCGTACAATGTTCATGATTGATCTCTTTGGTCATTGGAACTTTTACTAACAAAATCCACATTCCAAATTCAAATCACTTTTAATCCCTAGGTATTAAACAGCTATTTTAGTCCCTGTTTACGAAGAACACAGCTCTTTTTGAATCATGGACGTATTATAATATAATACAAGTTACTTGTATAATAATACGTCCATGATTTATAATATGTATTTGTGTGTATGATACGATATGTGTACGATATAATACGTCCATGTTTTGAATAGATGTGATAAAAAAAACATTTGACAAATCAAATGACCTAAAAACACTTAATAATGAGAAGGCCAATTCTCGTAATTTAAAACATTCAAAATCTAGTCGGAGTCTCATCTCGGCGACAAACAAATGTCAAAATCTTGTCAAAATGTAGTTTTGACAGATTGAGATTGAGATCAGACTGTGAACGTTCATAAAATTGCGCGAAATTCCTCTCTGATAGTATTTGAGTAATTTTCTTATAAATTAATATTAAAATCGCCACATAATATGATTATTGATTTACTACTAGCAGAAAGTTTCTTCAGCACATCTTCCATTACAGAATCATGTATGAATTATCATCATCAATAATTATTTTAGAAATTGTATCATTTGGGGACGATTCTAACTCAAAGAGTTCTAGTGCTGATTCTAATGATTTTGATTCCGTAAAGTTATATTTATTTATTTATTTAAACTTTTCGCACAAAAAGGTACAAAGGCGGACTTAATGCCTTAGGCATTCTCTACCAGTTAGTAGGTAGGTAGGTAGTTCCAGTTTATTACAGTTGCATATTTTAATCAACAGTTGTATGTTGACAGTGATCTGTAAATTCCAAGAAAACGTCAGAGAAGAATTTCTATCTTAAAACGCCTGATTAATCGTTGTTTTTATGTTCGGAATAGGTCTTAGCCCTGCAGTAGGATACATACAAGCTGATTCTGATATAAATAGTTTGTGCGTGCAATATCCCTTTATTCTTCGGTTTCCTGAAAGAGATCGCAGAAAGCGACAAGGCCGTCCATTGTATATTTATTGTATTTTCTTTGTAATGTACCTAAATTTTTTTGGCGTACAATAATCCTTATCAAAACTTCCTAATCCTAATTATATTATTATTCTACTAATATTATAAATGTGAAATTTTGTAATAAAAAAAAAAACATTTATTTCTAGCAGCACAATAACAACCTTAAGCAACAACAACGTTGTTTTCACTTCTGTTGTACAACGAGCAAACCTGCGGGCCAACATATTCGCCCTTACAGACAACGCCCTGCGTTCTCTCTCTATGTCTACATCATCTTTCAGATCAGAGGACAACATATGCCCAAGATATTTAAAATGTTAATCAGTGAACATAGTATTTTAAAATGTTTACCAGGTAGTTCGATAATAATGATTACATTGAAGATGTTTAGATGTTTGTTACTCAATCACGCGTAAACCGTTAAACAAAGTTGGATGAAAACTGGCACATAGATAGACCATTTCCTGGATTAACACATAGGATACTTTTATCCCGATATTCCTACGGGATCGAAACTTACGTGAGTGAAACCCTGCTAGTAAAAATGCGAAAGTAAGCTTGTTTGTTTGTTACGCTTTCACGCTAAAACGGCTGAACGGATTTCGATGAAATTTTACACACACATGGACCATAATCTGGGTAAGGACATAGGCTACTTTTCATCCTGGATCGCAGACAAAGTCGCGGGCAACAACCAGTTTATGAATAAATAAATAACCGCCTTAATAAACACATAAGTACCTACACACTTGCACTTCAAATAAAATGTTTCAGGCAATATTGACACTTAGTTCAATATTCAAACGCTCATTATTTGCTCCTGAAACTCACATAAGCAATGCTGAGTCAATCTGTGTAAGTCAAACTGAAACTACCTTCGTCGCTGATGGCGTGTTGATTCTTGTGTTAATTTATTAATAGGGCTCTAATATTAGGATTGGAATAATAATTATGCTATGCTAATCACACCAATATTATAAAGGCAAAAGTTTGTGAGTGTGTGGGTGTGTGTATGTTTATATGTTTGTTACTTCTTCACGCTCAAACGGCTGGAACAATTTTGATAACATTTTGTATGGAGGTAGCAGCGCCCTGCGGTTTCACTCGCATAAGTGTCGATCTCGTGGGAATATCGGGATAAAAACTTACGTTCTTCCCCGGAATGCAATCTATCTCTCTGCCAAATTTTATCGAATCCGTTCAGTGTTTTTTTTTTTTCGGGTGGGAATTCATCAAACGACCCGTCTCGCTCTGGGTGGAGCGGGAGTGTCAGACTCTTACTGACTAAAACCCACCCATGTTCCTTCCTCAGCCCTTTATGTTCCGGGGCAGCGGTAACTCTTTCGGACAATCCCGCTGACCCGGCAGGCTTGAGTCCTCGATGCTGACATCTCTTTGAGGCGCGCGTGGAACCGTACGCACCGTCCGGCACGGGCTTGGTCCTGATCGGACGGTGAGCTACCCATTACTCTCCGTCCGCAGGCCCGCGTCTACGGTAGCCAGGAGTCGTCACGCGGCTCCCAACGCCCGGGGCGTCCTCCGCGGCGGCTGAACCGGGAGGCTCTCTCCCACCACCGTCCCGCCACCTCCTTCGCTAGCATGACTGCTTCGCAGAAGGAGGTGACTGCCACCCACTCCCTCTCGCCCCGGACCATGGCTTGCACCAGGACCGGACGCGAGAGGTCGCCATCGCTGCCGATTGCCTCTACGAGGACACGGCGGTGCTCCGCCCAAGCGGGGCAGACCTCCACCGTGTGCTCCACCGTTTCCTCTAGGCGATCCTGGCAATGGTGACACCCGGGCGGCAGGAAACGCCACCGCCACGGCCGTAGCACCGGACACGAAACTTCCGTGTCCGGTGAGGACCTGCGTCAGGCGGTGCGTAAGGGCGCCGTGGCGCCTCTCTAGCCACTCCTCAAAGAGGGGTCTTATCGCCACGGCGACGTGCCCTGTGCTGGGTTGCGACAATCGCTCTTTCCATACCGCCATGAGATCGCGCCAAAGATCCGTCCGCTCCGCAGCGATTTGCCGCGGAAGCGGAGTTTCCCCCCGGCGTAGTGCCTCCGCGCGCCATTCATATAGGCGCGCGAGGACTATCGCCTCCAATCCGTTCAGTGGTTTAGGCGTAAAAAGGTAACATACAGACGGACAGACAGACAGAGTTACTTTCGAATTTATAATATTAATATGGATATAACGTTAAATTCCTGTACCTTTCTTGTACGCACATAATTGCTTCTAGATAACTTTAAATTGCTTCTTAAATTGTTGACTTCACAATTAAGATCATGTAACAATTAAGCCATGTATTTCAGCTGAAACTTTGAGTATAAAGAAACAATTACGTTATCAGACTACTTTCAAGTTCTGTGGGAGGTTTCAAAATGACGATGTTTGGAGATATATGCCCAGCAGTGGACTTCTTTCAGCTGAAATGATGATGACGTAGTAGTAGGTACCTGGAAAAAAATACGACTTTTCAAGTAAGTACATTGCTTTTTAAGTACTTGGCCAGACTGGCGGCACGGGTCGGAGAGCGGCGCGGGGCGGGGAGCGGCGCGGGTGCGAGAACGCGCACGAACTGCCTGTCCAATGAAGGTTGTACCTAAAGTTTATTCATCCTCCATAGAAAAGGGAGGATCCTCCGACCAGACGGGTGTTGTGATGATTCATGTCGAGCCGTTGTGTCTAGGCTAGTTGCGCGGTAAACTCTGCTTGCGAGATGCTGGTTTTTGCGCGATGTCAGTATGACTTGTTGTTCGCATGTGGGGTTGTAGATACTGCCACAGATGTCACGTGTCTTCAAATTTTTGGTTCTAGATCATGCCGGTTCCTCACGATTTTTTCGTTCACCGTTTTGAGAGCAGTGGCAAGTGCCTCTAGTGCAGTTATTCACTTTTCATCAGACCTAATTACCTACCAAAAATGAATCTGCCTATAGCCTTTTTTTTTTCTTTATTGCGTCATGTTAACCGGATGCAGCTGAATACCAGTACTTTACATGGAGCGACTGCCTATCTGGCCTAGTAAGACTGGTTGTCAGGTTTCTGACTATCCGTAACGATTGTCCAAGATCTACGAATGACAGCCGGAACCAATGGCTTAGCGTGCTTTTCAAGGCACGGAGGGGACTCAATATGAAATGGATCATTCTAGTAATCTTAAGTTCGGTTTAGACGAAATGAGCGAAAGCAACTTCTATCCTCACTTTTCCTAATTATTTTTGTGTAATCAGGCACAGAGCATTCTCAATCAGATGCCGTAAGTTTTCCTAAAATTAATGAAATAAAACGTTTCTTCTGTCATTCATTTAATCATTTAATAGTAGGTGGGCCGAACAAACACTGCTTTTTAAATGTTTGATAAAGGTAAATCACTTTTCTTCTGAAAAGTATACGTGTTGTTATAACATGGGATTCAATGGAAATAGCAAATGAGACCTATCGTTAATACCTAAATAATAGTTTAGAAAACACTAGAAAAACACACTTGGCTTTTCTCACAAGTGCAAACAAGACTATGATACAATATTCTATCATGGAATGCCAGTGCCTATCTTCCGGCTTCATCATCAGACCTTGAAACCTAATCGTGGTCAAAGTTCATTACAAGACTTTTCTAAGAAATCTAAAACAGCTATGATACGATTTTCCATCATGAAGTTCCAGTTCATATCTGCCGGCTCCATTATCAAATCAGTTCGACAGTACCACATTATTGTATTGTCATCAGAACTACATACAGCTGCCAATTTTCATTACGCTACGACCCTGGGAAGATGGTTAAATTAGTTACCTTAGATTCCATTACATAGTTACATACAGGTCGACCTAATAAAAGCGTGTTAAAAATGGGATACAAAAGTGGATCCAACGAAGATAAATCGATTTAAATGTGCTTTAAACTTAAATTTCTATCACAAATTCATCCAAACAACGAGCTTATTGAAATGTACTAAAATTTCAATCACAAATTCGTCCAAACAACGAGTTAATTGAAATGTTATCTCCAAAAATCAATCTACGAAATCGTCTCCGGGGTTCCATCAATAGTCCTGTAAGTGTCGAAGGATTGATGGAATGACTCTCAAAAACCCGTGTCTCTGAATAGCTGATTGATATGCCTATAAGATGTATCAATCAAGTTTAAAGCTTTAATCCCACGCTGACAATCCTTTTCCTTCGTTTTACATTTTCGACAATGAAATTTAAAGGAGATCATTCAAGTGTCGAACATTTTACACTCAAAAAATTAAGTGCTGGCCATTAAGAAAAAGTACTATTTTCTTATGGGAAATAACATCTTGAGCATTTTTTACTATTACAGCGAAAGTTACTTGTTATAAAAATATGATTTTTGGCATTTTCAATCTCAAATAGCAGCCGGGGGGTTAATTGTAGACTTTCGTTGTAATAGTTAAGAATGCTCAAGAGGTAATTTCCCTTGAAAACAGTATCTTTTTTTCTGGCACTTTTATTTTTTGGGTACGAATTGAATGATGTCCTTTTAATGTGGGGAACGGTGGCATTCCAACATTTCGACAGTACCTATATTACTCAAAAAAGGGATCGAATATATGTCATTTACTCTATCTAAATTTAGGATGGGGAGGAATCATACTGATGTATGACAAAGATTTATACACATGGACCATGCAGTTTGGTACTTATTTTTTTTATTAGCCATTAAGAGCGTTTAAGACGTACGGATTTTCATACAAACTTTCAAGCCCTTGTTTTTCGAGATGAATGAACCGATTTTGATGAAACTTCATACGCATATGCAGGATACAAAGGTCTAAAAAGTTACTTAAGAACATTAAACGCTTTTATGTCACATAGGGGAAGAGCCTACTGGCATCCACCGGGTAAAAACTAAACTTAAACGCAGCTAAGAAAGCAAATGAGAAATTTCTGGTGGAAAAACGTAAACGCTCTCAATGTCCCACTGCTGGGCAAAGGCCTCCCTACTCTTCTTCCATCTCTCTCTCTCCAGAGCTGCCAAGGACCAATATTAAAGAGTCCAGATCATCCCACCATCTTTGTTTGGCCTGCCGCGATGTCGTTTGCCATTTAGCGGGACGCACTGGGTCGTCAGTTTTGGCCCATTGATATTCAGACATGCAGCAGATGTGTCTAGTCCACTTCGATTTAAGCGTGGCAGCTTTCCTAGTGACATCATTGTCATCAGTGGCATCATTGTTGGATTCTTAACCCGGTCCACATGTTAAACACCCAGAATACTCCGTTCCATAGCTCTCTGGCAAACCTCGAGCGTGGACCTCTGCTGAATTGTCTCTGACCATGTTTGAGAACCATAGGTACCTGGAATAGTAAAATAGATTTTGCTCTTTAGTTTCAAGTCTTCTTCTTATTCTTCGTGTCCCTGACACGACTGTGTCTTGTTGGCCCAAAACTTCGCCACTCGGTCACGGTCACTCTGACTGCATGTTTCGTACTCTTTAGTTTCAAATTAATTCAGTCGATAATTTAAAGCATGCTGTAGCCTCCTGTTATTGAAGGAGTGCACTAGAAAAAACTTAATCTCTATAAATCGTGACTAAACAAAAAATGTACACAGAAGTCCTCAATACATAAATAAATTATTACAGTTCAAGTACTCAATTTGTCTGAATATCGGTTATCGGATTGCGAAAATCAAGATTGTTGCTCCATGAAAACACGGAAGGATGCTAAAGACAGGGTAAATACAAATAATATGACAAGGAAACTCCATAAACGTATCAGTAAACGAGTCCATGTTCCCACGAATGGCCCATAAAGTGACATCTAATTTATTGATCAAGATTATTTCCAAGCACACCCACGACATTATTCCGTTCACGTGCAAAACAAAGGGTAGCCATTTTGTATTCAGCGGGACACTCGATGTCATACTTAAGAACTTAATTTTGGGTAAACAGATCACTTGGATGAGAATGGAGATATCTAAGGTACGAAGGAACTGAATAATGGCCGATTCCTATAATTTACGGACCGTTGTTGGTTAGAATTAAGACTCTTGTATCTTTTCCAATAATGAAGCAAAGTACTCATAACTTTGCATAGTAGACCCTCCCATATGGAAGTAGCTATCACAGGTAAAATTAGCTTACGAATCTTTTTATATGCTCAGTTTGGCAATAAAAAATGTTACCATTGGTAAACAAAACGATTCTTTTTTGTTTATAGGAACCAGGCATTAGTGGTAATTTGTAAGCGAAAGATATATTTCGTCTTCGGAGATGGGCTTTTACACGAAATGAATAAAACAGGGGGAAACATTTCGTGCAATATTACCGTCCCGATCCAGAGATTCATTTGTTTTGTGGCTCGTCTGCAGATTATCTTATAATTTAATCAATTCTGCTAGCATTCAGTAAACTCTTACCCCCTTACTAGTTTAAAGGTCATAGCACACATATCAACTCGTACGGAAAGGGACCGTCACCGTATCGGCTTTCGGCTCGTCATCAAACAGGCGTCAACCTAACGTAAGCAGGTAACCAAAGCGGATCAGCAGGTCCGACACGTCGACTCGGCTACGGCTAGGTGATGCCGCGCTTAAGGCCCGCCGACCGCTGGTTGATGGTGCTGCAGGGAGGCCGCGGGAGGGCTGAGAGGGGCAAGGGTGGACGAAGAGACGTAAGCGCGAGAACTACAAGTTGACCACGCACCACACCGCGGTTCGTGAGCTTGTACGAGGCGAGGCGATTACGTTAAGATTCTGATTAGTGTCCGTTGCAGTCGGGAGTTTCATACAAAGAATATTGAGTGGGTCGAGTTGATATGTTGACGATCCCTTTCCCAGTTAATATGTTTGCTTTTACCTTAAAACTTGTCTATCGTCTGTATAGTTACACAACGCTTTGTCTTCTTCTTTCGAAAGTCAAATTACTGACGACTGAAAGAGAGAAATCGGAGTAGAACTATTCATCTGATATAATGCGTTTATTAGTAAGGGGGTTAGTAAAAACACAAAAACACTAAAGGCGTTTTTATGGTTCCGTACCCAAAGGGTAAAAAACCGGCCAAGTGCGTGTCGGGCCACGCACAGTGTAGGGTTCCGTAGTAGCCCGTTATCACAACGTAGTACGATTCTGTTGTTCTTTATTCTGAATAGGTAAAAAAAAAACATATTTTGGTTTTCAATGCAAGTCTTTACCCATTATAAACAAGCAACTACTTCATCTTAGTCACTTTAAAGGATTAATGCTAAGGATTTTGTATTTGGTACAAAATTATCCAACACCCAAGTTCAACGACTATTACTGCTAAACTAATAAAGTTATCTTAACCCCTATACTTTTCCTTTAAAGTTCATGACATGCACTTTCATCGAGAATTTTTCCAGATTTTTCAAGCCCGTAGTTTAGCTTTTAGAGGGGGAGGGGGACGCCCTACTGGAACAAAAATTTGCACTTTAAACTTTAATATTTCGTAAATGGAGCATTAAATCGAAAAATAATTGAAGCAACCCCTAAGCCATTTGAGAAGACCTATTCAACGATACCCCACACGATGGGGTAGATGATGAAAAAAATATTCATCCCCACTTCACATGTAAGGGAGCTACCCTAAAAAAAAATATTTTCCAAAATTTTATTTTACCACTTTGTTGGCGTAACTGATATACGTACTCCTACAAAATTTCAGCTTTCTAGTGCTAACGGTCACAGAGATTAAGCGAGGACGGACAGACAGACAGACGGACGGACAGACAGACATGGCGAAACTATAAGGGTTCCTAGTTGACTACGGAACCCTAAAAACGGGACCCTATTACTAAGACTCCAGTGTCCGTCTGTCACCAGGCTGTATCTCATGAACCGTGACAGCTAGAAACTTGAGATTTTCACAGATGGTGTATTTCTGTTGCCGCTTTAACAACAAATAGTAAAAATAGAATAAAATAAATATTTAAGGGGGGCTCCCATACAACAAACGTGTTTTTTCGGCGATTTTGCCTTGTGGTACGGAACCCTTCGAGTCCGACTCGCACTTGGTCAGTTTTTATTATTTCTAATGGGACGATACTATTGTGGATGTACACGGCATTATGAAAACACAGGAAAGTAATATGTATGGAAATATAATGAAGACGCGTTTAAATTTCCGTCCATTCGTCCGTTTACAACGTGCATGTATTTCCATATATTTCATGGACGCGGTCTTGGAAGCCTACGATAATAATTATCGTAACTTTAGAAACTATAAAAGTGCACATTGAGGTATCAGTTAATTATAATGCATTAGCAAACCCATTGTTTGCAAGTAATTGAACTTATTTAGTCTGTGTGGTGCCGGACTTAAAGAATATCACCACCCCTTCCTTGCCGTGGGTGTCGTAAAAGGCGACTAAGGGTCGTACCGGAGAATGGGCAGCAGCGTTCTCTATGTATTCCACCATCATACCATACTGCGATCGCCAACCCGCCTGCCAAACGTGGCTATTATGGCAAACCCTCCCAGAATTGGGGGAGGCCTATGTCCAGCAGTGGACGTCTATCGGCTGAAACGACGACGACGAACTTATTTATGCCAATAGCAGGTAACATGCTGTAGACATTAAATAAGGTCAATTCCTTCAGTATATCACACTAATATTATAAAGGTGAAAGTTTGTGAGTGTGTTTGTATGTTTGTTACTTCTTCACGCAAAAACTACTGAACGGATTTGGATGAAATTTGGTACACAGATAGTTTATAACCAGGATTAAGATAGATAGATATATAGATAAACCGTTTATTCAGTGCAATAAAAGACACAATACAGGTTTTAAAACATCAAAAAAGGTGAAAAAAAATAACAAAGATTAATTGACCCATAGACACGTTTTTTAACATTAACATACAGGATACTTTTTATCCCGATATTCCCACGGAAAATATATGCGGGTGAAACCGCTGCTAGTAAATATTTAAATAATAATACTTACCTATAATTGCCTATAATGGGGATCCACTCGCAAAGCCCAGTGCAGATGTCGCCATTGGCGCGATGGCTGCTGTTAAATCATTTTCGCTTTGTTTGCGTCAGTTGAATCGCAATTTTTGTGTTGAAACCGGTCTACCATCGTTATCGATAACATGTATTGTTATTGGAAGCTTAAATAATTGAAAGACGAAATTTAAAAAAATATATGCGACGTACTTTGATTATATAAATGTCTAGATGGAGCGTCAAGTGCGCGCAAACGTGTCAAAAAGTGTCAGCCAGCTGTTGGCCCACAAGTGCTTACCCGCCGATCAATGCAGATCGCGTCGCTTTACTGTCAATACGTATTACGCGCGCCAAGTAAAAAACAAATATCAGCGACAAAATGACGGTTTGTGCTATTAAATTGTGCCGGAATTATAAAGGAAGGATAAAAAATACCAAACACATCACCTACCATCGGTAAGTAACCAAGAAACTACATATTTATTTTTTGTTTTTATGATTATCAAATCAGGCCATATTTTATAAGTGTTGCCAGTTTCTTTTTGTACTCTCCCAACTTAACGTCATTTTGGTGGGTACATATTAGTTGGTTTATTTACGTTTACGTTTATACAATTTCGTTCGTGTACTTTTTCAAAAAACTGGCCAAGTGCGAATCGAATTCGCGTGCAACGGGTTCCGAACTAAAACATTTTTTTTACAATGTTAATTTTTAAATCGTAGATAATAGCTTTTCCTGGTCAAGACATTGTTTTTTAATGTCTTGACTTTAATTATATATATAAAGCGAAAACTTTTCAAAAAACAAATACAAAGAGATGGTCATTGACTTTGTTTTTTTTTTTTACACGAACGATCGCTATGTTAAATGTGTTTATTTGTAATTAAAATTAATTCCTAATATATGTGATCTTTCATTTAAAATTTCCAAATACTGCTTAAAATATTATTTTAAATATTGCAATACTTATTTAATTAACTTAGTTGATTTAACTACAACATTCAACCACCCAACTCTAATTAAATTAGTGGTTTTGATTTATTTAAAAAAGTAACAACTGAATAAAAAATACACTAAAACACACTAAAACTGAATAACACTACATACATACACCTAAAACTTATTTAATAAGTCTATTTTTTTAATGTGATTTATGGGAAAATTGGAGATGCTGGTATCATTATTTACGCACACAGAGACGTAGACGGACAGTATAAAACGACGCCTGCACGCACACATACTTGAATAATATGTTGACCAGTTTTCTTTGATACGATTGTAGGGCGACGCTCCATCTAGACATTTATATAATCAAAGGCGACGTATAGCCTTTTCTCACTTTTTTTTTAAGTTATATTTTTGGGAAATAAATGTACACCGGGGTTAGTACATCTTGGTACAGCCCGTGTGCTGTACCAAGATGTACTAACCCCGGTATTATCGAGAAAATTAAGAGGCCTCTTACAAAAATGTGCATAGATGCATGATTTCCTCGTTGAAATTGAATACGATTCGATGATTGGTATAGTTAAATAGCAAGTAATTGGTATATATAGTTCGTTTTCTCTTCTACAATAATAATAAAGCGATTTTTTTATTATTTGTTTATTTATTTAGCAATAGCCGTTCTCCTGATGCATGTTTTGGCAAAAACTCATGAAGAGCTGATTTGAGAGCTCTAATTTGTAGTTTCTGTTGAATATAATCCATCAAAACATTTTTTTTTCATATCACTTATATCATATACTTTTATAATAATAGAATACATTTTTTGTTATATGCCTTATAAATAAAGAAAAAAATACTGGACCTAATTCAATTTTCTACTGGAACCAAGTCTGAATATCTCCGAACTTCTACATCATTTTTACGTAGTATTTATACCAAAATAGTCTTCAATAATTGCTTAAACAATATCATTTAAAAAATAACATTTTTTGATACTGTGATTTTTTTTATAAATAAAATAAAAGTACTCTAAATTTCACTGCGCCGTCGATGCGCGCTCGCCCTGGCTGGAGGCCTTAATTTATTGAGGCATTCACAGGAAATCCTGGTTAAGAAGACGACAACCTCATAGATTGAACTGCGAGATGCCATTTATAACCAAAGAAAAAAAAGAAAGATGTGCGCACAGTACCAAAATGTAAGAGGGCTCTTAAAAATAACTGAATGATAGGTTACAAAATGTATGTAAGTGACAACTTTCAATGGCCATGTCGACGATGCGCCACCTATCGTGAAAAACTGGCAGTGAAGATCCTCACTATCCCACTTCAGGATAAGTGCTGATAGACACGAGCGACACGCATCAGCGACAGAGGCAACTGCAACCGACGACACGTGTCGCCGGTTGCCATCGACAGCATGCCGCTCGTGTATGTGAGCACCGTACTTAAATACCGATCGGCACGTTATCAACGGCGCCGTAAAGGTCTCATCTTATAAGGAGAAGCCATAAGCATTGATCACCACGCCTGCTCAAGGTGGATTGGCGATTTCAGACTTATCTTCTTTACATAGTATAAAACAAAGTCGCTCCCGCTCCCTGTTAACTTAGATGTTTTGACCTACGCAACGAATTTTAATGCAGCAATTGATAGAGTAATTCAAGAGGAAGGTTTATATGTATATACATGCATATTATAATAGAGAAAAGCCGAGAAATTCAAAGAGTTGTAATGTGATGTCGTAACAAATATAGTTTTTTGCGCTTACATTGCCAACACTGGCTAAACCTTACGAGATAGATCAAATTAATATACTACGGTTAAAAATATCGATAAAAACGTCCGCGATGGTATATGTTTATCTCCTAAGGATAACCCACAGTAACCATTTGTATCTTTTACATATTACAAATAAAATGATGGGTTATTTACCAAGCTATTTTAAACAATACAGTGTTATTCCTTATGCAATTAAATACATTGTGCATTTCTTGGAGATCAAAGTTGCCCTTTACAGTATATCATTAAAATTAATATCTTAGAAGATAGAGATTTAAAAAGCGGAGGCAGAGCGGCTGGCGGGGCCGGGCGGTATGAAGTTGGCCAGGTCAGCTAGTATTAATTATAAAATTATTTGTTACTTTGTTTTTCTATCTAGTAGGTACTAGCTGACCCGGCAAACGTTGTTTTGCCATATCTAGCTGCCCGGCGCTCGCGTGGTGTCCTACTCCTTACCCTACCCTATTCCTACCCTACTCCTACCTACTCCTAACCTACTCCTACACTACTCCTACACTACTCCTACCCTACTCCTACCCTACTCCTATTAGTAAAAAAAAAAAAAAAAAGTAGCCTATGTCCGTCTCCTGGTTCTAAGCTACCTCCGACTTTCTTTTATATATATACATATAGATTTCTCAGTATCAGCCCGGAGTCTGGATTTATGCCCGGTTGATGGCAATTAAGGCTCGTCCTCCATTACATGGGACTTTTTTTTTCTTGACTCCCAAGATACAGGCAAATGCCTCGTTTGAGGGTCACCGTCTAGTCTAGTCTTGTACTAATTTTGATTAATCTAAAAATGAAATGACGTTTGTTAGTCTCACTAAAACTCGAGAACGGCTGGACCGATTTGGCTAATGTTTGTTTTGAAACATTTGTAGAAGTCCAAGGAAGGTTTAAAAGGTGAGAAAATATGAAGAAGTTGTAAGGAAAATAGTAAAAGCAACAATTTTATTATCCCATACAAACTCTTCAAACATGGTGCGTTCAGAAATTAAATAATACGGAGGTAATAAGATAGTATACTTAGTTTGATTTATGCAATTGTTTGGTCTGTCCTCTTTTATTTTATTTCTATTTTAGTTTATTATCAAGACAGACATTTTTTTATGTAGCTTGATATTTCTAAGTTTAATCACAAAATATTCTAATTCTGAATGCACTATAAAATTTGACAACAAACAAATATGTAATTTCTTTCCTTTGTGACGTCTAACTGCACTGATGAGCAGCGAGACACAGATAATGATATAATGATAACAGCCTTACTGGTTGAACTTTGTCACATTATTTAATTCTGAGGCGGTACGAAGTTCATCGGGGTCAGCTTGTAAATAAACAAATTTGAATTTCAAATTATTTAATTTAAGGATTACCAACGAGATACATTAGCACATATTACAAACATCATTACATACACTATCTATCTTTATCAATAATAAAACTTGATGTGCCCGACCCAGTTTTTGAAAATGACCATGTCCCGTTGTACTGGGATCGGTCTGTCATTACTGACAGGACTATTGTCACCAATAGGTCTGATATAGTGGTGATAGATAGATTAGCGCGCCGCACAATGATTGTGGATGTTACCATTCCACATGACTAGAACGTCGTGAAAGCTGGGGCTTTCCCAGCTTTTTCCCAGCGTTTCTCTTGAAACAAATTAAATATCTCGACTTAGCACACGAGGTTGTTGACATGTGGAATGTGAACTCGGCTGTCATTGTGCCGATAATCGTATCGGCCAATGGCCTGATCGCCAAAAGCCTCGATCAACATCTCTCGAGGCCTCTCTGAATCCTGCCCCTGATCCAACCGCCCAGGGAGAGCCCTGGGCGGTTGGATCAAGGGCCTGATTCAGAAGACAATAATTACGAGTACGTAATCGTTATTATTTGTCGCACGTATTTGAAACAACCAGCCCTAACAAGTACTTACCGATGTAAGTATCCATACTACTACACTTTACTTTAAATATTAGTATGATCCGTTCCCAGACAAACCGTTAAAACGGTTTTGTTTTAAGTTCAAGACTATTTTAAACTCCGTATAAATAAATAAAAAATAATTCTTCTTCTCAATTTAGCTTCTAATACATTTATTGTTGTCTTATTTTTAAACTAGCTTCCGCCCGCGACTCCGTCCGCGCGGATGTCGGTGTTCGCGTGGATGGTTTATTTCTCCATTTTGAGTAACTCTGACAATGACATCTTATAAATATCTATTGGACCCAAATACGGCTAAGCCTATAATAATTAAGGAGATCCCTCTATTGAGCTACTGCTGTTGAGCTCGCGTTCTGTAGTAAGTATTTTTTTTATAGTTTTGATAAGTAGCATGTAGCAGTAAATTACTGACAATGACGAAAAGTTTGCAATAATAAAAAAGTGATCGTGACAATGCGACAGAAAGTTAATTGAGAGCTTCAGCATACACAACATTGTTAGTGAGCTCGTCCGGAATATGAACATGAAGATTTCTTGGACTGCTCACATGGGAAAGAGCTACGTAAAGTTGCCCGTGTGAAAAACAACTCGCGGTAAGATCTACGCTACGCCAGCAACTCCTAGGGTCTGACCTTGAGCCTTATTTATTGTCATGGCGTAACACAAAGCTACAGGAAACTGTATTCTCTTAAATTGAAATGGAAAATTATCCACTACGGGTAATGCAACGTGTGTTCGCGGTTCTACAGAACAACGTCTATGAATAAAACCGAAAAATAAGATTTTTTTTTCTACGTATTTTTCCAGGATAAAAAGTATCCTATTTTATGCCCAGGATAATAAGGTATAATTATACCAAGTTTTATCGAAATCGAACCGTTAGTTTTCACGTGATGCCTGCATATACAGACAGACAGACAGACAGACAGACAGACAGACAGACAAAAATTTTTTTAATCACATATTTGGGTTTGGTATCGATCCAGCAACACACCCCGCTATTTATTTTTTCAATATTTTCAATGTACAGAATTGACCCTTCTACAGATTTATTATATGTACTAGCTTCCGCCCGCGACTCCGTCCGCGCGGATGTCGGTCTTCGCGTGGATGGTTTATTTCTCCATTTTGAGTAACTCTGACAATGACATCTTATAAATATCTATTGGACCCAAATACGGCTAAGCCTATAATAATTAAGGAGATCCCTCTATTGAGCTACTGCTGTTGAGCTCGCGTTCTGTAGTAAGTATTTTTTTCATAGTAATTCCGACCTTGATAAGTAGCATGTAGCAGTAAATTACTGACAGTGACGAAAAGTTTGCAATAATAAAAAAGTGATCGTGACAATGCGACAGAAAGTTAATTGAGAGCTTCAGCATACACAACATTGTTAGTGATCTCGTCCGGAATATGAACATGAAGATTTCTTGGACTGCTCACACGGGAAAGAGCTACGTAAAGTTGCCCGTGTGAAAAACAACTCGCGGTAAGATCTACGCCAGCAACTCCTAGGGTCTGACCTTGAGCCTTATTTATTGTCATGGTGTAACACAAAGCTACAGGAAACTGTATTCTCTTAAATTGAAATGGAAAATTATCCACTGCGGGTAATGCAACGTGTGTTCGCGGTTCTACAGAACAACGTCTATGAATAAAACTGAAAAATAAGTTTTTCTTTTCTACGTATTTTTCCAGGATAAAAAGTATCCTATTTTATGCCCAGGATAATAAGGTATAATTATACCAAGTTTCATCGAAATCGAACCGTTAGTTTTCACGTGATGCCTGCATATACAGACAGACAGACAGACAGACAGACAGACAGACAGACAAAAATTTTTTTAATCACATATTTGGGTTTGGTATCGATCCAGCAACACCCCCCGCTATTTATTTTTTCAATATTTTCAATGTACAGAATTGACCCTTCTACAGATTTATTATAAGTATAGATAGATGTTTAATGTAAATTGATGGCCTGAAACACAGGTCTACATTACAATAAGAATATAAATTTCCTCGATTGTAATTAATGTAAATCATAATTTTTACTTACTTTATAATTGAATAAATTTTATTTATTTTATTTTACTAAACTTAGTAATAATTTTGTAACTTCTCGCACATTGAGACGTTAGTCCGATGTGCTGAATTTAGCTTACGAAATTAGCGCTATAAATACCAAGAAACACCACTTTGTAACAACAGACTCGGAAGATCCAAAAATACCCCATGTTTTCCCAAAGCTCGTAAATCTTAACTACTCACCAATAAAGCGGACAGACAGACAAATGCTAGCTATATATAAAGTAACAATCTACATTCCCTTGGGAATCTCAAGCGCATACCACATTTTATTGACACATTTTTCGATCGAAATACACTCAGATATTTCAGTAAGCAGTGGGTGGATGCGGAGTGGTATCGGCGACGACTTACGAGTTGTAAGTCGTGAGTTCGAACCCAGATAGGCACTTTGTGTATTTAATCTCATCACCTCTGCTCTCAAATCGGTGAAGGAAAACATCGTGAGGAAATCGACATGTCCTAGAAACAAAGATTCGAAGACATGTGACATCTACCAACCAGCACTGGGCCCGCGTGGTGGATTAGAGCTCATTCCCTCTCACCGAGAGGAGGCCTAAGTCCCAGCAGTGGGAACATTGAATTAGTGTGTGTAGACGAGATATGAGGAATTTCAAATTTCTATAGAAAACTTATTTTTCTCGTTTTAATTCGTTTTTAAATCAGTGTCCATTCAAAATATTATATTTGGGAACCTAGATATTCTGTAATGCAATAGGAATAAATACACACTACGTTAAGAATAATTATGTTTGATTTACAAATATATTTTGGTATTACGTTTGTATGACGCACTACTTTGGTACTACGCATGCTCCGCCGGCCTCAAGCTATTTCAGTAATGCCAAATTAAAATAAGTTTCAACGCATTTGGTTTTATAGACTTTAAATAATTACTTTCAACAATTTATCGCCTGAAAAATAAAATAAATAAAGTATTCAACTATGAATTTAGTAGATTTAATTAATCGTAGTATCTACCTGCGCATTAATTAATGTCAGTGTCTTAAAATAAATAAATGAAATAGTGTCCTAATTGCTTTCTGTAGTTAAAACATGCAGCGTCATTATAACAAGTTTACGGTTTGATAACTCCGTCCAGTCACAAAATACAGATAGTACAGAAGGCAATCATGTATGTACTTCACTTTTCATACCTACGCTCAGCCGCCGCGCTAGGGTTGTCACGTTTGGCTTATGCACAAAAAAATATTGTGGTAGTGGCACTCGTATGTAGTTGTTTGATTTATTGTTGAGCTTATTCTACAATATTAAAACAATACAATAAACATAGTATTACAATAAAAAAAGTTTAGCGAACAAAAACATATACTTAAAATTTTACATATTTTTTCAATTTTCACTATCGAAAATCCCTAATAACTTCAAAACGAATTACCCTATTTACACAATGTATTTTGCACTATCCGTTTTAGACCTAAACCTATCAAATGACACTAAAAACAACACAATATCTACACAAACAAAAAATCATGTTTTCAATTTACGTGGCGTGAATTTACCTTACAAAAAAGTTACTTCGTTTATACTGATTCAAAAAAGGAAACTATTATATAAATCGAGCTTAACTAGGCATTTTTTTGTTGCTCCATTTTTGCACTTCACAGACGGATGCTCAAACGGATGGCACCCGCGCTCGCACTACTCCCAACTACTCCGAGGTAACGTGTCCATGAGCGGTGTCTATGTGTACGTTGCTCGAGCGCACTTTGTATGTAAATTGCCTTCTGTACTGTCTGTATTTTGTGGTCCAGTTGCCATGAAACTAGGTATCTAGTCGTTAAATTTATTGAGCTGTGTATATTTTTAACAGCATATTAAACAGTGTCCTTTGGAACAGACTGAAGACCCACGCCTTTTTAAAAAGGCGAGTTCGTTGAGTTCAACCAATTATTTTCAACTCGCTAACTACGTACTATCATCTGCCTAACCTTTTCCCAACTATGTTGAGGTCGGCTTCCAGTCTTACTGGATGCAACTGAAACTTGCAGAATGAAAATATAATTTATGTTGATTTTCTGCAAGTCCCATTTAGGACAATGGGTCCTTATATTTCCGTGCCCCTACCGCTCGTGTCGTATTTCTGCGACAGAAAACGTGCATGATTTTATCGTTATATTCAACGATTGCTCCTCCTTATTTATTGTAGGTATTATTTTATCGATTTAGGTATTCAGCTTCATTTGGTTTGACTGGAAGGCGACCCCAACATGGTTGGGAAAAGGCTAGGCAGATGATGATGATTATTTTATCGATATGTAGCCGCGCGCTAGGGGCACGGCAATTGATATTTAGCCAAGCGCTTTAAAGGTTAATATAATTTGGGAGCAGTGGAAACGGCCGCGACTTACGAGTTGTAGGTCGTAGGTTCGAACCCAGACAGGCGCTTTACTTTGTGTTATTTATTTCATCACCACTGCTCTAAAAATTGTGAAGGAAACACATGATGTTTTCCTTCACCATTTTGAACCAAAAATTCGAAGACCTGACATTTGACATATACCAACCCGCACTGGGCCCGCGTGGTGGATTACGGCCCACTCACTGTCACAGAGAAGGAGGCCTGTGTCCCAGCAGTGGGAACATTAAAGGCTAATTATTCACATAATTTTATTGTCGTTAAATCTGTGTACAAAAATGGAATAATTGTAATTCATTGACAAACAGGTGCTATTTATGGAATGGTCATACAATCTAATACAAAGTTTATACTATTAATACCTACCTGTGTCCATGTAATTATGAATATAATGTTCTATTGTGTTGTAGCAAGTTCAAGGTGCATCCTGACTGTTTAAGTGCTAATTATACTTATTACGAACTTTGTACCGCTTCAGAATATGAATAATCTTAAAAAACAATGTTCGTGAATTGTCCCCATGTTTTTATTTTAATAATTATTCTGCTGTTCGGGGCGGAGACAAAACCAACAAATCAGAGATCATGAAAATCGGTCCAGACGTTCTTGAGTTATGAATGGTGTAACCCGACTTTGTTCTATTTATAGAAAAGATAGAAAGACTAGCTGACCCGAACTTCGTAGCTCCCCAGTTTTTTCCCATGCTTTAACAGTAATTCTGCTATTCGGGGCGGACACAAATCCAACAAATTAAAAATCATATAAATCGGTCCAGCCTTTCTTGAGTTATAAATTGTGTAACTAACTCGACTTTATTTATATAGAAGACTAGCTGCGCCCCGCGGTTTCACCCACATATGTCTCGATCCCGTTAGAATATCGGGATAAAAAGTAGTCTATATGTTAATCCAGGGTGTCAGCTACCTTCATACAAAATTTTATCAAAATTGCTCCAGCCGTTTGAGCGTGTAGAAGTAACAAACATATAAACAAACACTCACAAACTTTCGCCTTTATACTAATAGTGTGATGTGATTATCAACAAATAGATCTAAGTTAATTAAGATAAATTTTGATAAGGCTATATCTATCAATTTACTCCTAGAAAGGGTAAGGCCTTCTGTACACACAAGTTTTTCTTGCCGTGATGAACTAAACGGTTTATTCATCGTGTGTAGGCACGGCAGTCAGTGTTGTATGGATCACTTTGGAAGCTTGGTGACGGACACGTTTCTTCTTCGGTGAGGCTTCTTCACCGTGTGTAGGCGCGGTCGTCAGTGTTGTATGGATCACTTTGGAAGCTTAATGACAGACACGTTTTTTCTTCGGTGAGGCTTCTTCACCGTGTGTAGACGCGGTCGTCAGTGCTGTATGGATCACTTTGGAAGCTTGGTGACGGACATGTTTTTCTACGGCGCGGTTACTTCACCATGTGTAGACGCGGTCGTCAGGGCTGTATGGACCACTTTGGAAGCTTGGTAACGGACACGTTTTTTCTTCGGAGCGGTTTCTTCACCGTGTGTAGACGCGGTCGTCAGTGCTGTATGGATCACTTTGGAAGCTTGGTGACGGACATGTTTTTCTACGGCGCGGTTACTTCACCATGTGTAGACGCGGTCGTCAGGGCTGTATGGACCACTTTGGAAGCTTGGTAACGGACACGTTTTTTCTTCGGAGCGGTTTCTTCACCGTGTGTAGACGCGGTCGTCAGGGCTGTATGGATCACTTTGGAAGCTTGGTGACGGACACGTTTTTTCTTTGGAGCGGTTTCTTCACCGTGTGTAGACGCGGTCGTCAGGGCTGTATGGATCACTTTGGAAGCTTGGTGACGGACACGTTTTTTCTTTGGAGCGGTTTCTTCACCGTGTGTAGGCGCGGTCGTCAGTGCTGTATGGATCACTTTGGAAGCTTGTTGACGGACACGTTTTTTCTACGGCGCGGTTTCTTCACCGTGTGTAGACGCGGTCGTCAGTGTTGTATGGATTACTATAGAAGCTTGTTGACGGACACGTTTATTCTACGGCGCGGTTACTTCACCGTGTGTAGGCACGCTCGTCAGTGTTGTATGGATCACTATAGAAGCTTGTTGACGGACACGTTTTTTCTTCGGAGCGGTTTCTTTACCGTGTGTAGGCGCGCTCGTCAGGGCTGTATGGATCACTTTGGAAGCTTGGTGACGGACACGTTTTTTCTTTGGAGCGGTTTCTTCACCGTGTGTAGGCGCGGTCGTCAGTGCTGTATGTATCACTTTGGAAGCTTGGTGACGGACACGTTTATTCTTCGGAGCGGTTTCTTCACCGTGTGTAGACGCGGTCGTCAGTGTTGTATGGACCACTATAGAAGCTTGTTGACGGCCACGTTTTTTCTTCGGAGCGGTTTCTTCACCGTGTGTAGACGCGGTCGTCAGGGCTGTATGGATCACTTTGGAAGCTTGTTGACGGACACGTTTTTTCTTCGGAGCGGTTTCTTCACCGTGTGTAGACGCGGTCGTCAGGGCTGTATGGATCACTTTGGAAGCTTGTTGACGGACACGTTTTTTCTACGGCGCGGTTTCTTCACCGTGTGTAGACGCGGTCGTCAGTGCTGTAAGGATCACTTTGGAAGCTTGGTGACGGACATGTTTTTCTACGGCGCGGTTACTTCACCGTGTGTAGACGCAGTCGTCAGGGCTGTATGGACCACTTTGGAAGCTTGGTAACGGACACGTTTTTTCTTCGGAGCGGTTTCTTCACCGTGTGTAGACGCGGTCGTCAGGCCTGTATGGATCACTTTGGAAGCTTGTTGACGGACACGTTTTTTCTACGGCGCGATTTCTTCACCGTGTGTAGGCACGGTCGTCAGTGTTGTATGGATCACTATAAAAGCTTGTTGACGGACACGTTTTTTCTTCGGAGCGGTTTCTTCACCGTGTGTAGACGCGGTCGTCAGGGCTGTATGGATCACTTTGGAAGCTTGTTGACGGACACGTTTTTTCTACGGCGCTGTTTCTTCACCGTGTGTAGACGCGGTCGTCAGTGCTGTTTGGATCACTTTGGAAGCTTGGTGACGGACATGTTTTTCTACGGCGCGGTTACTTCACCGTGTGTAGACGCGGTCGTCAGGGCTGTATGGACCACTTTCGAAGCTTGGTAACGGACACGTTTTTTCTTCGAAGCGGTTTCTTCACCGTGTGTAGACGCGGTCGTCAGAGTTGTATGGATCACTTTGGAAGCTTGGTGACGGACATGTTTTTCTACGGCGCGGTTACTTCACCGTGTGTAGACGCGGTCGTCAGGGCTGTATGGACCACTTTGGAAGCTTGGTAACGGACACGTTTTTCTACGGCGCGGTTTCTTCACCGTGTGTAGACGCGGTCGTCAGAGTTGTATGGATCACTGTAGAAGCTTGTTGACGGCCACGTTTTTTCTTCGGAGCGGTTTCTTCACCGTGTGTAGACGCGGTCGTCAGAGTTGTATGGATCACTGTAGAAGCTTGTTGACGGCCACGTTTTTTCTTCGGAGCGTTTTCTTCACCGTGTGTAGACGCGGTCGTCAGTGTTGTATGGATCACTATAGAAGCTTGTTGAATGACACGTTTTTTCTACGGTGCGGTTTCTTCACCGTGTGTAGACACGGTCGTCAGTGCTGTATGGATCACTATAGAAGCTTGTTGATGGACACGTTTTTTCTTCGGCGCGGTTACTTCACCGTGTGTAGACACGGTCGTCAGTGCTGTATGGATCACTATAGAAGCTTGTTGATGGATACGTTTTTTCTTCGGCGCGGTTACTTCACCGTGTGTAGGCATGGTCGTTTTTCTACGGCGCGGTTACTTCACCGTGTGTAGGCATGATCGTCAGTGCTGTATGGATCACTTTAGAAGCTTGGTGACGGACACAAAACGTGTCCATCACCAAGCTTCCAAAGTGATCCATTTTTTCACCGTGTTGCTTCACCGTGTGTAGACGCGGTCGTCAGAGTTGTATGGATCACTTTGAAGCTTGTTGACGGACACGTTTTTTCTACGGCGCGGTTTCTTCACCGTGTGTACACGCGGTCGTCAGAGTTGTATGGATCACTGTAGAAGCTTGTTGACGGCCACGTTTTTTCTTCGGAGCGGTTTCTTCACCGTGTGTAGACGCGGTCGTCAGTGTTGTATGGATCACTATAGAAGCTTGTTGACGGACACGTTGTTTCTTCACTAGAATCAATTCTATTTTTTCGTAATTTTTGACGTTCAAAAGTGCCTTTTAAGTGCCTACTTGAAATAAATGTTTTGACTTTGACTTTGACTTTGACTTCGGCGCCGTTTCTTCACCGTGTGTGTGTAGGCGCGGTCGTCAGTGCTGTATGGATCACTTTGCAAGCTTGGTGACGAACACGTTTTTTCTTCGGTGAGGCTTCTTCACCGTGTGTAGGCGTGGTCGTCAGTGTTGTATGGATCACTTTAGAAACTTGTTGACGGACACGTTTTTTCTTCGGAGCGGTTTCTTCACCGTGTGTAGACGCGGTCGTCAGTGTTGTATAGATCACTATAGAAGCTTGTTGAATGACACGTTTTTTCTACGGTGCGGTTTCTTCACCGTGTGTAGACGCGGTCGTCAGTGCTGTATGGATCACTATAGAAGCTTGTTGATGGACACGTTTTTTCTTCGGCGCGGTTACTTCACCGTGTGTAGGCGTGGTCGTCAGTGTTGTATGGATCACTATAGAAACTTGTTGACGGACACGTTTTTTCTTCGGTGAGGCTTCGTCACCGTGTGTAGACGCGGTCGTCAGTGTTATATGGATCACTATAGAAACTTGTTGACGGACACGTTTTTTCTTCGGCGCGGTTACTTCACCGTGTGTAGGCATGGTCGTTTTTTCTACGGCGCGGTTACTTCACCGTGTGCAGGCATGATCGTCAGTGCTGTATGGATCACTTTGGAAGCTTGGTGACGGACACGTTTTTTCTTCGGTGAGGCTTCTTCACCGTGTGTAGGCGCGGTCGTCAGTGTTGTATGGATCACTATAGAAACTTGTTGACGGACACGTTTTTTCTTCGGCGCGGTTTCTTCACCGTGTGTGTGTAGGCGCGGTCGTCAGTGCTGTATGGATCACTTTGGAAGCTTGGTGACGGACACGTTTTTTCTTCGGTGAGGCTTCGTCACCGTGTGTAGGCGCGGTCGTCAGTGTTGTATGGATCACTATAGAAACTTGTTGACGGATACGTTTTTTCTACGGCGAGGTTTCTTCACCGTGTGAAGGCATGGTCGTCAGTGCTGTATGGATCTCTTTGGAAGTTTGGTGACGGACATGTTTTTTCTACGGTGCGGTTACTTCACCGTGTGTAGGAATGATCGTCAATGCTGTATGGATCACTTTGGAAGCTTGGTGACGGACATGTTTTTTCTACGGCGCGGTTACTTCACCGTGTGTAGGCATGATCGTCAGTGCTGTATGGATCACTTTGGAAGCTTGGTGACGGACACGTTTTTTCTTCGGCGCGGTTACTTCACCGTGTGTAGGCATGGTCGTTTTTTCTACGGCGCGGTTACTTCACCGTGTGCAGGCATGATCGTCAGTGCTGTATGGATCACTTTGGAAGCTTGGTGACGGACACGTTTTTCTTCGGACCGGTTTCTTCACCGTGTGTAGACGCGGTCGTCAGTGTTGTATGGATCACTATGGAAGCTTGTTGACGGACACGTTGTTTCTTCGGCGCGGTTTCTTCACCGTGTGTGTGTAGGCGCGGTCGTCAGTGCTGTATGGATCACTTTGGAAGCTTGGTGACGGACACGTTTTTTCTTCGGTGAGGCTTCTTCACCGTGTGTAGGCACGGTCGTCAGTGTTGTATGGATCACTATAGAAACTTGTTGACGGACACGTTTTTTCTTCGGCGCGGTTTCGTCACCGTGTGTGTGTAGGCGCGGTCGTCAGTGCTGTATGGATCACTTTGGAAGCTTGGTGACGGACACGTTTTTTCTTCGGTGAGGCTTCGTCACCGTGTGTAGGCGCGGTCGTCAGTGTTGTATGGATCACTATAGAAACTTGTTGACGGATACGTTTTTTCTACGGCGAGGTTTCTTCACCGTGTGAAGGCATGGTCGTCAGTGCTGTATGGATCTCTTTGGAAGTTTGGTGACGGATATGTTTTTTCTACGGTGCGGTTACTTCACCGTGTGTAGGAATGATCGTCAATGCTGTATGGATCACTTTGGAAGCTTGGTGACGGACATGTTTTTTCTACGGCGCGGTTACTTCACCGTGTGTAGGCATGATCGTCAGTGCTGTATGGATCACTTTGGAAGCTTGGTGACGGACATGTTTTTTCTATGGCGCGGTTACTTCACCGTGTGTAGGCACGGTCGTCAGTGTTGTGGGTATGGATCACTATAGAAACTTGTTGACGGACACGTTTTTACGATATTTAAGTATAAACTAGCAGGTGCTAGTTTATACATAAACTCATGCCCTATAGAACGCCTGCTACAGGCGTACAGGTCAGGTCGAGGTATCACACAGTGCCAAAAACATAAAAATAACACAAAATAACCAAATTGTTACCGAATTTTATGCCATTAATTTTAATTTTATTTAAATGTTTTATACTTACAAAAAAAAACCTTTTCAATTTATAGACAATAGTTTTATTCAAGCCAATAAAATAAACAGGTTTAAATTATGCTTACAAAATAAAAGTATCACATAAGATTAGTTGTCATTACTTTAGTATTAAATCAGATTTTAATTGGAAATGTCGTGTAGCTCAGTGTAACAACAAAATGTTTAATATTTTTTTATTATTATTTGTTTTGTTTCAAAGTTCGACTGCTGTGACATACAACCTAAATGGTACGTGCAATTAGCTATATTGAACTACGTTTGAATTTCGTTAACCGTTTCATATTTAGTTAAGTACCTGGTACTTGTTGACTAGCCTACACTGTCCTCCCATATCTATTAACACTGTAATTTGAAAACTTTGTAAAATCCAATTATTTTTAAATCAAAATATTTTATTTATTTATTTTATTTTGTTATTTTTGGAAAACTTACAGCTAATCAGACACAATAGTTACTAAGTTTTTTTAACATGGTGATGGCCGATTACAAGTTTTCACACATATAATAACAATTAAATATGTACTAGGCAGCAGACAGTGTTACTTTCGCATAGGTACTGTATATTTGTATATAATGCAAGGGCGGTGTTATTTTGTCGAAGAAGTGATGGTAAAGACCCTTCATTAATTTAGGCACACTAGTATTAAAAAGACACAAACCTACTTGGACACTTATGAAACGTCAGAAGCTAGGTGCACGGTTCCAATTGGTCGTTTATTATGGAGAAGAGCCGGCAAGAAACTTCACGGTTACTCTTTTAAAAATAATTGGCTTTTACAATATTTTAGAAGAAAGAAAGAAAGAAAAAAAGTTTATTTGGACACAGTTCGTGAAACACAAAATACAAAAAGAACAAAATAAAAATAATGTTGTATGTTTTCAAATTACAGTAGGTATGGGAGGACAGCATAGGCCTGTCAACAAATACCAGGTACTTGATAAAATAAAAAACTGGCCAAGTGCGAGTCGGACTCGCACACGAAGGGTTCCGTACCACAAGGCAAAAACGCCCAAAAAAAACATGTTTGTTGTATGGGAGCCCCCCTTAAATATTTATTTTATTTTAATTTTATTATTTATTATTAAAGTTAAAATACAACTGAGTATTTTGTGAATATTTCAAGTGGCTACCTGTTGCCATTTTTGATATCGAGCAAAAAAGGGCAAAAAAATCGCGTTTGTTGTATGGGAGCCCCCCTTAAATATTTATTTTATTTTGTTTTTAGTATTTGTTGTTATAGCGGCAACAGAAATACATTATGTGTGAAAATTTCAACTGTCTAGCTATCGCGGTTCTTGAGATACAGCCTGGTGACAGACAGACAGACAGACGGACAGACGGACAGACAGCGAAGTCTTAGTAATAGGGTTCTGTTTTTACCCTTTGGGTACGGAACCCTAAAAATGGTCTACAGATCTAAAGTCATACAAGGCCTACAACGTCCTCACATTTACAAAATAAGAATCTATCAAAAGCATAAATAAAAAATTAAATATTAAAACCAATTAAAACCAAGTGTTATGATTGCCATTACAACCACTAAAAACCGGCCAAGTGCGTGTCGGGCCACGCACAGTGTAGGGTTCCGTAGTAGCCCGTATCGTTTCGTATTTGGTACACAATTATCCAACACCCAAGTTCAACAACTATTACTGCTAAACTAATTAAGATATGTTAACCGCTATAGTTTTCCTTTAAAGTTCATGAAATGCACTATCGTCGTGAATTTTTACAGATTTTTCAAGCCAGCAGTTTAGCTTTTAGAGGGGGGGACGCCCTACTGGAACAAAAATTTGCACTTTAAAGTTTATTATTTCGTAAATGGAGCATGAAATCGAAAAATTATTTTAGCAACCCCAAGTCATTTTAGAAGACCTATTTAACAATACCCCACACGATGGGGTAGATGACGAAAAAAATATTCATCCTCACTTCACATGTAGCAGAGCTACCCTAAAAAAAATATTTTACAAAATTTTATTTTACCACTTTGTCGGCGTATGTAATTGATATACGAGTACATACTCCTACAAAATTTCAGATTTCTAGTAATAACGGTCTTTTAGCAAAACCTCGGACTGACAGACAGACGGACGGACATGAGGAGACTAAGGGTTCCCTGTCAGAACTACGGAACCCAAAAAAGAGGTGACAAATTAGAATTATCTGTTTAAAATGTCAAATAATAAAAAGATTATGTCAAAGAAGTATGTAAAAAATAAATAAAAAATAAACATCGTAATTTGAGAGCAGTTAATAGACATTTACGTAGTTATGCCGTTAATGAGGTTCAAAAGAGTAACCACGTTTCTTGCCGGCTCCTCTCCAAGGGAAACGATTAATTTGAAACCGTGCATCTAGGTTTTGAGGTTTCATAAGTACCCATGTACCTAGCACCCATGTGACAACGCCAATCAAATGGGGGGCATGTGTGTGAAATAAATTCTTTTGAATTTTTGTTTGTTAGTTTGTAATAAAAAGGCTTAAAGAAACTTTGGCATTGTTAGATTATGGCCTGTTACCGGTCGTTGGTTTTATTAATTTACTAGGCCCAGTTGTCAAATATCTGAAGGGCAATTCTCGTCATTTTTAAAACGTTCACAGTTTGATCTCAGTCTCAATCTGTCAAAAGTACCTCTAATTTCCCTAAATTTATGACATTGATTGTCGCTGAGATGATTTTGAACATTCTTAACCCAGTTACTGGGTAATACGATACCCCTTGGTAAGACTGGTTGTCAGACTTTCGGGCTTCTGACTACCTGTAACGACTGTCAAAGATCCACAAATGCCAACCGGAACCAACGGCTTAAAATGCTTTCCGAGGCACGGAGGGGTCTCGTTATGTAAAGATGGTCACCCATCCACAGACCAACCGCGGCAAACGTAGCTTAACCTGATCGATCGACCTGTGCGGCTGTTATTATTTAGCCTCGGGACCCTCACGAAATATAAACAGTCAATCATAATTATAAAGGGACATAAGATTCGATAACAGATTATTTCATTTTCATTAGCTTTCACTAATAATTGATTGAAAGCAGGTTGTCGTTGGACCCGGCTGTCATTCGCGGATCTTTAACGGTCGTTACGGGTAGTCAGATGCCAAAACTCTGACAACCAATCTTACCAAGGGGTGTCGTATTGCCCAGTAACTGGGTTGTGTAGTTCAGGTAGGCAGTCGCTCCATGTAAAATACTGGTATTCAGCTGCATCCGGTTAGACTAGAAGCCGACCCCAACATAGTTCGAAAAAGGTTAGGTAGATGATGATATAATATAATTGATTAGATTTTTACTTAATATTTTGTTATTTAATTGATCTCACACTGATGATTTTATTTTGCTTTGTTTAATCTCACGCCAATGACTTATATTTTAAGTGTTTTATTTTAATTTATTTTAGTCTAAAAGTTTAATGTTAGTTTATGCTTTCTTGTCATTTTAGTTTATATTTTCCTGTCATTCAATAATCACTAGATATGTACTTACCCCCACTCACATCACAGCGGGTCCTATCAGAATACCAGCGCTGCGACATTTATTTTTTAAATCAGTTTTTTTTCTTTGATACTTTTTTTGATATCATTTTGTTTTTAATTTTTATGACTGTCTTTAGTTTAGTTTGTGATCTTCCTGTGCCAGTCGCAATAAATACTTTTTTATCACATCTATTCAAAACGAGCTAGTGTATTCTTCGTAAACAGGAACTAAAATGGCTTTTTAATCCCTAGGGACTAAAAGTGATTTGAATTTTGAATGTGGATATTGTTAGTAAAAGTTAAAGAGATCAATCACGAACATTGTATGAACAAGTAACAGGCTGTGTGATGAAGAAAACGAACGAAAAGCATTCTGCCTTCGTTCGTAATTGTTTACTTAAATTAGGATTTTACTTAGTTTTATAAAAGTCGTTAGTTGTCTTCCTCAAGTAATTCAAATAAATAAACGTATCATTCTTGTTCTTAGGTTGCACTTATTTTTTCATAGAGGGGTGATAAAAAGTAGAGTGTTCACCTCGGGACCAACACTATTTTAAGCTGGAGTGACGTACTTTGAATCCCTCGCCTTCAAAATAATTGTTTGCTCACTTGGCAAACAATCTACTATTTCTTTCTTTCTTTCTCACTCTGAAAATGTCACAATTCCGACCCCCAAGATCACCGGGGGTCACCGTCCAATATATTCTTGTATAATATAATTATCAACAAATATAAAGAAATAATATGGGTTTCCAAATAATAGTTATGAGAAAAAAAGAGGTCGTAGGTTTTATTTGTTTCCTTTAAAAAAAACCACCTAGGCGTTAACCTTGAAATGAATAAAATATTATTTCATAACTATTTTACTTTTGACACCTAGATAAATTATGCTAATCTTTTTAGTCTAATGTTATTGTGTGAATAAGAATAATAATTCAATTAATAAAGTGATGATCATCACGAGATCTTAAAAAAGATATTTAAATTATAATACCCCGTGTATTATAATTTAAATATCTTTTGCCTAATTGCTATATTTTTAAATTATGAATATAATTTGCAGAAGAATTACAGCTAACTAAAACAAAATTATGATATTAAGCTAGATTGTCTTGAAGTTTATTATATTCGTTGTCCGTCTACAAAATAGATTAATTAAAAACTCTAAAGATCATACAGCGTGGTGCTTTAATGGTGACATTAATTTAACACACATAACTATGCGGTTTCGCGTTTTCGTTTTATGAACATAATTTAATTTCATTAAGAGCGTTTACGCCGTACGTCATTTCATACAAACTTTCAAACCCTTAATTTCCGAAATGAATGAACCGATTTGAATGAAACTTCGTATGCATAAGCAGGATACAGAGGTCTAAAAAGTAAGTAGAGAACATTTTCAAAAAATAGTGTTACAGCCAAATTAGACCGATTTTTGATTTTCCATAGAAACAGAGATTTCCAGTTAAGTAAGACATTTCGAAAATGTTCTCTACTAACTTTTTAGACCTTTGTATCCTGCTTATGCGTATGAAGTTTCATTAAAATCGGTTCATTAATTTCGAAAAATAAGGGCTTGAAAGTTTGTATGTAATGCCGTACGGCGTAAACGTTCTTAAACGTTATTATTAATTTATTTACAATTTCCTAAAACAACATCTTGGAGCAACCTGTACTTAAAGAACTGTAGCGCAGGAGTCATTTGCCGGGGTCACAGATCATAACATCGCAACAATTAAATTAAATCTAATAACGTGCAAAGAGTGTCTGAATTGAAGGAAAGAGAGAGAGAGCCCTATGTCGGTGAGCGGCGCAGGTGGTAGTTTTCAAATTACGAATTAATATATGTGATTACTGACCACTAGGCCTACCCGTGTGTTAAATTAATGTCGCCATTGTAGTTGTTACCGTTGTAGAATAGAATAGAATCTTTATTATGTACACCATATAAATTACAGGCATAAATATAGAAACTGTACAAAGGGTGACACAATGGGCAGTCTTATCGCTACGAGCGATCTTTTAAAGACAAACTTTGGATGGATTGAAAAGGGGAAGGACAGACAAATACTGTAGGTAGTCTGTGGTTTACTATTTACATAATACAATAAATACATACATAATATTATATTAATCTAAATAAATATATTCATATAATAATAAACATGAAACAGGAGCAAAGAAAACCGTTGCATTATGTTTAAAGTAAAATATTATTATTTGTCTTCACCTTCCATTATTATTTTACCACTAGCTGCGCCCCGCGGTTTCACCCGCATAAGTTTCGACCCCGTGGGAATATCGGGATAAAAGTAGCCTATATGTTACTCCAGGTTTTCAGCTACTTCCATACCAATTTTTATCAAAATTAGTCCAGCCGTTTGAGCGTGAAGAAGTAACAAACATATAAACACACACACATACACAAACACATACTTGCGCCTTTATATTATTAGTGTGATGATTGTATTTATTTAGATCAATATTATTGTGATTAGCAGGGTAGCCCATTCAATAATCTCAATCCTTTAGCAAATATGTTTATCTAAGCTTTCTTTATCTACTGTTGTTGTATTTGCAGACTCGGACTATGCTCGTATGCCTCCACTGTTCCACCTGGACAACTACGAAGAATGCTTCGATGAACCTGATTCGATGTACTGCGTTGCAGAATTTGTTCTGGTCTCGGATGAGCCAAGCAAGCTCTTCAATATGATACAAGTAAGTTTTGGCACTTGTGTCATCATTATTTTGGGCCCAACGGAGGTGGTTCTCAGGATATAAGATTCAGGCTGCAGACTCTTTGCTGGAAAGCACTAGGTCCGTCGCAATCACCTACAGTGATGTAGGTAGTTTTACATAAGATGCCGATTTTAGTTTTAAAATGCCAATATCTTCTAATACTAGGTGACAATTAACTAAATGGTTAAATAAAAGCGCGCCGTCGTATATTATTAGTATTTCTATATTTTCCTTTAGTTAAATTTCACGGTAAATTCTAGCTTTTTACGTTTTATCTTATAATTATTTCTCTTATTCACAGGAATATTCAAAAGGAGTTACAAACTACAACCACACACTGCTACGCTACGGTTTTTGCATGAAAAAAACATGCAGTAATTTCTACGAAGTTTCTGGATCGGATCTGGACCTAAGATCGTCCCTTGAGGCCTGCGCCAACGAAACCATTTATAAAAAGTACAAATTGAAAACGAGACTGTTGAAAGATGTTGATTGTTCCAAACGCGATAGAGACTTCCCTATAGATAACCTGGATCTGACTGTAGGAGTGGTCTGCATGGTAATATTAATGATGAACCTTATCGCAAGCCTTTGTGATCGCTATTTAGAAAAGGGAAAAGATCGTGGAGGTATGTTTTCATATTATTAAAGTTTATATTATTTTAATAATTATAGCCCGTAAAAGTGTTCTTCTAAATATGCGTCCTGAGTATTTCAAACCCGATTCAAACTTTATGGCGGCTCGGAACATGAGGCGAGTTGCTGCGCAGTAACAAATTCATCTGTCAGCGGGGGCGAGGGGTGAGGTACTGCGCAGCGCACGGATATCGGATATCTATGGGGCAGCAAGTAGCTCACTGCAGAACCGCCATAAAGTTTGAATCGGGCTGCATATTGTAATAATTCTGCTGCACATCACTGTTGTCTACTCTATACCATTCTGTTATTAAACGATATCGACACGACGGGAGAGGGATCAGGCACGAGAGGTATCACTTGCGACAACGAGACCAACGGGCAGTCGAACTATGAGAGTGTACTTGTGTCTGCGCACACAATTGTGCACTTTGATATCCCCGGTGCCGAAGCACACGTGTTCTATGGCTAGTCTTCGTTGGCACGGCCGAAATACGGTCTGGAGGACTACACGATATCAGAATACTTTCCTTTTTACAAGCTTTTTCTTTTAGTTTTGTTTTAAACCTCACTCACTTTTCAAAGTGCAGTAATTTCATTTATTTTATGCACGTGTCTGAATTTATGAAATATGATTGTTTCAGGTCTCAGATTTCTATATTGCTTTTCTATATTTCGGAATTGGAAGAAGCTTATAGCATCGCCAGAAGAAGGGAAAGATTCTCGTTTGAAAGCATTAAGAGGAATTCATGGTATCAGGTAGAGTACCGATACTTATAAACACACGCCGTCTTCTCGTGACTAGACAGAAACTATGGAACGCCATTTTTTTTTATATTTTTAATAATTTTTGTTTTTGCTTCAGATCGCTTACTATGTACCTCGTCTTGACAGGCCACGCATTTTACACCAGCCTGGTGTTCACTGTAAATCCAAAATTGTTAGAAGATGTAAGTTTAATTTTTTTTACCGATTAAAAATAATTATTTTCAAGAAATATGCCATTTATCGTTTCACTAAATATACATAACTATTGTTTTCAAACGCGTCCTTGAACAGAAAAATAAGACGTATAATTGAATATTACTGTTTTAATTTCAGTGGATACATATTAAAGCCTATTCCATATTTCTGAACGGGACACTGATAATGTATACATTCTTTGTCCTGTCGTCCTTTCTACTAGTGTATATCTGGCTTATAAATTCAGAAAAACATGAACCTTCGTGGAAGATGCTGCCGAAGCAATTCATCGTTAGATGGTTGAGGTAAGAAGATATGAATACAGTCGACAAAGCTATTTAATATACAGACGCTACCTTGCAACTGCTCTTAAATAAAACTGTGCTGGGAGTATGATAAGCATGTATTTTAATTTTAATTGATTGATGGACGTAATAATATCTAATATTGACATTGAGTATTTAATTTAATCTATATAATTATTATGTATCTTCGGTTCTATTGTATTCTAATTGTATTTATCTGCTATTTATTAAATTATTTTACTTTGTTAATTGTTATATTATATATGTACGCTGACTATCTTATTACTACTATGCTTTATGGATTGTTTCTTAAATATTGATTGTTAAATAAACGTTTTATTATTATTATTATTTGCTGAGTTGTCACTTCTTCAATATCTATTCTCTTAAGTGCCATCGGCTTAAAAATTATGCACAATAGCTTTTTATTTAAGCGTGTCCTATTAAACTGATTTTGATATCCTATTTTCAGAACAAATAATATCATTCCATTGAATTAAAATGAATTGTTGTTCCCTAAAATGTTTGCCTGTATACCAAATATATTCGATGGTACATCCCGACCGCATCAATCAGAGTGGGCTGAAAAAAATTGTTACGAGTGGGAATTAAACTCCCGTATTGCTAAATCCAATTTAGCGTTAAGATTGTTTATAAACTTTTGCTTTGTCTGATGCAGATTGACTCCATCGTACGGCCTCGTTATAGCCCTGTCAGCAACTTGGTTTGGAAGACTAGCATCAGGACCTTATTGGCAGGCAAGTTTTTCTAGTAACTCTACTGGTGCTTGATTTGAGCGTTAGTATCATCAGCATCCCTCTCACAGAGACGAGGCCTGTGTCCCAGAAGTGGGAACGTTATAGGCTGATTATTTTTATACGTATCATCACCATCGTAAGCTTTTCTGTAGATTCAAAGGCGCTTCATTTTTGTATTCCAATCGACATCTTTTACTCGAATTGAAACGTCTGAACACAAAATATCAAAAGTAAAAAATGAATTCATTGTTGAATCGATCTACGGATAATGCATTTTGACTCTCGGCATCTTTCACTAGGCTCATGAAAATTAAAATTAACTGAGCAGACGGTCGTCATTTGTCTCAGTCAGTCTATCCATTGGGTCTTTCCTTACTCTTGTAGCCATCATCATTTCATACCCAAAACTTTCCTAACGACATTTGCCACATTCCTAAGGAGGAATGAGGCAAATGTCGTTAGGAAAGTTCTTCCTCGTGTTAGAAATCAACAAATTGGCCCCTCATTACAAGAAAGTTCCATTTGTTCCATAATATCAAGAACTATATTAATCAAAACTAATAACATATTTATCTACAGAAAATGGTTTATACCGAAGTAAGGGACTGCCGCAAGTACTGGTGGAGGAATATCCTTTACATCAACAATTATATTCACGGTTCCTATTGTATGCCGCAATGTTGGTAAATATTTAAATCTATTAAATTATTACTAATATAGCTTATTAATTTTATCATATAATTTATTAATTTTATTATATAATTTATTAATTTTAATAGTATAGAATGTATTATGAATTATTAATATATTTAATGCGAACTAGTACCTACTTAAAAGTAGTAAAGCATTTTATATAAAGAACGTGTAAAAGTCAAATTACAAGTACACTTAATTTTGTTATTGAAACGCTTGGCGTCGACTCTTTATTATTATTTTAAATGTTAGCTTTTATTATGTAAATATTATCTTGATTAATAAAAATAAAGTTCATGAAAACAAATATATGGGTAATGTGAAATAAATTTAAAAAGAGTTGAATTTTTTTGGTTGAAGGAAGTATCCTCCACTCTTAACTGTGTGGAGGTAATAATTTTAAATTAGAGTTACCTATCATGTGACATTGCGTGTGGTATTGCGTATTTATTTTATTTCTTATTTTTACACATCTGCGTCATATTTATCACAAATAAGCATAATTATAATTCTTTGTTTTTCTTATAAATTATTTTAAAATGATCCGCCATTGTTTCTTCATCAGGTATTTAGCAGCAGACACCCAACTCTACTTCATGGGAGTCATCATTTTCCTTATATGCAGGACTGCCCTCACTAGGAAGGTGGTACTGAGCATTCTCTTCGTGATATCGATCATTGTTCCCGTACTGCATACTTATTATCAGCACTTGAATGGTGTTATGCTTACTACTCTGGAGTAAGTTTGCCATTATTATTTTCTAGCTTATTGTTTTTTTAAGTATAAGTGTAATACTAGTTATAAAAATCTAAAAAAAATCAAGCATGTGAATCAACCAGTGTTAAAGGCCTGCTCAACCAGAACCCCGCCGGGGATGCGCTTGGACCGATTGTGTCAACTAAGTGCACAGACACACGAATACATACTTAACACATATTCGCGTCGGCGAATGTAGTTGCCTCTGTCATTGACGCGTGTTGCTCATGTGTATGCACACTAACTTGTTTGTTCAGACTGACGCAAATAGTCTCGTGACTTCCTAATCATTCAAACAACGTCATACGTACCGCGTGGGATTTGCCTCAGTGTGGACAAGTACTTAGAGAGATTTTTTTTAATATGAGCTATATTCATTAGTTTATCTGATATATCACACTAATATTATAAAGGCGAAAGTTTGTGAGTGTGTGTGTGTGTTTATATGTTTGTTACTTCTTTACGATCAAACGGCTAGACCAATTTTGATAAAATTTTGTTTGGTGATAGCTGACATATAGGCTTCTTTTTATCCCGATATTCCCACGGAATCGACATATACGCGGGCGAAACCGCGAGGCGCAGCTAGAAAAAATATGAAACGATGGTTATTTGTAAGCGCATCGCTTACCATGTACCTACTGCTGGACCAATTTGACTATTTTTTGTTTAAAAATATTTATAATAGTCCAAATTTAGTTTTGATGGTAAGGTTATTCGGAAAAGTTTACCAGAAAAATTATAGATTCGGGAAGAACTGAACGACCTTTTTTGTATGAGATTCTTGTATCATAATCAGCCTATATTGTTCCCACTGCTGGGACACAGTCCTCCTCTCTTCGAGAGGGAGTGGGCTATAATTTACCACGCGGGCCTAGCACGGGTTGGTAGATGTCACATGTCTTCGAATTTTTGGTTCTAGGACATGCCGGTTTCCTCACGATGTTTTCCTTCACCGTTTGGTGATGAAATAATTTACACAAAGTAAAGCGCCGGTCTGGGTTCGAACCTACGACCTACAACTCGTAAGTCGCGGCTGTTACCACTGGGCCACCGCTGCTCTTACGTGGATTCTTGCAATTTGGAGAAGACAAAGTCTGTAGGGTCAGCTAGTCATAAATGAAAAAGGTTTCATTCTGTCTAATTTATGTGCCGGTCTATAAATTTTTTTAATGATCTTTCTCCTACATTCAGCTCAGCAATTGAATTATTCATTGATGATGACACGTTCAACTCGGTCTACATAAATGGGCACACCAACATGTCTGGCTACATCATCGGCATGGCAACGGCCTACATTGTCTACGACTGGCAGAAGACTGGGGGCAATCCAAAGCAATTCTGGGTAACCTTTCCTAAAAATCATCATCATAATTAATTATGCACTCATCTAGTTTAATTTTTCTAGTTTGTTTTTATTTGTCACCTAAACTTTCACTTTTATCTGAAACGCTTTGCGCGTCTTTCTCTTCAAGGCGGGTGTTAATACTCAAACTCAAAGCATTTATTTCAAATAAATCAATCCCAGCTCAACTATTTTGAAGGGAGTTAAATGATTCAGCACATGCGCCACCATCAGCGAGACATTTATAGTCAGTATGACGTAACTGTCAGCCACCAGGACACATTCAAGTCAATGCAAAAAATACCCAGTAAATGGTAGCTTTATAAAATGTACATAGTACTGACACGTGTACTCACTAGCAGCTACACAGTTGCTAACTAATGTAGCTATTTTCATACACAATTAAATTCTAAAATGTGTTTTCGTTCCAATAAAGATTTTATTATAGAGATCTTGCTGTCCATATTATTATCCCATGTTTCTTGGAGTCGGCGCAACACATTTCCTTTCTTCGCACTATGCTCAAAAATACAATAGTCTAAATAGCCAGGTGTATAGAGTTTTAATTTTGACATATAAACTTTATATTTTGAATTTTAGTGGCTATCGCGCTCCTCTATAAACTTGCCTATTTCATAATATTAAAAATAAAATTTATATATATACATAAAATTTAAAGACGGACCTAAACTTTAATATACAGCTTGGCGCTTTAATGGCGACAGTAATTTAACACACGAATACGGTTTCACTCCTTCCTCAAGTTCTAGTGAGTTGAGCTGCACGATTTTTGACAAATGCGTACACTGACTGGACAGGTTCACTCAATCTGTGTGGTTCTTTCCTCAAAAGACCATATCAGACACCAATCTACATGGACTTCATATGATATGACCAAGATTATGTTTGGACTTTAAAAGAGACTGTGACCTCCGAGTTTTGGCCTTTCTTCTCAGAGTAGTCGAGTAGGAAATGCAGACCTAACTAGTTTATAAAAAAATATGATTTACGTGTAAAAGTGTTTGTACAAACCTACTTAATTGAAATAAATAATTTATCATTTAGCATATTTAAATTTCATTAAACGTTAATATTTATTTTCAATTTACTAAACTAGCATCTTGTAGCAACCTGAACTTAAAGAACTGTGGCGCAGGGGTCATTTACCGGGGTCGCGGATCATAACATCGCATCAATGAAATTAAAATGAATAACGTGCTAAGAGTAGGTTAATTAAAGGAAAGAGACAGAACCCTATGTTGGCGAGCAGCGCAGTTGGTAGTTTTCAAATTAAAAATTAATTTATTTTGTTATATATTTTATGATTGCTGGTCTCTAGCCCTGCCTGTGTGTTAAATTAATGTCGCCATTGTAGCGACAAAGCAGATTCTATCAAATTAAATTTTAAATCCTGCATGCTAGTAGCACAGGAACTATCGATGTGGCGTCGCCTCTAGGAGGCCTGTCCAGCAGTGGACGTCTTTCAGCTGAACGGTGATGATATATTTAATAGTTTTACCACTCTCAGTTAATTTAAAACATTTTAATTCTTGACGTTATACTTATTATCATAGAGTTCAATTTCGAATAGCCTACACGTATATATTCTTTCTTGCCTTTTCCAGAAATACCGGTACCTGTACTGGAGTACATTCTTCCTGGGTGTGCTCGTTAGCTTCTCCGGCAGCATCTTCATTGATGACGGTCCACCACAACCCGTCTACGTTCACTTGCTGTATGCTGCTTTCATGAAGCCTATCTTCGGCATAGTCGTAGCTGTATTGTTAGCTGGAATAATTATTCAATTTGAAGGTACTTACTTAATTAATTTAAAAAGCTAACAGTCTTAAAATTATAATAATAATACATAGTAAGTACAAGAATATAAAAAGGAGGGGAAATAATCAAGCATCGGTGTAAACAGGAAACGTGCCCAAAAGGTTGGCCGCATTGCCACGTTGTATGGCAATGCTGATTCTTTGGCCACAAAATAGTCCAGCCCACGGCCACGTGAAGAGTCGACCAACCGCTTGGCGATGTCTCGAAATACTAAGTGGGCACTCGGGCCCTAGTGTTTCAACCCCAAACGGTTCAAACATAAGTTCCAAAGAGATTGGAGTATTTGCGTCGTTTGAGGTTTTCCGCACCTGCAGCAGCCCAGCACAGATCACCGTACTTGGAAGATGGGATGGCGCAAGAGTGTCGACACACGTTGCATCCCAGACCAAAGGCCTACCTACCTTCCAAGGCATTATGGTCATTCCGTCTGGTCTCTTCCCATCACCGCGTCCTAATCCATTGGGTTCTAAAACAGCTGGCACCCCGGCGGTGACAAGAGCACGATGGATGATATAATAATTATATATATTTATTTTATTTTGCCTCCTGAGGCAATGGTTATTATCAAAGAACAGTCGGATGAATCCTTAAAAGGACTTCATTGGTTCATTGCAGACCTTAACTGGGAAACTCAAACCGAACTAGGGGCTAATCCCGTAGTTTTAAGAACGTTTGCATTCTAACGAACTGCGTTATTAAATTCTACTTTAGCATTACTTAAAGGGGATGCGTTAAGAAAGCCCGAGAAATTCACATTTTCTTACGATTTTTGCAATTTGCAGCTCAGTATCACGTTTTATGTTGATCAAAATATGTTTCGCGACTGTAACAAAAATTTATTTACAGACTTATAATTCATCAATCTCAGCCTCAAATGTCACTGTCAATATTTCAGGAGGAAATAGTCATTATTTTGTCAAAAAATCTATCAATGTCAAAAACCTGGCATAAATCTACACTTATGCCAAGTTTTTGACATTGGTTGTCGCCGAAATGAGATTGACGACGACTAGATTTTGAATGTTTAACGTGATATCACTTGCGACAAAGTGTATCTTATTGCGATTTCTTAAAATTCCCGTTGACCATCCCGCTTTTCCCACTTATAGGTATATACCGAACAATCCTGGAGTGGCAACCCTTCACATACATAGGCCGGCTGACCTTCAGTGCGTACCTACTGCATATTGCCTTCCTCAGGACCGAAGTGGCGTCGAAAGCCGCCCTTCAAAGAATCTCTGTTGGCGGAGTTGTAAGTAATATGTTATTTAGAAGTTTAAATAAAGATGTCCTCATCATCATCATCTGCCTAGCCTTTTCCCAACTGTTGGGGTCGGTTTCCAGTAAAACCTTATTCAGTTGAATTTCAATATTTTTCATGGGGCGACTGTCTATCTGACCTCCACATTCCACATCCCAGTTACTAGTACCCCTTGTTAAGGCTGGTTGTCAGACTTTTGGGCTTCCGACGAGACCCGTAAGGACCGTAAAAGATCCACGAATGATAGCCGGACCAACGGCTTAACGTCATTTTCGAGGCACGGAAGGGTCTTGGTATGTAAAGATGGTCACGCATCTATGGACCAGCCGCGACAAGCGTAACTTAACCTGATCGATCGATCCGTGCGGCTGTTATTACTTGGGAACAAGCCTAAAAATGTCCTATGCTTCGTTAATTTTATTATGATGAATATGGTGGATGGTTACACATGCTAGTATAAATTATTTACTTTGCTTCTCGAACAGCACGACCGACAAGAAGAATTTATAGCTCATAGATTAAAAAAAAAATTCGAAAGCAATTCCTTATTTAAATCATATTATAGAGCATCCTGTATTTATTTTAATGTTTTTTTTTATTTGTATTCGTATTTATGGAATGAAGGAGACAATAAATAAAAACTAAATTATGATAGAAGACTAACTATTTATATAAATACAAAAACAAAAGGATATTTAGGCGTCGAAGTACTCGTCCGCATCGCTGTCAAAGAACAACCCATTGCCAAAGAACGACCCAGGCCTCTGGTAACGTGAAATGTCGATCAGGAAGCGTGAAATTTCTTTAAAAAGGAGACGCGCACTCGGTCCCCATGACCCGAGCGTTTTGACCCCAAACGGCTCAAAGCTGTAGTTATCCATAACGTTACAGTATTTGCGCCGCTTGAGGTATAGATAGAATAGTGAAGTACTGAAATGGCATTAATGGTCATTTGATATCAACCCCTGTGAATGATTCTGTTAGAAATACTCTCATATCGCAGTGTAAAAATATTCAAAATTCTGAAACATTTTCTATATTTCACAGTTGCTGAAAAGCTGCACATTAATTACTGGCACATTCATATCAGCATTTTTCTTCTGGATGCTTGTCGAAAGTCCTTTTGCAAACCTCGTTGGAGCCATCTTCAGAAAGCCTGAAACACAATATGCTGTTGAAGAAAACAAAGAGGCTGTTAAGGAAGCCAAGAAAATAGAAGATGACAATGGAATAGACATGAGTCAGACAAAAATCGAAGATGGTGCTATTGTTATTAAAATGGGAAACCAGCATACAGTTACTTGTACTTAGTAATTGAAGTATTTTATTTGTTACTAGCAGCGCCCCGCGGTTTTACCCGCATAAGTGTCGATCCCGTTCGAAAGACACGTGGTGCCATCTATTATCATAATAGCGTTATTGTTATTTTCCTCGGGAGCAGCACTTTTTTACGGGATAAAAGGTACCCTATGTCGGTTTTTGTACACCGATCATCCTGAAATTTTGCATATACGTTGTCACGTATATGCAAAATTTTAGGATGATCGGTTCAGTGGTTTAGGCGTAAAAAGGTAACAAACAAACTTAAGTAAGTTTGTTTGTCCGTTTTTCTATCCTAACTAATATTATAAACGCGAACTTTCGCGTTTATAATATTAGTTAGGATAGAAAAACGGTTTTGTGAACTAATGTAGAATAGAATATTCTTTATTTGTCAAGATCGCTTTTAGCGATAAGACCGCCCATTGTGTCACCCTTTGTACAGTTTCTATACCTTATGTCTGTAATTAATATGGTGTACATAATAAAGAGTATTCTATTCTTTTCTAATGTAAAGTGGCAAGTAATAAAATGACGACGTTTAACTAGTGCAAATGGTGTCATGTGAATAATTATTAAGTATAAAGAGGGATTTAGGGCACTTCGATGACAGAGGCAACTGCAACCGTCGTCGCGTGTCGGAACATGCCGTGATGCCGCACGTGTATTTGAGAACTGCACTAAAATACACGAGCGATACGTTGTCAACTGCAGCCGCCGACGCGTGTCGAAACACCGCGCGTGTATTTGAGCACTGTACTCAAAATACACGAGCGACACGTTGTCAACTGCAGCCGGCGACGCGTGTCGAAACACCGCGCGTGTATTTGAGCACTGTACTCAAATACACGAGCGACACGTTGTCAACTGCAGCCGGCGACGCGTGTCGGAACATGCCGCACGTATATCCGCGTACGTATACGTGTAGCCGCCAACATGTCGACGGCGGGCGTCAATGGATGTCGCCGGATGCAGTTGCCTCTGTCGTCGACGAACAGTAAAGCCATCATAAATAGGCAGTAGGCTATATGTTGTTGTTTTTGTTTTATTTTATTATTTTTATAGGTATATTTTTTTTTATATATTTAGGAATCTTAATAAAGTAGTTATTATTTTTATATGTTATTATAACTTGTAATAATAGTTTTTCATAGTTTTAATTTGGAAGTAAGTTAATTTTAAGACCACGCTATCGCATTAGGTATACACCTGTAATGATAGTTGTAAGGGAGATTTTAATAAATAAATAAATAAAACAGACAATATGTTTATTGCTTGTTTCTTGCACGTGTTTTTTCTAAACATTACACATAAAACCTTACACATAAGCATTTGTTTTCATACACAAGCTGTCTCCTGCGTATTGAAATATTTTTAGATTAGTGTCAACTATTCACAAGACAATATAACCTCAAAACCTGTGTCAGTTGGAATTAAATTAATTAATGTTGTTAAATGCTAGATGTGCGCGGTGCGCGCGGCGGTTGAAAATGAAACAAACCCTTCCCCTCTTCACCACGTGCATGGCCACGCCTCTTTGTTTTGATGTTTTTGTGTAATGTTTCGAAAAAACACGCGCAGGAGACACGGCTGTCAACATACAGAGTTAAAATAATGAATAACAATTGACATTCTAAACTTTTAATTTGTGATTATTTGGTAACAATACCGTAACCGTTTGACAACAACAACAACAACAGTATTGAATTGTTGTTACCATCGCTATGTCTAGTGCCTTATTACAGAGGATGGATTATTTCGTGTCAATTTTTAAGCAATTTTTTTCAAATTCAGTTTTCATTTTTTATTACCTAAAATTGTTTACAGATACAATTACTAGCTTCTACCCGCGGCTTTGCCCGCGAGGTATGTCGATAAAAACTAGCCTATGTCCTTCCCCGGGATGCAATCTATCTCTCTGCCAAACTTTATCGAAATCCGTTCAGTGGTTTAGGCGTGAAAAGGTAACATACAGACAGACAGACAGACGGGGTTACTTTCGAATTTATTATTTATTATAGTATGAATTTTAACAGACTGATAACAACTTGTAATAACCGCTGTACTGTTTAAGTGATGAAGTAATCGCCACTTTGAACAGCTTATAGAAAAACGTAACGTAACCTCCCGGCAATTTCAGGGGGGTAGAGACGCATGTATCTAAACACTTTCAGTTCAGGCCTTTTTAGGGTTCCGTAGCCAAATGGCAAAAGCGGAACCCTTATAGATTCGTCATGTCCGTCTGTCTGTCTGTCCGTCTGTCTGTCTGTCCGTCCGTATGTCACAGCCACTTTTTTCCGAGACCATAAGAACTACACTGTTGAAACTTGGTATTGGTGTGGATGTATTCTGTGAACCGCATTAAGATTTTCTCACAAAAATAGAAAAAAAAAATTTAGGGTTCCCCATACTTAGAACCGAAACTCAAAATATTTTTTTTCATCAAACCCATACGTGTGGGATATCTATGGGTAGGTCTTTGAAAATGATATTGAGGTTTCTAATATAATTTTTTTCTAAACTGAATAGTTTGCGCGAGAGACACTTCCAAAGTGGTAAAATGTGTCCCGTCCCCCCCCCTGTAACTTCTAAAATAATGATAAACTACCACCGAAAATTGGTTTGAACGAGATCTAGTAAGTAGTTTTTTTTAATACGTCATAAATCGTAAACCGCAATTTACCATTCATTCAATCAACTCAAAAAAAAAAACATTTATTTTCATAAACATAAACCTTATACATGAACCCGGATGTTACGGAACCCTCGGTGCGCGAGTCCGACTCGCTCTTGCCCGGTTTTTTATTTATTTTTTTCTTGTCGTGTGAAAATCCTCATGGATGTCCTCCACCCCGGGATGAGTGGAGGGGTCTGTCAGACTCTTACTGACTAAAACTACACGGTGTCCTACTGCAGCTGCTACGTTTAGCCGGGGTGCTGGAGTGCTTACGCATTTCGTCACGCTCTCCCGGCCAGGTGTTGGCCCGCATGAATCCATGCGGACCCCGTCACCCGCATACGGCCACCATTCCTCTAGAGAGAGGCGCGCGCGGAACACGGCGAGCCGCTGTCTCGGTCCTTTCACTGTTCAGGCAACAAGCTCTTCAGTAGAAGGCCTAGACAAAGTGACTTTCTATCAGCGCTGTCAAGAATTGATTTGTATTGACATAAACTTACATTGATAGTCGTTGTAGAAATACGAAACACTTTGAAAGCGATATGTCACTCGTCTAGCCTCCCTCAGGAAAAACCCGAACCGGTATAAGAACCGAAAAAAAATCACTCGCTCACAAACTCAACCAGTCTGACTACTACCCTTAAGGGGCTTACATGACCTAAAGCACGGTCACTGTCGGACTGCATAGAGAAGAAAGAGAAGCGCGATGACAAAACGCTGCTAATTCATCGCAAAATATGAAGCAAATATTTAATTACAAAAAATCTATCGTGTGAACAAAAAAATTAAAACACTAGTATTTTAGTATGTTGCTTGTAGAATAATCTGACAAAAAAATCAAAATGATTGTATGTATATTAGTATGGTTTTTATTTGTAAAAAGAAAGTTTTTAGAGGTATCTTCATGATTTTTTTCTATCGTATCAAGTTAGTTGTATTTTGTTTTCAACACACTATCTACCTAGCATATATCCTGAAGAATATCATATATTTTTCTGATTTTGTTTACTGTAGTCGATCATACAGTTTTATTGTTTCTAAAACTTAGATTTTTGTGTTTAGATCCTGTAAGCCACTTAGAGCACTAACATGATAAGCGAAAACATCGTGTCATACATAACAAAGTTACATCGACCGCTGTCTTGCGGCACTCGTATAGTTGGTATAATTAGTTTAGTACGGGCATCCGGTGTCAAAGCCGGGAGAACTTACTAAACTTGTTCCAGAATATATTCGTGATTAACGTCGGGCTGATACGGGGTAACACGACTTGACGGATGGGTGCCTTATTGCCGTTCTTAGGATTTGGGTCTCTACAAGGGTCATGATCTGACCAAGATTATGTCTGGACTTTAAAAGAGACTATGACTTTTGAGTTTGTTTCGGATTTTCTTCTCTGAGTAGTAGTAGTAGTAGTATAAGAAACGCCGACCTCATCTAGCTTTTTTTAGGGTTCCGTACCAAAATGGTAAAACCCTTATGGTGAGACTAAGTCTGTCTATCTGTTTGTCTGTCACAGCTGGATATCTCCAGAACTACTGACGCTATCATCTTGAAATTTGGAATAGTTTTAGTCGACGTTTGCCTATTTGTTAACTAGACGTTTAACTATTTTGCAAATAAGAAAGAAATAAAAATATATGTATAGGTATTGTTTGCAACAGGGACTGAAAGGGGGTCTGAAAAATTCGAAGTGCTAGGGCATGTGGGGTATCACGTATCATATGAAAGAGCGCAGTTTGCACATCCTAACCATTTTTCTTTTTTTTTAGGCCGCATAGTTTTCGACTTTTGATGAAAAATGTAAAAAAATAGCGTTCTCCTCCCTTTGTCTCCGAAGTTTGCAAAGAGAAAAATCTGAAATTATTCTATGTGATAGAAGTTTGTATAAAGATAACAGGAAATATAAAACGAAGTCTCTAAATAGCACACTTTTTTAGAAATCATCAACAAAAGTTACATTAGTTCCACTATCAGTCAAGAGATGGCGCTGACATAAAACTGCAATATTCTACACCGCAGTGCAAAGTGTTAAAATTCTCTGATGAATATAGGCCTCGCCGCTGAAAATTTTAAAACATATTATGGTGCGGAACCCTTGGTGCGGGAGTCCGACTCGCTCTTGTTTTGTAATAGTGTAAATGTGATTCTGATACTTATCTTATTTACAAAATAAACAATTTCATTTGACATATTTTCTTCTCTCATCGAAATTTGGCAGAGAGATAGATTGCATCCCGAGCAAGGACATTGGATAGTTTTTATCGACATACCTAGCAGGCGAAGCCGCGGGCGGAAGCTAGTATGGAAATATAATCATGACCAAGGAACTGAAAGACGTCCACTGCTGTATATATGCCTCGCCCAGGCGTCGCTAGTCGGTAATACCGTGGTAAAAATATTAGTCAGCCATTAAGGACGATATTGTTGCCATCGCGGGCAAAACCTGGATGAGGCTAATACTGGCAATTAGGGATTGGCACAAGTAAAGAGAGGCTTATGTCCAGAAGTAGGTGAAGATGACGATGATGCAGATGAAGGTGCGAAAGTGACGACGAATGAAGTCCAGGGTGTACCGAATGTACATATAAGTATTGCTGCTTATGGAGGTCATTACAAAACAGACATAAAAATATAACGAGCGCAAAAGCTGGACCCCGAACAATTTGGTTTATTCCAGACCATTTAAATATATACTAGTCGTAAAGCAAAACAATTTAGTCACTGCGCTAATTGAGCCGTCAAACGCTGCTGCGAGGCATATTGTTTTTCTTAATATAATAAACAAAGATTTTGGAGGCATAAAATAAAGGAATGTACCGAAGTTTTTATTCTACCAATCCGGAGATTGTCATGACTAAATTCAAGCGAGACGTTTAGGGTTAACACTCTATAGGGTCATGGGGTCCAATTGTCCACTTGGTTTTTCGAGACATCGCCATGTGGTTGGTCGACACTTCAATAAGTGACAAGAAAGCTGGCCTATTTTTACCGACTTCAAAAAGAAGGAGGTTATTTGGCTAAAGAATCAGCAGCCTTTCGGGCACTTTTCCCGCTGACAGCGATAAAGGCGAATTTTTTGATGTCCTATAATTATTTAGGTACCCTTGTTTTGTTTTATGTACATGTACACTATTATTTTAATGGCTGATTTTTCAAGGCCAGATAATTTTGTCTGAGGAATAATTTTGAATTTTTGACAGATCTTCCATACAAAAACTGTCAGATGACAATTTTGTTCCACGAACAAAAATTATCTGTCGATTGAAAAATCAGCCCCTAAGTCTGCTTATATATTGTGTAAATATTATCTTGTTCACAAGGTCGTCGGACCACCTTGTGGGAGGCCTTCCAACGCTACGTCTTCCGGTACGCAGGAACCCGCAGGGACCCGTTGGATGCGAGAAGCACAGAACTGGTTGAAGTGGAGGTGCTTGGGGGAGGCCTATGTCCAGCAGTGGACGTCTTTCAGCTGAAATGATGATGATGATGTTGATTATCTTGCTTGAAAATAAATGATTCTAGATTCACATTTCAGCAATCTTAATCAAATACGGCTCGATGCGAAAACAAATAAGGAATACTTCCAGCATATCTTCCGCGCGACTTGCAACAAAGCTCCATAAGACACAGCATCACTTAGAACATACCAGAAAGAGCACAAACACACACAACCGCTCACTTAATATAAAAACGTAAAACACGGACAATGACCGTTCCGGAGTTCGTCCACTACCCTTTATTGCATTCCACGCATTCTCCCACAAACAATGCTCTATGCTCCCAACTACTAGTACTACTGTACTACTGGCTCGATCACTGGTCCCGTTTGAGCCCGCCATTACAAAATTTCCGTGCCCAGCTATTCTTGTTGTTGATGCAGGATGTTGTCAACGGAAGTCGTTTAGGCGACCATGGTCGTAAGTGACCGAGGGTTGAGGGCATCAAAGTAGATATGGAGGATAGTTTATGTTAGAGGAAAATGTGTTAAGACTAGGATTAGGGTGTAAAAGTGTCTTAAAATATTTCATAGCTTGTAACTGCGAGGTAAAATAAAATGTCGGTGCTCATAATTAGAAAAGTACACACATCAAAAGTGTCTAGGGATCAAGCATTTTTATGCGGATTTCTTGAGATTGAGATGTGGCTTTGTAATAAATTTATGATTTTATAAATTTATATGGATCCTTTTTGGTGCATTTCATAATTTGAATCAGGAACTGTGAATCAAATTCGAGTAAAAGATGAAAATCAGCTGTCAATATTTTCCCTATAAAAACATACAACGCATTGAAGACATTATTAGTGCTACTGTTTCCCTCCTACTGATTAAAACCAACGTTATTATGGAGCGGCGACGTCATTTAAGCAGGGAAGAAATGCTCAGAGCCGTGGGAATGATAGAAGCTGGTTCCCGGCAACGTACTGTGGCTTTAGCTCTGAATACAAGTCAGAGTGTTATCAGTCGACTTTGGACACGTTACCGAAGCACTGGTACCGTGGCTGAGCGCCATGGAGGACGGTATCGCTGCACCACACGGAGACAAGACCGATACATTCAAATCTTAACTCGAAGAGCTCCAACAATAACCGCCATGATGTTAGCCGTGAGGCTTCATCACTCTTCAGGGAACTTAATTAGCGACCAAACAGTCAGAAACCGCTTGCATGAAGTGAACCTTCATTCCCGAAGACCGCTACGGGTACCACCTATAGCAATGCACAATCGTAGGATTCGATATCAATGGGCTCTTGAACACAGAAATTGGGCAGAAGAACAATGGCGTTTCGTGTGCTTTTCTGATGAGTCTCGTTTTGGTATGAGACCGGATACAAGACGTATACGACACTGGAGAACCCCTGGACGCCAACAGCGATTAAAATCCTGCCAGGAAGTCCATCCTTATAGTGGTGGAACCATCATGGTATGGGCGGGTATTTGGATCGGCGGAAGAACTGAGTTGATTTGGATCAGAGGCAACCTCAACGCTCAAATTTATGCTGAGACGATTGTATCAGACGTCATCGTTCCTCTACAAGTGCAAATCGGTCCCTTATTTCAGTTAATGCATGATAATGCACGACCGCACACCGCAAGAGTTGTAAGACAGACTCTCGCCGCAGCTAACATCAATGTCCTGCCCTGGCCTGCTCAGTCGCCAGACTTGAACCCGATTGAGCATGCATGGGATATGCTACAGAGAAGAGCTCTGCCGAATATGGAGGGTATCCAGTCGCAAGAAGACCTTTTTTTGTTGTTGCAACGAACATGGGCGGCCATTCCACAGCGTGATTTGGATGAACTCATTTTGAGTATGCCAAACCGATGTTCTTGTGTTGTTAGTGTTCGCGGTAGAAACACGGATTATTAATTGTTTAAGTTACCCAATAAAATTTTAAAGAAAACTGTTATTTCAGTCTTTTTTTCGAACTTTTGTGTTAGTGGTTCAAATGTCAAAAATCCCTTTATTAGGAAAATGGCAAATTTCTTTATTAATGCAAAGGTGACTTGGTTTATCGTTACTGTGACAAACGAAAACACTTTATTTGATGAATCCTTAAAGAAAATTTTAATTAATATCAATCAGGAGAAAAGTTATTGCAAAAATATATGTTGATCCCTAGACACTTTTGATGTGTGTATATATTACAATAAATTAACGGTGTCAGCGTACGGGGATAACGGGAAGTAATTTTAATTACTGTATTAAATTCCATTTGTTACCTTTAACGGGAACAGCGTATACGGGGACAACGGGAAGTAATTTTAATTATTTTTTTAAATTCCCCTTGTCTCCTTTAACGGGGACAGCGTACGGGGACAACGGGAAGTAATTTTAATTATTTTATTAAATTCCCTTTGTCCCCTATAACCGGGACAGTGTACGGGGACAACGGGAAGTAGTTTAATTTTTTTTATTAAAATCCATTTGTCCCCTTTAACAGGGACAGCGTAGGGGGACAACGGGAAGTAGTTTTAATTATTTTATTAAATTCCCTTTGTCCCCTATAACGGGGACAGCGGGAAGTAGTTTAAATTATTTTATTAAATTCCATTTGTCCCCTGTAACAGGGACAGCGTACGGGGACAACGGGAAGTAGTTTTAATTATTGTATTAAATTCCCCTTGTCCCCTTTAACGGGGACATGCCCTACGGGGACAACGGGAATACAGGCTCCTTATCTATGCTTATAATAAAGCTGAAGAGTTTGTTTGTTTGAACGCGCTAATCTCTGGAACTACCAGATGGATCTAATTTTTTTTTTTGCTTTTGATAGCCCAATGCTTGAAGAAGGCTATAGGCTATATTAAACATAACTCTGGCACTGTTAGGAGCCGAGCAAAAATAAAAAAGTAAGAAAGAACTTTACTCTAAGCGAAAACAAAGTAATAGCGCGGGTATGGCGATGCGATGCGACGGGGTAGGTCGGGGAAACAAAAAATTTCACGCAGACGAAGTCGCGGGCAGAAGCTAGTAATAGATAAATAGGAAACACATTGGTCTAAGAAGCTTGAACGATATTTTTTAAGGTTTGATTCCACTATGACTTCGCAGCAACGCCATAATAGGTAATGTTTCCCGACATTATGACTTGGGATAAGAAGGATAAAAAAAAACAAACGATACCGGATTAGTTGACATCGAATCAATATTTTATCCGAGCTAATAATCATAACCATCTCACAAACATACAGGGGTTTATTTATAAACGATGATCAATGTTAAGTAACGCTTAAGAGCGTTTACGCCGAACGGCATTTCATACAAACTTTCAAGCCCTTTTTTTTCGAAGTGAATGAACCGATTTTAATGAAACTTCGTACGTATAAGCAAAATACAAAGGTCTAAAAAGTTAGTAGAGAACATTTTCGAAAAATAGTGTTACAGTCAAATTAGACCGATTTTAAACTTTCCATAGAAACAGATATTTCTAGTTATCTTTTTTTTATATAAGACATTTCGAAAATGTTCTGTACTAACTTTTTAGACCTTTGTATGCTGCTTATGCTTAGGAAGTTTCATTAAAATCCATTCATTAATTTCGAAAAACAAGGGCTTGAAAGTTTGTATGAAATGCCGTACGGCGTAAACGCTCTTAAACGTTAAAAATGTACAGTTAAACAGTCGCTAATCAATATCCCATTTATTAACAAACGTTGCTTAAAGTTAAGTAGTGATTAGCGACAGTTTTTTTGACGTTTTAAAGTCACTTAACTTCAATTATCGTTTATAAACAAAACCCCTATTGTTAGCTACATCTCAGAAATGAAAAGGGTTCGCAAATCTAAACACATTATTTAAACACATACATATTTATTTCCTTTCCACAATATCTCTAAAAACACACGTAAAACTCCGAAACAATAAATCCTGTACTTGCTAAGATTTTAGATTTTAAAACTTTGCAACGATTTGTTACACTGATACGGAAGCCTCGACGTGTTCGCTGCTTGGCGTACAAGATGGCCGGCTGTCAGTTGTCTTGTCTCCCATCGAGGATGACAGTAAATGTCATCATGAACGAATAATTGATTGAGTGACATACCAATATTAGTCGATTTAATAGTAGGGTTACCAGATGCAAGCTAACACTATGTACAGACGCCAGCACATCAAGCTACCCGAAACTGTCAAATTTTCCCAATCAACTTTGAACCTTATGCTATATTAGCGATATAGTTGAAAATCTATTAAAGAAATTTGACAGATTGTATTAGCTTGATGTGCAATTCAATTTTATTGCCAAAGTTTAAGGTTCAAAATTGATTGGGAAAATTTGACAGTTTCGGGTAGCTTGATGTGCTGGCGTCTGTACTTAAGCAACGTTTATTTTATTACTAGCTGCGCCCCACGGTTTTATCCTCGTAAATTTCGATCCCGTGGGAATATCGGGATAAAAAGTAGCCTATTATGTTAATCCAGGGTGTCAACTACCTCCATATTTTTTTTATCAAAATTGGTCCAGCCGTTTGAGCGTGAAGAAGTAACAAACATATAAACACACACAGACACACACACTCACAATCTTTCGCCTTTATAATATTAGTGTGATTATTTATTCATCAATCAAGTAACATAGACTCATAAAATTATGAATAAAGGGGTAATAATCTGTCTGTGTGGTGCCGGACTTAAAGAATAGCACCACTCCATACTTCCCGTGGGTGTCGTAAAAGGCGACTAAGGGAGACCGGAGAATGGGCAGCAGCGTTCTCTATGCATTACACCATCATACCATACTGCGATCGCCAACCTGCCTGCCAAGCGTGGCGATTATGGCAACCCCCCCCCCCCCCCCCCGCCCCCACATTGGGGGAGGGCTGTGTCCAGCAGTGGACGTCTTACGGCTGAAATGATGATGATGATGAATCTGTAAAATTCGTAGCAATAAACCCTTTCTTTTGTCTCCACAATAGTTAGTTAAAAATATATCCGTTGAAACAGATGTCGCGTTTACGTTCAAAAACACTCAACCACAGCTTGCGCCTCTTCAAAAGCGGCCACAGTCAAAAATAGAATCAGCCAGTATTTGTTTTATACATCTAAAAGTTTACTTAAGTCTCAACAGACGGCCAGCACCTAATTGGACATGATCCACGCCGGCTGATATTTTAAAACAAATAAAATGAGAGGCGGCGCCACGGGCTTAAGTTAATTTCGCTGTGACATACTGTTTGTCTGTTTGTCGAACGTGTTATGTTTTGTGGACGATGCGGACGAGTGTTGAGTAAATATTTTTTTAATGTTTTGGTTGTATTTTTGCGAGGGTGTTTTTTGATGAAAGGGGTATTCGCGGAGGATTGGCAGATACTGGTATGCCTACGCAGTTACTACGCCTAAACACTCGTGATACAAATAAATAAAACAAAATTCGTTTAATTCAAGCACGAGATGTCCATTTCTTACCCGACTACGTATGTATGTATGTTCATTTGTCCCCTCATTACTCCTAAACTACTCGTATTTTGACAAACGAGTATTTTTGGAAGCGTCACGCTGGTAACGGGGTTATAGGCTCTATTACATTACATGAAATCTAAGATGGCGGCATAAAGCGGATGTGAAGTGGCCCTAAAGATTTTTAAAAATTAATTTGTCTTGTTAGGCTCGCAAAACAAGAGAAAATGATAAAAAAATACTTTGAAGCAATAAAGTAATTTTTTTACTACAAAATTTTGCCAAACCAACGAAGTGGGTACGTCTACTCAATAATCACAAACCTCAAAAGTTCAAAACAATTAAAACATAAAAACATTTTTACAAAAAAAAAAACAACCAACTTCCAAAAAAAACACTACAAATTGAAAAATAACTTTAATTTCGGAAGTCGGTGTCTTTGGTTCCGCGTTTTCATTTATTGACACCGACTTCCGAAATTAAAGTTATTTTTCAATTTGTAGTGTTTTTTTTTGGAAGTCGGTTGTTTTTTTTTTTTTTGTAAAAATGTTTTTATTTTTCACTTTTTAGTGGGTCAGTTTGTAATTTATCTAAGTTACAAAAGCCTAATGCCAACTGTTCATCACCTTTTACAAAATATTGCTTTTCCCGATGCTGGGACGTTAATTGTTGAGGAGTTCTCCCGGTAAGAACCAGGAGATCCTCAACAATCACTCGCAATACGCATTGTGACGAGCATAAATTGCTTAGCAACCATATTAAAGTAATCGAATCGCAACCCGTGAAATATTTGTCAGTGAGTAGTTCCGATGGCCGTCTGTGATCTTCATCACCAGCTCCACTTTACCAAGTGATGATTTTCGAGAGCAAATGCTCAAGTTACTTTAAAAAATATCCAAATCGCTGTAGCTTTGCCTATAAAATTTGAGGGTTGCCCTCGATTTCCATGGAATCCTCTCATCAGATTCCAACTTGATGATAATGGGACCACCTCGAGAGTACACCCTTTCAAATAAAAAAAGAACTTTTAGAATCGGTCCAGCCGTCTTCGAGTAATCGGTGAACATATACAAGGTAGCTACTGTAAACTGTTGAGGAGTTCCCTTAACTGTCCTTCGTCTTCATCATCAGACCCCTAATGACAGTCGCAACCCATCTAGGTGTAAAGTTCACATCAATACAAATTAATCAAGCCCAAACACAAGGTAACTGCTGTAGATCGTTGAGGAGTCCTCTCGACTGTCTTTCGGCTCCATCATCAGATCGACTCCAGGCCTTCATCAAATTGTAGTGCTTTAAAATACTTAATGAAAAAATTAACAAACGCACTAGTCGCTCGTACGATTTTTGAAAGCTCCCCTCGATTTCACTGGGATGCCATCATCAGGTCCTGGTTTCCTTATCATGGGACCACCCTTGGCATATCCCCTTTCCAACAAAAAAAGAATAATCAAAATCGGTTCATAAACGACGACGAATTGAGAAACCTCCTCCTTTTGAAGAAGTCGGTTAAAAAATTCAAGTTAAAAATCTGTTCGATTTATGCCTACCTACAGTCACCTACAGTGCAGCCGTCGAGACTAATGCGTTCTTGACACCTGACAGTTTCATACAAACAAATACGTGTTTTGCGAATTTGATGGAGGAATGCTTTCTCTCGACGACCAGACAGTAATTACATGAAGTGTGACTCCGGACTTTTAATTTGTCTGTTTATGATGTCTTGATATACCAGAGAGGCACAATTCTCGTAATTTTAAGAACGTTCACAGTCTGGGGGCCTAAAAAGGCCACTTTGGAGAATCATAAAAGGATAACATTAATTATAGTATGGCGAAGACAGTCCGTGTTTTTCTTTTTTGCGCTGCACTACGTAGGTACAATCAAAGAGATTGGGGTTGGATTTGGATTGAATTGATTGGTATTTTAGCACAGACAAAAAAATAATTGAAAAATGCTTCACCAATGGGATTTGATACGATTAACTCAACAGTTAACTGTCCATTATGTTATCATTTTATGATTCTGCAAAAGTGGCCTTTTTAGGCACCCCGATCTCAGTCTTAATCTGTCAAAAATACCTGTGATTGCCATGTATTTTTGACAAGTTTTTGACATTCGAGTAGCTGAAATGAGATTGCGACTAGATTTTGAAAGTTTTTAATTACGGGAATTGGCCTTCTGGTTAGTTGGCGTCATTTGTCCTAGTTCGGTTTTAGTTTTTAACTATAGTTAATAATTATTATGTGAATAATAAATTATTATAATTGAGTTCGCGGCGAGAGGGGGGCGAGGGAATCGACAGTCAATCACGGAACGCGTGGGAGTCAATACGTTAATATCTTTGTCACAATGTTTGTAGACACGGAAAAATTGATAATTGAAGTCGAACAACGGCTAAAGACAAGGCTGTCTGTGGAATTTATCAGAAAAGTCGTATAGTGGATTCACCCAGCATTTTTTTCTATCATTATCTTCTGTGTCTTCGCTATACCTATGCTTCGTAAATATACAACGTTTTCCATTGCACTACACAAACACCCAGTACAAGCGTTGAAAAGCAACTGAATAAATTACGCTCGTCTTGCGGCCCAACAGAATTTCTGCCGAGCAGAAATTACGCGACCGAAATTACGCGACTCACAACTCAAAAAATTACGCTCGTCTGGCTTCATCCTTAGTAGCACAATGAATGTTGTTAAACTGTCAAAATGAAAGCCGTTTTAATTTTGACAGTTCAACAATATTTCATTGCGTTATTTACGTTGTCAAGCCGACATATTTTCGTACATACATAGCAATGGATTAGCAATATCCTTCAAAATGAATCAGATTGAGATTGAAAGTGTATTACGTAATTAGGGTGCTGCTTCCTTAAAACCGGGCATGGTGGAAACTGACTTTTTATTGGGATACTTTTTGGGACATACATACATACATAATCAGCCTATAATGTTACCACTGCTGGGACACGGGCCGCCTCTCTGTAAGAGGGGGTGGGCCGTAATCCACCATCCGGGCCCAGTGCGGATAGGTAGACGTCCCACGTCTTCGAATTTTTTGTTCTAGGACATACCGGTTTCCTCAAGCTGTTTTCATTCACCGTTTTGAGAGCAGTGGTGTTGATATGATACTTTTTAGGACACCACATCTTCATCATCATCATTTCAGCTGAAAGACGTCCACTGCTGCACATAGGCCTCCCCCAAAAGGCCGGTTTGCCAAAATCGCCACGCTTGGCGGGCGGGTTGGCGATCGCAGTATGGTATGGTGGTGGAATGCATAGAGCACGCTGCTGCCCATTCACCACATGTTGAAACGAAAGAAATAATTGTGAAAAAAAACAGTAAGCAACGAGTGTTCAATGCACGTTCTTCCTTTTATATCAAAGGGGATTTTATTCTGCAGTAAGAAAATAAGGTTATAGTTTTAAAACGATAACAATTGTTTACTTTGCTACAAAATTTTTTTACAAATACACTGTTTCGTCAAACAAAATATTTTGCTCCACGAGGGAGCAGAAATGATGAAACGTTGTTTGTTAAAATAATAAATATGAAACATCGTTTTTGTTACGACATGTTTTTTCCAAGTATTTTCAAGTGTTCCTATGTTTGTCATAAAATATAACAGTGTGTGACAGAGTTCGGTTGAAAGACAGACAAATGCCGCGTTTTGTCTTCGTGTGTGATCCAATGTGCATTCCTGGAACACTACTTAGTTTGCAGAACATGATGGTTTGACGAAAATAGGCTAAATATTTCATTACCAACCAACGACCGCCAGACTTAGGGGACTGCTAAACTGGTGTAGTTTTTAAAAGAAAAGTGAAGGAACACTAACGTATTTATTTATTACTAGCTTCTGCCCGCGACTTCGTATGCGGATCCTGTTGCTTATGCCAGCGACAACGGGGTCGTCGAAATCGAAGATCTGAAACGTCTGATGTCGAATTCTAAGAGCCCGGGGATGGGACGGGTTGTGGTGTCTCGCCGACACCACAACCCGTTAGAATTTCCGCCTCAATGATATTTCTCTGCAGCGAGACGACTTTGAGCCGGGTCCCATTGCACAGTTTCGGCGGAGTGAGTTTCCGAAGAAGCATAATTAGGACACCGACCTTTAACTTAATGGTGTGCGCTGGTAGTCCACTTGCACTGAGGGAATTGAGAAGTTCTACGGGGTAAAACAGTGTTTATTGAAGTGTAGATCACTTCATTTCCCTCAATTTCCGCGAGAATGCATTCAATGATCGCTGAAGCTTGGTCGTTTCTGGGTGTTAAAATGGGTCGTTCACACACCCAAGAATTATGTTGGTGCGGTATCCTATTGATGTCCCCGTACACCAGGCGAATCAAATCTTCTAAGTGGACACCACTCTCCCAAGTATCTCAGGTAGAACCACCTGGCCACCGCCTACTGGTAGCGTTCCCTCACCAAATTTTAAGAGAACATTAGAAAATTCTTGGGCGTGTACATTCCCGCCAAGATGTGCTCTCATATTCATCGTTAAGCGCAACCTATGAATATGTGGCCATAAGAAAGAGTATTTCACCAAAGCATTCACCTCATAAGCCCTAGTTCCTCGCGTCACTACAGGCAGCGTTTGTCGGAAATCGCCGCTAAACAGAACTGTAACGCCACCCATCATTTGCTGGTTCCTGCGGATGTCCTTCAAAGTCCTGTTTACCGCCTCTACTGCTTTTCTGTTCGCCATAATGCATTCATCCCACACGATTAAAGAGCAATCTTTAAGCACGCGCCCTTTGTCACTGTTGCGTGACACTCCACAAACAGGTGTTTCATTACTCTCTAAATATATGGGAATCTTAAACATTGCGTGCGCTGTTTTGCTACCAGGAAGCAGTGTTGCGGCGATTCCTGACGATGCTACTGCAATGGCAATCTTGTCTTGCCTCCTGACCTCTGCGAGAATGCCAGCGGTTACAAATATTCTCCCTGTTCCACCAGGAGCATCCAAGAAAAACATTTTACCTTGGCCGAGCCGAGTCAAGGATGGTGTCGAAAATTTGCTTTTGCTCCGAGGTAAACTTAGAGACATGGTCATTGACGACGGTACTCATAGCTTTTGGATCATAATTTATTTCAGAGTTGTACTCTCTGTTTCCAAGCTCTTGTACATCCAGATGTTGTGGAATCGGTAGCCCATAATCCTCCAGAGAACTGCCTCAGATCGAAATGACCATATCTTGAAGTGAACTAAGGCAACTGTTTAGGACGCGCTCATCAGTTGCCTCAGTATTATCTTCAGTAGTGCGTCTCAGACCTCTTAGGAAGTCTTTGGACAGAAGATGCCGATATTTCTTCTACAACAGAAGCGGATTTGCAATACCGCAGAACACCAACATGACGACAAACAGATGACGCAAACGACTGAGATTGTCACTAATGCTGGCCGCCTCAAGAGCGTTGTCCCAGTGCTGATCACCGTCGAGAAGGTGGCGTGCTACGCAAGCAGCGCGGTATGTGGGGTACTCAATGTCATCGACTGTCCTTAGAAACGCAAATGATGTTGGGCCGTGCAATGTGTGCAGTAACATTCGCAAATAATAGCACTCGCCATTATTTGGGTGCACAGTGTAAACCCGTCCCAATGCGGTGTCCTTAAAAATTCCCGGAAACCCGTCCACGGCGTGTCCGCATCGACGTCGATTAAATACACTTCTTTGCTTGTCGTACGTGTAGTACGACGGCACCTCATCATAGGTGAGTGATCTAGCAAAGTTGTCCCCTTCACAGAGTCTGAAAAAGGGCAATTTCAGTCTATCAAAAAGTACCTACTCATGTGAAGGCCAACAGGAAAATTAAACACATCAACCAACACAGACAACAATGGTAACCCCCGTTTCTATAAGATGAGAGCGGCACATCCCTGATCGGCACCTATAACATCACATTTTGGGAACAAAACCATAGCGCGATCTAACTCAACGCCAACGCCATCTAGTTAGAAAACGGAAACTACATATTATTTACCCAAATTAATTAAATTATGAATAAAACTAAATTGTCGTTAATTTAACAGACAACTACATTAGTTTTGGTATTCAGCTGCATCCGGTTAGACTGGAAGCCGACCCCAACTTAGTTGGGAAAAGGCTAGGCAGATGATGAACTACATTAGTTTAGCATTTAAAAAAATATGGTAACAGCAGCAAGGATCAAAACTAAGAATTACATACTTAAATGAATTACCTACAACAAATGTGCTTGGTAAGATATAACTTAGAACCAAAAGTTTGACTTGACTTCATGATAGTGTAGCTTGTTGTACCGCCAATCAATCTGTTTAGTAATATTGGTGTGAAACTCTCCATACAATTAGATAGGACATGTAAAGTTCTCAGATTTCATAACAGTATCGTTCCTAATGCACATAAAAAATGCAAAAACTAAAAAAAAAGAATTTTACGATTTCTTAAAACAATATTATGGGATTTGAACTCGCACCATTTAGTGCGGTAAACGTTCGCCTGAAATTACCGCTAAATTCCCCGTTGACATATTGTTGAAACAGCTGTTCCCTTGCAATTTATAACATTACTGCCCCGCTCCTTTATTAAAATAGCGTGATTATATAGAATATGATGAATAGCGTTATTTTTACCTAAATAAATAAATAAACATGTAATTTTGTGCATTCAATTATTTTGTTCATTCAATTACGAACAAACACCTTTTAAAATCAAATCAACCTCCCATAACATACAGCGTGATAATATATAGCCTAAAGCCTTCCTTGGTTTACTAAGAACATTTTTGCTGAATTTCAATTCAATCTATCCAGTAGTTTTGGCGTGAAGCCGTACCATACACACAGACAAACAGACAAACAGACAAAAATTCTAAAAAGTCACTTTTTGTCATCAGTTACGTTTTTCTAACAAAAGCCACTTATTTTTTCTCGAAAATTCACAATGTACAGTTTTTCTTTCGTTACTGTTTTATTATATGTATAGATGTATTTTAATTATATTATAATATATTCGAGTGATATTTATTTTAGGGCCGATTTTTCAATAATCTGTTAACTTTATTCAAGGAATAATTTTGAAATTTTGACAGTTATTTCACACAAAAACTGTCAGACGTCAATATTTTTCCTCGAATAAAAGTTATCTGGCGATGGAAAAATCAGCCCTTAGAAGTAAAAGTATATTCTCACTCTCATTGTTCTATTTTTATTAAGTAAATTGTTTTTGTTTTTTATGTATTTTATTTTCTCTATTACTCTTACACACGCGGTCTGCATCTCTTTATCTACTGTTCTATCGCAGGTATGCTGGAAGAAATTTCTTTATAAAGCATCACATTTGTACCTATATTTTTAGTTCTTTTCTTCTTAAGAAAAAATATTCAAGTATAAAGTCAAGTAAAAATAGGATCTACATTAATTACAATCGAGGAAAATTAAATTCTAACTGTAATGTAGACCTGCCTGATTCTTGTCTGATTATATGTGTGTGTGTGTGTGTACATAAACAGTTAAACAAATAATTAAATAAACCAACTTGGTTGAGGTTAAACTTTTTATCTGGTATTAAATTAGTTTTACTGACTTTGTACTCCCGGGTCAACCCGGATAACCGAAGCAAAGGAAGGTGGTTAATTAACATAAATTGGGTGTTGTTCAAAATAAGGGGAACAATTCATTCATTTTGATTCCCCTGCGCCCTGAGGACCTAGACAAAGTCACCGTCTATCAGCAACGACGATGATGGAACAGCCAAAAATGTGTTGGAATTATTCTTAAATTATTGGTTATTGGTAAAACATTAACAACCTCTTAAGAGGTCATTGTACTCGTCATTATGAACAACTTTTACTATGGGACCAATACTTAAAATTGCGAAAAAAAAACTGCTGTTCCCTACATTGTGACGAGTGATACGAACATAAATGTAAGGAACAGCTGATTTTTTTTTTACAATTTCAGGTTTGGTCCCATAGTAAAAGTAGTGAAGTGAACTTGATCACTTCACCTAAGTTATCACGATTAAATTATACAAAAAAAACTTCGGTGATAAGGGGGGAACGGTGTTTTTTTTTTTAAATTTCATCAAAAGTCGAAAATATGCGGCCTAAAAAAAATAAAAAATGTTTGAGAATGTGCAAACTGCGCTCTTTTGTATGATACCCCACGTGCTCTAATAGCCCCGCTTCGAATTTTTCAGACCCCCTTTCTGTCCCTGTTACAAAAATATACATATATTTTTATTTCTTTCTTATTTGCAAAATAGTTGGGCAAACGTCATCTAAAACTATTCCAAATTTCAAGTTGATAGCATTAGTCGTTCTTGAGATATCCAACTGTGACAGACAGACACACAGACTGAGTCTTATTTTGGTACGGAACCCTAAAAACCGCACGTACTCTAGCTAAAAGAACTAACAGATGCTATCTACTAGTAATACAGAACTTATTACGTTTTGCATACCCACTGGAAAAGAAATACCTGTGGCTGCAGACAATAAATTTATCTTTATCTGAGTTCTACATAATTCAATTTGGCATCCACTCTAAGAAGATGTTAGTCGTATCAAATATCCGTATGTAGTTGTCAATTTATTCTTAGTGTCGGACAGACAGACAGCATCTACTACAATATCGTCTTGTGCGATCCGTAGTACATTCCGACTGCACTACTATGCTATTTATAGATCACAATACTGTCAACTTTTTGTTTCGTCGTCTAGTCTACAAACTTCTGTTTCTTCTTGTTGCTGTCGCTTTTAGCAAAAGTATTTGTGTACTTTTGTGATGATGCTTATATCTGCTTCTTCTACTTAACGTGTCAAAGCATTTATTTCAAATCTATATAATAAAAGAAATAAAAAAAACACTATTTATAACTCAAGAACGGCTGAACCGATTTGACTGAAAATTGGTGGGGAGGTAGCTTAAAACCAGGAAACGGACATTGGATACTTTTTATCTGGTTTTTTTTTCAATACTTTTATTTACTTATAGGGACGGGTAGGAGTAGTGTAGGAGTATGTTAGGAGTAGGGTAGGAGTAGGGTAGGAGTAGGGTAGGAGTAGGTTAGGAGTAGGGTAGAAGTAGGGTAGGAGCAGGGTAGAAGTAGTGTAGGAGTAGGGTAGGAGTAGGGTAAGAGTTGGGTAGGCGTAGTGTAGGAGTAGGGTATGAGTAGGGTAGAGGTAGGGTAAGGTAAGGGGTAGTACACCACGTGAACGAAGTAACGCCGGGCAGCTAGATATAATTTATATGGCAAAACAACGTTTGCCGGGTCAGCTAGTCGGCGCCTAAAAGGCACTTCTGAACGTCAAAAATTACAACAAAATAGAATTGATTCTAGTCGCCCATTCCAAAAGTAGTTTTCGTATGGAGAAGAACGGGCAAGAAACTCCACCGTTACTCTTTTTAAATGTTTTACAATATTTTGCATACATTAATTATATTATAGTTTGACAGTCGTTACGGGTAGTCAGAAGCCCGACAGTCAGACAACCAGTCACTGGGTTGTCACCCAGTAACTGGGTTGTGGAGGTCAGATAAGCAGTCGCTCCGTGTAAAATACTGGTATTCATCTGCATCCGATAAGACTGGAAGCCGACCCCAACATAGTTGGGAAACGGCTAGGCAGATGATGATGATGTAAATAAAAACTCACGCTAAATTAACAAATATTCCAATAACATCGACATTGGGAACACGATTAAAATTATTATGATCATTAATTTAACTACTAACGAAGTGAAAACTACAAGTTCCAAACTGCGTATGACCACAGTAACCTCTGCTCAATTAAAAGCTAAATTAGTATTTTCATAATTATGTATTAGGATCCCTACGGATTCCGGGTACCTAGTTAAAATATAATTAGCTTCCTATTTTCTCATGAAAATGTTGTTACGATGTTGTATCATGTTCATGGTATTGTTTTATGGTTCAAAATGAACGTATTTTCTCGTTCGTGAAATCTCAGCTTTAATTAACCGATTTTGTAATTCGAAGTTGCGGATTTTGTAACCTGATATGTATGAAGAAGGTTGGTTATCCGTCTTATTTATAACAGGCTGATTGTAAATTGTTGTTGTTATTATTAAGTTTCATGCTTATTTATATAATCATAATATTAAACATTATCAACCTATAATGTTCAAACTGCTGGGACACAGGCCTCCTCTCTGTGAGAGGGAGTGGGCCGTAATTCCGGCCCAGTGCGGGTTGGTAGATGTCACATGTCTTCGAATTTTTGTTTCTAGGACATGTTGGTTTCCTCACGATGTTTTCCTTAACCGTTTTTGAAAGCACTGGTGATGTAATAATTTACACAAAGTAATGCGCCTGTCTGGGCCTGTCCGTTACCACTGGGCCACGACTGCTCTGCTACAATCACCTGCTGTAATTTAATTTAGGGCAAATTTTTCAATCATGTGATAACTTTATTCGAGGAATAATTTTGAAATTTTGACAGATATTTCATACAAAAACTGTCAAACATCAATTTTATTCCTGGAATAAAAATTATCTGGCCATGGAAAAATCAGGCCTAAGTTACTAAACCCATATTACAAACAAAACGATTCCACTTTTACCAAAGTCTTCATTTATTCATTTCTATTCAATACAATTGTTTTAAATGTGGAAGTTTCCGTTTGTATTATTTAATAGGAACGGAACCCTACGAAAATAATAAAAAAATAAAATTTATAAAATAGTAATTAATATTAATATAACAATTAATTATAATAAAATCTCAAAGTATTTACATTGACCTTTTATTATAATTTTAGTTGCAGCTCCATGAAATTGAGACAAAAAATATTGATTATCATGACAATGCAATATCAAAACGTGTCGGGAAAAGGTCAAATCTGTAGGTAAATGTCAAAATGACGTTGAAAAAAAAAAAAAAACCTTCCACTGGTCCGCGAGGCGGCGTCAATTGTCATTGTCATTGTCACGTCATTTGCCAGTTTTGCCACAGGGCTGCCAACCATAAAGTATAAATAATGTTTGTAGTTAGTGATGCAAGCATTTTATTTTTCAACACGTCTTGTTTAAAAAAAAAACGGGTTGCTGTAAAAAAAAGTTAAATGCCCAGCGACATCAAAATAATTAACCTCTTTCAGCCTACGTAGTTCAGAAGGCTAGTTCAATTTTCAATTATTGAACGTCTCTTTTGTCCTTTTTAGGGTTCCGTACCTAAAGGACCAACGTTGACCAAGGAAAACCGTTGGATATCGCTAATGCTTTTAATGACTTTTTTGTTGACAAAATTTGTCCAAAATTAGATGCTGAATACAAACCTAAAGCATCAATTACATCAAGAAGTCCTAAATCAATGTTTATGGCACCTAGCCACACCACACGACATACATAAAATAATAATGTCATTAAAAAACACTGGTAGTGTAGGTTTTGATGGGATCGCCACTAAGATATTAAAGTCAGTGTCAATTGAGATATGCAATCATCTAAGTCACTTAATCAATCTTAGTATATGTACGGGTATATACCCAGAAGCATTAAAAATATCTATAATTAAGCCTTTATTCAAGAAAGAAGATAAGGAATTGATGGAATATTATAGACCCATTTCACTCTTACCAGTCATCTCAAAAGTATTTGAAAAGTACATCTACAAACAGTTAATTAGCTTCATTGAAAAGAATAATATATTATGTGAAGAACAAAAAGGATTTAGGCAGCATAGAACCATTGAGATGGCAATTTACTATTTTTTGTTTCCGATAATTAGAAGTGTGGATAAACGATCCCCCATATGTGCCATATTTTGTGACATGACGCAGGCTTTTGATTACGTTCATTATAATACATTGTTAAGTAAATTGGAAGCCTACGGCATAAGAGGTAACGTGCTCGAACTTTTGAAATCGTATTTGGAAAACAGAACGCAGATAACCGAGATTAGTCGCATTAATGTAATAAATAAACATGAAGAGGTATCACGATCACGAGAGCGTAAAATTAAATTCGGTGTTCCACAAGGAAGCGTTATGGGCCCGTTTGGATTTATATTATACGTTAATGATATGCCCACGTCCATTCAACACCCTTTAACTATGTTTGCTGATGATAGCACCATTACAATCCCTTGTAAAAACGCAAATACATATGAAACGGACATAAATAATTCTCTTAATAATTTAATTAAATGGCTAGATAAAAATAATTTCAATATAAATTTAAGTAAGACTAAGATAATGCACTTCAGACAACGTATGCCTGGTGTGCCTAACCTTCATATACATCACAAAACTGACGATATTGATGAAGCAACTGATACCAAATTTTTGGGATTACAAATAGACTGCAGTTTAAATTGGAAAGCACATATAGGCGTATTGTGTAAAAAATTGAGTTCGTCGGCATATGCTTTATATAGGTTATCATCTATAGTCGATACCAAAGCACTTCTTGCGGCTTACTACGGCATAGCTGAATCTCACTTGCGCTACGGTGTCATTTTCTGGGCAAATTCCACCGATAAAGAGATAGCATTTAAGGCTCAAAAAAGATGTCTCCGGACAATGTTTAAATTAAAAACCACTGACAGTTGCAAGCCATATTTTAAGCAGTACAACATTTTGACACTTCCCTGTATTTATATTCTCGAAGTAGCTGTGTTTGTAAAGAACAATCCAAATCGTTTTGAACGTTTGGCCGATGTATTTCCAAGAAATAGGCGAGACAATACAAAATTAAATCAGGTATCGTGTCAGACAGCTATGATGCGCAAAAGTATTTACAACATGGCCCCGATTGTTTATAATAAATTGCCACGTGCTTGGAAAGAATTGAAAACGGTGCAATTCAAAAGTAGACTTCGAAAATTATTAATAGATAAAACGTACTACAGTGTCACTGAGTTCTTAACGGACAAAACTTTTTCTGAATACCGGTAATTTTTAATTAAATAAATATTAATTTAGTTAAGGAATGTTACATATTATCTAGGACCTGGAATTTTAATGTATGTTTGTTTATTTATGTTCGACCACGATTTTTATTATAATTATAAGTACTGTTAATGACAATTTAAATTTTTAATCATTTTATTTAATGTAGATATATTGTTATAAGTAATTAAGTTAATGTTTTAATGATAATTTGAATTTTGACTACGATTTTTATCCTTATTTATACTGTTAATGACAATTTAAATTTTTAATCATTTTATTTATTGTAGGTATATTGTTATAATTAAGTTAATGTTTCAATGACAATTTGAATTTTAATAATTTTATTTATTGAATGTATTAATTAATTTAATGTTTTAATGAGAATTTTAATTTTTATCAATTTTGTATAATGAAAATGTTTGCATGCCGAATGGTGAAATATGGCAGAACTCTGATTTAAACCTTCTACTATCTACTTATGTATTACCCATATTTGCAAATAAATGCTATTCTATTCTATTCTAAAAAAGGGTAAAAACGGGACCCTATTACTAAGACTTCGCTCTCTGTCCGTCTGTCCGCCTGTCCGTCTGTCCGTCTGTCTGTCATCAGGCTGTACCTCAAGAACCGCGGTAGCTAGACAGTTGAAATTTTCACAAATTATGTATTTCTGTTGCCGCTATAACAACAAATACTAAAATAAAATAAAATGAATATTTAAGGGGGGCTCCCATACAAAAAACGTGTTTTTTTCGGCGTTTTCGCCTTGTGGTACGGAACCCTTCGTGTGCGAGTCCGACTCGCACTTGGCCAATTTTTGTTTTGTTTGTTATTTGGCAATCTGTCATAGATACCCCAATTACACTTTTAAGGTTTTGTAGTCTAGACTTTTATAAAATCGACTTGAGTAACTTAACCAAGAATTAAGTAATGGATTACAACTAGAAGTCGAACAAGGTGAACGCGTTATTACCCTGCACGTATTCTAGATTTAGGTATAGATTTCTGTTGATTCACCAGATAACTAAGGGCCCATTCACATGTACCACAAGCACATCATCACAGCGACAAAATGTAGTCAAGCTGTGGTTACGTGTGAATAGTGTCGCTGCGGCTTCTTGCGGCTACGTTCATGCTCTGTGGTTGCGTTGTGGTCCCTACAAAACGTTGTGTTTGCGAGGTGGCCGTCCGCTAGTTCGCGGTGTCGCTTATTAAGAAAATACCCTTTTTGCTAATACTTTTTAATCGCACAACTGTACTCATTCACAACCCAACCACGACTAGGTTTGCAGTACATTTTACCATTTAAAACGACATTTGCCCCACCCAGAAATAACGATAATAATATCATAACCGTTATTTCCAAGTGTTGTCAAAGAAGAATAATGCATATAATGGAAATATATTTAAAAATTTGTTACATATTTTGTACTTTGACAGTGTTGCCACAGTGCATATTATAATGCGGTACTAAAATAATGCATGTTTATAAAATTAAATCAATGAAATCATGACAACTGGTGGTTGCGTTGTGGTTGCGACGTGGCTACAATGTGGTCGGTATCACACACGAGGTCGACAATATGAAATTTTTGAAATGTCTTATTTAAAAAAAGATGACTGGAAATCTCTGTGTCTATGGAAAATTTAAAATCGGTCTAATTTGGCTGTAACACTATTTTTATTATTTACCTATATATATATTTTTTTTTTTTTTTGTAACACTATACTGGGTGTCTTTACTGATCGGTGGGAGTCCCCCATGCTGCAAAGGTGGGTGCGGCTTCATGCCGTAATTTAATTTTGTTGCCAATACTAACATTAGTTTTAAGTACCATTGTTACCTACTAATAAAATATGGACCTGGTCTGAATTAAATGTTTATTATTTTTTTTTTTTTTTCGAAAATGTTCTTAAGTAACTTTTAGACCTTTGTATCTTGCTTATATGTGTATGAAGTGTCATTAAAATCGGTTCATGCATTTCGATAAACAAGGGCTTGAAAGTTTGTATGAAATGCCGTACAGCGTAAACGCTCTTAAGTGCGGGTTTGGGTCCACGATTTCTTTAGGACTAGGTAATCTTCTTTCTCGGGACTAAGTAGGTTATTGAAAAACATCAGAAAAAGACAGGAAAACAGAATAGACAAAAGATTTGCACAATTATATTATACTTAGAAACACGGTAAACAGTAGTGTAACATTGCATCTGTCGAGCTGATTAAAGGAAGGATGACATTATTTAACATCCTTTATAAACTCTTCCTATGAAGGCCTGTGTAACCACGCTATAGAAAAATCGTGTGACCTTGTATGACATATACCTTATACTTATACCTTGACCGTATACCATGGTTCTATGGTATATGGCGACGTCGTCAACTTCCATTGGATACAACACTGACGACCGTGCCTTTACACGGTGAATAGTGTGTACAAAGGGCCACAGTTTGCTTTGACAATATAACAACAAAAAAAAACTGGCCAAGTGCGAGTCGGACTCGCACACGAAGAGTTCCGTATCACAAGGCAAAAACGCCAAAAAAAACATGTTTGTTGTATGGGAGCCCCCCTTAAATATTTATTTTATTTTAATTTTATTATTAAAGTTAAAATACAACTGAGTATTTTGTGAATATTTCAAGTGCCTACCTGTTGGCGTTTTTGATATTGAGCAAAAAAGGGCAAAAAAATCACGTTTGTTGTATGGGAGCCCCCCTTAAATATTTAATTTATTTTGTTTTTAGTATTTGTTATTATAGCGACAACAGAAATACATAATTTGTGAAAATTTCAACTGTCTAGCTATCGCGGTTCTTGAGATACAGCCTGGTGACAGACAGACGGACAGAGGGACAGACATCGAAGTCTTAGTATTAGGGTTCCGTTTTTACCCTTTGGGTACGGAACACTAAAAAACGACGGGTTGCACTCCGGGAGTGCCGGCAGAAGTGAAAACTTGAATATTAATGTTGTTTACTTTAACTGTAACCGTAACCATAGCCGTAGCCGTAGCCGTAACCGTAACTGTCTGTAACTGTCTGTAACCGTCTGTAACTGTCTGTAACTGTCTGTAACTGTCTGTAACTGTCTGTAACTGTCTGTAACTGTCTCTCTGTCTGTCTGTAATTTGATCCTGTATAATTGTTTTCAATTTTTGATATTTTGGAATCTTAAGTACGAATTTTCAATCAGGGTCGCGTGTCATCTTACGATCAGGGTCACGGATGGGCAATCCACCCGGGTTTAAACCCGGTGCTTTGATAAACACCCAATTTTGTGGGTGTTTATGGGTGTTTACGGGTGTTTATCGGGTGTTTATCTTTTAGCAGCGGGTTTAAACCCGGTGGATTGTCGATCTTATAGCACGTGTCATCTTACGAATCTTACGATCAGGGTCACGTGTCCTGACGCGAGTTTAACATTTTTTGCCCATTACAAAAAAAGTGTACAACGCCGCTAAAGAAGTTTTCACTTCAAAAACGACGGGTTGCACTCCGGGAGTGCCGGCAGAAGTGAAAACTTGAATATTAAAGTTGTTTACTGTATTTTGTAATTCGATCCTATATAATTGTTTTCCATTTTTGATATTTTGGAATCTTACGAATTTTCAATCAGGGTCACATGTCATCTTATGATCAGGGTCACGGATGGGCAATCCACCCGGGTTTAAACCCGGTGCTTTGATAAACACCCAATTTTGTGGGTGTTTATGGGTGTTTATCAAAAGCACCGGGTTATAGCACGTATCATCTTACGAATCTTCGATCAGGGTCACGTGTCCTGACGCGAGTTTAACATTTTTTACCCATTACAAAAAAAGTGTACAACGCCGCTAAAGAAGTTTTCACTTCAAAAACAGTGGCATTCCGGGAGTGCCGAGAGAAATGAAAACAAAACACAAACAGAATACTTTGCCATCACTCCCTGACATATCGGATATACATTAAAACCAACATACACACATCATACACATACATACATTAATCATTTGACATTTCATATGTTGCACCTACCATGTTTTGTCTCTGCATCACCCTAAGGTTGACTGATAGAAAATGCCTCAGGCATTAAGTCCGCCTTTGTACAGTATTTCTTTTACTTGTGCATAAAGTTTTAATAAATAAATAATAAATAAATAAATAAAACCGAGTACATCCGAAGTGGGTATTTTTTTAATCGTCTCATAAACAAAACACGCGCGATGTCGCTTGCGATGACAGTGACGCGAGTACAATCGTTTTTTCCCATCTCAAAAAATGTCCAACGCAAGTTGTCACTCACTTGTCACCAATGACGCATGCCAATAAGGAACAAACATGACTTCCACCTCACCACCAAACATTTGCAAACAAAGCCAATCAATACATCCATTATTACCAGATCATTAGCATCAGTAATCCAGCACATTAGTCCAGGCGCACACTGGCCGCGCGTTAGGCTGGTCGCGCACTGACCAACGGTAATTAATCAATATCTCGGAGCTGATTAATTGGCGCGACCGCGGGCATCGCTGGGATGCGGCCGGTTCTATGGCCCGATGTAGGTTGGCGTGGATGAGGTATTGGCAACTATGGTAAATGTAATGAGAACAGTGTTCGTGAGCCACGAGCCCGTGACGGTTTCTGGCAAAACACAACAAAAAGTTAATACATTTTTTTTTTGGCAAATATAAGTCTCAAACTTGTGTTATTTTAGCCATCGCCACGCTAAGAAGGTCAACATAGATGACGTGAATCAAAAACATATTATTGAGGCTTACCCATAAACTATTCAAGCAAAGTTAATAAAATTAAGGGACCTCCTCTACCAAATGAAAAACGAAACACGTAAATCCGCCCAGGCGTAGCATAACGCTTTCTATTTCTACGAAGAATAGACATAGCTCTTTCTATACAAAGTGACATTTCGTTTCTCCATTTTTGACATCGCACCGTAGAAATCCTTCTAGAATCTGTCATTTTGTCTTTACTATTCTACTAGACTATTTCAGAAGAAAGTTTTCTATCCCAAATGTCAAAATCACACTGACAACTGTCAACTGACAGTTGTCAGAGCGATTATAAAATCTCTTGACTACCTTAGACAACTGTCTAATGTAACCAAGAGATTTTGTAATCGCTAAAGACAGTAGAAACTTTCTACTCGACGGCCACAAAGTATATACGGCTATCTACAAAATCCCACGAAAAAAAAACAAAATTCCCAAAATTCCACTGTCAAAGATCCACGAATGACAGCCGGGAGTAATAGCTTAACGTGCTTTCCGAGGCACGGAGGGGTCTCGGTATGTAAAGATGATCACCCATCCACCGACCAACCGCAGCAAGCGTAGCTTAACCTGATCGATCAGCCTGTGCGGCTGTTATTATTTAGCCACGGACCCCTCCTTATAATGTGACTTAATATCAGTAAAAATTAAGAAACAAAAAAGAAATATATCCTGTGACAAAACAAAGAATTCTGAGTCGAATTAAGGAAAAGAGTGAATTTCGTAAAAAGTACAATCACCGCTTTCTACTTTGCTGCCGTCGTACTGTCTACACGTAACGTCATCATTGTCTACTCTTCCGTCGACAAACCGGTGCTCGTGCTACGCGTGCAGTAAGGAATCTCCGGATTTCTTCGATTATAAAGAGAAATCGGTGTCCATTTATAAAAAAGGGCCTTCTAACTTCTTCTATTTTTTAAGTCGGATAAAATAACTAAAATCCAAATGAACTTAAAGCTAAACGACCTTTTCAAAATCGATTAAATACTTATTTATAAATACTTCGCAATGACGCACCCCTTTGCAATGTCACTGTAAGTGACAGCTCTGAATAGCTGTCAATGTCAATTATTTTTAAACACCTGTCACTGTAGAAGAAAACAATTACCTCGATAACGATTAAATTACAGAATGCCCCGTTCTTGATTATTAATTTATTTCATTATTAAAGATAAAGAAAATAACTAAGTTAATAAAGCATCAATCCAGGGTTTTCAAAATAATATATATTCATAAATTCATTCATAAGTTACAAAATCAAAATATTTAATAATACATACGAGTACTTAGAAATAAACAAAATTGAAGTGTCCGTTTGTACTATCAAAGTAACAGTTTTTTTTCATATGTATTTATTAAAAGGTTGTATAAAACAAAAAAAAAACTATTTTAACATTTTTGTCTGTCTGTCTGTTTGTTCCGGCTAATCTCCGGAACGACTGGACCGATTCCGATGAAATTTGGTATGGGAATACTTGGAACCATTTACGGAAAGCTTTACCCATTTACTAATTAATGTAGAAACTCTGTGACAACAGTCCTCGTCAACTCTTTGCCTAAGTTTTCACATAATCGTCGTACATCGTTTTTACAGATTAAGGCGAAAGCGCCAGGTTAGCCCGCGAAATTCAATTTTTTTACCGTTTTTTGCAAATTGCTGGTCAGTATTAAGTTTTATGTTAATTAAAATATGATTCGCGGCCGTAACAAATATGTATTTACAGAATTGTAATCATTAAAGTCATCAACACAACTCTCTAAGACCAAGTAATCCCCAAGAATGACTATTTCATGAAATCTTGACATTTGGGGATTATACTAACTTAACAAGTTGTATTACTGATTGTAATGATTATAATTCTGTAAATACATATTTGTTACGACCGCGAATCATATTTTATTTAACTTACAACTTAATACTGACCAGCAAATTGCAAAAAACGTAAGAAAATTTGAATTTCGCGGGCTACCTTAGCGCATCCCCCTTAACAAAGCTTGATTGCTGACTTAGGCGTACCCTTGATAGAATCCATACTGATTCATACTAATATTATAAATGCGAAAGTAACACTGTCTGTCTGTATGTTACCTTCTCACGCCTAAACCACTGAACGGATTTCGATAAAATTTGGCAGAGAGATAGATTGCATCCCGGGGAAGGACATAGGATAGTTTTTATCGACATACCTCGCGGTCGAAGCCGCAGGCGGAAGCTAGTAAAAAATAGATTATTGTACAGGTGATACAGTAAGCCGGTAAGAATTCAATATTGCGTATAATAAATTGAACAAAAATTATGACGAATTTCAATAATATTGCACCATATTTTCAATGCATCGTGTAGGATTAGAATTGCGCAATAATTTACTACACTCAAGACAGGGTAACGTGAAACAATTAAAGCTTAATAGGCCGTCAATGTTAATGTGTGCAAATAATAATTAATCGTTTAAGGGCAAGGGGTACCTAATTTGAACTTAAGGCTTCCGCAAACAAGCGCGACGCGACGGTGGAACTCGATTCTGGTACAGAACAATTTCCATGAAGTTTTAATAGAAATCGCGCTGTTGTGTCGTTCCTATCTGCGGGAGCCTTTATTGTAGGCGTAGTGGCTACTTTAAGGAATACACAAACACATACATAAACTTACACCTCCTTGAAACTACAGAACACCAACTGCCACGATCCTAACATACCTATTCTTTGCTTCGTTTATGTTCATACATCTGGGGGCCATACTTCCCGTGGGTGTCGTAAAAGGCGACTAAGGAGCGTACCGGAGAATGGGCAGCAGCGTTCTCTATGCATTCCACCACCATACCATACTGCGATCGCCAACCCGCCTGCCAAGTGTGGCGATTATGGCAACCCCCCCCCCCCCCCCCCTTTTGGGGGAGCCCTATGTCCAGCAGTGGACGTCTTTCGGCTGAAATGATGATGACGATGATCTGGGGGCCTAAAAAGGTCACTTTGGAATCATAAAAAGATAACATTATGTACCGTAATATGGCGAAGACAGTCCGTGTTTTCTTTTTTTTTTTCGCTGCACTACGTAGGTATAATCAAAGAGATTGGGATTGGATTTGGATCGGATTGATTGGTATTTTAGCACAGACAAAAAAAATAACTGGTAAACGCTTCACCAATGGGATTTGATACGATTAACTTAACGGTTAACTGTCCATTATGTTATCCTTTCATGATTCTGCCAGTGGCCTTTTTAGGCCCCCCGGTTGCGAGTACTAAGCACGCACTCACACCTCTCTGAAGACAGAACGAATATCAATCGAATACCACCTTTATTCACCCCTTCGCACATCCCTCAAGTATTCTCGATAATGGCGGAAATTCCGCGCCAGATGCGTGCGGAATCCAAAAACTTTGCGCCCATAACTATGCGAGCTCGTTCCAGCTTAGGTCTGTGAATACTTACTTGATTTACTACCTGTATTTAAATAGTGGTTGTGTTCTGTAGTCACTGAGCTTTGAATGTTGATTGGGGAGGTGAAAAGTCAGTGATGGTTGAGTTTTGAGCTTCTGTTGCGCTCTCTTGTAAGTGTAAGATGAATGAAAAGCTGCTAATTCGGGATAGGTATTGTTAAAAATAGGAAATGGTTACAAAAAATTTAATTCTTAGAAAAATATATTTATTAAAAACTACCTAAAGTCTATTCAAACTTAAGTTTTTAAATTAATATTATTTTAAGTAAAACAAAAAGTGGAAAGAGTGTGGGGGTGTGTGTGCGCGTGTGTGTGCGTGTGTGTCACGCTCAAACAGCTGGACCAATTTTGAGAAAATTTTGTATGGAAGTAGCTGACGCCCTGGATTAACATATAAGCTACTTTTTATCCCGATATTCCCACGGGATCGACATTTACGCGGGTGAAACCGCGGGGCGCAGCCAGTAGTATATAAATTAAATAGATTCTGTGTACCAGGAGGAGTATAACAATAGAAACAGTTGAAGAAAGGAGACAAAAAATAAAAATAAAAATTGTAAAGCACTCTCCAATGCTTCGCATTATGAGTCGTGCAATAAATACTTCATTCATTTCCTTAAGCTACCCGAAAAAGCGTTTTGGCACAAGAACAAAATACGCATTAATGGGAAACCTTTAGAAAATTAGCGGAATACAAAAGAAAACGCCCCTTTTTTGTTAGCGGCAGACCATCCATTTAATATCTTTTAGAAAATACTCGCACAAAACAATTCTTTATCCGCAATTGTGTCAACTCCCTCCTCTTTTGTTTATTTTAGGATGGCGGCACTGAAAGAGTTGCCATAGGGTTCTTTTTGTATTTTTGTGTGTTTGCTCTGGTTTCGCGGCGAGGAATATCTATTCAAAAACGTTTCTTTGGGTAAATAATATTTTATCATACTTCACATTTCTAGGTATATGTGTACTGGTGAAATTCAATCAGAGTAGACTTTTTATCTGTTTTTTTTTATTTGTCTGTGTGGTGCCGGACTTAAAGAATTGCACCACCCCTTACTTCCCGTGGGTGTCGTAAAAGGCGACTAAGGGTTTTACCGGAGAATGGGCAGCAGCGTTCTCTATTTATTCCACCATCATACCATACTGCGATCGCCAACCCGCCTGCCAAGCGTGGCGATTATGGCAAACCCCCCCCCAAAATTGGGGGAGGCCTATGTCCAGCAGTGGACGTCTATCGGCTGAAACGACGACTAGACTTTTTATCTAGCTATGTTTTTGAGTTACGGGGTCACAATGTACGTAAGTACAGGAAACGCAATGCATGGCATGGATATCGTCTATTTTATTATTTAAGGGGCTTACATGACCTAAAGCGCGGTCACTGTCGGACTGCATAGAAAAGAAAGAGAAGCGCGATGACACAACGCTGGTAATTTATTGCAAAATATGAAGCAATTATTTAATTACAAAAAATCTATTGTTTGGACTAAAAAATTAAAACATTAGTATTTAAGTATGTTGCTTGTAGAATAATCTGACAAAAAATCAGAATAATTGTATGTATATTAGTATGTTTTTTATTGCAAAAAGAAAGTTTTTAGAGGTATCTTCATGTTTTTATTCTATCGTACAAATCAGATGTATTATGTTTTCAATACACTATCCACCTAGCATATATCCTGAAGAATATCATATATTTTTCTGATTTTGTTTACTGTAGTCGATCATATACTTTTATTGTTTCTAAAACTTGCGTTTATTTTTGTTTAGGTCCTGTAAGACCATTAATAAATACATAATATTATACGAGTATTATAAAGCCGTGTGTCCGATGGTATTTTCCATCAGCAAACATTACCAACTTCTTTATTATACAAACTTTAATCTCTTATTTAATAAGCATAGCTATTCACAACTCTATACGCTTCCGTACAGTATCGAACATCAATCAATGTTATCGTCACAAGTCCAAAACCCGAAAATATTCAAGTGCGACGACCGCTATTCTTTCGACAGTAGTTTGCTGACCGGGGCAAGGCAAATCAGGTTGACGGTTTAATGCCATCATAATTCCAGTGTAACCTTTATACCTTTTATGCCTTTCGTACTACCATGTCACCAATTTTGTAGTGTCGGTTAAAATGATAATTTAACACATAGACACAACAAATTACTACACAACGGGCAGTTAATTAGGTCATTTAAAATTTATCATCAGCGCTGATTGTTGGACATCCAATTTATTCGGAAGCGAGCATGTTTGAAATTAATGGCATTTATTAGTTAGTTCCTGTTAGTTTAGTTGTCCCCACTTAGCTACGTTTTGATTGATTATACTGAATATCTACTGCAGTGAAAGTTTTGAAAGTTCCGTATCTTGAGGTTGCAGGTTCAAACCTAATGAGTACCTCGTCGTTTCAGCCGATAGACGTCCACTGCTGGACATAGGCCTCCCCCAATTTTGGGGGGTTTACCATAATCGCCACGCTTGGCAGGCGGGTTGGCGATCGCAGTATAGTATGATGGTGGAATAAATAGATAACGCTGCTGCCCATTCTCCGGTAAGACCCTTAGTCGCCTTTTACGACACCCACGGGAAGTAAGGGGTGGTGCAATTCTTTAAGTCCGGCACCACACAGACAATGAATGAATGAGTACCTACCATTTTTTTATTAATATCAGTCTCGCATGTGAAGGGGCCCGTGGCTAAATAATAACAGCCGCACAGGTCGATCGATCAGGTTAAGCTATGCTTGCCGCGGTTGGTCTGTGGATGGGTGACCATCTTTACATACCGTGATCCTTCCTTGCCTCGGAAAGTACGTTAAGCCGTTGGTCTCGGCTGTCCTTCGTGAATCTTTGACAGTCGTTACGGGTAGTCAGAAACCCGAAAGTCTGACAACCAGTCTTACCAAGGGGTATCGTATTACCCAGTAACTGGATTGTGGAGGTCAGATAGGCAGTCACTCCATTTAAAATACTGGTATTCAGCTGCATCCGGTTAGACTGGAAGCCGACCCCAACATAGTTGGGAAAAGGCTAGGCAGATGATGATGATCAGTCTCGCATGTATTTATATTATTAATCTTAGTTACCTGAAATAAATTATCCTACATAGTAAAAAACAAAGTTGCCGAAATGTCTGTACGCGCATAACTTCCAAATAGTTGCACCATATTAGATAATTGTTTATTTGTTGTGTACGGTATTGCCAGGACAAGGTTTGCATGAAAGAAAATTTTCGGGAATTCGAAAACAAAACTGCACCCGTGCGAAGCTAGGGCGGGACGCTAGGACCTACTATAATTGCGAGTTTTAATTGTAACTAACTAACCTTTGTATGTAAAATTCACCCTTATACTACAACAGTACTTTCTTGATTCATTTTAGACATCAGTTACCAATATCGAATGAAAATGTCGTGAGGATATTTGGCCTTACAAATTATTTTTTAATCACCTGTCTGTAGCGAACGTGAGAAAGCGTGATTATGAATAGGTATAATTATGCTCGTCTGTGTGGTGCCGGACTTAAAGAATAGCACCACCCCATTCTTCCCGTGGGTGTCGTAAAAGGCGACTAAGGGGCGTACCGGAGAATGGGCAGCAGCGTTCTCTATGTGCGATCGCCAACCCGCCTGCCAAGCATGGCGATTATGGCAACCCCCCCCCCTTTTGGGGAGGCCTATGTCCAGCAGTGGACGTCTTTCGGCTGAAATGATGATGATGATGATGATGATATGCTCGTCTTGTGAGCGAAAAGGCGTTCACATTGTGAGAAAGTTACAAATAAGCCAGCCAGTCAAAAAAACAGTGGCACTCCGGGAGTGCCTACGGAAGTGAAAACAAAACACAAACAGAATACCTACTTTGCCATCACTCACTGACATATCGGATATACATTAAAACCGAGTACATCCTGAGGACAGCCGAACACGTCCGAAGCGTGTATTTTTTTAATCGTCTTATAAACAAACACGCGCGGTGTCGCTTACGGTAACAGTGACACGAGTTCAATGGTTTTTTGTCATCTCAAAAAATGTCCAACGCGCCTGAAAAAGTTTTCACTTTAAAAAAAAAGTCGTCTATTATATAAAGATCCACGCACAACGGACCGAATGGGAATCTACGTGCGGACAATGAAGTCAGAGTCCTCAAACTGACATACATAGAATAATTAGAAGAGAAAGTTTTTCCAACTCATTAAAACCCCAAACAAACTTTTAAATAGGTACAAACTAACATTAACTTCTCTGTATATTAAAAAAATAAAACATTGAAAACAAACGAGGGTAGCTCCCGTTAGCAACAGTATGTCGTGGCACGGCACTGGTTAAAACTTTTAACGAGAATCGAGGATACTAACCAAATTGGCTTCGGGTACGATCGTTTACTTGTAGAACTAACCTACGGTTTCGCCTGCGGTTTTCTACCTAGGCTGAAAGTTAGATATCTTTTAGACGCAGTAAAACGAGGCTGGCTATTTTGTGTGGAGTTTTGAGGTGAAGTCTCCATTTGCATTTCTGATGGGAATGTATTGGGTGCTTTCGAATGTGTTATAGGAGAATTGTGCAGAAGGTATACACAGGACGTTTGACTACCTTGTTGGTCTTGTGGTTGCAAGAGGGACATCTGAGCGTGAGGCCCTGGGTACGAATTCCAAGTCGGGCAAAGTGTTATAGTCCGGAGTTTAGAAGTTAGCGGTGTGATACCCCCGTTCCTCGAAAAGCACGTTAAGCCGTTGGTCCTGCGCCTGATCTCTCTCCGGACGTGTCGGATTGCCGTCCCATTGGACTATGAGAGTAAGGGAAGAGGAAGTGCACTAGTCTGCGCACACACATAATGTGCACTATAATATTTCCGGCGCCGAAAGCTAGTCTCGGTTGAGATTGGTCGCCATTGCCGAAATTCGGTCTGGAGGACTATTATACACGGGACGAAAGAAATGACAATTAAGATGCCCAGATATTCCACTGAAGTGTGTAGGTGTAATTGGAATTTCAATTAACACATTTGCTAAAATTTGTGAGTAAAATCACACTAATATTATAAAGGCGAAAGTTTGTGAGTGCGTGAGTGTGTGGGTGTATTTATACATATGTTTGTTACTCCTTCACGCTCAAACGGCTTGCGGGCCGCCGCCGGGCCCAGGGGTCGAGGCTCCCACCATTGGCTTCACTCGGTGAATTTTTGTAACATCTTCGACCTCGCCCAAGATCCCACCGCCGAAATTTCGACAGTTAGGTGGCGGTAGGGGGACGTGGGAGTCCTGTCACAAGAATCTGTAATGATTACATTACCTTCACTAAATACGATGGCAACTGTTCGAGCTAAAATAGCTGACACCCTGGATTAACATATAAGCTACTTTTTATCCCGATATTCCCACGGGATCGTAACTTATGCAGGGGAAACCGCAGGGCGCAGCTAGTAAATTATAAAAAGAGGGACGGGTCACAGATCAGAGCAGAGCTACACTGCATCGTATAGATATTGGTGAAAGTGATCTAGATGTGCACGGTATATGCAGGCCTAGAACTAGCTGAAAGGCTGCGTTCTTCTAACAATCTTATCCTACTCTGTCCTCCTCATACTTCTGACTTTGTTCATTCTTCCTTTCATATTCAGTCCAATCTTCTTTGGAATGCACTTCCTCTTGATATCAGGACGGCTACCAGTCGGTATGCATTTAAGCGGAAATTGCAGAATTATTTTCAAAACAAATAGCGTAGAGTCATCTCAACACCTCTCTCCCTTGAATTTGTATGTATATATATATATATTATAAGTATGTATTATAGTTAATAGTATGTATGTGTATATAACCTATTTATGTAATTGTGTACATAGTTTTAATTTTTTTTTAAATCATTGTTCCTCTCAACCAAAGCACCTGCCATCCAATCTCTTCACCACCCTTGGTTGACTGGTAGAGAATGCCTAAGGCATTAAGTCCGCCTTTGTACCTTTTTTGTGCGAAAAGTTTAAATAAATAAAGGTGGTGCTCCGACAAAAGGACAGCCTTTAAGTGGCAAACAAACCTTATACAAAAGTTTATTGATTATTTGCATATTTTCAATAATTTCCATATGCCAGGTAAGCTCGTTAACAGCGAAACTATTTAGGGTGTGCTCGATCTATCATGAGGCTCTTTCAATATTTACAACCTAGAAAAAGAATATAACGGACGGACTTATCCTTGTCTAGTTAGACAAAGCGGCGCCTATCAGTCTGTGCAAAAAACTAAAGCGATCCATCTTGCTCCAAGTTTCACTTTACATAACAAATTAGGTTACATGGAGATTAAATGCAGTTGGAACTAGTTATAACCGGTTATAACTGGGTGAGAGCGATTTAATTGTGAAGCGGGGTTGTGGTCGATTTGCGTGTGATTGAGAGTTCAAAATGTGAAGGAAAAATATAGATGAAATACGAGGAAGTGCTTAAAAGTATTCGTTTTTCAGTGGTATGTGTTGCTCGTATCTGAAAAATTTTAAAGTACATAAAGAAAAATGTCGATCCGCATGAATTTACTCGCCCGAAACGGGCGAATCGAGACTTTTAAATATTTTTTTTCTATAGGCGACTCGCATACACAAACGAAGTTAATCTATTTGTGAGCGAATAATTCATTTCGTTAAGTCAAATAAAATCCAAATATATACTAATTGCCGTAATAATTAACGTATTTCTGGAGTTGTCGATTCGCTCACAAATAAATTAACTACGAAAGAATAACCAACAGAAAAAAAAAATTCAAAAGTGCCGATTCAAGCCTTTCAATTCGAAGCGGGGCGAGGTTGCGGGCGAGTCAAATTGTGCGAATAAACCTATAAGCCGTTAATGCCATATTCCTGTCTGCTTACTACTTATAGTTTTTATCGGTTTGGAACAGGCTGTCTACTCTGAACTTTCCTATAGGAAATCGGTAACTGCTACAATAGACAGGTCATAGCACACGTATCAAATCGGAAAGGGATTGGCACCGTATCGCCTTTCGCCTCGGCGTCAAACAGGTGTCAACTTAACGTAAGTACGTAACCAAAGCGGATCAGAAGCTCCGATACGTCGACTAGGCTACGGCTAGGCTACACCGCGCTTACGGCTCGCCGATCGCTGGTTGATGGTGCAGCAGGCAGGCCAGAGGGGTGAGAGGGGCAAGGGTGGACGAAGAGACGTAAGCTTGGGTACGGAGAGACGTAAGCGCGGGGACGACGAGCCGTTACGCACTGCACCGCGGTTCGTGAGCTTGTATCCCAAGGCGAGGCGATTACGTTACGATTCCGATTAGCGTGCGTTGCAGTAGCGAGTTTCATACAAAGAATACTGAACGGCTCGAGTTGACACAGTGCGGATCCCTTTCCGGTATGATAATGTGCTATGCCAATAAGTAGGTAATCCTTCTTTTTACGACACCCTTAGAAGGAGTGGCATCTACCCATTTTCATTTTATTTATTACCTCTTTAACATTTAAAATCATTCTTCTATTACTCTATAAACTTCCACATAAACTTCTATCTATCGCTGTTTTCACAAGTACCCTCCATTATTTCTATCCCCATTTATGTAGGTACATAAATGGGTACATGGATGTAGGTACATACATGCTAGCCAGGGCTGCCATCCGTCCAGATTTCCCCGAATTTATACTAGTTTGGTTTGTCTGAGGGCCATCCGGGCGGGGTATTGTTTATTTAATGGGATTTTAATAAAGTGTACTCACCAAACTGTTCTATTCTTGTGAATGAATGTTCGTTACGTAACAAAAGCAATGAATGTTCGCAAAACAAATTCGTGATGAGTAAGTAAAACAATATAAACATAAATAAATCGCAAAAAGCTTTAGTTTAAAAAATAAAAAAACGTAAACGACGTTTTTATTTTTAACGTCAATTTTTTTTTGATGTTGACCGGTCAAGACACTCCATTTTACCCAACCCGAGGTTTTAGAAATTTTGTTCGTCGTCAACTAGTTAAGTTATGGCAGCCCTCAAGCGAATGGTCGTAAGGCTCGCCCACAAACTGCGTCCGGACGGAAACCGTCGCAGTGTCGCAAGTGTGCGCGAACACTTAGCAGCGTTATGGCCACTTAAGATTGCTGGAGGCTTATTAATCTGTTTCTCAGTTGATAATGGCGAAAGGAGCTGTGTTTGCGTTATTGAGGACCGTTAAATAATTCAAGATGGCGGTTGAGAAATAAGTTTTAAAAGGGAGCGGATGAATTTGGTAATACCTACATTTATTATTTTGCCTCTTCAGAGTCAAGTTGAAAAGTTGATACCTACAAACACGCGTTGACACATTGACGGGGCAGCCGTTGGTCTCTTGGTTGCAAATAAGGTCTTGAAGAATCTTTCTTAGTCATCTAGCGACTGTTTGGGTGTCCATCAGGTTTACTGCAGCATGTTTGGATGGTTCGTGATTCGCTCTTTGTACGCTTTTTTGCTTTATGAGATTTCTTCTATAACAGTTTTTATTACGGACTGTAGTCCGACAAACCGGTAAACCAAACTCCGGTAAACTGTTATAGAAGAAATATATGTATATGATCCTGAAGGATCTAAACGCAAAAAACTAAAGTTTTATATCTAATGCCCAAAAGTATATGATCGACTACAGTAAACAAAATCAGATAAATATAATGATATTCTTCAGGATCTATGCTAGTTAGATAGTGTGTTGAAAACATAATACAACTAATTTGATACGATAGAAAAAAATCATGATGATTCCTCTAAAAACTTTCTTTTCACAATAAAAACCACACTAATATACATACAATCATTCAAATTTTTTGGCAGAATATTCTGCAAGCAACATACTAAAGCACTAAGTTAGTATTTTAATTTTTTAGTCCAAACAATAATAGATTTTTTGTAAATAGATAATTGCTTCATGTTTTGCAATAAATTACCAGCGTTGTGTCATCGCGCTTCTCTTTCTTTTCTATGCAGTCCGACAGTGACCGAGCTTTAGGTCATGTAGTCCCTTTAGTTATAATAGCATAATTAACAATTATGGCAAAGGACTCAAAGTGCGGTTTTTGTCCATCAATTGGCAAACTAGTTAGTGCTCACGAAAATCCTGGATTTGTATTTAATTAATTAGTATTCAATTGATAGCTCAAACGCCCGTGATGGACACAAATACATTCAGATTAGTATTTGAACTATTCTCTACACAATTGATAGGTTTCAATGACAATTGAAACGCAGCCTGTAAAATCTGCCGGACGGCGCGTACGTGTTCCACGCGCGCCTCAAAGAGATGTCAGCATCGAGGAGGGGCCCCTTAGGGCCGAAGCCTACCGGGTCAGCGGGATCGTCCGAAAGGGTTACCGCTGGCCCGGAACATAAAGGTCTAAGGAAGGAACACGGGTGAGTTTTAGTCAGTAAGAGTCTGACACTCCCTTCCGCTCCACCCAGAGCGGGAGGAGTCATTTGATGATTTCCCTTCCGCAAAAAAAAAAGCCTGTAAAATCGGGGCAACTAAATCCGACTGTTTAAAAATGTTGCTTTATTCTTCAGTGTGTAGTGGTGACCGAGTGGTAACGGCCGCCACTTACGAGTTGTAGGTTGTAGGTTTGAACCCAGTCAGGCGTTTTAATTTGTGTCACCACCACTGCTCTAGAAACAGTGAAGGAAAACTTCGTGAGGAAACCGGCCTGTCCTAGAACCAAAAATTCGAAGACATGTGACATCTACCAACCCGCACCGGGCTCGCGTGGTGGATTACGGTCTACTCCCCCTCACTGAGAGGAGGCCTGTGTCCCAGCAATAGGAACATTAAACTGCTTATGTTCTTCTATTCCGACGTATCATCATAATTTCTCAGTCATCCACAGCTGGACATTGGCCTTTTCAAACTCAAACTCAAAGCATTTATTTCAATTAAACCTTGTACAGGCACTTTTGAATTGTCAAAATTAAATAGTCTGTCAGTTAGTCAGAAAGTTGAAGCCTTCCCCAAGCACCGCTACTTCAGCCGGTTCTGTGCTTCTCGCATCCAGTGGATACCTGCAGCCTTCTCCAGGTCCACCTTGAAGGAGGCCTTCCAATGGTACATCTTCCGGTACGCGGCCGCCTCTCTAGAATCTTTCGGCCCCATCGGCCATCTAGGGAACTTAGGAGAATCATAAAAGGATAACATTATGAATCGTAACAAGGCGAAGACAGTCCGTGTTTTTCTTTTTTTCGCTGCACTACGTAGGTATAATCAAAGAGATTGGGATTGGATATGGATCGGATTGATTGGTATTTTAGCACAGACAAAAAAAAAATAACTGAGAAATGGGATTTGATACGATTAACTGTCCAAACTAATTAGTCTCATCTGTACCATTGATGGTGCAGGTCAATGGTGCATACGGTACAACGGGCCATTATGTTATCCTTTTATGAATCTGCCAAAGTGGCTTTTTAGGCCCCATGTTCTGTGAGCAATGTGCCCTGCCCACTGCCACTTAAGTTTGGCAGTTCTTCGGGCTATGTCGGTTACGGTGGTTCTCCTAGGGATCTCTTCAATGATTCCAAATTACTTATTTATTTATTTTAAAACACATACACTATCACCACAGGCTTACCTAATACAATAGTGTAGTAATAATAATAATAATAATAATAAACATTTATTTCAGAATCAAGTTCCATAGTTTGTTAGTACAAGTATAAAATGCCTTATATCTAGTGTTAGTAAATAAACTAAACTAACGGGTAATTAAATAAATTTTCTTATAAATTAAATAAATTTGCTGGTGTTATTGCACAGGGTGCACGACAAGAGGTTTGGCATTGTTGACCAGACACTCATAATCAGCCTTTAATGTGCCCACTGCTGGGACCCAGGCCTCCTCTCTGTGAGAGAGAAAGGGCCGTAATCCACTACGCGGGCCCAGTGCGGGTTGGTAGATGTCACATGTCTTCGGATTTTTGGTTCTGGATATGGATATGTCGGTTTCCTCACGACGTTTTCCTTCAGCGTTTTGAGAACAGTGGTGATGAAATAATTTACATAAAGTAAAGCGCCTGTCTGGGTTCGAACCTACGACCTACACTCGTAAGTCGCGGCCGATTCCACTGGGCCACCACTGCTCTCACTCCTCTCAGGCCAGACAATGAATGTCAGAAAAAGCAAGGCTAAAGAAAATAAACATAATATTATAATGCGAACCTATTTAGAACCGCTCCCACCACAATCCACTTGTGCGATAAGTGCGTAGCTTCTAGAATATTCTCGAAGCGTGTGAGAAACTGACGACGTTATTCTTTTTGATATTAGTCGTGTGATGTCCGCGAACTGGGCTATGCACCGAATAGGGATTCTCTGTTATATAATTAACGAAACTTTATCTTCGCCCCGAACCTGATTGTTTTGATATACAGAGTGATATTTTTAAGTGGGCGTGGATGGCCAAATCCGAAACTATGAGGAATAGCGAAAAGTACTCAAAGGAGTCGCGGGTTCGATTTTGAAGAAAACTAAAACTGCATCATCGGATTTTTGAAAAATAAATATTTGTAGCCAGGAATCAAACCCGTTGATTTTGTTTAAAAAAACACACACTGTATTATTACACCACTCGATAGGGTTTCTAATAAGGATCGAATTCTGGGAAGTAATTACATACGGGAAACTAAAGTAAATAGCTCATTTTTAACAAGATACTTTTTTATTTTTCTTATGTTACCTAGGTACCTATTAAACCTGACTAATTGTTCAAAATGATGACCATTGTTGTATGTATTTATGTTACTGGAAATAAAGCACCACAAAACACATGTGTATATGTTTAAATATTCTATTAAAGTAATAAGAAAATAAACCAGGAAACGCGAGTTTCCCTTCAGTAGCAATCAACTAAAACCACTCGATATTATTAAAACGCAGGTTTTTGCTCATCAGTGTGAGAGCTGCTAATACGGCGGTGCGGTGTGGTTGCAACGATACGGACGCATTACCTAGAGAGGAAACCGTATTTTTTAATATATATATACCTATGTTAAAGTGCATGAGATTAGCACTCATTTACTTTTACATAGGTTTACATTGCAATTTGTAAAAAAAAGTAGTATGTTTTTAGTGCCTAGCCTTTTCCCAACTATGTTGGGGTCGGCTTCCAGTCTTACCTGTTGAAGATGCAGCTGAATACAATAGGTATTCTACATGGAGCGACTACTTATCTGACCGCAGAAATCCAGTGACTGGATTATTATCCAGTCGGTATTATTGGTAAGACTGGTTGTCAGACATTCGGTCTTCTGACGACCCGTAACGGCTGTCAAAGGTCCACGAATGACAACCGGGACCAATGTCTTAACGTGCTTTCCGCAGCACGGAGGAGGCTGTTATTACTTAGCCACAAGTCCCTCTATTGGACATGATTACGGATCTTAAAATAAGCCTTTCATTGACTTGAATGTGCCTTGAGTATGTCATGCTCACTCAAATGTCTCGCTGATGGTGGCGCGTGTGTTGGATAATTTAGCTCCCTTCAAAATGGTTGAGCTGAATGGTCCTAATGCCTCATGTTCGTGAACTCTTTGCTGCCATGGCTTATTTTAATTTAATTTAATATTTGTTTTTTTTTTTTCGTCTTTTTATTACGGACGCTTTTAAAGTCAGAACGTTAAAATTATGCATAATTTTTAACATGAATGATATAAACAAGACTTTGTAACAATATTATTTTGATTTAAAAGAGTGTCCATGGAATTTCTTGCCCGTTCTTCTCCATAGGTACCTACGCTTTGGAATGGGCAACTAGCTTCATCTTTCTGACTGACCGACCCCTTGACAATACAAAAGTGCCTGTAATTGGTTTAATTGAAATAAATGCTTTGAGTTTTTTTTTAGTTTTTTTGAAGGTACCTTAGCAATAAACATATTTTGAGATGCTTCAAAGTTAATCCTAAATGAATTAAGTTGAGTTATCCTATGCTCTAATTAACTCTAATAGAAAGCAAACGTCACTCGAATACGCGGTCGTCGATCATTTGCCACTTATTAGTTTGGAAAACCGGAAGCCGAGACTCTCTCGTCACGACAACGAGTTCGGGTTCGACGAACAAAATGAACGCAAAGATTACGTATTCACACGACAATCGCTTATATTAGAACACGGCCTTAGGTTTTTTTTTAAGGGACTCGAATCTGTAACTTCTCGTGACGTAGGCGCAACATTGCCATGAACCCTATTTTCACCTCTTAAGTACAGACAAGCAAGCCACCCGCTCATCAAGCTACCCGAAACTATCAAATTTTCCCAATCAACTTTGAACCTTACGCTTTAGCGATAGATTTGAAAATCTATTAAAGAAATATGACAGATTGTAGTAGTTTGATGTGGTGGCGTCTGTACCTGATTAAAAATTAAGTTCATTATTTACTTTAAGAGCAGTGGTGGCCCAGTGGTAACAACCACGACGTACTAGTTTGTAGGTCGTAGGTTCGAACCCAGTCAGGCGCTTTAATTTGTGTAAACTATTTGATCACCACTGCTCTCAAAACGGTGAAGGAAAACATCGTGAGGAAAGCAGCATATCCTAGAACCAAAAATTCGAAGACATGTGACATTTACCAACCCGCACTGGGCCCGCGTGGTGGATTACGGCCCACTCCCTCTCACCAATAGGAGGCCTGAGTCCCAGTAGTGCGAACATTAAAGGCTGATTAAAATTAAAATTGAAACAGTAACTTAAATCAATGAGTGACAACTTCTGAACTAGGCATAACCTCATAAACCCCTATGAATACTCAAATCAAAACTTACTCGATAAATTAATTTATCTTACATTTGGAAAGTTATGTGCATATATTATTAGTGAAATATGTCTGTCAGTATGTTGTGAAGGGCTTGACTTTAATCAGAAAGTTTGCAGACTTCTCAATGTTCGCTCTATTGGGAGGCTGCGTCGATGAAAGTTCGCTCTTAAACTTATCTTGTAGTAGGCTTATAGAATTTCTTGTATGTAATTCAATTATTGAATTTCAATCTTCAGGTTTTGGTATTCTAGGGCCTAAAATGATTAATTTAACAGTAAGTGAATGGTTTTAAATTATCAAAAACTCAAACTCAAAGCATTTATTTCAATTAAACCAATTACAGGCACTTTTGAATTGTCAAGGGGTCGGTCAGTCAGAAAGATGAAGCTAGTTGCCCATTCCAAAGCGTAGGTACCTATGGAGAAGAAAGGGCAAGAAACTCCATGGATACTCTTTTAAATCAAAATAATATGGTTACAAAGTCTTGTTTACATAATTCATGTTAAAAATTACGCATGTGAGAACGATGCAGAACGTTAAAAGCGTCCGTAATGAAAAGACAAAAAAAAAACAATTCAAATATTAAATTAAGCCATGGCAGCAAAGAGATGACCAGTCGCTACCGATGGCGCCCGTTCACGAACATGACGCATGTATTAGCACCATTCAGCTCAACCATTTTGAAGGCACATATCATGTCATTGATATCGTTTGGGTTGGTCCTATAACTAAGGACTGCCCCGTTGGTCTCGTGGTTGCAAGCGCGCCTGCTTAGCGTGGGGTCCTGAGTTCGATTCCCGGGTCGGACAAAGTGTTTTTGGGTTTTCCATTAGGGATTTCTTAGTAACAGTCGGGAGTTTGGAAGTAGGCGGTTTAATACCCCCGTGCCTCGGAAAGCACGTAAAGCCGTTGGTCCTGCGCCTGAACTCTCCTCAGTCGTGTCGGATTGCCGTCCCATCGGACTATGAGAGTAAAGGAACAGAGAGTGCATCTGTGTTTGCGCACACACTTGTGCACTATAATATGTCCTGCGTACCTGGCTAATCTCCATTGAGATTGGCCACCGTGACCGAAAACGGTCGGGGAGGCTATTATTATAATTAAGGTTTTAAATGTAACATTGTTATTCACTTTCCAGATGTCGAACGACAAGCTGAAGCTGCATGCAATATTCCCACTGATGGGACACAGGCCTCCTCTCCTCAAGAGGTGGTGGTTACAATCTACCACACGAGCTCAGTGCAGATTAGCAGATGTCACATGACACACAGTAAAGCCCCTTTCTGTGTCGGGGCTGTTACCACGGGGGCACCGCTGCTCCTGTAGCTAAACAGCTCCTTAAACCTATGGGCCACAATTGCGAATGTTTGTCATTACGGGATAACTATCTAAAACATGTTTGTTATAAAGCCTAGGCCTCCGACAGGAGGCCTGTGTTTCAGCAGTGGTAATATTATAGGCTGATTATGTTATGTATGTTTGTTATATACCGATACTTGAAGGCACTTTTGAAATTGAATTTCCTGCTGAATCCACCAAAAATATATACTTTAATTACTTGTACTTTATTTGTGCTTGGCACATGTTGTGTAACGTGTTGCAACTAGTATGAACGTATTCCGGCACACATACACCCTATCGCCGTCATCTGCCTAACCTGTGTCCAACTATGTTGGGGTCGGTTTCCAGTCTAACCGGATACAGCTGAACACCAGTATTTTACATGGAGCAACTGGTGTGACTGGGTTGTGGACTTCAGACAGGCAGTAGCTAAGACCAGACAAGACTAGTTGTCAGACTTTCGGGCTTCTGGCGACACGTAACGACCAAGAATGACAGCTAGGAGCAACGGCTTATCGTGCTTTGCTAGGCACGGAGTATGTAAAGATAGTCACCTATCCACGGACCAACCGCGGCAAACGTAGCTTAACCTGATCGACACCTTGCTGCTGTTATATCTTAGCTACAAGCCCCCTTATTACTTAGCCATGAGCCCCCTCTTATTTATTTAATACTTCAAGCACATAAATGTACAGACGCGGACTTAATGTCATAGGCATTTACTACCAGTGAACCTTTGGGTGATGTAGAGACAAACAGTGGGTAGGTGCAGTCATGAACATTGAGGAATACCTAAATATTTTAAATATGAGCATGCGCACAAACCTATTGAAACTGAATATAATATATACCTAATTACATATAAATATAAGCACAAATAAATATACACACACCTCTTAGTCACAAGCCTTCTGCATACACCCCATTTCCAACATTAGACAAAATTCATATTGAAAGTCACAATAATATGTAGTCTGTCAAGAAAACATCCGCAAGCAGTGGGAGTTGACCGAGGAATTGGGTCAGCAGGGCTCAGAGCGATGAATATCATTACTACTAGACGTGACTGCGATTTAGAACATATTTTATGTTATTGGGTTAGGCGCTATGTTTACAGCTGAAAGGAGAATTGGGTTTGGGTCTAAGACTTGGGGGCCTAAAAAGGCTACTTTGGAGAATCATAAAAGGATAACATTATGAATTGTAATATGGCGAAGACAACCCGTGTTTTTCTTTTTTTCGCTGCACTACGTAGGTATAATCAAAGAGATTGGGATTGGATTTGGATTGTATTGATTGGTATTTTAGCACAGACAAATAAATAACTGAAAAATGCTTCACTTATGGGATTTGATACGATTAACTTAACGGTTTTAACTGTCCATTATGTTATTATTTTATGATTCTGCCAAAGTGGCCTTTTTAGGCCCCCTGAATTATTGGTATCTGACAAATCGTTCCACCATCATACCATACTGCGATCGCCAACCCGCCTGCCAAGCGTGGCGATTATGGCAAACCCCCCCCCAAAATTGGGAGAGGCCTATGTCCAGCAGTGGACGTCTATCGGCTGAAATGATGATGATGATGATGACAAATGACCAGAAGGCCAATTTCCGTAATTAAAAACGATCAAAATCTAGTCTCGGTCTCATCTCGGCGACAGGAAAATGTCAAAAAGTTGTCAAAATGAATGATGTTGTGGAAATGATCTATCTATGTGCCAATTTCCATCCAAATCTCTTCAACGGTTTACGCTTGATTGAGTAACAAACGTCCAAACATCTTCACAAAAACTTTCACATTTATAATAATATGTATAATTATTTTAAACTGCCTCTCACCCCCTAATTGCGAACTGGACCAATTGCGAATTGGACCAATTGCGAACTGGACCAATTGCGAACTGGACCAATTGCGAACTGGACCAATTGCGAACTGGACCAATTGCGAACTGGACCAATTACGAATTGGACAAATTGAGAATTGGACAGTTGGACATTTTGCTAATTGGACATAATGCGCCCAAACGGTGTTTTTGACAGATTGAGACTGAGGCCAGACTGTGAACGTTCTTAAAATTACGAGAATTGCCCCTCTGTTTTTCGAACGAAGATCAGCCCAATTTTCAAACAAATTGTCAAGCGCGCGAACTCTGCTGTGATTGGTTTAATGAATTATCATCAACCAATCGCGTCACTTGAATTGCGATTCATTTCAACGAATGTTCGTTCCTGAAAGCGGGTTTCAATGAACGCTAATTGTTTAATTCGATTGATTATACCACGCAAGTAAAATTTAGACAATAATTTTACACACAGTATTTTCAAAAATGTCTTTTAATTAATTCAGAAGTCTTTAACAGTTCTAAAATTCTTTTGCCATTTATAGTTTTGATCTTCAAGTTAAATATTACTGTGTATAAGTGGCAATCGCATCTTTTAAGACATCAATCAGAAGGTGGGTGACTTGACTGCGAGGTAAAATAATAGTTGGTGCCATATTATTAAAAGCTCCCCACCTAACCACAAGCTATTTATACAGAAAAACGCATTGTAAAATTCAGGTTGGTAGTTGGTCCTCGAGCGTCGCTAAAAGCTGGCTGGAGTCAAGAGTGCCGCACTCGGGCGACGCGAGGGCCTTTCTTGTGACCCCACACGCTGTTTACATCAATCTACTGTAGTTTCGGGGTTAGGAGTATGCGCGATTGTGTTTGTGATTTTTGTAGAAGATTTTTTGGTAGCCATAAACACTATTTTTGCTGGTAAAGTCGACAGATGTCTAATATTAAAGAGAGAGGGGTAATTCTTGTAATTTAAATACCGTTCACAGTCTGATCTCAGTCTCAATTTGTCAAAAAAACCTCTAAAATCCCTACATTTTTGACAAGTTTATGACATTGATTGTCGCCGAGATGAGATCGCAACTAGATTTTGAGCGTTATTAATTACGAGAATTGGCCTTCAGAAGTCGTTCGATGTTTTCATTAGATCATGACTATAGTGTAGGTATTAATTGACGGTATTCCGTACTGAAACCAACACTAGGTAAAGTCACTAGTAGACTGCCGGGTCAGCGGGATTGTCCGAAACGGTTACCGCTGGCCCGCAACATAAAGGACTAAGGAAGGAACACGGGTGGGTTTTAGTCAGTAAGAGTCTGACACTCCCTTCCGCTCCGCCCAGAGCTGGACGCCATTTGATGATTTCCCAACCAAAAAAAAAATTCAATAGTAGAAATAAAATTAATTGTTGCAGCAAAGCCATCTGAAAATTCAAATCACAACTATCATTCTTGGACTATTGTGTGAAATGGCTCTAACACGGCAAATTTACGTCATCTGTTAGTTTGTAGACAATTAGGTAATTTCCCTGACTGTAAATCAGACCATTCTAAACAAACGGTTAGGCTCCAAATAATATTTTGCTGCGTCATTTGCAAAAAATGTTGTATTTTGTTTTATGCCAACAAAACACTTCACCAACTATAACAAAAAAGCTGAACTCCTTAACCTTCTATAACTGCACTACTTTAAGTGGAGATAGCGACCATTATCCCCGAAAACTGAACTCTGGGTCCAAACAAAGAAAAGTACTTTCAAAATTTTTATCTGACCCTCTGAAACTAGCCAATGGCCATAAAAACAATGAGAGCACCACGATTGTGCCAAAAACATTATTCGGCGGACGAATGGCCTGAAAACGCCCCGTAATGCCCTGAAATGCCCCAAAACGGGCCATAGCCGGCCGTAACGCGTTCGTGGACAGGCTGGCATCAGCGCAACATGTCACTACCTGTGTAATAAAATGTCCCTGTTCCTCTGTGGACGCACGGAGCGCTCAACTGAAAAACATGTCCCGCAATTGAGAAAATTATGTGAAGGAACAAAAATCTTGGAATTTATCATTATGGTTGCCAAAAACACCCTGTTAAATGAGTCTAATTTCTGAATTCACAATAATATAATGTTTTAATAATATGGAACAAAACCTCAACACACATTCAAACGGCTTTTGGATACAGATTTGCAAAAATTAATTCATAAAATAATTCATTGCTTTGAATTCATCATTTTGAATAATTTCTTCTTTTAAAACGGAATTTTACGTAACCCACGAGCCTAGCTACCCAACTTTCCGATCTGTATATCACAGCCTTGTCCTGTATATTTTTACGACGTCCACAATCCATTATTAAGACTGTATCGAACTCGGTTCATAATAAACAAATAATAATAATACATCGTGACTACGTGCTTGTCATGTAATGCATCGTTTTTGTATTAAGTCATATTTTGCTCCACTCTTTCGGAAACTACGTCACAAACAGCTGTTTCTGTAATCGTAATATTTGTGAGATGCATCGGGTTGATCGTGGATACTGTGAATAAAGACGGCGATTCATTACAATGAGCCATCTTCCTATTCTTCTCAAACTATATGAGAAAAGCTCATGGGATGTAGTCAATTAACTCAGCCTCAGTCTATCGTAGTTCACTGGTGGTTCTACCAAGCTGCACCACAACACCCTTTTTTTTGTTGGAAATCATCAATTGACCCCTCCCGCTCCGGGTGGAGCGGAAGGGAGTATCAGACTCTTACTGACTAAAACCCACCCGTGTTCCTTCCTTAGCCCTTTATGTTCCGGGCCAGCGGTAACCCTTTCAGACAATCCCGCTGACCCGGCAGGCTTCGGCCCTAAGTGGCTCCTCAATTTATGCCAACATCTCTTTGAGGCGCGCGTGGAATACGTACACGCCGTCCGGCACGGGCCTGGTCCTGATCGGACAGTGAGCTACCCATTACTCTCCGCCCGCAGGCCCGCGCCTACGGTGGCCGGGAGTGTCACGCTGTCCTCCGCCTATTGCATCTAGTCTCTCCCAGTCACTTTCTTAAGATCGTCGGTCCATCTAGCTCCCCCAGCTGTACGGACCAACGACCTTAAGAAACTCGCTGGTTGCACGCCACGCTTGCCGATACGCGGTATCCACTCCAGGACTGTGAGGAAGTCTGCTCTACCGGTAGGTCCTTCAAACATGGCCAGCCCACTGCCACTTCAACTGTTGTACTCTGCAAGCTCGTAACTAACGGATTTCCGGATACTTTAATTTCTGATGGGACGTACCTAGTGTAGAATATAAAATACAAAAAAGCCATGCTGACTGGCTTTTTAATATTTTATATTCTAGGGATCTTGCTGACAGATCCCTTGCCGAAATTTCTTGAATTGTGCTAGCTTCTGTTTAGAGAAGGCGATAGAGAAAAATAACTTATTGAAATGCTCTCGCCTGTTTTCTTTCTGGTTAATGACCCTAAAGACTTGTATGTCGCTAGCTAGCTTTCCTTTTTGATGATACATTATTTTTGTAAGCACTAGAACTCTCAAAAAATGCCGATTTAAACCGCTGTCGACAGAGGCCTAGTGTACAAATTTGACAACTATTAATGAAAAAAGGAAACCATAGGGACACAGTATATATCATTATTATTCAGTTTAAGAAATATCTTTTAAGTTGGTCCAATATTGGAGAAGGAAATAGGTGAAAGCCAAACCTCGAATTACGACTTTTTACTTGGGTTTTTTCAAAAGTCTCTCCAACCGCATTTCCTCTTAATTTACTATCTAATACAAAAACGATTTTTGAAGATTGTAATTTGTAAAATCAACATTCATCTCCAGTACCTATTCCCAACATACTGACAGTTTTGTCCTTAAAATGTACCAATATTCATCAACGAAAATCCCTCCACCATCAAGGAAAATCACACAGACATTCTCGTAACTGCAAGACATTAAAACCTACGATTGAAGACATAAGTATAACTATTTGGAAAGGATCGTTTCCGACGATTACACGGCCGATTGGGCACCCGCTCTCACTGACCTCTTTAGGCACTGCCTGCTTAGTCGGCAACCCGGGAACTAAGGTCCATAGTTCGGCGTCAGGAAATCAAGATGTATGGAGATGTTTTCCGGGGATCGGTGGAAAGATTCCTTACGTGCAGCTATTGAAACGGTATGGCGTACTGGATTTGGGATCTAGGCGACAGTTACTTGATGTCATGACATTGCACGGCATATGCAGTAACAAATTTGATTTGACCTAACAGACTTTTGAAAGCTAAAAGACGCATATACCGGGTTACTCGCCAACCCGCCTGCCAAGCGTGGCGATTATGGCAAACCCCCCTTTTGGGGGAGGCCTATGTCCAGCAGTGGACGTCTTTCGGCTGAAATGATGATGATGATGACTGCCTATCTGACCTCCACAACCCAATTACCAATTACGCTCTTAGCGACAACGATGATCGAAAAGTCATACCTATATCACCTATATGTATAGAACTAGCTTCTGCCCGCGACTTCATTCGCATGGAATTTCACCCACTTCCCCATTCACTCTCTTAGGGGTAGAATTTCGAAAAAAAAACTTCCTTCGTGGATACCTACTCTTCACATAGAACACACTCTCCAAATTTCATGTCTCTAGGACCAGCGGTTTAAGCTGTGCGTTGATATAATATCAGTCAGTCAGGACTTTGAATTTTATGTACGTGTTATTGGTAAAACATTAACAACCTCTTAAGAGGTCATTGTACTCATCATTATGAACAACTTTTACTATGGGACCAACCTGAAATCGCGAAAAAAAACTCAGCTGTTCCCTACATTTTGACGAGTTATACGAACTTAAATGTAGGGAACAGCAGATTTTTTTTTTCGCGATTTCATGTTTGGTCCCATAGTAAAACTTGTTCATAATGATGAGTACAATCACCTCTTGAGAGGTTGTTAAGGTTTTACTAATAACCCTGTATACATTTAATGAAGAATTGTCAAATTGAAAGCAATTGCGAGAGTAAATACAGATTCATAACCAAGTATCGTTCGAGAATACATCCTATTTTGAAATTGTTTTATTAATGAAGGTTAAAGTCTCAAGACACTAGGCAAATGAAGCCGTGCTCAGGTGGTACTCCCACAGCGACAAGTGACCAATGCGTTCCCGCCACAAGCGATTAAACGTCAAATTGATGTCCGCCATCTTGCTACGTCATCGCTCACACAGGCAACGGCGATTACTCATAGTGGCAAGCGCCGATTAATAATAAGGTATTTATTTATATTATAAACTAGCTGTGCCCGCGACTTCGTTCGCGCGCCTGTCGGAAAATATTGGATTTCAAGGGTTATAATTTTTTTGCGCGGAATCCAAATTATTTTTCTAAAATAAAAGTAGCTGAAGTCACTCCTTATAGCTATCTACCAGTGGAAGTCCCGTCAAAATGAGTCCAGCCGTTTCAGGGATTAGCCGGTACAAACAAACAGACAGAATTTTAAAAATTGTTTTTAATTATAACTACCGCATATACTTTCATATGCATTTAGAAAAAGCTGTTATTTTGACATTACAAACATACACTTCAGTTTTATTTATTTGTATAGATAAACTACCTTACCTATCTATCGCAAGGGAAGATTATAGGTAACTAACTTCTGCCCAAACCTTAATTTTCGATTTCCGTTCTTTCTGACTTTTCTTCTTTTCCTCGGCTCCTATGGTTCGTAGCGTGATGTTAAATACGAGTAAAACCTTTCTCAGGAATTGAGCTGTCAAATGAAAATCATAATGAGTATGTTTTGATATGCACGGAGATAGATGTCAGTTTCTTTTTCACTCAAACTCAACTCAACTCAACTCTCAACTCAAAGCATTTATTTCTTTTAAATTACATTTTACAAAAATATTAGTTACATCATTGCTTTTGAATTTATAATTATACATATAATGTGAGAACGAAATCAAAAAGATGTACGCGTTAAAAGCGTCCAGAGTACCACAAATAGTAACAAAACAATAATCCAAAAATAAAATTATTAAAAATAAGCACTTTTTTGTGAATGAGTATTACTTGTCCCAATATTGTAGAAGATACTCATGCAGACAAGTTATTGAGTCGCGTCTGTCTAGACAGTCAGCGGATTAAACATCTACATAACATAGTACAAGCTATAATGATGGGTTGAAGAATATTCAAGGTATTTAAAATAATGTCAGAAAAATAGCGTTTGAGCAAGACCTATGAACAAGTTTTGGGTAGCTAAAGTAATAAATTATAGATATCAGGGCCACAAATTCTCAGATTACTGTTTTTTTTTTAAATTGTCGTGGTCTTTATTACTACAAAGGTTGTTACAATGGTGTTCACAAATTATCTTATTTTATTTGTACACAAATCGAGATTAATTTTGTTACTTTAGCTATATTTCGCCTTTAAAAACATTAAAACAAGTTTGTTTTGTCTTATTTTGTGTTGACATGAACATAATAATGTACAGACGCCAGCAAATCAAGCTACCCGAAAGTGTCAAATTTTCCCAATCAACTTTGAACCTTATGCTTTAGCGATAAAGTTGAAAATCAATTAAAGAAATTTGACAGATTGTGGTAGCTTGATGTGCTGGCGTCTCTACATCGCTTATCTACTAACCCCCTTACTAATAAACGTTGTATAGCGTCTGTATAGTTACACAACGCTTTGTCTTCTTCTTTCGAAAGTCAAATTACTGATGACTGAAAGAGAGAAATCGATGGGTTCAAAAATTCGCCTGATTTTTTTTTTTTTTTTTTTTTTTAATAATTATTAAAAATTTATTCGTTTATTACTAAGGGGGCCTTAATCCAAGTATGTGCAAGTCTAAGTATGAACACTCATAATATTTAATGTTTCGGTTGCAAAATGTACACTTTATTAAATATGTTATAATAATATAAGTAAAGTAGAGGGTAGTCCGCGCAAAGATCTTACATACACGGCCGGCCAAGCGGCTCTCAGATTAATGGCCGTACCTAGTTATATAAAATGACAGAAAAAAATTAACGTAGGTAGTCAGATATGAGCAATAACAACTATGACCCCAAACAGAAGGGGTCGTACATTTGACCCTTTCCATTGCACTTGGTGAAATTTACAGACACCAGCACATCAAGCTACACGAAACTGTCAAAGTTTCCCAATCAACTTTGAACCTTATGCTTTAGCGATAAAGTTGAAAATCTATTAAAGAAATTTGACAGATTGTAGTAGCTTGATGTGCTGGCGGGCGTCTGTACATCTCGTTGTAAAATTAAGTTATGTGAATCATTATTGGTTGTGAATGATTAAAAGTGTTGCCGTGGCCGGCTGGCCTATTTACCCGTACGTTGGTACGGGTAAATAGGCCAGCCGGCCACGTAATGGAAAGTGGTGGCCGCCACTATATTCTCTGTGCAACAGGGAATGGTCTGCGTTCCCGACCTGACCAATAATATTAATAGCGTCCATCGACTGTAATGTCCCTGACACCCATTACCTTTTAATAGAGAACACGGCAATACCTAACATACCTACAAAATCAGCCGCTTAGCGTAGCTTGATATGCTGGCATCTGTACCAGTCGACAGTAATGTGGAGTAATTTTTCGACGCCATATTTTAATTGTTTAAGGGCTTATTTTTCCATCGCCAGATAACTTTTATTCGAGGAACAAAATTGACGTTTGACAGTTTTTGTATGTAACTACTGTCAAAATTTCAAAATTATTCCTCGAATAAAGTTATCAGATGATTGAAAAATCAGCCCTTAGTAATATAAGTTAGGTTAATATGTTTTTATTGTAATAGTTTGTTAGTTATTTTGGGCTGATTTTTCCATCGCCGGATAACTTTTATTCGAGGAATAAAATTGACGTTTGATTGACAGTTTTGTATGAAATAACTGTCAAAATTTCAAAATTATTCTTCGAATAAAGTTATCAGATGATTGAAAAATCAGCCGTTAGTTTATGAAGTTCATCCACTGTATTGTCGCATCACCGGGTGGCCGAGATGCGATATATCGGGTCTTCTTCACGATCCGACATAGTTTAGATGGGTGTGTGGGCACTGCAGTGGATACTCGAACGAAAAGATAATTTGAATCTACAGTAACTTTAATAAACTAGCGATTAACAACAAACAAACACGTGCTTTGGCATTGAGCATTTGCCAAGACTGTCCGAGCTCGACTGTCGACTGTAAACTGTCGCAACACTCGGCCTGTCCACCAGACCTCGCTGCATCCCCTCCACCGACGATCGTGTTCAAGCGGTAGGGCTCGCTTGCGTTTCCGATAACATGATTCTTCGTTTACCAATCAAATTGTTAGATGGCGCTGTTCGCTGTAGTGTGGCGCCATCTATCCACGTCATATTTTTATCCTCAATATGTTTTTGGTAAACTTACAGAAATAATTTTTTTTTTTATATAATGCGAAATGAATACGCTTCTCTCGTATCGACAAGAATTCTTATGAAGAGAATTACTAATGCAGTGGTAGATATATCCACCAGTCAGTAGGGGCCACCTACTGGGTCCAACTTTTTACTGATTCCATCGGCTCATAAAGAAGAAGATGCTAAGTAGGTTGTACAAGGTTCTTTGAACTGAGGCCTACCCTTAATTGTGAAGAACCCTGGTTATGCTATGCTCTAGGTTTTTACTTAATTTTAATTGACTGCGGCAGTCCCGTGTTTCACAGTCTTAACATCTTGCAGTTTATCAAAAACATAATCAATACTAATATTATAAATGCGAAAGTGTGTCTGTTACCTCTCCACGTTTAAACCGATGAACCGATTTAGATGAAATTCGGTATAGAGATAGTTTGAGTCCCGGGAAAGGACATAGAATAGTTTTTATCCCGGTATTCCTACGGGATCGACACTTATGCAGGTGAAACTGCGGGGCGCTGCTAGTCACAATAATAATGATATAAACATGCTTCACATTCTCAGCAACTAACACATTAATTTGTCACACAACTCGTGTGAAGTCACAACAACGTATCTTCAAATTTCCTTCAGTAACAAACAGTAATTTAATTCTACAGCGAACAATTGCATTAGTATTCCCGACGCGAAGGTGTGACTTGTACATATTAATAACATGAAGTCTACATTTGTGACGTCATGAGTTTGTGACGTAACCACTTTATAACGCTGTTGTTTGACGGTAAGATGAAGTGCGGTGCTCAATCTTGAGTTGCTTTGTTGCAATGATACTCAATTTTATCTGATTATACTGGTCGCTGAAGCTAACTTAGTTGGAAAAAATCTAGGTGGATAAGCTTTGCTGGTCGCTAAGAACTGGAACTGTATCAATTAGATACTTTATGTTTGAGAGGGGCCCGTGGCTAAATAATAACAGCCGCACAGGTCGATCGATCAGATTAAGCTACGCTTGCCGCGGTTGGTCTGTGGATGGGTGACCGTCTTTACATACCGTGACCCCTCCGTGCCTCGGGAAGCACGTTAAGCCCTTGGTCCCGGCTGTCATTCGTGGATCTTTGACAGTCGTTACGGGTAGTCAGAAGCCCGAAAGTCTGATAACCATTCTTCCCAAGGGGAATCGTATTACCCAGTAATTGGGTTGTGGAGGTCAGATAGGCAGTCGCTCCATGTAAAATACAGGTATTCAGCTGCATCCGGTTATGCTGGGAGCCGACCCCAACATAGTTGGGAAAAGGCTAGGCAGATGATGACTATGTTTGAGCCCTTTGGGGTTGAAACACCTAGCCATTGGGTAGAAGTGCTCACCTTGTTTTGCGGGACAGCGCCTAGCGGTTGGTTGACTCGAGAACAGAACAGAGCTGCACGTGAACAGCCTGGCAAATTTCTAGGTCAAAGAATCAACATTGCCATTCAATGTTGACACGCTGCCAGCCTTTTAGGGACTTCCTGTTGGCAGCGATGTAAACCAAATTTTCCCCAAATCGGGCAATATATTTCTTCAAGTTATTCCCATTAGGTTTGTAGCAATAGGCTCACCCTCTAGTAAATGGGACTTAAATATTATTGGTGTAATATGTTAAAATAACACGTTTGTCAAACTCAAACTCAAAGCATTTATTACAATTAAACCATTTACAGGCACTGTTGAATTGTCAAGGACTCGGTCAGTCAGAAAAATGAAACTAGTTGCCCTTTCCGAAGCTCAGCAGGTTTCTATGAAAAAGAACGGACAAACAACTCCACAGACACTCATCTATTGAAATTGAACATAATTATATTGTTATCACCAAATATTATTAACATCATTAATGTTGAAATTATAATGATTGTATATTGTAATAATATTTGCATTCGTTATTATTGTCTACCCCTTCGTGATGTGATGTTGACATATCCTGTAGGTAATCCCATCAACTGTGTTGGTAGTTTGCATGATACTTTCTCAAATACGCATATTCCTTCATACACTTCCGCATACATCCTTCTTCATCTTAATAAAATAGAAAATGTAGTACAGATACATAATGTACTACATGTACATCGTTCACATCTCCCGTTTAGAGATTTATTCCCCTTGTAACCGAGCAGAGCGTGACGGTATATATACCCGTATATATTTAGTTACTAGACATGTTCATATGTGGTAGAACACTCTGAATTGTGGAGAAGGGAAAGATGGGTAGAATTCGTGAACTTAATGGCCTGAAATCGGTATAATATATAGTGAGCCTGCGTGATCAAATTCATGTTGCGTTTCTGTATATGAAGAGGTCATTGACTTGTTATGGGACAGTTTATACGTACTGCGATACAAACGAATACTGTATACTAGCTTCCGCCAGTGGCTTCGACCGCGAGGTATGTCGATAAAAACTATCCTATGTCCTTCCCCGGGATGCAATTTATCTCTCTGCCAAATTTTATCGAAATCCGTTCAGTGATTTAGGCGTGAAAAGGTAACATACAGACAGACAGAGTTACTTTCGAATTTGTGATATTAGTATGGATGGGCTGCATAAGATACAGAGACCAAACATCTGTCTATTCTTTTCGATCTAGATATGTTTGTATTACAAAGTGGACATATACAATATATAGTGGTATTACAAGGTGGACCGATGACCTTGTGAAGGCCGCAGGAACCCGTTGGATGCGGGAAGCACAGGACCGGTCGAAGTGGAGGTGCTTGGGGGAGGCCTATGTCCAGCAGTGGACGTCTTTCGGCTGAAATGATGATGATGTTTGTATGTTTGAGGGGGACTCTTGGCTAAACAATAACAGGGGCAACGGTCGTTCGATCAGGTAAAGCTACCCTTGCCGCAGTTAGTCCGTGGATTGGTGACCATCTTTACACACGGAGACCCCTCCGTGCCTCGGAAAGCACGTTAAGCCGTTGGTCCCGGCTGTCATTCATGGATCTTTGACAGTCGTTACGGGTAGTCAGAAACCCGAAAGACTGACAAACAAGTTTTACCAAGGGGTACTTATCGTATTACCCAGTAACTGGGTTGTGGAGGTCAGATAGGCAGTCGCTCTATGTAAAATAGTAGTATTCAGCTGCATCCGGTTATACTGGAAGCCGACCCCAACATAGTTGGGCAAAGGCTAGGCAGATGATATGTTTGTAAAAACTCGAATAATAGGTAAGGCTTAAAAGGTAGCACCCATTTATTAAAAACTTCTTTTCGCATAATTTTCTTTTTTATGCGTAAATATTGTTATGCGAAAATATAATTAGAAGAAACAAAAGAATGCTAAGTTATATTAGGTCTTAAAACTTTATGCAAATGGATAAAATCCCAAAATAAAAGCCATATTATCTGGTGGTTTCCTCCTATAACAACCTAAAACAACTGTAGCCATATAAAAAAAATGCCTATCTGACTTCCACGACCCAGTTACTGGGTAATACGATAGCCCTTGGTAAGACTGGTTGTCAGACTTTCGGGCTTCTGACTACCCGTAACGACTGTCGAAGATCCACGAATGACAGCCGGGACCAACGGCTTAACGTGCTTTCCGAGGCACGGAGGGGTCACGGTATGTAAAGATGGTCACCCACCCACAGACCAACCGCGGCAAGCGTAGCTTAACCTGATCGATCGTATCTTATATTTTCTTATGTACGATAGGACCATAGGGAAAAAAAACAAATTGTATTTACTATTTGTATTTACTCTGCCAGGACATAACATCCAAACAGACTCCCCAGTACCTACTTCAAACGCCAGCAGCATATATTCGTCTAAGATATTTATGTACTACAAAAGGTTTAAAAGTCGATTTTGTATGTAGAATAGGGACGAAGATTCAAGTTGTCGTCCTCGAGAATAGGATGGGGCTATAGTAACAAAGATTTAGCGATAGTGGGTAGTAGGTACCTTGTTACCGTATATAGTAGCATTTTTCGCTGAACTTTAACCTCTTAACCGCTTGTGTCGCATTTATACGACACATATTTCCGTGCCCCTACCGCGCGTGTCGTATTTCTGCGACAGAGAACATGCATGATTTTTTCGTTCTATTCAACGATTGCTCCTCCTTATTTGTTGTAGGTATTGTTTTATCGATTTAGGTATTCAGCTGCAACCAGTTTGACTGGAAGCCGACCCCAACACAGTTGGGAAAAGGCTAAAGGTGATGATGATGATTATTTTATCGATTTGTAGCCGCGCGCTAGGGGCACGGCAATTGATATTTAGCCAAGCGCTTAAAGGGTTAGGTAACAAACTCACCAGTGGCAACCCCATTTTCATCATTCATCATCATCATTTCAGCCGAAAGACGTCCACTGCTGGACATAGGCCTCCCCCAAAAGGGAGGGAGGGGGGTTTGCCATAATCGCCACGCTTTGCATGCGGGTTGGCGATCGCAGTATGGTATGGTGGTGGAATGCATAGAGAACGCTGCTGCTCATTCTCCGGTACGCCCGTTAGTCGCCTTTTACGACACCCACGGGAAGTATGGGGTGGTGCTATTCTTTAAGTCCGGCACCACACAGACTAACCCCATTTTATGTCCACACAATCACTGTCCATTCCAAAGTAGCCTGAGAGAGATCGCAGAAAGCGACAAGGCCACCCAGTGTATGTGTTGTAGTGTTAAATGTGTATATTTTTTTGTTATAGGTTTTTTCTAGTGTAGAATAAGTGAAATAAGGTGAATGATAATAATAATATTTTACGGTCTCCAGACTGAAGTGGGAAGATGTAAGTCCAACCAGGTAAAGTGGTTCTACCTTGACAGAACAGCAGAAGGGTGTAATTGCGGAACTATGTCACAAACCATGCTCCACCTCCTATCCTGCCCTCTGTATCCCAAATCATGCAGACAAAGTGACCTCTGCGCTGCCACCGACAACACCGTGGAAGTGGCAAAGTTTTGGAAAAACACGATTTAAAAAAACATACAAACATCCGAACATAGTACCTCCTCCTTTTTGCGAAGTCGGTAAAACTACAGTCGTACCAGCGACACGAAGATGAAGAAGTGTAGAATAATATATATATATATACATATATATACAATCAACTCTTTATCTCTTTATATAGTTGATTATATATATATATATACATATAAAAACAGTGGCACTCCGGGAGTGCCGACAGAAGTGAAAACAAAACAGAATACTTTGCCATCACTCACTGACATATCGGATTTAAAACCGACTACATCCCGAGGACAGCCGTACACATCCGAACGTAGCGCGGTGTCGGTAACAGTGTCGCGAGTTCAATGGTTTTTTCCCATCTCAAAAAATGCCCGTTGTCCGTTGTCTGTGTGGTGCCGGACTTAACGAATAGCACCACCCCATACTTCCCGTGGGTATCGTAAAAGGCGACTAAGGGGCGTACCGGAGAATGGGCAGCAGCCTTCTCTATGCATTCCACCACCATACCATACTGCGATCGCCAACCCGCCTGCCGAGCGTGGCGATTATGGCAAACCCCCCCGTTTTAGGGGAGGCCTATGTCCAGCAGTGGACGTCTTTCGGCTGAAATGATGAATGATGAAAAAATGCCCAACGCGCCTAAAGAAGTTTTCACTTCAATAAGTAAAAAAACAAGCAATTTTAAATAAAAATCTTAAATTCAATGACGGGCAACACACAGTCTAAGTATTTTGCACAAGAATTCCTTTCATGTTTAACGAGTGATTGAACGATGAGCACTATGGAAAGATTTATGAATAGTCATCCAAGGTTACAAAGGGAATGAGAGTTTGTATGGAAGCTCTTTATTTTTGGCGAGGGATAATCTCATCGGACACACGGCTTGTCCAGTATATAGGCTGTTTGGAAGCTGGATACAAAGCCTTAAGGGGGTGATAGTTGACACCGTTTAGAGAATTTTGAGCCGTACATGTCGACGAAGAATGTTTTTTTATTTTTTCCCCAGTTAAAGTTGGTATGTTATTTTTGACTCAATGTTTGTAGATAAAAATAAAAAAAAGCATACTTTGTCTAAGACATGTATGGCTCAAAATGGTGTCAACTACCACTCTCTTAAAGCTTTGCACTCAGCTTCCAAACACCCTGTATAGTTTTATTTGCCGCGGTATGTGCAATTTAAAAAAAAAATGTTTTTTTTTTGTCTGCCTTTTTTTGGTGCCGGACTTAAAGAATAGCACCACCCCATACTTTCCGTGGGTGTCGTAAAAGGCGACTAAGGGTCGTACCGGAGAATGGGCAGCAGCGTTCTCTATGCATTCCACCACCATACCATACTGCGATCGCCAACCCGCCTGCCAAGCGTGGCGATTATGGCAAACCCCCCCCCCTTTTGGGGGAGGCCTATGTCCAGCAGTGGACGTCTTTCGGCTGAAATGATGATGAATGTGCAATTTTTTTTTTGTTGTTGTTTTATTCGTTCTATTCTCAGCGGTAACCTCACACCTAATGTCGTTGTCATAGGCTTTTCGTATAATTTTGTTCCCACACAAAAAACGCAAGCAACCTGTTACCTGCATACGTACAAAAATAAATATCTTTGTACCGTCAATAAAAGGCCTAAGTATGCAGGATCGTCGGAAATAGTTGAAGTTTAGTAAGAAACCGATGCATGTTCTCGAATAAAACATAATTTAATTAATAGAAAACAAACAGCTCCTTTATCAAATTAAATTTCAGGCGACAACATCCATCGGTTTCTTACTAAACATCAATTATATCCGACGATCCTGCATACTTATCTCTTTTGTTGACTGTACTTTTACAGTTTATTTATTTAAAGGACGTGCCGTGTATTCATGTCAATGGTGTTATATCTAATTAAAAGTTGGTATTTTTTAAATGTTATGCTTAAAAGAATTATTTAAAAAAATATTAGTTTTGGCATGTTGAATCTCAAATAGCACCCGGGGGGAATTAATTCTAGACTTTCGCTGTAAGTAATAGTATAAAATGCTCAAGATATTATTTACCATACATAAACAGTATTTTTTTCTTCTGGCCGCAACTTTAATTTTTGGGTATAAAATGTACCACACTTGAATACGCAATCAAATGATAACAAATTACATTAATCATCATCTGCATAGCCTTTTCCCAACTATGTCGGTTTCCAGTCTAACCGAATGCAGCTGAATACCAGTATTTTACATGGAGCGACTGTCTATCTGATCTCCACAACCCAGTTACTGGGTAATACGATACCCCTTGGTAAGACTGGTTGTCAGACTTTCGGGCTACTGACTACCCTACCCGTAACAGTTGTATGGTATGTCAACAGGGTAGGGTATGTCAAAGATCCATGAATGACGGCCGGAACCAACGGCTTAACGTGCTTTCCGAGGCACGGCGGGATCTTTGATATGTGAATATGGTCACCCATCCACGGACCAACCGCGGCAAGCGTAGCTTAACCTGATCGATCGGCCCGTGCTGCTGTTATTACTAAGCCACAAGCCCCAATTTACATGAATATCTTATAAAAAGATGACCAATAAATTTATTTATTTATTTATTTTTTTATTTATTTATAAATAATACAGAAAAATAAAAAAAAACATTAACACATAACAATCTCCCTAGCAACACATCCGTCTGATACACGGATATCGATTCTGATAACTTAGAAGAACTTGATTATATACAGTACCTTTTAAAACCCTCCTAAATCGATTGATATACCTGAACCTGACCCAGAAAAGTTACTCAAAACTTCTCTCATTTACCAGAAACTAAGAAATAAAATAAGGTCACCGCTCACCGCTGCCTCTCACCACTACACCACAAGCCCATAATATGTTTAGGGACCTCTCTTGGTAAATGCGTGTGGGAATTTCCTTTTAGCGTCCAGATGTTCCAAGCTATACTTAATGTACCATATGTCATAATTCTCTTCTAGGCTTTGTTTAGTTTTTGTCACGGCTCGGGACGGATCGCCCAGTTTGGGGCATTTTTTAGGACGAAAGATGTTATTATTGGATGTCTTATGTCCCGAAATTGAGACAAAAAATATTGAGTAGGGAGGGAAGGGGTGACTGATGTCAAGGTTGACCTTTTTTGTGTTGAAGGGATACTGGGGGAGATCGTTGCGTAATAAAGAACGATCTAGAATGTAGATAAGATGATCTGTTTGCTATTAATGCAAGGACGGGGTTTAAGAATGGTCAACACGAGAGGTCGGTTTCAAAATTGACTGTTTTTTCATTGCTGAATGGGCCTGCTCTCGAGCGCGGTCACGCCTGATGGAAAGCGATGGATGAGATCTATGATAGAACGAACGTGCCCAGAAGGTACGGCATTTCATACAAACTTTCAAGCCCTTATTTCCAAAATGAATGAACCGATTTTAATGAAACTTCATACGCATAAGCAGGATACAAATGTCTAAAAAGTTTTTTGGCTGTAACATTATTTTTCGAAAATGTTCTCTACTAACTTTTTAGACATTTGTATCCTGCTTATGCGCATAAAGTGTCATTAAAATCGGTTCTTTAATTTCGAAAAACAAGGGCTTGAAAGTTTGTATGAAATGCCGTACGCAGTAAACGCTCTTAAGAGACTTGTTAAATGTGGAAGAGACACACTTTAGCTATGCGCATGATAAATGCGACAACGAGTTTTCGCTAAATATCATTTTACAACCATTATCGTTTACTGGCTAATAAATAAGATAGGTATTTAAAAACCTTTTTTGCCAGATCTTGTTCCACCGACTTTCTTAATTTCTCGCTAGGATACCTAACTACATATAGGCCGACCGCTTAACTGAGATATTGCCTGAGGTAATTGCGCGGTCCGGGAGGGGTGCTAGTTGTCACAACTTGACGAATCACTGAGCTCTCGCATCACGTCACCACACCCTCCCGCACCGCGCTGCTACCTCAGGCAACGTCTTAGTTAAGCGGTCGGCCTATAATAGAGATTCAAGAGCATTAGTGGCCCAGTGGTAATGGCCCCGATTTACGAGTTGAAGGCCGTGGTTTCGAACCCAGGCAGACACTTTACTTTGTGTAAATTATGTCATCATCAATTCTCTCAAAACTGTGAAGGAAAACATCGTGAGCAAACCTACATATCCAAGAACTAAAAATTCGAAGACATGTGATATCTATCACTGGGCCCGGGTGGTAGATTATTAGCCCACTCCCACGCCTGTGTCCCAGCAGTGGGAACATTATAGGCTGATTATGTATCAGCCTAACCAATTTATAACCACAAGTTCTGAGTTGAGCTGCACGATTTTTGACAAATGCGTGCACTGATTGGACAGGTCCGCTCAATCTGTGTAAGTAGTTCTTGCCTCAAAAAACCATTTCAGACACCAATCTACATGGTCTTCACATGATCTGACCAAGATTTTGTCTGGACTTTAAAAGAGACTGTGACCTCTCAGTTTGTTTCGGCCTTTCTTCTCAGAATAGTTGGATAGGAAACGCCGACCTCATCAAGTTAAAAAAAAAATGATTGCCGTGTAAAAGTGTTTTGTACAAACCTATTATAAAATCGTTTTATTTATTTTTTTTTTTTTTCAAACATTTTTTTTTTTTTTTACCAATAAAAAAAACTAGTCACCCGGTAAAAATGAAGTTGTAGGTATTTCTACATATTTTTCGTCCTACAATATTACCGCCTAGATCATACGTATTCTTACACGTAACATGGATGGCACTCATGCCGGCGCGATAGGTTTAAAATTAGCACTCCACATAAATATAGAAAGGCGAGCCCTTCGCTTTGAACGGGACGTAACCTACTTCACGCAAGATGTCGATAAAACGAGTTGGAAGATGGCTAGATAGTTACATATGTAGGGGGAAAGAAAGATAGCAAAACTGCTGTAAAGAAAAATTAATTTAGGAAAATACGTCACTACAATTTTGTTTGGAATTCATTAATATGAACGAAAGAAATTAAACACGTAAGAGTTTAAACACATGTGGGGCAACGATCTAAAGAAAAAAATATTATTTACTTATTACACAAAAACGCAAGTTTTAGATGCAATATATCAGAAAAATATATGATTTTCTTCAGGATTATGCTAGGTAGGTAGGTAGTGTGTTGAAAACATAACACAACCATCTTGATGCGATAGAAAAAAATCATGAAGATACCTTTAAAAACTTTCATTCTGATTTTTTGTCAGATTATTCTACAAGCAACATACTAAAGCACTAGTGCTTTAATTTTTTAGTGCAAACAACAGATTTTTTGTAAATAGATAATTATTTCGTATTTTGCAGTAAATTACCAGCGTTATGTCATCGCGCTTCTATTTCTTTTCTATGCAGTTCGACAGTGACCGCGCTTTAGATCATGTAAGCCCCTTAATACAATATTACTGCCTAGATCATACGTATAGACGTAACATGTCAACTTTCTTGTCTGTGTGGTGCCGGACTTAAAGAATTGCACCACCCCTTACTTCCCGTGAGTGTCGTAAAGGGCGACTAAGGGTCTTACCGGAGAATGGGCAGCAGCGTTCTCTATTTATTCCACCATCATACCATACTGCGATCGCCAACCCGCCTGCCAAGCGTGACGATTATGGCAAACCCCCCCCAAAATTGGGGGAGGCCTATGTCCAGCAGTGGACGTCTATCGGCTGAAACGAATATACATACAATCATTTTGATTTTTTGTCAGATTATTCTACAAGCAACATACTAAAGCACTAGTGCTTTAATTTTTTAGTGCAAACAATAGATTTTTTGTAAATAGATAATTATTTCGTATTTTGCAGTAAATTAGCGTTGAGTCATCGCGCTTCTCTTTCTTTTCTATGCAGTCCGACAGTGACCGCGCTTTAGGTCATCTAAGCCCCTTAAGGTACACCAACAGCTTCTATGTAATATCTTAAGTAGTATAAGCAACAATAGCCTCGGCCTTACACAGTCGCCAATTACAGGCCAACCAACAATATTATAAATAGGTAATAACATAATAATAAAACTGAAGACCCTAGAATTTAGAAAATATAGCAAAATATATCTTAAACTTAAGATTAATAACAAAAAGGAAAATAAATTAACAAGACGAACAATATTGCAATTTTGCTCACTTACTTGAGACTAAGAAATCATCATCATCTGCCTGGCCTTGTCCCAACTATGTCGAGGTCGGCTTCCAGTGTAAACAGATGCAGCTGAGTACCACTATTTTACATGAAGCAGATGCCTATCTGTCCTTCACAACCCAGTTACTGGGTAATACGATTTATTTTATTTTATTTATTTATTTATTTATCCTCCTGCTGGAACGCCATGCAGCAATTACACCAACGGAGCAAAAAATTACTTAATGTGCTTATCCATCCTGTGCGCGGTGGACATCGAACGGGCGGCGCGATGGAACACGCATGCTTACACAGCGTCAACTCCACAGTTCCATTGGTACTCCATCCAAATTGCGCACATTCTTTGCAATTTTTGAGACTGAATGAATCTTTCAAAATAAATATATATTTTTTGTAAAAACGGAAATTTTTTTACGATACCTTTCTTTGGTAAGACTGACTTAAGAATAAGATATAAACAATATAAATATAAGGAACTAACTTCTGCCCGCGACTTCGTCCGCCTGCTTGTTCCCCCGACCCACCCCGTCGCAGCGCATCACCTACCCGCGCTGTCACTTCTTTTTCGCTTAGCGTGCTTTCAGGCTTTTCTTCTTTTTGCTTAGAGATCATGTTTCGGACAAGGATTGTTAACTTTTTTAACCCCCGACGCAAAAACGACGACGTGTTATAAGTTTGACGTGTCTGTGTCGGTCTGTGCCATCGTAGCTCCCGAACGGTTGAACCGATTTTGATATTGTTTTTTTTTTTTGTTTGAAAGGTGAATTAGTCGGAAGTGTTCTTAGCTATTTGATGAAAATCGGTCTAAGATGGCCGCTGCCACAAAATGGCGGATTACATATTTTTTGATTCACCTTTTTCTTATTTTTGACAAGTTTTCTACAAGTGGAATACAACTACTTGCAACTTATTTTAGGTGGAATCTATAAATGACATGTAAAATACATGTTTTTACAAGTACCTATGTAAATGTGGGGTTAGAAAATCGAAGACCCTGGAGGGTAATTGCGTAAAATGTCAATTGGTCGCAATGTCTTTAATTTTGACGGTTCAGCCACATTCATTGCTTTATTTACGTTGTTGAGCAGACGAATTTTTCAAACGTGTGAAGCAGTGGGTTAGGAGAACCTTCAAACTCCTCGAATTGTCATTGAAAGCGTCTTACGCAACTAGCTGTCCACTCCATGCAGGTGCTCTAAATCGTCTATTTTCAAAATGACTTCTCCTATAGAGGTATGAGGAACAGGGTGTAAAAGTTCACTCATACTCTATAGAAAACGGAGGATCCTCCGACCGGCGGGCAACTGCCCGATGATTTATATCGGGCCGTTGTATCTATGCCAGTTGCGCGGTAAACTCTGCTTGCGCGATGCAGGATATGCGTGACGTCAGTATGACGCGTTGTTCGCATGTGGCGTTGTAGTTACCGCTACACTCCCTTGTCTTTCATTCATTTGTCTTCCAACTTCTTAGGCAACGCCAGGTCTCTCGCTAGCATATACGAGTATGTTGGTCCGGTGAGACCGCTTACAAGAGATGCCCTCCGTTCGACCTTCAAATTGTCCGATTCGTCCGTAATATCGTTGGCAGTAAACCATTGTTGTAGCCGTGACTTATAACTTATCCAGTCCTGGGATAAATGGTCAAAGTTCGTCATTATTCCAATAAATGAAACACCAAGTAGACAAAGACACAAGTAGACACTATGCACTCGTAAATTCGTCCTCGTCGCAACTGTTAGTTATTGCAGGTAAAGGATGAACAACAGTCAAAGACGGTAGTCAATGACACAATAACTTTAATAACTAACGGGTTACTTAGCAGCCGCAGCCGCGGTACGTTACATAACATATACCTACAGACATAAAGCCGGCGACTGACATGCGCATTTGGTCGTAACGTAACATTCAAGGCGAGCGTGTTATTACGGCATTACCTGACTGACCTGTATCCTTGCTCATGACGAGCATAGTGCTCGACTGCGCTCCGCCTTTGGTAATCAAAATGTCGTGATACCCGATTGACACATGCGCTCGCGACGACGCTTGGGGTTGTACTGACCTACAATTAAGGCGTAACGTAACACTCAAAGGGATTCGCGAAAATTCCGGCAACCGGGTGAAGCACGCGGCGCTCGCAGCGAGCGGATCGGCTCGGTCTACTCACCTGAAACATTTCAGGTGTTACGTTGTGTTACATGTTACAGGTCAGTCGCCGGCTTAACAGTTAACATCACGCCCGTATACCTCGAGGGGATAAGCAGAAGTTTGCCTATTGAACACCTACATTTCGCCAGTATTGTGTAATAGGGGAAAGCATATTGCTATCAACCGGGCGCAAACAGACTTCGGGACTGTTTCAAAAAAATCCCTGATGGAAGAACTCAATTAATCATAATCATTTATTTGCATTAAGTACAGTGTTGGTCATAAAGTCAGTAATTAAGTTCTTAAGGGGAAAGCGCTCAGGTAGCCGACGAAATTCAAATTTTCTTACGTTTTTTGCAATTTGCTGGTCAGTATTAAGTTGTACGTTGATTAAAATATGATTCGCGGTCGTAACAAATATGTAATTACAGAATTATAATCATTACCTACAATCAGTAAAACAACTTGTTAAGTTAGTCGTTTCAGCCGATATACGTCCACTGCTGGACACAGGCCTCCCCCAATTTTGGGAGGGTTTGCCATAATCGCCACGCTTGGCAGGCGGGTTGGCGATCGCAGTATGGTATGGTGGTGGAATACATAGAGAACGCTGCTGCCCATTCTCCGGTACGATCCTTAGTCGCCTTTTACGACACCCACGGGAAGTAAGGGGTGGTGGTATTCTTTAAGTCCGGCACCACACAGACTGTTAAGTTAGTATAATCCCCAAATGTCAAGATTTCATGAAACAGTCATTCTTGGGGATTACTAGGTCTTAGAGAGTTGTGTTGATGACTTTAATGATTATAATTCTGTAAATACTATTTGTTACGACCGCGAATCATATTTTAATCAACGTACAACTTAATACTGACCAGCAAATTGCAAAAAACGTAAAAAAGTTAAATTTCGCGGACTACCCTGGCGCTTTCGCCTTAATACACAAAAGTTATTAAGTTCATAAAATTACTTTCCCGATCCAGGAATCGATCGAAGGACACTCGACCTTTGGCTGCCTGTCAATTGACGCGGAGTGAGGCTGCGGAGCGGAGAAACGGAGAAATATTAACCAATAGGATTGCATAAAAAATCACAATGTCATTTTCTATTGGTTATTATTTCTCCGTTTGTCCGCTCCGCAGCCTTTCTCCGCGTCAATGCTCAGGCAGCCTTATCATACACTAGCTGCGCCCCGCGGTTTCACCCGCATAAGTTTCGATCCCGTGGGAATATCGGGTTAAAAAGTAACCTATATGTTAATCCAGGGTGTCAGCTACCTCCTTACAAAATTTTATCAAAATTGGTCCCGCCGTTTGAGCGTGAAGAAGTAACAAACATATAAACACACATACCCACACGCACACACACTCACAAACTTTCGCCTTATAATATTAAAGTGATTTATATTTTTAAATGAAACAAACGTGAATAGTCTGTTATGGTAATGATTTCCACCAAATTGTCACACAAACAACAAAAAAAATTACCTTACGAAAATTTCTAGAGATCAAAAGATTTTCCCACCTCGTTGCCTCACTCGATTTGACTCAACTACTCCGGTAAGCTAATTCCGCACAAAAAAGTCCGACTTCCAATCTGCTAACGGACTACAAGGCCATTATGCTGTCCCCGACAATCCTTAAGAACTGTCGGCATTGTTGAAATTTCCATCGAAAGCCGACCTACTTTCCGATTCAAGTAGTGTAGCTAGCTTTCAAGGAGAAACCGGGATATATCGTGCATTGCTTTTACAGGTTCAGCGGGTAGTTTGTGTAGTGGAGGGTTAACCATGGAGTGGTTGGGATTTGCATAACTGTGTTTAGGGAAAGTGAGGAAATCGTCTTCAAATTCAACTATAAACTCATTTATTTACAACTAGTGACCTGTCTCTGCTTCGCACGCTTATTACTAGGTACGTGAAAAAATAACGATATTTTTGGCATCAAAAAATCAACATCCTAGCACGATGGGCTGTGCTGGGGCGGCTGCTGCAGGTGCAGAAAACCTCAAACGGCGAAAATATTCTAACCTGATTGGGAGTTATATGTTCTAGCCGTTTGGGGTTGAAACACTAGGGCTATGAGGTCCGAGTGCCCACTTGGTTTTTCGAGATATCGCCAAGCGGTTAGTCGACTCTTCACGTGACAGAGGGCTGGCCTATTTCTTTGCCGAATTAGCATTGCCATACAACGTGGCAATGCTGCCAGCCTTTTGGGCACTGTTCCTGTTGACAGCGATGCGGACGAATTTTTTGATGCCCTATGATTATTTTGCTTAGGTATTTTTTCATATAAATGTACATATTATTATTATTTTAAATATGATCATAGATTATGTAAATATTATCATATTACTTATAAATAAAAACGAAAACTCATAAAAGTTCAATAACAATAGAAAAAGTAATTGTGTCTCATTAGTGGCAGTTGCTCATAAAGAAGTTTAATACTAATGTATTATACACATAAACCATCCGGAATAAATTCTCTGGAGGAGCTTCTACTGGTCAATGAAGGCGCTAATGAAAGGCGACCCTCCTATTTCACTAATGCGCAGGCTCGTCGATATGTGTATCCTGCCCATCTTAACCTATGGCGCCGAACTAGGTCTTTGACAGAGACTCAGAAGTCCAAACTTAAGGTTTGCCAAAGAGCGATGGAGCATAGCAGAGTCAATCATATTTTTTTAAACTAGATAAAGTCGGCGTTTCCCATCTGACTACTCTGAGAAGAAAGGCCGAAACAAACTCAGAGGTCACAGTCTCTTTTAAAGTCCAGACATAATCTTAGTCAGGTTATATGAAGACCATGTAGATCGATGTCTGAGATGGTCTTTTGAGGAAAGAACCACACAGATTAAAAGGACCTGTCCAGTCAGTGCACGCATTTGTCAGAAATCGAACAATACCAAAGAAAGGACATTTGGGTAGGCCACATAAATTACTCAAACTGCCATACCACATTCGCAACACCACGATCCGCTCCAAGACAGGTATCGCCGATGTTGGTGATAAGTCTGCGAGGCTGAAGTGGGAATGGGCGGGTCACACTATAGGATGCATCCAGACAGATGGGCCAAAGTCGTCACACAGTGGGTGCCTGCAGATGGGCGTCGTCACTGAAGCAGGCCTAAAAAACGCTGGCGTGACGATTTGGACTCGTTCCTAACGGAGAAGACATGGTACAGACGCCAGCACTGCTACTTCAATCTGTCAAATTTATTTAATAGATTTTCAACTTTATGGCTAAAGCATAAAGCTTAAAGTTGATTGGGAAAATTTGACAGTTTCGGTTAGCTTGATGTGCTGGCGTTTGTACAAAGAAAGTTGGAAGAATATGGGGGAGGCTTTAGCCCAGCAGTAGGACAATATATGCTCATGGGAAAAAAGATGGTGAAAACCGCATCAAAGTCTAGATAAACACGGAAAGCTTCTTTAATTTTATCTGTAGTTGTTGTGTATAGTTACAGTGGACCAGAGTATGGTCCAAAATTACCTAGTTTGCTAAAATTGCTTTATAAAGTTAGTGTGTGGCTGCACAGGGTGCATGAGATGGCGTATAGTCACTCGTAAAAGCTATATATGACGAAAGGGATTTGAACCATCATCTTAATTAGGACAACGTAGAAAACGTAACTAGGGTACTACTTACGTTTTCTAGGTTAATTATCAAAAACCCAGTTATCTAACTAACTAGTCAAAACTCTCAGAATTTCCAGGAATTTAAGTGAACAAACGTGCAATCTAACTAAACTTCTCCTTTCAGATGGATCGTGTCTTCTACAATTGGCTTGAACCTAATTTAGCAGTCCTTAGAATTTCTTCAAATCTTCACGGTGTTAACGCTCTAAAAGCATTTTTGCGTATAATTTTATATCTACCAGAAAAAGATGTATTTACTGTGTAAAAAGTATAAGTATCCATTAGCAAAAGAACCTTCATCTCAGATATTTACGCCGAAAAAATCACACTTCAAAAAGAAAAAAAAATCCGTATGAAATGGCACCTCAAGCGGGATTCGGGATCATCCAAAAAATAACAACATTCTTTAACCGGTATTCGTGGAAACCATAATACATGGCGACCAGAGAGAAAAGATCGCATTGTATGAAAAATAAATCCATTCTGAATCAAAACCGATATCGGACCCACAACAAATAAAGTGCGGACAATGGAAGCTGAATAAAAAAAGTGTTGAAATAAAAACATGGAGAACTTTAACTTCGGACTTTCCAATCGAACGGTATTGTTGCAGCTAATATTACTATTTGTCGCTTGAATGCAATAACAAGAAAATATTTGTTAGTGGAAAAATTTTGATTAGTGAAGTTTTTGGCTAACAAGATCTAAAATATGTATAGTCGATCCAGCGACACGAAGAAGAAGAAGATGTGGAAGAATTTCGTATAGTAAATCATCACCATTTGCATCTGGGGGCACCGGAGTGCCCCCGCCAAGACGAGCCAAGCGAAGCGCAAGGGCACTACCTACCTTTTCTCGAAGCACTTCGTCGTATTTTTGAACCCTCTTAACTTGGGTTTGGATTATACCAGATAAACAAAATTTTCGGGATATGATGTCAGTTGCTGGCTTATTAAACCTATAAAGTTTCAATTGCATAGCTCTTATACTTTAGATTTTATTGATATCTAAAATACCCCGATTTCGTCACTGACTCACTGACTGATGATCATCAATATTCTTAAGGTCCTTCCTGAAGTCCTAGAAAGCTGAAATTTGGTATGTAAGCTAGTAATAGTACACAAACAACAAAAAAATCTTAAAACTTGAAACTTTTACCCCCCCCCCCCCCAACCCCTTAAACTAGGGGGTGAAAGTTTGTATGAGACTTCCGTAAATTTTGATGCTAGAGGTCTGAAAATTTATATAGGGGGTCCTTGTTATAAATAAACACTAAAAAAAAGAAAGAAAAAATGAACAACAGAAAAAAATACTCGTATAAATATCATAAGCAACTTACAAAAAGAAATGAAATCCCACAAAAACATTTCATGTTAAATGTTGCCAAAACGAGACCATGTAGCTCGCACTGTCAAAAAGTAATCAGATCTCATGTAGAGCCAAGCTTCTAACTCTACACGCCCTAACTCTACAAGGCCTAACTTCGCAGACTACGACTACTACGACTACTACTTCGTATCCTACCTAAGCGTATGAAGTTCCATTAAAATCGAATCATTAATTTCGAAAAATAAGGGCTTGAAAGTTTGTATAAAATGTCGTACGTCGTAAACGCTCTTAAGCCACATTTTACGAAAATAATCTTTTCAATATCGTCCCCTGTCTCTTCACTTTTCGTGGCATTATTGGAACCGTTGTAAAGATCAATGGAGCTTAGTTTCAACCGCTTGTCATCCCTATTCCCTAAGGTCACGAAGGATAACTGAGGGTCACGGATTAATTTTAATACGGTATTCGGATGAGGTGCCACCTAATTCCAATTTCCTGATTAATAATTCAAATAACTTTCAAGTTGTATTAGAATTATTAAAGTTTGATGTTATCCATCTGGCGTCCATTGTTTGATCAACTTCAAATTAAAAAAAAAGAAGACTAAATTGCCTCACGGCGACAATTTGCGCCTCCGATATTTATACTAACAATTTTTTTTTATGAAGTAGTACATATGTATGAATCGTAGCAGAACGACCGAAGAACACAGAACTGACACAGAACAGAAGAAGACAGAACTGATCGTAGGTGACTTTCTATAGTTTCTACCAACACCCATGGGAAAAGCGTTAGTTTTATGTATGTACAGTAGGGCTGCAAAAGTGCATGGATAGTTCAGAAATATAATCGTGTGAAGCGAGAAATGACGCCATTTAGCGTAAAACCAGTTAACGACTAACAAAATTTCATTATACTGTTACTAGATGGCGTTGTATGTAAGAGCGGGAGGACTTGGGTATCTCAAATAATAACAATCAGACATAGAGTAAACACTTTTAATCATTCACAACCAATAATGATTCACACAACTTAATTTTACAACAAGATGTACAGACGCCAGCACATCAAGCTCCTACAATCTGTCAAATGTCTTAAATAGATTTTCAACTTTGTCGCTAAAGCATAAGGTTCAAAGTTGATTGGGAAAATTTTACAGTTTCGGGTAGCTTGATGTGCTGCCGTCTGCACACAGTTCAAAATACAATTTAATACTGTGCGCTCTGCGACTAGAGCGAGCCTATTTAAGGCTCCTTCAAACAGGCGCGACACGCGATAAAATCGTACGCGACACAAAGGCACCGCAAATCGCGCAACGAGCGGTGCCTTTGTGTCGCGCTCGATTATCGCGTGTCGTGCCTGTTTATAGGAGCCTTTATACGTTGAAACAACTGTCAACGTTAGGCAGCAACGATTTCCGTTGACACGTTTTAAAATACAATTTAGAGTGTATTTAGTAAAAATAATGTAATTGCGCACAATATTTGATTTGTAATTAATTTTTTAGATTGTATTTAGTAAAAATAATGTAATTGCGCACAATATTTGTTTTGTAATTAATTTTTAGATTGTATTTAGTAAAAATAATGTAATTGCGCACAATATTTGATTTGTAATTAATTTTGAAATACTTTAAATTGTAAACTTAGTTAGGTAACAATAATTTTATTTAAAAGAACTAACAGTAACAATGTTCCAATTTCCTTCTTAGACTTTTAAAATAATACTTAAATAAAAACAAACCTAAAATTAACAATACTTAATTTAATACGATTTTATAATGTAATGCAGTCATTTATTTAATTATTGCACTGATTCGTGTTTCCGTAACGTCATCAGCCGCTAAGACTGTTTTTATTTGCCAGCGCTATCGTGTATTTTTTGAATTAAAAATTGTTCCACGTAGGTATATGAATAATGTATCAAAAACATTGATAGATAATGTGAACAACAACAGTAGCTACCTCAGTGTAGTTTTATTAAAATATGGTATTTATAATATATTATTACAATGAATTCCTTTGATGTTTTTGCACAAAGAGTGTACCTATTAACGGTAAAATATTGTAAGCAAAGCTTTTCTATTTTCCAGAAGTTTTCCTTATCGAAGCGAGTTTCCCTAGTAGGTACGCTCTGTCCCAACGGGAATCGAACCGACTGCCATCGCCGATTTGTCTTCATTTGTCGTTCCGCAATCGTGGAAAACTATGGACGAGAAATAATTAACTTGCTTTTGTCATTCGGTTTTTTATTCCATTCGCAATTTGCATTGCGATTGTGCTAATTTGATAAATTGGAGCCAAATGAGCGTCTATTGAAATCAGGGATGTTTTTTTGGTCTCCGAGGTTAATGCCCCCTGTTATTAATTATGGAGCGAAATGTGGGAAAAACAGGGGTTCTGGGCTTTCAAAGTTATTTTTTTGTGGCGATGCACGATGGTAAAAATGAAACGATAGAAAAGTTTGTTTTTAAAATCGGGGTGGGTTTCTGGGTTCAATTCCCAGGTCGGGAAAAGTGTTACTGAGTTTTTCTGTTAGAAATTTCTCAGTAACAGCTCGGAGTTTGGAAGTTAGTGGTGTGATACCCCCTGCCTCTGAAAACACGTAACCCGTCTGTGCCTAATCTCTCTCTGGTCATATTGGATTGGTTTAGAGGACTATTATGACATCCTGCATTCGATACATTACACCTATGGAAAAGACGCTGACGTTTAGGATGTCTCTGGGTAGAATATCCTCTTTAGAACATTTAACATTAAAAAAAACGTTATTTAATTTTGTAAATCATGAAACGTGTATTTTCTCTTGACCGTACTTACCTGTCGAAAAGAGTAACCTAGATAAAGTGGATAAAAGTCATAGTACACGTATTATTGTATTTCCAGGGTTCTTGTTGTAAATTATACTCACGAAGACTAGTAGATATAAAGTTTATTCATAGACAGTAGACACATTACTACAGAATTATTAAAAATACAAAACTGCAATACGACTTATCTATCTGACAGCTAGTCGACGACCTCTCGCGCCAAGCCCGCGCTTTTTTTTATCAACGACACCCACATGACATTATACTTTTTTTTTTTTTTTTATTTGATGAAAATGGAACCAAAATTACAGAATGTATTAAATTACTAACAGACGGCCATTCTGCCGTGGGGATGACCCTATCCCCAACTCAGTTCGGCCATTCACTGTAAGGTATGACCTCATACCTTGACTTGTTATAAACAATAAATTGAAATATGTTGGAAAGCATTGGTTATCATACAATTTTTTTTTTTTTTTTTTATATAGTACAAGATAGATCCACAACAGTAAATCTGACATATAAATGATTTCTACTTATTTTAAATTCCATTTTTAACTGTACATATTTATCTTATTCTAGTATAACCTGTATAACACAAATCTAAGTACACATGATGATTGATATTTTTAAGACTTCAAGAGAACAGCTAGTAGTAACTCCAATAACTAATCTATAAACTTAATAAAAATTATAATTATCATTCACAGCTTATAATAATATATTATAATACTAGAGCCACCCTAGGGGCACACAAATTATAACCTAAGCCTATTTTAACTGTACATATTTATCTTATTCTAGTATAACCTGTATAACACAAATCTAAGTACACATAATGATTGATATTTTTAAGACTTCAAGAGAACAGCTAGTAGTAACTCCAATAACTAATCTATAAACTTAATAAAAATTATAATTATCATTCACAGCTTATAATAATATAACACTAGAGCCACCCTAGGGGCACACAAATTATAACCTAAGCCTATTATATTATATTATTTATTACCTATTATACCTACCACACTGGGGGTAGATTTGATTAACTGCAGCCACACTTAGGGATTCTCATTCATTTCAGTGGACAATCATCATTATTGTTCACACTTGGGAACTTCATTAGGTACCACACTTGGGGTCCGTTGTTATCTATTTGTATTGGCCACACTAGGGGCTAACATCCACACTTAGGAATCTCATTGATCTTGGGTAATCATCATACTTCACACTTGGGAACTTCATTAGGTACCACACTTGGGGTCCGTTGTTATCTATTTGTATTGGCCACACTAGGGGCTAACAGTCACACTCATGGTCGTAATTCATAATTTTCTCACTGGTATCTATGCTGTAAGCGTCATAATACGGAAAATAGTGGTAAGTGTATAAGATGTCAGTCAGTTAATTAATAAAGATAATAGATGCATTAAATTACTCTGGAATCGTCAGTTATGGAACTTATTTCGACAATAGCAGAAAGTGCCCCCATCGATATCCAAGGTTACTCTTCTTAAAAATAATTGGCTCTTACAATGTTTTCAACTTACAGTAAGTATGGGAGGACAGCGTAGGCCTGTCAACAAGTGGTCTACAGATCTAAAGTCTACAAGGCCTACAAAGTCCTCACCTTTACAAAATAAGAATCTATCAAAAGGATAAATAAAAATAAAATATATAAAAACCTACTAAAACCAAGTGATATGATTCCCATTACAACCACTAATAAAGAGGTGAATAATTAGAATTGTCTCTATATAATGTCAAATAATAAAGAGATTATGTCAAAAAAAGTTTGTAAAACGATAAACAAAAAATAAACATCATAATTTGAGAGCAGATACTAGACATTTACATAGTTTTGCCTTTAATGAGGAGTCAGGAAAGCCACATGTCATAATACTGTGGAAATGAGCAAAGTATACTAACCTAGCTGTGGCTATATCTGTCAACTGCCTTGTTTTTCTTACTGCATAATGCAGCTGAACTTAATCTACCTGAAAGAGCTCTAATGTGTGCGCCCCATTGTAATTTGGAATATAAAGTAATTCCCAGAAATACAGTTTCCGTAACAGCATCTAGTTGTATTTTTTTTTTTTGACATTCTAAATTTAGACCCAATTGAGGTACATTTCAAAATGAGAACTTAAGACATTTAGTTTTGTTCGCATTAAGAGTCCTATTACGGATCGTAAACGCAAATCAAATTATTTCGATCGGCGTACACGAGTCGATAATAGTAGCGATCTCCGGACGATTGCGCGCCAAAAATTCGGCGACAGGTCCTACCTCGTCAAGCGCTTGCGCGGGAATCAGCGGGAATGAGGGGCGCGCCGAATTGACGCAGAATATATAGCATTTTAACTTTATTTATTGTAATTTTGTTTTATTAAATTGAGAAACAAAACTAATGAAACGTATTCATTGTAGATTGAAGTTTTATATAATATTAGTTTATTTGATAAAGTTGCGTTAATTTGGAGTGTAATGGACGCTGAATCAAGACATTTATTGCTTAAATTAGGCTTTCTTTACGATTTTATCCATAAAAACTCAAGGAATTTAAAGGAATTCTAGAACTCCAATAAACAAGTAAAACTTTCAAAGTATCTTTTTATAATGTTAGCATTTATAAGAATTTAATGTAACAATGTGAATTTGAGCGTCAAAGTTCCATCGCCAACGGTTTTTCTTGCAAACTGTGTTCGTAAAATATTTATAGTAAATTACACGAAAAGAAAAATGAAAATGTGTAACTGCAACTTACAAGAAAGAGAATAGTACTATCGTTATTCTTAAACAAATAATTAAAATATCTTACAACTGCTGAAAATTACAGCGTCAAAAATCATGAATTTGCGTAAAAAATGTAACAGGACTCTTAAGTAAAAGATTATTGGCTTCAAACCATTTCGAATGAACAGCCAGACTATCGTTAACATGTAAGACATCCGTATCTTTTCTATCTATTTTAAAAATAAGAGAAGTGTCAACCGCGAATAAAATGATATCTGACAAGTTAGCCATCATGTAAGGAAGGTCATTAATATAAACTAGAAATAGGAAAGGGCCAAGAATTGAGCCTTGAGGCACGCCAATCTTAACTAGAGACCCTGATGACGTCGCCCCGTTAACGTTTACTTTTTGCTGTCGCTTTGACAGATAGGAAAGAACAAGATCAGCAGCTTGTCCATGAATTCCGTAATGGTATAATTTACAGATCAGTGTACTAAGGTCAACGCAGTCAAACGCTTTTGAGAGATCACAGAAAATGCCACTTCATTCTGGGACTTCTCCCAGGGTTCTAAAATGTGACTGATGAGTTTTACTCTCGCGTCCGTCGTCGACCTATCTTTCGTGAAACCAAACTGGCGACTATGTAAAATCCCATTTGAATTAAAATGTGATAACATCTGCTACAGCATGATTTTTTTTTTTTTCATAGATTTTGCTCAATGCTGGTAGCACTATAATATAGGTATATAATTGGAGGGATCAAACTAACTACCCGATTTGAAAATTGGTACTACTTTACTATGTTTCATTAAGTCAGGAAACGTACTGCTGTCTAAACATTGATTAAATATGCGGCGTTAGGGCAGTGGCACCTGTGTCAATAATATTGTAAGAACCTTAACAGAAATTATCCATAAGTCTTCAGTGTTTTATTTTTTATTTTAAGACTTTTAAATGCTTTTTTTTTTTTTTTTTTTTAATTTTGGCATCAAAAATGGGCTTGAATTCAATGCTTCGAATATCCTTATTAAAGTTTTCTTTAAGAAGAGCTTTAGCTAATATAGGTGATGAGGGGAGATACTTTGTAACCTCTTTTGGGATGTTGGTAAAGAATGATCTGATCTCGCTGTTTTGTTTCCAGTTCCTTTGTTAATTACCTGCCACACAGCTTTTATTTTATTATTAAACATACTAATTTTGTTACTTATTAATTGAGATTTAGCCTCAGCGCATATCTACTCTTTTGAATATTTTAGAATAGTTTCTTACATAAATATGAAGGGCTTGATCAGAAGTTAATGATTTCTCGTGATACAGATTATATAAAATATCTCTGCTTTTTCTAATGCCAGCAGTGGCTCATTCACTAAATTTTGGTTTAGTATTGACAGTAACTTTTTTTTTTTTTTTTTTTACAAGACATGCTTTATTGAATTCTTGGCTTACTGTAGAAAATAATGTACCATAGTTTATGTTGGGGTCTTGTGAACCAAAACTAGCTGTTGAAAGATTGCTAAGAACATTATTATTAAACATTTTCAATTAATTTTTAGTTAGAGGTCTTAATTGAATGGATTTATCTATGTGTAATCTTTTACTTAAGTCAAATGATACAAGTTGACCAGTATGGTCAGACCTGCCGCCACTAATTAAGAACGAGTCTTTTATTTTACAATTAGTCAATACATTGGCGATGCATGAAGCTGAAGTTGCTGTTATTCTAGTCGCTTCATTAAATATACATTTTAAATTAAATGATTTAAACAATGAGATTAGCTTAAATTTTGCTGAATTAACAAATAGATCAATATTTAGGTCACCACAAACAAAAACAAATTTACTATCTTTAAAAAGTTTACTTAGTATTTCTTCCATTATGATCAAAAATGATGACAAATTTGAGGTTGGTGGTCTATAAACACATAAGAAAGTATGGCCTTCACCTTCTGTCACATGCTACCTCACATATTGATCAACAGAGCAAGCAGTGATATTCTTTCTTTCTTTATATCTAAAACAACTGTTACATAATATCAAAGTACCACCTCTTATTGAGGACCTGTTGTATGCACTGGCAAGTTAAAAAATGTTCACATTAAACAACATTCTATCCGGTTTGAACCAGGTTTCACAAAAACATAAGATATCCATATGATATTTATCTATTAACATTTCCACGTTTAGGATTTTGCCAGAGAAGCGATTTATATTTTGGTGAAATTGTAAAATATTCTATTATGCTTCTCTTTTGAAATTTTAGGGATGAATTACAGTATTATTAGAAGTACTAGATTCACTTAACCTAGTCTCAGTTAAATTATCAATAACTGCGTGTATATTGTAAGCTAACAAAGTAGCCAATACATGTTGACTTTTCTTGGGAAGAAACATATGTTCCTGAACTAATACAAAATCCCTAACAAAATAGTTTGTATCAAAATACAATAAACTATGATGACATGTCAAAATATGCATTAAGTTGTTTAAACTTTAAATGTAATCGTTTTCTGCATCATACAAATTATTAGAATATGGTAATGCACATAATATTAATTTACCTAGTTTTAATTTAAGTAGGGTGTCAATACCATTAACTATGTCCCATTTTGTTAAGCTCAGACTGTTTCCAATTAAAAGAATCACAGAAGTCTGCTCATTCATTTGTGTATGTTTTATTTTATGAACAAGCTCATTCAAATGCAGGTTATGATAACACCAGTTAACTATAATATGTTTAGAGCGGTTAATTAATAATGATCCAAAACCAGATCCTAATCTATCAGAAAATACCAAAACATTACTTTGAGTGGGATAGATAGTTTCTATAGTATGAGTTGAAATGGATGAAGTAGCAGGTACAACATGCTGTGACATCTGAGGTGAATCGGGTGGTGAGGTGGTGGTGTGAGTGAGAGCACAACTACAAGTTAGATTGTTGGTCAGTGACTTGTCCCTCTCTGCATTGTACTTGACAAGGTCCACCAACTCACAGGCCTCCTGCAAGCGCTCGCTTAATATTAGTTGACTAGACTCATACTTACAGGATATTTCCTTAATTGTATTTTCCCTGCTCAGTAATTCCTTTTGAAGGTTTGTATGTCAACATAATACATTTGTCTGCTATTTTCCAACTTATTATTACATACATTTAGTTGGCTTGATTAATGTTAAACTTGTGAATACTTTGTGTCTTCAAGAGTTTTTTTTTGTATGTACCTTTTAATGTTTTTACTAATTTCAATATATTTCTCAATTTTATTATGACTAGTTGGATTTGGTCATCTAGTTAAAGTATCGTTCCCAGTCAGGTCTATGGTAATGGTGGGCTTCTCATATTCCAGTCTAGATAAACTGCAAACCAGTTTGTTGAAAAGGTTCGTCAGCTGCGGTCATAGACTTAAGCCATAACGTACCTATACAAATAAAGCCCAGAACCCAATCGTGTATTCGATTGTTAATAATTCTTCTAGTGCTCTCGGCAGGGGATCGAACCCAGGCTCTCTTAAACACGCATGCCACCAGGTGTACTATGTGCATAGTCTATATTATCAAAAACATAGAAAGAAAAAGAAACCGATACAAGACCGGTACGCTACTTCCGACGGCTGTGGGTAGGTGGTACGCTTTGCGATGACCTTAATTTACCCGCTTACAACTTTTGTTCGAAGATGCCTACTTACACAATATAGTTTGTATGTACTTACAGTACACCCAGATGCACTATACAACTACTTAATTACCACACCCGCCGTAAATATGTTTGTAAAATAATAAGTGGGCTAATCATTTCAGTGAGATCAAACTGCCTGACAGTAACTAAATCAGACACCTATTATGTTTAGTTCTAGAGGTGATTACACTTGTTTATAACAAGGCAGGTACCTACTTGCTGTAATGTGAGTATCACCATTGCTCGTCGCCTATTAGGGCAAGTGACGTACCTATAGCATACTGCGTTCTTAATTCTCGAGAAACTTAGATTGTAAAATAATGTAAGTAACATCTTTGTAAGTATACAAACCGATTATGTAGTGATTTACATTATACTAAAGAGGTTACATACCAGCAGGTTTTCTCCAACGGTTCTTACCACTTCTGAAGTATTGTATTTCCAGGGTTCTTGTTGTAAATTATACTCACGAAGACTAGTAGATATAAAGTTTATTCATAGACAGTAGACACATTACTACAGAATTATTAAAAATACAAAACTGCAATACGACTTATCTATCTGACAGCTAGTCGACGACCTCTCGCGCCAAGCCCGCGCTTTTTTTTATCAACGACACCCACATGACATTATACTTTTTTTTTTTTTTTATTTGATGAAAATGGAACCAAAATTACAGAATGTATTAAATTACTAACAGTATCAAATCGAAAAGGGATCGGCACCGTATCAACTCGAGCCGTATTCTTTGTATGAAACTCCCTACTGTAACGCACACTAATCGGAATCGTAACGTAATCGCCTCGCCTCGGGACAAGCTCACGAACCTCAGTGCGGTTACCCCGCGCTTACGGCTCGTCTTCCCCGCGCTTACTGCTCGTCGTCCCCGCGCTTACTGCTCGTCGTCCCCGCGCTTACGTCTCTCCGTACCCGAGCTTATCCGTCTTAGCCGTCTCTTCATCCACCCTTGCCCCTCTCACCCCTCTGGCCTGCCTGCTGCCAATTAACCAGCGCGTGCAGCGTTCGGCTAGCCGTAAGCGCGGCGTCGTCTCGGCCACGTCTAGGCAGCCGTGGCCGAGTCGACGTATCGGAGCTTCTGATCCGATTTGGTTACGTGCTTACGTTAGGTTGACGCCTGTTTGACGGCGAGACGTGCGGCATCCCTTTCCGATTTAATACGTGTGCTATGATCTTAAGACAGAGATTAAAACAGAAGACGAACTAGCAGGGGATTGAGGAGAGGGGGTGGAGGGAGGTTCAGGGGATCAGACCGGAATAAATCACACGAAAGTAGGTAACCTTTTATATCAGAAACATTATTTCGACAACACACATTATTTCGAAGGTAAGTTGTTTTTAAAGGAAGACTTCCTGGGTGAACCAAATACGGGAGACACAAATCTTCCAATACATTCAAGTCTAGGCTAACACTACCGGTTCACGTTCCACTTGTATAGGAAAAAACAAATAAAGAATATATCTATACCAAGTAGGTACGTTCCCATCCCTGCCTAGTTGCTATTCCACCTATTTGCACTAAGCGTTTTCAAATGTGTTTTATAATGCGCACAGCAAAAGAGTGGAACTCTTTACCTGCGTCTGTGTTTCCGAGCGCATATAACCCGAATCTCATCAAAGTAAGAGTGAACAGGCTTCTGCTGGGTAAGCTCACTCCATCGTCGACTTTGTCTCTGTCACCTCTGACCTAGACTAGAGTCAAGAGCAAACCCCATTTCAAATTAAAAAAAAAAAAAACTATATGTTACGTATTATCACACTAATATTATAAAGGCGAAACTTTGTGTGTTTGTTACTTCTTCACGCTCAAACGGCTGGACCAATTTTGATAAAATTTTGTATGGACGTAGCTGACACCCTGGATTAACATATTTTTGTCCCGATATTCCCACGGGATCGATTTTTTTTTTTTTTCGGGGTGAAACCGCGGGGCGCAGCTAGTAATCAATAAATCAACAGTAGGTGAATCGTCCGTTACTTCAACTAACCTTAAGTTAATTAATTATAGTTGAATAAACCGTAGGTGAATACTCCTCTAAGGATTCCGTTCACTAGTTAATACAAAAATCTGTGAAACATCTCATCATGATCTTTAGGTATTTTAAACAGTAGGGCTTTTGGACTTTTGACCATAGTTATCTCGAAAATAGTTAGAATACGTTTAGTTAATAATTTTATATTTATTAATTTTGCGTATTAAAATTATTTATTTATTTAAAACTAGAATACTAAATTAAATGACTAACTAACTTACTACACAAATAAATACAAAAACAAAGGACACTTAGGCGTCGAAGTACTCGTCCGCATCGCTGTCATCCGGAAACGTGCCCAGAAGACTGGCAGCATTGCCACGTTGAATGCCAATGCTAATTCTTTGGCCAAAGAACGACCCAGCCCTCTGGTCACGTGAAGTGTCGACCAGCCGGCGAGAAATATCCTTAAAAAGGAGACGCGCACTCGGGCCCCATGACCCGAGCGTTTCGACCCCAAATTAATTATAATATGTAACTCTGTACTAATAATAAAGCTGAAGGGTTTGTTTGTATGAATACGCCAATCTCAGGAACCAAAAGTCAGACTTGAAAAATTATTTTTGCATTTGATAGCCCCGTTCTTGAGGAAGGCTATAGGCTATTTAACATAGCGCTAGGACCCTTGGGAGGCGAGCAAAAAGAAAGCGAAGTAATAGCGCGGGCAGGCGATACGGGAGAACAAGGAATTTCACGCGGATGAATTCACAGGCAGAAGCTAGCTAAATAATAAAACAGATTCAAGCAAACAAACTTTTGGGCATAAATTACCAAGAATACTACCTACTACTTTCAGAACTGATTGGAAATATTGAGGGTAATGTGGTAGTTAGCAGTCAAGGCAGGTCAATCTGGTCGTTGACCTGACTGATATTAGAACATGTTTTGACAAACTTGGAAGTATATTATTGTGACATGCTGTTTGGTTTTTTATTTATCACATTTAGTTTCAATTACAATGTTACTATTTTACAATTCAACACTAAAATATACATATTATATAGTATATACAAGTATATACAAGTATATAAAAAAAAGGTAAAGAAAAAGACAGGAGCTCATTGGGCATCAAAAAATTCGTCCGCATCGCTGTCAATGGCACAAGTGCCCAAAAGGCCGGCAGCATTACCACGTTGGATGGCAATGCTTATTCTTTGGGCTAAAAATAGGCCAGCCCTCTGGTCACGTGAAGAGTCAACCAACCGCTTGGCGATGTCCCAAAATATTCGATGAGCACTCGGACCCCAAGGCCCTAGTGTTTCAACCCCAAACGGCTCAAACATATAGCTCCCAATAAGGTTGTTATATTTGCGCCGTTTGAGGTTTTCTGCTCCTGCAGCAGCAGCCCCAGCACAGTCCACCGTGCTAGGAAGATGGGATGACGCGAGGGTGTCGACTCAGGTAGCATCCCAAACCAAAGGCCTACCCAACTGCCAGGGCATTATGGTCATTCCATCTGGCCTCTTGCCATCGTCGCGTGCCAAGCCATTGGGTTCTAAAACAGCTGGCACCCCGGCGGTGACAAGAGCCCGACGGATGATGTCGTTAATGATGTCGTTTCAATTATAATTTAATTTTCTTTGTGCATGCTGTACCAGTACAGCGTCTTAATAATTGTTTGCTGCACCGGACGACGTCATTACGTCGGCGCTGGCTGTCGCTGCAAACCAGCGCTGGGGCTCTGTCTTGGATAGGGTCGCAGCATAATGCTGAGCAATAGCCGTTTTGCGTGGATGTGACGCATGTTTCCCCCAACTCTTTCTTATATTATTCTATTGTGTTTATATTCTTTATTGCGTCTTGTTATCTCAAATAAACGTATTTTCTTTCTTTCTTACACGTCATGTTGTTTCTTGATGTCAAAATAACCGGATCTTGGTTTACAAGGATCGGAAATATACAGGTTATTTACTTAATTTTACTCCGTTGACGCGATGGGTCGATCTACGGTGTGGAACCTAAGATAGAAACATGCTTGTACGATACGACTACATACAGAAAGCACAGCTAATAGACATCTCTATTCCTAGACATCACTTTTCACCGAAAACTTTGTTGATAGAAAACATTGTTTGTAGATATCTCGGTTCATAGAAAGCTCTGTTGACAGAGATCTCTGTTCATAGATAGCACTTCTTGCCGTAAACTTTGTTCATAGAAAAAATTGTTTCCAGATACCTTTGTTAAAAAAAGCGCGACGTAGAATGCAAGAGCGAGTGAAGGGCATCCCGAGGTTAGGTTTTGTTAGGTTACTTTAAACTCGTTACAAAGAAATAGGAGCCCCGCGAAGTAGGATGGTCGACATAGGATGCAAGAGCGAGCGAATGGGAATAGAGCTTACTTAAAAATAATGATGGTTTCCGTGAAACAAAGGCGCTTTCTGTGAATCAAGGTGAAACAGTGGTTTCTATGAAAAAAGTTTCCGGCCAGAAGTGCTATCTATGAACAAAGATCTCGGTCAACAGTGCTTACTATGAACCGAGATATCTACGAACAATGTTTTCTATCAACAAAGTTTTCGGCGAAACGTGCTGTCTAGGAATAGAGATTTCTATTAGCCATACTTTCTGTATGTAGTCATATCGTACAAGCGTGTTTCTATCTTAAGTTCCACACTCGTCTATCTAAACATCTCTAACATCACACCTAATAAAAAATAAAAACATTTGCCGTCTTATTACAAAACGAGATCTAAGTTTAGACCTAGCCTAAACCTTCGAGCCAGCTACTCTATTTTGAACTTTATTCCGACAAACGTAATGTTCTTAATGCAAAATTGACAACTTAGACTCGGGTTTAACGTCAGTTTTTGTAATAAGAACTTTAGCTTCGTTGGATTATAGTTCGAAATTTAAAAATGGCTGGATGGTTTAAACCTGGATCTAAAGATAAATCTTGTTTTGTAATAAGGCCGTTAATGTTTTTGGGAGGTCAACGATACCCCTTGGTAAGACGTCTGGCTGTCAGACTTTCGGGCTTCTGACTACCCGTAACGACTGTAAAAGATCCACGAATGACAGCTGGGATCAACGGCTTAACGTACTTTCCGAGGCACGGAGGAGTCTCGGTATGTAGAGATGGTCACCCATCCACATACCAACCGCGGCAAGCGTAGCCTAACCTGGTCGATCGACCTCTGCGGTTGTTATTATTTAGCCACAGGCCCCTCCCTCCCTCCTTCCCTCCTCAGCTTGTATATATAAAGCTTTTTTTTTTTCTATTTCTGTAGTTGACCCCATTTTTCCTGTCTCCGAACATTTCCACAAGACCATCTTACCTCCCAGTCCCTAATTTCTGATTACTATGGCAGCCTTCGAAGAATATTCGGAAGACTACACAAACAATCAAAGTTTCTGATGGACATCGTAACGAGAATGTTTTAATCTCGCCTAATGTCATTTATTTTGCTTTGATTGACATCAAAAATAGATCAAGGTGGCGGTCCGATGTCGCACCTTCGTTAAAACTTCACGAGGGCAAAAGTACTGTGTTGCTAGCTAAATAAATTTTCCCTTACTTTGTCCTGTTCTCCCAGATTTTTTTAAAACTTTATGCACAAGAAAAAAATACAGTACAAAGGCGGACTTAATGCCTGAGGCATTTTCAACCTTAAGGCATCTTAAGGTGATGCAAAGACAAAACATGGCAGGTGCAACATATTTTATGAGGGTAGTTTGATATATTCGAGAGTAAAAAGGTTTCTAGCTAGTATTTTACTACCATAATGAGGGATTTTCTTTTTTCTTTTTTTTTAACTCTTCCCTAGTCGCTGGATAGATGGCGCTGAACTTGGTAAGTAACTGCAAGGAACGGAACGTCACATAATTTTTTTATTATTTCACTGGGATGTAATTTTGAGATCGTAAAACGAAAGCAAACGAAAGTGTCACTCAACGAGCGAATGTGACGTGACGCAATGTTTTTTTTCCCAAGCGTTTTGGCTTTGGCACCTAGTAAGGTAGTCAGTTCAACGCCATCTTCAGGGTTCTTGGAAACTAAGTTTTTTTTTTAATACTCAAAAGAAAAACCTCTCATTGAACTGATTTGTCTACGGTGAGGCCGAGTTGTCTACTATTTAAGGTTGTTTGATAATGAATATTCAAAAATACCCTTCGGATAGCAATTATGTGAACAACAGCTTAAAATTTATATTTTTTTAAGATCTAATATGTTTATATGGCAATCAACGGCTAACAAAGTCGTATCATATCGTATCGTTTCAGCCGATAGACGTCCACTGCTGGACATAGGCCTCCCCCAATTTTGGGAGGGTTTGCCATAATCGCCACGCTTGGCAGGCGGGTTGGCGATCGCAGTATGGCATGATGGTGGAATACATAGAGAACGCTGCTGCCCATTCTCCGGTACGATCCTTAGTCGTCTTTTACGACACCCATGGGAAGTAAGGGGTGGTGGTATTCTTTAAGTCCGGCACCACACAGACAAAGTCAGACCGCTTTATTTATATAAATGATAAATGATTTAATTTTTGTAAGTAGGTTCGCACAAACACTTTTAGTTACACGTCAATCATATTTTTTTAAACTAGATGAGTTCGGCGTTTCCTATCTGACTAATCTTGGTCAGGTTATATGAAGACCAAGTAGATCAATGTCTGAGATGGTCTTTTGAGGAAAGAACCACACAGATTGAGAGGACCTGTCGAGTCAGTGCACGCAACTGTCAGAAATCGTGCAGCTCAACTCAAGACTTAAGGAGCTCAACGATTCGACGAACAATACCAAAGAAAGGACATTTGGGTAGGCCACATAAATTACTCAAACTGCCTGACTAATCGTTGTTTAAAGTTAAGTAATGATTAACGGCTGTTTAACAAAACATTTTGACTCTTAACTTACTCTTAATTTGAAGCAACGTTTATATAAATAAACTTGTGAGTTTATAAGTCATACACTTATGATTAGGTATGTACATGACAAAATTAACTACAACGAATCAAGTCAGTAATTAATAATCACTACCGTAATTTGAAAACATATTAAACTTAGATTTATTTTAATAGGCCTGGCAGTTAACCGGAGAGAAGGTTCTCAGGTAAAACCACGAACAAATGTTGCAAAACGCAGCAGACACCATTCACAATTTACTCACCAAACAAAACGTACAGGGCGACTCTCAAATATTTGTATTAACCTATTCAAATTCATACAAACTGGGCAGATCACCCCCAAACAAGCTTTAACGGTGGCAACCCAAAGTATACACAACTTTATCTGATACCTAGTAGGTACCGAAGGAGTTTGTGAGCTGATTATGGACATTGGTTATTTTAGCCCCCAAGTTTGGGGGTGGCCGACCAAAAGTCGGTAACGTATTTTGGCCGTTGTTTATATATAAAGGCTTTTTGGCCTCCTTGAAAACGATACCCGGAGTTTGTTTGTGTTGGAGTTTGGTTTTCGAGACTGATCGGGTTTTTATTGATACTTGGCAGGAACTTGGGGAATCAAGGACAAGGAGAAGGCTGGATACGTTATTCGTTATTAAATAATTAACTGATATACTAAATTTTCGCTCTCACTCTCGCCTTATTCCAAGGGGGGGGTAAGTAGAAACTACTGAACGCCACCTGCTATGATTCTAACATCATCATCATCATCATTTCAGCCGATAGACGTCCACTGCTGGACATAGGCCTCCCCCAATTTTGGTGGGGGTTTGCCATAATCGCCACGCTTGGCAGGCGGGTTGGCGATCGCAGTATGGTATGATGATGGAATGCATAGAGAACGCTGCTGCCCATTCTCCGGTACGGCCCACCCTTAGTCGCCTTTTACGACACCCATGGGAAGTAAGGGGTGGTGCTATTTTTTAAGTCCGGCACCACACAGACAAATCGACTTATTATAATTATATTTCTGCTCATTCGCATTCCGACCCCCAAGGCACCACACAGACATGACATGATTTTAACATAATATCTACTTTTTGCTTCGTTTACGTTCGTACATCTGCTGGTTATACACGAACGCCAGTTGTGAGCACCTGACCTTTCTGAAGAACTTAACCAATAAGGTCAGGTTTTTTTTATATAGGCACTAGCTGTGCCCCGCGGTTTCAGGCGCATAAGTGTCGAACCCGTCGGAATTTCGGTATGAAAAGTAACCTACATGTTAATCCAGGGAGTCGGCTACTTCCATAGAAAAATTTGTCAAAATTGGTCCAGCTTGAAAAAGTAACAAACATTTTAAACACACACTCAAAATCTTTCGCCTTTATAATATTAGTGTGATTAATTTGTTTGTATTTATACAGAATTCCTTGTCCTCTGAGTTTGTTTCGGCCTTTCTTCTCAGAGTAAACACGGCACCTCATCTAGTTTTCAAAATATGATTGACGTGTAAAAGTGTTTGTAGAAACCCACTTACACAAATGAAATCATTTGTCATGGTTTCAGTTGTAAAGAAGACTTCGAAAATAACGTATAATCCCGCCTGTTTTCTTCAAAATGGAAGGTAAAGGTGTCTAGCACTCCATCACTTCGCCAGTTTCTTTGTAAGACCAATGGAATTAGGAAGCGAACCACGGATATCGATAATCTATGAGGCGAACCTTTTGCCAAAATAAGTTTTCTGGAAAAGAAACGTATATTGTTAACTCATGCTTTTTGTTCAGAGTGCTAAAGAAAAACAAATCTCCTCCATTTTTTAGGCGAATAAAAATCCTGTAGTAGGTAAACAAAAACATGACACAAACTCAAAGCATTTATTTCAAATAAACCAATTACCTAATTTAAAACAAGAATTCGGTCATTCAAAAAGATGAAGCTAGATTGCCCATTCCAAAGCGTAGTAGGTACCTACGTAGCAGAACGGGCAAGAAACTCCACGTACACTCTTTTAAATCAAACATTTATGGTTATATCATTCATGTAGAAATTCAAATTTTACATGCGACAACGATGCAAAACGTTAAAAGCGTCCGTAAAAATAATGACTATTCCATTCCCTCCAACGCCAAAAATATTAAACTGGGATTCAAAAGTGGGATCCAACGAAAATAAATCCCCAAAAGGAGTAACCCAAACAGACTATGTGAAAAACAAAACCACGCATTCCGCATACGGATTAAAAATCACAAAATAGTTATCAATAGCGACCTAATTCCTCGCGTTCGTTATTTTCGCAGCACGCGCGTACTCGCAACTCCCGAGTCGGGGCGAAGTTTTAATGAACGTATAAATGCTAGCAATCGTTGTGTAGTGCAACACTTTGCTAGTTTCACTAATATTAGCAAAGTTTGTGCTAAGGGGCGCCTATGGTGCTATGTTTTGATGGGCCTGCTAAAAGTTTTGATCGTGAGAATGATGATTCTTTTTTTTTATTGCTTTTACTCACAGACATCATTCGTGAGGCTAAATAATAACAGTCGCATAGGTCGTTCGAGCTTATAAGAAGGCTATAAGTCACCCAAAGGGCAATGGAGATGGCTATGCTTGGAGTTTCCCTGCGTGATCGAATCAGAAATGAGGAGATCCGCAGGAGAACCAAGGTAACCGACATAGTCCGAAGAATTGCCTAACTTAAGTGGCAGTAGGCAGGGCACATTGCTCGCAGAACAGATGGCCGATGGGGCCGAAAGGTTCTGGAGTGGCGACCGCTTACCGGAATACGTAGCGTTGAAAGGCCTCCCACAAGGTGGACCGACGACCTTGTGAAGGCCGCAGGAACCCGTTGGATGCGAGAAGCACAGAACCGGTCGAAGTGGAGGTGCTTGGAGGAGGCCTGTGTCGAGCAGTGGACGTCTTTCGACTGAAATTATGAGGTTGTCGAAGGTTACGCTACACTTGCCACGGTCGGTTCGTGGATGGGTGACCATTCATTACATTCCGAGACTCATCCGTGCCTCGGAATGCACGTTAAGCCGTTGGTCCCGGCTGTCATTCGTAGATCTTTGACAGTCGTTACGGGTAGTCAGAAGCCCAAAAGTGTGACAACCAGTCTTACAAAAAAGTATCGTGTTACCCAGTAACTAGGTTATGGAGGTTAGATAGGCAGTCGCTCCATGTAAAATACTGGTATTCAGCAGCATTCGGTTAGACTGAAAGCCGATCCCAATATAGTTAGGAAAAGGCTAGGCAGATGATGATGACATTTTGCTTCAAGAATACGACATTTTACAGAAAGAGGGACGGGTCACAGATCGAAGCAGAACTACATCGTATAGATTTTTGTGAAAGTGGGCTATTAACGTAGACGGTATAAGATGACAGATTATTTTGTTCAATAATTAAGATTTAAAAAACCACTGGCCAAGGACGAGTACCCCATACTTCCCGTGGGTGTCGTATAAGGCGACTAAGGGTCATACCGGAGAATGGGCAGCAGCGTTCTCTATGCACTCCACCACCATATCATACTGTGATCGCCAACCCGCCTGACAAGCGTGGCGATTATGGCAAGAATGACAAGCATGCACAGAACCGGTCGAAGTGGAGGTGCTTGGGAGAGGCCTATGTCCAACAGTAGACGTCTTTAGGCTGAAATGATGAAGGGCGAGTCGGACTCGCACACGAAGAGTTCAGTACCACGAAAAAAACACGGTTGTTGTATGGGAGCCCCTCTTAAATATTTATTTTATTAACCCCCGACGCAAAAAGACGGGGTGTTATAAGTTTGACGTGTCTGCGTGTGTGTCTGTCTGTAGCTCCCGAAAGGATGAACCGATTTTGATTTTGTTTTTTTAGGGTTCCGTATAAAAACGGAACCCTATTACTAAGACTTCGCTGTCTGTCCGTCTGTCCGTCTGTCCGTCTGTCCGTCTGTCCGTCTCACACTGGGGTAGGCTATAAGGAGGCAATGCCCAAAATCACATTTCCAAAATGTAGGTAATTGGAAAAAACTTGACTTACAATTTATTGTTTAATAAATTTCACATCAGTTAGAGACGATATTATCAACACAAAGGTTATCTGTTTGCTTACATACTGCCGTAAAGTTCATTGTTTTCATTGCTGCTGCATTTCAAAATTTTGAATACGGAATTTAAGTGTTCGTTACTATTGCCCTATTAATGTTAAAGCAAAATTATAATATGGCGAGTGGAGATCAAGGTCAGTACTAATAAAAATAGAATTAGGATTGGATAAATCCGTTGTGTAACCTATCGTAATTATTTTTTACTTTTTACCAATAGTTGTGAAGCGAATTGGACGATATCTAAATTTCGCGCAATGTTCTTTTGAAACGAATTGTTGTTTTAAGCACCCTAAACCTTATTTATTGAGAAACTAAAAACAATAGCAAAAGAACATTGTGCGAAATTTAGATATCGTCCAATTCGCTTCACAACTATTGGTAAAAAGTAAAAAATAATTACGATTGGTTATACAACGAATTTATCCAATCCTAATTCTATTTTTATTAGTACTGACCTTGATCTCCACTCGCCATGTTATAGTTTTGCGTTAACATTAATAGGGCAATAGTAACGAACACTTAAATTCCGTATTCAAAATTTTGAAATGCAGCAGCAATGAAAACAATGAACTTTACGGCAGTATGTAAGCAAATAGATAACCTTTGTGTTGATAATATCGTCTCTAACTGATGTAAAATTTATTAAACAATATTAGTTTTTTTCCAATTACCCACATTTTGGAAATGTGATTTTGGGCATTGCCTCCTTATAGCCTACCCCAGTGTGCGTCTGTCCGTCTGTCCGTCTGTCTGTCTGTCTGTCACCAGGCTGTATCTCAACAACCGCGATAGCTAGACAGTTGAAATTTTCACAAATTATGTATTTCTGTTGCCGCTATAACAACAAATACTAAAAACAAAATAAATTAAATATTTAAGGGGGGCTCCCATACAACAAACGCGATTTTTTTGCCCTTTTTTGCTCGATATCAAAAATGCAAACAGGTAGGCACTTGAAATATTCACAAAATATTCAGTTGTATTTTAACTTTAATAATAAATAATAAAATTAAAATAAAATAAATATTTAAGGGGGGCTCCCATACAACAAACATGTTTTTTTCGGCGTTTTTGCCTTGTGGTACGGAACCCTTCGTGTGCGAGTCCGACTCGCACTTGGCCAGTTTTTTTAATTGAAAGGTGAATTAGTCCGGAGTGTTCTTAGCTACGTTTTATGAAAATCGGCGCAAGATAACCGCCGCCACAAAATGGCGGATTACATATTTTTTCACAACTCCCTCAATATGGGTATCAAATAAAAGGACTTGAATAGTAGAATACTATACACTATGATACATTTCAAATCCAAGATGGCCGCTACCACAAAGTGGCGAATTACATTTTTTTTTTCACATCTCCCTCAATATGGGTATCAAATGAAAGGGCTTGAATAGTAGAATACTATACACTATTAAAAATTTCAAATCCAAGATAGCCGCCACCACAAAATGGCGAATTACATTTTTTTTCACAACTCTTTCAATATAGGTATCTAATGCAAGGGCTTGACAAGTACACTAATGTACACTATAAGGGAAAGGGAAGGGAAAAGGAAAGGGAAGGGAAAGGGAAAGGGAAGGGAAAGGGAAGGGAAAGGGAAGGGAAAGGGAAGGGAAAGGGAAGGGAAAGGGAAGGGAAAGGGAAGGGAAAGGGAAGGGAAAGGGAAGGGAAAGGGAAGGGAAAGGGAAGGGAAAGGGAAGGGAAAGGGAAGGGAAAGGGAAGGGAAAGGGAAGGGAAAGGGAAGGGAAAGGGAAGGGAAAGGGAAGGGAAAGGGAAGGGAAAGGGAAGGGAAAGGGAAGGGAAAGGGAAGGGAAAGGGAAGGGAAAGGGAAGGGGAAGGGAAAGGGAAAGTGAAAGGGAAGGGAAAGGGAAGGGAAAGGGAAAGGGAAGGGAAAGGGAAGGGAAAGGGAAGGGAAAAGGAAGGGAAAGGGAAGGGAAAGGGAAGGGAAAGGGAAGGGAACGGGAATAAGGAATATTAACTAACGAAATGTAAACTAAAAACTTGAACGTTATTTTTTTGTCTGATCAATGCCCTAGATTGATGTGGAAAGTGGAGCGATGACTGATACTACGACCACTGAGTTTGACCATTTTTACGAATGCAATTATCCTACTTAACAAACGTATTTCTACATCAGATAGTGTCGCAGCCCCATTTTATAAACTAGATCTGAAATAGGTACCTAAGATATCTAATAGCTATGAAATACTTGTACTAAAGTTGAATAACTAAAATAAGAACTAGAAACAGGATATAATCTGTTTAGTCTTAAAAATTATTCTTCAACTATAAATTAATGATTATTTTTTGACGGATAAAAACCCTGTTACCTGAATCTTAAAACGCAAGAAAAGAAATGAAATACAAAAATTAAGGAGTCCCTACAAAAAGCATGAAAAAAAAAGAGAAGGAGAAGGAGTCTTTTAATAGGGTCCCGTTTTTACCATTTATGTACGGAACCCTAAAAACTGAAATGTAAATCGGCTTTTGTTGTCGACCTTACTAATCGAAAGAAAATATCACAAAAATTTGTGTCAGGGTTAAGTGTAGTTCGCGTGCCAGCTTTCGTTAAGCTGGACCCAATACATGAAAAAAAAGGGTGCTGCCAACTCCCATATACATGACCTATTTCATGTTTATGTTACACTTAGCCTTGATGTGAATACGGAAACGACTGTCAAAATGTTCGTGAACGCAATTTGTAGCTTCAATGCCTACATGACGTAGTCACAATTTTTACTTCATGTTGATGGCAACACGAAATTATCGAACCTTCGCCACCCTCGCCACTGGCATCCAATCTGTTGCCACCAGTCGTTTTGTTAATATCTCGTAAGCGGTCTTCCTCTGTAGCGTTTCCCTATTGAACTTTACACGAGTCCACTCTTCTGGTCCATCGCTCGTCTGTTAGTCTCGCTACATTTTCATTTCAGTTTTTGAGCACATGTTGGAGTATCGGCAGCTTTTGATACGTTTAACATATCTGAAATAGAAACACAAGGAACAAATAAAAAAATAGTTTGAAACAAAAAAAAGTACTAGTAAAGTTAATAAAGCTATCAAAGTTACATATAAAATCGGCCTAATCTATATTAGGCCGATTTTATATGTAACTTTGATTTTTAAATGGACATTGCTTTATTTTCAACTAGCTGGGCCCCGCGGTTTTACCTGCATAAGTAATTTTTGCGTGAAAGAGTACCGAACATCCATCCATCCTCACAAACTTTCGCGTTTATAATATTATAGTAGGCTAGGAAATAGGAAGTCAAACTGCGGTCACTGGGGTGAGGTCTCGGTTGTTTGATCTTTCTTTGAAACTTTCTCATCCAAACTTTTTGGAAACCAGGGTAGTCACCTACATATTATAGGGGAATCCGTGTCTACACAGTAAGACAGAGGCAGGGCATTTCTACACGGGGTGCATGTTGAAAGCCTCCTCGCGGCGCACCCTGGGCAACGTCAGCACCAATTGCCCACTGGTTCTGGTGGACTCTTGGGGCTGGCGGCTAATTTTCAACACACGGGGAAAGGTCATGGTTCCAATCACCGATCATCCTGGATGGTCGGTGAAGGGAACCGGGCTATAGATGGTCATGCGTCTACTCCCCCTCTGCTTACAGAGGGAGGTGAGTGGGCGCAGACCGTCACGGGGCGGTACCCACGAGAGTGTGGACGTTGGAGGGTGTCCCATGCCCGCGCTGCGTCTGTCCGGCATCCGGCGGCAGCGTGGGGACGCCGGGGCGGCGGTTGGTTCTGCCCAACCGTCGGCCACCCCGTAATCCTGAACTCAGGACCGGGGGTCCGGGCCACTGAGGCCCGGGCCGCGAGGAAGAAATCCTCTATAAAAAATTACCCCAATCCTAAGGTCTAGCGTGCCGAGGGGATGAATGGCCGGAGGGGATCCGGTCGTTAGCGCGAACAGGGACCTCACCCTTAAAAAGGAACAGAAAAAAATGGATAAGACTAACCGAAAAAAACTACCCCAGGGCGGTACCGGCTGCTCAGCAGTCGGAGAATCCGCCACGTTCCCTTTGGGAACGTCAAGCCCCCATTCGTATTCTGGGGGGGGCAACGAATGTCTTCCACTTGCCATTGGCAACAAGAGCCGAGGAGGCTCCTGTCCCCGAGGGGACCAAAAGGAGGGGAGGAGTGATGCGGGGTCGGAGTCCGACGTAGCATCAGGAGGCGCAAGCACAGGAGGCTCAGTGAGCCCGTGCCGTGCTGAGGAGGTGGCCGCTGCGAAAAAGAGCAAGCGGCCAAGGTAAGAGGACAGCCAGGGGTCGTCCTCCGACGGGGAGCTGGCTTCGGCTCGGAAGATCCCCACCAGTAGGCGGGGTGGGGTCCGAGAGCGAGGCAAGGGCAGGGGACTTACTGCCCGTGAGGCGGCGGAGAGAGAAGAGGAGTCCGCAAAGGAAGAGGGGATCGGTCGCGCGGTCGCTTCGGGGCCCTCTAGCGACGAGGCGGGGGAGGCTAGTGGCCCTGAACCCGAACCCGAGGCAGACTGCAAGCGCAAGTTTGCGGCGGTCGTGGAGGCCGCGATCCGAGACGTGGCTTTGAAGAAGCTCCAAGCTTCAAAGAACAAGGCCGTAGTCTCGGCGACGGCCTCCATCATGGCGGCAGCGGAGGCGGCCAACTACACCGGCCCCTCGGCCGGCGAGGTGGCTGAACTGCGGGCGGAGGTCGCCCGCCTGACGGCTGCCATGGGGCATCTCCAAAAGGAGAATGGGAGGCTCCGGGCAGACCTGGCCGGCCTGCGGGTCACCGGGGGCGCGCAGGCGAAGACACCGAGCCAGCCCGTCCCGGTAGAGAACCAGGTCCTCAGCCTGGTTCGACAGGAGTTGGCGGCCTTCCAGGCGCGGTTCTCCGTCCTGGAGGGCATAGTCCTGCGCCCCCCTCTGGCGGGCGGGACGGCCCCGGGGCCGAAGGCGGCCTCATACGCGGCCGCTACGGCAGCTGCCGCCCCTAAACCCGGGCCGTCCGGCCGGGCCCAGGCGCCGGCTAAGCCGGCGTCGGCCAAACCGGCGCCAGTCAAAACGGCGTTGGCCAAACCGGCGTCGGCCAAACCGGCGTCGGCCAAACCGGCGTCGGCCAAACCGGTGTCGGCTGGAGGAGCCTCGGCGCCGGCTGGCGGGGCCCCGGCGCCGGCGCCTACTGGCAATACCCCGGCGCAGGCCCGGAAGAGGGGCAGACCGGCACGGGAGGCGAAGGCACCAGAGCCAACGCCTCGCCCCCAAAACCCTCTCACTTCTCCCACGACCGACGCCGAATGGCAGGTGGTCGGGGAGAAGAAGAAGGCGGCCAAGGCGGCCAGAAAAAAGGCGCAGAGGCGGCGCCGCAAGGAGAGAGCCGTCGCGGCTAGGCTCCGCGCCCCGAAGACCGCGGCTGTGGTAATAACACTACAGCCGGACGCGGTCAAAAGGGGCGTCACGTACCGTGACGTGCTCTCGAAGGCAAGGGAGACGATGGACCTCCGGGAGTTGGGGATCACCGGGGGCCTCCGGCACAGGGTGACCGCCACTGGCGCCCGCATGCTGGAGATCCCCGGTGCGACAAGTGGCCCCACCGCTGACGCCCTAGCTGAGAAGTTAAGGGCGTCCCTCGATGCGGACGAGGCTCGGGTCTCCAGGCCCGTCAAGTGCGCGGACATGCGCATCTTGGGCCTGGATGACTCCGTTACGGAGGAAGAGGTGGTGGCCGCCGTCGTCAGGACGGGCGGGTGTCTGGCCGAGCAGGTGAAGGCGGGCACCATACGTCCTGACTTCGCGGGGATGCGAACCGTAACGGTAAGCTGCCCCGTGACGGCGGCCAAAACGATTGTGGAGGGCCGAAGGCTTCTGGTGGGCTGGGTCTCAGCGCAGGTTAAACTGCTGGAACCCAAGCCTCTGAGGTGCTACCGATGCCTTGTGGGGCACCACGTTGGCATCCAGTGCACCTCGGAGGTGGACCGCAGCACACTATGCTTCCGCTGCGGTCAGCCCGGACATAAGGCCGGCTCGTGTAACGCCGCGCCGCACTGCTTCGCATGTGCGGCTGCTGGCAAGCCGGCCGATCACCGGGCGGGGAGCAAGTCCTGCGCTCCACCCGCCGGAACCAGGAGGAAAGGCAGGCCCTCCGCCACCGTCGCCACCACCACCGTCGCCGCCGCCGCTGCCGCCGCCACCACCGCCGCCGCCGCCGCCGCCACCACCACCGCCGCCGCCGCCGCTGTCGCCGCCGCCATCGTCGAGGGGCCCTCACAAGGGGCCCGGGAGGGGGCTGAAATGGAGGAGTAATGGCTCCCCTACGCCTCCTCCAGGCGAACATCAACCATTGCGCCTGCGCTCAGGACCTGTTGCTCCAGAGCGTGGCGCAGTGGTCGATTAACATCGCCGTGGTCGCTGAGCCGTACTTTGTCCCGCCCAGGGATGACTGGGTGGAGGACCTGAGCGGCTCAGTGGCCATACTTTCGTCGGCCGCCGCCGGCACCCCGTCCCTCGAATGCGTCACTCGTCGTCAAGGGACAGGGGTGCGTAGCAGCACGGTTCGGAGAGATAGTAGTAGTGGGGGTGTACTTCTCTCCGAACCAAACTCTCGCCGAGTTCCACAACTCTTTAACAGAGTTGAGTGTCGTCGTCGCCGGAAACCATCCCTTCCCCGTGCTAGTGCTCGGGGACTTCAATGCCAAAAATTTGGCCTGGGGTTCCCGTTACACGGATGTGCGGGGCAGGATGGTGGAGGACTGGGCTCTGGAAACAGGCCTGGTCGTCCTAAATCGGGGTTCTGTTCCCACGTGTGTGCCGATGCGGGGTGAGTCCGTGGTGGACATCTCGTTCGGCAGCCCCGCTCTGTCACAACGCGTCATTGACTGGCGCGTCATGGAGGGGGTGGAGACCTACTCCGATCACCGGTATATCCGGTTCGACGTCTCCGCCCAGACCTCTAGCGCGCTGGTCCAACAGGCCCCGAGTGGTCCGCGGTGGGCGCTGAAGCAGCTGGACCGGGAGCTCCTCCTGGAAGCCTCGATCGCGCAGGCCTGGGTGTCATCGCCGGACAGGCCTGCCAACATCGACGATGAGGCGGAGTGGTTCCGGGAGGCCATGTCCGAGATCTGTGACGTGGCAATGCCCCGAGTCCGGCCAGGACGCGCCCGACGTCAGGTGTACTGGTGGTCGCAGGAGTTGGAGACGCTACGCAAGGCGTGCGTCGATGCGCGACACCTGTACACCAGGCACCGCAGGCTCCGCATTCGCCCTCCGGATGCGGAAGCCACGGAGGCGGAGCTGTACGAGGGGTACAGAGCGGCGAAGACCGCCCTCCAAGAGGCTGTCCAGCGGGCCAAGGATGTGGCCCGCGAGGAGATGGTGGAGACTCTGAACAGAGATCCGTGGGGGCGCCCTTATAAAATGGTGCGGAATAAACTCCGCACCTGGGCCCCCCCGCTGACGCAGAGTCTCCGCCCCCAGCTGGTGGAGGAGGTGGTGAGCGCTCTGTTCCCTTCACGGGGGGAGCACACTCCCCCGCCCATGGCTCCGCCAATTGCGGTGCCCGAAGCGGACCACGCGGACGACGACGACATCCCTGCTATGACCGGGGTAGAACTGAGAGCGGCGGTAGGAAGGCTGAAGGCCAAAAATACCGCCCCAGGACCCGACGGCTTGCCAGGTAAAGCCTGGGTCCTGGCCTCGAGGGCTCTCGGGCCTCGACTGGAGGCGTTCTTAAGCGCATGTTTGGAGAGAGGCCAGTTTCCACGCCGTTGGAAGACGGGGAAGCTGGTCCTCATTCGGAAGCCAGGGCGCCCTGCGGACTCTCCGTCCGCATTCCGGCCCATCGTGCTGCTCGACGAGGTCGGCAAGCTCTTTGAGAGAGTGATTGCGGGCCGCCTCGTCGGGCACCTGGTGAGGACGGGGCCGGATCTTGCGGACAGCCAGTTCGGTTTCCGCAAGGGGCGCTCGACGGTGGACGCCATCATGCGCGTGAGAGCCCTCACGACGGGGGACGCGGTGTCCCGGGGTGGGGTCGTCGTGGCGGTGTCACTCGACATCGCCAACGCGTTCAACACCCTCCCCTGGAGCACCATTGTGGAGGCACTTCGGTATCACCGGGTGCCGCCCTACCTCCGTCGAATAGTCGAGGCGTATCTGACGGAAAGAGCCGTCAGCTACCCCGGTCGCGATGGGGAGTGGAACCGGCGAGAGATGTCGTGCGGTGTCCCACAGGGATCGGTCCTGGGGCCGCCTCTGTGGAACATCGGGTACGACTGGGTGCTGCGCGCCGACCTCCCTGATGGCGTCAGCGTGGTTTGCTACGCTGACGACACGCTGGTCCTGGCGCAGGGGAGGTCGCATCAGGTGGCGGCCGACGCGATGACACGCGGGGTTGCGATAGTCGTGGAGAGGATCCGGCAGTTGGGTCTCGAGGTGGCATTGCACAAGTCCGAGGCCATGTCGTTTCATGGGCTCCGGAACGCGCCGCCATCGGGATCCCAACTAACGGTAGGAGGGGTTCACATCGGCGTCGGGATGACGATGAAATACCTGGGTCTCGTCCTCGACAGCCGGTGGAACTTCGTGGAGCATTTCCGACGTTTGGCCCCCAAACTGGAACGGGCCGGTGCCGCCTTCAAGCGGCTCTTGCCCAACCTGGGGGGGCCAAACGCCTCCTGCCGGAGGCTTTACGCGGGGGTCGTGCGGTCCATGGCCATATACGGGGACCCGGTGTGGGCGCGTTCACTGCGGCGGCGAGCCGCCCACTACCTGAACGCGCCCCAGAAGGTGGTAGCCATAAGGGCTATCCGGGGCTACCGCACGATCTCTGGCGAGGCGGCAAGCCTCCTTGCCGGACTGCCGCCATGGGATCTGGAGGCGATAGTCCTCGCGCGCCTGTATGAGTGGCGCGCGGAGGCACTGCGCCGGGGGGAGGATCCGCTTCCGCGGCAAATCGCTGCGGAGCGGACGGATCTCCGGCGCGATCTCATGGCGGCATGGAAAGAGCGACTGTCGCAACCCAGCGCAGGGCACGCCGCGATAGCGGCGATAAGACCCCTCTTTGAGGAGTGGCTAGAGAGGCGCCACGGCGCCCTCCCTACCGCCTGACGCAGGTCCTCACCGGACACGGAAGTTTCGAGAGGTTCCTGCACATCATCAGGCGGGAGGAAACGCCCGGGTGTCACCATTGCCAGGATCGCCCAGAGGACACGGTGGAGCACACGGTGGAGGTCTGCCCCGCTTGGGCGGAGCACCGCCGTGTCCTCGTAGAGGCGATTGGCAGCGACGGCGACCTCTCGCGTCCGGCCCTGGTGCAAGCCATGGTCCGGGGCGAGAGGGAGTGGGAGGCAGTCACCTCCTTCTGCGAAGCAGTCATGCTAGCGAAGGAGGTGGCGGAACGGCTCAGGGAGAGAGCCTCCTGTCCCAGCCGCCGCGGGAGACGCTCCGGGCGTCGGGAGCCGCGTGACGACTCCCGGCCACCGTAGGCGCGGGCCTGCGGGCGGAGAGTAATGGGTAGCTCACCGCCCGATCAGGACCAGGCCCGTGCCGGATGGCGCGTACGTGTTCCACGCGCGCCTCAAAGAGATGTCAGCATCGAGGAGGGGCTCCTTAGGGCCGAAGCCTGCCGGGTCAGCGGGATTGTCCGAAAGGGTTACCGCTGGCCCGGAACATAAAGGGCTAAGGAAGGAACACGGGTGGGTTTTAGTCAGTAAGAGTCTGACACTCCCTTCCGCTCCACCCAGAGCGGGAGGAGTCATTTGATGATTTCCCATCCTCAAAAAAAAAAAAAAAAAGGGCAGTTCTACACCACTACTGCTCCTACATTAATCTGTATTCAACTCATTGTGTGTAGGTACTAGGTGTATTGAAACTATTAGACGCAAAAGGCCCAACGGGGGTCCCGGGTATTAATCGTGGTATCCACGCCATTATAAGTGTATTTGATAATGTGTAGACCGCTAGATATTATATAAATCGTGTTGCCATTAACATAGTATACGAATGATTGCAACATGTCTGTTCCTATTGTTAAAAGTATTCGATGGAAATGGTAACAGACACTGTTCAGGTTAAAATCTTGCGCAACCGCTCAAATTCGTCTGTACCTCAGACCAACAAAAAAAGATAGACAGCGCGCCACGAACATTAAAACTGAAGCCACCTTTTTATCTATGTGTGTATCGAAGGCTTGCCATTTGTTAAATGTTTTCCCTATAATTTGGGGATAGTTGTGCGAGTAGGAACTAGTATAATATTGTACGAGTAAGATATTGTTGAGTATGGAATTGGTATTAATTGGAAACCCAAAATATTCAATACATAAAAAAGAAAATAGGAATATAATTCGAAGTAACAAATCATATTTATATGTATGTATTAATCGAATGGGGAAAATTAAAATCGTATTATGGCAACCCCCGCACCTTATGTCACTAATTTCGTTCGTTGAGGTTTTTTGTTCCAAGTAATCTAAAATTTAATATTATAGAAACGATATTATTTCAAGTACTTACAAGTGAAAAGTGATTCCGTGAGGCTTTTTATGTGATTTGCTGTTGTTTTTGCAACTTTTTACTGCACAGGAAGGCATAATTATATTTTCAACACACTTGCTCGTAAAGTGGCTCTTATTGAACCGCTTTTAGGTCCATAATGCAGTGTATTAAAAACGCGTGCTTTTTTCTTTACTTTAATCCACAAGTGCTTTATTTCCACAGATAATTATGTATTTACTAGTCGGAGATGCGCGCTTTTTTAATCTCAGCAATTCATTTTTTTTTAAATAGTCTGTATTGTCTTTGGTCCCAAAATTAACTAATATTTATTTACCTTAAGGTGAATGCTCCAACCAGCCCGCGAAATTCAAATTTTCTTACGTTTTTTGCAATTTGCAGGCCAGTGATAGGTTGTATGTTGTTTAAAATATTATTCGCGGCTGTAAGACATATGTAGTTACAGAATTATAATCATCAAAATCATCAATAAAACGCTCTAAGTTCATAAAGCTGTAGGAATTAATTTTTCTGTTTTTTTTTGTTCTTACACCTTTATGAACTTGGAGGGTTGTATTGGTGATTTTGATGATTATAATTCTGTAACTACATACGTCTTACAGCCGCGAATAATATTTTAATCAACATACAATCTAGCACTGGCCTGCAAATTGCAAAAAACGCAAGAAATTTTGAATTTCGCGGGCTGGTTGGAGCATTCCCCTTAAGGTGAATGCGCAGGGACCACAGACAATTTAAGGTAAATGCGCAGTGGTAGTTCACGAAATTCAAATTTTCTTAGGTTTTTTGCAGGTCAGTGTCAGGTTGTGTCATGATCAAAATATGATTTGAGACTATAACAGGTACGTTTTTACAGAATGATAATCATTCGAATCATTAATTCATCTTTCTTATGGAAAAGTTCTTAGGGAAAAAATCTAACCTGAAAGATTATATTCTAAAGACTATAATTATGTAAATACATATATTATAGTCGCGAATCATATTTGATCAAGATACAACCTGACTACCTGCAAATTACAAAAAAACGTAAGAAAATTTTAATTATCCACCTAAATTGTCCATGGTCCCTTCCGAAACCAAACGGAAAAGACCCTGACTGGCGTTCTATTATTGCGGATTCTCACTGAACTAATGTATATTTCTCTATGCCAATAGTACCTACTTTCTAATTCCATACTAACTAAACTACAATTTGACATACGACAACACTACCGATCAGTCTACACATTATTTTGTGTTTATTATATTTTTTCTATAGGCTGTTTAGAAGTTTTGTCAGTGCCACAGACTAACATATTTAAAATGAGATTCAGTGCTTTTTAAGTAGTATGTCTAAGAAGTCTGTGGTGCTTTTATTTACACCTGCGCGCGCATCGCTAGTGCTGGCTAGCACGGTGCGCGGAAAAACAAAACTAGCGCGCCATTTTCCAAACAAGTTAATATTTGATGATACAAGTCTGTTTTTTTCCTCGCAAGTGTGTTGAAAAACGTCGTATGAAACGCGTGTGCAGTGATCATTAGACTCTCGGCTTTCTTATCGCACTCGCCTGCGGCTCGCGCGAATAATACCGCCTCGAGCATAATGATCAACATAGCACACATGTATCATAATGTACTATTTTTTAATCTATGTTAACTTGACGACGACTCGTGACGTACTAAGAGCGATGAGCATGGTTTTAGTGTAGGTGTGTGCGTGAGCGTGTATGTTTACTTGCAGGAGCACGGTTTTATGGCTTCACTTTTGATGTTCGCGGCGCGCCGTCTTTCTTTTTTTGTTGGTCTGAGGTCTGTACGAAAAAGTTTTCAACGTTATGTCTCACCACTTTTTCCTACAATTTTATTATAATATTATTTTTCATAATTAAGACCTGAGGGGGCTTGTGGCTAAGTAATAACAGCCGCTTGGGTCGATCGATCAGGTTAAACTGCGCTTGCCGCGGTTGGACCGTGGATGGGGTGACCATCTTCTTATACCAAGACTCCTACGTGTCTCGGAATGCACGTTAAGCCGTTGGTTCCGGCCATATAAATCATATATCTATGGTCCCGGCTGTAATTCGTGGATCTTTGACAGTCGTTACGGGTAGTCAGAAGCCCGAAAGTCTGACAACCTGCAGTCTTACCAACGGGTATCGTATTAACCAGTAACTGGGTTGTGGAGATCAGATAGGCAGTCGCTCCATGTAAAATACTGGTACTCAGCTGAATCCGGTTAGACTTGGGAAAAGGCTACTAAGATGATGATTATAGTAGCCTTAAGTTCATTAGTTTGTAACTTTTTTAGGCTCATTAACCTTCGTTTATAGGATAATTCACCGTGTACAGCTATTTAACCCGTACATCAAAATATATCATAGTCGGTAGAAACACCTAAACAAGTTAACGACTCATCAAAGACGAGCTAACCCGGAAGCCTCGGCACAATCTGTGTAAAACCGGATGCACGTAGATCCAAAGTCTTTACCGGCTCATTAAAACTTATCCCCGGCACCCTTGTACCGGTTATTGAAACTCAAACTCAAAACATGTATTTCAATTAAACCATTTACAGGCACTTTTGAACTGTCAAGAAGTCGGTCAGTCAGAAAATATGAAGCTAGTTGCCCATTCCAAAGCGTAGGTACCTATGGAGAAGAACGGGCAAGAAACTCCACGGGCACTCTTTTAAATTATATTTTTACAAAAATATTAGTCACATCATTAATGTTGAGTTTATAATTAATGTGAGAGCGATGTAAAAAAAGATGTACCTACTCGTTAAAAGCGTCCACCCTTATTTGACCGGAAAACCAGTTATTGACTCAAGTTTCGAGGCTTTCAGTGTCTTAAAATATTTTATGTTGTAGCACTTAGGTAAGAAGCTGAAAGGTTGGCAAATAAGTTTATACTTGACTTGTTTTTAGATTGACGCTGAAAAGGTGTTATTTTTTCCTGACTTTTCTTTTACATAATCGTCTATATTCTTTACTTTTATACTACTGATTTTCATAGTAATTAAACGAATGCTTACGGCTATTGATTTTAAAACTGTGGCACGTCTGTGTGGTTCTCTGACAAGAACCCGAACTGATGGCATGTGGGTTTTGTAATAGTGATTGATAACTTTCAACGCTCATACATATCTAATTTGCTGCTATGTTGTTGACATTTCAGAGAATTGCAATTTGAAATAAAATCTACCCAATTAAAAGCCAAAACATGTTTTTTCAAATATTTTATATGGGAATTCAGTTTTCAAATTATTCTAAAAAAACTGGTCAAGTGCGATTCGGACTCGCACACGAAGGGTTCCGTACCACAAGGCGAAAACGCCGAAAAAAACAAGTTTGTTGTATGGGAGCCCCCCTAAAATATTCATTTTATTTTGTTTTTAGTATTTGTTGTTATAGCGGCAACAGAAATACATAATTTGTGAAAATTTCAACTGTCTAGCTATCGCGGTTCTTGAGATACAGCCTGGTGACAGACAGACGGACAGACGGACAGACAGAGAAGTCTCAGTAATAGGGTTCCGTTTTTAACCTTTGGGTACGGAACCCTAAAAAGCGACCAAGTGCGAGTCTGACTGGCACACGAAGGGATCCGTACAAGCAATTCTTGTTTGGTGTTATTATTATTACAGCGGCCACAGCAATTTGCAGCAACACTCTGTGAAATTTTCAAGTGTCTACCTATTACGGTTCAAAAGATACAGTCCAGATGGACGGACGGACGGACAGCGAGGCTTAGGGTCCCGTTGACACCCTCTGGGTACGGAACCCTAAAAAGCACAAAACTCGTGCCATAAATTGTATCAAACATACGACGTAGAACTTTTTATTTGAAAGAAAACTTGTGTTGACAAGTTTTCTTTTAAATAAAAAGTTCTACCTACCATCAGAAACTAATTAACAAACTCAATAACAGGAAAAAAGAAATAACTATTACCGCTGCCTCACTCGAGTAAAATTTGAACCTTATTTCCTCCTTTATACATCTCAAAATCACTTCCTTGCTATCCATGTGACGTATTTCAGGGACCGCAAATATTTGGTAGATCATTTTATTCATAATGGATAGCTGGGGACCTTGCTTATCATGTCGTAGGTGTATCGGAGGCTACATATAGATTCGAGCTTCGATCTAAGGGGGAAAGGGTGAGAACCCCTAAATATAAATGATAAATGGGAGAAATAGGTTCTTGCTTGAAGAGTTATTTTTAGGTGATGATTTTTTTAGACAGGAAGCATGTGGTTAAAAGTAATCATAAAGATGAAGAACTGCTTTCATTCCTATTTGACTTAAGAGCGTTTACGCCGTACGCCATTTCATACAAACTTTCAAGCCCTTGTTTTTCGAAATGAATGAACCGATTTTAATGAAACTTCATACGCATAAGCAGGATACAAAGGTCTAAAAAGTTATAAGAGAACATTTTAATTAGAGAACACCCCTCCGTACCTCGGAAAGCACGCTAAGCCGTTGGTCTTGGCTGTTATTCGTGGATCTTTGAGAGTCGGCACACCAGTGGTCAGAAGCCCGAAACTCATATAACCAGTCCTACCAAAAAAGGTATCGTATTACCCAGTCACTGGGTGGTATTTAGCTGCATCCGGTTAGACTGGGAGTCGACCCCAACCCCAAACAAAGTTGGGAAAAGGATAGGCAGATGATGACATACATCATAGCTCATAACAGCACGCCTTTTTTTTTTGTTAAAAGTAATAATGAAGTTGTGTGTTGTGCTTTGTCTTATTTTTGTTTATTTTTCTATATTTTATTGTTATGTAATGCACCTAATGCTCTTGTATTTTATGATCCAACTGCTGATCGAAATAAAGGAATTGAATTGAATTGAATTGTACTCTCTGACAGATAAAACATTTCGCTAGTTATGTTTTTGAGTCCCATATATTAGAGGGTGTGCAACTTAACACATTACACACGAATCTAAACTCCACTTAGATTTAACTACCGCACCGCGCACCGTGGCAATTCTGACAGTCTTCTGGGTACGTTTCCGGATGACAGTGTTGCGGACGAGAACTTCGACGCCATAATGTCCTTTTGTTTTTGTGTTTATTTGTATAGTTAGTTAGTGCCTAGTGTTTATACTAGGTACGGAAATAAATGAGTAACTAAATAAATAAAAAAATTGTAGCACCACTTAGATAAACCGTTTTGCATATACGTTTTGAATTTTTCAAGTGGGCGTGGATGGCCAAATCCGAAACTATGAAGAATAGCGAAAAGTACTCAGCGGAGTCGCGGGCTGGATTTTGATGAAAACTAAAACTGCATCATTGGATTTTTGAAATATCAATATTTCCAGCCAGTAATCGAACCCGTTGATTTTGATAAAAAAAACACACTGTATTTATTACACCACTCGATAGTGTCCCTAATAAGGATCAAATTCTGGGAAGTAATGACATACAGCAAACTTAAGGAAAATGTTGGATTTTAATAAACTACTTTTCTTATTTTAAAGTATTCATATCGACATTACCTGTACCTTGTTCGAATGATGCTCAATACACCCGCAGCGCAGTCACCTTCACAACATTATGTTCTAAATTCAAATTTTGAATGCAGTACAATCCTTGAGACGTCGAATCCAGCTATGTATTGAAAACAATGGAATTTTGAACAATTACTCAGTTAAGGTTTAATAGGTAGTATAGGTAACATAAGAAAAATAAAAAAGTATTTTGTTAAAAATGAGCTCTTTTCTTTAGTTTCCCATATGCCATTACTTCCCAGAATTCGATCCTTATCAGCGACACTATCGAACGGTGTAATAATACAGTGTTTTTTTTTCAAAATCAACAGGTTCGATTTCTGGCTAGAAATATTGATTTTGCAAAAATCCAACGATGCAGTTGTAGTTTTCATCAAAATCGAGCCCGCGACTCCTTTGAGTACTTTTCGCTATTTTTATTTCTTACAATTTTTTTTATTAATTTAAGAAAAAGATTACTACAAAGACTAATTACTACAAAGCAAGACAAAAAGGACATTTCTTAATTCCAAACTGTGCTTAGTATTTTCCCGCTCAACGTTTAATACAACCCGGCCGCCATATTGCTTTGAGCCCATGAATTTAAAGCGAAGACGCCATAATGAGTAAATTATGAATTCTGCCATGATAGTCCTTGGAGACCATGTTTTTTTTTTTAATATTGTTGAAGTGTAAATATGATTTTTTTTCGAGAAATATGACGGTATAGGTGTCAATTAAACTGAAAAGTTGAATTGAGTGTGAGTCGGAGAATTAAGATAATTTATGGGTGCAGTGACATAGAGATACCTCGGCAGTGGTGGCACACTGGTAATGGCCGCGACTTAGTTTAGTTTAGTTTATTTATTAATAATTATCAAAAATTACAAGTCAGTTTTATAAAAAGTAAAAACACAAAAATTACGAATTGGAGGTCGTAGGTTCGAACCCAGTCAGGTGCAAATTATTTCATCACCACTACCTACTTGAGAATTTTGTTTTTTTTTATAAGCCCTAGAATTTTAGTTTGCCTTCTAAAATAAGATCTTGTATTGTAGCACTTTCATTCGAAATCATAAACGTGTTTCAAAATGTAAGAGATATACTCGTATTCTCCGCCTGTAGGTACTTACTTGGCTGGCATTACATGGCTGGCACATGTGTTCCAAGCTTCAGAATTAGATTTGTCTGGATCTCGCGCCAACGTTTGTATTGACACCACAATTAAGTTAAGTTGTAGTTGGGTACGTATACAATACAAAATTATACTCATTTACTATGTATTATATTACTGATCGAAAAGGGTATTGTAACAAAATACCTATCCGAAGACCTTGCGAAGGCCGCAGGAATCCGATAGATGTAGGTAACACAGGACTGCTCGAAGTGGCGGTGCTTGGGGGAGGCCTATGTCCAGCAGTGGACGTCTTTCGACTGAAACAATGATGATGATGACATATCTACCTAGCAAAGTATCAACACCATGGTAAACTCAAACGGATCTTTTCAGAGCCATGACCAACGGCTTCTTAACGCCAAATAACATAAAGAACCTTTCTAAGGGAATCTTCAACTGGCTATTCAAGTTCGCCCTCACTGTAATCTCAAATAATATTAAAAGATTTTTATAAAATAACTCCAACAAAGTAAATAAGTTTATTAATCAAAAGCCCTCTAAACGTAAACATCAGAGGGGCAATTCTCATATTTTTCAGAACGCTCACAGTCTAATTTCAGTCTCCATCTGTCGAAAAATACCTTTAATTTTCTTACATTTATGACAAGTTTAAAAAAAAAATTGTTTGACTGATTTTGTACGTTTTAAATTACGAGCCTTCAGTTTTATCGAAAATCTATTATGTCTCTCTTGACTTTCATTTGTTTTTCACATTCTCATAAATCAATCGGGTATCAGCTGCGTCTGTATGGTTACGCCCGTAATCCCTGAAGGGTAAGACTCAAATGTACCTATAGTTAAGTACACCCATACATTTAGCCAGTTATGTATTGTATATGTTCCATGCAAGCGAGCATATTGCAGTCAACCGGGCACAAATTAAGACTCAAACGGCAAATTAAGACGGGCTGCTTCTGAGAAATTCTTGATGGAGAAACACTTTTCCCGACCTCGGAATTGAACCCAGGACCGCTTGCACTAGCAGTAGCGCTTGCGTCCACTAGACCAACTAAGCAGTCAGTATGTATAATTATGTTGTTAGATATGATTAAACTGACCATACCTTTATTTTGTAATTCAAAACGGGACATGGGTTGGTAAACGACAGTTAGCAGGTAAAATGAAAATAAGCACAACTTTTTAATTTTCTTTATTTAGAAAAAGTGTAACTTAATACAATTTGTGTTCTTCACTACACTATAATTCAGATTAATTATAATTATTTTTATTCTAACAAATAAGCATTCAGCGTGAAAATTTAAAAAAAATAGTTAAGGTTTCATTACAATTAGAAATCTTTTAAATAAATTCGACAAAAATTGTAAAAAATAAAAATCAATCATCAGTTCACCATTCTTATTAAACAAATTTCCTCTGACATATTTTATGTTTATAAAACGGGACTATTTTGCGACCCGTAGCTTTGTTTGGGGTCAAAGGGACAGATGACTGAGGAAAGGGACAGTCCCGTCCAAAAGTCAGTTTAGATCATCATCATCATCATTATTTCAGCCGAAAGACGTCCACTGCTGGACATAGGCCTCCCCAAGCTTGTCATTTTTGGGGGTGGTTTGCCATAATCGTCACGCTTGGCAGGCGGGTTGGCGATCGCAGTATAGTATGGAGGTGGAATGCATAGAGAACGCTGCTGCCCATTCTCCGGTACGACCCTTAGTCGCTTTTTACGACACCCACGGGAAGTATGGGGTTATCAGTTTAGATATGACTAAGGTATTTAGTGTTCATACTTCATGTACACGAACGGCACGCGTCAGTGGCAAAGTCAAGCTGCAGTTGCCGTCGATACGTGCCGCTCTCGTGTGTATGTTCACTTATGTAGCTATGTTTAAATACATGTGTATCTATATGTATGTGTAGTTAATGATCAAAGAGTAAGTTAGGACGACTCAATGTAAACTCTCTAATGAGGCTCCTGTTACAGACAAGCGTACATAAACTTACCTATGTATGTGTTTGATGAAAACAAAATATGTTATATTTCATGTTTCCTGATCGTAGAACATGGGCTCCCCAACCAGTGGGGTGGGCCCACTTGGGGGGCGAGAACGGCGGGTCGCGGCAGCTCAAAAAATTTACTGTATATTCATTCAATTATAATGTTCTTGGAAATACAAAAGGTTTAGGCTAGATTCTAAAACCAAACGCTTTATAAAACTTCGATACTGTTAAAAAATACTAACCTAAAGAAGAAAATCTAACCTATCCGAGAGAGTGCTAAAACTTTTGTCTAGCTTGCGGGGCAAAGTGATTTTAAAAGAAACTAAGGAGGGGCGCGCGGTATGTTGAAAGGTTGGGAACCCTTGGCATAGAATCCATACTTCTAAACTATAGTATTATAAATGCGAAAGTGTGTCAGTCTGTCTGTCTGTCAGGTACCTCTTCACGTTTAAACCGCTGAACCGATTAAGATGAAATTTGGTATTGAGATAGTTTGAGTCCCGAGAAAGGACATAGGATAGTTTTTATCCCGATATTCCCACGGGATCGACACTTTTGCGGGTGAAACCGCGGGGCGCTGCTAGTAAAAGTTATACATTAGTATCTTCAGGGTTAGATACAAAGCTTACTCGCATTGTTTCATGGACTTTGATAACCTTATAACTGCGTCAGTAAGCGGAGTTCATAAAGCTGAATTTTGGACCAAACATGTTTGAACTTCTTGCCTTGCCATCGATACACTACAATTAGTTGGACTTACACGGTTAAGCTGCGCTTGCCTCGGCCTGTCCGAAGATGGGTAAACATTAATTGTATCTACCAATAAATAATAATAATTGTCGTTTTGTTGTTGTATAATTGGATCGATTGTGTCAAATCAGTGAGCTTTAAATATGAGGATAAGCTTAAAACTTAGCCTAAAAACTACTATGGTTGAAACTACTATGGATCATAGTAATGATCTGCTGAAGAGTTCTTCTTCCCAACGAAAGCACTACGAAGTGGTGAAGGGCAGGCGTTTTGGGGGACTGTATGTAATTTAGACGTTCGACAAGTGCTGATTCTCAGCCTAATCTTCATAAATGACTTTTGATTTTGATTTAATGAGAAGCGTTATTATGCTAAAAGTTCAAGGACGATAACTAAATAAGGTAGCTACGTTATGTTTTCCCCCAAATGTTTGCAATTTGTTCTGAAATACACAAAATAATGACGTTCCATTTTTATGGCACGCGAAACACTCGACAACTTATTTAACCAAAAAAGAAACGTTTAAAAAACATATCGTGAGCAAGATAAGAGTTTCCGCCGCAGTACACTCACGCATAAAAGTGGGAAAAGAAAAAATATTTTGTTACATATTTTCATAGATAAAGAGAGAGAGAAAGAATTATAAATTAAAAAGTTCAGCCTTTTGTGGTACGGAAACCAGTAAAAATACCAGCATATATCCAGAATCCATTTTTACAGAACGTAGTGTACAGTAATACTCAGTCAATTGAAACTGTGAACTATACCTATCTAAATTATATTATGCATGCATACCTATGGCATCGTATACAGGGTGGAAAGGACATCGACGCGTACGCGCGTACATGAATCTGAACGCCCCTACGTTGAAACTTTTCGTCGGTTAACACACTAATATTAAAAAGACGAAAGTTTGTGAGTGTGTGTGTGTGTGTATGTGTTTATATGTTTGTTACTTCTTCACGCTCAAACGGCTAGACCAATTTTGGTAAAATTTTGTATGGATGTTGCTGACACCCTGGGTTAACATATAGTCTACTTTTTATCCCGATATTCCCACGGGATCGACATTTACGCGGGTGAAACCGCGGGCCGCAGCTGGTAAAAAAGAATTTGCTGTTAATTACATTTTGACTGCGAAGGTTATACACTATTATTATATTATATTATTACAATTTATATTTACAATTTATATAATTATTATCTCAAGGCTTATTTTTAATCTTATATTTTGAATTGTTTCTTCATTTGTCTTTTTTTTTTACATTGTTCTCACATATAGAAGCAACAAGAATAATGTACCCAGGATTTTGTAATAACTTGATTTAAAAGAGTGTCCATGGAGTTTCTTGCCCGTTCTTCTCCATAGAGATCTACGTTTTGGAATAACTAGCTTCAACTTTATGACTAACTGACAGACTATTTAATTTTGACAATTCAAAAGTGCCTGTACAAGGTTTAATTGAAATAAATGCTTTGAGTTTGAGTTTGACACTTTTCTATGAAACGGCAGCGAAAAATTTCTACCCTCGGTCTAGAATCATGTGCTGAATTCAATGTAATATTTGCGTCGATGTTCCGGCCACTACCTGACCTTTTGTTTTAGTCACATTACGTGGCCTTTGTGTCAGTCACATATCAAAAGAAAATATCGGGAACGTGGCGCACGTTCACAGAAATTGGATTGCCATTGACTTTATTCGCTCAAAAACTTTCTAATAACATCCATAATTCCCTCCACAAACTGAACCTAAAGGTGGGTGTCCACTCTGTGCGCGCCCAACTATGCTTCGCGCACCTTCTTTCCATTTGCTTAAAAATGGTAATCCCTAAATAATTCTCATTTTAAATTCTAATGAATACGTCTTTTTGTGATGTGCCCTAAGCTTATAACTGCGATCGACTTGGATTCAGCGTGGTTGAGTACAAACCGAACATAACCCTTTCGGTCAGGGTGTCCTAATTAGTGCGAACAATTTAAACGGTACAGACTTTTAAAAGAACACAAAGATAAAAGAAGATCATTAAGTAAAAAAGGCGATAATCATTAGGAAATGACAAAGACGATGCGCGGAGTACAATTGGTGCGCAAACACAATTGGTGCGCAAACACAGTGTATACCCCGCTTTACAATACTATTGCGTGCAACACATGCGATGCGAGCGACACGTTTTAGTTTCCACACGCGTTCGTTTGAACACGCGTGCATAATTTCATGCGTACAACCGTCATATCTTTGAGTTAATTGAACAACCGGAATGCGATGTTTGTCGAGTACTTTAATAATTCAAGTAAAATTTTCCTCATCATCATCATTTTAGCCGAAAAACGTCCACTGCTGGACATAGGCCTCCCCCAAAAGGGAGGGTTGCCATAATCGCCACGCTTGGCAGGCGGGTTGGCGATCGCAGTATGGTATGGTGGTGGAATGCATAGAGAACACTGCTGCCCATTCTCCGGTTAGACCCTTAGTCGCCTTTTACGACACCCAAGGGAAGTATGGGGTTGCCGTATGTACCTACGTGAAATATAAATGCAATACAACACCTAATACAATACAATACCTAATTCTAGATGTTAATATAAACATAACGTTATTAACTCACACTAATATTATTAAGGGCAAAGTTTGGGTTATTGGTAAAACATTAACAACCTCTTAAGAGGTCATTGTACTCATCATTATGAACAACTTTTACTATGGGACCAAACCTGAAATCGCGAAAAAAAAATCCGCTGTTCCCTACATTTTGTCGAGTCATGCGAACATAAATGTAGGGATACAATGTTTAAAATGAACGTTCGTTCGTTCGTTCGTTTCAGCCGATAGACGTCCACTGCTGGACATAGGCCTCCCCCAATTTTGGGAGGGTTTGCCATAATCGCCACGCTTGGCAGGCGGGTTGGCGATCGCAGTGTGGTATGATGGTGGAATACACAGAGAACGCTGCTGCCCATTCTCCGGTACGCCCCTTAGTCGCCTTTTACGACACCCACGGGAAGTATGGGGTGGTGCTATTCTTTAAGTCCGACACCACACAGAACAAATAAAAAAAAAAAAATTCCTGCTGAAGTGTAAATAATACTTGAGTGAAATTAGGTTACCGTTACGCCGAAATTGATAGGTCACAAACATGCGTGTAGAGTGTGTTGAGGATTTACTTCAAAGACGCTTCGCTACTTACTAGTAGTAACAATCTCTCTCAGTCATCATCTGCCGAGCTTTTCCAAACTTGTTGGGCTCGGCTTCCAGTCTAACCGGATGCAGCTGAATACCAGCATTTTACATGGAGCGACTGCCTATCTGACCTCCACAACCCAGTTACTGGGTAATACGATAAGTCCTGGTAAGAATGCTTAACAGACTTTTGGGCTTCTGACTACCCTTACCGACTGTCAAATATACACGAATGACAGCCGGGACCAATGGCTTAACATGCTGTCTGACGCACGGAGTGGTCTCGATATGTAAAGACACCCACAGACTACCCACGGCAAGCGTAGCTTAACCTGATCGATCGACCGGTGCGGCTGTTATTATTTAGCCACGGGCCCCTCAAATTATCTCTCTCAGTGTGGTATATATTTCTTTTCCCGGTGGATCACTATTTAGAATGTATTTGAAAGAGAAATGATACCAACGAGTGCTCTCTATATTTTAGAGGTAAGTGTTTTAAAATAAAACAATTCCAGTTTTCCCCAAACTGGGAGGAGGACGCTCGGGCTCGCGAAAGATGGAAGAAGTGGAGGAATTCCTTTGCCCAGAAGTGGGACAACACAAGTTAGAATAAAAAATAAAATGCACTTTGAAAGTGTTACAATACAGGTAAAAATATTTTTTACATTTTCAATTTCATAACAGTTTTGTGTTTGAGCGTACACTGATGACTTGCGTACGGAACGATTTGCATGGTAAAAATAATGGCAGCTGCACGCGCGATGACTGGCTCCAACGTAAATCACGTAAACCACGTAAACCCACGTTAACGACGTTTTGACGAAGCTTGTTGTATACCTATGTTATTACGGTTATGTGTTTGTGTAGTCGAAGAGTATCGGTAAATAAAGTCTTCTTTTGTTTTTTCGATGGTGTGATATTTAGGTGATGGAATTGTGAGCACCATGTACACATCTTTTTTTTTTTTCGAGTGGGAAATGAGTCCTCCCGCTCTGGGTGGAGCGGAAGGGAGTGTCAGACTCTTACTGACTAAAACCCACCCATGTTCCTTCCTTAGCCCTTTTTTGTCCCGGGGTAGCGGTAACCCTTTCGGACAATCCCGCTGCCCCGGCAGGCTTTGGCCATACACGGCCCCTTCTCTACCATGTACATATCTAGCACATAATTAATTTATGTGTCGTGTTGTTGTTTTAATTCTTTTACCTATTGTGGTATAGTAATTTTATTCTAGCTGTGTAATGTTTATTCTAGGTGTGTGCAAAATATTGTAAAGATCTGAAAAAAAAGAGTAACGGTGGAGTTTCCTGCCCATTCTTCTCCATACGAAACTACCTTTTGGAAGGGGCGACTAGAATAAATTATATTTTATTGTAAATTTTGACATTTAAAAGTGCCTTCTATGTGCCTATCACACTAATATTATAAAGGCGAAAGTTTGTGAGTATTTGTTTACATGTTTGTTACTTCTTCCCGCTCAAATGGCTGGACCAATTTTGATAAAATTTAGTATGGAGGTAGCTGACACCCGGGATTAACATGTAGGTTACTTTTTATCTCTATATTCCCACGGGATCGACATTTACGCGGGTGAAACCACGTGGCGCAGCTAGTTAGAAATAAATGCTTTGACTTTGCAGTTATCAAGTCAAATAGAAACAATAGCCGGTGAGTCAGAAAAATCTAACGGTAGAAAACGACAAAAGCAATGTACCAGTTGATATTCTTCAAATCTGTACTATTATTATTATTATTATCCATTTATTTCAGGCATCAAGGCCCATATAAAACACATACAACAGAATATTAATAACTTAAAAATACTATAAATACATACAACATTATAATTACACTAACAAACTAAAGCACACGAAGTGTCTGCGTCGTGTTTCGCTGACTGGTGTCATGTAGCCGGCCACGAAACCGGCGGTACACAACACCCCCCGGCCAGAACTCTTCTTTGAGGAACTTCTCGAGATGATGTGTCAGAACACGTACCACGAACGACTTGAAGTTCGTGTTGTGACACGACTCCAACTTCTCGACCCTCAAAGTCCAGCTGGTCTTGACACGCACTTACTCCACGATCTCCTCAACCTTCGTGGAGTGGTGCAGTCTGGACACGTACAGCTGCGTCGTCGAGATTGCTGGACGCAGCAGCATGTTGGGTCCCGCCAGCGCGGTGCCGCACTGGTTCCGACAAGGAGGCATCTTCTTCTTCTTCTCCACCTTGATGAAGCCATCCTTGTCGCACGTGTCCTTATCTGGATCCTGCCTTTTCAAAACCTTGTTGGGCTTCGACTGGCTCTGTTTACCCCCTTTTTGTTTTTCCGCTAGTTTTCCTACGATTTTTGCGACTCAGCAGGCTTATTAGCGGCTACTATTGCTGCGTAGGCTCGATTGGGGGTCGACGAACCTACGCACGTCGTTGTCTCCACCTGTGTCGAGGCAGGGACGGCCACGGCACGCGTTGCATGCATTCTCGGCAGCTGGGGACGCATTCGAGCCTGCCGACTCGAAACTGCAGATGGAGGCGTTTTGTGCCCCGCGTTACATTTGCAGCGTCATCGGTAGGTGACCTACTTGCAGAAATTGCGTTGCGCAAGGGTACTACTTCTGCCTGTAGATCACTGATGGTGTTGTTGGACACCTCCAGCTTATGCTGCATCTCGGCCTGGCTTTGCTTCAGGAATGTAATATCCTTCAGCAGCCTGGTGACGTCTACGTGGTCGAACGTGACGGGAGGCAGCTTGTGTAGATCCTTCGCCACGAATTCAGGCACATCGTCCGGGTCGGTCTCCTTCATCAGCGTTACGATGTCCTGGAGACTTCTCTGTACCGTCCCTTCGACGAGACGGCATCTGGCTGACTTTGCCGAGCGTTGTGAACAGCAGCAACTTGGCACTGCTAATCTCTTCCTCCTCGAACGATGACTTGCAGATCTGCAAGATGCTGATCTCGTCCGTGTAGTCGATGACATGTTTGATGAGTGCCAATACTTCATTGGCTATGAGAGTTTGGGAACTCATAGCGGAAAACGGGCAGCGGCTATAGCCGCGCAATTCGCGAATATAATATTCGAACTGTGCATCGCAAACGCGACCGTACTCGACAGTGCATCGCACCGCACTCTGCTCTATTGCGAGAGGAGCCTATAAAGGTTAATACGTTATTATAAAGTTAATACGCTATTCACTTTTGAAGACAGCCACCACCACCCTCAAAAATATTCCATGTTTCATTTAAGATAATAAAATTAAAAGCTTTATATTTCTTGCAACCGTATTTAGATTGCGCAATAAAAAAGTTAAAACATTTTTTTTATCACATCTATTCAGAAAGAGCTAGTGTATTCTTCGTAAACCGGGACTAAAATAGCTCTTCAATCCCTAGGGACTAAAAGTGATTTGAATTTGAAATGTGGATATTGTTAGTAAAAAAAGAAAGAAAGAAAAAGAAAGAGATCAATCACAAAAATTGTATGAACAAATAACAGGCTGTATGATAAAGTAAAACACGAGGACCAAATAAAAAAAAAAGTTTGTCAAAAAATAAAAAACTCGCGAAAAGCATTCTGCCTTCATTCGTAATTGTTTACTCAAAGTAGGCTATTACTTAATTTTATCAAAAAATAAGTATGTCTCCCTCAAGTTGTAATTGTATGTAAATAAGTAAACGTAGGTACCATTCTTATTTATAAGTTACATTTACTTATTTTTTCATAGAGGGTGATAAAAAGTAAAGTGTCCACCTCGGGAGCAACACTATTTTTGCTCGAGTGACGTAGGTACTTTGAATCTCTCTCTGCGCTCAGGATTCTACTTTAGAACTCCTCACTGCACTCGGTATTCTACTCTAGAATCCTTGGTTCCGCTCTGTATTCAAAGAAACACTCTAGCCTTCAAAATAGTTGTTTGCTCCCTTGGCAAACAATCTACTATTTTGTTTAGCCTATACTGGCCCACTGCTGGGCAAAGGCCTCCCAGAGTCTTTTATAAAACATTAATTCATCTTTATTTTAGATACCTACAAACAAAACCCCTAAACTTATACCCAATAACAAACTCCAATTTTCCTTTTTAAAATGTTGCCCACGCGCCCATAGTCAGACGAAATAACAATAAAATAAATAAAACCCAACGCATACGACCAAACTTTTACACTTCACCACTACAAACTTATGGTCATAACAACGCGACCAATAGCCCGTTAACCGAACATTTTAAACCACGATAATGGGTCCCCAAACGGTCCCATAATAGTCTTAAATGAGGCCCAAAATAGTTTCAAAATACATCCAAAATTCAGCACATTTAATAAGTCCTGCAAGATTATAGAAGTTGAAATTCAATTTGCCCGCACACCTTGCGAGCGGATAGCGATAAGATAAAGTTAGTTGTACACTTGAGAGTAGAACTTCTTGAGGATTTGCTCGAGAGAAGATTTTAAGTTTTAGTTGTAGGTATTATAATCATATCAAGGTTTTATTATGTGAAGACATGGGCAGAAATGTATATAGAAAGAAAGAAGAAAGAAAATACATTTATTTAGCACAGACTAAAAGACACACAATATACCAGATAGTCAGATAATAGTCGTTCATCAGATAAAAACAAAAAAAAAGATAAAAATAAAAAGTGCAAAGTCCGATGTAAGAAATTAGCAGAAAAAAAAGAAATTAGCATACCTATAAAATAATGTCATGCGAAATAAATAAGTTGAGCAATTAATGTCACTGACAGCTGCCAATATTAAAAGTGACCTTGAACTGGTTATCATCTCCTATAATACGAAATGACATGCTTATCAAATAAAAATCCTTCGTAGCACAGCTGTCTACGGGCGCCGCGTCGGGCGTAGTAAGCGCGCTCTCGTAGCACAGCGGGCTACGGCGTAGCAATGCTACTTGCATTCAAGACACGATCACTGTGTTTTCAGTGGAACTTTGCTTTTGTATAATCAATTGTAGAGGTTCTTATAATAAATTGAAGGGTGTCTTTAGATGCTTCTTGTTTTTGGCCTAAACGTACGCATACATAAACTGACACCCTCTTCCCATGGGGTTAGGCAGACACTATTAGATCCCCACCTGGTACGATCCTTACATATTCCATTTGCCTCGTTTACGGTCATACACGCACACCGGTTGCTAGAACTACGCACCTGTTCTCTCTGAAGAACATCAGCAATAACTTTTGATTTGTGATATTGTCCATTAATAACAACATAATTATTCGGTTATTTCAGGATCTAGATAATTAAGTAAAGAAATAAAAAAGTAATTTACTCTTGTCGAATTGATAACCTCCTTTTTTTGTTGTATTTACAACAAAACTATTAACTACTTATTACAAACAAATATTCCAGTTTTAACTTAAAACCAAACATTACGAAAATAAAAGTAATTTAAAAAAATTAAATCGACTTCAAAAAAAAAATTTACTCAATTATGAAATAACTTTCATTTCGGAAGTCGGTGGCAAAAAACTAAAACTAACTAAAATACAGATCCCAGAACCGACTTTCGAAATTAAAGTTATTTGATAATTTTGAGTTAATTTCTTTTTAAGTCGTTTTCATTTTTTTAAGTTACTTTTTTGTTTATAGAAACCGAGCATTAACCATGCTACAGATTCTCGATAAGCCCACTGTGTCACTACCCGCGATCCGAATCTTAAGCTCACGATTATGCACTGAACCAGTTTAACAAGAACTAGTTAAATTAAACTGGAGATTAGAGCTGCGCCAAACTCCGGCGCTAACTGTGTGTACGTTAACTTAGAAATATATTATAAACATGTGCACTAAGTTACAGACTGGAAATTGTATAGCTGCCGTTTTTGCTGTGTAGGGTAAACTCATGTTTATTTTGGGAGCTTCAAATTAATATTTGATGCTTCTAAGCAATAACAGCCTCACGGGCCGATTGGTCAGTTTAAGCTACTATTGCCGCGGTTGGTTCTTGGATGGGTGACCATCTTTACAAAGCCAGACCCCTACGTGCCTCGAAATTCACGTTAAGCCCCGGCTGTCATTCATAGGTCTTTGACGATTTGATAGGGGTCTTCAGAAGCCTGAAAGTCTGATAACCAGTCTTTCCAAGGGGCATATTAACCAGTTTTAGATTAACCGGATTCAAGTGAATAGCATTATTTTACATGGAACGACTTTGACCAGTTTTAGCGGTCAAAGTCGTTCCATGTAAAATACTGCTATTCACTTGAATCCGATTTGACTGGAAACCGACCCCAACATAGTTGGGAAAAGGCTGCTGCTGGAAAAGGCAGAAGATGATGCTTAATATGATGTCACTATTTTCATTATAGCTTATTAATTTTAATCTTACCGTTTATGATCAAAGCACACACACAACACGCTTGCCTAGTTTGGGGCCAAGGTCAAAACATTGTAATATTTTTACGGACTTCAAAAAAAAGGAGGTTATTGCCAATAATTTGCATTCCCTTTATTACATTTACAATACATAAAATTTACATATTTAAATATGTTTAAGTATAAAAAAATATAAAAACTTAGTAGCTCAGCGACATCTCGAACATTGTCCAAGCTGCCGCTGGTCAGAGCTCTAGAGAGAAGAACCTCCTCAATGGGAGTGCCGTGTCTTTCTGAATCAAGCCCTTGACTCAGCCGCGCAATGACAGCCTCCTGAGGTGTTGGTCGAGGGTCTCCGCTATTAGGCCATTATCCGTACAATGATTGCAGTGTCCACGTCTAATACGTCAACCATCTTATTGTTATTATGATAAACAAATAATATCTCCATGAGTAGCATAAACATAATCAGCCTATAATGTTCCCACTACTGGGACACAGGCCTCCTCTCAGTGAAAGTGAATGGGCCGTAATCCACCAAGCGGGCCCAGTGCGGGTTGGTAGATATTAACATGTCTTCGAATTTTTGTTGGTTCTAAAAACTCTCCATGAGTAACGACACTTAAATAACTTTGGTACACACTCAGCAGTCAGCTGTATTACCATCTTTGCTGCTAGACTCAAATTTTGATAACGACACGAGGTATATATGTCCTATAAACATTGCTTGCGTTCGAGAGAAAAATCATAGCCATCATTCAGCTTTAAATTCAGAGATTCATATCTGACAGAATGCAATTTGTCAGGTGTGTATCGTACGTGCAACACAGGTGAAAATGCTTTGTTATTTGGTATCTTTTAAACAGAAACCGTTTCGTGTTTAATGGTACATGATATGTTTATTTCGGTTTAGGACCTTATCAAATACACAAGGTAATGGCTTGAATACCACATTTAATACCCCCGTCGGTCCTTTGCTTCTAATAGTTTTAATACACCTAGTACACACAAATAAGATAATAATTAGATAAGAATAAATAATGTTTTTATTTTATTTTTTTGTCCTTTTGTCACTAGATTACAATTTGTTTATTTTACAAGTGTTATTGTATTGTGTTTTGTTTGTTAATTTTGTTATTTTCTCGTGTTTACATCTTTTTAGGGTTCCGTACCCAAAGGGTAAAAACGGGACCCTATTACTAAGACTTCGCTGTCTGTCCGTCTGTCCGTCTGTCCGTCTGTCTGTCACCAGGCTGTATCTCAAGAACCGCGATAGCTAGACAGTTGAAATTTTCACACATGATGTATTTCTGTTGCCGCTATAACAACAAATACTAAAAACAAAATAAAATAAATATTTAAGGGGGGCTCCCATACAACAAACGCGATTTTTTTGGCCTTTTTTGCTCGATATCAAAAATGGCAACAGGTAGGCACTTGAAATATTCACAAAATACTCAGTTGTATTTTAACTTTAATAATAAATAATAAAATTAAAATAAAATAAATATTTAAGGGGGGCTCCCATACAACAAACATGTTTTTTTCGGCGTTTTTGCCTTGTGGTACGGAACCCTTCGTGTGCGAGTCCGACTCGCACTTGGCCAGTTTTTTTTTCTTTTAAATTGTATAATTATAAATATGTGTAATTTTTTAGTTTGTAAATTGCTCTGTATGATGTCTTGGAATCCAATTGCGTAATGTTTTGCGTGTAATTACACTAATATTATAAAGGCGAAAGTTTGTGAGTGTGTGTGTGTTTATATATTTGTTACTTCTTCACGCTCAAACGGCTGAACCAATTTTGATAAAATTTTGTTTGCTGGTAGCTGACACCCTGGATTAACATATAGGCTACTTTTTATCCTGATATTCCCACGGGATCGACATTTACGCGGGATGAAACCGCGGGACGCAGCTAGTCTTAAATAAATAAATAGGTTTAAAACACATTAATTTAGGGTCGGTGTAGAACAGCCCTTGACCACCGTCTTACTGTGTATAAACAGACTCCCCCAAAGTTTATAATGTAAACTTCGCCTGTTCTTCTGGAAACGGAACACAGCGATGCTGATTCGCAGAATAGGTATTTGACGACCTCTTTTACAAGTAACTCTAAAACTCTTAAATAGAACAATTTAATCGTTTTTAGAGTTACTTGTAAAATTAAAGTTATTTTTCAATTTGTAGTGTTTTTTTTGAAGTCGGTTTTTTTTTTTTTTTGTAAAAAGTTTTTTAATCCATCCAAAGGTTGTCTTTAAAAGATCGCTCTTAGCGATAAGACCACCCATTGTGTCGCCCTTTGTACAGTTTCTATATTTATGTCTGTAATTTATATGGTGTACATAATAAAGAGTATTCTAATTTATTGAATTATACGTAATAAAAGTGACTAATAATACAATTCGCAGTCATTTTAATCGTAAATTATGTACCTATTGTTTTTGTGAAACCATTAAAATACCCGTTGAAATCTCATCTATTTCATATCATATTAATTTGATAATTTAATTACAGTACCTATATATTTAACTTAAATAAGTTCTGTGGAATCGATCTGACCTCAACTCGCTACGTGCCTCATTTAAGTAATAATAATTTATTTCAGAACATAATTCCATATGAAATTATTAGTAAGGCTTAAAAACTATGTTAGTACCTTAAAACTACTTATTAATTAATTTATCTGACATTAAAAATAGGACAGCACCAGAACTGTGCACCGTGTTCCAGTGCCTCACAATAGGATACTCCACCTTTTCTGTTATGATGTTTAGAAGGCCATTGGGGCTGCCGCACACGACACATCAGGGAGGCCACTCTCTTACGCAAATTAGCCCTCCAGCAGTCGGTGTTGGCCTCCGCAAACATCCCCGACGCACTACAGTATCGCGGCAACCCCGTCCGTATCCTAAACCCATTATTGTAGAGGACCCGCAGGGCATTAATGATAAATGATAAATGATTTTATTTGTGCAAGTAGGTTTGTACAAACACTTTTACACGTCAATCATGTTTTTTTTTAAAACTAGATGAGGTTGGCGTTTCCTATCTGACTACTCTGAGAAGAAAGGCCGAAACAAACTCAGAGGTCACAGTCTCTTTTAAAGTCCAGATATAATCTTGGTCAGGTTATATGAAGACCATGTAGATCGATGTCTGAGATGGTCTTTTGAGGAAAGAACCACACAGATTGAGAGGACCTGTCCAGTCAGTGCACGCATTTGTCAGAAATCGTGCAGCTCAACTCAAAACTTAAGGAGCTCAACGATTCGACGAACAATATCAAAGAAAGGACATTTGGGTAGGACACATAAATTACTCAAACTGCCAGACCATAAAAAACAAAACTAACAGAACAGAGAGATTAATACAAAAAATATTAAATTAATAAAATTACCCACATCGTCTTCACATTCACAATAAATAAAATAATATAATACTTTACAAAGTAAGCAAATGAGAATGAAAACAACATTGAGATTATGAAATCTCAATGTGTATATATAAAAAAAAACATTCAAAATGCAGAAATTGGAAGCAGCTCAATCCCAAGCCTTTTTGTTCTAAATATATTCTTTAACGGTATAAAAGGCTTTCTGGCACAACTTACGTTTAATGAATGATTTGAATTTATTAAGGCTTAGATCTTGAACGTGGCTTGGTAGTTTATTATAAAAGCGTATACATTGGCATCTGAACGAGCCACCTATTTTCTTGAGCCTTGTTGTAGGTCCAACAAATTGGTGTTTGTTTCTAGTATTTATATTATGGATATCACTGTATTTTTTAAACAATTTTATGTTTTTATGGGCATATAAAAGATTTTCATAAATATACTGAGAAGGCACAGTCATTACATTAATCTCTTTAAATTTGTCTCTGAGAGAGTGTCTCGGACTTAATTTATAAATTGATCGGACAGGCCGCTTCTGCAAAACAAAGATAGTCTGAATATCTGCGGCATTTCCCCACAATAGAATACCGTACGACATTACACTATGAAAATAGCTAAAGTACCTACACTAAACGGGCAGTCTCTATATCAGTTAAATTACAAATTTTTTGAAAGCCTTCTGCGTATAGCGGACCCACAGGCTGCAGGTGTACATTGTCTGGCAGTACGCGTTAAAACAGAGTTATTTTAACATCCTTTGTGCACCTCGCAAACCTGCGCGCTGCATATTACATCTCACTGCCAATGCCCTGCGTTTGCCAATAATGATGATTTGCTTTCAAAAGTTAAGCTAACTCACATCATAACCTAACAGATATTGGGTTATATATGTATTTCATTTATATTCGGGAATCCTATCCTACTACCTACATAATATTATAAACGCGAAAGCTTGTGAGGATGAATGGATGGATAGATGATGGATGGATATTTGTTACTCTTTCACGCAATGACTACTGATTACTGAACGGATTTGGATGAAATTTGGCACACAGTTAGTTTATAACCAGCACCCTTATTGCGTAATACACTATGAATCGGAATCTGAATCATTTTGAAGCAAACTGCTAATCCATTGCTTCATAAGTTCGAAATTTTTTATTTTATTTTGTATTGTAAAATGACATAACATAATTCAATTAAATTACTAACAATGAATTGACATGACTTAATTGTAACCTATTATTATTGTAATTTTTACTACCCACCTACCTACTGAACTAATATCATCTGACGTTAATATGACTATCTGTGTTATTGTATTGTATTTTGTTTATTACTGTTAATTCGACATCTATACTACTATTTCTGAGATTATTTGTTTTTAAATTGTAATTTGTTGACTCAATTTATGTTTCGCAAACCAACATTATTTTGCAGCGCCCTGACAGGGTTCATGTACAAAAACCGATACATAGTAATTATTCTGTAAAATGTGTGATGTACACGAGAGCAAATAAATAAATAAATGTATCTGCTCAACACGTAAATAACGCAATGAATGTTGTTGAACTGTCAAAATGAAATTGATTCTGATGAGTCTTGTCTACATCTTTAAAACCCTAAGAGATTCTGCTGACATCAATATATTAAAAATGGTGTACTATGCACTATGCCAGTCGATTATCGGTTACTGTATTACTGCTTGGGGTGGTGCAATGAAAACAAATTTCTTGAGGGTAGAGAGAGCTCAAAGAGCAGTCCTCAAAACAATGACTCGTAAACCGTATAGATTTCCTACAGTACATTTATACGAGGAATGCAAAGTTTTAACGGTTAGGCAGCTCTTTATCCTGCAAGCGATCCTCAGAACCCATAGAACCATGCCCAGGTCCAACCCAGAAAAACGCACAAATATCCCCTTCGGTATAAGGCATAAAACATCTTTTGCAAGGCACCAATATTACGTTATAGGTACACATTTATACAAGCAACTACACCGAAAACTTAACCTACTTGACTCTAACAGGTACGCGATAAAACATAAGATCACTCAGTGGCTACTTCAGCAGGACTACATCACAACAGAAAATCTACTGACATACATGTCTTAAACTCAAACATACTAAACATCTCCCCCACCTTCACGTCACATATACACATACACTACACACACTCACCCACTCAAAAATACGCAACTGATTCATACCTACGTACTTTTAGTTTATTTTTATCTATTACGTATTATGTTTTAGGTACCACATCGTCGCTGGTTTCACTTGTTGTTGTATTTTAATAATTTTATAATTTAGTCCAACATAATGGCTGAACCCTATCTCTTAAGATACAGGCCAGACCTAGTTTAAGGGATAGAGTTTAAATATTGTACTCCTATGCTAAAGTTGTATTGAATTATGTCAACTGAATGTATGCAGTGCAATGTGTTTTTGTTTAAGCAATAAATTATTATTATTATTATTATACATAGGCTGATGAACACATTACCACTCCTTTGCGTCGCGCAGTCGGATAAAAAAGCACTTCCTCTCTCCTTAAACATCATCATTATATTTTCTTTGCTTTTCTTTGCTCCTGATTGATAATGTGATACTTTTTATCCCAATATTCCCTCGGTATCGAAACTTATGCGGGTGAAACTGCGGGGCGCTGCTAGTATAATTATGCATCGTGGCATACTTTCTTAAAAACGATTAGGTTAACACCTAATGTGTGCTATTATAATTTCTAACGTGGCGATATTATCGTGGTTGTCCACAGCAGAGTTATCGTGGACGGCAATTTAAGAGGGAACAAGGCGTGCGATTCTCCATACAAATGTAGGTATTCCTCTTTTTCTTCCTGAATAATGCCTCTAGAGCAAAATTATTTTTTTCATAAAATCAAGGTCTACTGTAAACACGTCCCTGTTATTTTCTTTTTTTCAACTACTACTTAAGAGCGTTTACGTCGTACGGCATTTCATACAAACTTTCAAGCCCTTATTTTTTTAAATGAATGAACCGATTTTAATTTCTTCTTCATAAGCATTAATGTTCTCTACTAACTTTTTAGAACTTTGTATCCTGCTTATACAAAGTTCTAAAAAGTTAGTAGAGAACATTTTCGAAATGTCTTATTTAAAAAAAGATATCTGGAAATCTCTGTTTCTATGGAAAATTTAAAATCGGTCTAATTCGGCTGTAATACTATTTTTCGAAAATGTTCTCTACTAACTTTTTAAACCTTTGTATCCTGCTTATGCGTATGAAGTTTCATTAAAATTGGTTCATTCATTTCGATAAATAAGGGCTTGAAAGTTTGTATGAAATGCCGTACGGCGTAAACGCTCGTAATTTGTAAAAAATGACCCTCTAAAATTTACAAAAATGCCCTATTTTTACCGCCGTGATTAGAGGACTAGCAAACAAATTAGAAAATTTTTAACATAAAAAAATATAGGAACCTAAACATACTCTATCTTAAAATCTTAATGTAAAAAATAATTGAATCGGTTCCGTTTTCGAGGAGAAAAAGGGGAATACGAAACGTCGATCTCGTCAAAATTGTTGTGAGAATATCGGTCTGAGCTGCAGCACACACTACGTCGCCTTACCTCAAGTAGTCTGCCCCCGACTTGAGATAAGGCGACGGCAATAGTTTCTTCAAATACCTATTTTTCAAATTCCTCCCACGCCTCGTCTCCTCTTCAAAGCGTATTCATTACACAGGATAAAATGAAAACTTGCGACAAATCACAAATCGAAATAGGAGGTGCATTAACTGTTACATAATCATAATAGTCACTTTCCAAATTTAAATTCTTGAATAAAATCGTGTAATTATCGTCTTAGATAGCAAACTAAGTTATTGCTTTCAAGTTGACACGAAATATCGCCGTTTCAGTAATTTTTTTTTTTTTTTCAAAGTTATCAAAACAAGAAAATTTCAATTTTTTAACCAATCCATTCATCGCCGAGTTCAAACATTGAAGCAAGTTGGCAACATGTTGAACTAGCGGTATTTACCTAATTTTGACCGTACCTACGTAAAAAGAGCGCACGACGATGACGCGCGATGTGAAGTTGGAAATCGCGGGCTTACGTGCATGCATGTGCATCCCTTCCCTTGATTAATAACATGCTCTAAATTTACATTTACAATATCATACAATATCAATAATAATACTAGGAATAAGAAATGAAATAAGTTAAAAAAATAAACAATCTTTAATTCCTTAATGTTACACGTTACAAATATCAAAAGAAACACAAGCACACTAATGGTCTGGTAGCACGTCCAATAAGACCGCCGTGCAGTCAAAAAAAAAAGGTAAAGGTCGCTTTGCCTTTTTTTTTTGACCTTGAGAGGTTGTGACTACGTAACCGGACTATCCTGTGGTTGCCTTAAGTAAACTTAAAGTCTCCAGCCAGGGAGACCGTTGCATAACAACGTGTCTCCTTTTATAGCCTCCCATCGGTTGACAGCTGATCGCCTGACGTCTTTATGATGTCACCTCGCCTTCCGTTTCCAACAATATAATATATTAAATAATGTATTTTATTAAACAATATAATATATCAAATATTATAATATTTAATATAATATCGAGATTATGCAGTTTCAAAAAAGATCTTTTTTTATTACAAAATAAAAAACCTCCTCTTTTTTGTAACATGAGCTCCGATAAAAATCCTCTACAGAGAGGGTTGTTGCTTTAATATTTCATTAAATACGAGTACAAGCTGTGTCCGCGTGAAAAGTTTTTAATTTTTTGTACTGAAAAGGGACCTGAACGAATCATTATCAGGCATCGGGGGTATAGATTGCATAGGAACTGGCTCAATTTTACACAGAATGAATTTACCTAGAATTAAAATGAAACAGTAAACTTTTACTCACTGAAATGGAAGAACGAAATAAAACTTCTAAAGCACTATTGTGGTATCCAGAGCAAATGGATTCTTGTCAAGGATTTTTTTTACAGCTGACAGTACCGACGGTTTAACGTGCTCTAAAAAACCCGGGAGGTTCGATTTTGAAATGATCCATCCCTACACTGACCTCGGGAAGTACACCTTAGCCTCGCATATCGGTCGTTCGACTGTCATTACCCAGCATCCCATCTAGTACATAATCATAAAGTGCCTATAAGAAGATTAATAAATGCTCTGTGTCATCTGTGTGTTTGTTATGAGAGGTTTTTCTTTTGAGTATTAAAAAAAAACATAGTTTCCAAGAACCCTGAAGATGGCGTTGAACTGACTACGTTACTAGGTACCAAAGCCAAAACGCTTGAAAAAAAAACATTGCGTCACGTCACATACGCTCGATGAGTGACACTTTCATTTTACGATCTCAAAATTACATCCAAGTGAAATAATAAAAAAAATATGTGACGTTCCGTTCCTAGCAGTAACATACCAAGTTCAGCGCCATCTATCCAGCGACTAAGGAAGAGTTAAAAAAAAAAGAAAAAGAAAATCCTTCATTGTTTCTTTGGTCCCTGGCCCTAAAATCAAGCAATGGACAAAATTGACAACTTTTTATAATATTATGCTTGAGGCTACTAGGCTTTTGACTACTATGTACGTGTATATTTAATGTCTTTTTTTTGTAATGTGCGTTTTGTTTGTAAAGGATTAACAATTTTTCTTCCTTTCTTTTTTTATTTTCTACCAAAACTAAAACTTCTACTATCTCTATTAATATAACCAGCAGTCTAAAAGAAACATCGAAGTAGCTACAGCAGTCTTTAGTTCAATGCTTAGTGTACAGTAAGATACAAATGTGCTCGCTCAGCATTGCACGGTGCGCTAACTGTACCGCTTTATATTAATTTGTGATCTTACTGTAACACGTTTTTCAGTAGTAGTTGCAGAATGGAAGAAACTTTGTGAACCTAATTGATTTGATCTGCTCTCAAAACGGGGAAGGAAAATATCGTGAGGCATGTCCTCGAGTCAATAATTCAAAGATATTATTGTGACATCCACCAACCCGCACTGGTGGTGGTGGTGGTGGTGGATTCCACACCCACTCCCTCTCATAGAGAGGAGGCCTGTGTCCTAGCAGTGGGAACATTATAGGCTGATTATGATGCTAAGCTCGGCCTATTACTAAAGTGACAGAGTGAGTAAATGTAGTGAGTGAGTGTAGTGAGTGAGTGAGTGTAGTGAGTGAGTGAGTGTAGTGAGTGAGTGAGTGAACTGGTAGACACCAGTTGCACTTTTGCATTCAATCGGCTGATGACCCACTTCATGAAAAGTGGTTGTGTGTGTCGAGAAAGATGCATATCTACTTACATAGCGTCACGTCTTTTTCCGTTTTTTTTTTCTTTTTTCTGACGTGATGCTATGTAAGTTGATTCTTTCTCGACACACACAACCACTTTCTATGAAGTGGGTCATCGGCCGATTGTATGAAAAAGTAACTATGCCATTCGAAACTCCTTGAATACTACCTATTCGAGTATATCGTGACTTGTCTTAAAATCCGATTGAACTTCTTTGGCAAAAGGAAAGCATTGTCAAAATATTGACCTAAATCGAATCTTGGCATGTTTTCAAACGTACAAGTTATGTGTTTAAAATAAGAAAATATTGTTCAATATGGTTTCATTTATGAGTCCGAATTTCATGAATAGTCTTGGAATTGCATTTTGTAATACCTATTGGCTTTCGTTCGCAATATTTTTATAAGAAAAATCTTAAGGTGTAATCGGAAAATGTTAGAAATACGTGAAACACTATATAGAAAGTAGTTTCGCTAGAAACATTCAACAACATTCCGAGAAACGACTTCGTTTCCTCTCAACTCAAACTCAAAGCATTTATTTCAATTAAACCATGTACAGGCACTATTAAATTGTCAAAATTAAATAGTCGGTCAGTTAGAAAGTTGAAGCTAGTTGCCCATTCCAAAACACGTGGACACGACGACAGCCACTTCTGCTGTCGGAACTGCGCGTGAGAACCAATCTTTTAAGTGAGGCGACACAGACGCGTGCACTCCGCACTCTACCTCATAGCCAGTGACAGGAACCTATTTTGTTGTTCTCTGAGTGTGTTCACAAAAATGCATTGTTTGTAAGTTACAAAATTTAATTATAATAATAAGTTAGGATATGGCTAGCTTGGAGTTTCCCTGAGTGATCGAATCAAAAATGAGGAGATCCGCAGGAGAACCAAGGTAAACGACATAGCCCGAAGAAAAACCAAACTGGGCAGGGCGGAACAGATGGCCGATGGGGCCCAAAGGTTCTGAAGTGGCAACCGCGTACCGGACGACGTAGCGTTGGAAGGTCTCCCACAACGTGGTCCGACGACATTGTGAAGGCCGCAGGAACCCGTTGGATGCGTGAAGCACAGAACCGGTCGAAGTGGAGGGCTTAGGGGAGGTTTATGTCCAGCAGTGGACGTCTTTCGGCTGAAATGATGATGATGAAGTTTGGATATGAGTTTAGATAACGCACTATCACAGCAGGTTACCCTATAATGATACACACTAGTTGGAAATAAATAAATAAAAATCTTATTCGGAAGCATAGCCTTTTTCGATATCCGTGCCTTTTTCCAACTATGTTGAGGTCAGCTTCCAGTCAACTGGATGCCGCTGAATTCCAGTAATTTACATAGAGCGACTGCCTAGCTGACCTCGACAATGACCTCTACAACTGGGCAAAACTGTATCCCTTGGTAAGACTGGTTGTCAGACTATTAGGATTCCGACTACCCGTAACGACTGTCAAAGGTCTATCATTTACGAATGCAACATGGCTTTGCTAAAACTTGCCATCTTTTCACACGAAAAATGGTTTCTTTCTTCCAAATTTTGTGTCTATTCCCGTCCTCTAGGTAAACCTGTATTTCCTCCAACTGAATGCAGAGTAAAGCAGTACAAATGTGTTAGTTTATCCGCAGGCCAGAATTTAATCAGTCAGACAGGCCGCTAGTATTCACGAGATCCTCGAGTCAGTTTACGTGTTGAGGATTATCATAATTTTCCGAAGGGGAACCTAACCGTCTAACTTTCCCAAAAGTATCCATGAAAATTTCACACGAAAAAGGTAATTATTTTCTACATTTGAGTTCTCTTCCACATACCTGTATAGAGGTATGAGGAACAGGGTGTAAAGTTCACTCATACTCTATGAAAAGGGAGGATCCTCCGACCAGACGGGTGTTGTGTCTGGCGGGCAACTGCCTTATGATTTATGTCGGGCCGTTGTATATATGCTACTTGCGGTCTTGCGCGGTAAACTCTAGTTGCGAGGTGCAGGATTTTGCGTGACGTCAGTATGACGCGTTGTTCGCGTGTGGCGTTGTAGATACCGCTACACCTGTATTGAATCCTCCTGTATCTGAATGTAACCTTCTGCCCTGTCCAAAAGGCGCCATGAAGATTTTTACTCAAAAGAGTGTTCTCTTCGGCCTCGTGTCCTTTCTCTTCCTCTACGTAGACCTGTATTTACTCTACCTAAATGCAAAGTAAAGCAGTACAGATGTGTTTGTTTAGCCGCAGCCCAGAACTTAATCAGGCGGACCGAGCGTTTAATATTCAGACAACTGCGATGGAAATTTACTAGCGGCGGAGCGCGTCGGCGTTGGTTTGTTAGCTGCTGTTGCTAGAAAACCAAAGTTCGGTTTATGAAGTTAATACTTATGATGAATAGCTTATTTGGCATTTGTTTTGTGGAGTCTTGGTGGAAAAAATTTGTTCTGGATAGAGTGTTGTCTTTGTTATGTAACGTTTGGGAATTTGTTTGCTTTACTTCTACTTAATGGTGACGATCATCATCATCATTTTGGACTAGTAAAGTACTAATAGTTCTGTAACGAGTGCAGTGGTAGCCCAGTGGTATCGGCCCCGACTTACCTGTTGTAGGTAGTGGGTTCGAACCCAGACAGGCACTTTATTCTGTATAAATAATTTCATAACCACTTCTGCGAAACGGTGTAAGAAAACATAGTGAGGAAACGAACGAACGATGTCCTAGAACCAAAAATTTGGATACATAATTTATCATATCTACCAACCCGCACTGGGTCCGCGTGGTAGATCACAGCCCACTCCCTCTCGAAGAGAAGAGGCCTGTGTCCTAGCAGTGGGAACATGTTAGGGTGATAATGTGATAAAGTGATACTGTAATGATGAACTGTCAAAAGGGATAATGGTGTCACCGCCATAGTTTGGAGACATCACCCATGTCTCGTATGGTCGTGACCATAACTTTCTATTTAGGAGACGGAAGGACGCAGGAGGAAGGACTTTTCACAAACCCAAAGATTAGGAAACGAATGTTTTTACTATTGTTGCTGTAACTAGTAACCAATATCTAGGTACCGTAGGAGAGGTACCCACAGTCAACAAAAGAGGTAAGTATACACGATCGTCGGATATAGTTGAAGTTTAGTAAGAAACCGATGGGTGTTGTCGACTGAAATTTAATTTGATAAATGATCTGTTTGTTTTCTATTAACAACATTTAATTTTATTCGAAAACATCCATCGGTTTCTTACTAAACTTCAACTATATCCGGCGATCCTGCATACTTATCTCTTTTTTTGACTGTACATCAATAATGAGAGCAGTGGTGGCCCAGTGGTAACGGCCGCGACTTACGAGTTGTAGGTCGTAGGTTCGAACCCAGACAGGCGCTTTACTTTGTGTAAATTATTTCAGCACCACTACTCTCAAAACGGTGAAGGAAAACATCGTGAGGAAACCGACATGCCCTAGAACCAAAAATTCGAACACATGTGACATCCGCCAATCCGCACTGGGCCCTCGTGGTGGATTACGGCCCACTCCCTCTCACCGAGAGGAGGCCTGTGTCCCAGCAGTGGCAACATTATAGGCTGATTTATGGTTATGGTACATCAATAAAACAATATGTTTCAGATAAAATAATTACTACGGAATCGTTTAACGTTTTTTATTTACATCCTTTTCCTTCTCACTTGGCTTGTCAGCCAAATCTGACGCCAACTGTTTTCTGCATTCTGAATTCGTATTTGTGTTTATCGATGCTATTTTATCTTATAGTTACCAGAGAGGCTATGCATGCCATAAACTATGCAGATCATAATCTCTATAGTATTTGATGCAAGACTTTACGAGTTGGTACTTACAGTATTTTTTGGAAGGTGTTCTAATTATTAGATGATTTTGGAGATCAGTCAAAAGTCAGATTGTGAACCAGACAACCTTTGGCAAAAAAAATAGCTTCATTGACTTTTCCAATTTGTGAGGGACGCCCTAACAAGTGGGACATACCCCCATAACACACTCGAACATCAACCTACCTATATGTCTACCACGTCTTGTGGATTTTACTGTCATGCGTTATTGTTATTATTTGCCACAGTTGAAAACCAACATTCCTCCCATACATTTAAAGTTTACTTTCCTTTCTTCGATCCAAATGTCGACTTTGATGAAATGTGGTAATATCGTGTATCGAACTAATAAAACCGTATATCGTTTCGAGGGTCGGCAGAGATAGAAGTGGGATTGCATCGTATTTCGGTTTATGGGTATTTGGATTTAAACAGTATGGGCGGTATTAACCGGAACTATTCCAGTTTCGATGTGGGTAGGAGATTTTAATGGTTCGAAAGGGTTTTGTACTGGTTGGTTGTTCCCAATAAAATAAGCTGTTTATTAACATGGTGTTAAAGGATTTATTTCTATTCAATGAACTCTGAAATGCTAAGGGCTAATTTATACTCAAGTCTTATCAGTAGAATAAAATTGATATCTGATAGATTTGGTATGGAAAAACTATAGAAAAGTTCATATTTATTCGCAGTATGAGACTTACCTAAAGTACCTTAGGTATACAAGTCATGTCATTCGTGGATCTATGACAGTCGTTACGGGTACCTAGTCAGAAGCCCGAAAGTCTGACAACCAGTAAGTTGGTAAGAACCAAGGGGTTTCGTATTACCCAGTAACTAGGTTGTGGAGGTCAGATAGGCAGTTGCTCCATGTGAAATACTGGTACTCAGCTGCATCCGGTTAGACTGGAAGCCGACCCCAACATAGTTGGGAAAAGGCTAGGCAGATGATGAATATGCGAGGTCTACTGCCAGGCTCAAATGAGATTAGGCGGGTCACATCGGCCGCATGCACGATGACCGCTGGGCAAAAATCTCCACACAATGGGTGTACACAAGATTGACGGCGCCGCCGAGGCCGGCCCAGAAAGAGATGGCAAGATGACCTGGACGCGTACCGCGAGGGCTGGTTTGAGGTGGCGCGGGAAAAGAGTTCCTGGAAGGATTTGGGGAGGCCTTTGCCGAGCAGTGGGACAGTACAGGCTAAAAAAAACAGTGGCACTCCGGGAGTGCCGACAAAAGTGAAAACAAAACACAAACAGAATACTTTGCCATCACTCGCTGACATATCGGATATACATTAAAACCGAGTACATCCCGAGGACAGCCCAACAGATCCGAAGCGGGTATTTTTTTAATCGTCTTTTAAACAAAACACGCGCGGTGTCGCTTACGGTAACAGTGGCGCGAGTTCAATGGTTTTTTCCCATATCAAAAAATGCCCAACGCGCCAAAACAAGTTGTCAATTATTTTTCTTTCTTTCTAGATGTCGTTATTTCGTTACAGGAAGTTAGGGTGTTTTCTAGAGAGCGTCTTTTGACACCGTAAAATCAAATCGCTGCGATTATTTCTAACTAGCTGCGACCCGCGGTTTCACCCGCATAAGTTTCGATCTCGTGGGAATATCGGGATAAAAAGTAGCCTATATGTTAGTCCAGGGTGTCAGCTACCTCCATACAAAATTTTATCATAATTGGTCCAGCCAGAAGAAGTAACAAACATATAAACACACACACTCGCACACACACCCCCTCACACACTTTCGCCTTTATATTATTAGTGTGATTAGTAGGTAGGGTAGATACCATCATACTACAACTAAAAAGTGAAAAATAAAAACCCCAAAAAAATATAATCGACTTCCAAAAAAAACAATACAAAGTGTCAAATAACCTTCATTTTGGAAGTTGGTGGCAAATACGAAATTAAAAAACCAAAGGCACCGACTTACGAAAATAAAGTTATTTTTAACTATGTATTGTTTTTTTTTTGGAAGTCGGTTGTTTTTATGACAGCCGTCACTTAGCCGTTGTAGGGCGACAACTCTTCTAGGAAACGAAAGCTTTACTGAAACTGTTTAACAGAATATTATTATGGCCAGTTTTAAAGGCTTTTATTCACAGACCATTTATGCAAAACCTAAACAAAAAAGTTTACCACTCAAAACGTGACAAGCGAAAACTGTATCTAAAATTCACTCCGAAAATCCGATGCGACCAATCGTTCGTGTGTCGACAGTCTATACAGTGGCTGTAAACATTGACTGCGTTCAATTTACCATGAAACTTTTGTTACAACACCCAATAAAACCGGTTTTGTAGTTTTGGAGAAAGTTTTTAAATAGACAAACTGATTGGTTTTGCTTTAATTAGAAAAAAATAAAATACATTTATTTAGCACATACTTTACAGATCATACATCAAATAAATACCAAATAAAAAAGTAAAATAAACTAATATTATCTATCAGAATGAGATTAAATAAAAAAATACACACTACCAATCAACTATACAAACAAAACTTAATATGCAGAACCTAACAAATTGATAGAATATGAGCACTTAAGGCGAAAGCGCCAGGGTAGCCCGCGAAATTCAATTTTTTTTACATTTTTTACAATTTGCTGGTCAGTATTAAGTTGTACGTTGATTAAAATATGATTCGCGGCCGTAACAAATATGTACTTATAGAATTATAATCATTAAAGTCGTCAACACAACTCTCTAAGACCAAGTAATCCCCAAGAATGACTATTTCATGAAATCTTGACATTTGGGAATTATACTAACTTAAGTTGTATTACTGATTGAATTGGTTATAATTCTGTAAATACACATTTGGTATCTCAGCGAATCATATTTTAATCAACGTACAACTTAATACTGACCAGCAAATTGCAAAAAAAAACCGGCACCCTAATTGCGTAACACACTATTACTATCAATTTGAATCATTTTGAAGCATATTCCTAATCCATTGCTTCATATGTTCAAAAGATGTGTCTGCTCAACAACGCAAATAACGCAATGAATGTTGTTGAACTGTCAAAATGAAACCCATTGCTACTGATAGTGTGTTACGCAATTACCCTGCTGGCAAGAGCGAGTCGGACTCGCGCACCGAGGGTTCCGTAACATCCGGGTTTATGCATCCGGGTTTAGGGTTTATGAAATTAAATGTTTTTTTTTATTTTTGAGTTGATTGAATGAATGGTAAATTGTGGTTTACGATTTATGACGTATTAAAAAAAACTACTTACTAGATCTCGTTCAAACCAATTTTCGGTGGTAGTTTACATGGTAATGTACATCATATATTTTTTTTAGTTTTATCATTCTCTTATTTTAGAAGTTACAGGGGGGGGACACACATTTTAACACTTTGGAAGTGTCTCTCGCGCAAACTATTCAGTTTAGAAAAAAATGATATTAGAAACCTCAATATCATTTTTGAAGACCTACCCATAGATACCCCATACGTATGGGTTTGATGAAAAAAAAATTGAGTTTCGGTTCTAAGTATGGGGAACCCTAAAATTTATTGTTTTTTTTCTATTTTTGTGTGAAAATCTTAACGCGGTTCACAGAATACATCTACTTACCAAGTTTCAACAGTATAGTTCTTATAGTTTCGGAGAAAAGTGGCTGTGACATACGGACGGACAGACAGACAGACAGACAGACATGACGAATCTATAAGGGTTCCGTTTTTGCCATTTGGCTACGGAACCCTAAAAACGGAAGTCACTGCTGGCGACATCTAGAGTTTGCCCTTAAAACTATCATGCACTGCGAAATTTAAAACGCAGGATTCCTACTTTCTTTTGGGCAGTCGAGCACTCTCGGGAGTACCCAGAGTATTAGAAAAATTAGAATATAAAACAACATTAATATGATGTTAATTTACTTTTCAATCAGAAAGATGACATCAACACACAAATTGAATTAGGTTAGTTACTCCAAGTTTGGGATATCGAAACAACTTCACGCTGTCAGCGGGTGACAAACCGCACTGCCCGCACTTAAAACATTTTCTTTTGTTTTCCATTGTCACAAATACTTAATAAAGGGAATTGCTCACTTTGTTAGGATGATCTGGCTAAGCGTGGACAAGATCTTTATTAATAAATAACTTGCATTTCAAAAATTACTTATCTATAGGAAAGTAAATATTATAATAAAGTTGTAGCAAGATGCAAGAATATGCTTCAACTGGCATATGAAAAATTGGAACCTTGCCGGGTAAAATCTTTGTAATAAGCTTATTCTTTTCTATAATATATTATTTGCCAGTAGTATTTTGATATAATCTGATAAGAAAAACAAACGTTCGAAGCAGCGAGAAAACAAAAAAACATCCACAGTGCACGAAAACAAATTGAATGGTTTTTTTATTGTTACAGTTGTCAGATGTCATTTCACTTGACGTTAGAGATGTTCGATATGAATCGATACTCAAGTGGGTCGGTAAAACAGAATTTGATTGATTTTCACATCGATTCAACTACGATACGATCCACTACAGTAAATTGATAAAGGTTATTGTGTGTGAAAGTTAAATGAGAAAAAATGAAAATCTCAGGAAAAATAGTAGGTACTATTAAGGCGAGCCGTTATTTTCCAAAAACACTCTTCTCAATCACAACTGACATTGGCAAAATAGTTCGGGCAAAATCGGGACTCTGCTTTGTTTGTCTGTCTGTTTGTAAGAAATTGAATGGAATTAAAGGCGAACATATTAAAAAATATTAATTAAAAGCGATTTTATATCGATACTCGGATCAAAATGAGCCATTGCGAAGCAGAATATCGATACAAAGCAACAGGATCGATCATCTCTAAAAGCGATACAGTAGGAGTTGCTAGGAAAAAAATCTGACAATAATCGATTTATAGAACCGTTATTCTAATCTAAAAAAAATATGTCACAATACTAATACCGTTTTCGATTGTTTTATTTTAAAACAATGCAAATGAGTATAATATTCTCATACAATATTGACTGGTACTCGTTTTGCAGACAAACACTTTTTTTTGCCATAATTATTGATTATCTTATCGATTACAGACTCAAATTGATGTTTTATTTCCGCGTTGGTAACACTGCGTCAAACAAATGGCTATGCTTTTTAACTGTAGGATACAATTTAAATACTCTTTATTTTGACTTTTTGTTCGTATACCTGGCTACTATGTGATGTGCAAAAATATTTATTTTAGAATAAATAATATTGTTTAGTAAAAATAATTTTTACCGGGCATCTTGTCCACGCTTAGCCGAAACTGGTGATTCCCTTTATTTTCGTTTACTGATTATAGTCACTTTCTCATAAGAGTCACTTTCTCATTGGAGTCAATTTCTCATTTAAACAATTATTCGCTGGAACGAGGAGCATTAGCTCGACTCGACGTTGTTTAAATCAGGTGAAGATCTCCAAATCTAGACACAAATCCGAAAATTCCACGAAATTAACGCAGAAACAACAAATAAAACAAGCGACGCTATTTTGCCGTTTTGCCAAATTAATTCGCATTGTCAACTTGGTATTGTATATGTTGGAAATAAAAATCCTACTACAAAAAATAATTTTATTCCATTTCATTGTTGAACCTATCGCAAAGAATGTAAAACATGACGGTTTTATTCAAGTTTATTATTTTCTAATATTTTTTATTATTATTCCAATAAAAATTAATTCATGAGGTATGGATAAAAAACTACTACATGGAAGTAAGGTAACATAAATCTACTACATTAGCCATTTTTTCACTTCTGAAAACCATACTAAATGGAATAAATAATAACCAGCTGGTAACAGGATTATTTTTTGACTTATCAAAGGCGTTTGATTTGGTTTCACACGTTAACCTATTACAAAAATTAGAAGATCTCGGAATTAGGGGAGTGCCACATCAATGGTTCTTCATACCTAACTGACAGAAAACAGTGTGTTTCTGTCACCAAAGTCGATGGAAATGGAGATATGTTACTGTATACGTCTGAGTATAAATATATAAAACGTGGCGTGCCCCAAGGTAGCATATTGGGGCCTATCTTATTTCTCCTCTATATTAATGACATTGTTAATGTGACTAAGTACAAATGCGTTCTTTATGCTGATGACATTTCTATAATTGTAACTTCTGACAAAAAATATAAATCTATTACTGACCATGAAATTGACATAAATAAAACAATTGCTGACTTAATTAATTGGTTAAATGACAATAATTTATGTATTAATCTTGACAAATCTGTGTATGTACAATTTAACAAATCTCATAATAATAAATTCAATTTTAAGATGGACATACCAAAAATGAACCAGGTGACAAAAACAAAGTTTTTAGGTATAATAATAGATGAACATTTAGACTGGAAGGCACAGGTTGAGCATGTATGTAGCAAAGCGAATAAATTTGTTTATGCCCTTAGAAAGATTAAGAACATAACAAATATAAAAACGGCGATAATGTCATATCGAGCGTATGTAGAATCCTCGTTGCGGTATGGAATAATGGAATGGGGAAATAGTATCGACTTTAATAGAGCATTTATCGCACAAAAGAAATGTATACGAGCCATATACGGGATTCCGTCAGATGAATCATGTAAACCAATATTTAAAAAGCTTGGTTTGCTACCACTGCCTTCAATGTATGTGTATGAAGTATGTATGTTTGTACAGAAACATAGAGAACTGTTCAAAACAGCTGAGGATATTTGTTCACGAAGTCGGCGTGATCAATTCAGGCTGGTACTAGACGAGATACCTCGGTGTGTTAAATATAATAAACATTGTGTAGCTATGTGTGTGCGTATATTCAAAAAAATACCAAATACATTTAAAGATCTAAATTACAGACTTTTTAAAATTAAATTGTATAACTGGCTGAATCAACATAGTTTTTATAGTGTTAAAGATTTTCTCGAGCATAAACTACATATAATGTTGATACTTACTATAATTTTGCATGCTTTAATATTGAGCAAAACATGTTTGGTCTCATCTTGTATTTTAACATCTTTTAATACCGTGTTTTTTGCAAATAAATATTATTATTATTATAAGGATACTTTTATGGTAATATTTTGATTTGACGCAAATGACGCTATTGCCAGAAGTTATGTGTTACCTCACCAAATCATTATTTTATTATTTTAATTGGCATGATGGAGGGTTTGCCCTTGTAGGTATTTCGTTCCTTCCATACAAAGTCTGCAGTTGCTGCGGACTATCCCCACTCTTCATGCAGATGTCTTCGCCTCGTTCCCTCCAAGTTCTTTATTCATCTAACACTACTATTATTATCTATAAATTCAAAGCTTGACCTGTAACTTTTCTTTTAGACTTTGATCAAGTTTCAGAAAAAAAATACCTAATCTTTAACCAAACATTTTTAGCCTATCTAGCCTATAAAATGGGGCTTCCACGTTTAGATATTCAGATCAAACAAATAAATGATGTTAAATATGTAAAGAAAGTATATTTCTTTTTATTTGATTAATACTCTTTGGTCTACTACACCAAAGATATTATTTATGATAGTTGTACGTGTGCAGAGAGATGTCAAGATGACATGGCAGATTGAAAAATAGTTTTATTTGTTGTTAAATATTTTAATTAATAATTTTATCATAACAAGAATCGACTGGTGTATAAAACACTTAAAATGTCGTTTCTTTAATTACAGGTTTGTTTTTGTTTATAAATACTTACATCTTTTTAGTTTACATTGTATTTACTTAGTAATACTTAGATTTTAATTAAATTTCTTTAATTACAGCAAGCAACACATTTTGGTTTTTATTATACACCTACGATACTAGATATCTTATAAATATAAATTCCAACTTTAAAAGCTAACAGTATTAAAATAATAATTTGTACAAGTATATAAAAAGGAGGAAAAATAATCAAAGAGCATCAAAAAATTCATCCGCTTCGCTGACAACAGGAAACGTGCCCAAAAGACTGGCAGCATTCCCACGTTGTATGGCAATGCTGACTTTTTTGGCCAAAAAATAGGCCAGCCCTCTGGTCACGTGAAGAGTCGACCAACCGCTTGGCGATGTCTCGAAATACTAAGTGGGCACTCGGGCCCCATGGCCCTAGAGTTTCAACCCCAAACAGCTCAAACATATAAGTTCCAAAGAGATTGGAGTATTTGCGCCGTTTGAGGGTTTCACCGTGCTTGGAAGATGGGATGGCGCAAGGGTACGAAATATGTGTTAATTATGTTAAAAATTATGTTTTCATGAATAAGTAATTACTTAGTCAATAAAAAAAATCCAACGGTATACCAGTACTTTTACGGCGTTTAAAAATCCCTTACATATTACATGCACTCGCTGAATTACACGAAAACTAAATCACAAAATTTACCTATATCCATTTAACAAAATCGAACTCCGCAGCTCGCTAAACCCGACCACATAAAGACTGCAACCAAACTTTATCCGAATATTAAATCCCGTCTAAAATTCGGTACGCATAACCGACGTGATCAGTCGCCCGTGTGCCGGGAGCCTATACAATAAGCCTCTAGTTGTCTGTAAATACCAGTGATGCGATTCGCACGCGATCGTGCGTAAAATCGCTATACGTGGCATGCATTTCGCGATTATCCGCGTCGTGTGTATAAGGCCTTTGTTGTGAAGTAGATTTAGGAGCCGCCGTGTGGAATTCGCCAATTGGAGTTGTTAACAAATGAACGTGTTAGTCACACGTCTGTAAAAGCGATTGTATATTAGGTGTCGTTGACCATCAAAATCTGCTGTCGTTTTGATAAGTACAGTGGAATTGGTCCAAGTTGTGTGTCCAGCTAGTCATTAAGGTTGATACTCCCACCTTTTCATCTGTCTTCCTCTACGTCTTCTATCTACATGAAAAGGGCCTGTTAATTTATTACGTAAGACGATTTGAGGGGGGGAGTTGCGGTCCAAACAAGTCGTACTTTTTCTTAAATGCGGGTGGGACTCTTCCGTAAGATCATAAAAGTACTTAAACAAAAATTATAAGATTTAAAAAAAAAGTGCTAATTTTTCTTTGCAACTTTGGTAGATACTGATCTTACGTAAAATTCAAGGGGTATTTCTTACGTAGTGGGAAGGGGTCAGAAATTGGTTGAAGTTGTCTTACGTACAGGATGAGTTGCCAAAAAGTTGGTGAAGAACAGCTCTGGACAGAAAAAAGTGGAGGGAAATAAAGGAGGACATGTCGCAAAACAGCCGGACCTGGTAACTGATAATAGCTTATTTGCTAATATAGGGTTAGCAAGCAGAAATCATAATAGAATTAAATGTTATTCGTTTCTAAGAACTTGTTTTTGTACAAAGGATCAGAGAAACCCAGAGACACGGTGGAGGTCTGCCCCGCTTGGGCGGAGCACCGCCGTGTCCTCGTAGAGGCGATCGGCTGCGGTGGCGACCTCTCGCATCCGGCCCTGGTGCAAGCCATGGTCCGAGAGGGAGTGGGAGGCAGTCACCTCCTTGCGGGATGGATGAGGGAGAGAGCCTTCCGTCCCAGCCGCTGCGGGAGACGCTCCGGGCGTCGGGAGACACGTGACGACTCCCGGCCACCGTAGGCGCGGGCTGCGGCTGGGACGGAAGGCTCTCTCCCTCATCCATCCCGCCACCTCCTTCGCTAGCATGACTGCTTCGCAGAAGGAGGTGACTGCCTCCCACTCCCTCTCATCAGGACCAGGCCCGTGCCGGACGGCGCGTACGTGTTTCACGTGCGCCTCAAAGAGATGTCAGCATAAATTGAAGGGGCCCCTTAGGGCCAAAGCCCGAAAGGGTTACCGCTGGCTCGCAACATAAAGGGTTAAGAAAGGAACACGGGTGGGTTTCCCACGGGTTTCCCACCCACAGTAAAAAGGGGTCAGTGAAAAAGGGCTATTTTTATTTTATTATAAGCTTGATTCTGATTCAGATTATACTGGATGGACTTTAGTGTTCTTCTTTCATGATGACTTTGTCCATGAAAATGATTTCAAGACCTTCCTTAACGGTTTTCGAGACTAGATACCTACTTAACAACTGCCAACCATAACCGGAATTATTTTATAGATAAAGTTCACGACTTAGAACTTTGAAAGAAAAAAATAAGACTGCGTTTTGTGCAAAATGCATTAATGTCATTAGCTTCAGTGATCCCGTGGGTCCAGTCCGAGTGGGTCCAGTTGACCAAAGACTCCTTGCAACTTTACTGCAGAATAGCCAACGTTACTATAGTTTTCACTCCAATAATCTCAAAATCCTCTAAAGTAATGCGCCGAGTTATTCATAGTTCCAATACGTACCAAACACACCGCGATGCTCACCGTCGTAGGTGGGCTAAGATCGTTCGTTTAATTATGTACTGGGCCCGAGGCGACGAACGTTTGTGGAAACTTCGTACATACGGAGTTAAACTGTTAAGCGTACACCTGTGTGTTACTGGTTTAATTAATTCCACGGTATTTGATGGGGTGGTCTATTTGCTATGTTTGCTAATGTCATTGAGGTTTTTCTTGATTTGTTTGTGAACAAGCTATTCTATAATTGTTCATTTTGTTATACGAGTACAAAGACGAGATAAGTAAGAGTAATGTATACGCTCATTTTTTATCGGGTTTAGGGAAGAGCAGTGGTGGCTAAGTGGGTAGGTTCGAAACTAGACAGTAGCTTTACTTTGTAAAAAATTACATCACCATTGCTCTCAAAACGGTGAAGGCAAATATCGTGAAGAAACCAAAAAGAAGACATGTGACATCTACCAACCCGCTCTGGGCCCGCGTGGTGGATTACGGCAATATTACGGCTGAGTGCAGTGAGAGGAGGCCTGTGTCCCAGCAGTGGGAACATTTATAGGCTCATTATCCTTAGGGAAGAACCCTGCTGAAAATATTTAAAGACTCCAAATTTAAAAAAAATACGTAATGAGAATTGCCAAACTTAAATGGCAGTGGGCAGGGCAGAACAGATGGCCGATGGGGCCGGAAGGTTCTGGAGTGGCGACCGCGTACCGAAAGACGTAGCGTTGGAAGGCCTCCCACAAGGTGGTCCGACGACCTTGTGAAGGTCGCAAGAACCCGTTGGATGCGAGAAGCACAGAACCGGTCGTAGTGGAAGCGCTTGGGGGATGTCCACCACTGGACGTCTTTTGGGTGAAATGATGAGGTCGTTCGAAGGTACGCTACGCTTGCCACGGTCGGTTCGTGGATGGGTGACCATTCATTACAGGCCAGTAGTGGACGTCTTTCGGCTGAAATGATAATGATGATGATGACGTCATACGTGGGTGCTCTGTATATTATAGTAAAACAAGAAGCGTGGCCGAGCTTTTAGAAGGCAATTTTTCAATACCTTCTTTCATCTTCGAGAAAAAAGAACAACAAATCATACATTCCACCCACACATTCTATATCATGTTTACTTCACCCCGAAAATAACACAAGTCTACCAAAACACTCCACTACACCTCTTGGCCTATATTCGGCACAAGCGGCCTAAAACCGGCTGGAATCAAAACATCATTACTAAGGCGGAACAGAACAAACATCGGTAAGTTAACATGCAGTCGCCGAACTTAGGGATTAGTGCCTCCTAGCCAAGTGCCCCTACGTACTTACTCTACCGAAATGCCTATAACAGGGTTGGTGAACCTTTGGTTATTGTTAAGAGCGAAATGTCGGAGTAAAACCACAAAATACAGATAGTACAGAAGTCAATCACGTGTATGTACTTCACTTTTCATACCTACGCTCGGCCGTCGCGCTATGGTTGTCAACTTTGGCTTATGCACAAAAAACTATCGTGGTAGTGGCACTCGTTTCTAGTTGTATGATTTATTGTTGAGCTTATTCTAAAATATTAAAACAAAACAATAAACATAGTATTACAATAGGTAGTGTAATTGGATGTATACTCTTCCTTATCTACATTAACGACCTACCAAAAATATGTGACCATCTATGTGTGTTGTTCGCAGATGACATCTCCGTACTCTTTAAAAGCCCTACTAACAACCTACAATATAACACCCAAATTACTGAAACTTTTAACCTCATAAAATGTTGGCTTCAGAATCACAACCTTGAAGTAAACAACAAAAAAACTAAAATCATACAATTTAAGCCCTACCAAAAACAAAAAATTAACTTAAAAACTATAACAGACACCATCCAAATTGAAGAAGTGGAAGAATTCAAATTATTAGGTATTACATTAGACTCCCACTTAAATTGGAAAAAACATGTCGAAAAGACTAAAATAAAACTGTCACAATTTTCATATGGACTTAGTGTGCTAAAATCAAATACAAAAACTCACTGTGCCCTCTCTGCATACTACGCATATGCCTATGCGTGGCTACGCTACGGTATCATCATGTGGGGACACAGTGTAGATGCGAATGATTTATTTATTGCACAAAAGAAATGCATGCGAATATTATTTCAAATAAAACCTAGAGATAGCTGCAAACCCCACTTTATAAAAGAAAAAATGTTAACTCTGCCCTCCATTTATATATTAGAAATAGCCACTTTTGTTAAAAAAAACCTAAAACTGTTTAATTTTGATAAGAACGAGCGCCGCAAAAACAAGTTAATTCTACCAGCACCTAGACTTCAAATGTACAAAAATAGCCCAGAATACCGAAGCATACAAATATTCAACAAATTACCTGAGAATATACGGTCCACGGAAACTACATGTGTATTTAAAGCTAGGGTAAAGGCATTGCTCTTAAAAAAATGTTATTATAGTATCCAAGAATTTATAGAAGATAAGATGTTAAAATAAAGTTAAAATATATATCTGTTTGTAAATTTTAAAATTATATATAGTGTGTGCATATTGTGTGATACATTATAATTTATATCTTAATAATAATTACTACTAAAGTGTTTTTCAAATAAACTTGCGATAAATGTCATTCAACCACCCTGTACCAAAAAGTCCAAATAACTTACGATAGATATCGTTCGTCATACAAAACTGTCGCTAACATTGCATCGGTTGAGTTTCATAATACCAAACACGGAGTAAGTCAATGTTTTGATCGTGTTACCGACACTGCCCACACATTTTTTTCGTATGGTTTGGAAATATTGGAATACATTAGTAGAAGGAGGTGAACAAGCTTTATCGCAAGTTTATTTGAAATGAACTTTACAATACTATTAGTTTTAAGTTATCTTGCTGCGCCCTAACAGGGTCATGTACTGACTAGTTTAAGCCTAGCGAATAACTATGTATGTGTACATTATGCAATAAATAAATAAATAAATAAATACAAAAAGTTTACAGAACAAAAACATATAAAATTTTACTTTTGTCAATTTTCACTATTGAAAATCCCTGATAACTTCAAAACGGTTTACCCTATTTACACAATTTATTTTGCCCTATCCGTTTTAGACCTAAACTTATCAAATGACACTAAAAACAACACAATAACTACACAAACAAAAAATCATGTTTTCAACTTACGTAATAGTTGGTGGCATGAATTTACCTTACAAAAAAGTTACTTTATTTATACTGATTCAAAATAGGAAACTATTATATAAATCGAGCTTAGATAGGCATTTTTTGTTGCTCCATTTTTGCACTTCACAGACGCGTGTCTCAAGCGGATGACACGCGCGCTCGCACTTGGCTCGCACTGCTCCCAACCCGTCTGAGATAACGTGTCCGTGAGCGGTGTCTATGTGTGCGTTGCTCGAGCGCACTTTGTATGTAGATTGACTTCTGTACTATCAGTATTTTGTGGTAAAACTGAATATGGGATTAAATCGATGTGGCCGACCTGACCTGAATAGAAAGTAAGTTTTTCAGTGTTGAAGGTACGCATTTCATACCTGTTATTGGTTTCATCAAAAATGTAATCTGACATTTTTACATTTTTTTTTAACTCATCAATAAATTCATGATTATGATGTCGATTTGTGAAGACAGAATACAACTTTTCAACGGATGACAGCAACACAATTTCATGTTTATATTATTGATCATCAAAACGGAAAAAAGTTTTTGGAGGCTACTCAGGTCACAGGCCTAGCCTAGACTAGTGGCATTTCATATTCCTACAACGACTTTCAACAGGGTTGACATAAGCTGTTCAGTAGCATAAGTCAATCTATATACAGGGTTATTCGTAAAACATTAACAAAAAATTTACTATGGGACCAAACCTGAAATTGCGAAAAAAAATCAGCTGTTCCCTACATTTATGTTCGTATAACTCGTCAAAATGTAGGGAACAGTTGATTTTTTTTCTTGATTTCATGTTTGGTCCCATAGTAAAAGTTGTTGATAATGATGAGTACAATGACCTCTTAAGAGGTACTTAATGTTTTACCAATAATCCTGTATATAAAATTCAAAGTCCTGACTGACTGATATTATATCAACGCACAGCCATCTGGTCCTATAGACATGAAATTTGGAGGGTGTTTTCTATGTGAAGAATAGGTATCCACTAAGGAAGTTTTTTTCGAAATTCCATCCCTAAGAGGGTGAATGGGGGAGGAGTCGGTGAAATTCCATGCGGACGAAGTCGCGGGCAGAAGCTAGTCCATTACATACAGGTGATATAGGTATGACTTTTCCATCATCGTTGTCGCTAAGAGCATAATTGGTAATTGGGTTGTGGAGGTCAGATAGGCATCATCATCATCATCATTTCGGCCGAAAGGCGTCCAATGCTGGACATAGGCCTCCCCCAAAAGGGGGGGTTTGCCATAATCGCCACGCTTGGCAGGCGGGTTGGCGATCGCAGTATGGTATGGTGGTGGAATACACGGAGAACTCTGCTGCCCATTCTCCGGTACGCCCCTTAGTCGCCTTTTACGACACCCACGGGAAGTATGGGGTGGTGCTATTCTTTAAGTCGGCGCCGCGCTTACTCGTTACCAATTAGTACAATCACAGAGGACATCGCTTTTTTACACACTTGCACGGAATTGACTCATCACAAAGACTTGTCCGGCACCACACAGACTATATAGGATAGGCAGTCGCTCCATGTAAAATACTGGCTTTCAACTGCATCCGGTTAGACTGGAAGCCGACCCCAACATAGTTGGGAAAAGGCTAGGCAGATGATGTTATAGCTAAGAGCATGTCACTTCGTCAAGGCACTTCGCACAGCTTTAAAATAAGTTGCAAATAGACTGCAATCTAGTAGTATTGTACCCAACAACATTGTCAACCAAATGTTCACCATCTCTGACTATACGAAGTCTTCTCGCACTTAAATTGCGCTCAAGTTCGGCGCCAGGATAAAGTTTAGTACTTGGCCTTTTTAATGATGGCTTCCTCCTTGTGTAGATGGGAATAATGGATCACTAGGGTGAATTATGGCATTTGTTTTTCTGGAAGATGAGAATGTACAACGTACCGGCCTTAGTTTCAAACTGACTTTAATAATGTCAGTTTGATGACGTTATAATAAAAGAATACATAATATCATCATCATATCAACACCAGTATTTTACAGTCCTGATCTGACCTCCACAACCCAGTTTCTGGGTAATACGTTCATTTTAAACATTATATCCCTACATTTATGTTCGCATGACTCGACAAAATGTAGGGAACAGCTGATATTTTTTCGCGATTTCAGGTTTGCTCCCATAGTAAAAGTTGTTCATAATGATAAGTACAATTAATGTTTTACCAATAACCCTGTATATTTGAACTATCCGGCCATCCGTAGCGATCCTAATACATAATTATGAAATTCAAAACAATACTAATTTAGCTTTTAATTGAGCAGAGGTTACTGTGGTCAAACGCAGTTCGGAACTTGTAGTTCTCACTTCGTTAGTAGTTAAATTTATGATCATAATAATTTTGAGCGTGTTCCCAATGTCGATGTTATTGGATAATTGTTAATTTAGCGTGAATTTGTATTTACACCATCATCATCATCTGCCTAGCCTTTTCCCAACTATGTTGGGGTCGGCTTCCAGTCTAACCGGATACTGCTGAATACCAGTATATTACATGGAGCGACGCCTATCTGACCTCCACAGCCCAGTTTCTGGGTAATACGATCGTCGTCGTCGTTTCAGCCGATAGACGTCCACTGCTGGACATAGGCCTCCCCCAATTTTGGGGGGGGGGGGGTTTGCCATAATCGCCACGCTTGGCAGGCGGGTTGGCGATCGCAGTATGGTATGATGGTGGAATAAATAGAGAACGCTGCTGCCCATTCTCCGGTAAGACCCTTAGTCGCCTTTTACGACACCCACGGGAAGTAAGGGGTGGTGCAATTCTTTAAGTCCGGCACCACACAGACACCTGACACATGAAAGTCTGACAACCAGTATTACCAAGGGGTAATACGATACCCCTTGGTAATACTGGTGTCAGACTTTCGGGCTTCTGACTACCCGTAACGAATGTCAAAGATCCACAAATGACAGCCATAACCAACGGCTTAGCGTGCATTTCGAGGCACGGAGGGGTCTCGGTATGTAAAGATGGTCACCCATCCCATCCCATCATCGCGGCAAGGTAGCTTAACCTGATCGATTGACCTGTGCGGCTGTTATTATTTAGCCACGGACCCCTCTTAAATACATAACATACATACAAAATATATTCTGAAAGTATAATCACTATTGGCTACATCAAAACACACATGTGTGAAAATAAAACCAATTGCAATTAATTATCATTTTATGTGTGTTACGCAATTACATTGACATTGATGAATTTTATATATACAATGACATGAATATTTACTTTATAAAGTATTTTTTATTTAATTATTGTGAATGTGAGGACTATGTGGGCCATTTCTGTTTTCCTTCTTAGTTAGTTTTAATCATGATCTGGCAGTTTGAGTAATTTACGCGGCCTACCCAAATGTCCTTTCTTTGGTATTGTTCGTCGAATCGTCGAGCTCCTCAAGTTCTGAGTTGAGCTGTAAGATTTTTGACAAATGCGTGCACTGATTGGACAGGTCCGCTCAATCTGTGTGGTTTCCTCAAAAGACCATTTCAGACACCAATCTACATGTTTTTCACACGATCTGACCAAGATTTTGTCTGGACTTTAAAAGAGACTGTGACCTCTGAGTTTGTTTCGGCCTTTCTTCTCAGAGTAGTCAGATAGGAAACGCCGACCTCATCTAGTTAAAAAAAATATAATTGACATGTAAAAGTGTTTGTACAAGGTTTGTACAAACACTTTTACACGTCAATTATATTACAGAAAATAAACCATTTATCATTTATCATTACCTCGCCAGTTGTTTCATAGTTTTAGTTTCTGACCTATAGATCAAAAACAATAACTTGATTCTACCCACCTAACAACATCCGCGATTGATCACAATCGCAGTACCGGAGTTGGAATAGCCCGACGTCCGGATTCCAGCGAGATTGGGTCATGAATAAATTTACTTACACTTGTTTATGTGTTGGAAACGCAAACTGCATCGCGTTGATCGTTGGAGGAATGCGGGGCTGTTACAGTGAGCCCCTAGGGGCTGGTAATGTTTGGAAGACATGAAGGAAATTCAATTGTTTCATACACTGCTCCTGGTTTGTTTAACTGTCCTTGGTCTCGTGGTCGCAAGCTCGACTGCTGAGCGTTGGAGTAGGGTTCGCCTCCAGGGTTGAGCACAGTCAGAGTCTGGATTTGTGCCCGGTTGGTGGCAATATTGCCCCCGTTGCATTGGACTTATTACCTGACTATTTCGGGCAATGTTATAGGGTGTTTCCATTAGGAATTTCTAACGTAACAAAATATAAGTACATGATGATTCATTAAAAGAGCGTTTATGCCGTACGGCATTTCATAAAAACATTCAAGCCCTTGTTTTTCGACATGAATGAACCGATTTTAATGAAACTTCATACACCTAAGCAGGATACAAAGGCCTAAAAAGTTACGTAAGATTATTTTCGAAATGTCTTATTTAAAAAAAAATAACTTGAAATCTCTGTTTCTGTGGAAAATTTAAAATCGATCTAATTTAACTGTAACACTATTTTTCGAAAATGTTCTTAAGTAACTTTTTAGACCTTTGTATCCTGCTTATGCGTATGAAGTTTCATTAAAATCGGTTCATTCAATTCGAAAATCAAGGGCTTGAAACATTTTTATGAAATGCCGGACGTCGTAAACGCTCTTAAGGTCTGAAATATAGTCTGAATCTGAAACGTGTTCTTCGGGACCTCGTGAGTTTAGACATAAGAATACAATTTTTTTTCAAAGATCAGCCTTTGTATATTAAAAGCCGTATGTTGTACATACGCCAGCACATCAAGCTGTGAAACTGTCAAATTTTCCTAATCAACTTTAAACCTTATACTTTAGAGATAAAGTTGAAAACCTATTAAAGAAATTTGACAGATTGTAGTAACTTGATGTGCTGGCGTCTAGCGTCTGTACAAATAATGATAGACATTTTTGTATAGAGCCTGGCCTGATAACCAATAGAGTCCTAATGCATGTCAACTTATTGCTTCTAACTGGCAATCGTAATGTGCCTCTGAGGCACGGAGGGGTCTCGATATGTGAAAACGGTCTCCCATCTAGGGACCAACCGCGGCAAGCGCAGCTTAACCTGATCGATCGGCCCGTGCGGCTGTTATTACTTAGCCACAAGCCCAATGTTATGAGTCAATAACTAATATTTATTATGTAAAAGTGGTTTTTATTGCACACTAGCTTCCGCCCGCGACTCCGTCCGCGCGGATGTCGGTCTTCGCGTGGATGGTTTATTTCTCCATTTTGAGTAACTCTGACAATGACATCTTATAAATATCTATTGGACCCAAATACAGCTAAGCCTATAATAATTAAGGAGATCCCTCTATTGAGCTACTGCTGTTGAGCTCGCGTTCTGTAGTAAGTATTTTTTCCATAGTAATTCCGACCTTGATAAGTAGCATGTAGCAGTAAATTACTGACAGTGACGAAAAGTTTGCAATAATAAAAAAGTGATCGTGACAATGCGACAGAAAGTTAATTGAGAGCTTCAGCATACACAACATTGTTAGTGAGCTCGTCCGGAATATGAACATGAAGATTTCTTGGACTGCTCACACGGGAAAGAGCTACGTAAAGTTGCCCGTGTGAAAAACAACTCGCGGTAAGATCTACGCCAGCAACTCCTAGGGTCTGACCTTGAGCCTTATTTATTGTCATGGCGTAACACAAAGCTACAGGAAACTGTATTCTCTTAAATTGAAATGGAAAATTATCCACTACGGGTAATGCAACGTGTGTTCGCGGTTCTACAGAACAACGTCTATGAATAAAACCGAAAAATAAGATTTTTTTTTCTACGTATTTTTCCAGGATAAAAAGTATCCTATTTTATGCCCAGGATAATAAGGTATAATTATACCAAGTTTCATCGAAATCGAACCGTTAGTTTTCACGTGATGCCTGCATATACAGACAGACAGACAGACAGACAGACAGACAGACAAAAATTTTTTTAATCACATATTTGGGTTTGGTATCGATCGAGCAACACCCCCCGCTATTTATTTTTTCAATATTTTCAATGTACAGAATTGACCCTTCTACAGATTTATTATATGTATAGATACCGGCCAAAAGCCCATCATTTTATTATTATACATATATTAAAATAAAAGAGCTTAAAATATAAACACCAGTAACGGTTCGGACACGGCACAGAATGCTCCTGCCCAAAGTCAATTCCCCGTGACTCCGGCGTGCCCCAGCGGATTTACAAGTTTGTTTTTTACGCGTTAACTCCTAAACTGATTTGGAAGTTTTGTACCGGTTCCCCCTGTACCCTATATTGGTTTTGTCTTAAAGTTTTTTGCCTCTGACCTCAATGTTTCAGGAAATGGGTCGGACAAAGGTGTGCTGAAATAACTGTTTTGGGTGTTTCTGTAAATAGGTTTTTTTGTGTCGAAATATAAATACTTACATTATTATTTACATTACTTTTTGGGTGGGAAATTTGCGGGATAATTATGTAATACACTAACAGTAGGAATGGCTTCCATTTTGTAATACACTAACAGTAGGAATGGCTTCCATTTTGTAATACACTAACAGTAGGAATGGCTTCCATTTTCTAATACACTAACAGTAGGAATGGCTTCCATTTTGTAATACACTAACAGTAGGAATGGCTTCCATTTTCTAATACACTAACAGTAGGAATGGCTTCCATTTTGTAATACACTAACAGTAGGAATGGCTTCCATTTTGTAATACACTAACAGTAGGAATGGCTTCCATTTTGTAATACACTAACAGTAGGAATGGCTTCCATTTTGTAATACACTAACAGTAGGAATGTCTGCCATTTTGTAATACACTAACAGTAGGAATGGCTTCCATTTTGTAATACAGTAACAGTAGGAATGGCTTCCATTTTGTAATACACTAACAGTAGGAATGGCTTCCATTTTGACAGTTCAACAACATTCATTGCGTTATTTACGTTGTTGAGCAGACACATTTTCGAACATAATGAAGCAATGGATTAGCAGAAAATTATTCAGATTGAGCTTCATATTGTGTTATTTAATTAGGGTGCAGGTGTATACAGGGTTATTGGTAAAACATTAACAACCTCTTAAGAGGTCATTGTACTCATCATTGTGAACAACTTTTGCTATGGCACCAAACGGTATGGAGCCTACATTAAAAGTTGCACAAAATGGTTACAATTTAAAGAGTGTATGCGTATCAAAAAAAAAAACAAAAATGTTTTATTTCACTACATCATCATCATCTGCCTAGCCTTTTCCCAACTATGTTGGGGTCGGCTTCCAGTCTAACCGGATGCAGCTGAATACCAGTATTGTACATGGAGCGACTGCCTATCTGACCTCCACAACCCAATTACTGGGTAATACTATACCCCTTGCTAAGACTGGTTGTCAGACTTTCGGGCTTCTGACTACCCGTAACGACTGTCAAAGATCCACGAATGACTGCCGGGACCAACGACTTAACGTCCTTTCCGAGGCACGGAGGGATCCTGGTATGTAAAGATGGTCACCCATCCACAGACCAACCGCGACAAGCGTAGCTAAACCTGACCTGTGTGGCTGTTATTAAGTAGCCACGGGTCCCTCAATTTCATTACCAGTGATCGGAATAGGTAGAGCTATTTAGGTTCATTGACCGCAACATTGATGATAATATGGATATTCCATGGGATTCCAACTGATACTACGGGATTTTTACGGGATTTTATTGTCGCTAGAGTGACGTACCTGTTTTTGCCTTTTTCTGCGCCACTAGAATTCAATTCTTTACCAACAGTAACTTCGACACTAAACTTAACTTCTTAACTAAAAGGGAATATCCATATTATTCAAACCTATGGCAAGTATATAAAATAGCTCTACCTGTTCCGATCTATGTTCATTACACATGATGAACATGTATTTCATTATTACATGTTGTACAATAAACAGTTGGTGGCGTCTCCTTTTAGGCATATAAATGCCTGTGCCAGGTGCTCTTTTATATCGTGCAATTAGTGTAACATGTAACGAAACAAAGGTTTATGAATTAATTATTCTTATTTATTACTATTAGTCTGTTGGTAAATGTGTGTATATATTTAATCGTGAGAGGGTGTGTATGCCTGTGTGTGTATGTGTATGTGTGGTTATTTTGACGTATTCCACAACGTGACGTGCCCAATGTAGACTTATGTGTAATCGGTTTTACCTTATGTTTAATAGAAGATTCTCTACTTCATCATAGCATAACTTATTTATCCACTTAATTAGCAACGTTTTGCATTCTTTAAACGGTTTAGTATGTAGGTATATCTATTTGTTTATTTATTTTATTATATAAGAATGACGAGCGTTTATCATACTGAATATTTGCAAATTCTGTTTTTACAAAAGGGGTGGAAGCAATATTGTGTTTCCTTCTTCTAGCAGCATTGGGGTCTGAGGGTAGGGTTTTATATTTTTTTAATACTATGTCTACAATTTTTTCTAACTGATAATAAATTACTTATTTGGTATATATAGCTCATAGGTGGGAAAGGTCCTTTTTTGAAGTACATTACTTTTATTAATGTCCGTTGCGCTCTTTCAAAATCAAAATGTGTGTTTTACGCACTTCTATCTATCTACTTAACTATCGGTGGGTGCACCTACGGAAGATCTATATAGCTATCGGTGGGTGCATCTACAGAAGATCTATCTAGCTATCGGTGGGTGCACCTACAGAACATCTATCTAGCTATCTGTGGGTGCACCTACAGAACATCTATCTAGCTATCGGTGGGTGCACCTACAGAACATCTATCTAGCTATCGGTGGGTGCACCTACAGAACGTCTATCTAGCTATCTGTGGGTGCACCTACAGAACATCTATCTAGCTATCGGTGGGTGCACCTACAGAACATCTATCTAGCTATCGGTGGGTGCACCTACAGAACATCTATCTAGCTATCTGTGGCTGCACCTACAGAACATCTATCTAGCTATCGGTGGGTGCACCTACAGAACATTTATCTAGCTATCGGTGGGTGCACCTACAGAAGATCTGTCTAGCTATCGGTGGCTGCACCTACAGAACATCTATCTAGCTATCGGTGGGTGCACCTACAGAACATCTATCTAGCTATCTGTGGGTGCACCTACAGAAGATCTATGTAGCTATCGGTGGGTGCACCTACAGAAGATCTATCTAGCTATCGGTGGGTGCACCTACAGAAGATCGCGGGGACATGGATGAGGTCGTTTATATACTCAGCAGTGGATGGAATAAAGCTACCACAGATGATGATGCTTATCGGTAACTACTTTTCAATTAGGAACATCACTTTTGTAATTTATTTTTTGTGGGTCTCGTGGCTATATAATAACAGCCGCACAGGTCGATCGATCAGGTTAAGGTACGCTTACCTCAGTTGGTCTGCGGATGGGTGACCATCTTTACATACCGTGACCCCTCCGTGCCTCGGCAAGGACGTTAAGTCGTTGGTCGTTACGGGTAGTCAGAAGCCCGAAAGTCTGACAATCAGTCTTACCAAGGGGTATCGTATTACCCAGTAAATGGGTTATGGAGGTCAGATAGGCAGTCGCTCCATGTAAAATACTGGTAATCAACAGCATCTGGTTAGACTGGAAGCCAACCCCAGCATAGTTGGGAAAAGGCTAGGCAGATGATGACTATTGTAATTTATTTTTATTCTTTATTAGCATTTAATTAATGTCCCACGGCTGGGCAAAAGCATCTCTACTCTCTTTGCTCATTCAACAATATTGTACAGACGCCAGCACATCAAGCTACCCGAAACTGTCAAATGTTCCCAATCAACTTTAAACCTTATGCTTTAAGAGCGTTTACGCCGAACGGCATTTCATACAAACTTTCAAGCCCTTATTTTTCGAAATGAATGAACTGATTTTAATGAAACTTCATATGCATAAGCAGGATACAAAGGTCTAAAAAGTTAGTAGAAAACATTTTCAAAATGTCTTATTTAAAAACTGGAAATCTCTGTTTCTATGGAAAATTTAAAAGCGGTCTAATTTGGCTGTAACACTATTTTTTGAAAATATTTTCTACTAACTGTTTAGAACTTTGTATCCTGCTTATGCATATGAAGTTTCATTAAAATCGGTTCATTCATTTCGAAAAATAAGGGCTTGAAAGTTTGTATGAAATGCCGTTCGGCGTAAACGCTCAACGATAAAGTTGAAAATCTATTAAAGAAATTTGACAGATTGTAGTAACTTGATGTGCTCCAATCTGTACATTGACACAGCCTTACAAATCAGTCATCTGAAGTCAAATTAGAAGTATATTTTTCCAGTTACAATTCAGGCCATTGATATTCTACATAAGAAAATCTATTACATCATCAATCGAATACATAAGTTCTTAAAGCTAAAATATAAGTTAACTTATAGGTACTATGCTATCCAGTTATCTTCAACACAGGTAGTGAAAAACAAGTCCAGGAAATAAGCAGTATATCCTCAAACCGTCGGCCCAGTGAGCTATGACCTCGGATAATGGATACACTGCCTTTATTTGTGGACTGTGGCCAATTTTTAAAGTCACAAGTAAGCACGTTGTAAGTTTGTGTCTTTGTAAGTGAACGGATAGCCGTTTGTGGGTGGGTTTTACGGCTAACGGCTATTTTAAGCATTTATAGGTACTTCAAATGAACGTCTTGATTTGTATTGCCCAGTAACTACTGGTTTGTGGAAGGTAGATAGGCAGTCACTTCATGTAAAATACTGGTATTCAGCTGCATTCGGTTAGACTGGAAGTCAACCCCAATATAGTTAGGAAAAGGCTAGGCAGTTGATGATGATCATCTTGATGACGCAAAGGCCATTGTAAGATTACAGAGTAGATACTATTCCAATACTTAACACAGTTATGTTATACACATTGGAGAAATAATTAATAAATGTACGATTTTTTACAGATTATTTTACAGGATTTTTCAGGTTTACGCATCAAATTCAATTGACTACTACGACCCGTCCCTGCTTCGCACGTTTTATAGGAGTTGACGAAACATCGAATTCTTTATTATACATAAGTTTGACGTTATTTTATTATACACATAAACATTCCGCAATAAATTCTCTAAATCATTGCGAAAACCTCATCAAAATCAGTTACATAGAAGAACATCGAGGTCACACAGAGTGACACGACAAGTGACTTAAAATAATATGTATGGAACATTCACGAGTGGATGGATCACACAGGAAAGTCACGAATTGAACTGGTTAAAAGCAGGGACTAAATCAATAGATTATACACATTTAACACTCGAAACTTAGTAGCGTAGGCATAAAACCACTATAGATTTAATTCGATCTTCGTGAACGTGAACTACTAAATAGAACATTAACCTCTAACATTCCTGACAACTTAATGCCGAAATCGTCGGCATTCGAATAAGCAAGCGACATCAAGTGTCGGCTTAACCGTCACAATCTTCATAAAACGTGACAGCATTCAGAAAGAAATCTTTTAGAGGCCATAAAAAAATGATGTCGTCTAAATAAACGGTTGGTCTTAACCAGTGACATAGAGTGAAGAAGACTGGGGGACTTGGTCTTCAGGACAGCCTATAAATGGCAAATTGTTAACTCTTAAAACTTATTAGACTTTGACGTTCAAAAGTGCCTTTAAGTCAAATTACCTATCTATTTCAAATAGGCACACTATTTGAAATAGATAGGTAATTTGACTTTGACTTTGATTCCTATGTATTTTTTTTTATCCTTTATTTAAAAGAACTCAGGTTCTTAATAATTATTGCAATCTATAGCCTAAAAGAATAATGAGCAATTTTAATCTAATTTATTTTATTACGTGATGATTATTTTAAAACTTAGAATGGTGTTGGTGTGATTGATTGGTACTTTACACAAATCCGTTCTACTTTCTTAGAGTCTGATATAATGATATAAATACTTTCTTTATGTGGTATACAATATGTGTGTCATTGTCACTATTATTTCTAATGATTTAGTTGGTCGTAGTGCCTAAGCTAGGGCACCCCGACCAAATGGGCTAGGTGGCGCTGCATCCATGCTGGTTGCAGTTACTTGGCTCTATAGTATAATATTTAGAGCCCCAAAATAGATTATGACATGCGATTATTTGAGGTTCACAAAAAGAAGCGCAATTATTATATTACAGTGTTCAATAATATTTTTAGAAGCACAAAATTAGAATGCTTAGAGGTTCGAATAAATGCATGCCCCTATAATTACCTCATTATCACATTACCTCATCATCATCATTTCAGCCGAAAGACCCCCAAAGACGTCCACTGCTGGACATATCCAGCACCCCCCACCCTTTACCCTTTACCCTTTATCTCCCCCACCTCCACTTCGACCAGTTCTGTGCTTCTCACATCCAACGGGTCCCTGCGGCCTTCACAAGGTCGTCGGACCATCTTGTGGGAGGCCTTCCATCTCCACATCTTATGGTGCGCGTTCGCCACTCCAGACCCTTTCGGCTCCATCGGCCATCTGTTCTGCGAGCAATGTGCCCTGCCCACCGCCACTTAGGTTTGGCAATTCTTCGGGCTATGTTGGTTATCTTGGTTCTCCTGTGGATCTCCTCATTTCTGATTCGATCACGCAGGGAAACGCCAAGCATAGCCCGCTCCTTTGCCCTTTCGGTGGTATAAATTACCTACTACTGCATAGCTACTAAAATAGGTAGCTACTGCTAAAAAGAGTGGCTCAAGGATTGTTACTATCACCAGACTAAAAGACGGAGTGGTCGTTTTTAACCAAACTGGTTCATTTTCGGAATATGTGGAGAGTCTTTATTTTTCAGTTCATTATTTGCCTTCTCTAATTTGGTTTGATTTTCTTATTTTATCTCAAAGACAACAAACCAAAGCAGCTGTAGATATATCTTGTTTACTTTAGTCGTTGTCCAATGGAGCAGTCACTAACCCCTCCAATTAAATCCTCCAATTTAAATGTAATTAATTAAATGTTAAATGTAATAGAAACCTATTTTTATCTTTATCGGAAAGCAGATACCGAGATGCAACTTTACGATCTCAATACCGAAACTTGTTATGCACTGGGAGATATAGAACTGCTTTATTGAGGAAAAGTGTTTTTGGTTTGGCACCCACTATCTTTAACCACATTCCTGATTCTATAAAAGAGGAACCAGTAACAAGTTTTAAAAAGAAACTAACTGTACTTTTATTGAATAAGTGTTACTACTCCGTATCGGACTTTCTAGCTGATACTTTTTAGTTGTTTGTATGTGTAATGAACTTATGATGAACTGCATCAATGTTTGCATGCCAAAATGGTAGAATGTACAAGGATTCTTCAACATGTCTGTAACCACCTTATTGTAAATACCTACATTCCGAGCAAATAAATGAATATTATTATTATTAAAATACCTTTTAATATTATAGAACTCACATACTGCTACTTGCCAGGCCGAAACAAAACCGTTCGGCTTTTACCGCTTCCGACTCATAATATGTCCAGTTTACGCTACGCTTGCCGCGATTGGTCCGTGGATGGGTGACCTTGGTGACCTTTATTTATCAGAACTATTCAAGACATCTCGGATAGCACGTTAAGCCATTGGTCCTTCGCCTGGTCTCTCTCCGGTCGTGTCGGATTGCCGTCCAGCGGCGACTAGAGAATTTTTTTATGTGGTGCAAAATCTTTACGTGGCACCCCTCTATGTACCATGTTCCTATGTTAAATGGATAATTAAGCAGTTGCTTGCTTGCTTGTGGACGATCGGTTTTTTAATAAGTTACTATTATCAATAACTGGTACTTGGTGGACTGTCCACCAGGCAATAGTCATTGATGACTTACTATAAAGTAACAAAGTATAGTGCACAAACTCTTGCGCCTAAGGCTAGCTCTGTTGAGATTAGCCGCCAGGGCCGGAATATGGTCTGGAGGACTTTATGTCCAGTTAGAGCATATCGAGCCATCAATAGACTAGTCCCTTAACAGATGTTCCCTTATTTCTGCAATCTAAACTCCTCCACCGTTAACGTACAAGTCTCCACCGAAGCATAACTTTATTACAAGCCCCAGACCGTAAAAATAATGAAAACAAGCGTAAAATACGATTTATTGCTACAAAATCATATCGTAGAAAATTTTGTGAAGCCATAACGCGGAGTGGAATGGTTAGTACGGTTGTGATGTACTTGTGAGGTTGGTAGTTCCAGAAGCTGTTGTGTCAAGACGTGGTGGTTGCTCTTCGAATGTGTGGGGACGCATAAAAAAAATTGTGATTTGGTAAATCCTTGTTTAGTTTTTAATTTAGATAGAACCTACTTTATATTTTTGTTGTAAAATCAAATAAATTAGTTCACTATGTCAATTTGGTTGTGTTATAGTCATTACATACATTTGTCTGTGTGTAATGGTATTGATCTGAATATACGCACAATTTAAGATGGTAAGTCATTTCAATTTGCCAAACAATTACTTGAGAGAGAGCAGTGAGCAGTGGTTACCGAGTGGTAACGGCTCTGATTTACGAGTGGTCGTGGGTTTGAACCCAGTCTGGCACTTTATTTTGTGTAAATTTTTATATCACCGTGCTCTCAAAAGCGGTGAAGGAACACATCAAAAATTCGAAGACATGTGACATCTACCAACCCGCACTGGGTCCGTGTGGTGGATTACGGCCCATTTCCTCTCACAGAGAGGAGGCCTGTGTCTCAGCAGTGGGAACGTTATCTAGGCTAATTATGCTAAACAATTGATTTCCCTAAATTTACATAATTACTTAGGTGAGTGTTGTTTGTTATAGTATGTTGTCTGTAGCCTGTTGAAAGGTTAATAACAGTGAAACCTGGATAAGCGGAATCCCAAAGGACCTAGGATCATTTACCACTAATAGAGGCTTTTCGTCTACCCTGTTTTCTCAAATATTGTATAACTGACTTCTGCCCGCGACTTTGTCCACGCGAAATTGCTTGTTACCCCGACCCAGGTCATCGAATCCCATCCCCCTATTACTTCGTTTTCGCTTAGCTTTCTTTCTGACTTTTTTCCTTTCACTCGGCTCCTAAGGGTCCTAGCGTGATGTTAAATAGCCTATAGCCTTCCTCAAGGATTGGGCTATCAAATATTAAAAAAAAAATTCAAATCCGACTCGTAGGTCGAGAGATTAGAGCGTTCAACTTTATTATTACTATAGATTGAATGTCAATGGACGGGAAATATCGAACTTGATCATCAAGGGAAGTCCTCAACATACAAATATCTTTTACTATTCAAGCAGTACGGTTATGGAATGACTTGTCCGTGTCAGCGGGGCGTGCTCAATCTTTGTCCACTTTTTAAAGTATGATAAAAAGCACTTCCTCACTCCTCAAACATCATCATTATATTTTATTTGCCTCTGTTTCATGTTTAGTATTATATATTTATTTAGAATTATTTACTGTATTATGTAAATGGTACACCACAGACTACCTACATACAGTATTTGTCTGTTCTTCCCCTTTTTAATCTATCCAAAGGTTGTCTTTAAGAGATCGCTCTTAGCGATAAGACCGCCCATTGTATTACCCTTTGTACAGTTTCTATATTTATATCTGTAATTTATATGGCATACTTAATGAAGAGTACTCTATTCTATTCAATACCGACGCTTAGAATTTGCCCTAAATATAAACCACGTAATAATCTACCTCTAATGAAGAAACCCGTAACAACAATCACGTAATTTCGCACGGATCCCAACTCATAATAAAATGCCATTCTTTCTCGGCTGCGAATGACATGAAAGAGATGAGACCGACCTTCATAATATTTTAATTAAGAAGAGCCAAAGCACTGCCCGAACATAATTACATTTGAATAATTATAACAATGAAAACACATTTTCCGGGACAACTGTTCCAAAGTAATATTTGAATGCACATTGGAATGCTTTTAGTTTGACAAGGGGAAGAGGGAAGCTACATAAAATGAAGTGCCAACAGTCTAGGTTTAGATTTAATTTCTAGAACCTTTTTTAACGTGGTGTTTCGCTCGCTTCTTAAAAATTAAGTTACCAATCCAAATTTTTAAACCTTGACAACGTCATCGCCTAGTCTTTTCCCAACTATATTGGGCTCGGCGTCCAGCCCACCCAGATGCAGCGGAATACCAGTATTTTCCAACCCAGTTCCAATAAAACGGAAGAACATATTATCACGCCTATAGTCACTAAAGTGTGAGGCACAGGTGTACCTAAAGTGCTCCCACATTAGCTCACCGTCCAATCAGGACCAGGCCCGTGCCGGACGGCGCGAACGTGTTCCACGCGTGCCTCAAAGAGATGTCAGCATCAACGACGGAGCCCGTTAGGGCCGAAGTCTGCCGAGTCAGCGGGATTGTCCGAAAGGGAACATAAAGGGCTAAGGAAGGAACACGGGTGGGTTTTAGTCAGTAAGAGTCTGACACTCGCTTCCGCTCCACCCAGAGCGGGAGGGGTCAATTGATGATTTCCCATCCTGAAAAAAAAAAGAAAAGTGCTCCCACTTTTTCCAGTTATGTTTAAATCTCATGAAATAGGGGGCGAGCTCATTGTCATCAATCGGACACAAATCCGGACTCCAAGCTGCTACTGAGAAATTCCAGATGAAAAAACACGATAACACTTTATCCGACCTGGGAATGGAAGCCAGGACCTCATCATGCTTAGCAGTAGCGCTTGCTACAGTAAATCGCCAACACGCAGTGAGCAAACCTGTGATCTTCATTTGTTTCTTCTTAGCAAAAAAGAGGCCTAAATAAAATAAGGTCCCATTAAAATAGATGGACAAACTTTTAGAAATCATTCAGACCACCAAAATTAGGACGATGGTAAAAAAATATATAAGAAAAACGCATAGATACTTACAAGAAAAATAATCAGCTAACGAAAATACACTAATGTGCCGGCAATTTATTATTTTAAGGGCTGATTTTTCCATCGCCAGATAACTTTTATTCGGAGAATAAATTTGACGTTTGACAGTTTTTGTATGAAGTAATTGTCAAAATTTGTCAAAATTTACCAGATGATTGAAAAATCAGCCCTTAGGGTGATTTTTCAATCATCTGGTAACTTTATTCGAGGAATAATTATGAAATTTTGACAATTACTTCATACAAAAACTGTCTAACGTTAAATTTATTCCTCGAATAAAAGTTATCTGGCGATGGAAAAATCGGCCCTGAGTCAAATTATAATGACTTTAAACAGTGTTTTTATATTGCTTGGATATCTTTGGTTAGATGAACTGCGAGCTGTGTTAAAATTTGTCCATCTATTTTAATGGGACCCTGTAAAGATATCCTGCATCAATCAATCTACCAGACCTTTTCCTAACAATTTTGTGGTTGGACTCTAGCTTAACCGGATGCAGCTACCAGTAGTTACAGATACCAGTAGTTTATATGTAACAACTGCCTATCTGACGTCCACAACACAGTAACTGGGTTGTAACCCAGTAACTGGGGTCCTACCCAGTAACTGGGTTGTGGACGATACAGCTTGGTTAGACAGGTTGTCGGACTTTAGGACCCCTGACTAGCAGTAACGTCTGTCAAAGATCTACAAATGACAACCGGTACCAACGGTTTAACGTGTTTTTCGAGGCACAGAGGGATCACGATATTATAATATAATGGAACGCGACAAGCGATCTGTCTGTGTGGTGCCGGACTTAAAGAATTGCACCACCCCTTACTTCCCGTGGGTGTCGTAAAAGGCGACTAAGGATCTTACCGGAGAATGGGCAGCAGCGTTCTCTATTTATTCCACCATCATACCATACTGCGATCGCCAACCCGCCTGCCAAGCGTGGCGATTATGGCAAACCCCCCCCCAAAATTGGGGGAGGCCTATGTCCAGCAGTGGACGTCTGTCGGCTGAAACGACGAACGACGACAAGCGATCGATCCATGCGGCTGTTATTATTTAACGACAAGCCTTGCAGTGACACGTGAACAGCCTAATATAAATTATCTTTCCAAGAACGTTACCACCATCACATACTAATTAGCCCCTATTTATACAACCCTCGCCTAATATACATAAACACTACAAGCTGTAAGGGGCTAATTTATGTCGTTATCCAATACCATGCACGGCGCTAAGATCCCGTGATTACCTGCATCGTATGATGCATGGCTAGATTCGCCGCCACCTGATATATGGTGTTCTGGCTTTTACATATTCAATTTTCGGTGTCGTAAATTTATAGTGCGACTCATGTGCTTGCTATGTTACTGGAATGAAGCAATGCTGCTTGAAGGCAGAAATAGGTGTGATTATATTGCATTCCTGCATAAAGAGTCTTATGAGGTGCTCAACATAAAAATACGCCTGTATTCTTCGTTGTGGCTGAGGTGCAAAATCAGTCTATAACGATCCCACTGCTGGGACACAGGCCTCCTCTCTGTGAGAGAGAGTGGGCCGTAATCCACCACGCGGGCCCAGTGCGGGTTGGAAGATGTAACATGTCTTCGAAATTTCGGTTCTAGGACAGGCCGGTTTCCTCACGATGTTTTTCTTCACCGTTTTCAGAGCAGTGGCGGTGAAATAATTTTCACAAAGTAAAGCGCCTGTGTGGCTCCGAACACACGACCTACACCTCGTAAATTTTCACTGCGCCACCACTGCTCTCACAGTAATGTGAAAATCTCACGAAATAGAGAGCAAGCTAACAGAAATCCTGACTCTGGTCTGCTACCGAGAAATTCTTCATAAAGACTCTCAATAACAGTATGTCCGACTCAAGGATCGAACCCAGAATAACCACAGTCGCACTAAAAACCGACGAGGCTGTACATTTCTCCATTATTATATAAAATCTCTAACATAAGGTCAGGTGCGTAGTACTCGCCAGGGCAGCGGGATTGTCCGAAAGGGTTACCGCTACCCCGGAACATAAAGGGCTAAGGAAGGAACATGGGTGGGTTTTAGTCAGTAAGAGTCTGACACTTCCTTCCGCTCCACCCAGAGCGGGAGGTCATTTGATGATTTCCCAACCGAAAAAAAAAACGCCTCCATGACGTAGTCACAATTTTTACTTCATGTTGATGACAACACGAAATTATGATAAACTAGCAGCGCCCCACGGTTTCACCCCCATAAGTTTCGATCCCGAGGGAATATCGGGATAAAAAGTATCCTATGTGTTATTCTGATATATTATATGCTATATTACTAGCTCACCGTCCGATCAGGACCAGGCCCGTGCCGGACGGCGCGTATGTGTTCCACGCGCGCCTCAAAGAGATGTCAGCATTAGGGCCGAGGCCTGCCGGGGCAGCGAGATTGTCCGAAAGGGTTACCGCTACCCCGGAACATAAGTGGGTTTTAGTCAGTAAGAGTCTGACACTCCCTTCTGCTCCAGTCAGATCGGTAGGGGTCATTAGATGATTTCCCACTAAAAAAAAAAAAAATACCGTAGCAGGTGGCGTTCTGCTATTTCTGCTTGCCCCCATGGGAAGAAGGTAGGAGTTTATGTATGTATCACTAACAAAAACAACCACGTCCTTGACACACAAAATTTATTTAAAAACCTTAAAGAAACGACCCACCATCCTCATAAACCACTACTCACGCCTCACAAAGACATTAATATCCAGAGCCTTTCAAAATAAAACTTTCAGAGCCCTAAAACACAATTTCAGATGAGGATATTATTCCCATGGGCTTTCTATGGGCACAGTGAGATCCCCCGGCGGCCATTAAGTCTATCGTTTTGTAGATCTCTCGCGACATTAAGAGAATATATTTCCAATTGGTTAGAAGGGGCGGGGCTGACAGGGATGTAGGGAGACCATGGTGTTTTGCAGAAAAGGCTTTGATTTTTGAGATAAATTCTATATTTACTTACAAAATCACCTGTCTGAGTTCGAACCTACGACTTACAACCCGTAAGTTGCGACCGTTACCACTGAGCCACCACTGCGCTTAAATCTGTGTAAATTAATTCATCACCACTACTTATAATAGGTTAATTGACTGTGTCACCCCTTGTAAAATTTCTACACTCATATCTGTAATATTTATGGTGTACATAACAAAGAATATTCTATTCTATTCTAATTATAGTAACTTACAAAATAATACACTTGAGCATAAAATATATTAGCAAAAATTATAATTTGAAATCGGCTCAAAAACTACAAGAGGCTTATAAAGGCAGTAGGATATACAAAATTGTAACGATTTAATAAAGCTGATTCTACTCTTCACAAGTGGCACAGAGGGAGAAGAAGATAAGACACCATAGCTGTCTCTCTCCACTGGCAGAATGAAGACGCATTTAGCTTAAGACAGCCTTATTATAGGGTAATTACATGCCGCGGTTTAGCCTGATAGCTTGATACCACGGATATCGCTTGATACTCAATACTTTATTTGCATTCCACAATGTTTACTTAGGTGGTGAGTTCAAAAAAGAAAGAAATTATGTTCATTATGGACCCTGTCGGGCACAGCAAAAGAAATAGAAAATAAACACAAATTCATGTAGGAAAGAGGAAGCCTTAAATAGCCAAACTTAATTGTAAAATAAATCCAATAATACCATATTAGGGCTCTTTATTATATCGCTTTATATTTTATCGCTTAAATATTCGTCTAGACTGTAATAGCATTTTTTGATTAAATTTTTTTTTTGTTTTTTTTTTTATAAATACGTTTATTTTATCTTCTTTTTTTATTAATTCAGGTAGTTTATTATATATTTTTATGGACACCTACCCACCTATTTATGATGTCACCTCCGTGCTATGCAAATGCATGCTAATAGACACGCACGCACATGCTAGGCGTCGAGGTAAACTCCCAAGCAGCCCACAATGTATTGCAGTAAGGTATCCTTCGGCATGCGAGACATTTGGCATGCATTTGTTTGACCATGGAGGTGGCATTGAAGTAGCGAACCACACTGCGATCGCGAGTTATTGCATTGAGGCATCTTCTGTATATGATTACCCCTAGGAGAACTGTCAGACTTGACGACCAAAACCGGTGTTCTTCGTTTATAACCGGCGGTAATTCGAAAAGCGGATCTTCCCAGCGTGTATACCGCTTTGAGGAAAGCGAAACCCCAAGAAGAAGGAGAACTTCTTGGTATTCTTCTATCGTAAGCTGGCGGGTAGGGCTTTGTTGCGAGTAATGTCATTTCAGCCGAAAGACGTCCATATGGACATAGGTCTCCCCCAAGCAGCTACACTTCGACTGGTTCTGTGCTTCTCGCATCCAACGGGTTCCTGCGGCTTTCACTAGGTCGTCGGACCACCTTGTGGGAGTCTGAATATACCTATTCATAGTCAGCCAATAATGATCCAATTGCTGGGACACAGGCCTCCTCTCGGTGAGAGGGAGTCGGCTATAATCTACCACTCGGGCCCAATGCTGGTTGGTAAATGTCACATGTCTTCGATATTTTGGTTTTTCTGACGATGTTTTCCTTCACCGTTATGAGAGCAGTGGTGATGAAATAATTTACACAAAGTGAAGTGCCTATCTGGGTTCGAACCTACGACCTACAACTCGTAAGCCGCGGCTGTTACAAGGCCACCACTGCTAACGAATACCTATACTTTTTTATATATTTTTTTATGTCGACAACTTTAATAATATCTTTAAAAACTCCTTAAAAGTGCCATTATCCATTTAGGAATGAAGGCTTTTAGAAAATTAAGTTTTTATAGCTCTCTGTATTATTTAAATTTGTTAGCACCAGCTACTTACGTTATTAAGTTGTATCTTAAACTTAGGTTAAGACTAACATCATTTGCTTGTGTAACTTGGTAAGTAATCATGATTAATATTATAATATTGCAACGAGTTATTGAACTATGACTTTGATCAAAGGATAATTACTTTAAAATTTTCTTATTGAATTACCAAAATTTTTGTTTTTTCATACTGTGTTGGAGTAATGGTGGCCCAGATGATAACGGCCGCGACTTGCGAGTTGTAGGTAGTACGTTCGAACCCAAGCAGATACTTTACTTTGTGTAAATTACTTCATCACCACTGATCACAAAACGGTGAAGGAAAACTTCGTGAGGAAACCGGCGTATCCTAGAATCAAACTAATATTATAAAGGCGAAAGTTTGTGAGTGCGTGGGGGTGTGTGCGTGTGTGTGTTTATATGTTTGTTACTTCTTCACGCTCAAACGGCTGGACCAATTTTAATAAAAATTTGTATGGCGATAGTTACCACACTGGATTAACATATGGGCTACTTTTTATTCCGATATTCCATATTCCATCGACATTTACGCGGGTGAAACCGCGGGTCGCAGCTAGTTTTTATATAAATGTGACATCTACCCGCACTGGGCCCGCGTGGTGGATTATAGCCCGCTCCCTCTTATACTAGATAGAGGAGGTCTCTGAACGCACACTTGAATATCAGACGTCAGCCAAAAACGGAGCTGAAATCTGAAAAGAGTTTTTAAGCACTCCAAATCTTAAAACTGTAACGCCAAGATTACAAACAAAATTCCCGAATTTGAAAGAAAAAACTTTATCCATTAAGGTATTTTAACAACAAACTAAGAGTTTCCGAACTTCAACAACACAACTAAGGGGCTACCAGTTTTATATAAACACTAAACTTAAACATAGAATCAACACTAAATAGATGGTCAGAAGGCCTACTCTACACACTACTGCTGCTACGATATGGAAGTAGAATAAAACTGAAGTGGATATCTTAGGCAGCCTTCTACCAAAACTAGTCCTCTAATGTCTTATTTCGACTGTAAATATCTTGTTTCTAAGTTTTTCCAGACTCAAATTGAGTATGTGTCATTAGCATACTCCAGTTTTCAAAACACATCATTATCTACACATACGAGTATAGTTGGCTTATACTCAGAAGTGTGTGGAACAAAGCTGGCGATAATGCAGCTTAAAAAAGTTCTACAAAAACATTATCTCTCATTGTGTCCATAGATATGTTTGTAACAAACATTACGATGGCGAAAATCCTTTTTGTTAAATGTAAGTTTTTTTTTATCTCGAATGTAGGTATGTTATTTTATAGTTTACTTAGCATAATTAACCCTCCGTGCCTCGGAAAGCACGTTAAGCAGTTGTTACTGGCTGTCATTCGTGGATCTTTGACAGTCGTTACGGGTAGTCAGAAGCCCGAGAGTCTGACAACTAGTCTTACCAAGGGGTATCGTATTACTCAGTAACTGTGTTGTGGAGGTCAGATAGGCAGTCGCTCCATGTAAAATTCTGGTATTCAGCCGCATCCGGTACGACTGGAAGCCGGCCCCAACATAGTTGGGAAAAGGCTAGGCAGATGATGACTTAGCATAATTAAGTTTTAGCACAATCATTTTTGATTTTTTTTCTTCAAAATTTGCTATCCATTGTTAGACAAGAACAACTGCCGGCAAACTGTTATGCAGTTTGGTAGACTTTATGTATGCTATTGTTAATACAGATTTTGAATAAATAAATTTAAAATAAAAAAAGCACTTTGTGGTTAAAGAATCTTTATTTACTCAAAAGAAATTTACAATAAATTTCACTTAATGAGAAATATTTTAACTATAAATAATAATGACATTCATGAGCAGAGCTAGTATGGACATGCACACATATTAAAAGAAGACAACTATAATTAACGCACTGATCAAGACATTGGAGGTCGCAGCAAAAGATTCATGCGAAACGAAAATCAAAATTTTGTGGGTAAATTGAAAACATGAACCAGGGCCGGATTTAAATTTTGTCAATAATAAAAGATTTTAACTGAGTTTTAAATTTTTGTAAGCTTGTAGAGGTTTTTATTTCTCGTGGTAGTTTGTTAAACATCTGTGCCCCTTCGTATGTAATACTTTTTTTTCCGTAATTTGTACGTGTTCTCGCAAGACAAATATCGTTTGCGCTACGGAGCGGTCTTAACCCTTCTTCGGCGTTAGTTTTAAAAATTAGTTCAGAGTGTAGCTTTTTATCTTTAATTTTTTTAATTAAGATGCATGTATTATAGTAATAAATTTGTTTTATATTCATTAATTTAGTTTCTGAGTAAATTGTATCCGTTGGTGTGAGAAAGTCATAATGAAATAAGATTTTTATTAGTTTATTTTGTATTCTTTGGATGCAGTTTAGGTTAGTTTGGGCTGCGCTACCCCATATTTCTATTAAATAATCGAGATGCGATCTGACGAGGGAGTGGTAGATATTCAGTCTAACCTGTCGTGGCAAGCATCTAACAACACTGTAAAGACTTCCTGATAATGACGATAACGTAGTTCTTATCTTGTTTATATGCGACTTCCATGTTAATCCACTGTCCAAAATGAGCCCTAGGTATTTCTCTTCGATCGATTCCTTCAATTGAATGCTATTAATATAAAGCTTAGGGCAGCTTTGTAATTGTTTGTTTTTTGCCTTAAATATAATATAGCTCGTCTTCAATATATTGATTGTGAGTAAATTGTATTGGAACCAGTCGTGTAATTTGTCTAAATCCCTTTGTGCATAGTCCATCATTTCATGTATTGAGGAACCACAATAAAAAATACATGTGTCATCTGCATATAGACTAATTTCGCCATTTAAAGATATCTGACATATGTCATTAACATAGATTAGAAATAGCAGGGGCCCAATAATTGAGCCTTGTGGTATACCGCATGTAATGGGCTGGGTAGTACTTTGATATTTACCTATTTTTACGACTTGAAAGCGATTCGTTAAATAAGATTTCAAGATTTTGAGCGCATTGCCGGTGATTCCAATATGTTCTAACTTTTTTAAAAGGAGGGAATGACTCACGGTATCGAAGGCTTTTTTAAGGTCTATAAATATGCCAAGGACTAGTTGTTTTCCATCAATATGCATTCTGATTTTGGTGATAAGATCCACCGTGGCGGATAAAGTGTTTGATTTTGGCCGAAAGCCGTATTGTCGTTCAAAGGGGAATTTTATTTTGTTTAAATAACCATTTAATCGATCACAAACAATTCGCTCAAAAACTTTAGATATTACGGGTAACACTGACACAGGCCTGTAGTTACTAGGATCTGTCTTCGTCCCTGTTTTATATATGGGAGTGACTTTTGCTATTTTAAGCTCGTCTGGAAAGTGGCCTGCGCATAGGCAGTCATTTATAATAGTTGTTAAGCCTGGAATGAGAAATTCTTTTATACATTTAACTACTTTTGTACTGATTTTGTCTATACCTGTACTGCAATTTGAGTATAAGGCATTTATTATTTTTGCAACTTCTTCCTCAGTGCATGGTGTTAAGTTATCTAGTTTGATTTCTCCATCAGCCTTGCTTTTTAGGTTAAAGTGATTGGTGTGATATTTTGAGGGAATTTGCATTGCTAATTGGGGACCTATTGTGGCAAAAAAATTATTAAACTGTTCACATATTTCGTCACCTTCAGTAACTAAGCCTGCAGTCGTCATTAGTTTTGGAGGAATAGGGTCTGGTTTAATTGTATTTTTGCATAAGGTATTAATAAGTTTCCACATACGTTTAGGATCGTTTTTTAGCTTTTTAAAGGCTTGATAATAGTAGTCCTTTTTTGTTTTAGCTATTAATGCAAGAGTTTCATTTCTGTGTTTTTTAAAAGAGGTTTTTAAAATTATATTTTTCGGATTCTTTTTTAGTTCTCTCCAGTATTTATTCCTTGTGTTTATTTTGATTATTATATTTTTGTGAATCCAGTCGTCTTGTGGTAAATTTTGAATTTTGGTTTTTTGGGTGGTATTTGCCTTTATTAAGGTTTTGATAACTTGTTCTATCATACTATAATCGTAGCTTTCTTTTGTAAAGGAGTCTGTAGCAAGTTGGTACAGTTTGTCGTAGTTAATGCTGTCGAATTGTAATCTGGCTGGTGGTTCAGGCTTGCAGTTTTTTAACCCTAGAATAATTTGTTGATGATCAGAGATCGCCGAATCTATTACTGCCATGTTAAACGTTTTGTCTTTTAGGTTTGTTATAATATGATCTAAAATGCTATTTGTAGTGGCTGTTGTTCGAGTAGAATATTTGATGTCTATCCTGTTCATGATGTAATATCCGCTTTCTTGTATTATTTCTTTATATTTTTCAGTGTATTTATCATTTGTTAATAGGTTTATGTTGAAGTCACCAAAAATAAGTGCCCGACTCCTCTGTTGTAGTTGAATTTCAAAATCATCCAGAAAAAGTGTTGTATTTGTATCTCCAGGTTTATATACTAAACCAATATCCATATTATACTTTTCTGTATGTATCCATAGAAAGTTGTTTCCGTTAATGTATGTTTCTTGACTCATGTAGTGTTTAATGTTGTTGTGAATGTATATTGACACTCCTCCGCCTCTTCTGTTTGTTCTAATATTATAATAGTGTGAATAGTTAGGAATTTCCATATTAGTTGCTTCTTCCTCAGATTTGATCCAGGTTTCTGTCAAAAGTACAGCATGTATTTGTACACTGAGCGATTTTAAGACGGATTTTAGCTCATCCAATTTCCCGGGTTTTACAATACTTCTAATGTTACAATAGAAAAAATTAAAGGAACATCTTTCCGTCTCCAGATCATCATAATTCTGTAATATTTGGTATGTAATTTTATCTTTGCTCTTAGTATTAATAGATTGTGTTAGATCTCTTAGTTTTTTGTAACTGTAACTATTTTCGGAACGCCTTTAACGTATTTTATTTTGAGATTATCTTCTCCTAGTCTTTGTCTGTTCAAAAGCTCGTCCCGTAATTGTTTCATTCGTGCTTGTTGGATAGGGGTTTTGTCTGAGAAAATTTTAATTTGCTCATCAAGTATATTGCCTCTATTCTGGAGGATTTCTCTAGGTTCTGCTGCTGACTTAAAGCATACCTTCAGGGCGCGGCTAATACCCGGGTTGTATTTTCCAAGTCTCATAACTTTTATGGGTTGCGGCTCAGTTTTCATTACCGATTTTAGTATCTTAACACATTCTCTATTATCATATGCCCGTGCCTCTTCAAAGTCTTTTCCCTCAATTTCTATAATACCAGTGATTATGACATTTTTTTCCCTTTCCGTGCGTTCTCGAATCTCCTGAAGAAGACTTTCTTCCGATTGGACCATATTAGTTGAAGTATGTGGAACGGTTTCCCTTTTTAACTGTTCGAGATCATTCTGCAAGCTTTTAATCTTGTCATCAGTTTCAAGACTTTTGCTTTTTAACTCAGAAACTTCACTGATAATTTTTTTGTGCTCCAGAACAAGGTGGTCAGCAGTGGCTTGAACGCTATCCACTTTTGACTTGATTTGGGTTATGTCTTCATGTAAGGTGGCAAAACTTTCTCTTTGAGATTTTGCGAAAGTTTCAAACCAAGATTTTATTTCGTTACGAAACTCAACCAATTCGGTTTTGCAATCACAATCCGTCCCTGGCTGTTTGCGCTTGCGCTGTGTTTTGTTTAGGTCTGCAACATCTTTTAATTTTGTTAAGTCGGGTTGCGATCCACCGCTCTTTTGTGGAGAATTCGATTTTATTAGACTCATGCTAGACGATTCTTTTTCGCACTGCGTATATTTAAGAGTCAATAATGCGTAGTATTACTTCACACTGTTTACACAGCTCGCGCCGCCGTGGGTGTGAAAGAGCAAAAAAATATAATTTTGTCTCGCTTACCCGAGGAGGTGAAGGGGGCCGCTTACTGCGTATGCGCGTATTCATTAAACGGCGGAAATTCACTCCTAGGTTTTTACAATAATCTTCGATGTCTATATGCTGGTGTTTGTAATTAGAGTTTTATTTCGCTTACTTTAAAGCACTGCAAAATTTAAAAATTGGTAAAATAACTAGTAGCACGTCTGCTCCGTATGCTCACTCGAGTCGATTCTTTAAGTTTCATACTGCAGCGACTTCTCAGTCGCAGTGACATCAGACTTGCCAATTCCACGTTAAAACCGATGTCCAGCAGAGTGACACTTGGATTACTGCAGAAGAAGTACAGACGCCAGCACATCAAGCTACTACTGTCAAATTTCTTTAATAGATTTTCAACTTTATCGCTTAAGCATAAGGTTCAAAGTTGATTGGGAAAATTTGTCAGTTTCGGGTAGCTTGATGTCGCGTCTGTACAATTAGCTACGTGAACTTGGCCTTCTGCCATTATTGAATATGTGGCCTGAGCTCCAAATCCCTAAACGTGGTTCGTTTTTAACTATAGGTACTCTGTTAGGTGACCTATATTTTTTCTGCGTTGTATAAAGCGACCCAGATTTTAGGGACCATACTTTTCGTAAAAGTCTCTATTTACATTATAAATAATTCGCGCCAGCCGACCCATTTTTCGAGGGTATACAAATATTTTCGTAGGTAGGCGCTAAAATTGCAAATAATGGGTGGACGCTGTTTATTTTACTATAAAGGTTTCCTTACGAGTCTTTATACCAATTTTTTTAATGCAATTTGGATAGAGAACCTGAATAATAAACAGGTTTTAGAGGTCAATTTAGAATTCCAAAAATGGTGACTTTATAGATGGCACACAAGCAGGATAATCATCTGATTGTAACCTCGGCCAGTTGGTATCTGCAATACCAGAGGCGTCACCATCCAAAGCTAGCATTTCATAAGCACCTGCAATGACATCGGCAGCCACACCTATCAAACCAAAAAACTGTGGCTATGCTTCTTTTTTTTTGCGGATGGGAAATCATCAAATGACCCCTTCCGCTCTGGGTGGAGCGGAAGGGAGTGTCAGACTCTTACTGACTAAAACCCACCCGTGTTCCTTCCTTAACCCTTTATGTTCCGGGCCAACGGTCACCCTTTCGGACAATCCCGCTGACCCGGCAGGCTTCGGCCCTAGCGGGCAACTTCGTTTGATGCTGACATCTCTTTGAGGCGCGCGTGGAAAACGTACGCGCCATCCGGCACGGGCCTAGTCCAGATCGGACGGTGAGCTACCCATTACTCTCCGTCCGCAGGCCCGCGCCTACGGTGGCCAGGAGTCGTCACGCAGCTCCCGACTCCCGGAGCGTCTCCCGCGGCGGCTGGGACGGGAGGCTCTCTACCTCAGCCGTTCAACCACCTCCTTCGCTAGCATGACTGCACCGCAAAAAGAGGTGACTGCACTCCCTCTCGCTCCGGACCATGGCTTGCACCAGGACCGGACGCGAGAGGTCGCCGCCGCTGCCGATCGCCTCTACTAGGACACGGCGGTGAAAAACTTACGAGGACACGAGTCTCTTTTAAACTCCAGACATAATCTTGATCAGTGAAGACCATGTAGATTGGTGTCTGAGATGGTCTATGGGTAACTTATCTTCCTTAAGATTTATTCTATCTAGAAATAGTACCGTAGGTAATTGCCCAGACAATAATACGCGACTCTCATGCAATTAGTGTAGATTGCTTGATCTAACACTTGTGTCTTGAGGTGGTATAGGTAGTTATTGTGCCAATTAATGCTCGTAGAAGACTTAATAACAGTATTAACAGAGGTGTTGATGAAGAGACAATAGCCTATTAGGATATTATTTGATTAAGTAAATGACATAGACAAGTATCTCGTGTCGTGTCTAATGAATACGACACGACACGAGATACAAATGTGAAGAACAATTTGTGGAACAACGAGAATGTTTGAATGGTCGAATAAAATTGTTGCTTTATAAAGATGAAAAAAAAAACTTTTTTGCTAAGGCTCTCGTGCAATTAATGTAGATAGCTTGACCAACCACTTGTTTGTTGAAGTTAGTACGTAATGGTATAAGAAGTTGTGCCAATTACCTTAATAGCTCATAAAGGAGTTAATTACAATAGGTATTAACAGAGGCGTTCGTGAAGAGACAACAGCCTATTAGTACATTAATCAGAATATTGTTACAGAGATATCACACATGTTATAAAGTTTATAATACTCTGCCGTTTCCGGCGTTCAAATACATTTTCAGGGTTTTGGTTTGTTAGATATAACATTGAACTAAATGAATCATGATAGCATTCAAATTTTTGAAATATTAGTTGTAGAAATGTCAAAGAGATAATAAGAAGAGAATATTATGATAATTTCCTAACATTTAAGTCAACATTTCATTCATAAAATCATTGGTCGAGCAGTAGCATTTATTTGAGAGATACTTAATTGAATCATTTACATTTAAATGTCCTAAAGCTAATAGTTTTAAAACAGTCTGGTAGTTTATTATAAACTTTGGTCGCCATACAAACTACACTATTTGAATATAAGTAGTTTATTATTTCAGCATGTATAATTTATAACTTTGCGGCTAGGTCTGGATAAACCATCATTATGCTGATCAAATACCTAGTATATTAATAAGGTAGGTACATTATTTGACAAATTAAATGACAAAGACTGGTATGTCGCGTCGTATCATGTGTAATGTTCACGACACGACACGAGATAGAAAGATGAACGCGTGAATGTTTCGATGGTCTAATGTTAATATTTAAAAATGAATAGAAAATATGGATCTTTCAACTTCACAAGAAAGTTAAGGCTCCTACCCCTAGGGCACCCCTAGGGGGGGGGGGGGGGGGGGGGGGGCTCCTAGGGTTAGGGAAGAAGCCTTTATGTAGATCACAAAACGTTCTTGTGATGAATCACAATGAACATGAACTTTGCTAGTCTGACGCGTTTACTATTATTGTATTATAGACACCTCACACTCAATTTTCATACTAAGCCTACTCGTACTAACGGGTTTTTTATGGTTATTTGTGCGCTACTTTTGAAGGGTCATCATCATGATAATTTCAGCCGAAAGACGTTCTCTGCTGGACATAGGCCTCCCCCAAGCACCTCCACTTCGACCGGTTCTGTGCTTCTCGCATCCAACGGGTTCTGGCGGCCGTCACAAGGTCGTCTGACCACCTTGTGGGACGCCTTCCAACGCTACGTCTTCCGGTACGCGGAATGGTATTTCTTCTTATACATATAATACCGTTGACCATCTATTCAATCATACCTGTTTTGCTTACAAATCAATTTATTTATTGATTTAGTATCTCTAACAAAAGATGTAGGTACTTGACACATAAATAAAGGGTAATAACATCAAGGTTTTTAAGTAGGTTTACTGCTCCACTTATAGGAGACCACAGCATATCTACACAGTAAAATTAACAACTAAGCTAACAAAGTTAAAATATTAATAACTAGCAGCGCCCCGCGGTTGCACCCATAACTGTCGATCCTATATCCTTTCCCGGGACTCAAGCAATCTCTATACCAAATTTCATCTAAATCGGTTCAGCGGTTTAAGCGTGAAGAGATGACAGACAGATAGACACACTTTCGCATTTATAATATTAGTATGGATATGGATATACTCACATCAAAAGTGTCTAGGGATCAAGCATTTTTATGCGGATTTCTTGAGACTGAGATGTGGCTTTGTAATAAATTTATGATTTTATAAATTTATCTGGATCCTTTTTGGTGCATTTCATAATTTGAATGAGGAACTGTGAATCAAATTCGAGTAAAAGATGAAAATCAGCTGTCAATATTTTCCCTATAAAAACATACAACGCATTGAAGACATTATTCGTGCTACTGTTTCCCTACTACTGATTAAAACCAACGTTATTATGGAGCGGCGACGTCATTTAAGCAGGGAAGAAATGCTCAGAGCCGTGGGAATGATAGAAGCTGGTTCCCGGCAACGTACTGTGGCTTTAGCTCTGAATACAAGTCAGAGTGTTATCAGTCGACTTTGGACACGTTACCGAAGCACTGGTACCGTGGCTGAGCGCCATGGAGGACGGTATCGCTGCACCACACGGAGACAAGACCGATACATTCAAATCTTAACTCGAAGAACTCCAACAATAACCGCCATGATGTTAGCCGTGAGGCTTCATCACTCTTCAGGGAACTTAATTAGCGACCAAACAGTCAGAAACCGCTTGCATGAAGTGAACCTTCATTCCCGAAGACCGCTACGGGTACCACCTATAGCAATGCACAATCGTAGGATTCGATATCAATGGGCTCTTGAACACAGAAATTGGGCAGAAGAACAATGGCGTTTCGTGTGCTTTTCTGATGAGTCTCGTTTTGGTATGAGACCGGATACAAGACGTACACGACACTGGAGAACCCCTGGACGCCAACAGCGATTAAAATCCTGCCAGGAAGTCCATCCTTATAGTGGTGGAACCATCATGGTATGGGCGGGTATTTGGATCGGCGGAAGAACTGAGTTGATTTGGATCAGAGGCAACCTCAACGCTCAAATTTATGCTGAGACGATTGTATCAGACGTCATCGTTCCTCTACAAGTGCAAATCGGTCCCTTATTTCAGTTAATGCATGATAATGCACGACCGCACACCGCAAGAGTTGTAAGACAGACTCTCGCCGCAGCTAACATCAATGTCCTGCCCTGGCCTGCTCAGTCGCCAGACTTGAACCCGATTGAGCATGCATGGGATATGCTACAGAGAAGAGCTCTGCCGAATATGGAGGGTATCCAGTCGCAAGAAGACCTTTTTTTGTTGTTGCAACGAACATGGGCGGCCATTCCACAGCGTGATTTGGATGAACTCATTTTGAGTATGCCAAACCGATGTTCTTGTGTTGTTAGTGTTCGCGGTAGAAACACGGATTATTAATTGTTTAAGTTACCCAATAAAATTTTAAAGAAAACTGTTATTTCAGTCTTTTTTTCGAACTTTTGTGTTAGTGGTTCAAATGTCAAAAATCCCTTTATTAGGAAAATGGCAAATTTCTTTATTAATGCAAAGGTGACTTGGTTTATCGTTACTGTGACAAACGAAAACACTTTATTTGATGAATCCTTAAAGAAAATTTTAATTAATATCAATCAGGAGAAAAGTTATTGCAAAAATATATGTTGATCCCTAGACACTTTTGATGTGTGTAGTATGGATAGGTATCATTTGAAAAAGTTAATAAATTATTAAAGGACATAAAATCTAACATTATAGGCTGATTTTTCCAACGTCATATAACTTTATCGGAGGAATAAATTATTTTCAGGACAGCACTCTAATTGCGTAACACATTATATGTATATCAAAAGGAGCAGTGGTGGCCAAGTGGTAACGGCCGCGACTTACGAGTTGTAGGTCGTAGGTTCGAACCCAGACAGGCACTTTACTTTATATAAATTATGTCATCACCACTGCTCTTAAAACGGTGAAGGAAAACATCGTGAGGAAACCAGCATGTCCTAGAACCAAAAATTCTAGACATGTGACGTCTGCCAACCCGCACTAGGCCCGCGTGATGGATTACGGCCCACTCCCTCTCACCGAGAGGAGGCCTGTGTCCCAGCAGTGGGAACATTATAGGTTGATTATGTACTCTAATTGCGTAACACACTATCAATCGGAATCTGAATAATTTTGAAGCAAATTGCTTATCCATTGCTTCATAAGTTCGAAAAATTTGTCTGCTCAACACGTAAATAACGCAATGAATGTTTTTGAACCGTCAAAAGGTAACTGATTCCAATTGATAATATGTTACGCAATTGCACCCGCTGACAGTTCTTCCATACAAAAACTGTCAGACGTCAATTTTATTCCACGAACAAAAATTATCGATCGAATGAAAAATCAGCATTTAGATATACTTAAATTAAATTAAATCTATTAAAATATTCTTCTGGTGCCTTCATCCTCCTTCAGGGCCATTATAAAAGAAAGTGACAATACATTGAATCCAGGACTTATCCCGAATCTTTCTCTTTCATATCCACCACAAGTTCGGATACAACATTCGCAGGAACAATCTCATTAGCCGTGAATTTCGTGGGCCCTCCCATCGCAAGATTTATATTGTTATGCCCGAGTCTTAAGCCGGTGTAATGTAGGGATATTTGCATTTTATCTTCGTTCTATCGATGAGTGATTAGTTTTGCGGTTTACTTAGGATTGGATAGCTTTGTGATGTTTAATTAATTAAAACTATATACTTACAAACATAACATACATAATCAGCCTATAATGTTTCCATTGCTGAGACACAGGGCTTCTCTTGATGAAGAGTGGGCCATAATCCACCACGCGGGCCTAGTGCGGGTTAGTACTCGTAGATGTCACATGTATTGAAATTTTTGGTTCTAGGACATGTCGGTTTCCTCAGAATGTATTCCTTCGTCGTTTTGAGCGCAGTAGTTATGAAATAATTTATTTAATGTAAAGCGCTTGTCTGGGTTCGGACCTGCGGCCTACAACTTGTATGTCACGGCTTTTAACCACTGGGCCATTACTAGTCTCAATTAAAACCAACCATCACTAAGCCAGTGGCACTGTATGATAGCGCCTGTGACAGCTTACAAATTATAAAAATATAGCTTATCCATTCGACAAAATGGTAGCCCACCGGTATCGGGAACAGGGTCCAAGCCACCGGCGGTTAGGGCTCCAGAGAGAGGAACCCCCTAACAATGCGGGCCATGTCCAGAAGTATCGCTTTCTCAATCAAGCCCTTGATCCAGCTGCCCAACGAGAGCCTCCTTAGGTATTGGTCGAGGCTCTTGGCCTATTATTAAGCCATTGGCTGTTACGACTATCGGCACAGTGATCGCTGAGGTCTCATCCCAAATGTCGACAACCTCGCGAGCCAAGTCAAGATACTTGATCTGTTTATCGTTCCAAAGGTATTTCTTATTGCGTCCCATACGACAATGGAGTATCATATTCAAACTCAAACCAAAAGCATTTATATCAAAACAACTAATACGAGGCACTTTTGAATTGACAAGGAGTCGGTCAGTCAGAAAGATAAAGCTAGTTGCCTATTCCAAAGCATACTGCCTTGGAGAAAACCGGACTCCACGGACACTCTTTTAAATGAAAATATGGTTACATCATTTATGTTGAAATCAATACATGTGAGAACGATGCAGAACGTTAAAAGCGTCATATATACGTCGTCGTGATCAAACTAATATTATAAAGGCGAAAGTTTGTGAGTGTGTGTGTTTTTTATGTTTGTTACTTCTTCACGCTCAAACGGCTTGACAAATTTTGATAAAATTTCGTATGGAAGTAGCTGACACCCTGGATTAACATATAGGCTACTTTTTATCCCGATATTCTCTCGGGATCGAAACTTATACGGGTGAAACCGCGGGGCGCAGCTAGTAAAAAGATAAAAAACGAATTAAAATAAAATAAGGTCTGGCAGCTAAGAGATGACCAATCCCTACTGATGCCGCCCGAACGAACATGAAGCATGGGATAGCACCATTCGGCTCAACCATATTGAAGGGAGCTAAATGATTCAACACACGCGTCACTATCAGCGTGACATTTGAGTGAGCATGACATACTCTCAGACGCCAGGACACATTCAAGTCAATGACAGACGTACCCAGTAAACGATAGCTTTATAGTAAGTACATAGTAGTCACACATAATAAAAATAATAAAAAAATATTCAAGTATAAAGTAAAGTAAAAATAGGATTCAATCGAGGAAAATTAAATTCTAACTGTAATGTAGACCTGCTTGATCTAGGTTTATGGAAAACCTGTGTTTCAGGCCATCAATTTACATCAAACATTTAAAATGAAGACAACAATAAATGTATTAGAAGCGAAATTGAAAAGAAGATCTTTATTCAATGAGTTACTATTTGGGTATATTATTTTAAAACTAGATTATGTAAGATATATTATGTTTAAATAAATTAACAAATAATATTAAAGTAGATAGAGTGGAGACAATTATTAATTAGGTAAAAGAATGAACATGTGGTGTGCATTTGTTTCCTCACTGCTAAATGCAGTCAAAATTTACGAATTTTCATGAAAACGTGACGAGCCATCAAACCGTGCTGGTGTAATAGTTCATAGTCATAAATGCATTTGACTTAAAATCCGTTCTAGAAATGTTGTAGAGTGTTTCTTACTTTCCACAAAAATCATTAAAATTTATGATTCTGTGTTGTCAGGTGAAAAATAATGACTAGCGCTATCTGAAGATTTAATTCTATTGAAATACGAGTACCTAAAGCACTGCCAAGATCAGTACATAGATTAAGACCAAAAGGCCAGAGAATAGCAAAGATTTTCACTGTACAAAATCCTTCAGCAGCCTGTAACAAAATCACTTTAATAAGTAGACTCCCAAAAATTTCCCAGAAATCAAATTTAATAACACCGCTACTGGCAAAATCCCGAAACGCTTAACGTCGCTCTCAAATAACCTTTAAATTATATCATCTAAAAGCTTAAACCGTTGTAACATTTCACTCGACGATAATCACTGGCTTGGTCGAAATTAAATCGTAGGTCACAATCAATTACGACCGTCCGAGGGGTGGAGCCGGGCTTTTTCATAGACATTATCTCTTTTACTTCGACCTTAAGGACCGTTGCCACTGGTTTCGCGACCATGGTCGCTGGAATATGAACTAAGTTAAAATGTGAAATTTTCTGTTGTCAATCTTCACTAGAATCAGTATTTATATTTGATCAAGGCATCGTTTTCATCTACTGGTACTATATTGAACTGCGAAAAAAATATTATAATATTATATACCTACTATTCATTTTGTATAGCACTTATTTAAATTTTAGTCCTATCTTCCTTAAAATAGCAGCCAAATAATCTTATAATTAATTTCAACTATCCACACTTGAATAAACGTTGAAATCCGAATCAAAAACACATCTGGGATTCTATAATTACGACCAACAAGACAACGACCATGGTCGGTTCTTCAGATGTAAAACCACCTTAACGCGCGACCTTCAGCTTGCGAACTTAAAATGTTTCGTTTTAAAGCTCCGATCCCAGTTTATGGCAATTTAAATGGCACAGAAATTGATAGGCTATCTAAATGGAGTTAAGATGGATTTGTCTTAGTTTTTCTTTTACGATTTCGGAGAGGATCAATCTTTTTGAGAAGACTTGGGATAATACTATCTTCATCATTGGATATGAGAATATTATACTCGTGAATGTTGAGTTTATTCAATCTTTTTGAGACACTTGGGATAATGTTATCTTTATCATTGGATATGACTATATTATACCCGTGAATGTAGAGTTTATTCACTATTTTTTTTAGGATTCCGTACCCAAAGAGTGCCAACAGGCAGTAAGGTCCGTTGGTCTGTCACAGGGCTGTATCTTTTGAACCGTAAATGATAAATAATAGGTGGAAACTTGAAATGTTCACAGAGTATAAAATAAAGTTAAAAATAAAAGGGGTTATAAAAAAAACGTTTCTTGTATCTATATTTCTAATAACAAAGCTGAAGATTTTGTTTGAACTAGGACTTACGAGGTACTTCCGTACCCACCGGTCAGATTTGAAAAAATCTTTTTGCATTTGATAGCCTAATTTTTGAGGAACATTTACATCACGCTATGACCCTTAGGAGCCGAGCAAAAATAAAAAAAGTCAAAAATACGCGGACGAAGTCGCGGGCAGAAGCTTGTGTAATATATACTGCCGTCATAAAGAAAAAGGGCACAACTAACATTTTTTCCAAAATTGTGTTATATACATATTTGGAATAAAAAAAAGGCGCATATCGACGGTGAAGTGCCAAAACCTCCTAACTGACATTTTTTGAGTAATTCACTTTTTTATCGTTTTGAATTTAAAAGCGTTATTCTCATGTTTTAGTGAATCGCCTAAGTATATTTTTAGTTGCAACAGCATTCAATTAAAATGTTGAAATATGTACCTCCCAACTAAACCAACGCAACGTGTCTATTTTTGAACGTTTTTTTCAGTTTGTGTAAATTTTTGACTTTGTCAGTTCGCCGTCGATATGCCAGTTTTAATACTCAAATTCAGAAAAAAATTTTAGTTGTGCCCTTTTTCTTTATGACGGCAGTATACATGAAACGTGTTTCTTTAAATATGTAGTGTTTAATATTGTACGGTGGTGCAGAACCCTTCTTTTGCGAGCCCTATTCACGTTTTTATTATATGTTGTCTGAAATGAAAAAGTTCTTTTTATTTTCACTTAGGCCAATGCCTAAGTGAAAATAAAAAGAACTTTTTCATGGGATGAAACGCCTAAGCTCAATGAGCTTAGGCGTTTCATCCCAGTGGGTGGTCTATACAAGACTATTTTCTCAGACGAAATCTCCTGAAAATTTTTAAAAATTGTATTAGATTGTCGAAGGCAGGCTGAGATGAGCCTGTCCATTAGAGATACAATATAATAGAATAGAATAATTTTTATTCATAAGTTCACACAATATGTCTCACATGATTAGACATTGCCAAACTTAAGTGGCAGTGGGCGCGCACCTTGCTCGCAGAACAGATGGCCGATGGGGCCGAAAGGTTCTGGAGTGGCGACCGCGTACTGGAGGACGTAGCGTTGGAAGGCCTGAGGTAGTCCGACGACCTTGTGAATGCCGCTGGAACCCGTTGGATGCGAGAAGCACAGAACCGGTCGAAGTGGAGGTGCTTGGGGAGGCCTATATCCAGCAGTGGACGTCTTTCGGCTGAAACGATGATGATGATGATTAGACATTCATGCGTGTCTCATATTATTAACCGGTCAAGGCCCGCGCGTGCTACATGTGGCAGAATACAATAGAAAATTAATTGTGTCTCATTAGCGGAACTTGAGAGGTCATTACGAACATTGCACGACTCATAATGCAAAGGATAAGACAGCTTTACGATCGATTTTTTTTTTGCCTCCTTTTTGCAACTGTTTCTATTGTTATACTCCTGCTAGTATACAGAACCTACTTATATATACCATTGTATAGATAATTCAATGGAGATTAATTCTGTACTTTTTAAAATTTATTTAATGCGGTAAAAATTCCCGTCAGTCAAGTGTGAAACCTGAAAACATTGTAGCTTGCGAAAAAATCAATTAATTGAGTCTATTTTTTTTTCAATAGATTCGTGATACTCATAAGAGGAACCCTATTGAAAATGGCTCTTTTATTCATGGTAGTTTAATTGTTATAATTAATAAAAAAACTAACTAATATAATACTGTATCTATGGTTTTTTATACAATGAAATGAGCATTATGAGTCGTGGATTTTTGGATTTTCCAAATTTAGCTAAGTGTGCAACACACGACCGACGGGCGTCAACGGCTGAGGTAACTGCGGCCATCGACGAGTGTCAACGGCAGCCGTCAACGCGTGTCTGCGGCAGCTGTCGACACTTCGGCGGCAGCCATCGACAACATGCCGCTAGTGTATTTAAACTCCGTGCTCAAATACATATAATAATAATACATATCTTTATATATAAATTTATAGTTTTAATAGGTTTTGCGTTCCTTTTTAAATTTTTCACAATAGCACCTACCACTGTTTGTCTCTGCATCACCCAAAGGTTGACTGGTAGCAAATGCCTATGGCAGTGACTCCGTCTCTGTACATTTGTGTGTACATACATGATAACACGAGCGGCACATTTTCGGCAGCCGCTGACATGGGTTAACGGCAGACGTCGACACTCGTCGAGAACAGCAGTTGTCTCTGTCATTGACGCATGTTGCTCGCGTGTATGAGCACTAAGGTTAAAGGCATAAAGGTTGGCTGTTAAAGGGAACCTTTTAACATGCAGGCTGGTGATGATTATAAAAAAGAACTGGCAGTCAAACACTCATGTGTACTTTTTTACGAGTAATGGAACGTGGGATGATTACACACACATGTTAATTAATAATAATGCCGAAGATTGTAAGACTATCTTTGCATTGTATAAACTCAATTTCCTCTGTGTTGTATAATTGCATAGCACAGATGTCAGTTCTATGTACCCTATAGCTACCATTTACCGAGTATTAATATGTCTTTCATTGACTTAAATGTGCCCTGGCGGCTGATAGTATGTCATGCTCACTCAATTGTCCCGCTGACGGTGGCGTGTGTGTTGGATCATTTAGCTCCCTTCAAAATGGTTTAGCTGAATGGTGCTGATCTATGCGTCATGTTCGTGAACGGGCGCCGTCAATTGGGGCTGGTCATCTCTTAGCTGCCTCGGCTTATTTTTAATTATTTTATTTTTGAATTGTTGTTTTGTTAAGTACAGTATTTGTTGTACTCTGGACGCTTTTAACGCGTAGGTACGTCTTTTTAGGGTTCCGTACCCAATGGGTACAAAACGGAACCCTATTACTAAGACTTCGCTGTCTGTCCGTCTGTCCGTCTGTCCGTCTGTCTGTCTGTCTGTCACCAGGCTGTATCTCAAGAACCGCGATAGCTAGACATTTGAAATTTTCACAGATGATGTATTTCTGTTGCCGCTATAACAACAAATACTAAAAACAAAATAAAATAAATATTTAAGGGGGGCTCCCGTACAACAAACGCGATTTTTTTGCCCTTTTTTGCTCGATATCAAAAATGGCAACAGGTAGGCACTTGAAATATTCACAAAATACTCAGTTGTATTTTAACTTTAATAATAAATAATAAAAATAAAATAAATATTTAAAACAACAAACATGTTTTTTTCGGCGTTTTTGCCTTGTGGTACGGAACCCTTCGTGTGCGAGTCCGACTCGCACTTGGCCAGTTTTTTTATTTTTTACGTCGTTCTCACATTATATAATTTTAAATTCAAAAGTAATGATGTAACTACTAATATTTTTGTAAAACATAATTTTAAAAGAGTGTCCATGGAGTTTCTTTCCCGTTCTTCTCCATAGGTACCTACGCTTTGGAATGGGCAACTAGCTTTATATTTTCTGACTGACCAACTTCTTGACAATTCAAAAGTGCCTGTTAATGGGTTTAATTGAAATAAATGCTTTGACTTTAATATTGTAAGTAATACTTACCCTTACTTTTGCACCGCACCACACTTGTAATGGCAGTTCGATCACGGTGGTGGCGGAAGTAACCGGTGCTTATAGCACAGGAGTCCTCCTAGTTCGAGCCCAGTTGCATCATGTCTTGTATCTTGCCACTGAGTTACAAAGCCTAATTTGATAAGGTACAATAATGTAATAGGTTTAAGTCTTGAACAAATACATTTTGTTTATTGATTAATTTATATTGGACTAAGAGCGAATTGAAATATATGAAGCAGTGGTGGCCTAGTGGTAACAGCCGCGACTAACGAGTTGTAGGTCGTAGGTTCGAACCCATTCAGGCCCTTTACTTTTGCAAATTATTTCAACATCAGTGCTCTCAAAACAGTGAAGGGAGGAAACCGGTATGTCCTAGAACCGAAAATTCGAAGACATGTGACATCTACCAACCCGCACTGGGCCCGCGTAGTGGATTATGGCCCAGTCCCTCTCACTAAGAGGAGGCCTATGTCCCAGCAGTGGGAACATCAGCTAATTGTGCTAAGGGCGAATTTCACTAATGAAAATAATCGCGATCAGCAAGTTTAAACCGCGCTCAAGAACTGTCAGTGTCATCATTGTTGTGGAATATTGATACTGACAGCACTTGTACACTCTTTGCATGGAGCTCAGCAGAGCTGGTCGTGTTACGATTAAAAGTATATTTAAGAAGTCTAGATAGCTGCGCCACAGTTATTAACTTTTGCAGTTATCACCGTTTAACTATTTTTATGATTGTCTGTGTGGATAGCACCACCCCTTACTTCCCGTAGGTGTCGTAAAAGGCGACTAAGGGTCGTACCGGAGAAAGGGCAGCGCTCTATGCTTTCCACCATCATACCATACTGCAATCGCCAACCCGCCTGCCAAGCGTGGCGATTATGGCAACCCCCCCGCCCCCAAAATTGGGGGAGGCCTATGTCCAGCAGTGGACTGAAATGATGATGATTGTATCTGTTATTGTTCCTAAATAAGCGATATGTTTTTATTTATTTTTTTAGTCTTCTACTTGTTTCTTGTCATAATTAGCTCATATTTCGATGCCTCACCAGTTTTTGTCTCCAATTTTTACAACTCTTCCATGCTGCTAATTTGTAATGTATGTAGTTATTGTACTCGTGTTTTGGCAAATAAATGATAATCTTATCATCTACGCTTATCGGATCGACGATTTCCACAATATTTTTATACAGTGTGTCCGGTCATGGACTAGCGATATTCTAGGTACTTATATAGCAACTATTGTAGTACACAAATTCACTACACACTAGGGTCCAATCTGCATCCCCGCTATTTGGCAGTCATTTTGTTGAGATATTCTCTACGTGTGTACAAAGAAAACATATCTCTCAAAGTTTTGGTCCTACTGAGATAAAAGTAGGCTTATTCGGAGGGTAACAATACTGTCTATCGTTTCCATTACGATCCAATGTGTTCACATTCTCGTAACTTAAAAAAAAAAACTCAAAAAAAATTTTCAAAAAATTATGCCAATCAACAAATTATTGTAAATTACTGCAAAAACAACCCCTATGACCCTTTTTGTTTTTTTCCTAGATCGACAGATTTTGAGCTAAGTTACAATACAACATTAAATTAACATTAATATTTTAGTGGATTGGACCCTAGTGTATAGTGTATTTGTGTACTAGAATAGTTGTTATATAAGTACCTAGAATATCGCTAGTCCATGACCGGACACATTGTATATACCGAAATTACGTCATATCTAATAAAATGTATCTATAATATGTAGGTACCATTCACTTATTATTTTCACTTGCTAGATTGCTAATAATATTTCTTTAGTACATGCACCTCAATATGAAAAGGAAATTACCTACTATTACAGTATGAAGGCACAAGATTGATTTTAACTTTGCCTTCAACTGCGGACCCTGCGGTGATGCAATTACTTACCGATGGGTGGCAAAATCCCATTACATTAAGAAAACCGTCTGCCTATTTACCAGCCTATTATCTACGTAAAAATATACAGTGGAGAAAGTAAAGAAAGAAAACTCTCTCTATATTGTCTCCTAGGACCAAATAAGTGTAACTAGATTCAGCTAAATTCGCAAAAGGGAAAACAATTTATCGAAAAATTGAGACAAAAGGAACCTTTTCAGTATTTGTTGTTGGGTTTAAACAGATTATCCCTATAATATCCTATTCCTATTATCTCCTGAACATTTAGTTCACAACTTTGTTATCTAATTGCGAAGTTCATCTCGTGGACCGGGAGAAGATTTTCACTTGTTTTACTTAAAAGATAGGTGCTGACTAAACAGCTGCGTTGCTTTTCATTTACTGAACCAAACGATATTATACAATTTTGAAATCTCCGAATTAATAATTATACTTAGTTAACTATTCTTTGAAGTGAAAAATGTAATCGTATATTTATAGATTACTTGTGATTCGACGTATATGAGCTGATAGGCCATAATGCAACAAATTGAACCCTCCATAACTATGGCCGAAATTCAACAGTTTTCGAGATTTTAAGATTTTAAGGGTTTTTCGACATAATCCCAAATAAAAAAAACATTAAAAAATGATATTTTAGCTGGCACTTCAATTAAGGTATGAACATAATTAAAAGTAAGTTCTACAAAAAATTTAAATGATGACACACCAATATTTTCATTTTACGCTTCAAACATGTTTCATATAATCGCTATAAAACTATTGAATTTCGGTCATACATAATTATGAGGGTTCAATTTGTTGCATTTTAGCCCCCCTATCAGCTCCTTTCGGATATACGTCGAATTGCAACCCTGTATAATGTAAGAAGCATAAGATACCTTCTTTACAACTGACAAACATATCACGTTACAGCCGCTGTAACCTGGCATGGTTTATTTATTTGATTTACACGACTTAAGAAACCAATTACATAAATCAAAGTTTATATAAACTTTGATTTATGTAATAAATCCAACATAAAACATAAACTAATAACAACAATTAACTACCTACTATGGCCTACGATTACTACAGTAATATGGTACTATAGAGGTATGAGGAACAGGGTGTAAAGTTCACTCATACTCTATGAAAAGGGTGGATCCTCCGATCAGACGGGTGTTGTGTCCGGCGGGCAACTGCCCGATGATTCATGTCGGGCCGTTGTATCTATGCTAGCTGCGCGGTAAACTCTGCTTGTGAGATGTAGGATTTTACGTGACGTCAGTATGACGCGTTGTTCTCACGTGGTGTTGTAGATAACGCTACAGTACTATTGCTGCACCATGCAACCGGTTTCTTAAGGTCATCGGTCACTACGCTTGCATACGCGATCTCTACTCCAAGACTTGTCTGCTCCACTAGCCATCATCATCAGAATAGATGATGCCGTGGTAAAAATATGCTAGTCAACCAAGAGGTAGGTAGCGGGGCGCTCTACCCGGGGTGCACTAGACGTACGTTTAAACTTCGCTGCTCGTCAAGGCTTTAATTTTATGTGTTGAAAGCCCCAAACAAAGTTGTCATGCGCAAAACTTAGAGACAAACTTGGAATGTCTCATTTGCCTGCAGTTTCACCGGCTCTGATTCGTCAAACCGGAACAGCAACTTCACTCGGTGGCAGAAATTAATCGGTGTGTAGTTTCATCCAAAACTTTGTGTTGCTTGGTGAGCAGCGAAGTTAGAACATTTTAATACGTAGGTACTACAATCTTTATTCCTTTTTGTTGAATACTACTTATAGTTGTATCTGTCTGCTGAGCGTGGGGGTCCTGGACGAACAAAGTGTTATTGGGTTTTTCCATTGGGAATTTCCTAGTAACAGCCCGAAGTTTGGAAGTTGGCGGTGTGACCTCCGTGCCTCGCAAAGCAAGTTAAGCCGTTGGTCCTGCGCCTGATCTCTCTCCAGTCGTGTCGGATTGCCGTATCATCGGACAATGAGAGTGAGGGAAAAGAGTGCACCTGTGTCTGCACACACACTTGTGTACTATAATGAGTTATGACGAAGTATCAGCATTAAAAAAATTGTGGAATTTGGCGATCGGATGACGGTAGACGATAAGATAAGATAATCATTTATTTACTCAAACACGAGTAGGTACAATACACACAACACAAATTGTCAGCATGCAAGAGATGTTAAAGGTAGGGATGAAAATTCGTACTGAAGGGATTGGAAAACTACGAGCTAATTATGTTAAGAAAGTACTAAAAGACTTCTTCGATATACTTTTATTCGTAACACGACCAGCTCTGCTGAGCTCCTTGCAAAGAGTTTTCAATATTCTACAACTATTATAACACTGGCTGATCTTGAACGTATCTTAGACCATCCATACTAATATTATAAATTCGAAAGTAACTCTTTCTGTCTGTATGTTACCTTTTCACGCCTAAAGCGATTATCACACTGCACCGCATCGGGCCATGCAGCGGGGCGCGGATAACGCACCCACGCGCGTGATTTTTTACATACAAATTCAATAAAAACGCACTCAAGCGCGTGGAATTTGGCTCCGTTTCCCGCACACCGTTACGGGAAACGCAGCAGTGTGATAATCGCCTAAACCACTGAACGGATTTCGATAAAATTTGGTAGAGTGATAGATTGCATACCGTGGAAGGACATAGGATAGTTTTTATCGACATACCTGGCGGGCAAAGCCGTAGGCGGAAGCTAGTTTAAAATAAAATTGGTGATAAATTTTATTGGTGAAATTCGCCTTGAGCATAATCAACCTATGAGTTTCGACTGCTGGGACACATGCCTCCTCTCAGTGAGGGGGAGTGGGCCGTAAACCACCACGCGAGCCCGGTGCAGGTTGGTAGGTGTCACATGTCTTCAAATTTTTGGTGCTAGGACATGACGGTTTCCTTATAATGTTTTCCAAAACCGTTTTGACAGCAGGGGTGATGAAATAATTTACTCAAAGTAAAGCGCTTGACTGGGTTTGAATCCACGACCGACTCGTAAGTCGTGACTGTTACCACTGGGCCACCACTGCTTCTCACATTTCAATTGGCCCACGGAAAAGAATCAACCCACATTCTATTTTTAAAACCCTTCAAAATTCGAATGAGTTACTGCCAGTCCTTTTTAGGGTTCCGTACCCAAAGGGTAAAAACGGGACCCTATTACTAAGACTTCGCTGTCTGTCCGTCTGTCCGTCTGTCCGTCTGTCCGTCTGTCTGTCTGTCTGTCACCAGGCTGTATCTCAAGAACCGCGATAGCTAGACAGTTGAAATTTTCACAGATGATGTATTTCTGTTGCCGCTATAACAACAAATACTAAAAACAAAATAAAATAAATATTTAAGGGGGGTTCCCATACAACAAACGCGATTTTTTTGCCCTTTTTTGCTCGATATCAAAAATGGCAACAGGTAGGCACTTGAAATATTCACAAAATACTCAGTTGTATTTTAACTTTATTAATAAATAATAAAATTAAAATAAAATAAATATTTAAGGGGGCTCCCATACAACAAACATGTTTTTTTCGGCGTTTTTGCCTTGTACGGAACCCTTCGTGTGCGAGTCCGACTCGCACTTGGCCAGTTTTTCTAATTATCACCAGCCTGCGTTATGGGTTCCGAAGGTTCCCTTTAACAGGCAACCTTCACACACCTTAGCTAAATACTTGACTCCCTTCACTTTTGCGATTGGCCGAGTTGAGTTGAGATTGGTCTTATATATAGATCCTGCCCATACTGGAGAATTATAAACAAAAAGATAAAATATCACGCAATCCGTCTCAGATTTTTTTCTTTTTGAGATGAATAAAGAAGAAAATAGTGATTACGTTAGACGACTTATCTTGTATTCAAGATTTGTAACCTAATAACTAGGCTCCGGCTAAGTAATTGGGTCTTCTTTTGTTTTGAGTGTGTACTGTTTCTACAGCTGGACAAGAAATATATCCACCTGGGTATCTGTTAAGAAATACAGGTATATAGGTATATGCGTATTTTTATATTTAAAATATTTATTCCTCAATGTTCTTGATTGCACCTACCACTCTTTGTCTCTGCATCACCCAAAGGTTGACTGGTAGAAAATGCCTATGGCATTAAGTCCGCCTCTGTACATTTATGTGCTTGAAGTATTAAATAAATAAATAATAAATACGTGGAGGACCAAAGTTTCGCTACAAGAAAAAACAACACTAATTTGTATTTTCAAACTACTTCTTTGTAAAGGTATCTGAGTCAAAGTGTCGTCTTAAGTAAAATTGTTAACTGCGAAGTAAAAGGCTTAACATAATTGGATATTAAGTGAGAACTTCACAAATGTTTACCAACGACGCCTCCAAGTCAATATCATTCAGGCGCCAGAATATTCTCATAGCACTCTATTTCTTAAGAAAACTTACAGCCAAATAAAACAGTATAAAAGATAGATAGATAAAACGTTTATTTAGTGCAACAAAAGACACAATACAGGTATCAATACAATACAGGTATACAGGTATCAGACACAATATAGATCTACGTTTTGGAATGGGCAACTAGCTTCAACTTTCGGACTAACTGACAGACTATTTAATTTTGACAATTCAAAAGTGCCTCAGGTACAAGGTCTAATTGAAATAAATGCTTTGAATTTGAATTAAAAAACATCAAAAAGGTGAAAAAAAAAATAACAAAGATTAAAAAGATAAATTGACCCATGGCTAGCTCATATACATACATCTATAACGGTCGATCACTACTGGGCCGTGTGTGTCTCGTGGTTGTACCAAATGGGAGTCCAGCTCAGCATATGCCAGGTATAATACCTGACGCTGGTATTCTGCTGCATCCCGTTAGTGACATAGGTACGGATGTCGAGAAGACACATCTGAGTTTCAACAAAGTGGTACCTACATAGTGCGGCGCGTATATTATAAAGGTGGTAAGTACCCACAGTTGATTTGCTTTTAAAACCAACAGAAAGAACGATTTTGAAATTTTAAACTTATTAAATTTTTGTGTAGAGTCTACTGGATTACTTGATTATCATAGTGTAGGTAATAATATGTCATGTAATGAATGACTAGTTTATGTTTTTAAGCGTGTATGTGTACGAGTTTACATGTTGGTGTATAATAATATACAGGGATATTGGTAAAACATTAACAACCTCTTAAGAGATAATTGCACTCGTCATTCTGAGCAACTTTTACTATGGGACCAAACCAGAAATCGCGAAAAAAAATCTGCTGTTCCCTACATTTAAGTTCATTTAGCTCGTTAAAATGTAGAGAACAAAAGATTTTTTTTCGTAATAAGCGTGTGTCGTAATAAGCCGTTTTTTTTAAAAGCACTACACTATAAGTACTACAATATACTTCGTCCACTCCAACTTAATATATGTATATCTAGCTATTAAGGCATGTATATCTGTACAAGGATCGTTTGGTACGAGGCCAAAATCGCCGCCATCTTGTTTCTTCAAAACAATTTCTGTGTCAATTACACAATATTTACCTACACTACAACATAAGATCCTTGTAGCACTTCATTTGTTTATTTTCTTTAGAAGACTGCTAAACAAAACAGGATAAAATAGTGACTTACAGCATGACAAAACAGGTTAAAAAGTGTAAGTGTGACGTGTGTCGTATTATACCATTTTTTATCAGCAGCACGCCTCGTCCACTTGATGTTAATATACCTAAGTTTTAAGCGCATATGTAGCTGTACACGGATTTTTGGCGCATGGCCAAAATCAGAACTAACCCCGCCATCTTGTTTTTAATACAATTTCTGTGTCAATTTCAAAATGTTCACCAACAACTCCCCCCTGTTAATATCATTCAGGCGTCTTCCATCATCTCCGTGCCCTGTCCCGTATTATTATGGGGTCGGTGCAGCACGTTTTCTTCTTCCATTCTCCCCTGTCAACCGTCACGCTATTTCACTTACTTCTCTTTCATACATTCCTCACACAATCCATCCAATCTTTTCTTTGGCCAAGTCTTCTAAAGAAAGTACAGAAGACTTACAGCTAAATAAAACAGGATAAAAATAGTACCTAGGAGTGACGCATGTATCGTAATAAACCCGTTTTTTATCTGCAGCACGCCTCGACCACTTGATGTTAATACAGGTTATAAGCCCATGTATCGGTAGGCGCAGTGGGTGTTATTTTTAACGCTAGCCTGCACTGTAGTGGCACTACACTCTCGATGGCTCCGACACACGCAACCTGCATACGAAGTGACTGTGATTCTTGCGGGTCGAAGGACTGGAATATTTTTATTGTGTTTTGTGAAAAAATCACTTAAGTGGTGAAAATAGAGACCTTTTTATGCAGGCACCTACAGTCGACCGCATATACGGTTTAAAAAAAGAATACAATTATTCGTCGTTTCAGCCGATAGACGTCCACTGCTGGACATAGGCCTCCCCCAATTTTGGGAGGGTTTGCCATAATCGCCACGCTTGGCAGGCGGGTTGGCGATCGCAGTATGGTATGATGGTGGAATACATAGAGAACGCTGCTGCCCATTCTCCAGTACGATCCTTAGTCGCCTTTTACGATACCCAAGAGAAGTAAGAGGTGGTGGTATTCTTTAAGTCCGGCACCACACAGACCGAATTATTCACTCCTATAAAAAATAAAATAAAATAGGCGACGGTTTCGTTGGGTGGAACTAAAATTAAGTTATATAAAAATGAAATAAAGAAGAGTACAGACGTATAATTCAAACATTATTCTGAAATATGGTGCTTTAATGAGCCTTTTATAAGTTGAAAGTGATTTTTATTCCTTAATTACTTTAGGTATAGAGTTATAGAGTTGTGCCCTCTTTTGATTACAGTCTTTCTACCGAAATTTGTTTAACGTTTTTTTTATTATTTTATATCGTCTGTGGTTTAAAACTTTAACCTTGAGCTGGCCCACCGTAGTACGAAGGTTCAATAGAATAAGACGTCAGTTTTTACGGGTTCTGTTACCACTAACGTGACCCTGACCACGTACCCATAAATAAAAATTACCGAGTACCAGACGTCTGCCAAGTAGTGCCAAGTGCCAAGACGGATAAGAGCCAGCAGACTAAAAAAATCAAAAAGTGTTACTTATTGAATGTTTTTTAGTCTGTCCGCACGTGGTTTATAACTGTATATTATAACTGTATGTTCAAAAGCTGATGAAAGATGAGCAGAACAGTAGATTTGATTAAAAACTTCATGCTTGCTGTCTAGAACTTCTTCAACTTTTCATTTTGAGATAACTTCTTGCTTAGATCCACTGGTGCTTTTAAGAGGAAATGCGGTCGGAGAGACTTTTGAAAAAGCCTAAGTAAAAAGTCATAATTCGAGGTTTGGCTCTCGCCTATTTCCTCCTCCAATATTAGACCAATTTATAAGATATTTCATAAACTAAATAAGAAGGATATATACTGTCTCTATGTTTTTATTTTTTCATTAATAGTTCTCAAATTTGTACACTACGCCTCTGTTGACAGCGGTTTAAATCGGAAATTTTGAGCATTTTTAGTGGGTTCAAGTGCTCATAAAAAAAATGTATTATCAAAAAGGAAAACATAGGGACATACAAGTACCTAGTTAACATTTATTATTCTGTAAAAATCATTGCTTTATGGTCATTAACCTGAAAGATAACAGGTGAAAGCTTTTCTATGGAGAAAAGACTACCGGCATTTCCGTGACATTGGCATTTTGGATCCATTAAGTGTAATTTGTATATATACTTGGCACACTCTAACTGGATTCAAACATAAAAGACTACCCGCATTTCCGTGACATTGGCATTTTGGATCCATTAAGTGTAATTTGTATATATACTTGGCACACTCTAACTGGATTCAAACATAAAACCGGTCAAGTGCAAGTCGGACTCGCGCACCGAGGGTTCCATACAAAATAGGTATGTATCTACAAATTTACGGTTTTCAGATTTTTTCGTTTACTTGTGCCACATGATCTTGCTTTTTGCCAAATTCCATGATTCTAGGTCAACGGAAAGTACCCTATAAATTCTGATTCCCTTGAGATTGTCGAAATATACCTTTTTTGCGGCATAAACGGCCGTATCTTTTTTTAACGTTAACTTAGGTGTTTGATTTTTTCACAGCTTCAAGGGACTGTAGACCTGAGTATATGGTTTTAATTTCAACTCGATACCTCCACCCGTTCCCGAGATAAAGGGTCTTGACAGACAGACGGACGGACGGACGGACAACAAAGTGATCCTATAAGGGTTCCGTTTTTTCCTTTTGAGACACGGAACCCTAAAAACATAACATAACGGTTTTACTCCCGAAATGGTTTGGCAGAGGTGTACCTATACTACTCCCACATATCGCGTCCCATGTAACAGAGGACGAGCCTATTGCCATTAACTGGGCACAAATCCAGACTCCGAGCTGCTACTGAGAAATTCCAGGTGGAAAAACCCAATAACACTCCTCGACCGAATCGAACCCAGGACCTCAAGCTCAGCAGTTAGATACGCTTACGGCTCCTAATATAACGAGGCAGTCTAACTGGATTAATCCTCAAGTTTTCCAACTCTATTGCTTTATCCGTCCGGAGATGGCGGGATGAGCTGGACTCCTTTAATAAAGAGTTGTCTTTGGCAGCTCTGGAGAGAGAGAGGGGGAAGGAGAGTAGGGAGACCTTTGCCCAGCAGTGGGACATTACTGGCTAATCATCATCATCATCTGCCTAGCCTTTTCCCAACTATGTTGGGGTCGGCTTCCAGTCTAACCGGATTCAGCTGAATACCAGTATTTTACATGGAGCGACTGCCTATCTGACCTCCACAACCCAGTTACTGGGTAATACGATACCCCTTGGTAAGACTGGTTGTCAGACTTTCGGGCATTAATGGCTAATAATAAACAAAAAAAACAGTGGCACTCCGGGAGTGCCGTAACTCGACAGAAGTAGAAGTGAAAACAAAACACTAACAGAAAACTTTGCCATCACTCACTGACATATCGGATTTAAAACCGACTACATCCCGAGGACAGCCGAACACATCCGAATGTAGCGCGGTGTCGGTAACAGTGTCACGAACAGTGTATTTCCCATCTCGAAAAATTCCCAACGCGCCTAAACAAGATTTCACTTTAAAAAAATGCTTTATCAAAGTCTAGGTGTAAGCTTGGCATTTTGTTACCGTGATTTAATTACCACGGTGTCCGCACAGCGCCATGGTGACCATAGCAGTCACAACAGCACATAGGTACCTAGGTTGTGCTATCTGCCTCCCACATCTCTGTTACATAGATACGGCCGGTGATAGTGTGGATATATGGGCGGATATTATGAGCCGACCTGCTGTGTTGCATTGTAGGTCTGAAACCGAGTAATTAGAACATTAATATGAATACTGTACCATTAAATCAGGTCTTGGATACAAATCTGAAATGTGTATGATGTTCCCATTTTTGGGACACAGGCCTGCTCTCTGTAAGAGGGAGTGGGCCGTAATCCACCACGCGGGATCAGTACTGGTTGGTAGATGTCACGTCTTTGAATTTCAGTTTCTAGGACATGCCGGTTTCCTCACGATATTTTCTTTCGCCGTTTTGAGAGCTGTGGTGTTGAAATCATTTACACAAATTTCACTTATTTTCTGACTTCAAACCTACGTCATCACTGCTCGAAATGACTTATGTGCCTGTAATAACACTAACATAAATATACTTACCTAACTAATTAGAACATGGCAAAACTGCATGGTGGCAGACATAGCTATGATGAAGTACTTTATGGACGAAATACTTCACAGCATCACACTTATAATATTATAAAGGCGAAAGTTAGTGAGTGTGTGTGTGTTTATATGTTTGTTACTTCTTCACGCTCAAACGGCTGGACCAATTTTGTTTTGGATTAAAATATAGGCTACTTTTTATCCCGATATTCCCACGGGGTCGACAATTACGCGGGTGAAACCGCGGGGCGCAGCTAGTAGAAAATTAAAAATCAAAAGTCATTTGTTCAAATTGCACAGAGAATCATCACTTTTCGGACGTCAAAATTACATAAGACAGTCCCCCAAATCGCCTGCCCTTCACCAGCTCCTAGTGCTTTATTTGGGAAGAAGAAGTGGCGCAACAAACTCCCCAGCAGACAGCTGTCTGTTCAGTTAGAAAAACTTGATTCTAGAGCTCAACTACTAGGTATGCTTACTACATATTGTAGTAGAAACCACTGTATATTCATCATTTACATACAATACACGCGCTATCTTCAGAGAATTAACGTCGTTCATCGTCCGTACATATAACGTCTTCAACATTTTCCTTCCTAAGTAATCTGACGGAAAATGTTGAAGACAGAGGGTTTCTGGTAGAAAAACTGCACGGAAACGTAACTAGGAACGACAACTGACATACATAATATATGCAAAGTAAGTGATATGTATGAGGAATATGCTTTTGACATAAAATTCATATGGCTAGGCCGTCCAATATGCCAGCAACATTTCCTTGAGATAAGACCAGTTAAAGTTTGAACACACAGGAATGTATTCAGGATGAAAACGCAGCAGTTTGTCCCTTTGTCCGTCCTCTGCTTGAGAGGACTACATCACCTAAAGCGCGGTCACTGTCGGACTGCATAGATAATAAAGAGATGCGCGATGATATAGATAATAAAGAGATGCGCGATGACATAGATAATAAAGAGATGCTCGATGCCACAACGCTGGTGATTTATTGCAAAATATGAAGCAATTATCTATTTACAAAAAATCTATTGTTTGGACAAAAAAATTAAAATATGGCTTTAGTATGTTGCTTGTAGAATAATCTGACAACAAATCAGAATGATTGTATGTAGTATGGTTTTTATCGTAAAAAGAAAGTTTTTAGAGGTATCTTCATGATTTTTTTCTATCGTATATTTGTCGTATAATGTTTTCAACACACTATCTAACTAGCATATATCTTGAAGAATGTCATATATTTTTCTGATTTTGTTTACTCTAGTCGATCATATATTTTTAGGGATTATAAAACTTGCGTTTTTTTGCGTTTAGGTCCTGTAGTCCCCTTAAAGGTCGCACACGTATCAAACCGGAAAGGGATCGGCACCGTATCAAACTTGAGCCGTTCAGTATTCTTTGTATGAAACTCCCTACTGCAACGCACACTAATCGGAATCGTAACGTAGTCGCCTCGCCTCGGGACAAGCTCACGAACCGCGGTGTGGTGTGTTACGGTTCGTCGTCCCCGCGCTTACGACTCATCGTCCCCGCTCTTACGTCTCTCCGTACCCGAGCTTACGTTACGAGCAGCTCACTGCTGTACATGGGGTCCTGGGGTCAATTCCCAGGTCGGACAAAGTGTTATTGGGTTTTTCCATCAGAAATTTCTCAGTAGCAGCCCGGAGTTTGGAATTTGGTGGTTTAACAACTATGATTTATGTACCAATTTTATTAGCTACATTTATTTAATTCATGCAATCAATCAATAATTTTGCATGCTAGCTTTAGCGAGTTATTTTAGAAACAGTTTAAAAAAAAACCCGACCATCTGTAACGTACATATTACAATTCTTGCAAATAAAGTTCAGTGCTTACCGAACTAGCTTTTAACTACTTTTTGGTACAAGCTTCATAGCTTGGACCAAAAATCACGTTAGCTATAAGCTTTTTGTATCATTATAGAAAGCTTCCTTTTATTACCTAAACGGTAAAGTGGGTGAAAACACAATATTTACCCGCGTGTTTCCAGCGAAACTCGTTTGACCTACTGCTAAGACAGTCCTGAAGTAGGTATTAACTGAGGGTGCTCCCGTTAATGTCATTGTAACAAATACTCTTTAATTAACATTTCTAGACTGCCAGCATTAATGGCAGGCTATTTAGGTAAGCCTGACAACTGAGCCATTAAGTCCGGTCATAAATAAAAGTAATACATTGAAATTAAGTATACAAGTCCGTTCAAAGTTATTTTACCTCTGACAGCAGCAATCCAACAGCAACCTTATTGTTACGATATTAAAGTTCAGAATGATTTTGACGGACTTGTCAGTGGCAGCAACATAAAAATAAAGATCACTATGAATTGGACAGTGATGCAAAATCAGAGGTAAAATCAGAGGTAAAATAACTGTGAATGGACTATAGTCTCGCACAATAGCAAATGATGAAAGTCAGAGTCAAAACTTTATTTGTAAAACATAATCGGCCTTATTATAAAACAAGGTTTATCTTTAGACCCAGGTTTAAACCATCGAGCCATTTTTAAATTTTGAACTTTATTCCAACAACTGTAAAGTTCTTAATGCAAAATTGACCACTTAGACTAGGGTTTAACGTAGGTTTTTGTAATAAGAACTTTAGCTTCGTTGGATTATAGTTCGAAATTTAAAAATGGCTGGATGGTTTAAACCTGGGTCTAAAGATAAATCTTGTTTTGTAATAAGGCCGAATGTGTACAAAAGATTGTACAGGCGCTAGTACATCAACTACTACAATCTGTCAAATTTCTCTAATAGATTTTCAACTTTATCATAAAACCATAAGGTTCAAAGTTGATTGGGAAAATTTGACAGTTTCAGGTAGCTTGATGTGCTCTGTGCCTAAATAAAATAAGTATAGTAAACACCGGAAAGGGATCGGCACCGTATCAACTCGAGCCGTTCAGTATTCTTTGTATGAAACTCCATAATGCAACGCACACTAATCGGAATCGTAATATAATCGCCTCGCCTCGGGACAAGCACATGAACCGCGGTGCAGTGCGTTACGGCTCGTCGTCCCCGCGCTTACGGCTCATCGTCCTCGCGCTTACGTCTCTCCGTAACCGAGCTTACGTCTCTTCGTCCACCCTTGCCCCTCTCACTCTTCCCGCGGCCTGCCTGCACTCGAGACTTCACCAGAGGTCGGCGAGCCGTAAGCACGGCGTCGCCTAGCCGTAGCCGAGTCGACGTATCGGAACTTCTGATCCGCTTTGGTTACGTGCTTACGTTAGGTTGAAGCCTGTTTGACGGCGAGGCGAAAGGCGATACGGTGCTGATCAATTTCCGATTTGATACGTGTGCTATGACGTTTATTCAACTTAAAACATAACTGGCGAACTGTAGGTGTACTATAGGTACACCTCTGTTCTCTTCGAGCACAGGCTTCATGTTATATTACATATTGTAATATTACACTTAACGGGGATCCGCAAAGGGTTTTCTGCAATTCACAGGTCAGTGTCAGGTTATATGTTGATTAAAATATGATTCACGACCGTAACAAATATGGTTTCACAAAAATATAATAAAATTATTAGAAACACCAATTAAATTAAAATTCATTTAATTCAGGCAAGACCCATATTGACATAAAATTAAAATATTACAATGCCTACTGCCACAGAATAAAATTTGCCTAAATAAATAAAAAAATAAAATGCCTCTGAATAAAGTTTAAATTAATGCAAATAAAATAAATTAACAAATACAAATTAAAAAGGTCATGGAATTAAAATTAAAATACAAATGTCAATGCAACGACAGTAAACGAAAATTAATAAAAGATACAAATTGTCAACGTCACAGAATTAAAAATTAAATCAAAAGATATAAAAAATAAATAAATTCGAAATATAAAACAATACAAAACAAGTCACTATAAATATAAATATGTAAATGTCAATTATGTGCACTGACATGTCTGCTACAGCATTTCCTAATGAAGGGGCAGTCAATTCGCTCAGCGATCATCACCAAGGCCTCAAGTCTGCTATTACAATAGTGTCAGAATGGTCTATCATTGGTTTCATAGTGGTTGATTTTGACAAGTTTGGTATATAATTTCTGTGCCATTGACCGACCAATGATCAACCATTATGAATTTAGCAGATTACGAACTTTTAGCAAAATGACAATGGGATGGTCGTGGGATCGTGTTGGAATGACGAATTTATAAAAATAGCAGACTAGGGCCCCAGGATAGTATTGGAGCTGGCCCGCACCCTGCGCACTAAGGACGCGCACCGCTTGCGCATGGTGACAATCACACAATACAACTCCTTTATTTTTTTTATTTTTTTGGAAGTAGGATTCGCGTCAAATGTCATGATTTTATGAATTAGTCATGCAATACGGTAATTAAATATAAAAGAACTAAGAGAGTTGTATTAATTATACCTACCGCCACTACACCTATTTTTTTGGTTACTAATATTATAAATGCGAAAGTGTGTCTGTCTGTCTATTACGCTTAAACCGCTGAACCAATTTAGAACAAATTTGGTATAAGTAGAGATAATTTGAGTCCCGGGAAAGGACATAGGATAGTTTTTACCCCGATATTCCCACGGGATCGACACTTATGCGGGTGAAACCGCAGGGCGCTGCTAGTTTTAAATATGTCTGTCTGTTTTTTTCTTCAGCAATAAATAATTTGTCTAGAGTTTGAAAATTGACTACTGTAATGTTAATCGGATTTAATTCGGGGTGAGAGCCTGGTGATCCGTCACAAAGGGTATAATAGTTTTAACGATCTCTCACAAAAGATCATATTTTGTGCATGTTGTCAAATCACTATAGTTCTGCTCTCTATGTTTAAAACTATATAATATATATTCGACAACTATCACACAACGCCGTCTAGTCCCAAGCTAAGCAGAGCTTGTGTTATGGGTACTAGACAACTGATAAACATACTTATATATTTCTAAATACATACATATTATAGACAAATTACACCCAGACACAGAACAAATGATCATGCTCATCACACAAACATTTGTCCTGGGTGGGAATCGAACCCACGACCTCCGGCATAGCAGTCAGGGCCACTAACCACTAGACCAACGGGCCAGTCAAATATAGTATATGAATCTTTGTGAAGAGAGAAAGATAAAGATATATATACAGGGTTATTGGTAAAACATTAACAACCTCTTAAGGACGCCTTTACGTATCTGACAAAAATAAGCCGTTTTTCGGTGCATTTTGCGGCAAAATGAGACGAAACCAAATGTAACTAATAATTACCACAGATAGATTACTCTTTCATCTCCAAATGGTAGCCATTTTTTATTCGAAAATGTTGGTTTATAATATAGTAAAAAATAATTTCCGTTGCCTCTTCACACAAAATCGACGATATCGTGCTGTCTTTGGGGTCATTTTTCTTCTGTTTAATAACATAAACATATTTATTTTAAAATATTTTATGTAAGCAGACATGTTCAACTCAAAAAGGTAGCCCAAAGAACTATCAAAATGTTAAAAATAAGCTCAGAAAAAAATAAAAATCGGAGTCTATTTTTTCACATATTTAGCTGTAATACGTGAATCTTATTGGATTGAAATAAGGGTTATTTTACTGGTCACTGTCTCGGTTTATTGCACAAAAATTTGTAATGAAATATTAGTCTGCGCTCGGCCGCCGTTGTGAGTGGACTCTGTGTCGGTTGTAAGCAGCAGCTTGTGCTAAAAGAAGATCGCTGTACGGATACAAAATATTTGACACACAAAACTTGATACTTCACGCATTCTGTATGTACCTATTACCCAAGGAAAGATTTGATTCACAGTCTTATAATTTTTCTAGAAGTAAGTAGGGTTTATAAATTCATATTTCGTTCCGGAGTTGCTGGAGTGACCTGCACAGCAGGTGTACTTCGAAGACTATTCCGGTCTGATCCCCTGAAGACTTACAATATTTCATGATGGGTGTCAATTTCGTGGTTTTCGAGGGTGCTGAAACCGATGGTGAGGTCCAAATGAGAATCCAAGATGGCGGATGTGAAAAATGTTACAATTTTTCATGATGGGTGTCAATTTCGTGGTTTTCGAGGGTGCTGAAACCGACGGTGGAGTCAAAATAAAAATCCAAGATGGCGGATGTGACAAATGTTACAATTTTTCATGATGGGTGTCAATTTCGTGGTTTTCGAGGGTGCTGAAACCGATGGTTGGGTCAAAATAAAAATCCAAGATGGCGGATGTGAAAAATTTTATAATTTTTCATGATGGATGTCAATTTCGTGATTTTCGAGGGTGCTGAAACCGATGGTGGGGTCAAAATAAAAATCCAAGATGGCGGATGTGAAAAATGTTACAATTTTTCATGATGGGTGTCAATTTCGTGGTTTTCGAGGGTGCTGAAACCGATGGTGGGGTCAAAATAAAAATCCAAGATGGCGGATGTGAAAAATGTTACAATTTTTCATGATGGGTGTCAATTTCGTGATTTTCGAGGGTGCTGAAACCGATGGTGGGGTCAAAATAAAAATCCAAGATGGCCGATGTGAAAAATGTTACAATTTTTCATGATGGGTGTCAATTTCGTGGTTTTCGAGGGTGCTAAAACCGACGGTGGGGTCAAAATGAAAATCCAAGATGGCGGATGTGAAAAATGTTACAATTTTTCATGATGGGTGTCAATTTCGTGGTTTTCGAGGGTGCTAAAACCGACGGTGGGGTCAAAATGAAAATCCAAGATGGCGGATGTGAAAAATGTTACAATTTTTCATGATGGGTGTCAATTTCGTGATTTTCGAGGGTGCTGAAACCGATGGTGGGGTCAAAATAAAAATCCAAGATGGCCGATGTGAAAAATGTTACAATTTTTCATGATGGGTGTCAATTTCGTGGTTTTCGAGGGTGATAAAACCGACGGTGGGGTCAAAATGAAAATCCAAGATGGCGGATGTGAAAAATGTTACAATTTTTCAGGATGGGTGTCAATTTCGTGGTTTTCGAGGGTGCTGAAACCGATGGTGGGGTCAAAATGAAAATCTAAGATGGCGGATGTGAAAAATGTTACAATTTTTCATGATGGGTGTCAATTTCGTGGTTTTCGAGGGTGCTGAAACCGATGGTGGGGTCAAAATAAAAATCCAACCATCGGTTTCAGCACCCTCGAAAACCACGAAATTGACACCCATCATGAAAAATTATAAAAATTTTCACATCCGCCATCTTAGATTTTCATTTTGACCCCACCGTCGGTTTCAGCACACTCGAAATCCACGAAATTGACACCCATCATGAAAAATTGTAACATTTGTCACATCCGCCATCTTGGATTTTTATTTTGACCCCACCGTCGGTTTAGCACTTAGCACCCTCGAAAACCACGAAATTGACACCCATCATGAAAAATTGTAACATTTTTCACATCCGCCATCTTGGATTCTCATTTTGACCTCACCATCGGTTTCAGCACCCTCGAAAACCACGAAATTGACACCCATCATGAAAATATTGTAACACTTTTCACATCTGCCATCTGTAAAATTATTAAAAAGGATTCAAACCGGGTGCGGTGACTTGACAAAGACGAAAATGTCGTTGTTCCTCAATACTAACATACACGTATCCGTTATAATAAGAAATTACGAACTTATGTATTTCAATAAACCCTGTATTTATTTTTGTTGCTGACGATCCTTCAGGATCAAAAACAAAAGAAAAAGCGGTTCAAACCGGTATGAGAAAGTTTTTAGTGGATAAGACAGAGATTAAAACAGAAGACGATCTAGGAGGGGATCGAGGCGGGGGGGGTGGTGGGGGGGTTCAGGGGATCAGAACGGAATAATTCGAGCTGAGTCAGGTGTGCCGAGTATGGGCTCGTTTTCTTAGTTATGTTGAGACCTTACCTCCGGACTTGATGGAGTGACCTGCAGGTGTACTTCGAAGACTCCTACTGGAACTAACAGCCGAGCAGATCTAGGTGTGCCGAGTATGGGCTCGTTTTCTTAGTTATGTTGAGACCTTACCTCCGGACTTGATGGAGTGACCTGCAGGTGTACTCCGAAGACTGCTACTGGAACTAATAGCCGAGCTGAGCTAGGTGTGCCGAGTATGGGCTCGTTTTCTTAGTTATGTTGAGACCTTACCTCCGGACTTGATGGAGTGACCTGCAGGTGTACTTCGAAGACTGCTACTGGAACTAATAGCCGAGCTGATCTAGGTGTGCCGAGTATGGGCTCGTTTTCTTAGTTATGTTGAGACCTTACCTCCGGACTTGATGGAGTGACCTGCAGGTGTACTTCGAAGACTGCTACTGGAACTAATAGCCGAGCTGAGCTAGGTGTGCCAAGTTTGGGCTTCTTTTGTTAGTTTTGTTGAGACCTTAAGAATAGGTAGGCAGGCACTAAACCGGGTCTAGTCTAGGCAGATGCGGTCACTAATCGGAAACATAAAACAAAAGTACTTATCTAAAAAAAAAATATTACAGCCGCCATCTTGGATTTTCATTTTGACTTTGTTTTCGGCTCCAGCACCCTCGAAAACTATGAAAACGACACCCATGATAAAAAAATATAAAAAAAAAATACAGCCGCCATCTTGGATTTTCATTTTGACCTCACTATCTGCTTTAGCGCCCTTGAAAACCATAAATACGACACCCATGATAAAAATAAAAAATAAATTACAGCCGCCATCTTAGATTTTCATTTTGACCTAATTATTGGCTCCAACACCCTCGAAAACCATGAAAACGACACCCATGATGAAAAATATAAAAAAAAAATACAACCGCCATCTTGGATTTTCATTTTGACCTCACTATCGGCTTTAGCGCCCTTGAAAACCATAAAAACGACCACCCATGATAAAAAAATTAAAGCCGCCATCATGGATTTTCATTTGGACATCACTATCGGTTTTAGCACCCTTGAAAACCATAAAAACGACACCCATGATGAAAAATTAAAAAAAAACTACAACCGCCATCTTGGATTTTCATTTTTATCTCACTATCGGCGATCTCAATATCCGTCACTTTGCACGGCCAAAAATGTAATTGACAGGCTTATGGTGATTTATCGAGGTAGCCACTGCTAATATGCCTTTATGCAATGCACGACACTGCTTAGTACGTTATCCTAATTGCGTAACACACTTGGAATGGCAATCCATTCCGATTTGACAGTTCAACAATATCCATTGCGTTGTTTTTGTTTTACGAATTTTTTAAATATTTATGAAGCAACTAGCTGTGCCCCGCGGTTTCACCCGCATAAGTTTCGATCCCGTGGGAATATCGGATAAAAAGTAGCCTATATGTGTCAGCTACCTCTATACAAAATTTTAAAGCCGACCCCAACATAGTTGGGAAAAGGCTAGGCTAGATGATGATGACCTCTATACAAAATTTTATCAAAATTGGTGAAGCCGTTTGAGTGTGAAGAACAAACATATAAACATACACACACACTCACAAGAACCTACTTGCATTTGATACCATAGCAAATTTATTATATAAAATACGAAATAAACCGAATAAAACAAGCTTGTTTTATATTTGTTTTCAATAAGCTCGTCCGCAAATTGTTAATACATAGGTACTTTGGCAACTTGTACTTGATTAATCACTGTCCAGTGAAATTAAGTAAATAGCATTCTACTTATATGAACACTTCACATTACCTACAAACTGTTTGAAAACAAATCACCGTAAACTTAAAAAAAATACATGGCAAAAATAAAATAAAATTAGGCTCAAGTATCAAGTCGTGTCAATTTACTCATAATTTCACCGCTTCGCGCATGTCGCTGTGTGTGTGAGCCGTGCACGTGTAGTAGTAAGACTCAATACCTAAAATTGAAGCGCGTCATTTCGTAAACGCCTCCTTAAGAGGTCATTGTACTTATCATTATGAACAACTTTTACTAAGGGTCTAAACCTTTTTTTTTTTTTTGCGGATGGGAAATCATCAAATGACTCCTCCCGCTCTGGGTGGAGCGGAAGGGAGTGTCAGACTCTTACTGACTAAAACCCACCCGTGTTCCTTCCTTAGCCCTTTATGATCCGGGCCAGCGGTAACCCTTTCGGACAATCCCGCTGACCCGGCAGGCTTCGGCCCTAAGGGGCCCCTCCTCGATGCTGACATCTCTGTGAGGCGCGCGTGGAACACGTACGCGCCGTCCGGCACGGGCCTGGTCCTGATCGGGCGGTGAGCCACCCAAGGGTCGAAACCTGAAATCGCGAAAAAAAATCAGCTGTTCCCTACATTTATGTTCGTACCTATAACTCGTCAAAATGTATCAAACAGCTGATTTTTTTTTTTTCGAGATTTCAGGTGTCGTCCGTCGTATGTACTAGCTTCTGCGCTCGACCTCGTCCGCGTGAACTTTCTGGTTCCCCCAACGCGAAGCATCGCATCACCTGCCGACGCTATTACTTCGCAGCGTTCTTTCTGGCGCTTTTCCTTCTGCTCGGCTCCTAAGGGTCCTAGCGTGATGTTAAGTAGCCTATAGCCTTCCTCAAGAACTGGTCTTTCAATTGCAAAAAGAATTTTTCAAATACGACTGGTAGTTCTAGAGATTTCCGCATTCAAACAAACTCTTCAGCTTTATTATTCTAACTAATATTAAAATCATCATCATCATCATTTCAGCCGAAAGACGTCCACTGCTGGACATAGGCCTCCCCCAAAAGAGGGGGGGTTTGCCATAATCGCCACGCTTGGCAGGCGGGTTGGCGATCGCAGTATGGTATGGTGGTGGAATGCATAGAGAACGCTGCTGCCCATTCTCCGGTACGCCCCTTAGTCGCCTTTTACGTCACCCACGGGAAGTATGGGTTGGTGCTATTCTTTAAGTCCGGCACCACACAGACTATACCAGACCATATTAAAATGCGAAAGTAATTTTGTTTGTTTCATGATCATCATGAAATTTTGCATATACGTTGTCAGGTGTACAGAAACGGACATAGGGTACTTTCATCCCGAAAAAAAGTGCTGTTACCGAGGAAAACAACAATAACGTTATTATGATAAATAGATAGCGCCACGTGTTTTTCGAATCAAAAACAGGACAACGTCTGTCGGGTCAGCTAGTTAGTATATAAAGGTTGTAAAAAGATACATCACATAGCCGCCAACTACGCTTTCTGTACATCAAAACTAAGCAACGTTGCACGCAAAAATAATTGCCGGGAAACAACTTTTATTTTTGGTGTGAACATTTTCTGTTTGCGGTAGTGTACAATGTAGCGCACGTAAAACATTCTGCTTATGGGTACATGCAACGATACAGAGGTCGTGGGGGTATTTAAAGTTGTGTTATAACAAAAGAGGTGGTGCATGCATATTAGTGAGGTCCGGACATCTATGGAGAGAGCTGCCGCAAATAGCAAAAATATCCACAAGTGGTGTCTTTGAATGTTGCGCCATTGAACTAATTACCCACAAAATCGTATGTGTTTGCATTTATAGAGTACCAAATGCCAATAATTTTAATGAATGTATTTGTAAATTAGAACAGATATTACATATTTTGTTGAAAAAGAATCTTAAAAATATTGTTTTGGCTGGTGACTTTAATATAGACGTACTAAAAAGAACTTATCAATCAATAGAATTCGAAAATATTTTATTAAGCTTTAACTTGCAATTGGCGCTTTATCAACCGACTCGTCTTGCGAGCAAAACATGCATTGACAATTTTGCGCATAACTTTAGTAGGTCCTGTAAGGCTTCAGTATTAGAGTTAGCGTTGTCTGATCACACAGCACAGTTGCTTAAATGCCCAATTAGCACAGTATGTAGTTTTAATCGGTGGAGTAGGAGAAGACGTGACTATCATGACGATAACATTAATAAATTTAAGGCATATCTGCGGAGTCTGACATTTTCAGAAGTATATGAAACAAATGACCCTAATGTAGCATTTAACGCATTTTCTGATATATTTTTATTGCTTTACAAACAGTGCTTTCCCGAAACTGTAGTATCGGTAAATGTCCACAAAAAACAAAAATGGGTATCACGTGGTATCAAAAAATGCAGCCAGAAAAAACGGTAATTACTGTGGCAGTTCCGATTGAAACCTTCTCAGCAGAACAAAAGGCAATTTAAAAATTACACAAAAATATTTAAAAAGATTATTAATTTAACTCAGCGAGCTCAAAATATCCATAAAATAAAGACATCAAAAAATAAATCTAAAACCACATGGCAAATTATAAATCAATCAAAGTTAAATATGCCAAAGAATAGTATTAATAAACTTAGAATTAATAATGACGAAGTTATCACGGATCCAAAATGTATTTCTAATATATTTAATGATTATTTTATTGATAAAATCCAGCCGATTGTTAATTCGGGAGACAGAGTCACAAAACATATTTTAAACCGGAAGGATTCGATGTTCATGGCTCCAAGTTTGCCAAACCACGTTCTTAAAATTACTTTAGCTCTTAAGAACACAAACAGTGTAGGTTATGACGGCATTTGTACAAAAATACTTAAAGCAGTAGCCGAGGAAATTTGTTGCCCTTTAAGTCACATAATAAATTTATGTATAAGCGAAGGTATTTTTCCGGATGCCCTGAAAAAATCGGTAATAAAGCCATTGTTCAAAAAACATGATACTACATGACAGAAAACAAATAACCGAAATAAGTAGAATTAATATACGCACCAAAAGAGAAGAAATCTTTCGATCAAATGAACGTAACGTTATGTACGGAGTTCCACAAGGAAGTATACTAGGACCACCGCTTTTTACAATTTATATTAATGACTTTCCAGGGGCAATCAAACATCCGATGACACTATTCGCGGATGACAGTACAATAACGATACCGTGTAATCAAAGAGACTTTTATAAAGATGACATAAATAATACATTAAACTATACTATACTATATATACTTAAGAAACTATAGAATGGTTAGACAATAATAATTTAAAAAATAATTTAAATAAAACTGTAATAATGAATTTTAGCCAGCGCGCGTTGACCTTTTCTAATCTTGACATAACATACAATGACATTAAAATTGACACAGTTAATACAACTACGTTTCTAGGGCTTACAATAGATCGAAATTTAAATTGGAAGGTGCATGTAGAGGCTCTGACTAAAAGGATAAGCAGTAGTGCGTACGCATTGTATATTCTGTCACGCACTGTTAACATAGATGCATTATTAACTGCTTACTACGGGCTAGCTGAATCTGTTCTCAGATACGGTGTTATCTTTTGGGGTAACTCAACTAATAAAGAAGCTGTATTTAAAGCACAAAAGAGATGCCTCAGAGCCATGTTTAAGTTGAAAACCACTGATAGTTGTAAGCCCTATTTTATTCGTTATAAAATTTTGACATTGGCATCACTTTATATTCTGGAAACAGTAATGTTTGTTAGAGGTAATTTTAATTTATTTTCGCGAATGGCAAATAAATTTCCAAGAAACAGGCGTGATCAAAGTCAGCTCTGTCTGCATAGGAGTAAGACGGCACTTATGCGCAAAAGTGTTTTCTGCATGGCTCCCATTATTTATAATAAGTTACCCAAAAATTGGAGGGAGCTAAATAATTTACATTTGAAAAATCAACTAAAGTCATATCTAATTGACAAAGCTTACTATAATATTAATGAATTTCTGACAGAAGAATTTATATTGACATAGATTTTGATGCATTATTATTTATTTTTCTAAAATTGACGTTTATAATTTTTATTTTTTGTTTACAAATTCACATAACATTAATGTTTTTGACTTGAAATTAATAATTCAAAATATTTGCACGCCATACCATAACCATAATCAGCCTATAATGTTCCCACTGCTGGGACACAAGCCTCCTCTCGGTGAGAGGGAGTGGGCCGTAATCCACCACGCGGGCCCAGTGTGGATTGGCAGATGTCACATGTTTTCGAATTTTTGGTTCTTGGACATGCCGGTTTCCTCACGATGTTTTCCTTCACCGTTCGTTTGCACGCCATACTATTTGGCAAACATGTCTGATCCTTTCTATTTTATGTTATCCTGCATGCATTTATATTCTTGTATGTATACACATGTTTGAGCAAATAAATATATCTTATCTTAACATTAAAACTTGCTTTCGTAAAAAAACGTCAGTGAAAGTTGGAATTGTGACCTTAAATATTTTCGTAACCAGATGGTTCCCAGGTATGGTGCAGTACAAAAAAATGGTTACAAGGACGGGAAGTACAAGTGACTCTCGGCTTCGTTCAGTGTCTTTTTACATCCGCTACAGGTAGAAGATACTAACTTATTACTTGTAATTTTTTTTATTTAAATGAAATTCATTTACTTTTACCATGTAGATATGGTTTCATTTTTAATTATTTTACCTATTGTGGTATAGTAATTTTATTTTAGGTGCATCGTCTTCAAATATTATTATTATATAATTAATGTATGCAAAATATTGCAAAACATTTTAAAAGAGTAACGGTGGAGTTTCTTGCCCATTCTTCTCCATACGAAAACTACCTTTTGGAATGGGCGACTAGAATCAATTCTATTTTGTTGTAATTTTTGACGTTCAAAAGTGCCTTTTATTTGGAATAAATGCTTTGACTTTGACTTTGATAGAAAGTACTTCATTTCATGTAGTAATTTCATTGGACAACGTCACGACGTACATAATTGTTCCTTGCATTAATTTTACATCCGAAGTTCCGAAGCAGCAGCAATGCAGTTCGCATTCCCCTCAGGTACGCTATAAATCATCAGTCCATTATAAAACCGTTGAGTATTTAATAACGAGGAAGCTTGTTGATAAATGCGCGATTCGTAGATTTGTCCGCAGGGAAACATAATCGTTGATAGGCTTTCACGGAATGGCTTGTGACGTCACATTACTGAAGGCTTCATAAAATTATACGATCAGTCATGATTTTTATTTGCTTAGTTACAAATCAATCTGCCTAGACTTTCCTACTGCGAGTATTTTGGGGTCGGCTTTCAGAAGCTTGGTTGTCCGTTTACCAAATCATTACGATTAAATGGGTTAAGCTGTCGGACTGCATAGAAAAGAAAGAGAACAGCGATGACACAACGCTGGTAATTTATTGCAAAATATGAAGCAATTATCTAATTACAAAAATGTATTGCTTGGACTAAAAAATTAAAATACTAGTATTTTAGTATTGTTACGAGCTTCGGGTTCGTGAAAATAAAAACTGCCGATTTAATAACCAAAAATTTTATTTAAGTATACAGGTAAAAACAACAAAATTAAATTCTAACTTAACTAAAACTATACAGAAACTAGAAAATAGCGTCGAAAAACTCATCCGCGTCGCTGACTGGTAATGTACCCAAGAGACTGGCGGCATTACCACGTTGAATGGCGATGCTTAGCCTCTGGCCAAGGTAAAAGCCAGCCCTTGGGTCACGAGAAGTGTCAACCAGCCGTTTCGAAATTTCTTTAAAAAGACTATGAGCACTCGGACCCCACGGCCCGAGGGTTTCAACCCCAAACGGCTCGAAAATATAATTTCCGATGAGGTTATTATATTTTCGCCGCTTGAGGTTTTCCGCAGCCGCAGCAGCAGCGCCAGCACAGCATGCCGAGCCAGGAAGATGGGATGGCGCAAGAGTATCGACACACGTAGCGTCCCACACTAAAGGCCTACCCATCTTCCATGGAAATAAAGACCGTCCGGTCTCTTGCCATCGTCGCGTGCCAAGCCATTGGGTTCTAATACAGCTGGAACGCCGACGGTGACAAGAGCTCGTCGGATGATGTCATTAATGTTCGCGTGCCGCGCTAAGCGACCCGCACTTCGGTTGCAAGACAGGCCGTGGTGTCCGAGACTGTTGACATCTTCTCCACAGTGACAGCGATGGGGAGAACAACAAGGAGTGCCTAGTCGTAGGGAAGCAGCGAGGCGAAAAGTAGTGTCGTCGAACAAAGTGCCTATGTTCGACGAAGGTAGTGCATGAAGCCAAAGACCCGACTCCCACCTACCCACAGCCAGCAGACGCGCACGTTCCGCAGAAGTAGCAGACGAGTGAAGTAAATTGTTCTGTACTACTCTGCAGAGCGGCTCATCCCACCGTCTCTGGGAAGATGGATTGTCGGGTGGATCTGTATTTGGGCAAGCGAGTCTCCAGGCATCCATAGCCTCGGTGAAACACGGCACATCAGAATTAATCAGTGTGGAGGCTAGGATTTTCCTGATTAATTTATCAGTGCCGTGGACCGAAGATATGAAAGCCGGTAAACTAATACTAGAAATTTTGCGGACGCCGAGGCCCCCCATAAGAATGGGAAGAGTAGCTTGTGCCCAAGCTCGGTCGTCCATGGCCACATTTAAAATGGAAGTTAATGTATGCCTGATAAATTGGTCCATTTTGTCTAAAAGGTGAGTGTGCTTCCATAAATGGGAAGCGCGAAGAAAATATGTTAATTTAGGGCCGAAACAGCAGTAGCGGATTAAGGTTATGGCCGAATGCATTTTAATTTGGAACAATCTTTCCGAAACGTCATTGAAATTTTGGATTTTTTCATCAATAAAAACGGGAAAGGAATTGTCAAAGATTGGAGACCCAAGGAGGCGAAGAGACCTTTTTTCAATAATTTTGATTTCTGGAGCTATTGCGTAAAATTTGGGAAGAGTCAGATGTCTGTCAGTACTGTCCGCTAAAAATAGTTCACATTTCGAAAGATTGAGATCAAGGCCAATGGAATGAAGTTCATTTTTTAAAAATTGAAGGTCTTTTAATACAGTTTCTGCATCGCCTCTCAAGGTTCCATCATCGAGATACCAAACGTTAAATTTGGAATTTAGCTGTCGAATAATTGGGTGAATGGCTAAACTAAAAATCACTGGCCCAAGGGGGTCACCTTGTTGACAGCCAACAGCAGATTCCAAAAGGTTGTCCCGATACAGTAATTTAGAAGGGTATCTGTAACATTGCCAAATGAAACTATAAATTTGGGGTATTTCTTTTCTAGTTTCTGCCAGCAAGGTGTCCCTATTAACAGAATTGAAGGCATTCTTTATGTCAACCTTCAGGATGACCTCTCCTTTTTCAGAATTTAGGTAGGTCGACAAAGCGTGTACGGCAGCCTCACAGCCCCCTTTGGAGCCGTAACCTAGCTGCAGGGGCTGAAATTTTTCCGAAACAACCTCACCGTAAAATTTACAACAAATTTTGGCTGCCATACGGCGGTAAGTAGTGCCCACGGCAATGGGCCGAATGCCGCCATCCTTCTTACGCAGGGCGCATAAATTGGCCCCGTACAGAACGCCGATGACGGCCTCGTTCACCTTGCCGGAGAGCATAAGGTTAATCAAAGCCGTAAGCTCCTTCAAGAGCAACTCACCAGCTGTAGTATAGTATGCTTATACAGACCTCCAAGTTACCAGAATCTATTGGTATTTGATTCTGTAATGGAAGATGTGTTAAAGAAACTTAGTACTAGTAGTAAGTCAATAATCGTATGTGGAGATTTTAATATTAATTTATTGGAAAATAACTCGAATACTGTCAGATTGTTAAGTCTTTTTAAGTCATTTGATTTGTCTAATGTTTTTATTGAACAACCCGAGTGACAGCTTCTTCTGCCACTTGTATTGATAATGGCTTTTGTAATTGTGATTACTTACACAAAGAAATTGTAAATAAGTTGCCATCTGATCACAGTGGACAAACAATAACATTTAGCTCCTACATGCCTTTACAAAAAATTCAAATAAGGTTTAGGACAATTACATGTAAAAAGTTAGAGAAATTAAATAATTCTTTGGCCAGTAAATTATGTGATCAGAATTTTAATAATATAGGTGACCCAAATGAGTTCTTCGCCGAGTTCTTTTACGCGCAGTTTAATAACACTTTTCCACTAAAAACTAAAAGTATTTACACTAAGTTTTTATTTAGTGACTGGGCGACTCCAGGTATTCGTAAAAGCAGGGAAAAACTTTTTGAACTCTATGGCTTAAAGCTACATATGAATAATACAAACTTTCATCAGTATGTTGCAAAATATTCAAAAACTTTTAAAAGTGTGTGTCAAATAGCTAAAGCTCTTTATATTAGCAATAAAATAAAATCAGCTGATGATAAAATAAAAACTACTTGGCAAATAATAAATAACGAAACAGGTAGGAAAAAACAGCGTAATACTGAATTTAATTTAGATACTGCACATGGCCCCATCAACTCAGATGTAGAAATAGCTCAGGAATTTGAAAACTTTTTTTCTAATATTCCCCTTAAAACTACTGAAGCTTTAAATTCATCCCCCACGCTTTCTGCTGCCTTACTTAAAAATAATGTAAAGGCATGCCCTTTGGAGTTTAGGTTTCAGCACACAGACCCTCAGGCTGTTATAAAAGCTTTTAAAGATCTTAACATTAAATCAACAGAAGATCTCTGGGGAATGTCTGTAAAAGTATGTAGATCTTTCATCGAGACCATTGCGCCCTATTTAGCTTTTATATTTAACACCAGTGTTGATCAAGGAGTCTTTCCGGATCTTATGAAACATAGTAAAGTTGTCCCATTGTTCAAATCCGGTGATAGTAAAGAACCTAACAATTATAGACCTGTCTCAATTCTGCCAGTTCTCAGTAAGGTGTTTGAAAAGTTGATGCTCAATCAAATGTTACGTCACTTTAATAAAAATTCCATCTTTCATGAACACCAGTACGGTTTCACCAAAGGGCGTTGCACTACTGACGCCGGTGTTACCCTAATAAAGAACATTTTTAATGCCTGGGAAGAAGCAAAAGATGCCATTGGAATCTTTTGCGACCTCTCTAAGGCGTTCGATTGCGTAAACCATGAAACACTTTTGATGAAACTGGAGCACTATGGAATTAGAAAAACAGCACTTGATTTGCTAAGATCATACCTGAAAGATAGAAAGGTTAAAGTTCAAGTAAACGGCGTAAACTCATTAGGGTCTGAAATGACAATGGGTGTTCCTCAAGGTTCGATATTGGGTCCATTCCTCTTTTTAGTTTACATTAATGATTTACCCCAATTACTTCAAAATCAACCGAAGATGGTGTTGTTTGCAGATGATACATCATTGATCTTTAAGATAGACAGACGGGCACAAAATCTTGACGATGTGAATAACTCTATTCTTCAGGTCCAAGATTGGTTCACGGTAAATAATTTGGTACTGAATGAAAAGAAAACCAAATGCATTAGATTTAAATTACCTAATGTTAGAAGTAGCGAATGTGACATCATACTTAATGGAGAAAAACTGGAATTTGTTGATCGAACTGTTTTTCTGGGAATCACGCTAGACGAGAAATTACAATGGGGACCTCACATAACATCTCTTGCGGGGCGGCTTAGCTCGGCCGCTTATGCTGTTAGAAAGATTAGACAATTAACTGATGTAGAAACCGCGCGTTTAGTCTATTTTAGCTACTTTCACAGCTTAATGTCGTACGGCATTTTACTATGGGGTCGAGCTGCTGACATTGAATCCATCTTTATTTTGCAAAAGAGAGCTGTCAGAGCCATTTATAATCTACGTCGCCGCGAATCTCTCAGGGAACTTTTTAAAAAGATTAATATTATGACGGTTCCTTGCCAATTTATTTATGAAAATATTATGTATGTAAGAAAAAATCTACATCTTTTTAATAAAATAGGCGATAGACATAATTTTAATACTAGAAATAAAGATAAAATACATCAACCATTTTTTAGATTAGCCAAAGTAAATACATCTTTTATGGGGTACTGTGTTAAATGTTACAATAAAATACCTTGTGATATATTGCAATTAAATGAAAGAAAATTTAAAACTCACATTAAACGTACACTTTGTAAACAAGCATACTATAAATTAGAAGATTATATCCAAGATAAGAACACTTGGAAACATGCTGGTCCTGCTCCATAGGACAATCTAGAGTCTAGACAAAATCAAACTGGTTGATAATTTAATTGTAAAATTGATTCTTTCTTCTTTTTTTTTGACGTTGATTTATATTCTGTAACTACTTAAACTCACACACTGACTTATTCCTTGTAATTTTTTATTCAAATGAAAATCGTTTATTTTTACCATGTTTGTAAATATGTGAGCACCATGTATCTATTAGATAATTAATTTATGTCATGTTTTCATTTTTAATTCTTTTACCTATTTTGGTATAGTAATTTTATTTTATTTTAGGTGCATCGTCTTCACATATTATATAATTAATGTATACAAAATATTGTAAAACATTTTAAAAGAGTAACGGTGGAGTTTCTTGCCCATTCTTCTCCATACGAAAACTACCTTTTGGAATGGGCGACTAGAATCAATTCTATTTTTCGTAATTTTTGACGTTCAAAAGTGCCTTTTAAGTGCCTACTTGAAATAAATGTTTTGACTTTGACTTTGACTTTGCCCCGGCGCCTGAACAAATAAGGTCCTTAAGGTGCTGAGGACTCAGGCCGTCGAGGCCGCCAGCGGAGCCGTTCCGGAAAGAGCAAACGGCTGTGACCAACTCTCGACCAGTAATGGTGAGGGAGTGGATATCAGGATCAGGAGGGTCGGGAAAAGAAAGGCCATCCGCTGCGGCAGGGTGTTTGCTCTCCAGAGCTGCGAGTGTTTCTGGAGAACACGGTGCCACTACATCACTGCTAAAAAGAATCCTAGCTGCTCCGCTAATGTCACCTTCCCCTAACTTAGTTTCTACAAGATGGGATATACCTCTTGATGAGGTATGTGTCTGTGTCTGCAATTTTGAATCTAAATTATGAGCCGAAATATTACAGTTTTCTTTAATTTGTGCAGTTAATGTCTTTTTGGTTGACAAATTCTTTTGTACATGTAGAATTCTGTAAGGGAAGGTGAGTAGTTGTTCCCAAGCACTTAGCGAGTTCTCGCGGGCGGCAAGACGAACGCAACCTGCTAGGTGTTGCGCCACTAGAGGTCTAGCGCCGCGGGGAACTCGCTTCAAAACAGGAATAGAGTTTTTTAATTTGGACAGGGTTTTCCAAAACGGGTCAAAAGTGGATGTAGCTGGAGTTGTAGGTATAGATGTTGAGACAGGGTCTGAGATGAGCACATTTGGAGGTCTGTGCACCTTTTCAATGTGCACATTCAAACCAAAAATTGACACTTTAATTATCAACACTAATTACAACTCAAACACACTAATTATAACACACAATTGCAGTTGCACTACTGATCGCTTTAAGTCGCACTTGAATATCGCTTCGATGCTTTCACTTCGATCGCTTTATCCAAACTGTGTCGGTCGTGGCGACTCTCGGCCTTTTATAGCGCCAAAGAGAGTTCTAAAACCTTCCATTGTAGAAACATCTAGAATGTTCGAGTACATACAGGCCCCGATCGACCAGATGTCGAAAGTTCGGGAATGTTCTAGAAAGTTCTCGCATCGAACTTTCTAGAAGGGTCTTGACTATTAGTTCCGCTACTCGATACTAGATGGCGCTAGTGGTAACTATTGTCACCATGTACCAGGCATTAATTGTGGCGCGCAACAGTATGTAGCTGTTAGAATAATCTGACAAAAATCAGAATGATTGTATGTACAATATTAGTATGGTTTTTATTGTAAAAAGAAAGTTTTTAGAGGTATCTTCATTATTTTTTTCTATCGTATCAAATTAGTTGTATTATGTTTTCAACACACTATCTACCTATCATATCGATACCTCTGGGCTCAAAGGGCGTATAGCACATTTTGAGCTTTTTGACATTTTATACTTTTCTCACTCAGTTTTTGATTCTCTATCGATCTGTGTAATCCACGTGGCGAAATTCGCGAAAAAATGTCGAATACGACCTCGTAATTTTCGTTACGTGTGCACAACTTATTCAAAAATTAGGGGCATAAGGAACATATTGCTGCTTCCACAAAAATTGGCAGGTTGTATAAACCAATTTGGTTGAAGATTTTGGGTGTAAGATCGTTCGAAAAGTAATATTGCTCTTTACGTCCTTTAAAAATTTCAAATATAAAAATATATTTGTGCTATACGACCTACATTTTATTATAAAATAAAGAGACCTAAGAGATCTGCTTCATCAGTTTTAAGCTTTATTAGCTTAAAACTGATGTAGCAGATTATAACAATGACACCTGATTACATAGCATAAAAACTGAAAAAAAATAAATAAGAAATGACGAAGAAAATGAAAAATTAAATGTTCTCATTACAAATTTAAAAACTTTTAGTATATTTTTGTTTTTTTTTTTTATAGAAAAGTGAAATAAACGATTTTTATTTCTCATCATAATTTTAGTTTCTATTATCCTCTTTTTATTTCTATTAAAAACTCAATTAGAAGATTAAATAAAGCTACTCTCATAGCAAATTAAGAGCTATTCAATTTAGATTTAAAAAATATTTTAGTTTATTAGACAGAACAGACGAAGGTGACGTTCAAACGCAATACACTAACATAAAAAACAGCACTAAAAAGGTCAGTAATAAAACAAAAACGAACAAATACAAAGAGAGTAAATTTAGTTATCAAACGAAGCAGTTAATTGAAGAGAGGCACTGCAGAGCATGAAGTATAGTATGAGCCCAGGCGACGATGGCGTAACCACTGCAGCCTGAAAAATAAGAGAGCCTGTCCTTCTTCCACATGTTACCAATTTTTTCAACAGTATTTTAAACACCGGAATTCTGCCACGCACGTTTTGCCATTATTTGATTATTCTTTTCCACAAAAAGGGTGACAAAACAGACATAGACAATTAGCATCCTATCAGTCTGGTTTCACACCTGTATAAAGCTTTCATTAAAATAATCGAGAACAGAATAGCCGGAGCCCTCGACAAACATCAGCCCCCGGAACAGGCCGGATTTCGTCGCGGCCATTCTACTACTGACCACGGTGGAGGTGGTCAGTAGTAGAATAGTAACAAGTAGTCCATCAACAAGGTTCTCGAGAAACATACAGAGTTCCAGCTCCCACTTTATATTGCATTTATAGATTACTCAAAAGCTTTTGATAGCATCAGCCATACTTCAATTTGCAACGCCTTACAAAATCAAGAAATAGACACAACTTCTTTTGATAGAAACAGCACCCCAGCTATTAAAAATTAATTCTAAGACAGAACCGTCTTTACAGTTCAATAAAGGAGTTAAATAAGGAGACCCGCTGTCTCCGAAATTATTTGCGGCCGTTCTGGAGGAAGTCTTCAGAAAGCTAGCAGCAAGCTGGGCAGAAAGGGGCATTATGGTTGAAAACAAGAGATTATCCAACTCCGTTTTGCCGACGATATTGTTCTTTTTTCGTCTTCAGTCTCCGAACTGACTCAGATGCTACAAGATCTCAGTAAGGCAAGCCTTCAGGTCGGACTTCAAATGAATATGTCGAAAACGAAGTAATAGCGAATGTCAAAGACCAAGTTGATGATGAATAGCGTGCATCGCAGGATCACCGTGGCGGGTGGGGAGGTTAAATATGTCGATGAGTAGCTCTATCTTGGTCAAATAGCCTTTTTCAGGCAAGACCAAACAAAGAAGTTGCAAGACGCGCCGAAAATGCCTGGAAGAGCCATTGGGCCATGAAATATCAAATGAAGGGCGATCTTCCACTATCACTTCAAGAGAAGTCTCATCGACATGTGTACTCTTCCCATCCTCACGTATGGTTCTCAAACATGGTCTTTGATAATTCAGCAAAGGTCCACGCTCGAGTTTGCCAGAGAGCTGCTCTGGACAGAGGGATGTGGAAAGAGAGTAGGGACTAGGGATATCTTTGTCCAGCAGCATAACGGCAAAAAAAAATCTAAATAATTATCGAAGAATACTCTACTCAATAAATAAAATACCAATTAGAAAAAAAAATTGTAAAAATATTGTCCTTTACCACGTTATACAACAATTCAAGTAATTTATACGCCCCTATGTCTTTGCATCATTTATGAAAAGTTGGGCTTACGCCCCTGTGTACCTGCTCAAGGCGTATTTTTTTGGGGTGTATAGGACATATATTAAAAATTTTTGGTCGTAAAGCACATGCTATCTCAGCCAATACAAAACCAGGCCTATTTTTGAAAAAACCTTCTTAAGCACATCAAAAATCTAAGAACTTTATCCCTTGGATACTTTTATGTAGCTCTAAAAATGAGAGAGATATAACGAAAACAATTTTTTTATTTTTGTTTTTTGCTTCTCCTGAAAACCTGTGTTTTGTGCTATACGCCCTTTGAGCCCAGAGGTATCGATATATCCTGAAGAATATCATATATTTTTCTGATTTTGTTTACTGTAGTCGATAATATACTTTTACTGTTTCTAAAACTTGCGTTTTTTGCGTTCAGGACCTAAACGCCAAGCCACTTAAAGGTTAAAGGTTGGGTCTGATTTGCCTAATCGACTATCTTTTGTCCAAGCTAAACCTATCTATCTGCCTAGACCTTTCCCAACTATGTTGGGGTCGGCTTTCAGTCTAACCGGATGCCGCTGAATATTTTGCATGGAGAGACTGCTTAACTTACTTCAACAACCCAGTTACTGGGTAATTCGATACCTCTTGGTAAGACTGGTTGTTAGACTTTCGGGCTTCTGACTACCCGTAACGATTGTCAAAGATCCACGAATGACAGCCGGGACCAACGGCTTAACGTGCTTTCCGAGGCACGGAGGGGTCACGGTATGGAAAGATGGTCATTCATTCACAGACCAACCGCGGCAAGCGTAGCCCTGTGCGGCTGTTATTATTTAGCCACGGGTCCCTCGACATAATACTTATAATAACATAGGATGAAAACTCCCATCCTTACCGCGAGCCCTCGCCACCGACAACAATATTACCAGAGCGGCATCAAGACCGCATGATTTATGTATTTCCTAAGTAATTGAATCCGTAAGTTTCAGCGACACTAAATCACGCCGGTTTACATCGCTCATATATTGTGCTCATTTACATAAGGGTTTGACCTTCCGGTTGGGCCCAGTGCTGGACATAAATTCATGTTGATAATGAAGTTTCTACCTAATATGTTCAGTAAATGTAAAATCTTCTTATACAGGGTGAAATTTTGAAGTGGGCGTGGATGGCCAAAGCCGAAACTATGAGGAATAGCGAAAAGTACATAAAGTAGTCGCGGGCTCGATTTTGATGAAAACTAAAACTTCATCATTGGATTTTTGTAAAATCAATATTTTATCACACACTGTGTTATTACACCATTCGATAGTGACGCTAAGAAGGATCGAATAGTGGGAAGTAATGACATACTTACATATAAAATGCTATACACGCATGAGTTGGAGATGCTTGTGTTAGGTGACTCCGCTATCTATATCTATACATATAATAAAACAGTAACGAAAGAAAAACTGTACATTGTGAATTTTCGAGAAAAAATAAGTGGCTTTTGTTAGAAAAACGTAACTGATGACAAAAAGTGACTTTTTAGAATTTTTGTCTGTTTGTCTGTTTGTCTGTGTGTATGGTACGGCTTCACGCCAAAACTACTGGATAGATTGAATTGAAATTCAGCAAAAATGTTCTTAGTAAACCAAGGAAGGCTTTAGGCTATATATTATCACGCCGTATGTTATGGGAGGTAAGCAATATTGATTTTAAAAGGTGTTTGTTCGTAATTGAATGAACAAAATAATTGAATGCACAAAATTACATGTTTATTTAAGTATTTAGGTAAAAATAAAACTTTAACTCTGGGGACATAATAATCACGCTATTTTAATAAAGGAGCGGGGCAGTAATGTTATAAATTGCAAGGGAACAGCTGTTTCAACAATATGTCAACGGGGAATTTAGCGGTAATTTCAGGCGAACGTTTACCGCACTAAATGGTGCGAGTTCAAATCCCATAATATTGTTTTAAGAAATCGTAAAATTCTTTTTTTTAGTTTTTGCATTTTTTATGTGCATTAGGAACGATACTGTTATGAAATCTGAGAACTTTACATGTCCTATCTAATTGTATGGAGAGTTTCACACCAATATTACTAAACAGATTGATTGGCGGTACAACAAGCTACACTATCATGAAGTCAAGTCAAACTTTTGGTTCTAAGTTATATCTTACCAAGCACATTTGTTGTAGGTAATTCATTTAAGTATGTAATTCTTAGTTTTGATCCTTGCTGCTGTTACCATATTTTTTTTAATGCTAAACTAATGTAGTTCATCATCTGCCTAGCCTTTTCCCAACTAAGTTGGGGTCGGCTTCCAGTCTAACCGGATGCAGCTGAATACCAAAACTAATGTAGTTGTCTGTTAAATTAACGACAATTTAGTTTTATTCATAATTTAATTAATTTGGGTAAATAATATGTAGTTTCCGTTTTCTAACTAGATGGCGTTGGCGTTGAGTTAGATCGCGCTATGGTTTTGTTCCCAAAATGTGATGTTATAGGTGCCGATCAGGGATGTGCCGCTCTCATCCTATAGAAACGGGGGTTACCTTTGTTGTCTGTGTTGGTTGATGTGTTTAATTTTCCTGTTGGCCTTCACATGAGTAGGTACTTTTTGATAGACTGAAATTGGCCTTTTTCAGACTCTGTGAAGGGGACAACTTTGCTAGATCACTCACCTATGATGAGGTGCCGTCGTACTACACGTACGACAAGCAAAGAAGTGTATTTAATCGACGTCGATGCGGACACGCCGTGGACGGGTTTCCGGGATTTTTTAAGGACACCGCATTGGGACGGGTTTACACTGTGCACCCAAATAATGGCGAGTGCTATTATTTGCGAATGTTACTGCACACATTGCACGGCCCAACATCATTTGCGTTTCTAAGGACAGTCGATGACATTGAGTACCCCACATACCGCGCTGCTTGCGTAGCACGCCACCTTCTCGACGGTGATCAGCACTGGGACAACGCTCTTGAGGCGGCCAGCATTAGTGACAATCTCAGTCGTTTGCGTCATCTGTTTGTCGTCATGTTGGTGTTCTGCGGTATTGCAAATCCGCTTCGGTTGTAGAAGAAATATCGGCATCTTCTGTCCAAAGACTTCCTAAGAGGTCTGAGACGCACTACTGAAGATAATACTGAGGCAACTGATGAGCGCGTCCTAAACAGTTGCCTTAGTTCACTTCAAGATATGGTCATTTCGATCTGAGGCAGTTCTCTGGAGGATTATGAGCTACCGATTCCACAACATCTGGATGTACAAGAGCTTGGAAACAGAGAGTACAACTCTGAAATAAATTATGATCCAAAAGCTATGAGTACCGTCGTCAATGACCATGTCTCTAAGTTTACCTCGTAGCAAAAGCAAATTTTCGACACCATCCTTGACTCGGCTCGGCCAAGGTAAAATGTTTTTCTTGGATGCTCCTGGTGGAACAGGGAGAATATTTGTAACCGCTGGCATTCTCGCAGAGGTCAGGAGGCAAGACAAGATTGCCATTGCAGTAGCATCGTCAGGAATCGCCGCAACACTGCTTCCTGGTAGCAAAACAGCGCACGCAATGTTTAAGATTCCCATATATTTAGAGAGTAATGAAACACCTGTTTGTGGAGTGTCACGCAACAGTGACAAAGGGCGCGTGCTTAAAGATTGCTCTTTAATCGTGTGGGATGAATGCATTATGGCGAACAGAAAAACAGTAGAGGCGGTAAACAGGACTTTGAAGGACATCCGCAGGAACCAGCAAATGATGGGTGGCGTTACAGTTCTGTTTAGCGGCGATTTCCGACAAACGCTGCCTGTGGTGACGCGAGGAACTAGGGCTGATGAGGTGAATGCTTTGGTAAAATACTCTTTCTTATGGCCACATATTCATAGGTTGCGCTTAACGATGAATATGAGAGCACATCTTGGCGGGAATGTACACGCCCAAGAATTTTCTGATGTTCTCTTAAAATTTGGTGAGGGAACGCTACCAGTAGGCGGTGGCCAGGTGGTTCTACCTGAGATACTTGGGAGAGTGGTGTCCACTTAGAAGATTTGATTCGCGTGGTGTACGGGGACATCAATAGGATACCGCACCAACATAATTCTTGGGTGTGTGAACGACCCATTTTAACACCCAGAAACGACCAAGCTTCAGCGATCATTGAATGCATTCTCGCGGAAATTGAGGGAAATTAAGTGATCTACACTTCAATAAACACTGTTGTCGACCAAGATGACGCCACGCATTACCTCGTAGAACTTCTCAATTCCCTCAGTGCAAGTGGTCTACCAGCGCACACCATTAAGTTAAAGGTCGGTGTCCTAATTATGCTTCTTCGGAAACTCACTCCGCCGAAACTGTGCAATGGGACCCGGCTCAAAGTCGTCTCGCTGCAGAGAAATATCATTGAGGCGGAAATTCTAACGGGTTGTGGTGTCGGCGAGACACCACAACCCGTCCCATCCCCGGGCTCTTAGAATTCGACATCAGACGTTTCAGATCTTCGATTTCGACGACCCCGTTGTCGCTGGCATAAGCAACAGGATCCGCATACGAAGTCGCGGGCAGAAGCTAGTTTCACATAACATGATAACGGGTACCTATGCAAGTGAAAAACAAAATTAAAAAAAAAAAACTAAAAGGAGCGCTTGTGTGATGTATGCGAGTGTTGGGTTTTTTTGTGTGTGTGTGTAATAGTGTGAGTGTGCATTGTGTTAATAATAAGTTACATTAAGTTGAGTTTTTTTTTTTTGTTTTTAGATAGGTACCTATCAATTTAGGTTTAGTGATGGCAATATAGGCTTATAGGACATACGGACTTAAGAATAACTGGCAAAATGTGGATTACTAATAGGTACTTACACCTCTGTCTAACCCTTCGGGGAATACTTAGTGGCGTGATGTTATGTTATGTAAATAGCAACTTCAACAAGAAAATATTTGATCCTGTTCCTCAAATGATGGCTTATTAAAATTATACCGTCACTGATTCCCATTCGATTTTCCACCTGGTGTGACTTTATAAGCTTATTAGATCATCACACCTCAATTATTTACGAAGAATCTGTTAAGCGTATACGAATTTATTAAAAAATATAACCCCGTTTTTATTAGGGTTCCGTACCAAAATGGTAAAACGGAACCCTTATTGTGAGACTCAGTCTGTCTGTCTGTCACAGCTTGATATGTCAAGAACTACTAATGCTATCAATTTGAAATTCAGAATAGTTTTAGATGACGTTTGCCCAAGAATTTTGCAAATAAGAAAGAAATAAAAATATATGTATATTTTTTGCAACAGGTACTGAAAGGGGGTCTGCATAGTATTCGACTGTTGATGAAAAATGTAAAAAAAAATACCGTTCCCCCATATCTCCGAAGTCTGCAAAGAGAAAAACTTGAAATAATTCTATGTGATAGAAGTTTATGTAAAGATTACAGGAAAAATAAAACGATGTCTCTAAATAGCACACTTTTTCCGAAATCATCAACATAGTTACATTAGACATAAAACTGCAATATTCTACACCGCAGCGCAGTGTTAAAATTTTCTTTCGAATATAGGCCTCGCCAATGGAAATTTAAAAACATATGATGGTACGGAACCCTCGGTGCGCGAGTCCGACTTGCTCTTGCCCGGTTTTTTTTTTTTTTGTTCCCAAGGGAGAACGATTTTATACACTCTTCTGAGAGTCGAAAGTGACTAATTTTTCTAGTGAAACCTTCTTTAGGCATGTTGAATGATTTTTGGTAGGAGAAGATCTTATGGGTTCGCGTCACCGACATGATAATGTTCACAGTATCTATATCTGAAGCAGTTTAAGATATTTAGACGTGTGCGCTTGGTCACCCAGTGAAAGCATATTTTAAATTCATAGTTTTGTGGTATTTTGACCTAAATTATTGGTTGGGCATTTTTTGAGATGGGAAATTACCATTGAACTCGCGCCACTGTTACCGTAAGCGACGCCGCGCGTGTTTTGTTAATAAGACGATTAAAAAAATACCAGCTTCGAACATGTTCGGCTGTCCTCGGGATGTACTCGGTTGTAATGTATACCTATCCGATATGTCAGTGAGTGATCACAAAGTTATTCTGTTTGTGTTTTGTTTTCACTTCTGTCGGCACTCCCAGAGTGCCACTGTTTTTTTTTTTGTTGTAAGTACTGCATGTCTTTTATGATCTAATCATCTCATCATCAACTAACACGGCCAGAGACCGCACAAAATAGACAAGTTTGCAAGGGAAAAGGGGAGGCCTTTTCCCAGCAGTGGGGCGCAACGTAAGCTAACAAACTCACAATCACACACCCTCATAAATAATAGAGAGAGAAAGAGAATGCATGGAATCAGGCATAACGCTCTGACAATTTCTACCAGTCAACTCGGTGCCCTGTCAGTTCACCAAAAATTAATTTACAAATGTTTACTTGACAAGCAACGATTAGCAAAAACATGATTTGTCATTTCATCATTATACATCAACAAGTTTGCCAAATAACTCACTTTACAAAATAATTACCAGGTAAACTTTTGTTTAATAACGTGTTATTTGACAAACAATTCATTTTTTATTCATTTTATCCCTTAAAACCACGTTTGGAATAAAAACATTTTACATATTGACTTATTATTACACAATTTCCTAAAAACGAAAAACGACATTCCGATTTTCAATACTCCGAATTATTACCGAATTATTTTTTCTTCTTTCGTTATATACTTACGTTACCGTTACCGCACCCGAACTCAACGAACGCAATAGGCGACGTAGGATGCAAGAGCGTGCGAAGGCCACACCCGAGGTTAGGTTTGGCTAGGTTACTTTAAACCCTTTACACAGAAGTAGGAGGCCCGCGAAACGGGGCTCCGTCGACATAGGATGCAAGAGCGAACATACCGTCGTGATGAATTTGTGAGTTGTTTAGAAAATGTATTGTAAAATAATATTTTGTATAAACGTGATTTTTCCAAAAGAATCTCTAAATATTAAGTAAAAAATGTTTAAATGATTAAGTGTCATCGGAAACATTTTGTAAAGAGAAGCATTTGCCAAATAAATATTTGTAAAGCGAGTGTTTATAAAATAAAACATTTGCGGAATGAGTTGTTTGTGAAATAAATAATATATGAAACGTTTTGGTTGTAAACTAATAATTTATCAATGGAGTTTTGGTGAAACCTTAGTGAACCAGTCAACTCCTACCCTTCGTTCCAAAAAAAGTTCTTCAGTAATTTTCCGACAACCAACCCTGGAAAGCGCACTTTAAAAGCGGATATTACAAATACCTAACTCTTGCCAAAATAGTTATAAGCGACAAAACAACAAAATATAATGCAAATCGTTTATCCTCAACGTTTATACAAATAACTAATTAAATAGCGAATATAAACGCAGCGCTCTGTGCGAGCAATTCTAGTTAACATTTAAATTAATATAATGCGCCTGTTTGGCGCGCTGCAATCGGCACGACGGCCATTTGCCGGGAACCGAAAGGAAAATTAACTGGACAGGCGCGAACATGTGGCGTTTACAAAAGTTCTGTAGGTACAAACCATGGATATCATTGTTTTGGTTTGGTATATGTATACTGTATTGTAGGTTGTAGATTGTAGATTGTCATATTGGCCAGAAAAGGACAATGCTCATGGATGTATGGAATCCCGTACCATGCTGCATCAAAGTCAAACTTTGTTTTTTATAGATTACATTTATCATATTAACTCCTACAAAAGTTCTTTTTGTAAACAAAACCCCGGTTTCGGAGATTTCAAAAAAATCTAAATAACCTAAAAACTAGGTACTTTATTTTGTTTGACACGAACGGCCATTATTGCTCTAAAAACAGCCTATTCTATTCTAGTTATTTTTAATTAATGTAGATTCGACAAAGTATAATTTGTTACATGTTTTTGTAAAATTCAAGGTCATATCATATCATTTGAAACGGAACGTCATGTAAAGGGAATAAAACAATATCAAAACTTTTATACTTTAAATTAAATTCCCTGTTCAAAAATTAAATCCCTGACGCGTAATGTCGTATAAAAAATATGAAAATAATTACTACAATATTTTGATCTTGATGCATGAGACTTTTTGGTACGACTTTAGTCATTCTCTTTTACTGCTTCAGGAAGTTGTACGATCTACGAATTTAAATTCTTTCATTATAATAATATTCTTTATTTGTGTAAACATGGTATACATACAATAGCATGCAAGATTGAAATTAATGTCTGAGACCAGTCATGTTTAGCCGTAAGTGTCGGCGTACAAATATTTATAACATTAGAAACTAAAAAAAATATTATGATAAAACTTCACAAAATATTGACCTAAAATTCCAATTACATTAAATTTATTACTTAGAAACCCCTATCATGTCATTCTTATTTATTCATACTAATGTATATATTTCGTTTTAAAACGATTACAACACATCGTCCTGGCTCGGCGTGCCGTGTTGGCGCTGCGGGAAACCTCAAGCTTCAAAATCCCTTATCGGTAAATAAACCTAATCTGTAATTAGGTATATTTTCGAGCCGTTTGGGGTTGAAACCCTCAGGCCGCGGGATCCGAGTGCTCATAGCTTGTTCAATGAAATCTGCCGGCTGCCGTGACCCAAGGGCTGGCTTTTGCCTTGGCCGGAGGCTAAGTGTTACCACACAACGTGGCAATGCCGCCAGTCTCATAGGTAAGTTACCAGTCGACAGCGATGCGGAGGAATTTTTCGACGCCTTATTTTAGTTTGTTGAGGGGCCCGTGGCTAAATAATAAAAGCCACACAGATCGATCGATCAGGTTAAGCTACGCTTGCCACGGTTGGTCTGTGGATGGGTGACCATCTTTACATACCGTGACCCCTCCGTGCCTCGGCAAGCACGTTAAGCCGTTGGTCCCGGCTGTCATTCGTGGATCTTTGATAGTCGTTACGGGTAGTCAGAAGCCTGAAAGTCTGACAACCAGTCTCACCAAGGGGTATCGTATTACCCAGTAACTGGGTTGTGGAAGTCAGACAGGCAGTCGCTCCATGTAAAATACTGTTGTTGAGCTGCAACCGGTTAGACTGGAAGCCGACCCCAACATAGTTGGGAAAAGGCTAGGCAGATGAGGCAGATGATGATATCAACATTTTGCATCACAGTTCTTTGCGGTTACATTCGTACCTGCGGAACCCAAAAAAGTGCATTGTCAACGATTGCCATGCAAATTGGCAGCAGTCGTGGGCCTCATGCTACTACAGTAACTGTAGTTTAGTTTTTAATTAACTACCGCTTTACGGAAACTGCGTTTTTGTATATGTTTACGTTGCTTTACTGAAAGTGGATTTAAATTTAACTTAAAAAAATACTAAGCTTTTTTTTAAAGTACCGCCGTTTTGAGTAAGTATCATTTTCTACAGGAAATCAAGTGAATACTAAAACGATGAAAGAGGGGTAAAAGGGTTGTATCCACTGGCCTCCATAATACACTCGTATTATAGAGGTCAGTTGTTGTATCCCTGAGTTATTCCGGTCTGATCCCCTGAACCTCCCCCTCCTCGATCCCCTGCTAGTTCTTCTTCTGTTTTAATCTCTGTCTTATCCACTATGTGGTACGTGGTTTGCACACAAGGTCCTGCAATAATTTTGCAGACTGGGTCTAGGTATGAGCGACGCACTGGGTCCACGTCATGGATTTTAATTTTCTCACAAAGAATGGGCCCATGTCCCAGCAGTGGCAACAAGGCTTGTAGCGGTATCTACAACGCCACATGCGAACAACGCGTCATACTCACGTCACGCTAAATCCTGCATCGCGCAAGCAGAGTTTACCGCGCAACTAGCATAGATACAACGGCCAGACACGAATCATCGGGCAGTTGCCCGCCAGACACAACACCCGTCTGGTCGGTTGACCTCCCTTTTCTATAGAGTATGAGTGAATTTTACACCCTGTTCCTCATACCTCTATAAGGCTGCGTTTCCACCAGAGATGTGCGAGGATGCGTAGCGAGGGATGTGTGTGAAACAAACCAATAACATCGCTTCAATTTCACAGCTTGAATTAAGATAGCGTTGTTATTGGTTAGTTTTACACACATTCCTCGCTACGCATCCTCGCTCATCTCTGGTGGAAACGCAGCCTTAGGCTGAATATGCTATCTGTGATGCTTAAGGGAAGCTTAAGTCCTGCAGTGGACTCTTTAGGCCGTACTGATGATCATGATATGCTATTCTATCGGCCAACCGTTTAACTGAGACGTTGCCTGAGGTAACAGTGCGGGCGCGTTGCGGGAGGGGTGTGATGACATGATGCGAGAGCTCAGTGATTCGTCAACTTGTGACAACTACCACCCCTCCCGCACCGCGCGGCTACCTCAGGCAACGTCTCCGTTAAGCGGTCGACCTATAGGTAATATAGTTTGATCGATACGAAAGCAGAGAATTATCCTCAAACTCAAACCATTTATTTCAATTAAACCATTTACAGGCACTTTCGAATTGTCAAGAAGTCGGTCAGACAGAAAATATGAAGCTAGTTGCCCATTCCAAAGCGTAGGAACCTATGGAGAAGAACGGGCAAGAAACTCCATGGACATTCTTTTAAATTGTATTTGTACAAAAATATTAGTTACATCATGTTGAATTTATAATTATATGTGTAAGGACGATGTAAAAAAGAAGTACGCGTTAAAAGCGTCCAGAGAAAATAAAAACCAATAGAAACAAAACAAAAAATAAGCCGAGGCAGCTAAGTGATGACTAGCCCCAACTGACGGCGCCCGTTCACGAACATGTCGCATAGTTCAGCACCATTCAACTCAATCATTTGGAAGGGAGCTAAATGATCAAACACACACGTCACCAGCGAGACATTTGTGAGAGCATGACATACTATCAGTCGCCAGGGCACAATCAAGTCTAAACCTTTTCCATAAACTATGATAAGAATGCCTCAATAGTGCAACGAGAGAGGTTCAAACTCACGACCTATCGCTCACCACTTTTTCTTTTTTATCCTTTTCGAGTCGATGAACTAGCGACCAGCCCCTGCTTCGCACGGTTTTGCGAATTGAAAAAATAACCGACTTCCAAAAAACACTACAAAGTGAAAAATGACATTAATTTCGGAAGTCGGTGGCAAAAACCTAATTTACAGATCCAAAGAACCCACACAGGAAGAGACTTTATTCTGACGAAGGTAAAGTTTTCAATGCAAAATTGACAACCTAGGCTTGGGTTCCACGTCAGTTTTTGTAATAAGAACTTTAACTTTGCCGGATTATAGTTCGAAATTTTAAAATGGCTCTATGGTCTAAGTCTGGGTCTGAAGATAAAGTTTGTTTTGTAAAAAGACGGTAAGATTTCTTTTCTAAATAAATTCTCTAAATAATAATGAAAACCGCATCATAATCCGTTGCGTAGTTTAGAAGAACATCGCGGTCACACAGACACACACTAAAAGGGACTTTAATTTATAATAATGTGACAATTTCAATGAGGTACGGCAATGTTGAAGGGTCCAATTTAATGTTTCATTCATCATTTGATCAGGCATCATTATCAGGGCAATCGCTGTGTTAATAAATCGGCAGCCATTGTGTGGTAATTACGGCTATCATTTACTATGGCCAGGCCTTTGTGGTGGTTAAGTTGACACTAAAGAATTATTGGCAGGTTTACTTCAAAGTTGAATCGGTTAAGTACCAATTTAGTGGTCAGCGTACCAGCTATACCTAGTACGATCCAAGTGCATAGTTCGGTCAGGGATTCTGACTAAACTATGTTTCATGAGTGAGTGTCCATACAACTTCACTTCTGAAGATCTGGAATCTACTTCTACATAAGTAGTATAGATGTTAAATGAACCCAGCCCAGTAGGTGTCCAAACGGCCATCCGTGGTGTTTTTAAGGTCCTCAGAAGTGCCTACTGCGGCTTTCACCAGGATATCGGTCCACCTTGTGGGAAGCCTTCTAACGCTACGTCTTCCGGAACTGATGACAATGAATGAATAATTATTGAACTGCCCAATTCTTTCCTTACGGTGGTAAGGATAACGCCTGCCTAGTTTGCGACCACCTTTGCACCGGAGTCCGACGTCAAGCAGCCTGCTGTGTTTCGTCGATGCGTGGGAGTTCCAGTGCCTTAGGCATCTCCATCACGTTCCATCATAGACCTCATCCATCGCTTTCCATCAGGCGTGATCGAGGTCGAGAGCGGGTCATTCAGCAATAAAAACAACAGCACCGCACCGTGGGTTCCGTACCATCATATATTTTTAAAGCGAGGCATAGGCCTCGCATGAATATAGATTCATCAGAGAATTTTGACACTGTGCACTGCGGTGTAGAATATTGCAGTTTTATGTCAGCGCCATCTCTTGACTGATAGTGGAACTAATGTAACTTTTGTTGGTGAATTCTGATGAAGTGTGCTATTTAGAGACTTCTTTATATTTTCCTGTAATCTTTACATAAACTTCTATCACATAGAATAATTTCAGATTTTTCTCTTTGCAAACTCAGAGATAAGGGCTCCCCCCTCCCTTATCCCTGAAGTTTGCAAAGAGTAAATCTGATTGAAAATGGTATTTTTTTCGAGAATGTGCAAGCAGCGCTCTTTCATATGACGCCCTACATGCCCTAGTAGCCCCACTTCGAATTTTTCAGAACCCCTTTCAGTCCCTGTTGCAAAAAATATACATATATTTTTATATCTTTCTTATTTGCAAAATAGTTAGGCAAACGTCATCTAAAACTATTCCAAATTTCAAGTTGATAGCATTAGTAGTTCTTGGGATATCCAGCTGTGACAAACAGACAGACAGACAGACTTAGTCTCACCTTAGGGGTTCCGTTTTACCATTTTGGTACAGAACCCTAAAAAAGAGCCCGGTCGCCACTTCAGAAACTATCGGCCATAAACGTACACCTATTTATATAAACCTGTACATCTTTAGTGTCAACTTAACCATCACAAAGGCCTGGCCATAATAAATGAAGGCCATAATTACAATACAATTGCTGCTGATTTATTCACAGAACCGATTGCCCTGATAATGATGCCTGATCAAAATATATTCACAATGAATGAAACATTGAATTGGATCTTTCAAGCTGCCGTAATTGGAAGTGTCACAATGTTGTAAAAAGTGAAAATACGTAGTTGATTTCACTCAAAGCGGACATTATTTTGGTTTTAAAAGAGAATCACTCTTTGTAAATATGTACGTTTCTTTTTTCACAATATACATACAAGAAAAATATATATTATTAAGTATAAATAATAATAATTATTACTTTTTTTGTTTTTATTTTTTTAATTATTAATTAATTAATTATATTTTTTTTTTGTTAGCCTGTACTGCCCCACTGCTGGGAAAAAGCCTCCCCCAAATACTTCCAGGATGTCTTTTCCGCGCCACCTAGAGCCAGCCCTCGCAGGACGCGTCCAGGTCATCTTCTTTTTTTAGGGTTTCGTAGTCAACTAGGAACCCTTATAGTTTCGCCATGTCTGTCTGTCCGTCCGTCTGTCCGTCCTCGCTTAATCTCTGTGACCGTTAGCACTAGAAAGCTGAAATATTGTAGGAGTACGTATATCAGTTACGCCGACAAAGTGGTAAAATAAAATTTTGGAAAATATTTTTTTTTAGGGTAGCTCCCCATGTGAAGTGGGGATGAATATTTTTTTCATCATCTACCCCATCGTGTGGGATACCGTTGAATAGGTCTTCTAAAATGGCTTAGGGTTGCTAAAATTATTTTTCGATTTAATGCTCCATTTACGAAATATTAAAGTTTAAAGTGCAAATTTTTGTTCCAGTAGGGCGTCCCCCCCCCCCCTCTAAAAGCTGAAGGCTTGAAAAATCTGGAAAAATTCTCGATGATAGTGCATTTTATAAACTTTAAAGGAATATAGAGGTTAAGATAACTTTATTAGTTTAGCAGTAATAGTCGTTGAACTTGGGTGTTGGATAATTTTGTACCAAATACAAAATCCTTAGCATTAATCCTTTAAAGTGACTAAGATGAAGTAGTTGCTTGTTTATAATGGGTAAAGACTTGCATTGAAAACCAAAATATGTTTTATTTTTTACCTATTCAGAATAAAGAACAACAGAATCGTATTACATTACTAGCTGCTGCCCGCGACGTCGTCTGCGTGAAGGCTCTACAGCACCAAAAATACCTAAGATGCCAGTGTCGCTATGGCATTATAAGTAAACATCTTTTAAAATAGCATTAACATATATTTTTTTTGCAAGCGAAGCAAGTGAAGAGACCATAATCAGCCTAATATTCCCATTGCTGGGGCCTCCTCTCGGTGAGAGGGAGTGAGCCGTAATCTACCACGCGGGCCCAGTGCGGATTGGCAGATGTCACATGTCTTAGAATTTTTGGTTCTAGGACATGCCGGTTTCCTCACGATGTTTTCCTTCACCGTTTTGAGAGCAGTGGTGTTGAAATAATTTACACAAAGTAAAGCTCCTGTCTGGGTTCGAACCTACGACCTACAACTCGTAAGTCGCGGCCGTTACCACTTGGCCACCACTGCTCTGCACTGCAAGTAAAGAGAGTTATATGGGAATCCTGCTGAGTTCAGTCTTAAGATGTAACTGAAGGAAATAGAGAAAATAATGCAGGAATACATTCCAGGACACAAAAGAATAAAAATACGTAAAAAGGTATCATACTTTACAACACTTCCCTATAAACTACGTTGGTAGATATGCTGCCAGGAGCCAAAATGTAAAGAGAGTCAGGACTGGTGACGCAGGAGCAAGCGACGTACAGTTGCCCGTGTGAGAAGCAACTCGTCTTGAGGTCGACATCCGCTGCCCTCAGTGTCTGCCCCTGCGACTTATTGATGGTCATCGCGAAGCAAACACTCACGGGGTTACGCGCTTGAACTGGAACGGGAAGTTATGAGATATGAGGGGAATGCGTGGTATAAATACTGCCTCGCCGACGCCACAACCCGTAAGAATTTCCGCCTCAATGGTGTGTCTGTGGAGCGAGATGACTTTAAGGCGGGTCCCGATACACAACTTCTGAGGAGATAGGTTCCGAAGAAGCATAATCGGGACGGCCGACCTTCAGCTTGATGGTATGAGCTGGAAGTCCACTTGCTGACAGGGAGTTCAGAAATTCCACGGGATAATGTGTGGCGTCATCTTGCTCGACAACAGCACACATCTTGCTTGTGTTTATCGAGGTGTAGACCACTTCGTTCCCCTCAATTTCCGAGAGAATGCATTCGTTAATTGCTGCAGCCTGATCATTTTTGGGCGTCAAAATGGCCCACTCACACACCCAAGAATTCTGCTGGTGCGGTATACGATTGATGTCCCCGTACACACAGTGAATGAGTTCTTCTAAGCTGGATACCACTCTACCGAGAGTCTCTGGAAGCACCACCTGTCCATCTCTCCCTTCTGGTAGAGTGCCTTCGCCAAGACTTAGAAGGACATCGAAGAATTCTTGAGCACGTGCATTGCTGCCGAGTCGAGCTCTCATATTAATGGTCAAGCGCAGCGTACGAACTCGTGACTACAACGGAGATCGTTTCAACGAAGCATTCACCTCGTCAGCCCTCGATGCCCGCGTCACCACAGGAAGCGTTTGCCGGAAATCGCCACTGAACAGAACTGTGACACCACCCATCAAATATCGTTCCTGCGGATGTCCTGCAGGGTTCTGTCCACGGCCTCAACTGCCTTCCTATTGGCCATCGTACACTCATCCCATACGATCAGAGAGCGATCCTTGAGCACGTGTCCCTTATCGCTGTTACGTGACACACCACAAACAGACGTTTCGGCACTCTCTAAATCGATGGGAATTTTAAACATGCATGTGCTGTCTTGCCACCCGGAAGCAGTGTGGCAGCGCTTCCCGACGACGCTACAGCAATAGCAATTTTGCCTTGCCTCCTGACCTCTGCAAGTATGCCAGTGGTAACAAATGTTTTTCCTGTTCCACCAGGAGCATCTAAGAAAAACATTTTACCCTGGTTTTGCCCAACGCTGTCAAGGTCGGTGTCATAAATTTGTTTTTGCTCTGAAGAGAACAAAGCGACATGGTCATTTCGTCCGGATCGTAATTTGTCTCAGCGTTATACTCCCGATTTCCACGGTCTTGATGCGGTGATGATTGGGGAGCTGGTAACCCATATTCGATCAGTGGATTGCCGCCGATAGAAATGGCCACATCTTGAAGTGAACTGAGACAGGTGTTCAGCACGCGTTCATCAGTTACTTCGACTTCGTCTCCAGTAGCACGCCTCAAAGCTCGTAGAAAATCTTCAGACAGATGATGGCGATACTTCTCTCACAAAGCTACCGGGTTCGCGACTCCACAAAACACCAATATGACGGCAAACAGATGACGCATGCGGCTGGGACTGTCACTGACGCTCGCCTCCGTGAGGGTGTCATCCCAATTTTGGTCACCGCACCGTCGAGAAGGTGACGTGCTATAATGCTATTTTAAAAGTTGTTTACTTATAAAGCTATAGCGACAGTGGTGTTGTAGAGCCTTCACGCAGACGACGTCGCGGGCAGCAGCTAGTTAGGTTAATCACACAGATAAATACCGAACAAAAGTATTAACAGTCAATGTTTATTTTGTACTAACAAAATTAAATTGATGAAGAAATGATCATCATCAATGAACATAACTTTTTTTTTTTTTTTTAATTGTCTTCCTCAACTCTCAAGATTTTAAGGGTTTTGTTGGAACTTAAATTTGTCAAAACGAACTATACGATACAACTTTTATGAAGAAAATGCACATCACCATCTATGAATTTTAAGAATAACTAACTACTAACCTCGCCAACATGATCAAATTTAAATTATTAATTTCCAAAAAGGGTTAACATGTAGCTTGATTTGATTTTTATGAAATCTCATAGATGGCGCTGTTTCAAAATTGTCTTTATACTACTATTAACATTCATTAAACTATGTTTCTCTGTCCAAGTTACTTAAGTGGCGTAGTTTTTATAGTGTAAAGCTAGATAATGGCATGGCTTACTCAAAAACAACATTTAAATATGCGTCGTTAGATTACACGCTGTCACAGAATGCGTAAGAAAAATAAAGATTCACAGCTCCTCCCCCGTAGGTGATAGCGTGATAATATGTAGCCTATATGTTGACCCGACCTCTTAGTAATATTCATGCAAAATTTGAAGTAAATCCATGCAGTACTTTTTGAGTTTATCCCGGACATACATACAGACAAACAGACAAAAATTCTAAAAACTATATTTTTGGCTTCGGTATCGATTGTAGATCACGCCCCAAGTATTCTTTTAAAAAAATATTCAATGTACAGTTTTGACTTTCCTACGATTTTATTATATGTATAGATGATAACGGGCTACTACGGAACCCTACACTGTGCGTGGCCCGACACGCACTTGACCGGTTATTTTTTTGTATCTATGCTAGTTGCGCGGTAAACTCTGCTTGTGAGATGCAGGATTTTGCGTGACGTCATTATGACGCGTTGTTCGCATGTGGCGTTGCCGCGTTGTAGATACCGCTACATACTAAAGTGAATTTTGTATACAGGATAAAGTCTTTCCAACGATATTGTTTCCTAAATCAAAGGAAGACTCTGAAATTCAACTTTGTCCTATCATTTGTATAGGACCTCCAAGCAACTTTTTAACGTTTTTTAATAACAATAAATTTGAATTTCTGCTTTACGCGATTATAAATAGAATTAAAGAAACTTTTTCCAAAGTTAATCTCCTTTATAGCCCACAGTTATTAGAAAACTTTTGACATTTCCGCAAAAAAATTGACATGAAAAAATACAGGGTGATTGTGGAAATTGCTCAATTTTGTGTAACAACCTATAATTGTAATAGGGGGAAACAAAAATTACCAGGAAAAGAACGCTAATCGACGTTTTCTAAATTGACGCTTTAAAAATGACTGAAAAGTAATTTGTATACTGGAGGTAACAAATTGCAATTTAATATTCCCAAATTGCCTTCGTTTGTTTACATACATTTTTTAAACATCAAAATATAAACAAACATCACAAAAACCTCAATAGGTGGTCCGGATGTTGACACACATAACATATCCTTTACATCAGTGATGTCAAAGATACGGCCCGCGAGCCGAATCCGGCCCTCGGGCCATTTCGATACGGCCCGCGATCACAATATATCACAGATAAAAATGAATCTTTTTTTTAGAGATTTTAGACTGCACTCAATGCCTCTACGCAGATTTAAAAATACGCGCGCTTTACTTAAAAGTAATTTCAAGAGTAGCGCCTGACAGGACGAGTGAGAGAGTGTTAGTTATGCTTTTCTCTCTCTCTCGTGCGCGCGCGAAGTCGTCTTCTATTTCGTCCGTGCAGCTGCGTTAGCTGCACGGACGAAATAGAAGACGACTACTACTACTATACTTCGCCCCTTCCTCACCCTCTTTCTTACTTTTGGTATGATTTGTAACAACTATATATAACTAAATAAATAAAGATGTTAAAATAATTTAGTATGTTTTAGTATTTTAATTTGAACCTGCCTGGCCCGCCTACACATTCTAAATCTAATATATGGCCCTCTGCAAAATTGAGTTTGACACCCCTGCTTTACATAGTATAAAACAATGTCGCCGAAATGTCTGTACGCGCATAACTTCCGAATGACTGCACCAAATTGGATAATTCTTTTTTTGTTGTGTTCGGTATTGCCAGGACAAGGTTTGTATGAAAGAAAATATCGGAAATTAAAAAAAAAAATTGCACGCGTAGTTTATAAAACATTGTGAGGTGAGGTGGCAAAAACTAAAACTAAAATACAGATCCCAACACACCGACTTCCAAAATTAAAGTTATTTCATATAATTTTGAGTTAATTTATTTTTGAAGTCGATAATTTTTTTTTTTATTACTTTTTTTTGTATGTTTGTTTGTTACGCTTTCACGCTAAAACGGCTGAATGGATTTGGATGACATCTGGCACATATAGCCATGACCTTGATTAGAACATAATTACGATACTTTTTATCTCGATATTCCCACGGGATCAAGACTTATGCGAGTGAAACCGCGGCGTGCAGCTAGTATTACATATTTTTAGGTCCGATTTTATTTCCAATTTATTTTTATGAAAATCCACATTAAACTACTTCAAGAATTTTTCCGTTTGTTTATTTGTATAATGTCACATCTGTGCACAACATACACCAAACCTTCTATTACTTTTAACTTTTGTTTAGTTTTACTCTATGTTTCAGGCTGCGTTTCAGACTCAAAGGACCAAAATATTATGCGCTCTCTCAAGCTTGAACGCAGCAAAATTATTACAAAAAATAACGCTTTTTAATTGATGAAGCAAACAGAACGCAGTTACTTTTAACTGAAATAAATGTATTTGCTTTCTTTAACTTTTATTTCTAGAGACTGAACGAGCAAGTCGTCGAAACGAAACGGTCTTAACGTTTTTAATTTTCTCTTTTGACTGCCTTCACTCGTTCACTTAATTATTTAAAATACTGCCTTTTTTTTTTTATGGAATTGTGTTATTCCTTTGTTTTATAACATAACATAGCCGTTAGCACATGCGATTAACAAATATAAATAAATATATATTTTTTTATTCAAGAGTAACAACAAACAGCTACAATATAAAACATAGAAACAAGAAATACATAAAACACAATAGGTAATATAGACAATATTGAAGCCCACAACGCTGTTCACAGATTAACGATAGGATACAATAGAGTGAAAATAATCACTAGGGACCGAACCTGGAATCGCGAAAACAAAATCAACATTTATTTTTTTTTTTCCCTACATTTATGTTCGCATGACTCGACAAAATGCTGTTTATGCTGTGTAAATGCGGACGTCCTTAATTACCCCATTATTTATCAAAACCTATTATTTTTATATTATTTTTTGTAATTACCCCATTATCTATCAAAACCTATAGCAATATTTCTATATTCCAGATGGATGGTGCAGGTCCGTATTTACCCCAAGAGCTAAGGGTAATTACGGACATAATTATATGTTTTTGTTTTTGATGAACATTTAATAAATGTTGGTTGATCTTATATAATAATTAATGTTGATTTGATAGGTAAACAACTATAGTTTAATAATTAATAAAGACAGATTGATTATTATTAATAGTTTGAGTTTTATTTGTTATTCCGCTTAAGCGTCCGCGATTCCCCCACCTTCCCCTATCCGACCTTCAAAAAGGCCTCGACTCTCAGTTAGAATCCACTCTAGGTAATTCCGAATATTGGCAGTCGCTTCAGATTCCGGCAGGTGATCGAAACGTAGATTATTTTGCTACGCTCCTATATCGAGCTGCATGACGTGTGCTTTATTATCTACACTCGCAATATAGCGGTGTTTCTCTGACGAAATGGTATTACTTACTGAATACATTTTCTGTGCCGAGGCTTTTAAAATTATTAAAAGACAACGAATGATTTAAATCACCGAAAAAACAGATTCGCAGAAAAGGAGTGGAAGTAGATGATTTCACAAAAGGCGTGGTAAGAAGAAAAGTCATTCAGTTTTACACAATTAAAAAAAAAAAAACCAACTCTAAAAACTTTGAATGCTGTACTTAGAGGAGAGAATATTGCTCATTTACTACAAGGTCGACATATCTCAAAATAATAACAAAGTGGTGTTGAAAAAATTGCGTTCCGTTTACTGTAAAAACGTCATTTCTCTAAGCTCTATAGTATCATCATTTCCGCCGAAAGACGTCCACTGCTGAACATAGGCCTCCCCCAAGTTGGGAAGGGTTTGCCATAATCGCCACGCTTGGCAGGCGGGTTGGCGATCGCAGTATAGTATGGTGGTGGAATGCATAGAGAACGCTGCTGCCCATTCTCCGGTACGACCCTTAGTCACCTTTTACGACACCCACGCGAAGTATGGGGTGGTGGTGAATATCAAATTAAAATTCAATTTCAGCGCAATTCTTTCAACACAACTTTATTAACAAAAAAAATCAACAATTTTTGAGATATGTCGACCTTGTAGCAAATGAGCGATATATTACACTGCGGCAGGGAAATATTCAAGACTATTATTACATGATCTAGGTTTTGAATTTACGAAATGCGGATCTAAAAGGAAACTCCTTATCGAACAGCCAAATATAACATCGTGGAGGTGGAAAAACCTAAATACTATTAAAAAATATCGTAGAGAAGGAAGACATTTTATATCTTAACGAAACTTACTCGCGTCTCATAACGTTTCAAAATATTGGCAATCAAAGGATGAACACGGCGTGCTGTCTCATATCGGTAAAGAAGTCCGTTTGATCATCATATATTGTGGAGGCCAAACTGGATTTATAGACGGAGCACTTGTGTTATTTAAATCCAAATGTGAAACAGGTGATCATCATGATCCTATGAATTTCGTGAATTTCAGCAAAGGGATAAATGAAAAACTCATGCCTAATATACCACCAAATTCTGTCATAGTAATAAATAAAATAAAAATAAAAAATAAAATAAAAATCATTTATTTCAGACAAAAAAGTCCATAGGTAAGGCAAGGTTGTTAGTAACAAGAATTTAGCTTATAACTAATGTTAGTAATAAAAAAAAAAGTAAAAAAAGAAGAAACTAGACACACCGCCTACCCCTGCACAGTATGCTCATCTGTCTCGCAACACATGGAGTTCAGTGAACCTACTGAGCAGAACAGTATCGGTTCTCTCGCCAATCATCTTCAGGACGCTATTCGGGCTCCCCCGTACTCGTCGTACCACCGACGCAACTTTTTTACGCATAATTGCGTAGAAGTCATCTACGCTGGCGTCAGCAAACATGCCGGATGCACTGCAATAACGAGGGAGCCGAAACAGAGCCCTGAACACATTGTTATACTGGACGCGCAAGGCATTGTAGGCTTTTTGTGTAAAGTTTGCCCACAGGCCGCTCGTGTAGAAAGTCTGGCAGAATGCCTTAAACATTGTTATTTTAACAGGAGCAGTACACCGAGCGAACCTGTGTGCCAACATATTACCACGCACCGACAATGCCCTGCGCTCCCTCTCAATGTCTAAATCGTCACTCAAATTTTCAGTTACAATGTGTCCTAGATATTTAAACTGTGCAACACGACTAAGAGGTACACCATTAAGTAATATAGGTGGTATAAAGATATTGCTTTTATTTCTACATTTAAATAACATGAACTCACTTTTACTTTCGTTGTACCTCAAGCCATGTCCCACAGCATAAACCTCACACACCTTTAACAGCTGTCTGAGACCACCAATCGAGGGGCTCAGCAGCACCATATCATCGGCATAACTCAAATTATTGACACATATGTCATCAATATGGCATCCAACATGCATGCTGCTGAGCTCCTCAATCAGATGGTTAACATACATATTAAAGAGTCGAGGCGAAGTCAGCCCGCCCTGCCTGACACCACACTCTAAAGAATATTCATCTGAGTATACATTTCCCCACCTTACTATATTAAGCTGCTCACTGTACCAGTAGGCGAGAATATTCACGAGATCGGCTGGCACACCTGCAATTCTTAATTTTGTCCAAAGCTTATTATATGACACCAGGTCAAAAGCTTTGGACAAATCCAAGAAGCATGCATATACTGGGGTTTGCCTTTTTACATAATAATCAACAGTGTGTTTCAGAGACAGTATTGCACTTTCAGTTGACAACCCCTCTCTGAAACCGAACTGTGTATCCTGTAATGTTACAAAACGATCAAGTTTTCTGTCTAATAACCCATCAAACACTTTTGCGATAATAGTAGCTAAAGAAATCGGCCTATAGTTACTTCTGTCGGAGATATCAGCAGTGACATTTTTCACTATTGGCACAACCACTGTTCTCATGAGATTAGATGGTAAATATGAGTGCCGTATACAAAAAGTGTAAAACATGGCTAACACCCTATACAGGTGTACTCCCCCATGCTGCAAGTGCTCGACACTGAGTCCCTCATGACCTGGTGACTTCCCTCTTTTCATGTTTTTAATAATGTCAGCCACATCCTTACTTGAAAAACCAATAGGCTTTTCTACTGGGTAACGTTCAGTATCAAACACCGACAGCAAGGGAGATCTAACCTGAAAATGATCCTTAAATGAATTTGCAATCATTTTAGCATCACTGATGCCATCAACACACACAGGCAGACTAGCCTTACCATTCAAACGCTTAGTTCCAGAACTTATTAAATTTCTTAGCAGAATGTTGTGAAGCAAGAATATCCATTTTTATCTGTTCCTGGTTGTTCTGACAGTACTTTAAGCGTGACTTAAAAACTCGTCGACTTTCACACATTTTATCAAATAAATATCCACTAACTGGTTTACCACCTAAGACATACAACTGATAGTCCAGTCTAGCCTGCCTGTGGGCGTCTCTGACATGCTTGTTCCAACCATGGACACACTTAACATTAGTGGGCTTCCTAGGTAGGAGACTGCGACTGTTTACCGAAGCCTGACTTAATATACTAACAATATTATTATATAAGTTGTCGATAACAGATCTGTGTGGTATGTTTTGACACATACTATCAGCACATTCATGAAATTCATCGGGAAACATAATTTTTCTGAAGTTATTATTACAAATTTCGTGATATTTCTGAATTTCTTCTAATTCTCTTACCCCCCATATAATATCATTACGTAGGTAATTGTGGACTCACCCAAACACTGAGTAAACTCCGGCAAGTTCACAGTTTGGTCAGTTGGCATATACACGCACATAACTAACATTTCACGTCCAGCTCCAGTCATTACTCTAATCGCCACAATACGCTCACTTAAGCACTTCACCACCGTAACATTGCGAAAGGCACTTTTCCGCCACAGTATCGCCACACCGCCGTGAGGTCTGCCTCTTAGCACTCCAGCAGTCAAGTCCACCGCCGACTTCCCCGTGTATCCGAAGTTGTCGTCAATATCACCCAATACTTGTGTATCGTACGGTAGCAGCCAAGTTTCTTGGAGGGCTATCACATCCGCTGATTTACATAAAGTCCTCACACATTCCATACTTCTTTTAATATTTTTGCAGTTATAACTTACTAAAGTACTATCCATTTAATTGTATGTCATCTTTATCGGAATTCCGTGGTCTAAATCGTATGAACCTTCTAAATGTTATATAGTAATGGATAACGCAGCTTATCATTCAATTCGATAAGAGAAAAGCCGACTATGGCTTCTACCAAGCCAGCTATGCACGATTGGCTACGACGGCATAACGTGCCTTTTGATGATAAACTTAGAAAGGATGACTTATTTAAATTAATTAAAAGCCATTTCACAGAAGATATTTACAAAATTGACGAGTTAGAGTAACAAACAGACATGAAGTTTTGCTTTGCCTCCATACCACCCAGATCTGAACCCAATTGAGTTGGTCTGGGGTGATATTAAAGGCCAGTTAGCATAAACAAGTATCGACCCTGATTTGGACCAAAAAAAATATGTCGAGAGATTATTTTCTGTATATTCCGTAAAGAAGTGGAAGCATGTAATTACAGTCGAGGATAAATACTGCAAACAGAGGGCCTAAAAAGGCCACTTTGGAGAATCATAAAAGGATAACATTATGAATCGTAATAAGGCGAAGACAGTTCGTGTTTTTCTTTTTTTCTGCTGCACTACGTAGGTATAATCAAAGAGATTGGGATTGGATTTGGATCGGATTGATTGGTATTTTAGCACAGACAAAAAAAAAAACTCAAAAATGCTTCACCTGGAATTGATACGATTAACCTGACGGTTAACTGTCCATTATGTTATCCTTTTATGATTCTGCCAAAGGCCCCCAGGACAGAGTTCTAGATGATATTATTGATTTTATTAATAATGTGCAGGACGATTCTGATGATGGCTGCTTTGAAAGTGAAGGATCAATTTAAGTTTCAGTGATATTGATGTGGACATAAGTGATTGATTTATAATTTTTATACATCTTGCATATAATACATAGTATAATATAAGTTTATTGTCTAATATTTTATTTTGTACACATAGTTGTTTCACATAAATTTGTAGTCATCAATTAATTTTCTAATAAAAAATCACCACCTGTTCACCGTTAACCACTGTGACGTCACATATCTTAAGAATTGTGCAGTGCACATTTCGCCTCTTGTGTTTCACGCTACGACGCCGCCCTCACCTCTCCCGGTCCCCGTTCTCGTCCTGCCCACGCGCCCCTATGCCCCGCAGGCGAGGACTTAATTAAGTGGTTTGCCTATAACAATTTTTCTTTTCATAACCATAATATAACAGTAATAAATTGCCTCCATATTCCACGTACGCTACGGCTATTAATTTCTAAAAAAAAAACGGATAAACGGGCCGTAAAGTGATATAATTTTAAAGAGATTAGCGTCCCTTTGACCGGCCGGGTATCCCCTAAAACCGATACCCGGTTACGGCGGCCTATTACGACGGTTACAATCGGTTATGCCCAGTTACACCCGGCTCAACTAGGATGATTTAACGGTACCCAGAACTTGCCCGATTAATAGAAATTCAATTGAATGTTGGGTGTGTACGTTAGGAGATGATAGCGGGTAGAAATTCCTCGAACATGTAGGAGATTAAGTTACTTCTCATCGAGACTCGTGCAGAATTTCGGCGGAAATTAACTGAATATTGAACAGAAGTTTCTTAGAATTTTGTCTAAAATAGGCTGTATTTATTGACCTTTATAGAACTTTTCGTTAACTGGAAGACTCATACAGTGACTTTCGAATTTATAACATTAGTAGGAATATTATAAATTCGAAAGTCACTCTGTCTGTCTGTCTGTATTCCTTTTCACGCCAAAACCGCTGAACGGATTTCGATAAAATTTGGCAGAGAGATAGATTGCATCCTGGGGAAGGACATAGCACAGTTTTTATCGACATACCTAGCGCTCGAAGCCGCGGGCGGAAGTTAGTTTGTTATAAAGTAACCCCCTTACTAATAAATGCTGTACAGCGTCTGCATAGTTACGTCGCAGCCAACTGGTTAAATTTGCCGTTTAGTTAACCGCCAGGCCTTTGGAAGTAGTGCTCGCCTCACTTTGCTCTCTTTGCTCGCTCGCGGTTGATCACAGTTCTAATCTAACCTAACCCATTTGACCTGGGTGCCCTTAGTTACTGCGACTAATCCAGCTCTCGCGTGATTGGTTATATTTCCAACCTAAACTATAATTTTGAATATCATTCAGGCCGTTAGTTGAACGGCCGCCGTTTAATTAAAAGGCTAGGCGGTTAACTAAACGACTAATTAAACCAGTTGGCTGCGACAGTCACACAACGATTTGTCTTCTTCTTTCGAAAGACAAATCACTGACGACTGAAAGAGAGAAATCGGTGTGTAACTATTCATCCTGGCCCTATTTCTTTAAGAAGCCCATCAATAAACTGCCACTGCGTTGGCAAAGATGCATTGATTGCATGGGTGATTACTTCGATTAATACAAATAAAAAATACATGAATAAAATTCGTTTAATTTTTTCATACAAAACGGCAATTTTATAGGTAAAGACCTAATATAATACGTTGATTAGTAAGGAGGTAAGTATTTTAGAATTGTAAACGATGCACTGGTTGACGTCATCACGTCAACGCCGGCTGTCGGGGCTCTGTTTCGTATACTAACGGTCTTAGCATTATGCTGAGCGACGCCCGTTTTGCGTGGATGTGACGCATGTTTTCCCCTAACTGGTTTTTTTTTTTTTTTTCTTTTTATGCGTCATGTTTACCGCAAATAAAAGTATTGTCTTTTCTTCTAAATTGGCTTTTATAAGTTAACAATGTACGAGTAATAGACATTTTCTAATGCTAAGGAAACATTGTCGCGATAAAGCGAACTTCGCGCGATGTATCTCGCAGACCGCCTGACGACGTCTCGTTGTACAACAAAAGGGCGAAGTGTGCGAAAATTTCATGATTCTAGGTCAACGGGAAGTACCGGTTTTGATTCCCTTGCAAGTGTCGAAATATGCGGCGTAAACGGAACTAAAACGTCTGTGTTTTTTCACTGTTTCAAGGGATTGCAACCCTGAGTATTTGAAATTAATTTCAACTTGATTATTTCACGCGTTCCTGAGAAATCAGACAAGACCCTTGTCTTGTCTGACGGACAGACAGATAACGAAGTGATCTTATAAGAGTTTCGTTTTTTAGGGTTCCGTACCCAAAGGGTAAAACCGGAACCCTATTACTAAGACTTCGCTGTCTGTCCGTCTGTCCGTCTGTCTGTCACCAGGCTGTATCTCAAGAACCGCGATAGCTAGACTGTTGAAATTTTTACAAAGTATGTATTTCTGTTGCCGCTATAACAACAAATACTAAAAACAAAATAAAATAAATATTTAAGGGGGGCTCCCATACAACAAACGCGATTTTTTTTGCCCTTTTTTGCTCGATATCAAAGATGGCAACAGGTAGGAACTTGAAATATTCACAAAAAGCTCAGTTGTATTTTAACTTTAATAATAAATAATAAAATTAAAATAAATATTTAAGGGGGGGCTCCAATACAACAAACATTTTTTTTTCGGCGTTTTTGCCTTGTGGTACGGAACCCTTCGTGTGCGAGTCCGACTCGCACTTGGCCAGTTTTTTTCCTTTCGAGGTACGGAAAAAAACCCTAAAAATAAATAAAGCTACCTATTCGCTCCTGGGCTCTAATTCACTATTACCACTAAACGATTCCTCACTTCAAAATCACGTCAATTCCTCTGTTAATCACGACATCTGCTATTAACGTGTTTTCTATGACTCCATGGCGTGGTTTGAACTGTCAAAATACATGTTGTCCGTACGGTTGACATTTCGATTCCCTGCCTTTTAATTTAACAAGACACGATAGTGACGTGGTTCGCACGTGGTAAAATTTCGCGGGGAATAATACAGAATTGGGGCCCTGTTTGGATACATAATAAAAAATATAAAGCTTCCTACTTATATTAAGGACTTATATTAACACTGATGAATTTAATTTGTATGTTAGAAATTATTCAAAATTATTTAAAAAAGTTTGTTATATGGCCAAGTCACGTTATTTGGGTTCAAAGATTAAAAACAGCAGTAATGTAATTAAAACGACTTGGAATATTATTAATAGTGAAACGGGAAGATCTAGTAACCGAAATACTGACTACAGCCTGTCTATTAATGACAACATAATAAAATCAGACTCACAAGTCGCCGAGGCATTTGAAAATTTATTTTCAGATATTCCCGTTTCAATTACTAAATCACTAAACTCATCACCTTCTGTTGCTGAGTCTTTGCTTAAGGAAAATGTTAATGGTTGCGATTCGGAATTTAATTTTGAATATATTACCTGTAGAGATATAATTAAAACCTTTCACACTTTAAATGTAAAAAAGACTGCAGATCTGTGGGGTAATTCTGTAGAAGTAGCTAAGTCTATTATTGACATTGTGGCACCTACTCTAGCTCTTATCTTTAATAGTTGTATTGACAATGGGGAGTTTCCTGACCTTATGAAAAATAGTAAAATAATACCTTTGTTTAAATCAGGTAGTACATCAGACCCCACAAATTATAGACCTATTTCTGTACTACCTACCTTTAGTAAAATTTTTGAGAAATTAATTTTAGACCTCATCAGTCACATTTTGGAATCCTGGGAGAAGTCCCAGGATGCAATTGGCATTTTCTGTGACCTCTCAAAAGCGTTTGACTGCGTTGACCATAATACACTGATCTGTAAATTATACCACTACGGAATTCGTGGACAAGCTGCTGATCTTGTTCTTTCCTATCTGTCAAAGCGCCAGCAAAAAGTAAACGTTAACGGGGCGACGTCTTCGGGGTCTCTAGTTAAGATGGGCGTGCCTCAAGGCTCAATTCTTGGCCCTTTCCTATTTCTAGTTTATATTAATGACCTTCCTTACATGATGGCTAACTTGTCGGATATCATTTTATTCGCTGATGACACTTCCCTTATTTTTAAAATAGATAGAAAAGATACGGATGTCTTACATGTTAACGATAGTCTGGCTGTTCTCTCGAAATGGTTTGCAGCTAATAATCTTTTACTTAATGCGAACAAAACTAAATGTCTTAAGTTTTCATTACCAAATGTACCTCAAGTGGGTCTGAATTTAGAACTTGATGGCAAAAGACTAGATGCTGTTACGGAAACTGTATTTCTAGGAATTACTTTAGATTCAAAATTACAATGGGGCGCACACATTAGAGCTCTCTCAAGTAGATTAAGTTCAGCTGCATATGCAGTAAGAAAAATAAGGCAGTTGACAGATATAGCCACAGCTAGGTTAGTATACTTTGCTTATTTCCACAGTATTATGTCTTATGGTGTTCTGCTGTGGGGATCGGCAGCTGACGTAGATTCAATTTTCATTTTACAGAAGAGGGCAATCCGCGCAATCTATAAAATGGGTCCTCGCGAGTCTCTTAGAAACAAATTCAAAGAAATTGATATACTAACTCTGCCTTCTCTTTATATTTTAGAAAGTATTTTGTATGTTCGCAAAAACTTAGGACTCTTCAAAATAAGAAGCGATTTCCATAATATAAATACACGTAGTAAAAATTAAATTGTGTTACCTAAATTTAGATTAACTAAAACTAGCAAGTCATTTCTTGTAAACAGCATCCGTTTTTATAACAAGTTGCCAAAACCGGTTACAGAACTTAGCGATGGAAAGTTCAAAACCCTCATCAAACGTGTCCTTATCAAAAAAGCATATTATAAGATTAAAGACTACGTTGAAGACAAGCTAGTCTGGCAATAATTCCTTCTGCACATGTGGCTTCCCTGGCTTCTCATTAACGGCATAACTATGTAAATGTCTATTAACTGCTCTCAAATTACGATGTTTAATTTTATTTAATTATTATTAATTTTTTTACATACCTTTTGACATAATTTCTTTATTATTTGACATTATATACTTTTTGACATAATTTCTTTATTAATTGACATTATATACAGACTCTTGAAATTTTTCACCTCTTTATTAGTGGTTTTAATGAGAATCATAACACTTGGTTTTAGTAGGTTTTTATTATTATTTTTCTTTTTTTTATTATCTATCCTTTTGATAGATTCTTATTTTGTAAATGTGAGGACTTTGTAGGCCTTATAGACTTTAGATCTGTAGACCATTTTCTATTTTATCAAGTACTTGGTACTTGTTGACAGGCCTGCGCTGTCCTCCCATACCTACTGTAATCTGGAAACATTGTAAAAGCCAATTATTTTTAAAAAGAGTAACCATGGAGTTTCTTGCCGGTTCTTCTCCATAGGAAACGACCAATTGGAACCGTGCACCTAGCTTCTGACGTTTCATAAGTGCCCATGTAGGTTTATGTGAAATAAAACATTTTGATTTTGATTTTGAGACCAAATGCAAAGATTTTTTAATAAACATAAATTATTACATAGCAAACAGTTCGGTTTTACAAGGGGTCGTTCAACTACTGATGAACTTTTAGGACATATTTATAATGCATGGGAAGATAAATGCGATGCCTTGGGCATCTTTTGTGATTTGTCCAAGGCATTCGATTGCGTTCTTCACGAAACGTTAATCAGGAAACTCCGCCACTACGGGATCCGAAACACTGCTCTGGATCTTCTTACTTCATACTTGAGTAAAAGGATTCAGAGCATTGACGTTAATGGAAAAAGATCACCCGGATCTATAGTAACAATGGGAGTCCCACAGGGCTCAATTCTTGGTCCTTTCTTGTTTCTTATTTATATTAATGACTTGCCGTACCTCATAAAGGATAATCATGATATAGTGTTGTTTGCAGATGACACTTCTCTTTTGTTTAAACTTAAACGTCAGCAGTTGGTTACTGACGATGTAAATAGCGCGATCTCAAAAGTAGTCCACTGGTTCAATGTTAATAATTTGCTTTTAAACGAGAAAAAAACCAAATGCATTAAGTTTACGCTACCTCACGTTAGGCAGGTGAAAACTAATGTGTTGATAAAGGGCGAGGAATTGAATCCTGAAGACAACACAGTATTCTTGGGCATAACTTTGGATGCTAAGCTTCAGTGGGGTCCACATATAGATAAATTGTCAAAAAAGATAAGTTCCGCAGCATATGCTGTTAGAAAAATTCGTAATTTAACTGATATAGAGACTGCCCGTTTAGTGTACTTTAGCTATTTTCATAGTGTAATATCGTACGGTATTCTATTGTGGGGAAATGCCGCCGATATTCAGACTATCTTTGTTTTACAGAAGCGAGCTGTTCGATCAATTTATAAATTAAGTCCGAGACACTCTCTCAGAGACAAATTTAAAGAGATTAATGTAATGACTGTGCCTTCTCAGTATATTTATGAAAATCTTTTATATGCCCATAAAAACATAAAATTGTTTAAAAAATACAGTGATATCCATAATATAAATACTAGAAATAAACACAAATTTGTTGTACCTACAACAAGGCTCAAAAAAATAGGTGGCTCGTTCAGATGCCAATGTATACGCTTTTATAATAAGCTACCAAGCCACGTTCAAGATCTAAGCCTCAATAAATTCAAATCATTCATTAAACGTAAGTTGTGCCAGAAAGCCTTTTATAGCGTTAAAGATTATATTGAGGACATAAAGGCTTGGGATTGAGCTGCTTCAAATTTCTGCATTTGAATGACTTTTTTTTTTATATACACATTGACATTAATGATTTTTTTATAATCAATGACATTTGCTTACTTTGTAAAGTATTATATATATATATATATATTTTTACATTGTGATTTGTGAATGTGAAGACGATGTGGGTCATTTTATTAATTTTTTATGTTTTATTTTTCTCTCTGTTCTATTATTTGTTTTTTTTTTCTCTCATGGTCTGGCAGTTTGAGTAATTTATGTGGCCTACCCAAATGTCCTTTCTTTGGTATTGTTCGTCGAATCGTTGAGCTCCTTAAGTCTTAAGTTGAGCTGCACGATTTCTGACAAATGCGTGCACTGACTGGACAGGTCCTCTCAATCTGTGTGGTTCTTTCCTCAAAAGACCATCTCAGACATCGATCTACATGGTCTTCATATAACCTGACCAAGATAATGTCTGGACTTTAAAAGAGACTGTGACCTCTGAGTTTGTTTCGGCCTTTCTTCTCAGAGTAGTCAGATAGGAAACGCCGACCTCATCTAGTTTTAAAGAAACATGATTGACGTGTAAAAGTGTTTGTACAAACCTACTTACAAAAATAAAATCATTTATCACTCAATTATTCCCTGCATACAGGTAAAGCTTAAGGCGACTACATGACATAAGGCGCGGTCATTGTAGGACTGCATAGAAAAGAAAGAAAAGCGCGATAACACCAACCCTGGTAATTTATTGCAAAACATCAAGTAATTATCTATTTACAAAAAATCTATTGTTCGGACCAAAGAAACAAAATACTAGTGCTTTAGTATGTTGCTTGTAGAATGATCTGACAAAAAATCATAATGATTGTATGTATATTAGTATGGTTTTTATTGAAAAAAGAAAGTTTTTAGAGGTATCTTCATGATTTTTTTTCTATTGTAACAAATTAGTTGTATTATGTTTTCAACACACTATCTACCTAGCATATATCCTGAAGAATATCATATATTTTTCTGATTTTTAACCGACTTCTAAAAAAGGAGGAGGTTCTCAATTCGGATGTTTGTATTTTTTTTTTTTTATGTTTGTTCGCGCATAACTCCGTCGCTTGCCAACCGATTTGAAAAATTATTTTTTGTTGGAAAGGGTATGCTTCCCAAATGGTCCCATGAAAATTTTATCGAAATCGGACAAGCGGTTTTTGAAAAGTCAACAAAAACCTAAAAATTTACCTACATTAACGATCTTTTCATATTTCATAACTCCGTCATTTACGAACCGATTTGGAAAATACTTTTTTGAGCATTTGCTCTCGAAAATCATCATTTAGTAAAGTGGAGCTGATGATAAAGACCACAGATGGCTATCGGAACTACTCAATGACAAATATTTCACGGGTTGCGATTCGATTAGGTACTTTAATATGGTTGCTAAGCAATTTATGCTCGTTACAATGCACATGGTGAAATGGAGCTGATGGTGACTTCTCAAACAGCTCCAGTTCTCTTGGCTCTTATTAGGGGAACTCCTCAACAATTAACGTCCCTACATCGGGTAAAGCAATATTTTGTAAAAGGTGATGAGCAGTTGACGTTAGGCTATTGTAACTTAGATAAATCACAAACTGACCCACTAAAAAGTGAAAAATAAAAACTTTTTTATAAAAAAAAAAACAACCGCCTTCCGAAAAACACTATAAAGTGAAAAATAACTTTAATTTCGGAAGTCGGTGGCAAAAAAACTAAAATACAAATCCAAAGACACCGACTTCCGAAATTAAAGTTATTTTTCACTTTATAGTGTTTTTCGGAAGTCGGTTGTTTTTTGTTTACTGTAGTCGATCATATACTTTTATTGTTTCTAAAACTTGCGTTTTTGCATTTAGGTCCTGTAGGCCCTTAAGGAAATTGAAGTAATTACGTAAACTCCCCAATCTTATGCCGCGCACCACTCAGATCTAGTGAAGCAGGAGAGATGGTTGACACAGGGAGGGGTAAGTAACGCGTGTCCAACGTAGCTCTAACTTTATCATTGTTATAATATTACGGAGATATTAATTCTAACTCCTCTGTGGCACTGGTAGCTGGATACTGTACTGCAGACGCAAGGGCTTAGCCGATTAAAATAATAAGATACTGGTTGTCATTCTACTAGTTGTAACAATAAGCAACTTTGCTTTTAATGCTACAATTGGTTAAAATAGAAACAATTTTTTAAATTGCAATCATTCTCAGGTGTGGCCTACTTGGCAGGAAAATGATATTTTTTAAACCACATTAGGTACATACATAAATATTTTCTCAGCACATGCAAATGACTAATTTAACAACATAGAAGTGACATTTATCCATACTTAATTTTATAAATGCGAAAGTCTGTCTGTCTGTCTGTTACCTCTTCACGCTTAAACCGCTGAACCGATTTTGATAAAATTTGGTATAGAGATAGTTTGAGTCCCGGGAAAGGAGGTTTTTATCCCGATATTCCCACGGGATCGACACTTATGCGGGTGAAACCGCTAGGCATTGCTAGTATAAATATAAAACAGCACACATTACGTGAGTTTTCAGTGAAAACAACTCTGAAATAGCAACGTAACTATTTAACAACATATTCATGTGCATTCAGTTAAAAATACACTTCATGATTTAACCAGGACAGGTCGCGTAGGTCACTGTGGGGCTTGGAATGGAGAAATGTGGAAGAGAATGTTTTTTACTAAAATTTAAAAACCTTGGAGCAATTATTTTACTTTTTATGGGATTCTGCGTCTGTAGGTTTATTGTGGTGTTCAATAAAGAGTGAAAATCGTTCATTTGCATTGGTATTCATTAAATTTTGTGGTTGTCTTTTTAAATTTTTCTCCAAGTTAAATCCTAATCCTAGGTAATATGTATTATAAGTGCGAAAGTGAGTTGCTTGCTTGTCACAGCAATGCCACAAAGTGCCTCTGACACTTAAGGCTATAGACAAGTAATGAGGGTGTCCGCTGAAACGCGGATTAAATTAATATTTTATTTTATTCGCTAATATAAAATGGAACATATTATATCTATTGTATTATTTATTTATTTCTATAACTGCCATCACAGCGGGCCCTATACCAACGGAGTACCAGCGATGCGTCATTTATTTTTTAAATATCGCAGCATCATGCTGAGGATAGGAGCCTTTTGGCCTCGTATAGGTAGTACTTTTTTTTTTGTTTTTGTTACTTTTTAGGGTTCCGTACCCAAAGGGTAAAAACGGGACCCTATTACTAAGACTTTGCTGTCTGTCCGTCTGTCCGTCTGTCTGTCTGTCTGTCACCAGGCTGTATCTCAAGCACCGCGATAGCTAGACAGTTGAAATTTTCACACCTGATGTATATCTGTTGCCGCTATAACAACAAATACTAAAAACAAAATAAAATAAATATTTAAGGGGCGCTCCCATACAACAAACGCGATTTTTTTGCTCGATATCAAAAATGGCAACAGGTAGGCACTTGAAATATTCACAAAATACTCAGTTGTATTTTAACTTTAATAATAAATAATAAAATTAAAATAAAATAAATATTTAAGGGGGGCTCCCCATACAACATACATATTTTTTTCGGCGTTTTTGCCTTGTGGTACTGAACCCTTCGTGTGCGAGTCCGACTCGCACTTGGCCATTTTTTTCCTTTTGAGGTACGGAAAAAAACCCTAAAAATAAATAAAGCTACCTATTCGCTCCTGGGCCCTAATTCACTATAACCACTATACGGAACCCTTCGTGTGCGAGTCCGACTCGCACTTGGCCAGTTTTTTTTAAATATAATTTTGTTTTTTTTTTTATATTTGACCGTGTTTAGTTTGTGATTTTCCTGTAGGTACGAGTCGCAATAAATACTTTCTTTTTTCTTCATTCTTTCTAGTTTGTTTGTTACGCTTTCACGCTAAAACGGCTGAAATTTGGCACACCGTTAGACCTTGACCTGGGTAAGGATATATGAAACTTTTCATCTTGGATCGCAGATGAAGTCGCGGGCAACAGCTGGTATTGTTGTAAAAGTAATGAGCTGGTATTGTTGTAAAAGTAATGAAATACCTATAGGAATTAGTGCTGATTAAAAGTAGGCATTTCTTTAGAAACCGTCAACGTTCTAAATTAATATGAAATTCTAGGGTCACTCCCGTTTGGTAACGCTCCCGTTTGGTAACGCTCCCGTTTGGTAACGCTCCCGTTTGGTAACGCTCCCGTTTGGTAACGCTCCCGTTTGGTTACGCCCCCGTTTGGTAACGCTACATATCATTGGTTATGTTTGCAGATATTACGTACCTGAGCACACCTTAAAAAAACAGTCAGAGTAAAAACTTCTGGTGTGCCGAATTTATATCATATTCATTTTATTTTCTACGTTTAAAACTGCCATATTAATGACTGCAACTACATAATATATCGAATCAACTACTAGTGCATTATTTGGTTCTTCGATACTTAAAATAAATATTATTTTGGTAGCCCTTTAATGCTTTGCGTCATTAAAGTTAAAAAACACGATTTTTGCACTACAATATAGTAAAGCATAATCAGCCCTTGCTGTTCCCACTGCTGGAACACAATAAGCCTCCTCTCTGTGAGAGGGAGTGGGCCATAATCCACCACGAACTCACGATCGACTACTCGTAAGTCGGGCCGATACCACTGGGTCATCAAAAGTCGGGGCCGAATGGAGTACGTTTAATTATACTAGCAGCGCCCTGCGATTTCACCCGCATAGGGTTCCCGTTTGAATATAGGGATAAAAAAAACTATCCTAAGTATGTCCTTTCCCGCGGACCCAACTGAGATAGTTGGGTCCGCGGGAAAGGACCAACGGGAAAGGACCAAGCGGGAAATACCAAATTTAATCTAAATCGGTTCAGCGGCTTAAGCGTGAAGAAGTAACAGACAGACACACTTTAGCATTTTGCATGTTTTTTGTCTTTAGCATTGATAGTATGGAATTGGATTCTTATTGAAACTTTCTTTATACTCTAACATGATCGACATGGTTTACAAATAAACATTTTATTAATTTATAAAAATCTCCCTTACAACTATTATTACAGGTGTATGTACACCCAATGCAACAGTGTGGTCACTTTACAAATTTATACTAACTTATTATTTACAATATAGATATAATTCAAAGAAATAATAACTAATAATCTAAAAAGTAATAGGCACTTTAACACAGTACCTCAATGATCACACTAATTTTATAAGTTTGTGAGTTCGTGTGTGTGTGTTTATATGTTTGTTACATCTTCACGAAACGGCTGGGCCAATTTAGATAAAATTTTGTATGAAGATAGCTGACACCCTGGATTAACATATAGGCCACTTTTTATCCCAATATTCACACGGGATCGACATTTACGCGGTTAAAATCTTAAAAAAAAAAAATTAAAAAAACATGATATAATCCAACACTTTCACACCTCCGGAAGTTCTTATCCTCATTCCTCCAATCCGCATCCAGTTCAGACACCATTCACGTAGCATGAAAAGCTGAGCTATCAAAGGGCTCTTTCAGCTCACGATAGGTGAGCTATCTCTAGGCAAGAATAATCATCGTTTGACAAGCGCGTTTGTTGACGCTCGTGTGTCGCCGGCTTAATGAGTCACTCTATACAGAAGTCTGGCAACGCCGCTTTTATTATGAGCTATCGTTTTTGAGGGATATGAATTGTGGTCATCGGGTTGGGTAGTGTGTGGGGTAAAGTTTTGTTACGGGGAATTTAATGACGGATAAAGGTTAGGTACTGTTGGTCAGTCACTGGGATAGTTATTTGATTCTTTAATGTATGTAATTTAGAAGGTTTGTACAAGAATATAATAAAAAATTGCAATACAGGATGAAATTGAAAAGTTGCGGCAAACCGAAAGGTGCTACATAATCATTGTAAATTGTAAATTGTCATTTCCCACACCTAAATTCTTGAAAAAAATCGTTTTTAGATAGTGCAAACTAAGTTATTGCCTTCAAAGTTCCAGTAAAAAAAAAACAATATTATCAAGCAAATCATAAAATTTGCGTGTGCCCAATAAGCAATCCATTCATCACAGAGTTCACAACATAAAGCGAGTTGACAACGAGTTGAACTAGCGATAATTAGCAAATTTTGTCCGTTCCTACGAAAAAAGGGACGCGCGACGACGTGGCCAGATCGCTCGCCTACGCGCACGTACGTGCATCCCTTTCCTTAATGACATGCTCTAAATTTACTTTATAACACGTTGAATTAGATATTTTCATTTGGCGCACCTATTCAGTGACATCCTGTATATATACTTTTACTAAACATAGTTCACATAACGTGGAATCCGCGTAGAGCCATCCGCTCCGCGTAGTGCTACGGCGTATACTTTTACTATACATAGTTCACATAACGTGGAATCCGCGTAGAGCCATCCGCTACGCGTAGTGCTACGGCGTATACTTTTACTACACATAGTTCACATAACGTGGAATCCGCGTAGAGCCATCCGCTACGCGTAGTGTACGGCGTATACTTTTACTACACATAGTTCACATAACGTGGAATGCGCGTAGAGCCATCCGCTACGCGTAGTGCTACGGCGTATACTTTTACTACACATAGTTCACATAACGTGAAATCCGCTTAGAGCCATCCGCTACGCGTAGTGTACGGCGTATACTTTTACTACACATAGTTCCCATAACGTGGAATCCGCGTAGAACCATCCGCTACGCGTAGTGCTACGGCGTATACTTTTACTACACATAGTTCACATAACGTGGAATCCGCGTAGAGCCATCCACTACGCGTAGTGTACGGCGTATACTTTTACTACACATAGTTCACATAACGTGGAATCCGCGTAGAGCCATCCGCTACGCGTAGTGCTACGGCGTATACTTTTACTAAACATAGTTCACATAACGTGGAATCCGCGTAGAGCCATCCGCTACGCGTAGTGCTACGATGTATAATTTTACTAAACATAGTTCACATAACGTGGAATCCGCGTAGAGCCATCCGCTACGCGTAGTGCTACGATGTATAATTTTACTAAACATAGTTCACATAACGTGGAATCCGCGTAGAGCCATCCGCTACGCGTAGTGCTACGGCGTATACTTTTACTAAACATAGTTCACATAACGTGGAATCCGCGTAGAGCCATCCGCTACGCGTAGTGCTACGATGTATAATTTTACTAAACATAGTTCACATAACGTGGAATCCGCGTAGAGCCATCCGCTACGCGTAGTGCTACGATGTATAATTTTACTAAACATAGTTCACATAACGTGGAATCCGCGTAGAGCCATCCGCTACGCGCAGTAACGTGCTACGGCGTAGTTCGTACTACGTCTTTGGCAAATATGTAGGTACAGACGCCAGCACATCAAGCTACCCGAAACTGTAAAATTTTCCCAATCAACTTTGAACCTTATACTTTAACGATAAAGTTGAAAATCCATTAAAGAAATTTGACAGATTGTACATGCAGGGAACTTTTGTAACCACAATAATACATTCGAGCTGATAGTCGTTACGGGTCGCTTAGAAGCCTGGAAGTCTGACCAGCCTTACCAACCCCTATCGTATTACCCAGTATCTGGGTCTGGAGGTTAGATAGGCAGGAGCTCCATGTTAAATGATGGTATTCAGCTGCATCCGGTTTGACTGGAAGCCGACCCCAATATAGTTGGGAAAACGCTAGGAAGATTGACTATGCTTTGCTAAACTAGATTCCGCTTTATGTAAACTATGATTAGTTTACATAAAGTGGAATCTGAGTAGCGCCATCCACTACCTGCCTACCAGCTCGCACTACGCCTTTGGCAAATATCAGGATTTTTGTAACTGTAATACATTCGATCCCATCCATTTTATTTTGACATGCTCAAACCGCAATCGAAGATCCAAAAGCCAAGATGACGTACCCCGTAATTCCACCTTCAATCATTTCAAAGGAAATGTTTGTCAAACTCTTTCCAAATCATTTCTTCTATCTTTCATCTTTTCATTCATTTGTCAGCCACAAATAATACCAACAAACGCTTTTCCTTCACAACATTTATAAATACATTTCAAAGAAGACAGAGAGGTAAGGAAGTACTTCCCACAATCCAATTCAATGAACATTTATATGACCATAGTAACATTTTATGTAATACATTCACGTTGGTGAGCAGTGGTGGCCCAGTGGCATCGGCCGCGACTTACGAGTTGTAGGTCGTAGGTTCGAACCCAGAGAGGCGCTTTAATTTTTGTAAATTATTTCACCACCACTGCTCTCAAAACGGTGAAGGAAAACATCGTGAGGAAACCGGCATGTCCTAGAACCAAAAAATTCGAAGACATGTGACATCTACCAACCCGCTCTGGGCCCGCGTGGTGGATTACGGCCCACTCCCTCTCACAGAGAGGAGGCCTGTGTCCCAGCAGTGGGAACATTATATAGGCTGATGATGATGATGATGATGATTCACGTTGGCTAGCCGCTATAATATATCACGTGTCCCGTCCGAGCTTCATATTTAGTTTCATAAACGGTTACAACCACAAAAACAACCGACTTCCAAAAAAAACACTACAAAGTGAAAAATAACTTTAATTTCAGAAGTCAGAAAATTTGCTGTTCCATACATTTTGACCACTTTTCTATGAAACAGCAGATTTTTTTTTTAAAACCGATGATACATTTCTACGCTACGTCTAGAATCATGTGCTAGATTAATGGTTTCAGTCTGCGTGTCACTGTCCCGGCCACCCTGTATAGAAAAAAAAACAGATTTTTTAATAAATCATTCAGTTAAATATAGTTGGCTATAGTTAGTAGTCTCATCGATTTCCTTTTCCCAATTATGTTGGGGTCGGCTTCCAGTCTAACCGGATGCAGCTGAATACCAGTATTTTACATGGAGCGACTACCTATCTGACCTCCACAACCCAATTACTGGGTAATACGATACCCCTTAGTAAGACTGGTTGTCAGACTTTCGGGCTTCTGACTACCCGTAACAACTGTCAAAGATCCACGAATGACAGCCGGGGCCAACGGCTTAACGTGCTTTCCGAGGCACGGAGGGGTCTCGGTATTGAAAGATGATCACCCATCCACAGACCAACCGCGGCAAGCGTAGCTTAACCTGATCGATCGACCTGTGCGGCTGTTATTATTTATTGTTTTTGGCTGTTATACATAAATAGTAGATAAATATTATAATATGATAGATATACCTATTATGTTTAATTAACATTACCAAATAATTATCATGTACCATAACCTATAACAGACTGATCTCAATAAAATAAAATGTTATATTTACTTATTTAATGATAATAACATATTTTAAAAATTGCTTATTGTTAATTTGTGACATAAATTTATTTTTATTTTAACAATTAATTTTATACCTTTTGCTGTGCCCTACAGGGTCCATAATTGTACCTTAGCTTTAAGCCATCGTAACACCTCTACAACATTATGGAATGCAAATTTTAAGAATAAGATTATGGAAAAAGACATCCCATTTATAGTAAACGCTAAAACGTCCATTCATAGTATGTACATTTATCTCGAAACATTCACGTCGGCCACTGGCTGTAATATTTCACTTGTCAGGCGACCGCCATTTTGGACGGTAAGTTTAGGATGTATGTACCTATGTCCGTTTTCTGAATAGTTAGATTAGGTGGATTCTAGGACGGCGTGGTTGCCTTTTACTTGGATAATGTTGTATGGAGATAGTTCGATAAACTAATCAAAATATTATTAATACCTAAAAGTACAGTGGAGAAGTTATAACAGACTGGTATTTAACACTGTAAGTTGGTGATAACAGCCACACAGGTAAATTGAAGGTTAAGCTACACTGTGTGTAGATCTTCGTCCTTCCTTCCTCCCCCACCCCTTCCTTCCTCCTTTTTGTTCTTCTTTCCTTCCTTTTCCTTTGACCTTTTCCTTTCCCTTCTTTTACAATGTATTTTTAAATCGGAACAGTTTTACAATGACAATAACAAAAACCCATTAATGGTCTCCAATAATTTTGTGTCAATTTAGATGACATTTAGTAAAGTGTAATTCGACTTTTGTCAAATATTTCGTTTTATCCATTTTATAGATAGGTAGGTACATTTCGCTAGTAACGTTAGGGCTCCCGCAGAAAGGCGCGACGCGACGATGCGATGCGATTCTGGGAAAACAAAATCTACGAAGTTTCCACAGAAATTGTTCTACTAGTGACGCGTCGCTCCTGTATGGCTTTATTCGTTCTGTCAGGGCTATGCGAGGCTGTGACCTCTCAAGCTCCGCTAATGAGAAACAATTGAATTTCTTTTGTATCGTATTACATAGGATACGCGCGGATCTTGACGAGTACCGATACAAGAGCGTTTTACGACGTACGACATTTCATACAAACTTTCAAGCCCTTGTTTTTCGAAATGAATGAACCGATTTTAATGAAACTTCATACGCATAAGCAGGATACAAATGTCTAAAACGTTACTTAAGAACATTTTCAAATATATACCAAATACCAATACGCCTAACTGTGCGACAAAAAACTAGGCGTTTCACGGTGTCCTACGTTTGGGCAGCGCCTTAAATGAATGTCCACTCTGGTCATGATACTACTTTTATGACGTGCTAGTATCACATAGTCTGCGACATTGCGGTAGGCCCAGTCGGAGATGGCCGGATGAGCTGGACTCCTTCAACAAAAACTGGTCCTTAGCAGGTTTGAACAGAAAGAAGTGAAAAGAGAGTAGGGTGGCCCTATGTGGGACATCACAGGCTAATAATAATAGCTTCAGATGGAGGTTCCCGTCTCTGGAGCCCTAACCACCAGTAGCTTGGACCCTGCTCCTGACACCGACGGATCACTAATTTTTTTATGTTTTTTGTATTTTATATGATAAACAGGGTTATTGGTAAAACATTAACAAGCTCTTAAGAGGTCATTGTAGTCATCATTACAAACAACTTTTACTATGGGACCAAACCGGAAATCGCGAAAAAAAATCAACTGTTCCCTACATTTTGACGAGTTATACAAACATAAATGTAGGGAACAGCTGATTTTTTTTCGCGATTTCATGTTTGGTCCCGTAGTAAAAGTTGTTCATAATGATGAGTACAATGACATCTTAAGAGGTTGTTAACGTTTTACCAATAAACCTGAATAAATAGATAAATAAACTAAAATATGATAATAATAATAATAGTATCTTAACATGAGACTTGCCTGTTTATTCTGTAAAAATCTCATCGTGAAGACTTAGGGGCCGCCTCCACGAGCGAGAGAATAGCGGCGATATTATCGTCGTGCCATGTATTTGTATACACTCTCTTAGAACGTGTCTTCACACGGCAATATCATCGCCGCAAAATTTTGATAGCACGGCGAGGAGGCGCTCGTGGAGGCGGCCCCTTAGGTGAATTGGTCGGCTAAGGGAACGTTCAAGTATTACGCAACGCAATTTGGGGGGCGGGGGGGTCTTGTGAAACGTTACGGTGCGTTAAAGGGGCGGGAGGGGGGGTATTGGAACAACGCGTTATGTAACTTTTGTTATTTTTTATAAAAAACTAGGAAATTAAAATGTCCCAAGTTGGCAACCCTTTTCGTTTATGTTTTACGGGGAATCCCTCGATTGTATTGTACGTGATTTAATTGTTCGCAATTAAATTGTTTTTAAATACCTTATTATTTCATTAATATATGGCTAAATAAATAACATATAACTTAAAAATCTCTTTTTGTTTTATTTATTATTATTGTAAACGCGATCAAAACAATAACAAAGGTATTTTAGCGCCTTTCCGGTACTTTGCGCAACATACTAATTGTGACTTTTAGGTATAAATGATCACTTAGATGATACGTAACATTTAGGGAGGGGGAGGGGGGGTACAGAAAAATGTTACGATGCGTTACATGGGGGGGAGGGTGGGTCTAAAATCTACAAAAAATGCGTTACGTAATACTTGAACGCTCCCTAAGCTATTCTCATAAAGTCTTTACCGATACGAAAGAAAAAGGAATTAACGATATTATTACCAGTAATAATGAAGTCCCTCAAGCCCCAGAGCCTACCTTCCTTTATTTCCGTAAAGACAAACACCTACCCTCCACATCACATACATTGTCGAACTACAAACAGTTACTTCATTATTCAGTTTATGCTTCAATTAATCGAATTACGATATTAACTATTGGTTATGGTAGGGAGGCCATAAGTTTTGATGTGTTACGGAACTTACGGGTTGTCCGCGAATTTTCAATGGAATTTGTTACAAACATTGTGAAAAGTTACTTTTTTACACTTTTTGGAAATATAGAAACTGGGTATATTTGAGACGTGGAATGAAATTGAAAATGTCACTTCCTTGCCAAATTCCACCCTAATAACTACGTGCTATAACCGGTTGAATGCCTTAATTACACAAACAATTAAAAAGCCATTGTTTCACGCGTGGATCCTCGGTCACGCATACAAAAGGGTAAATGCGAGTGGATTATTTAATTTAACAAATAACGCGACGCATGTGTCAGAAACTGTCCAAGTTGTCAAATTTTCATGACAGGTTCTGCTTAACACGTTGAACGCCAGACAGCAGACACAATAGAAAATCTATTGTTCGCGGTCACCGGTGACCGCGTTGGCAGTCAAAGCCTTAATAAAGTAGAAATTTTTTTAAAGTAAAATTTTCGAATTTTGACCGACAGGTGAACGATTGAACTGGGCCCCTCCAGGTGATAACCTGGAGGGGCCCAGTTCAATCGATCAGGTTAAGCTACGCTTGCCGCAGTCGGTCCGGGGATGGGTGACTATCTTTAAAAAAAGCACGTGGTCTCGGCTGTCATACGTGGACCTTTGACAGTCGTTCCGGGTCATCAGAAGCCCGAAAGTCTGACAATCAGTCTTACCAAGAGGTATCGTGTTCCACGTAATTTTACAGCATATCTGACCTCCACAACCCAGTTACTGGGAACCTGGGTTGTGGAGGTCAGATAGGCAGTCGCTCCACGCTAAAAACTGATATTCAGCTGCATCAGGTTAGACAAGAAGCTGACCCCAAAAATAGTTGGGAAAAGACTAGGCAGATAACCTGTCACTTGTCACCTGTCGGTTTACTAAATAGACCTCTGGACGATCACGACTTGACGAGTTAATGACTAGAAAATAAGTTCACTAGTGTCCTAATTTTTCCCAAAAATCTATGGTTACCACATCTATAATTAACCGAATTCTGTAAGTAAATTGGGCGCGGATTATATTGATTGTTTGTCGAATTATTTATAACCGAGTTATGATAAGCTGTGTTTGCCCTGCCCGTTAATAACCGCGCACAAATTAGTTTTATCGGTTTAAAATATTGGGGCGAAACCGCTGCATTGGCTTTTGTGAAGGTAACGCGTTGAAATTTTAAATTATTAAGATATTATGTTGGTTTTGGGCTAAATCAGGGACGTTTGATACTGTGATCTACGTTGTCGACGTCGTTTGACGTTCGTGATGTAAATACTAACAAATCAGATTATTTTATGAAAAATAAATGATATCCGCATGACATTTCCTATTGTTTCGAAAAAACTACGTTTTTACTTTTTTGTGAGTTGATAATACTATGTCCAGGTTTTTTCAAGATGTCTTTCTACATCGTAAATCAGAGAGACAATACCCGTATTTTTAAATCAAATGAAACGTTTATTTGCTAGAAATACTAATTAATTTCGTTTTGATAAACGTGAGATCTTATAACCTAAGTGCCATTGTATTCTGCCTGTAAGCAAGGGTGGACGTTTGCATTCTGATCTCAGTCGCAATCTACCATAAATATATGTAACTAGCTTCTGCCCACGACTTCATCCGCGTGAAATTTCACCCTCCCCCCATTCACCCTCATAAGGGTAGAATTTCGACAAACCCTTTCTTAGTTGATACCTGCCCTTCACAAAGAACACACCCTCCAAATTTCATGGCTCTAGGACCAGCGGTGTAGGCTGTGCGTTGATAATATCAGTCAGTCAGGACTTTGAATTTTATATATATAGATTTTCGTAACTTTTAGAAAAGTTTTTGGCATAGATTGTAACTGAGATGAGATTTTAAAAGATGATAATTACGGGAATTGGGTTTCAGGAGTTTTTTTTACACGACGAGTACTTATGACACTAAGGCCTGATTTGACCAAAGTCATTTATCTTTTACCCGTTGAAATAAATCGACGTCCGACAGCTTTTGTATGGAAAAACTGACAAATTATCAAAACATATTTTCTGGATAAGAATTATTCTAGGTATAAAAGTTTACCTAGAATAATAAAAGTTTATAAAAGTTTAAGTAGGGAATTCACCCTTGATGACATTGCTAAAGTCATACTTCCATTAAACAGGTTTTGAAACTGTAACCTAGATTCATAAAACTCTTTCTCAGTAAGAGGTTATTTCATCACTCAATGGCGAACTCGAACTCTCGAAATACCAATAAATAGTCTAGAAAATCCAGCACTGAAATAGAAAAAAGCAAACATTTTCTTCGGAAACGTTTCACAACGATTACAAATAAAAAAGAGTTAATTTCCACGAGTGGGGGAACGTTGCAAACTTAAATGACAAAAGTTTAATTGTCACTGTAATGGAAATTAAACGGCAGGAAAAATGGCGTCCGCTCTCGAAATAGTTTGAATACCTTAATATGGTGATTTTAATTAAGTGTAACAAAGGATAGCTCGGAGCTTTCAGCGCTAAGTAGAGAGTTTGTTGTGAAACCTGCTAACTGAAAGTACTTCAGTGTATTTTTAATTGTATGTTTTACGCACTTTTAACTTTACAACTTTAGAATCTAGGTAGCCTCTGACATAATGTTTTGAAGGAAAATATTGTGACTTAGAAAACTAGGATTAACGAATTTGTTTTTTATGGAAATTAATTATTTATTGAAATGATTTTGGTTTTGCACAAACTAAACTAAATTTAGGTTCAGTGCATCTTTTTCTTTCTATTTCATCAAGAAAAGGACAGAAGATAAAAATTAGTTTAGTCCTGTAAAATTAAGATACTCCATAGACAACTCAGACGAGATTAAAAAATTGGCTACTAAAAGTACTTCAATTTACGTCTGGCGCTGAATAATTAGACAAGACTAAACTAATATTTATCTTTTGTCCTTTTCTTAATGAAATAGAAAGAAAAAGATGCCTGAACTTAAATTTAATTTCATTTGTGAACAACAGAACCGGCGCCAATGCCAAAATCCAGTCGCCATAAGCTCGGTTCCTATAAAAACTGGCCAAGTGCGAGTCGGACTCGCACACGAAGGGTTCCGTACCACAAGGCAAAAACGCCGAAAAAAACATGTTTGTTGTATGGGAGCCCCCCTTAAATAATTATTTTATTTTAATTTTATTATTTATTATTAAAGTTAAAATACAACTGAGTATTTTGTGAATATTTCAAGTGCCTACCTGTTGCCATTTTTGATATCGAGCAAAAAAAGGCAAAAAAATCGCGTTTGTTGTATGGATTTTATTTTGTTTTTAGTATTTGTTGTTATAGCGGCAACAGAAATACATACTTTGTGAAAATTTCAACAGTCTAGCTATCGCGGTTCTTGAGATACAGCCTGGTGACAGACAGACGGACAGACAGCGAAGTCTTAGTAATAGGGTTCCGTTTTTACCCTTTGTGTACGGAACCCTAACAAAAACGAATCGTTTTGCTTTCTTATTGCCAAACTGAGCATGTAAATAGATTCGTAAGCTAATTTTACCTATGATAGCTGCGTCCATATGGGAGGGTCTACCATGCAAAGCTATGAGGTCTTTGCTTCATTATTGGTAAAGATACAAGAGTTCATTAATAATTTAATAATTATCGAATAACGCTCTGTAAATTTCAGGAATCGGCCATTACTGGGTAATCTCTTTCATAAGGGATTTGTTTGTGTGAATCGTTCACACATAAAATAGGAAAAGTTACGTTAAAGTTAGAGATTAGACTAGATCACACCTGCAACCTCACACTCAAGTACCGATCCCCTATCCTCCGAGCCATCACGACACATTGTCATCTCATTTTTAGGGTTCCGTACCCAAAGGGTAAAAACGGGACCCTATTACTAAAACTCCACTGTCCGTCTGCCTGTCTGTCTGTCACCAGGGTGTATCTCATGAAATGTGATTTTAAAAAAAAGTAGTTAGTGAAAGTGTAGAAGTGTGTGTGTGTGTGTGTGTGCGAGAGAGAGGGTGTGTAGTGTGTGTGTTGTGTGTGTTAGTGTAGTTGAAATTTTCACAGATGATATATTTCTGTTGCCGCTATAAAAACAAATACTAAAAACAGAATAAAATCAATATTTAAGGGGGACTCCCATACAACAAACGTGTTTTTTCTGCGTTTTTGCCTTGTGGTACGGAACCCTTCGTGTGTCGCACTTGGCCAGGTTTTATTTATGGCTCAGCTCTTATACGGAATTTCCCCGAGTACCTCTCGACACGTGGTATCAGCTTCCATTCAGTACTACTCTACTTAGCTCGTAAAAGACGAGAGCGTAAAAGATAAGTAGTTACCTTCGGTACCAGCTCTATGTAGAGACCTTAAAACGGGATGGAGATAGTTTTATAGCTCATCGATATTCGTGAGACCTATAATATACTCTACCTACCTGTACAGGTAGAGACGGTAGGTAGCGGGCGGTACCTAGATAAACTAATAGTAATGTAATCTGCATTCGCCATGTATTTGTCAAAAATGTAAACAAATATGAGTAGTTTACGCTACAACTTCAAAAAAAATATAACTTTTTCAATAGTGCTAGTCACTCTGAAATCAACTTAATTACCATTAAAATAAACTTGATATTTGTTTAACTTGAAATAATACTAATTTGAAAATGGGGTCAATGTCAGTAGAATCAACGGGAACACGTCATCTTTCGGTGCTTCAATTTTCCATGCTCATGTGCAAATTAATTAAAACAGTATGTAGCTGTTTATTGTTCTGTACGAAATCTAAGCTTCTAAAGGGTTTTGGGAACTTAGGTATGCTGCAATTTTGAACAAATATTTTGCTCAATAACTGAGATTAAAAAAAACTGAAGTGAGTTTGAATAGACTTTAGTTTTATATATTTTTCAATTCACGTTACATATCATCCGCGTACATTCCTGGAAGGAGTATCCCAGTACACCCACGATTCGCTAGTAACTTAATTACGAGAGGCTCGCCTATTGGCCTTAATCGGGAACAAATTCATACCTAGCTGCCACCGGGAATTTCCTATTGAAAAAAAATCCACCATCACTTTTCCTAATTTGGAAAACAAACCCAGGACCCTATGGTCATTGCTAACTTGTTATTTTTTTTGTGTTCTTATTTTGCGCCATGTTTGCCACAGATAAACGCATTTAGGTACTTTCTTTCCGTTGCGACTAAAAAGTAACAAGACAGTCCAGTTTTTAAGCCATTCTAGGCTAACCCCCTATAATTTTCCGTTATAAAATTAACAAAACTTATGAATGAATCTTCGCCCAGGGGTAACGGCCGCGACTTACGAGTTGTACTGGCGTAGGTTCGAACCCAGATAGGCGCTCCGAAACAAGCATGTAACCAAAAATTCGTAAGCATCACGTAACATCTAGGTATCAACCCGCACTGTGCCTACGTGGGCATTACGGCCCACTCCCTCTCACCGAGAGGTGGCCTGTGTCCCATCAGTGGCAACTACAGATATGGGTATATCTATATCTGTGGTGGCAACATTATAGGCTGATTATGTATGAATGAATCTGCAACTGTTACCAGTAGGTATATTTCTGTCTGAGACCGTAAAATTTTTCAACAGATTAAAAATAGTCATCATCATCATCATCATTTCAGCCGAAAGACGTCCACTGCTGGACATAGGCCTCCCCCAAAACGGGGGGTTTGCCATAATCGCCACGCTTGGCAGGCGGGTTGGCGATCGCAGTATGGTACGGTGGTGGAATGCATAGAGAACGCTGCTGCCCATTCTCCGGTACGCCCCTTAGTCGCCTTTTACGACACCCACGGGAAGTATGGGGTGGTGCTATTCTTTAAGTCCGGCACCACACAGACATTAAAAATAGTATAACCCAGTCATACCTCACTTTGGAATTTTCATGAATATTTTCAGAATCAGAATCGGAATGCTTTATTTGTAAACATAGGTCAAATTACAATAGTGTGCGCGATGTTACAGGTAGGTAGATCCTCTGTTTTGCCCAGAGGCGTACAAATATGTTCAAATAACATTGTCGAATTTTTTACTTTCATGTCTATTCACCTATTTAAAGGTCAGAAGAGCTAGGGGTGACGAATAAAATGGGGGGGAGGTAGCAGCCCCCTCCCCCCCTTTTAAGACATCGATATAACAAGCTGCAAGTAGTATCAATATCGAATTAGTTCTTCAAAGGGACGATGGGAGGATGGCGCCAATTTATACTGGGTGAGATGAGAGCGCCCGGATTTCAAACGAAATTGTGAAATAACCTCCTTTTTTTTAATTCGGTAAAAAACACGGCTCTATTGAGCTTTTTTATTGAACCAGGTTTTAATAAAACCTAGTTTCTTTTTTTTAAGGCCAATTCTCGTAATTAAAAATTTTCAAAATCTAGTCGCGATCTTATCTCAGCGCCAATCAATGTCAGAAGCTTGTTATAAATGTAGGGTTACAGGTATTTTTTGACAGATTGAGAATGAGATCAGACTGTGAACATTCATAAAATTACAAGAATTGCCCCTTTTTAGGGTTCCGTTGCCAAATGGCAAAAAACGGAACCTTTATAGATTCGTCATGTCTGTCTGTCTGTCCGTCCGGCCACTTTTTTTCCGAAACCATAAGAACTATACTGTTGAAACTTGTTAAGTAGATGTATTCTGTAAACCGCATTAAGATTTTCACACAAAAATAGAAAAAAGGAATAAATTTTGGGGGTTTACAGAACAGATACCTACTTAGAACTGAAACTTAAAAAATTTTTTTTCATCAAACCCATACTTGGGGTATCTATGGATCGGTCTTCAAAAATGATATTGAGGTTTCTAATATCATTTTTTTCTAAACTGAATAGTTTGCGCAAGAGACACTTCTAAAATGGTAAAATGTGTGTGGCCCCTGTAACTTCTAAAAGAAGAGAATGTAAACCATGTAAACTTCCACCGAAAATTGGTTTGAACTAGATCTAGTAAGTAGTTTTTTTTTTTAATACGTCATACATCGTAAACCGCAATTTACCTTTCATTCAATCAACTCAAATAAAAAAATAAAAACATTTAATTTCATAAACATAAACCTTATGCATAAACCCGGATGTTACGGAACCATCGGTGTGCGAGTCCGACTCGCTCTTGCCCGTTTTTTTTTGTCGTGGAGAAATGCTCATGCATTCTTCACTACCACGGGGAAATAGTGCAGTTTTGTGGAACTCTAACCCACTAAAATTCCACGGTGTCCTCCTCTGCCGCTTACGGCGGGAACACGGGCACGCGTTAGCACTCATCAGTGAACTCGCCGCGGCTGTCCGTCACCGGACCCTCCTCTGGGGAGTACTCCCCATCACCGGCGCACCAGAACACAAAGCACGCCGTGACCACCCCAGGGACCAAACCAGAACATGGGCGCCAGACGACCCCGTGTTTGGGCACCCTGCGACGGGTCAAGTCTATTCTTTCGCAATTTTCGGCCGCCGCAACCTACATGTTGGCCGCTACGTCGTCGGCTTACCGGCAAAAGCCCTGACGAGCGGCCGTCCTCGGTTCCTCTTCGTTTCAACGTGGGTGACCAAGCCACGGCTACTGAGCCGCGCCTCGACAATGCGGGAACCCACCGGGGGGGACAAAAATTGCCCCTCAGATGTATGAATGTAAAGCAAACGGAGTATATAAGAATCGTAAGGGTGGCGTAGTATCCGCCGGCCCCACACGTTTATGTAAGTATATGTGTATGGATGTTGTCAATAAATCTGTCGATAACGTCCCGCTTCTGAGTTAATTTATTTATTTATTTAAACTTTATAATATGAACAAAGACGAATTTAACGCCACAAGCATACAATTAATTTAAATTTTAACTGACTGTCAGTTAAATTAATTTACACTATTAATAATATGGTATTAATATTTAAATTCAGCTCGTTATTTTACATCTGTAATTCTGTTTATGTGAATATTTCATTAACCGCTAGGTACTTCTTTTACCTTTCACAGAAGAGAGTTCAATTTAATTATATTCCTGGAATAATAACACCTAATAGAATAACGTACAATATTAATTATACAGTGCTGTATTTTCTGACAAGGTAATACTTGTATTTTCCAAGCTGCATTATTTTAAATCACTGTAATTACTCTTCGTATTTTAATTAGTCTCTCAAAAAACGGTGAAGGGAAACATCGTAAGGACACCATCATGTTCTAGAACCAAAATTCGAAGACATGTGACATCTACCAACCCGTACTGTGCTTGCGGGGGCCCACACCCTCTCACGGAGAGGGGGCCTCCTGTGTCCCAGCAGTACTGCCGTACTAAGCTCAAAAGCGGTATCTCAAAAAAATCGTAAAGTTGATTTTTGTGGCATCGGATAGCTTATAGAAATATGCATCCAATGAGCTAAGCCAAATAGCGGTATCTTAATAAAAAAGCCTTTAGAAAAGTATTCCCTATCTCAGCTTTACCTCAAATCACTAAGAGAATAAAAGCAAAACTTCAATTTTCTCGAAACTAGCTTTTCCTGAGATACCGCTTTTGCGTTTAGCACGGCAGAGTAGGAACATTAAGGACTAAGCTTTTGACTAAGATTTTTGACTAAGCTTTTTAACTAAGCTTTTTGACTAAGCTTTTTGACTAAGCTTTTTATCTAAGCTTTTTGACTAAGCTTTTTATCTAAGCTTTTTGACTAAGCTTTTTGACTAAGCTTTTTATCTAAGCTTGTTGACTAAGCTTTTTATCTAAGCTGTTTGACTAAGCTTTTTATCTAAGCTTTTTGACTAAGCTTATTTGCTAATAAAGACTTTGGACAGGCTGTGGACCTACCTAATAATATCTTCTTTTTACCTAAACTAGTTTTCTGTTCCTCGCCAATCCATAATGTGTTAAATTCGTAATTGTATTTAATTTTGGTTAAAGAAAATAAACTGAAATCACTTTCGAGTTTTTATAATCGTCGTAGATCAACGTAATAGGCTAGTTGACAGTTTTTGAGAAACCAATTAGTAATGTTCCTTATGGTTTATTTATCTAAATGTATAAATATTTGAACTTGTTTTTCATTTTTATAACATAACTAGCTGACCCGGCGAACATTGTACCCCCCCCCCCCCCTCATATCATCAAAAAAGCCGTTCCATACAAAATGTAAAAGAGCAAATGCAAAATGAGAAAATGAATTATCTCCAGGATATTTTTCATATGATATTTCTCCCATGTTTTAATAGTTATTCTGATATTCGGGATAACAAAAATAAAAATTGGTCCAGCCGTTTTGAGTTATAAATGTTGTAACTAACCTGACTATGTTTTATTTATATACTTACTAGCACCGGCGAAACGGAACGTGTGTATCATTTGTTTTTACTTTGGTCAGAGATTTGAAATTGGAAAATAATAGAAATCGAAAGAGATTTCAAGAAGATTTCAATTCTTCTTCGTACCGTATGTGATGGCAAAAAGTTATAATCAAGTGTACAAGTGATACGGCGCAAGATGGAAGGTAACGACCTGACGACCCCTATCTGTGAATTGTCTTTGCTCCGGCCGACCTGGGTTCGACCTGATTTCAATTTACATTCTAAAACAAAAAAGGTTCCTATTAAAAAAGGTGTAATCCGAACCTTTCAGGCGAGTTGCCTCCATATAATTGAGACAATCATAAATTAAATAAAAGACCCTCGAACTGTTACACCTCTGAAAACGAATCGGAAATCCATTTTAATTCAACTAATGTACCATTGATATCCTTCGCGACGACATTTTTAATAATAATGTCTCACTTAGCGAGGCGATAATCGTTTTAAAAACTCGATAAATGAAAGTTATCTGTTTTCCCGAGGACTCGTTATTTTTATGGGTTTTGAGAATTTAAATGAAAGTGGATAGAATCATTTGAAATTGGAAAGAAAATAGATCATTTGTTTTTGAAACTCCGTTGATAGTTTTCGAGAAAATAAGGTGGAAAGGGATTACAGGACCTAAACGAAAAAAAGCAAGTTTTATAACGTTTAAAAGTATATGATCGACTACAGTAAACAATCAAGCAAAATATATGATATTCTTCAGGATATATGCTAGTTAGATAGTCTGTTGAAAATATAATACAACTAATTTGATACGATCGAAAAAAATCATGAAGATACTTAAAAAAAACTTTCTTTATGCCATAAAAACCATACTAATATACGTATCTACAATTATTTTAATAAGTAATAGGGCATCAAAAAATTCGTCCGCATCGCTGTCAACAGGAACAGTGCCCAAAAGGCTGGCAGCATTGCCACGTTGTATGGCAATGCTAATTCTTTGGCCAAGAAATAGGCCAGCCCTTTGGTCACGTGAAGAGTCGACTAACCGCTTGGCGATATCTCGAAAAACCAAGTGGGCACTCGGACCCCATGGCCCTAGTGTTTCAACCCCAAACGGCTCGAACATGTAACTCCCAATCAGGTTGGAATATTTTCGCCGTTTGAGGTTTTCTGCACCTGCAGCAGCCGCCCCAGCACAGCCCACCGTGCTAGGAAGATGGGATGGCGCAAGGGTGTCGACACATGTTGCATCCCACACCAAAGGTCTGCCTAACTTCCAGGGCATTATGGTCATCCCGTCTGGTCTCTTCCCGTCGTCGCGTGCCAGGCCGCCGTTGGGTTCTAAAACAGCTGGCACTCCGGCGGTGACAAGAGCACGACGGATGATGTCATTAATGCTGGCGTGCTGTGCTATCCGGCCCGCGCTCCTACTGCAAGATAGGCCATGGTGTCCGAGACAGTCGACAGCTTCACCGCACTGACAGCGATGCGGAGCCCCGCAAGGAGCGCCCAAACGCAGACAGGTAGCGAGCCGGAAGGTGGTGTCACCCAGCATAGTGCCTATGTTTGGTGACGGGAGTGCTTGAAGCCCTCTGGCTTCAAGCACTCCCGTCACCCAACCCCGACTCCCACTCACCCACAGCCAGCAGGCGGGCACGCTCAGCAGAATTGGGGGACGTATTAATAAGATTATTCCATACCAACCTACAGAGCGGCTCATCCCACTGTCTCTGGGAAGATGGGTTTACGGGCCGATCTGTATCCGGGCCAGCCGCTTTCCAGGCGTTCACCGCGTCGGTCAAGCACGGCACTTCAGAGTCAACCAGGCAAGGGGCTAACATTTTCCTGGTCAACTTTTCAGTGCTGTGGACAAACAAATCAAGAACAAACTTAACATTGTAGTTGATTGAAAATCTTGTTCTCCCATACATTGCAACTGCAAAGGACATGGCTAAACTGAAGTATGGACGACTGATCCCGCAATGAAAATGCATGTATAGACATGGTTCCTAGCAATATATAATGCTGAATAGCTGAAAATTAGTATTTTGTAATTAAAAAGGTTCAGGAACTTTTCATATCTGCACATTCCTGAAAATAAAATCGCGTAACTCCTACGTTAAAGGTACAAAAACTTCAAACGATGACATTGCTATGCACTTTTATCTAGGCGTTTTAACGTGTCTGCGACGATTTTTATTGATTAATGTGTTTTTCATTGGCGATTTTGGACTAAGGTACTTGAAGTAAATATCTACAAAGGAGTAATTGCACCAAAAAAACTTGATAAAATGGACTTACGTTACATAATCTCCACTAAAATCATAATAATATAAGTATTCTGTTGTAAAACCTAAACTACATATCCAAATTAGTTAAAATAAAGACAGTATTTACAGACAATGTAAATAACATTATGTTTGAAATGATGAACGTATTTGAAAAAGATCTTAAAGATTAACCGAGCAAAATATTTGTAATTTCTGTATTCCTGTATTTGTATATTTCTGCCTAAAGTAGATAATTAACGCACTGAGAAACCAAGGGCATAAAAGATAAAACAACAAAAATGCGATTTACCTATTTATTTAATCGTTTAGTCTTAAAAAACGACGTCTGACATCTGACGTAATTTTTTTCCATAGAGATGGGATTGAACGTCGGGTAGAACAGAATCGATAAAATAATCGAAAGGGTTGAAAGATACAAATAGAATTAGTTTTTGTCGACCACTATTCAGTTAATATTTTTCGACACAAAATAGGTAGTAAGATTAAACAAAGAAGCATTCTGAAGCTTTCAGTTATTTTTATTTGATTTTGATTAAGTAGAAAAAAATGGAATTAAGTAGGTATAGTCGATTGTCACTTTTAAAAAAACCCATTTTCCGAATCAAAACCCTGTGACAAGCAACTAAGCAAGACACCGAACCGAGCGCCATCGATTCCCGTCGAAAACTTTGATTGCCATTTCTTAGTTTCAGAAAATAAATCGTTTTGATACCTGTTATCAAAAACCGAGTTTCGATTTGACATTCTGGAACAGCGATATGACTTCTCCCTAGCTTGCAGTACTGTATTATTTCCCCTTGAACTTGTCATGTCAATCAAAAAAAGCAACTGAAATACTTTTTTATGTTTAATAATTCACGAACGTTCTTGGAAATTATTAAACACTAAATAATTCATGAATGAATATTTAAATATTACTAGTTAATGTGAGATTACTATACATGCTTGGGGCAGTCATTTAGCCATCTCCTTTAAGTTGGTCTACTATTACTCGTAAACTTGTAAAGCCTACTTAGCTGTGACAGTTTTCCTTTTAATTTCGTTAAATATATACTATTGCAGGCGGGGGGGGGGGGGGGGGGGACGACGACGACGACACTTGACTCTAAAAAAAATTAGCACTTTAAAGCTTATTATTTCACAAACTCATCCCTGAATCGAAAAATGTCTCTCACAAACCCGCAATATTTTTGTAAGACGTATACAACGATACCCCACACCATGGGGTAGACGAGAAAAAAATAACATCCCCATTGTACGTGTAGAGGGACCCTAAAACATTTTTTTTCTAGATTTTATTTTACTACTTTGTCGGCGTGATTAATATGTATATCCATGCCAAATTACAGTTTTCTAGTACTAAGAGTCTCGAAGCTAAGCTGCGGACGGACGGACGGACAGACGGACATGGCGACACTATAAACCCTCCTTGTTGACTACGGAACCCTAAAAACTATGTAAACTAACGGATGTTCATCAAAGTGCCCCTTCACGCCACTCTATGACCAAGATACACATAAAAGGACAGGGTAACTCTAAATACCAAAACCGCAAGGTAAACTGCAAACAAACCAAAAACCCCAGTTCACCTACAAACGCCAAATGCACATAAAATCCTTCTAATTCCGACTCCGAAAAGTGGCTCCGTATTTGATCTTGCGCGTTCGAAACTAACGCAGGCCGTCCGAATTTCAGGCGTGTGGCGCTGATAATCAGCGTCTAAATCAACGCGCTGTGGCGACCTCGGTTTTACCAATTAGACTCATCACTGATTGCGCACTAGTGACGCTAATAGACACCGGGATCCGGGTTCCGGGATTCGAATGAAAGTTTGGGGAAGTTGGTCAACAGTTTTCGTAGTTTGAGGATAAAATGCGAACAAGGAAAAAGATGTAGGTGTAGAATCGATACTTATAATACGGTTATAATGCATAGATGTTCACGCTCCAATGAAATTAGACGTATGTGGTGTACCAAGTGACATAATTATGATTTACTAGCTGAGCCCCGCGATTTTACCCGCATAAGTTTCGATCCCATGGGAATATCGGGATAAAAAATAGCCTATAGTGTTAATCCAGGGTGTTAGCTACCTACATACCAAAATTTTATCAAAATTGGTCCAGCCGATTGGGCGTGAAGAAGTAACAAACATGAAAACACACACACATATAATATTAGTGTGAAATGTGATGCTTTGACGTATCTTTGTACTGTTTCTGTGTCAGAAAAGTTATCTAGAGATTTGAAGACAACTTTTAGTGAGCTGAGCATGGGATCCTGGATTTCATTCCCGGGTCGGACAAAGTGTTATTTATTTAAACCATTTATGTACACACATATAAACAGAAAAGAAGAAAGGAGGAGAGATAAAAAGAGAACGAGTAGATAAATAAGTCGAAAACTATGCGGCCTAAAAAAAAGAAAAAATGTTTGAGAATGTGCAAACTGCGCTCTTTCTTATGATACCTCACATGCCCTAGTAGCCCCACTTCGAATTTTTCGGAATTTCCCTATTACCTGTTTCTTTCTTATTTGTTTGGGCAAACATCATCTAAAACTATTCCAAATTTCAAGTTGATAGCATTAGTAGTTCTTGAGATATCCAGCTGTGACAGACAGACAGACAGTCTCACCATAAGGGTTCCGTTTTTACCGTTTTGGTACGGAAGCCTAAAAGAGATGGAGACAATGTGTGTAAGAGTAGAAGGGAAAACAAAATCAAATACTATGTTATTTGGTTTTCCATCTGGAATTTCTCTGTAGCAGACTGGAGTCTGGATTTGTGACATGTTGGTGGCAATAGGCTCGCCTTCGATAATATGGGACTTATAACATACATACACAGGCCTCCTCTCAGTGATAGGGAGCGGGCCTTAGTCGTGGCTTGATGTTCTGGAGTTTTTACTATGGGTACACCTCTGCGTAACCCTTTGATAAATAGAGGCATGATGTTGTTATGTAGAACTGAAACATTATACGAGCCAATTGCTGCCTTTTTTAGGGTTCCGTACTCAAAGGGTAAAAACGGGACCCTATTACTAAGACTTCGCTGTCTGTCCGTCTGTCTGTCACCAGGCTGTATCTCAAAAACCGCGATAGCTAGACAGTTGAAATTTTCACAGATGATGTATTTCTGTTGCCGCTATAACAACAAATACTAAAAACAGAATAAAATAAATATTTAAGGGGGCTCCCATACAACAAACGTGTTTTTTTCGGCGTTCTTGCCTTGTGGTACGGAACCCTTTGTGTGCGAGTCCGACTCGCTCTTGACCGGTTTTTTATTTAGCAAGCAACGCTTACATCAATCAATTCAGCCCGATCGCAGATACAACAGAGGACTTACTCAGTGTTACACTATTTAACTGCTTTAATCAGCTCACGACAAGAGCTCAGTTCCACAAACTGGATTCGTCTGAGGTTTGACAGATTAGTGTTGTCATCCAACAATGGGATTGAAAGCGGGCAATTTGCAGGATAATTCTTGGCAAAAAATATGAAAAAAATGTGTTTGTGTCTCTTAATCTTCCATTCGCTGACAGACAACGCACAGCCTTAACTACTGGGTTTAGAAAGCATGCAATTTTGCGCAAGAAAGACAGAAAAGAAAGAAAGAAAATATATTTATTTAGCACAGACTAAAAGACACACAATACAACAGGTAGTCAGATAATAGTCGTACATCAGATAAAAACAAAAAAAAGATAAAAATAAAAAGTGCAAAGTCCGATGTAAGAAATTAGCAGAAAGCGTGCCTCACGGCTGCGCCAAAAATGCCCAGTTCAGCAAAAATGCCAGACAACTAGTGCCTGATGCTGGTTTTCAACTGGACCTGACAAGAGTTCCGTATATAACGAGGGTGAGCACTAAGGGAAGGATTTTTGGAAATTCATCCGCAAAAGGAGTTACTTAAGTAGGGAATGAGCGTTTGTATGGAAGGTCGGATGGGATATTTCATCGGGCACACGGCTTACCCTGAATAAATGCTGATGCTTAAATAGTGCTTAAACATTATTTCAGTTAGTCATATCGCTCGTTTTAGTCCTTCGAAACCGAAAAACTTCAAGTCGGCTTTCAGTTTCACCAGAATAAGATTAAGCATCAGAATATTACACAGAACTGTAACGAGAAATTATTATTAACTAGCTTCCGCCCGCGGCTTCACCCGCGAGGTATGTCGATAAAAACTATCCTATGTTCTTCCCTGGGATGCAATATATCTCCCTGCCAAATTTTAGCGAAATCCGTTCAGTGCTTTAGGTGTGAAAAGGTAACATACAGACAGAGTTACTTTCGAATTTATAATATTAGTATGGATAGAGGATAAAAAAAAATCTATAAAAATAAAACTTCTTATACTTAATTAACTAACAAACAATAAAATTAAAATAATCTAACTTAACTAAAACTGTGCGTTCGGTGAATTTTTGAAAAAGCCTTAGTAAAATGTCATAATTCGAGGTTTGGCTCTCGCCTATTTTCTCCTCCAATATTGGACCAATTTAAAAGATATTTCATAAACAGGATAAGAAGGTCAGCCCTTGAGTCACGGGAAGTGTCAACCAGCCGTTTGGAGATTTCGTTGAACAAACCCTGAGTCCCGGAGGTTTCAACCCCAAACGGCTCGAAAAGTTGAAGTGTAACGTAAATTGACCTGCAATAGCCAGTCAATTCCAATATTCTAAAGATCAATAAGCTTGTACCCACTTTCGTTCCCATTTCGGCTGTAATTGAACCTCTCGACATCTAACTCGTCATTCAAGTAGAACTCACCACCTCCACCTAAAAGCCTACTAACACAAATATGTGTTAGGACCTAAAAGCCTGCCCAGATTAAACGCGTGCCGAATTTGCAGCGAGTGACATTTGTAATCAGTGTCGAAAATATACGCGCTGCGGGTGGCTCGGTTTCAACAATTAGACCCATCGAGCAATAGTGATGTTTATCTACAGGGGACGTGTTAGGGAAATAGTCCCGTTTTTAGGTGTGAATGATGTCATCAGTCAGATGACATATTAATTTCATGAGGCGTGTTTGGAATTGTTTTAGTTTCGGGATTGAGTCAAACTGAAGCCAACGTTATCAACCTAAGGATTTGAGTTTAATGCTTATCTCGAAATTTGTAAGCAAATGCATCATAATCTACGGCTGGCTGGCTTTCATTTTGACAGTTCAACAACATTCATTGCGTTATTTACGTTGTTAATAGATAAATTTTTCGAACATATGAAGCAATGGATTAGCAATATTCTTCAAAATGATCCAGATTGTGATTGTGTGTTCTTGGCCAGACTGGCAGCGCGGGCGCGGGGCGGGCGCGGTGCGGTGACCTCAAACATAGGAACATCCTTTGAGTGTCCATAGTGGGCACGCGGGCGCTGTGACCGGCGGGGACTGTTCGGCACGGGCTGTTCGACGCGGGCTATTCGGCGCGGGCAGCGCGCGGCCATACAAGTGGCCGCAGTGGTCGCGTGGGGATCGGGGTTCTCAAACTAGTTCGAGCTTTATTGTAGCAAAAATAAGTCTTCTTCATCCACATTATATTTTGACAAACACTGGACACGACAACACGCAGAACGCAGCCGCGCTCCAGCGCGGGCAGACAGCCCGCGCCCGTTCCCGCACCCGCCCCCGCGCCCCAGTCTGGCCAAACACTAAGGGTGCTGATTAAATGCGACATCATATTTCAAGGAACGTGTCACTTTATTTCCTTTTACAAATTATAATAAATGTAATTTTGAACTCTATAACTTTCGCGCAGACTCGCTTTTGATACAAAACAGTGGAAATCAAATACTTAACGAGTTGTGTATGACTTGGCAACGAATAAATAAAAATATAGAGTGATGTCGATTTAATTCATTAATTAATTGTAGTTTTATCTATAATGTAGCGCTGCTAACTTTGACATTTATCTTTAAACTATAGTTAATGTCACAGCTGGGCCAGACTTTGATATGGAGATAGTACTGTGAAGTGGAAAGAATATTACGATGTCAATTTCTAGGAGTAGTTTACTGAAAGTCAAAAAAAAGGGTTTGACTCAAAAAGCCGATGTGGAACTGGGCTGGCAACACCTGCGTTATACCCAATGAGCTGTGGGCCAAAATAACCACCACGTGGAGCCCTGACACAGCTAGAAGGCGTCGCGGCAGACCCTGTAGAAGATGGCGGGACAAGCTGGAGAAAAACGACCAGGTGGTCCACTTTAGCCCTGGATCGAAAGAGCTGGAAGTAATGGGGAAAGGCTTTTGCCCAGCTGTGGGTTGATGCAGGCTAACAGTAACAATAAGTTTCTTGTGGTTAACAAACAAAAATTTGGCTTACCAAGAGGATTTCCTGCAGCGTTAAACTACTTTTTTAAACGTTGCAGTTAATTCTGGAGAACACTTAGTTGAACGCGCGAATAGGAAGGCCGACCTGAAGGCAAATTCCCAATTTTCAATTTTTATTGTTATGCATGTATGCAATATTGATTTTATTACTATGTGAAAGTTTATATAATTCTTCCACCTCATGATTATATGTATATAAAAATTCGACAATGTCCATTTAATATACATATTTGTACGCCTCTGGGCAAAACATAGAGGATCTACTTACCTGTAACATCTCGCACACAATTAGTCGCAGTCTCATCTCAGCGACAATCAATGACAAAAACTGGTCAAAAATGTAGATAGATACAGATAGATCAAACGTTTATTCAGTGCAACGAAAGACACAATACAGGTATTAAAAACATTAAAAACAGGTGAACAAAAATTAAAACAAAGAAAAAAGACAAAATAGAAAAAAAGAAAGAAAGATAAAATAGAGATGTTTTTGACAAATTGAGGCTGAGATCAGTCTGTGAACGTTATTAAAATTACGAAAATAGCCCCTCAGGTATCACGTCATTGTACCAAGTGCAAATGTTGCTGATATGTTGAGATAAAAACCTAACACAGTTCTAAGAAAATCTCCGGATAATATTCTGGATCCCGAGACGATTTCCCGGGAAGTTGTTACAACACTAGCGTTCGACTGCGATATAATGTAATAGAGCTATTCATATAGCTTGCGGTCTTGCATGGGATTTAGATCGCATTGTATTGGCTAATCAATGGTCAATAGGTACCTATTTACCGTTCTATACATGTATAGGTAAAGGTAATACCTACATACACTTACCTACATTCCTTGTGAAGGCCGCAGGAATCTGCTGGATGTGGGAAGCACGGAACCGGTCGAAGTGGAGGTGCTATATCCAGCAGTGGACGTCTTTCGGCTGAAATGATGATGATACCCACATGTGTTTGCCGACGTGATGCTACGGCTACATTGTCAAGATAACGCGAACTACACTTCGTGCGCTTCCTTTTGACGTGGCGTGACGTGGTGACTTAATCACAAATTTTGATAAAATTTGGTATGGAGGTAGCTGACACCCTGGATTTACATATGGGCTTTTTATCCCGATATTCCCATGGAATCGAAATTTATGCGGGTAAAACCGCGGGGCACAGCTAGTTATTCATAAGTAAATCAAAATCAAAAGTGATCTCACGCCATAGCTCGTTCATACAATGGTCAGTGGGAGCGCGGGTGGCCCGCGCGCGGACCGTGCTTCTCAAACTAGTTCGAGCTTTTTTCTAGTACTTAAGAATAAGTCTTCTTTAGCCAGACTTATTTTGACAAACACGGGACACGACAACAGGCAGAACTCAGCCGCGCCCGACTGCGGACAGACAAATCGCGACGAACGATTTTTTTTTGCGGATGGAAAATCATCAAATGTCTCCTCCTGCTCTGGGTGGAGCGGAAGGGAGTGTCAGACTCTTACTGACTACCGACCAGTGTTCCTTCCTTAGCCCTTTATGTTCCGGGCCAGCGGTAACCCTTTCGGACAATCCCGCTAACCCGGCAGACTTCGGCCCTAAGGGGGCCCCTCCTCGATGCTGACATCTGTTTGAGTCGCGCGTGGAACACGTACGCGCCGTCCGGCACGGGCCTGGTCCTGATCGGACGGTGAGCCACCCATTACTCTCTGCCCGCAGGCCCGCGCCTACGGTGGCCGGGAGTCGTCACGCGGCTCCCGACGCCCGGAGCGTCTCCCGTGGCGCTAGGAAGGGAGGCTCTCTCCCTGAGCCGTCCCGCCACCTCCTTCGCTAGCATGACTGCTTCGCAGAAGGAGGTGACTCCTTCCACTCTGGCTAGCTGGCCCACGGACCATGGCTTGCACCAGGGCCGGACGCGAGAGGTCGCCGCCGCTGCCGATCGCCTCTACGAGGACACGGCGGTGCTCCGCCCAAGCGGGGCAGACCTCCACCGTGTGCTCCACCGTGTCCTCTGGGTGGTGTGATCCGCCTAATGTGCCCTTTTATAATTTCTAAAGTGACGATATTATCGTTGTGGTCCACGTTCATAAAATGAATGGAATGCCATAGGATAGTGGTATTTACGATTTAAAAATCGTTGAAATACGTTTACGTTGCATTTACTTTACGTTAACGTTACATTTACGTTACGTTTACGTTACATTACGGTCGAGCTAGACTGAGCAGCAGAACGAGTGCTTACGCACTTTGGAGGGTTTATAGAGTGTATACAAATCTTTCGTACAAAACCAACGTTCTTTTTACCCGACTGCGCGACGCAAAGGAGTGGTAATGTGTTCATCAGCCTATGTATGTATGTATGTATGTATGTATGTATGTATGTATGTTTATATGTTCCTTTGAAGCACTATACAGACCAAACGCCTGGGCCGATTTTTATGATTCACACGTTAATCGATTCCGCTTAGTCCGGCGAGTGTCACTAAAGACATGATGTTAGTGAAAATTCAATATGGCGACTACTGGACGCCATATTAAATTTTTTTTTTTTTTTTCAATCCCTATCGAGTGCGGTATCAAAATAAAGAGTTTTAAAAGGTGATTACAAAAATGTATACAACATATATACTTAAAAGCAATTGGAAGTGACAAATCGCAAAAAAACACCTACCAAGAACTAAATCGTCTGCGAAATCTTTCAAATTTGTAAACTAAAAAGCTGGAAATAAAAAAGAATTTAAAAAAAACAGAAAACCCGACTGCCGTAAAAAAACTTTTGTTAAAAGAAACTGAAAAGCTAAAAACAAGCCCATTTTAAATTAAATAAAAGTTGGAAGCAGGCGGGACCCATTTGAATTTGAAAATACAATAAAAATGGTGTGGGTCCCGCCTGCTTCCAACTTTTATTTAATTTAAAATGGGCTTTTTTTTAGCTTTTCAGTTTCTTTTAACTTAAGTTTTTTACGGCAGTCGGGTTTTTTGATTTTTTTAAATAATTTAAACTCAAAACGTCATCAAAATTAAAGTCGACGCGACCATCGACGAAATTACAACAAAAATACGAAACAAAAAAGAAATCAATGCCCTCCCGTATTTTGTATCAATTCGCAAAAAAAACGGATTTATTTATAGAAACACGGGACACGTCATTAAAAAACTGTGTTCATGTTACCAGTTCGGTTTTACACGTGCAGCCTACGGTTTACATGTGTCTGTGGTGAAGCATCGAGTGTCGAGTGTGTTACATTGATTACTCGGTTTTTGTCCTGCTTTATTCGCTCATCGGCGATAAAGTTGTATGAGAATCATGTAAAATAAAGACATGCAGATAAAAGTAGAACTAGAAAATTCTTCTCCGTGTAAAATACTAGTAGTTATTCAGGCGGTAAGAGTGAAAGCCGACCCCAACATGGTTAGGAAAAGGCTAGGCAGATGATTATCATCATTTCAGTCGAAAAACCTCCATAGTGCACATTGGCCTCCAGCGAACATCGCTACTTCGACCGGTTCTGTGGATTCCTGCGGTCTTCACCAGGTCTTCGAACTACCTTGTGAGACGCATTCCAACGCTACGACTTCCGGGACGCGGCCGCCAGTACCTACAGATCCTTTCGGCCCCATCGACCACCTGTTCTGCGAGCAATGTTCCTTGCCAACTGCCACTTAAGTTTCGCATTTCTTCAGACTATGTCGGTTACCTTGGTTCTCCTGCGGATCTCTCCATTTCTGATGCGATCTCGTAGGGAAACACCAAATGCCCTCTCCCTCCATTGCCCTTTGGGTGACTTTTAACCTTCTAATAAGGCCCATTGTGAGCGACCACGTCCTCCCAACACGCACTAGTGAAAGACTTTCGTCTTGAGACACTGCGGTAAGTGGGACTCTCGCAGAAGCGAGCAATGTGCCCTGCCCTCTGCAACTTAAGTTTCGCAATTCTTCGGGCTATGTCGATAATCCATAGTAACAGATTGTGCATTGTCGCTGCCATCGTGTAGGTATTTTATACATAAAACTGGCCAAGTGCGAGTCGGACTCGCAAGCGAAATCGAAAGGTTCCGTACCACAAGGCAAAAACGCCGGAAAAAACACGTTTGTTGTATGGGAGCCCCCCATAAATATTGATTTTATTCTGTTTTCAGTATTTATTGTTATAGCGGCAGCGACAGAAATACATCATCTGTGAAAATTTCAACTGTCTAACTATCACGGTTTATGAGATATAGCCTGGTGACAGACGGACAGTGAAGTCTTAGTAATAGGGTCCCGTTCTTACCACTTGGGTACGGAACCCTAAATAAGGGGTCCGTGGCTAAATAATAACAGCCGCTCAGATCGATCGATCAGGTTAAGCTACGCTTGCCGTAGTTGGTCTGTGGATGGGTGACCATCTTTACGTACCGTTATCCTCCGTGCCTCGGAAAGCACGTTAAGCCATTGGTCACGGCTGTCATTCGTGGATCTTTGACAGTCGTTATTATACGGATAGTCAGAAGCCCGAAAGTCTGACAAACAGGCTTACCAAGGGGTATCGTATTACCCAGTAATTGGGTTGTGGAGGTCAGATAGGCAGTCGCTCTATGTAAAATACTGGTATTCAACTGCATCCGGCTAAACTGGAAGCCGACCCCAACATAGTTGGGAAAAGGCTAGGCAGATGATGGGTACGGAAACCTAATGAAACAACATTCTTTGACTCTCGAAACAAACAACGTTTATAACGTCTATAAAACGTAACAAACCAGCACACACACTTCATGCACACTTAAAATCCATTAGATACTTTAAAACTGAGCTATTTAAAGCAGATGTGAGTGGAAACAACAGAAGGGGACGCCCTAGTAGGACATAATGAGGGGTTTTTCTTTTGAGTATTTAAAAAAAAAATAATTTCCAAGAATCCTGAAGATGGCGTTGTACTGACTACGTTACTAGGTGCCAAAGTCAAAACGCTTGGAAAAAAAACATTGCGTCACGTCATATACGCTCGTTGAGTGACAGTTTCGTTTGCTTTCGTTTTACGATCTCAAAGTTAAATCCAAGTGAATTAATAAAAAAATGATGTGACGTTCCGTTCCTTGCAGTAACTTACCAAGTTCAGCGCCATCTATACAGCGACTAGGGAAGCGTTAAAAAAAAAGAAAAAGAAAATCCCTCATTACAGTAACCTTTTTGGTGATGTTCTTCAGAAAAGTCAGATGTAGTAGGTAGTCTAAAAACAAAAGAAAAAGCGGTTCAAACCGGTATGAGAAAGTTTTTAGTGGATATGAAAGAGATTAAAACAGAAGACGATCTAGGAGGGGATCGAAGCGGGGGGGTGGAGGGGGGGTTCAGGGGATCAGAACGGAATAATTCCTACTCGCTACCGGCGTGCGTGTATGACCAGGATATATGAATGTAAACGAGGCGAAAGGAGTTTGTAAGGATCGTAGCAGGTGGCGATCTATAGATTCTGCCTACCCCCATGGGAAGAAGGAGAGAGGTTATGTATGTGTATTATTTTGTAAATAAAGTGCTAAGACGCGCGAGCTCTGTCTCGAAATGATCATAATCTCGACAAAAACGGGTGAAATCTCGAACGAGATTGTTTACCGACGAGATTGAATCTCGAGAAATCATTCAAGTTTGCATATCCTAGCCAAGCAGCAACCAAGCAACCGAGTTTTGTATTTAGATATGATACGTTATGGTTATAAATTTTACCAACGTACGTTGATCACTAATTCAGATATTTTTGTTGGAAGTTCATTTTAGGAGGTTAGTTTACCATTTTTTTGTATCGAGAAAACTGTTCAAAAACGTGTTTTGAAAACAACGAAGTTCTTAGAAATATGTTCAAGATTAACATATATTTTTTCCGCCGTCACAAACTGCATAGATTTGGCTAAAAATTGTTTGAAACAAGCCTAATTGGCTCTAGTCAGCGCCTTAACTCTCTCCAATCACAAGCTACTGAGCCCCATCCTCGGCCATTCTCGTCCATCCCTTACCAGTCTTGCCAAGCTCGTCATCACACAACAAACAGCCTAAAGCCGTGACTATAACCCTACTAATAAAAGAAGCAGTATCCCAACTCATTAAAACCCGTGAACATTAAAGCTGTACATAACTCATTGCGAGCGCGACAATCGCCCGCTCAGCACGTAATTGTGGCGCGACCACGGGCTAATTATTGTGCCACGAATTCACACTAAGCCTTTATTATGTGACAGTTTATGGCAACCAGTTGTTGATGTCGGCAGCTGGATATTTGAATAAGGAAATTAACGAAAAGAAAATAAACTAACTCATCTTGCAAGCCTTTTCCCAGTTACTGGGGATTTAATTATTGTGCCACGAATTCACACTAAGCCTTTATTATGTGACAGTTTATGGCAACCAGTTGTTGATGTCGGCAGGTGGATATTTGAATAAGGAAAATAACGAAAAGAAAATAAACTGACTCATCTTGCTAGCCTTTTCCCAACTATGTTGGGGTCGGCTTCCAGTGTAATCGGATGCAGCTGAGTACCAGTATTTTACATGGAGCGACTGCCTGACCTCCACAAAACCCAGTTACTGGGGATTTAATTATTGTGCCACGAATTCGCACGAAGCCTTTATTACGTGACAGTTTATGACAACCAGTTGTTGATGTCGGCAGCTGGATATTTGAATAAGGAAAATAATCGACGGTTAAGAAAGAAAACAACGCAAAGAAAATTTAAACTAACTCATCTGCCAAGCCTTTTCATATGTTGGGGGCGGCTTCCAGTCTAGCCGGATGCAGCTGAGTAGCAGTGGAGCGACAGCCTATCTGACCTCCACCTCCACAACCCAGTTACTTACTGGCTGGAAGCCCCTTGGTAAGACTGGTTGTCAGACTTTCGGGCTACTGACGACCCGCAACGACTGTCAAAGATCCACGAATGACAGCCGGGACCAACAGCTTAACGTGCTGTCCGAGGCACTGAGGGATCTTGGTATGTAAAGATGGTCACCCTTCCACGGACTAACCGCGGCAAGCGTAGCTTAACCTGATCGATTGACCCGTGCAGCTGTTATTACTTAGCCACAAGCTTAAGAAAATAGACTAACCAACTACTACTAAGTCTGGTGAGGGTAATGACAACGCCCAGTGATAACGGCCGCGACTTTCGAGTTGCAGGTTGTAGGTTCGAACCCAGATAGGCGCTTTCATCATCATCATCATTTCAGCCGAAAGACGTCCACTGCTGGACATAGCCAAGCTGCTGCTCCCCCAAGCAACGCCACTTCGACCGGTTCGGACAGCCGCTTTACTTTGTGTAAATTATTTCGTCACCATTGCTCTCAAAAGGGTGAAGAAAAACAACGTGAGGAAACTGGTATGTCCTCAGAACGAAAAATTTTAAGACATGTGACATCTACTAACCCACACTGGGCCCACATGGTGGATTATGGCTCCTTCTCACAGAGAGGAGGCCTGTGTCCCAGCAGTGAGAACATTATAGGCCGACTAGCTTCTGCCCGCGACTTCATCCGCGTGAAATTTCCTCCTCTTAGGGGTGGAATTTCAAATGACCCTTTCTTAGTGCATACCTTCTCTTCACAAGGAACACACCCTCCAAATTGCACGTCTCTAGGACCGGCGGTTTCGGCTGTGCGTTGATATATGAGTCAGTCAGGACTTTGAATTTTATATATTTAGATTATGCTTTTGCAACTATACATATGTACCTAGATGTCGGGGGTGTACTTAGAATAAAAATTAAAGTAAGTTGTTACAGTAAAATGGGCGATCCTTGTACAAACGCCAGCAAATCAAGCTACCCGAAACCGTCAAATTTTTCCAATCAACTTTGAATCTTATGTTTTAGCAATAAAGTTGCAAATCTATTAAAGAAATTTGACAGATTGTAGTAGCTTGATGTGGTGGCCTCTGTACAATCTACCTTAAGTTAGGCTTACACTATTGTGTATGTGGTGATTAAAAAAACACCATCCATATCCATACTAATATTATAAATGCGAAAGTGTGTCTGTCTGTTTGTCAGTTACCTCTTCACGCTTAAACCGCTGAACCGATTTAGATGAAATTTAGAAATATGGGAATTTACCCCTCTCTTGTCTTTAGTAAATTAAGCAGCATCACAAGACTGCCTCTCTGAATCTCATCATCATCATCATCATTTCAGCCGAAAGACGTCCACTGCTGGACATAGGCCTCCCCCAAGCACCTCCACTTCGACCGGTTCTGTGCTTCTCGCATCCGGTGGATTCCACTCTGAAACTAAACAAATAAAAATATTCAACAACAACGCAACCATCACACAACCGTCGCCTCCACCCTTTACATCACAACACACATCCAGCGACACGACAACATGACCCACGCACGTACAAGTGACGTCACGAATTAAAACCCGGTAAGAGATGATAAAGTACGTTTTAATACCGGGTCTAAAATGAGATGGGACAATGCGAGGGTAATTCTAAATTTTGTTTGTTGTTCTCTAACTTTTGGAAAGCTGTGGAGTTGCAAACGATTTGTAAGCTCGACGTGTTGGCGGAGGGTAGTTCTGAAATTCGAATTTTAAACTGGATGACGCTTAATTCTGAAAGATTTAATAGCCATGTTATTTTTGTTTTTGTTAATTGAATTTGAGCACACATACGATTCTAACTGGACTACTCAAATTCATGATAGAATTATATAAGAAGTAGGTACAGTCAACAAAAGAGATAAGTATGCAGGATCGTCGGATATAGTTGAAGTTTAGTAAGAAACCGATGAATGTTCTCGAACAAAATTTTATTTTATTAATAGAAACCAAACAGCTCATTTATCAAATTAAATTTCAGTCGACAACATCCATCGGTTTTTAACCGACTTCAAAAAAGGAGGAGGTTTCTCAATTCGACAGTATATTTTTTTTTTTTTTATGTGTGTTCGCGGATAACTTCGTCGTTTATGAACCGATTTTGATTATTCTTTTTTCGTTGAAAAGGATATATGCCAAGGGTGGTACCATGATGAGGAAACCAGGATCTGATGATGGCATCCCAGTGAAATCGAGGGGAACATTCGAAAATAGTAGGAGCGACCAGTGCGTTTGTTAACTTTTTCATTAAGTATTTTAAAGCACTACAATTTAACGAAGGCCTGGAGTCGATCTGATGATGGAGACGAAAGATAGTCGAGGGGACTCCTCAACGATCTACAGCAGTTACCTTGTGTTTGGGCTTGATTAATTTGTATTGTTGTGAACTTTACACCTAGATGGGTTGTGACTGTCATTAGGGGTCTGATGATGAAGACGAAGGACAGTTAAGGGAACTCCTTAACAGTTTACAGTAGCTACCTTGTGTATGTTCACCGATTACTCGAAAAAGGCTGGGCCGATTCCAAAAGTTCTTTTTTTATTTGAAAGGGTATATTCTCGAGGTGGTCCCATTATCATCAAGTTGGAATCTGATGAGAGGATCCCATGGAAATCGAGGGAAACCCTCAAATTTTATAGGCAAAACTATAGCGATTTGGGTATTTTTTAAAGTAACTTGAGCATTTGCTCTCGGAAATCATCATTTGGTAAAGTCATTTTGTCATTTGGAGCTGATGATGAAGACCACAGATGGCCATCTGAACTACTCAATGACAAATATTTCACGGGTTGCGATTCGATTACATTAATATGTTTGCTGAGCAATTTATGCTCGTCACAATGCGTATGGTGAGTGATTGTTGAGGAGTTCTTCTGGTACTTACCGGGAGAACTCCTCATCAATTAACGTCCCAGCATCGGGAAAAACAATATTTAGTAAAAGGTGATGAACAGTTGGCATTAGGCTATTGTAACTTAGATAAATTACAAACTGACCAACTAAAAATATATATACGGTCGAATTGAGAAACCTCCTCCTTTTTTTGAAGTCGGTTAAAAAGAGAAAAATAAAAACATTTTTACAAAAAAAAAACAACCGACTTCCAAAAAAAACACTACAAATTGAAAAATAACTTTAATTTCGGAAGTCGGTGTCGATAATCGAAAATGCGGAACCAAAGACACCGACTTCCGAAATTAAAGTTATTTTTCAATTTGTAGTGTTTTTTTTGGAAGTCGGTTGTTTTTTTTTTGTAAAAATGTTTTTTTTACTAAACTTCAACGATATCCGACGATCCTGCATACTTATGTCTTTTGTTGACTGTACCTCTCCTTCTATGTAAAAACTCTTCCACAAAGGTTTAAAATGGTTTTATAAAAAGTTTGCCTTTATGGCACAGCCACTTCATAGCCATTATAAAATTAACCCGAACCTCTTTATAAGAGCAGCTAATATATTTGTCTTTCTGGCCTCTTTTCTCAACTACCTATACATCACTACGTACCTAGAAAGTAATATCAATGATGACAACCTACAATGTAAGATCTTTTTAAAAAAGGTAAGTTCTGCGAATGACAGCCACTAGCGCGCTTTACGGTCAAGTGGCTCTACTCGCCCGTACCTACTAGCAAGTCGACAGTGCAATACTTAGTAAAACATATAGCATACATAATGTTCCCACTGGTGGGACACAGACCTCTTTTCTTCGAGAGGGAGTGGGCTGTAAACTACCACGTGGGCCCAGCGCGGGTTAGTAAATGTCATATGTCTTCGAATAACTATAATCATTCTACGATAAATTTTTGATATATCACAAACGAACTGCCTAGAAAGTTTGTTATACGATGATTCTGGTATAGAATAAGAATTAGAATAATTTATTATGTTGTGATTATACAGTAGGTTATATAAATGTAAAGATAGTGTGTGATAGTGATAGTGCAGTAGATCTCAACATTTTTTACAGTTTGTATAAAAGCGTCCATATTGATTTTTGTAAATATCATTCCGAAACCCACCATTACCAGACTTAAATCCAACTACAAGAGACTTAAAAACCACTCTATATTATTTTATGCAAAGTTAGTCTTTAGTTCAGGGTGCCAGAAAACCTTGTTTCCTCTTACGAAAATCTTATATTCCACTTGTACTTACTTACTTAAAAACTGTAAGCCGGCCCGCGACGGCTGGCGTCGGGTGGTGTCGGCTGGCGTCGGGTGGGCGTTTTGCGGTCAAGTGACCGCGCCAGTCATTCTTTAGTGTGAAATTTTAGAGTCTTATAGAGTTTTAAGTTTTTATACTTATTTTACTGGCTAGGCGTGGGTCATACCTTTTCTTTCAAGAAAGATTCTGATAGATTAGGCTATACCTACTGCTACAAGAATCTTTTGGCGCTTGAATGCTGATATGGAGGCGATATTGGTAAACATATTTGTGCAATGGTTTTGTGAAATAACGTGTGAACTGAGGGACCACTCGGAATTCGCAAAATAGTAGTAGACTCAGAACAATTTTAAAACGAATTTGGGAATTTGTAAACAAATGTATAATAACCTACAGCCCTCAAGGTGTGGTCCCTCAGTTCTCACAAACCATCAGCCAGATCTCGGAAAGTATCTTAAAAATGATGGTTTTATGAGTACAGACCATTAGTAGAGAATTTGTAAAGTCATTTACTAAATAACAGACCACAAAGCATTAAAGATAAAAATATTTAATGACTAAACTGTGGTGCCTAATTCAGTCCACACAGCAAAGATAAATATTTTAGTGAATATTACCGAATTAAATAAATAAAACCATTTTATTTCTACATAAGTGTCAGTAAAAGTCTAAAACGTTTCATAAAAAAAGAAATGAAGCAAAACATATCCACGCAATTTGAAGATAAGGATTATTAAAACTGGTACTGGCACCTCCGCTGACATATAATATTCCTTTCGTCAAGCAGCTGGGACACGCACATGAAACACAAGATGGCGTCGTAAGTTCCGATTTTGGCCACGCGCCAAAAGATCCTTCTCCAGCTATAATTGAATGGAGGGCGTTATTATAAGCTGGCTTATGTAAACATAACCTTTACGAATATGTACATTCGTCGGATTCTCGACGAAACAAAGTTCATTGACCTTTTAAAATAAAAAAAAATAAAATTATACCAGTAGGTGCTACCACTCGACTAACATATTTTCATTTCTAGGCTCCATTTTTTTTTTAGCTGGCCCGGAACATAAAGGGCTAAGCTAAGGAAGGAACACGGGTGGGTTTTAGTCAGTAAGAGTCTGACACTCCCTACCGCTCCACCCAGAGCGGGAGGGGTAATTTGATGTTTTCCCACCCGCAAAAAAAAAATAGGATCCATTTTATTTACACGCTTGCCGCGAAAAGCACGATAAGCCGTTGGTCCCGGATGTCATTCGTAGATTTTTGACAGTCGTTACGGGTAGTCAGAAGATCAAAACTCTGACAACCAGTCTTGCCAAGAGGTATCGTGTTACCGAGGTTGTGGAGGTCAGATAACCAGTCACTCTATGTAAAACACTGATATTCAGCTGGATCCGGTTAAACTGGAAGCTGACCCCAACCTAGTTGGAAAAAGGCTAGGCAGATTGATTGATCCATTTTATCTATCTGACAGTCATACTCATAACAGCTGGCATTGTCTGAATAAGTCATTACCTTATAGGGTAGACGGTTGGAACAAGGTACGGTTGCAACAACTAAAATATTTCAAGAACTGTACCCGGCAGGTGAGGAGTTGTAACAATCGCATACATTCATTTAAACGACTCAATTCTGGGAATCGGTGTTTCTTAGGCATCTGATTTCGATATCTATTTATAGATAAATGATTAGTTGTTTACCTTGTGACAGCATCTACATCGCCACATGCGAACTACGCGTCACAATGACGTCACGCAAAATCCTGCATCGCGCAAGCAGAGTTTACCGCGCGACTAGCATACCTATATACAAAGAGAATATAACAGCCTGCCTATATACAATGTCCCGACGTCAGATGCCCAACAGACCACCCACTTGGTCGGAAGATCCACCCTTTTCTATGGAGGTTGAGTTTACTTCATACCCTGTTTCTTATACCTCTTTGTGAAAAGCTTTAAAATAAAAACACGTTAAAATCAAAAAGGATCTATTTCCGATAGCAATTAAAAATAATTATAGACACTTGATAGCTTGATACGGCGACGTGCCGATCGCGGCTACAAAAATATCTTTGCATTTAGTATCTGTCGAGAAAATGAAAGCCTTTCGCACCAAAAATTGTGTTTATTTACTTTGTTTTATGTAAATATTTTTTCATAGTTGAAATCTTTGATCCATACTTAATAGTTATTATAAATTCGAAAGTAACTGTTTCTGTATGTTGCCCTTTCACGCTTACACAACTGAACGGATTTCGATAAAATTTGGCGAGATGATAGATGGCATCCTGGAAAAGGTCACATGGTTCTTTTTGTCCCGTTCCGACCTCCCCGCGGGCGAAGCCGCGGTCATAAGCTAGTAGTTAATAAAAACCTTGAGTTGTTGAACTGCACGATTTTTAACAAATGCGTGCACTGACTGGACAGGTCCGCTCAATCTGTGTGGTTCTTTCCTCAAAAGACCATTTCAGACATCAATCTACATGGTCTTCACTTGATCTGACCAAGATTGAGGACTTTAAAAGAGACCGTGTCCTCTGAGTTTGTTTTGGCCTTTCTTCTCAGAATAGTCAGATAGGGAACGCCGATCTCATCAAGTTTAAAAAAATATGATTGAAATTGTAAAAGTGTTTGTACAAACCTACTTACAGAAAATAAATCATTTATCATTTACCTACAGATAAACAAAAGAACCCGAATTGCAGGAGTTTAAAAAAAATGCTGGCAGCCTGTTAACCATTGTGACATAGTACTACAAGCGTAGCGTGGGTGGGACTCCCCTTTTTTTTCTTTTTTTTTTATTATTAAATGGGCTCGCTCTAGACCCGATCAGGCCTGATGGTAAGCGATAGATGAGGTCTATTATGGAACGAGCATGCCCAGAAGATGCCTGTTCACTCTTGCTTTGAAGGCAGACGGGACAAATGTGGGAGGGAAACACAGATGCCGGCAGAGAGTTGAATTCACCTAGTTCACCCTCCAGCTAGATGGACGGACGACCTAAAGAAAGTGGCTGGAAGGTACTGGATGCGGAAGGCGGAGGACAGGGTGTTGTGACGCAGCCTGAGAGAGGCCTATGTCCAGCAGTGGACTGCAGTAGGCTGAGTTGATTGATTTTTGACTGCCACAAGTCGCCAGTTATATTTATGTTTAAGTCCCATGCAAATAGGGGGCGAGTCTATTGCCATCAACCCGGCACAAATTCAGACTCCAGGCAGAAATTTCAGATAGAAAAACCCAATAACATGCAACAATAGCCCGACCCGGCAACCGAACCTAGAACCTCAGGCTCAGCAGTAGCGCTTGCGACCACACTAGACCATCGAGGCCACCAAAACCATCATGGAACCGTTGTTCTGTCAATAAAGTTCTCAATGATCGAAAATAATGAATTTTAAAGGGTGTTTGGATGCTGGATACAAAGCCTTAAGGGAGTGATAGTTGACACAATTTATAAATAGCGTTTTGTGAGCCATACATTTCCTAAACGAAGTATGTTTTTTTTATTTATTTTCCCAGGTTAAGCTGGTACCTGGTCTATGTTATTTTTGGCCAAATGTTTGTAGTTAAAAATAAAAAATAAACATACTTTGCCTTCCCTCCCTCAAAGCTCCCTTAAAGTCCCTTAAAGCTTTGCACTCAGCTTCCAAACACCCTGTATAATTAAGTATTACTTGTTGCACGCTTTTCCTGATTTTTTCTATTGCTCCTTTCAATGAGCAGCCATGCTTGCATATTTAAATTAACAACCAATTTCATCAATGACATTTTGATTTTTTTCCAGTGTCATTTATAAGATCGCTATTAGCGACAGGCCAGCCCATTTATTCATTACACTAACATAATTATGTAATTTTTATGGTTTACATAATACCTAAAGAGTATTTCTATTATGTCGGTTACCACAATTTTGATATGGAGGTAATTCGCTTAATTGAAAGCAAAACAGATGTGGGCCCAGTTAACCATTATCAATTTTTAAAAGGAGCGACATCCGCGGTCCCAGTTCCATAGTAGGCCTAATGACCCCTAACCCATATCAATTCCGTTTATGTATTACTAAATTGCGAAAGACCACTAAATCCTAATCAAGCATTTCCGAATGAAAACCGATCTCCCCCGAACATCTATAACTCTAGACAACCTAAAATACACTGGCAGCCATTCCAAATATTCAATAGACATTCCAGCGTCGAAGATTCATAATTTGTAGTAGTCCAGCAACGCCCACAAATCACCCGGTGTTGCCAGCTTTGAGCTTCGCGAAATATGCCAATATATCCGTCCGAACGATGAATAACAGCCGAGTTGCCACACTCAAAAAATAATATTTGTCCTTTTGTTAGTGGCTTTCCATATTTTTTTGGCATTAGGCTGAATTTATTTTGTTTGTTTTAGGGTTTAGCAAGAAATATGGTGTGCAAAGGATTATTGGTTCGTGGTTTTTTTTGTAAAAATTCGATGGCAATTTTTTGTTGATACATCCTGTAACGAGTAAAGTCATTAATCACTTTATTTTAGACATAAAAACGAAAAATTATTCTGAATGTTTGAATTGCCAAACGAGACCGATCCGGTAGCCAAACGTCCTCATTTTAAAGCCGGAAAAACAGTCCATTTTACCAAACACACATAAAACTTATCATTAGGGTGCACTTTAGTGGTCCAGACGGGTCCTCTAGAATACCTATATGTGGTGTTTGATTAAAAGGACTTTGACTTGGAACTAATATATTTTTAAGACAAATTTACAATTCAGCGTTAGTTCTAGCACTATAGAAATCGTTTTGTCTTTGTAACATCTGCACGGAAGCCGGCAAATATCACCAGCCAGCACCTATTGCTAAGGGTAGGGCTTCACAGCCTCTACAGTACCTAGGAAACTATAAATCTCCCAACACTTTTCCTCCAAAACTGTCTAAAAGGGCATATAAGTACTTTTCCTCTTATCCTGCATAGATTCTGACCTACAATACCCAGCACCTCAAAGGCACTGGGTATGTAAAGCCCAGGTACTCGTTTTCCCCCGTTTTTATTTCCCTTACTGGATTTTCAACACACTGGTTAGCGCCAAGAGTTGAAAATCCAACGGTGTGTTTTTTTTTGCGCTGGGATGCGCTTGTTGGATTTTCAATGCTCGGATCAACACCGAGAATTGAAAATGCAGTGCATGATAAAATCCCGCCGCGATTTTTTGCGGACGTGCACTACTGCGGTGGTTCTTTGAAGCGCAAACATATTCTTTTACAATCATCAAAACAGTCCAACCACACATCAGTGGTACCAATTTGACATTGACACGTCTTTATGTCGCAGCAGTAAGGTCGATTTTTCTAGTGCAAGTGTAACTGATATACCTACTCTAAAAGTGCTCCCGCTGCGTTTGGCCCCACGACCCCCGATGGCTGGCAGCAGCAAAGAGTAATATTTTTAATGGGTAAGCCGTATAGTCATTAATTAAGAAGATGGGAAGCGAGCCAATTAATCAATCGGTGGGTTGCGTGGCGCCAAACTGGTGGATAGACCACAGTTTTGGTTTATAATTCTTGTAATTATAGGGTAAAAGAAGCTGAAAAAGATTTAGGGCAAATTTTTCAATCATCTGATAACTTATTCGAGGAATAATTTTGAAATTTTGACAGTTCTTTCATGGTTCTTTCATACAAAAACTGTCAAACGTCAATTTTATTCCTCGAATAAAAGTTATCTGGCGTTGGAAAAATCAGCCCTAAATGAAATAAAATTATTTATTCTATAAATACGATAACGGAACCACTTTTACACGACACATTATAATAATAATAAGCTAGATGAGGTCGGCGTTTCTTAGCTGGCTACTCTGAGAAGAAAGGCCGAAACAAACTCAAAGGTCACAGTCTCTTTTAAAGTCCAGACATAATTTTGGTCAAATCATGTGAAGACCATGTAGATTGGTGTCTGAAATGGTCTTTTGAGGAAAGTACCACACAGATATACTTAATTTTTGGCAGATACTTTTAGCTAGAGCAGTGGTGGCCCAGTGGTCACGGACACGACTTACGAGTTGTAGGTCACAGGTTCGAACCCAGACAGACCCTTTACTTTGTGCAAATTATTTCATCACCACTGCTCTCAAAACATCGTGAGGAAACCGGCATGTCTTAGAACCAACAATTCGAAGACATGCGACATCCACCAACCCGCACTGGGCCCGCGTGGTGGATTGCGGCCCAGTCCCTCTCACTGAGAGGAGGCCTGTGTCCCAGCAGTGGGAACATTGTAGGCTGATTATTGTCTGCAAGCAAATTCAACCTCACACATAATTGCAATTAAAGGGGTCCGTGGCTAATTAATAACAGCCGCACAGGTCGATCAATGAGATTAAGCTACGCTTGCCGCCGTTGGTCTGTGGATGGGTGACCATCTTTACATACCGTGACCACTCCGTGCCTCGGAAAGCACGTTAAGCCGTTGGTCCCGGCTATCATTCGTGGATCTTTGACAGTCGTTACGGGTAGTCAGAAGCCCGAAAGTCTGACAATCACTCTTACCAAGGGGTATCGTATTACAGTCAGTCAACGTTCGACCGCGCCGGGAACCGCGCGCGCGCACCGAGTAAAGATGAATTCGAACGTGGTAAAATGTAGCTCGTGCAATATTGTAGTTAATGAAGTGCTCGCGTTTATGCAAAATAAAATCAGTGTGATGGACGAAATTACGCTCGTGAGGATATGTGATACAGCTTTCTCTGATGAGGAAGTGTTAGCTGCCAAGAAGTTGCTATTTGAAGCCGTATCAACGAAAAAAATGAAGTCTAGAAGAAAAGAAGGGAAGTCCAATAGGGATTTACAAGACATTATTGAGTTAATGAAGCACACAGAAGCTGCGGACCCAGAGAAGCTTCCCATTTTTGTTGCTAAAGATTTGCATAGACTACCGCCGGTCACTTTTGACCACTTGGATGCGACACGGGTGCTAAGAGATATATTAATTTTACAGGACGAAATAAAGTTTTTAAAGGCTGAGTGTGTCACGAAAGAACAATTATGTGAATTTCAAGTTGCTATGCGAACGCAGTCATTGAGTAATTTTGACTTCAATCCTGTAAATCACAAGAGAGGTGGACATTTGTTAGAGAAATTTGAATGTGAAAGTGGGCCGATGGGTTTAAGCCACATTACATTGGAATCAAATAATGAGAATAATATATGCGATCATTCACAATCACCAGTGAAAATACCGGTAGAAGTCCCAAAAAATCTAGCGCATACCCTCGTCAACAAATTGTCAACAGCTGTTAGGCGCAGGGAACCGGTCGTTATTACTCATAGCGACACAAGCAGGCGTGTGGAGACCCATACAGCTGTGTCAAACGTAGAACCGGTTTCCGTAGGCGCGTGCGCTGCGAACAAAACCACTACGACTGTCGCGTCTCACTCACTAGTCGACAAATGTGTGAATCACAGCGAGAACGTGGGCGCTGGCAGCGATCCAGCCATCGCGCAAATGAGATTATCTGTAGCGGACGTACTGAAAGCGAGTAGCGATAATAAGCAAACAGTAGGGGATACAGATGAATGGACTAAAGTTCAATATAAAAGGAGGCGAATGAATAGATTTATTAGTAACACTGGAAAGGCTACAAGTGATTCTAACAGCATGTTTAAAGCCGCTCAAATAAGTAGAATACCTTTGTATATATCTAATGTGTGTAAAGAATCGAAGGAAGAGGATATTAAACAGTACATTTGGAACAAAACTCAGGACTCAGTCACACTAGAAAAAATAAATATGAAGAAGAACAAGAACTACAATTCTTTTATATGTTATGTCTCCAGCCATAAACTGCGCTTATTTCTAAATGATGAAATGTGGCCGGATGGTATATGTTTTAGGCGCTTTGTACAGTTTCGTAGCAAAGTGAGCAAAGAGGATGCATTAGAAAAAGGGTCAACTGAGGTAAAACTAACATGATGAACAAAATAGCTACTAGTACGAATACACATACGAAGTTTGTGACTTTCAACTGTAAATCCTTAAAAAGATCTATTGAAAGCGTTAGATACTTATGCAAAACAGCTGACATAGTGGCATTGCAGGAGACATGGCTACTGCCTCATGATTTATCCGTGCTTGGAAATATACATGACCAGTTTGAATATACTGGAAAATCGGCGGTGGATACCTCTGCAGGAATCCTCACAGGACGACCATATGGAGGAGTGGCAGTGTTATGGCGTAAAGGAATCTTCAAATCTGTGTCTGTGGTGGAGTGTAGTAGTGCTCGCATATCAGCTATAAAAGCTTGTTTAGAAGACCGAGCTATATTAGTGTTCAGTGTTTACATGCCAACCGATTCGACAGAAAATCTTCTCGAATTTACTGAGTGTTTAAGCGAATTAAGTGCTGTTATTGAAGCTAGCGATGTAGAAGCAGTGTATATGATGGGAGATTACAACTCTCACCCGCATCAACCTTTTTGGAATGAACTATGTAACTATAGTACAGATCAACTGTGGATATGTGCCGACACGGAATTGTTGGGTCTAGAGTCTAATAACCACACCTATGTGAGTGATATGAATGGGAGCAGGCGCTGGTTGGACCATTGTTTTGTTACCCAGGCTGCCTGGCAAACTGTAGTGAGCGTTAACATTGAGTATGATGTTTTTTGGTCTGATCACTTACCGATGGCCATCGAGTGCAACTTGTGTACAGTTGCCCAAAAATCGGTTCCCAATAAGTCGCTATGTGACAAAGTAAAATGGCATGAACGTGACAGTGATCAGATCAGGGAATATTTTCATATCTGTAATCGTGAATTCCGGAGCATGCACTTTCCAGAGCTTTATATGAAATGTGCTGATGAAAGTTGTAATTCTGAAGAACACAGACGTGGACTTGATAGTATGTATGAAAGCATTGTAAATGTTATGTCTAACGCAGCTATACAGACCCACAAAGGTGACCGGCCGCGAGGTAAAAAACGCGTAATCGGGTGGAACAGGCACGTCCGCGCTGCGCACTTGGAAGCAAGGGAGAAGTATCAGGTATGGATTCTTTGTAATAAACCTAATTCCGGCAGAGTTTGGGATGAAATGCGAGAAAGCCAAAAGATTTTCAAAGGTAAACTGAAATGGTGTCAAAATCACCAAGAACAAATAAAAATGGACATAATATCTTCTCACAGATCATCAAAGAACTTTAGCCGATTTTGGAAATCCACAACCAGCATTGATCTCAAGCCTGCCCTTCCAGTGACAGTTGCGGGCTGTAGCACAGCTAATGGTATAGCGAATATTTTTAAAGACAAGTTTCGCGTAATTTCGCCGCTGGGCCCTTCGGATGGGGTGGTCGATGCTGAGACTAGTCAGAACAGCCCTGTTATCAGATTTACAGCCAAGCAAATATCTAGCGTTATACAAAAAATGACGGGCGGAAAATCTCCAGGGCATGACAGTCTCAGTATCGAGCATCTAAAATATGCGGGGTTCCATTGTGCTCGGGTGTTGTCTATGTTTTATTCTTTATGTATCAGTCACTCTTATCTACCACCAGATTTAATGAAAACGCTAGTGGTACCCATTATAAAGAATAAGACGGGTGATATCACAGACGTAAACAATTATAGGCCTATATCGCTTGCTACTGTGATTGCCAAAGTATTTGACGGTTTGCTGGACAACATATTGGATAAATTCTTAAATCTACATGACGCTCAGTTCGGGTTTAGGCCTGGACTTTCCACTGAAAGCGCAATATTAAGTCTAAAGCAAACCGTCAAATATTATACAGATAGACGCACACCAGTTTACGCGTGCTTCCTTGACCTGTCCAGGGCTTTTGACCTTGTGTCTTATGAAATTTTGTGGAAAAAGCTCAGGGAGGCACGCGTACCTGCTGAAATAGTTCGTGTGTTTCAGTATTGGTACTCCAACCAGGTGAATAATGTGAGATGGCAAAACTCGCTTTCTGACGCATACAGATTGGAATGCGGGGTGAGGCAGGGGGGTATTACCTCACCGAAGTTTTTCAGTCTGTATGTAAATGAGCTGATAGCTGAGCTCAGCAGCAAGCGTATTGGGTGTTGGATTGATGACACTTGTGTCAACAACCTTAGCTACGCAGACGATATGGTGCTGCTGGGCCCAACTGCCAGCTCAATACGGGTACTTTTAGACTGCTGTACCAAATACGCTGCAAGCCATGGTCTGCTGTACAACTCTAAAAAGAGTGTCTACATGATCTTTAAGGCCGTCGGTAAAAAATTATCTCTTGAGCCAGTCATTACACTCAATGGACAGGTAATGCATAGAGTGACACAGTTTAAATACCTTGGACACTGTGTAACGGACGACCTTAAGGATCATGCAGATATTGAGCGGGAACGCAGAGCTCTTGCTGTGAGAGCTAATATGTTGGCCCGCAGGTTTGCTCGTTGTAGTAGAGAGGTAAAACTAACCTTGTTTAAAGCGTATTGCCAAACTTTCTACACGAGTAGCCTGTGGGTCAGTTATACGCGTGGAGTATTGGATAAGCTGCGAATCCAGTACAATAACAGCTTCAGAATGCTTTTGGGCTTGCCGCGTTTCTGTAGTGCCTCGGGCATGTTCGCACAGGCTCACACCCATGACTTTTATGCCATGATGAGGCTAAAGACAGCCTCACTTTTGCATAGGGCGCGGTCGAGCTCAAATAGCATTCTGAAGATGTTAACTAACAAACTTGACTCACCTTTTTTGCAACATTCTATGCGAATATTGGTGAGGCAAGAATAATATTAAGATTTTATTTTTCTATTCTTTGTGTGTTTTACTAACATAGTTTATAAGTGTTTTGTAACTAACCCATGGACCTCTGATGTCTAATAAATGAATTATATTATTATTATTATTATTATTACCCAGTCACTGGGTTGTGGAGGTCAGATAGGCAGTCGCTCCATGTAAAATACTGGTATTCAGCTGCATCCGGTTAGACTGGAAGCTGACCCCAACTTAGTTGGGAAAAGGCTATGCTAGATTGATGACATAATTGCAATTAAAAAAAAAGAATAATCAAAATCGGTTCATAAACGACGAAGTTATCCGCGAACACACATAAAAAAAAAAAAATATATATATATATATACGGTCGAATTGAGAAACCTCCTCCTTTTTTTGAAGTCGGTTAAAAATAAATTAAATAAAACTTTATTTTAGAACAAGGTTCATAATTTGTTAGATGTTAGTAACAATAGTGCTTAGGTTAGTATTTTTAGTTTCCACAAATAAAATTTCCTGATAGGGACAGTCCGCTCTGGCAGTGATCATTTTCAGAATGCTCTTGAAATGCATTTCACATTCCGTTGCACTAACAATTGCAATGCCATTCCAATATTGAACTTTGTACGTAGCAGAATCTTTTCCCGTAACATGTGCTTAATAAATATAATATTTGTTGCCTCTCCAACCAACTCATCATAACACTGCCGGTGATGATACTTGGCTCGACTTGATCCTCACCTCTAATCCTTCCCTAGTCTCCTCACATGGTCAACTTGACGCTCCTGGTTTTTCCCATCACGACCTTATTTTCCTGTCCTTAAATCTCCTAAACCCAAACCTACATTCCAGTACAGGCGTGCCTTTGCGCGGATGAATAGTGAAAAGCTTGCACATGATGCTTCTAATATTGACTGGACACCCCTGGAGGAAGCCACTACAGTTGACGATAAAGTTACGGTTTTTAACAATGCTGTAGTAAAGCTGTACGACACCCACGCTCCCATTAGGAGAGTCAAGCTAAAGCGCCCACCTGCGCCATGGATGAATGTGGGAGTTCGGATGGCGATGCGACGAAGGGACCGTGCGTTTCGGAAGTTTAAAAAGGATCGGTCTGATGACAATTGGACTCTCTTCAAAACTGCTCGCAATCGTTGTAATCAGATGATACGCAACGCTAAACGTCGCCATATTCTTGATAACATCACTTCAGCTTCTCCTGCTGATATCTGGAAATTCCTTGGAACTCTAGGTATTGGCAAATCGCGGCATTCAGACCTTCCTAACGCATTTGGCTTGGATGATCTAAATAGTCATTTCTCCACTGTTCCCACCCTTGATGATCCAACCAAATGCCAAACCCTTGACTACCTTGCTGGTCTGACGCGACCCAATATTACCCCCTTTGCCTTCACCCCAGTCGACCCGGGAGAGATCAAAAAGATTATCCTATCCATTAAGTCCAAAGCCGTTGGTTGTGATAACATCAGTCGACACATGATCGTGACAGCGGTTGATCAGCTCCTTCCTGCAATTTCCCATATAGTTAACTTCTCCCTTTACTCCGGTGTTTTCCCTAACCTGTGGCGGAAAGCCCATGTTCGACCACTACCCAAAATCTCTAATCCCACTCTTCTCAGTCACTTTCGTCCAATTTCCATCCTTCCCTTTTTATCCAAAGTACTCGAGGCCTGTGTACATAAACAATTCTCCAACTTCATTCACAAAAACTCCCTCATCAGTCCATTCCAATCCGGGTTCAGGCCCGGGCACAGTACCGTTTCTGCTCTCCTTAAAGTGACTGACGATATAAGGCGAGGAATGGAAGACACTAAAGCTACGGTTTTAGTGTTGATCGATTTCTCCAATGCTTTCAATACCGTCAGTCACGAAGTCCTTTTATCCATCCTCTCCTATCGCATGGTCTCTCACGAGGTTCTGGAATGGTTTTCTTCCTATCTTCGGGGACGTCAGCAATCAGTTCTTGCTGGTGACTCTAACTCCAGCTGGTGTGATCTTGAAACTGGCGTCCCTCAAGGCGGCATTCTATCTCCACTTTTGTTCTCTATCTTTATAGATCTCATAACCTCTGAGCTTCAGTGTGCGTATCATCTTTACGCTGACGACTTACAGCTCTACTGTCAGGCAGGTGTTGACAGCTTATCCGGTGCGATCGAGGAGCTAAATCGGGATTTACGAATTGTCAAAAACTGGTCTGATCGTTTTGGGGTGGCGGTTAACCCAACCAAGTGTCAGGCTATCATTGTAGGGAGCCCCCATAGCTTGAGGAGGCTGAATGGTTTAACGGTGCCACCGGTAATCTTTGATGGCACAGTGATTCCGTTTAGCTCTGACGTTAAGGATCTGGGTTTGCATGTTGACACTTGCCTTGACTGGCGTAAGCAGGTCGCGATTGTGAGCAAGAAGGTCACTGGAACGTTGCGGTCGCTCTATCGCTTGAAAAATATTCTCCCATCACACATTAAGGCAATGCTTGTACAGTCCCTTATCTTCCCTATAATTGACTATGGTGATGTGTGCTACTATGACCTGAATGCAGATCTCCTCAATAAACTTGACCGACTTCTTAATAGCTGTATTCGATTCGTTTTCAATCTCCGCAAGTATGATCATGTATCTGCACATCGATCGCTTTTAAAGTGGTTACCTATCCGGCAGCGCAGAGCGTTGAGGGCATTGACAACCCTGTTTTCTATTCTTCACAAACCAACTTCTCCTTCATATCTGACTTCTCTTTGTCAATATTTATGCTCTGCACACACCAAGAATCTTCGGTCCGAGAATAATCGTCTTCTTCGTTGTCCTTCTCATCGCTCTGGTTTTATTAAGTCTTCTTTCTTTGTCCAGGCGGTTTTCCTTTGGAATGCGCTCCCTCAGAATATCAGGACGGTTACCAATCAGTTCACATTTAAAGTGAAAGCTCGAGAACACATACACAAGAAGTTAGCAGATTCGTTGTTGTAGGTTTTCTTGTTTCTCTCTCATCTTTTGTTTTGGTTTATATATTTTTTTTTGTATGTATGTATATATGTATTTATTCTTATATTTTACTTATAAATATTTTCTATTTGTTTTCTGCTATTGCACCTACTATGTATTGTTTCTGCATCACCCTAAGGTAGACTGGTAGAAAATGCCCATGGCATTAAGTCCGCCTTTGTACAGTTTTTACTTGTGCATAAAGTTTTAATAAATAAATAAATAAATAAATATTTTATTTATTTTCTTTAGTCAACAACTACCCCATATACTTATTTATTATACTTATTATACTTATTTTTAGTATATGCGAAACCCGAAACACGTGTCTAGTATTTTTATGTAAAGAATCTATGTACAAAATTTCAAAACTGTATCATGAAAAATCACAAAGTTATCTTTTTAAGTTACCTGCTTATCCGTACAATAACATGCTCACCCGCGCGCCGCGCCCGTCTTGCGCTCATTGACATATAATAGTACCTAGGTACCTAACCGCTCCTCGCGGAGATTGGATAACATACTTAGTGTCGCTCGGTGTCCAACTTTTAACCTTATTTAAATAATTTTGGGACAAAGTAAGGTGAGGTAAAAATTATTGAAATCGATTCAGTTACTTATTCTGAACATATATTCAGCATAATTATACTAAAAATAACGTTGTAGAATCATGCTGATTGTTAGGCCAAGAACCAATCACAAACCAAACTCTGTATTTTAAAATTCATCATAAATATCATTAAATATGTAAAAGCCTACGACAAAGCTCACGTAGCAATAAATAATTATATGAAAACACATTACGGTGCAGTCCTATCGACGCGATGCAGGCGCGTCGGGCTCCCGCGCGGAAAATTCCCGTAATACCTACCCACAATAAACGTACCGAGCCCGTCTATACGGTACCGAACCTGTCGATACGGTACCGATTCTGTCGAAATGCGTGCAACAGAGGTTAGCTTTAGATTTGAACATGGTTTGCATTCTGGACTCGGAACTTCTGTTTCTAAGCAATCGCGAGATCGGTAGCAGAAAATTGAAAGTCGAAATCACTAGTCTTTGGTAAATTTCAGGATTGGTTTATAGAGGTATGAGGATCAGGGTGAGAGTTCTTCGGTCTCGGTCCTTGGTCTTTGACCAAAGACATGACGATAGATGCACAGGAAACTCCTTCCTTCAGGAGGTCCTTTGGTTCCGAAATCATCATGAAACGGACGTTGAGTACTTGGAACCTTTTAGGAGCTACTATTTTGGGTTTGAACAAGATATCCAATAGAAAAACATTATCCCCCTTACTAATAAACGTTATAATTCAGATGAATACACACTGATTTCTCTCTTTCAGTCGTCAGTAATTTGACTTTCGAAAGAAGAAGACAAAGCGTTTTGTAACTACACAGACGCTATACGTGTAATTAGTAATTGTTTATTATTATGCACAGATTTTCACCACGATAAGAATTCATTGGACAAAAACAACGTTTGTGTAAAAAAGGTAGGACAATCTAAGAAGCATCACTATTGCCCGTTTTAACTAACATTTGGCGGTACATAAATTAATGCCAAATAAAACGCTCTGTTGATTTTCAAAACTCGGCTCGGCGTCGACGAAAATTCAGCACCACGCTTGGTTCTTGAGCATCTATTTTGCATGATTGTGTGACGTTTTACGAGTACTAATAGATTAGTTTAAAGCTTTAAGGTTTATGACCGGAAAACGATCGGCACCTTATCAACTCGAGCCGTTCAGTACTCTTTGTATGATATTCCATAATGCAACGTACACTAATCGGAATCGTAACGTGATCGCCTCGGCTCGGGACAAGCTCACGATCCGTGGTGCGGTGCGTTACAGCTCGTCGTCCCCGCGCTTACGGCTCGCCGTCCCTGCGCTTAGGTGTCTCCGTACCCGAGCTTACGTCTCTCCGTCCACCCTTGCCCCTGTCACCCCTCCCGTAGCCTGCCTGCACCATCAACCAGCGGTCGGCGAGCCGTAAGGTAACTATTTAGTAATCTGTGCCGTAAGCGCGGCGTCGCCTAGCCATAGCTGAGTCGACGTAACGGAGCTTCTGATCCGCTTTGGTTACGTGCATACGTTAGGTTGACACCTGTTTGACGACGAGACGAAAGGTGATACGGTGCCGATCCCTTTCCGATTTGATACGTGTGCCTTTACATGGATTTGTTAACTGAGCAGGGTAAATAAAGGTTAAAGAGTCATTTTTATTTTAAAAACTTCATCGTCGCCATTGAGTGACAGAAAAGTTATTACAGTCCGGCCGTCGCCGCGCGGTGTCAAGAACGCATTATATTTTATTTTAGAAAATGAAAACACCTGTCAGTTGCATACAAACGAATACATGTTTTTCGAATTTGATCTTTATTAGCTACTAGAATTTTCGCACCGAGAGACAGCAGGTGTCGGGTACGCATTCTCTCGAAGTCTGGACTGCAGGTAGGCTTGGCGTCAATAACAGACCAAAATAAGCATAATAAACAATTTTCATTTTCAAAATGTCTTCGTCGCTTTTGATATGAATACGGGTGTCAAACAACGAAATTAGGCTTTGATTTTACAAGATTATTTGATAACGTGTTTTGAGTTGAACTAATAAAAATATAATAAGAAAGAGGATCTATCTCGGATCTAGATCCTAGGGACGAATAAAAATATAACATGTAAACCAATATCTCATTCATACAAGTCATCATCATCTGCCTAGCCTTTTCCCAACTATGTTGGGGTCGGCTTCCAGTCTAACCGGATGCAGCTGAATACCAGTATTTTACAGTATACCCACTAAAACTCAGCGGTGTTCCCTCATCGCCTTGATGGGGGGTCATGGGAATCCGGCTCAGCTTTTGCGTCCACAACCCCCCCCCCCCCCGGCGCATGCCCGCCTATCTAGCGGGCCCCGCATATCCCCCTGACTGGGGGGCACTGGTGGAAGCCTGTGCTGACCTCCACAACCCAGTTACTGGGTAACACGATAACCCTTGATAAGACTGGTTGTCAGACTTTCGGGCTTCTGACTACCCGGCCTAACTTAACCTGATCGATCGACCTGTGCGGCTGTTACTATTTAGCCACGGGCCTCATTCATACAGGTAGTCAACACAATTATATAATTTAATGTTTTGTGTTTCATAATGAAAGATGGGAGACAGGGGTATACCCGCGGAAATATGTGGGCTATTCCAGTAATGTGGGCTATTCCAGTATTCCAGTATTAACCAAGTTAATCTTGTGAAATGGGATGATACAGTCTCTGAGCCGTATAGGTTGGAGTGCGGGGTGAGACAGGGTGGTCTGACGTCTCCCAGACTCTTCAACCTCTACGTGGATGACCTATTAGTCGCACTGAGCAGCATGTGTGTCGGATGCAGTGTTGATGGGGTTAGAATAAACAACATCAGCTACGCAGATGACATGGTGTTGCTTGGGCCGTCGTTGGGAGCAATCAGAGAGCTGCTCAAAACGTGCGAGGCTTACGCTGCCGCACATGGATTAGTTTACAATGTCAAAAAATGTGAATACATAGTCTTTGAGGTCAGCGGCAAACACCGTGGAATGGGACCTGAGCTGGTATTGAACGGTTCATCTATTAATAGGGTGTCAACTTTTAAATACCTAGGGCATCTTCTTGCCGTTGATCTCAGGGACGATGTAGATATTGAGAGGGAGCGCAGGGCTCTTGCGGTCCGGAGTAATATGTTGGCTCGCAGATTTGCACGGTGTACAGATCAAGTAAAAATAACACTTTTCAAGGCTTATTGCCAAAGTCTGTACACGGGCAGTCTGTGGGTCCATTGTACTAAGAGATCGCTGGATGTCCTGCGCGTCCAATATAATAATGCTTTCAGGATGTTGTTAAGACTACCTCGTTACTGTAGCGCGTCGGAAATGTTCGCGCAAGCCCACACTGACGGTTTCCATGCGATTTTACGCAAAAAAACTGCGTCGCTACTGAGGAGAGTGAGGGACAGTCGGAACAGCATCCTGAAAACTGTAGCTGAGAGCTTCTTACTCAGAAGTTTATGCAGAGGTTGATTTTTACTAACACTAGGCAATAAGTATTTTGTATTTTTACTAACACTTTATGGATTTCTATGTCTGCAATAAAAATTATTATTATAATGATAATTACTTTTTTTTTCTAGGCTACGCTTTTCCTCCCCTAGGCTTTTGCCTAGGAGAGGAAAAGCCTCCCTTCCATCTTTCGCGAGCCCGCGCGTCCTCCTTCCAGTTTTGACGGAACCTATCCAGCTCGTCCCGCCATCTCCTACTTCTCAGGGCACAAATTCTGTGCTATTTGGGCCAACAATTTGTCTGACATGCGGCACACATGTCCTGCCCAGTCCCGTTTAATTTGCGCAGCCTTTTGAGCCACGTCTGCTATCTTTGTTTTAATTTCTTCATCATCATCATTCTCATTTCAGCCGAAAGACGTCCACTGCTGGACATAGGCCTCCCCCAAAAGGGGGGGGGGGGGATTGCCATAATCGCCACGCTTGGCAGGCGGGTTGGCGATTACAGTATGGTATGGTGGTGGAATGCATAGAGAACGCTGCTGCCCATTCTCCGGTACGCCCCTTAGTCGCCTTTTACGACACCCACGGGAAGTATGGGGTGGTGCTATTTTTTAAGTCCTGCACCACACAGACGACTACTTACTATTAATTGTATAGCATCAAGTTCTTCTAACTGAACAAACAGCTCAACTCAAACTCAAACTCAAAGCATTTATTTCAATTAAACCTTGTACAGGCACTTTTGAATTGTCAAAATTAAATAGTCTGTCAGTTAGTCAGAAAGTTGAAGCTAGGTGCCCATTCCAAAACGTAGATCTCTATGGAGAAGAACGGGCAAGAAACTCCATGGACACTCTTTTAAATCAAGTTATTACAAAATCCTGGGTACATTATTCTTGTTGCTTCTATATGTGAGAACAATGTAAAAAAAAAAAAAAGAACAATGAAACAATTCAAAATATAAGATTAAAAATAAGCCTTGGCAGTTAAGAGATGACCAGTCTCAACCGACGGCACCCGTTCACGAACATGACACGTGGATCAGCACCATCCAGCTCAACCATTTTGTAGGGAACCGAATAATCCAACACACGCGCCACCATCGGTGAGACATTTAAGTGAGCATGACACGTTCTCAACTGCCATGCTCTTTCAAGTCAACAACAAAAGAAATACATAATAAACGAAAACATGGTTCTTACATTTACAAAATTTAAAAAAAAAATGCTTCTAAATTATACAAAACTATAGTTTGCAATTTATTTAAGATGTTAATATAATTTACTACCAAACAGGAAGAGGTATCTAATATTGCAGTATTCAAGAATTAAAACTGGATTGAATAAAATAAAAAAGTTATGTTCGTAATGTCAGAAATATTGAAAAAGAAAAAGGGAAGCACCTCTTCCAAATATTGAAATTTTAACTAGTGAGCCCAAGTGCCTGTGGAGCAGGACCAGCATTAAGCCAAGCATTTTTATCTACGATATAATCATCCAACTTGTAATATGCTTGTCTACATAGTGTGCGTTTAATGCATGTTTTAAATTTCTTCTCATTTAATTGAAGAATATCGAATGGTATTTTATTATAACATTTTACACAGTAACCCATAAAAGAAGTTTTTACTTTAGACAATCTGAAACGCGGTTGATCTAATTTGTCCCTATTTCTAGTGTTAAAATTATGTCTGTCAAGTGACAGGCATAATTTTACTAAAATCTCCTTACTAAAAAGATGTAAATTTTTTCGAACGTACATAATGTTTTCATATATATATTGACAAGGAACCGTCATGATGTTAATTTCTTTAAACAGTTCTCGTAGAGAATCGCGTCTGCTGAGCTTGTAGATGGCTCTGACAGCCCTCTTTTGCAGAATGAAGATAGAATCAATATCTGCAGCCCGTCCCCACAACAAAATACCGTAAGACATGATGCTATGAAAGTAACTAAAATAGACCAGTCTCGCGGTATCCACGTCTGTTAATTGGCGAATTTTCCAAACAGCGTAAGCGGCCGAACTTAGCCGCCCTGCAAGTGATGTTAAGTGCGGACCCCACTGTAGCTTTGAGTCAAGCGCGATCCCCAGAAAAACCGTATTTTCGACGAATTCAAGTGTCTCCCTATTCAATACAACATGACATTTATTACTTCTAACATTCGGTAAAGTGAATCTAATGCATTTAGTTTTTTTCTCATTTAATACCAAATTATTCACAGTAAACCAATTATGGACCACATGCATAGCGTTATTTACGTCGTCAAGCTCCTGTGCACGTCTGCTTACTTTAAAAATCAGTGATGTGTCATCAGCAAATAACACCATTTGTGGTTGGTTTTTCAGTAAATGAGGTAAATCATTTATATATACTAAAAATAGGAATGGCCCCAATATTGAGCCCTGCGGTACTCCCATTTTGACTTTTAAGCCCGATGAATTCACACCGTTAATTTGAACTTGCTGAAATCTATCATTTAAATATGATTCTATTAAGCTAAGAGCAAGTTTACCTAGTCCGTAATGCTCAAGTTTCAAGAGCAGTGTTTCGTAATTCACGCAATCAAATGCCTTGGATAGGTCACAAAAAATGCCTATAGCATCTTGTGCCTCTTCCCATGCATTAAAGATGTGTTTTAATAAGGTGACACCGGCGTCAGTTGTACAACGTCCTTTGGTGAAACCATACTGTTGATCGTGTAAGATGTTATTACGATTAAAATGATTGAGCATTTGATTTAACATTACTTTTTCGAACACCTTGCTAAAAACCGGCAAAACCGATACGGGTCTATAATTATTAGTGTCTTTGCTGTCCCCAGATTTGAAAAGTGGAATAACTTTACTGAACTTCATTAAATCCGGGAAAACCCCTTGATCTACACACAAATTAAATATTAAAGCTAAATAGGGTGCAATTGTCTCAATAAAGGATTGACAAACTTTAGTGGACATGCCCCACAGATCTTCGGTAACTTTTATCTTAAGTTGCTTAAATGCCTTTATAATGACTATGGGGTTTATATGTTTAAATTTAAATTCCACAGGACAAGCTGAGACATTCGCTCTTAATAATTCAATAGCTAGTGCGGGCGAGGAATTTAAAGTTTCTGTAGTTTTAATTGGAATATTGGTAAAGAAAGTTGCAAATTCCTGAGCAACATCGATGTTATCGCTAATGAGACCGCGGGAAGTGTCCAGTGTGTAATCAGTATTATGTTTTTTGTTCCTGTTCGTTTCATTGTTTATAATTTTCCAAACTGTCTTTATTGCGGATTTAACTTTGTTACTAATGAAAGAAGCTTTAGCTGCTTTGCAGATATTTTTAAAAAATTTAGAATAAGTAGCAACATACTTATTAAAAGTATCCGTGTTTATATAAGGCTTAAGGCCATACAGTTCAAATAATCTTTCCCTACTTTTCCTGATTCCTTTAGTTGCCCAGTCACTGAATAAAAACTTAACTGTGCTACTGGGGATGTTTGCAGGCAGTGGTGAAGGGCGGGCGTTTTGGGAGACTGTCTTATGTAATTTATCTTTCATAAAATGCTGATTCTCAGATTAGATTGAATAAATGGCTTTTGATTTTGAGTGAGGATAAGTGCTGTCACTAACGTCATCTGTCAGTCACCAAGAATGGCAGTTGACCTAAGTACTTAGAACATTATGAATCAAAATATGGCGAAGACAGTCCGTGTTTTTCTTTTTTTCGCTGCACTACATAGGTATAATCAAAGAGATTGGGATTGGATTTAGATTGGATTCATTGGTATTGGTATTTTCGGAGAATGGGCAGCAGCGTTCTCTTTTTATTCCACCATCATACCATACTGCGATCGCCAACCCGCCTGCCAAGCGTGGCGATTATGGCAAACCCCCCCAAAATTGGGGGAGGCCTATGTCCAGCAGTGGACGTCTATCGGCTGAAACGACGAATTGGTATTTTAACACAGACAAAAAAAAATAACTAAAAAATCCTTCACCAATGGGATTTGAAACGAATAACTTAACAGTTAACTATCCATTATAATTCATAATGTTGTTCTTTTATGATTCTGCCAAAGTGGCCTTTTAAGGCCCCAAGGTAATTTCATGCCGCTGATGCCTTACTGTGATACATCGCGGTCGAGGTTTAGCTCACTACCTCGATGTCAGCTCCAAGTAAAACAAGCGCATGCTAATATAAACGCAGGCACATGCCAACGGGATTGCCCGAAAGGGTTACCGCTGGCCCGGAACATAAAGGGCTAAGGAAGGAACACAGGTGGGTTTTAGTCAGTAAGAGTCTGACACTGGAATTCCGCTCCACCCAGAGCGGGAGGAGTCATTTGATGATTTCCCATCCGAAAAAAGGCACATGCCAAAGGATACCTAACTACGATATATCGCGTATTCAAAATTATTCAGATTCTGATTGATGGTGTGTTACACAAGGGTGCTGGATTTTACTTGCGGGCCTAGCTTGAAAAAGTAACCTCGTGTAACCCATAAAAATGAGCATTTAATTTTGTTGTTTGTCTTTTACATATTTGCACGAATAAATAACATTCATGTAAAAAAACGTAGGTATGTACCTATGTAGGCGTTTGTAATCATGTTTAACTCATGTTTTGGGATTTTTTATTTATATTTGTTCTGTACAATGTTAATTCTGTGCCTAAATTTTATTTAGTTTTTATTTTGTTGAATGAAACGATGAATAATCTCTTTAAGCGTTTAGGCAAAATAGCACGGTATAAGGTATATCAGACAACTATACAGAAATCTTTATGTGAGGTATTTTTAAACATGAATTGCTACAAGCAAGAACAACATAAATACTAGGAACAAACACAAATTTGCTTGTCCTATAACAAGGCTCAAGAAAAATAAATAGGTGGCTCGTTTAGATGCCAATGTATACGTTTTTATAATAAACTTCCTAGCCACGTTCAAGAACTAAGTCTTAAGAAATTCAAATCTTTTATAAAGTGAAAACTATGCCAGAAAGCCTATTATACTATATTGAGGACAGTAGTTTATGCGGCCTACCCAAATGTCCTTTCTTTGGTATTGTTCGTCGATTCGTTGAGCTCCTTAAGTTCTGAGTTGAGCTGCACGGTTACTGACAAATGCGCGCACTGACTGGACACGTCCACTCAATCTGTATGGTTCTTTCCTCAAAAGATCATTTCAGACACTCTACATGGTCAACAACGATTATGTCCGGTTTTTTTATATACACATTGACATTGATGAATTGTATTTGGTATTGTTCGTCGAATCGTTGAGCTCCTCAACTTCTGGGTTGAGATGCACGATTTTTGACAAATGCGTGCACTGATTGGACAGGTCCGCTCAATCTGTGTGGTTCTTTCCTCAAAAGACCATTTCAGACACCAATCTACATGGTCTTCACACGATCTGACCAAGATTTTGTCTGGACTTTAAAAGAAACTGTGACCTCTGAGTTTGTTTCGGCCTTTCTTCTCAGAGTAGTCAGATAGGAAACGCCGACTTCATCTAGTTTAAAAAATATGATTGACGTGTAAAAAAAAGTGTTTGTAAAAACCTACTTACAGAAAATAAATCATTTATCATTATCATTTAACAAATATGATCCACGACTATTAACAGATATGTATTTACAGAATTATAGTCATTAGAATGTTAATATATCTCTTTATGTGACATTTGTTCTACTTATAAGCACTTTTTGGAGATTTTTTCTTATGGAATAAATCTAACTTAAAAAGATGTATTAATGATTATAATTCTGTAAATACGTACCTGTTATAGTCGCGAATCATATTTTGATCAAGATACAACCTGACATGACCTGAAAATTGCAAAAAACCTAAGAAAATTTTAATTTCGCGGGCTACAACATATTTTTAATTTGCTTTCCCCTTAAGGTGAATGCGCACCTTAAGGGGAAAGCAAATTAAAAATATGTAAATACATATTTTGTTACGGTCGCGAATCATATTTTAATCAATGTACAACTTAATACTGACTAGCAAAATGCAAAAAAACGTAAAAATAAATGAATTTCGCGGACTACCCTAGCGCTTTCCACAGCATGTCAGCAAGTCTTCCAACTATTTCGATCCGGGACTATAATGAAAATTGTTCGTTTATTTTTCCTGTTCCTTTCTAATCCAAAGATTTAAAAAAATATCACTTCATGCAGGAGTGGTTCATTACAGCCGGTGAAATGTGACTTTATGTAAATAGGTATTGTTTGTGAGCTTACTACCTAGTTATAATAAAACACTAACATAGCTCTTAAGTTTTTTCTACCTCACTAACTCTATTTTTTTCTAGACGAATAATAAATCGTATATTTGCCCTGTCGCGTCAAAAGATGGTCTCTATTCCGTTTTGACATCTCTGACACACACATTATCGCAGAGACTTGACTTGATTGTCATGTAAACGCCATTTTTATTGTGCGAGCTCGCTTTTCTCAGTATGGACACTTTTTCGCGCGATTTATCATATTACGGCGAAAGAAAATATTATAACGATTTAAGGCTCCTTCAAACAGGCGCGACACGCGATAAAATCGCGCGCGACACAAAGGCACCGCGACTTAAACCTTTAATGGAACCTAGCAAAAGTAAAAAAGTCTGATACAATCTCTTTTAATTTAACTTATACATTTTCGGAACCTTAATACGTAACTCGCTATAATAAATAACGAGAGAACCCGCTGAACAGAACTAGCGATACATCACAAAATAATATTTATTCTTTAGCTAGGCTCTGCGAATTTTACAATTCTATAAAAAAGGCGAGATTCTGAGATTTTGATCTCTTTTTTTTTTCGGATGGGAAATCATCAAATGACTCCTCCGGCTCTGGGTGGAGCGGAAGGGAGTGTCAGACTCTTACTGACTAAAACCCACCTATGTTCCTTCCTTAGCCCTTTATGTTCCGGGCCAGCGGTAACCCTTTCGGACAATCCCGCTTGCCCGGCAGGCTTCGGCCCTAAGCGGGCTCCTCCTCGATGCTGACGTCTCTTTGAGGCGCGCGTGGAACACGTACGCGCCGTCCGGCACGGGCCTGGTCCTGATCGGACGGTGAGCTACCCATTACTCTACGCCCGCAGGCCCGCGCCTACGGTGACCGGGAGTCGTCACGCGGCTCCCGAGGCTCTCTCCCTGAGCCGTCCTGCCACCTACTTCGCTAGCATGACTGCTTCGCAGAAGGAGGTGACTGCCTCCCACACCCTCTCGCCCCGGACCATGGCTTGCACCAGGGCCGGACGCGAGAGGTCGTCGCCGCTAGATTTTGATCTCTTATAATCTTTTTATGACTTCAAACGAAGTGACGATGTTGTTGGTAATGAAACATGTTGTTAAAATGAGCTCAAAATTTATATTATAAAAGCAATTAACAACATAAGTCCATATTAAATTAAAGTTTGTTTGTCAAAAATGACAACTCACTTTTTCATATTTTTAATTACGTGTGTCTGACCTTTTCCAGTTCAGTGACCCGCATAACATAAATGCATATCCATACAGTTTAGGTGGTAGGTATACGATGACTTTTTAACTAAATATGTGAACAAAAAGAAAGAAAATGCACGTTTATTGCGGTAAACATGACGCACAGAACGCAAACACAAATAGAACTAGTGGTGGGGAAATATGCGTCTCATCCACGCAAAAAGGCCATCGCTCAGCATAATGCTACGACCCTATGCAATGTGAGACAGAGCCCTAGTGCTGGTTTTCAGCCGGCGTTATGACTCATGACGTCAACCAGTGCAGTATAAGTTTAATGTTAGGTAACTGTAAATCACTATGTTTTATCTTTTTTTTTGTAGTCCCTAAAATTATTTATTTATTAAATGGATAAACTTCTTATAAGTACTAAATAAAGTAACAAACTATTAAAATAAAAATATAATATCCTAACCTAACCAAAGCTGTTAACAAACTAAAATATTGTATCGAAATATTCCTCCGCATCGCTGTCGACTGGTAATGGCCTCTGGCCAAGGTTATAGAGGTATGATTAACAGGGTTTAAAGTTCACTGATATTCTATAGGAACTCTATAGAAAAGTCTATAGAAAACTACTCTATATACTCTATAGAAAAGGGAGAATCCTCCGACCAGACGGGTGTTGTGTCTGGCGGGCTATTGCCCGATGATTCATGACGGGCTGTAATATCTGTGCTAGTTGCGGGGTAAATTCTGCTTGTGAGATGCAGGTTTTTGCGTGACGTCAATATGACGCGGTGTTCTCATGTGGCGTTATAGATACCTCTACAAGGTAAAAGCCAGCCCTTGGGTCATGGGAAGTGTCAACCAGCCGTTTAGAGATTTCATTGAACAAGCCATGAGCACTCGGACCCCACAGCCCGAGGGTTTCAACCCCAAACGGCTCGAAAATATATTGTTTGTTTAAAACTAAGTATTTGTTTTATATTAATCAAAATCATTGTTGTATATTGCTGATGTTTAAGTCTTCTTCTAATTACATCATCTGCCTAGCCTTTTCCCAACTATATTGGGGTCGGCTTCCAGTCTAAGCGGATGCAGCTGAATACCCAATATTTTACAAGGAGCGACTGCCTATCTGACCCCCACAAGCCAGTAACAGGCTAATACGATAGGTACCCCTTGGTAAAGTGGTTGTCAGACTTTCGGGCTTCTGACTACCCGTAACGACTGTCTAAGATCCACGAATGATAGCCGGGACCAACGGCTTAACGTGCTTTCCGAGGCACGGAGGGGTCACGGTATGTAAAGATGGTCACCCATCCACAGACCAACCGCGGCAAGCGTAGCTTAACCTGATCGATCGACCTGTGCGGCTGTTATTATTTAGCCACGGGCCCCTCAGCGCTCACATATTGTTCAACTTAGCTAAACCAGCCACCACGTTATTCCCTATTGTAGTCATGGCTTTACACTACTTGACAAACATCGTTTTCATTCCATGTTCACTTAACCTAAACTCGTCTGCCATTTTAATAAAATTATAGGTCCCACCGTTGCTCTGGAAAGATCTGCTTACCATAACAAAGGGGCGTAAACACACGCTTCAGACTAAGCGGCCCCAGTGGGTTTGCGTCGCCGATCATCCGCATAGTGCGCCGCGGGCGAAACACGCGGCTTTCCCGATTCACTACACTACGTCGCAGTCACGACTCTCGAGCTAAGGCACCTGCTCCACCGCCGACGAGGAAGCGACTAGCTATCAACAATATTCTCGCTCAAGAAACGTAAAAAAGATTGTAGGTCCCATAACATAACATAATCAGCCATTAACGTTCCCACTGCTGGGACTCAAGCCTCTTCTCAGTTAGAGGGAGTGGGCCGCAATCCACCACGCGGGCCCAGTGTGGGTTGGTAGATGTCATATGTCTTCGAATTTTTGGTCTAGAACCAAAAATTCGAAGACATATGACATCTCCGATACCTCCGGTTTCCTCACGATGTTTTCCTTCACCGTTTTGAGAGCAGTGGTGATTGAACAATTTACACAAAGTAAAGCCCCTGACTGGGTTCGAAGCTACGACCTACAGTTCGTAGGTCCCGTCTGAGTAAAAAACATAAGTACTTACATAAATTAACGCTCTGTAAGAAGAAACATAGTGGTAAATTTGAATTCACTGCTCAGTGGAATAGTTTTTAATTAGTTCATTAGTTGATTAAATTCCCTAGAATATTATTACCTATAATGTGATAGTTTAAGCTCAAACTTTGGAAAAATATTTTTTGAGCTGTTTTAAGATTGTTTTATCATGATAGTACTTTATTTTTAACCGACCAAAAAACGGAGGAGGTTCTCAAGTCGACCCGTATATTTTTTTTTTTTTTTTTGACTAAGTAAGCCTTTTCTTTGAACAACCCTGCACCTATTTTTTCTGGCTTGTAATATACCAATATCTCTGCGACAAAAAACTGAACATTTTACGGTGTCTTAAGTTTTACGGTGTCTTAGACTGGTTTTAGAGTCGCGCTGACCGCACGCTGACCGTCGGCGCTGACAGCTTGAAACGTATGAACTTCTAGGAAGCGTTTTAGAATAACGCGTAGCTATCAGCGCGAGCGTTTCATACGTTTCGGCTGTCAGCGCTGACGGTCAGCGTGCGGTCAGCGCGACTCTAAAACCAGCCTTACGTTTTACAGTGTCCAACGTTTTACGGTGTCCTATGTTTTACGGTGTCCTATGTTTTACGGTGTCCAACGTTTTACGGTATCCTATGTTTTACGGTGTCCTATGTTTTATGGTGTCTTACGTTTTACGGTGTCCAACGATTTACGGTGTCCTATGTTTTACGGTGTCTTACGTTTTACGGTATCCAACGTTTTACGGTGTCCTATGTTTTACGGTGTCCAACGTTTTACGGTGTCCTATGTTTTACGGTGTCCTATGTTTTACGGTGTCCTATGTTTTACGATGTCCTATGTTTTACGGTGTCCTATGTTTTACGGTGTCCTATGTTTTATGGTGTCCCAGGTTTTACGGTGTCCTACGTTTGGGCAGCGCCTTAACACAGCGCCAAGAGCTATCAACGGGTACAACGCTCGCTATGATACTCACACTTGGTACATACGCATACTAGCAAGTAATCGCTCGTCACCGTCGTGCACTCGCTGCTAATTACTCGCCAACTCGTTTTAGTTGCTAGTTCTACTAGCTTCTCATTAATCGCCGGCGGTGGGACTGGTACCTAAAGGGGACGGACTTGGGTGGAATTTCACATATTACTTTTGTCATATTATGTTCACCATCTCACCATCATATCTATACATATTATAAATTAAAGTCGCTTTTGGTGTCTGTCTGTGTAGCCGCGTAACGGATATTGCTAAGGTTTTCACCATCATTTAAAGAATATGTTCGGAAGATTTATGTGTATAATTCATTAATATTGAACTTACAAATATAAAAAATATCTCGATGTTTTGTCAAGTCGTATAAATCGTGCGAAGCAGGGGCGGGTCTCTCGTCACGATATAAGAGAATAACTTGAGCTACAAGACAAATTCAAAATATTTTATTTCACATAAACCTACATGAGCACTTAGGATACCCAAAAAGCTCACGGTTTCAGTTGGTCGTTTCCTATGGACAAGAGCCGGCATGAAACTCCACGGATACCTACTCTTTTAAAAATAATTGGCTTTTACAATGTTTTCAAATTACAGTGTTAATATGTAAATTACTGAATTCATTGTAGGCCTGTCAACAAGTACTAGGTATTTAACAAAATAGATAACATAGGACTTCTTATGGTCTTGTATGTTATAAGCAATCACTTAAATATTTTCAGATAGAAAACTCGCAATAACCGCGCAGAACCCAAGTCCGTCCCACGAATTTATGGAAAATCCGCCATTTGACGCTCAAACGGACTCGGTATAGGAAATTGTTTCGCATTTTCGTTTCCGTGCGCAAGGTGCATATTGCAAGCGATTGTAAATGCTCGCTCGGCTATACGAGCCGTCGAGCTGTGGCAAATCGAATAGCTGACCTCAAGCTGTTATAGAATGTGGGCTATTGGGACTTTTACTGAGAAAATGGTGGGTTATTGAGAAAGCTAAGCTGCATGTAAGGATCAGTATAGGTAGCAACTACATCTCGGTTTTTGAACTGGAATTTATCTTTTCGATAGTGTTATTGGTCCGATGAGCAATGGGGGCCGTGGGCCGGGTCGTGGGACCCAAACAGGCGCTTTACTTTATGTAAATTATTTCATCACCACATCTCAAAATGGTGGAGGAAAACAGCGTGAGGAAACCGGTGTGTTCTAGAGCCGAAAATTCGAAGATATGTGACATCTACCAACCCTTACTGGGCCCGCGTGGTGTATTCCGTCTACCTCTCATCGAGAGGAAGCCTGTGCTGTGCCCTAGCAGCACATTATAGGCTGCTTGATGTATGTTATGTATTGGTCCGATATCAAACTCAAACTCAAAGCAATTATTTCAATTAAACCATTAACAGGCACTCGAAGTCGGTCAGTCAGAAAATATGAAGCTAGTTGCAAATTCCAAAGCGTAAGTACCTATAGAGAAGAACGGGCAAGAAACTCCATGGACACTCTTTTATTTAAATCATATTTTTAGAAAAATATTAGTTACATCATTAATGTTGAATTTATAATTATATGTGAGAACGATGTAAAAAGAACGTACGCGTAAAAAGCGTCTGTATCCTGTCATATTGCGTTTCTAAACGCTTTTTCGTAGTAGAACTCTTTGTGAATGAGCTCGACCGGAGAAGGACTAGGACCATACCTATTTCTACCGCCTAGCTGTGTTGCTGTATTCCCATTGGAATCTTATGGGTGCTGGTGTTGCATCATCATCATCATTTCAGCCGAAAAACGTCCACTGCTGGACATAGGCCTCCCCCAAACGGGGGGGGGGTTGCCATAATCGCCACGCTTGGCAGGCGGGTTGGCGATCGCAGTATAGTATGGTGGTGGAATGCATAGAGAACGCTGCTGCCCATTCTCTGGTACGACCCTTAGTCGCCTTTTACGACACCCACGGGAAGTATGGGGTGGTGCTATTCTTTAAGTCCGGCACCACACAGACAACACGCGGTGTTGCATGCTCATGACATATTTGACATGCTCATGGCATGTTTTAGCTTTGCCCATGGGTTTGCAACGCACCTAAAATACTTCTGCAGTTATCTACAGCGTGTATTAGAAATGTGTGGTCATATTTAAGGCATATTAGCAGTAGAACCGATGACCGTTAAGGTAGACGTGTTCTTGTGTGGAGACCGCGAATCGGTAAACGTCAGATGGGACGCCCTCAGGCTACATGGAGCTACAATCTTCGCAGGATGGCTGGAAGCAGTTGGATGGGAGTTGCCGAAAATGGAGTTGAATGGCGTGCAATAGGAGAGGCCTATGTGTATGTGTATGTATGTATGTGTATGTGTGTATGTATGTAGCAGTGGACTGCTATTAGGCTGATGATGATGATGATGTTTAAGGCTGTGGTACGGACCACCAAACTGGAGGACTTTCTCCATGGAACCAACGTCGTAACCGTGAAACAATGATCAGCTGCCCATGAAACAACATTTGGATCGAGTACGAATTGAAGCTTTGTATGGGACAGCTGATTTATTTTTTCGCGATTACGGTGTTCGTCCTTCGTCCTTATATACGTGGAGGTGACATCATGCCATGGTGTGTGACTGTGCACGTTTGCCAGTCATAAACAAAAAAATGCTACTTTAATGATAGATTCTTCTTCTTCTTCGTCTTGCTGGCAACACTGTATTTCACATTTTGTTGTCCTAAAACTTCACCATTTCCCCTGCGTCGTCGGTGGCAGCGCAGAGGTCACTTTGCATGTTTTGGGACATTGAGGGCAGGACAGGAGGTGGAGCATAGTTTGAGACATAGCTCCACACCCTACTGCCGTTCCGTCAAGGTAGCCACACTTTACCAGGTTGGAGTTACATCTTCCCACTTATCTTCGGAGACGGTTCAGGAAATTCCAAGTGGACCACGAAAGGTTATACCCTGCAGGGATAATTATGCTCCTTTGGTGGTAGATACTGTAAATGTAGGAGGGCGAAGAGTATCCTGCCACAGTTTGAAACAGGCGTCGGCCGGGTTTCCTGGTAGAGACGCTGCCGATTTTAAGAAGCTGTGCCTTTTTTTTTTGGTGTGCAGTGGAAATCCTCATAGACTGCCTCCATCGTGGGGGTAACAAAATCAAAGTCAAAGCATTTATTCCAAATAGGAACATAATAAACGTCAAAAACTACAACAGAATAGAATTGATTCTAGTCGCCCATTCCAAAAGGTAGTTTTCGTATGGAGAAGAATGCGCAAGAAACTTCACCGTTACTCTTTTAAAATGTTTTACAATATTTTGCATACATAAATTACATAATAATAATATGTAAAGTCGATGCACCTAAAATAAAATTACTATACCACAATAGGTAAAGAATTAACAAAAAAAACCGGGCAAGAGCGAGTCGGACTCGCGCACCGAGGGTTCCGTAACATCCGGGTTTATGCATAAGGTTTATGTTTATGAAATTAAATGTTTTTTTTTATTTTTGAGTTGATTGAATGAATGGTAATATAATCGTAATAATCGTAAACCACAATTTACATGGTTTACGATTTATGACGTATTAAAAAAAAAACTACTTACTAGGAGATCTAGTAAGTAGTTTGTCGAGATGTTCAAACCAATTTTCGGTGGTAGTTTACATGGTAATGTACATCATATATTTTTTTTAGTTTTATCATTCTCTTATTTTAGAAGTTACAGGGGGGGGGGGACACATTTTACCACTTTGGAAGTGTCTCTCGCGCAAACTATTCAGTTTAGTAAAAAATAATATAAGAAACCTCAATATCATTTTTGAAGACCTACCCATAGATACCCCACACGTATGGGTTTAATGAAAAAAAAATTTTGAGTTTCGGTTCTAAGTATGGGGAACCCTAAAATTTATTGTTTTTTTTTTCTATTTTTGTGTGAAAATCTTAACGCGGTTCACAGAATACATCTACTTACCAAGTTTCAACAGTATAGTTCTTATAGTTTCGGAGAAAAGTGGCTGTGACATACGGACGGACAGACAGACAGACAGACGGACAGACAGACAGACAGACATGACGAATCTATAAGGGTTCCGTTTTTGCCATTTGGCTACGGAACCCTAAAAATGAAACCATGACATATAAATTAGTTATCTGATAGATGCATGGTGCTCACATATTTACAAATATGGTAAAAGTAAACGATTTTCATTTAAATAAAAAAAATTACAAGTAGTGGGTATCAGGGTGTGAGTTAAAGTAATTACAGAATATAAATCAATGTCAAAAAAAATACAGTCAAATTAGCAACCAGTTTGACTTTGTCTATCTAACAGAGGGCATGCCGGACTCTTACTGGCTAAAACCACCGCGATGTTCCACCTCTGCCTATAATAGCCGGGGGTGCGGGATTCGCATAAGCATTCACCGCTCCAAAGCCTTTTTTAAATTATAAAGTTAGTGATAAATAGCCACGTTCAGACTGATCCCACCATCAGGTAAGCAAACAATTACTCAAACCAATTCCTTTCTCCCGCAGAAAGCAGCAATATAAACACGAAATTTTCGCAACAAACAGTTGAAATACACGCAAACCAGAAACAGAGTAGGGGATCGGTTAATTAAATTAAACATACGAACGTGGCGCAGCTCAGAATTAACGACGTGCAATTAAAGGAGGTAGGTAGAACAGGTAACTGCATTACGACGGCCATGCATGTCCGATTGTAAATGAGGTCGGGACTGTTGATAGGGGTAACAAGAACATTACATAGTATAAGAGCATCCAGGAGTAATTATATTTTATTAACTAGCTTCTGCCCACGACTTCGTTTGCGTCAAATTTCTTGTTCCCTCGACCCACCCCGTCGCATCGCATCGGCTTCCCGCGTTATTAAGAAATTCGTTTTCGCTTAGCGTCCTTTCTTAAGAGCGTTTACGCCGAGCGGCATTTCATACAAACTTTCAAGCCCTTATTTTTCGAAATGAATGAACCGATTTTAATGAAACTTCATACGCTTAAGCATAATACAAAGGTCTAAAAAGTTAGTAGAGAACATTTTCTAAAAATAGTGTTACAGCCAAATTAGACCGATTTTAAATTTTCCATAGAAACAGAGATTTTCAGTTATCTTTTTTTAAATAAGACATTTCGAAAATGTTTTCTACTAACTTTTTAGACCTTTGTATCCTGCTTATGCGTATGAAGTTTCATTAAAATCGGTTCATTCATTTCGAAAAATAAGGGCTTGAAAGTTTGTATGAAATGCCGTACGGCGTAAACGCTCTTAATTTTGTTCTTTTTTCTCGGCTCTAAGAGTCCTAGCGTAATGTAAAATAGCCTATCGCCTTCCTCAAAACTGGGTTTATCAAAAGCAAAACGAGTTTTTCAAATCCGACTCCGTTCCAAAGATTAGCGCGTTCAAACAAACAATCAAACTCTTCAGCTTTTTTTTTTATTTGAACCCTCGCGTACGAGTCCGAACCGCACTTGGCCGCTTTTTAATCTTTCTCTGTGATTGCTACTTCTAAAGTGATTACGATTCTTGAACCAGAAGTACTGCACAAATAACTGTTCTTGTACAACAGTAATTTTATTCGAAATGAGTCGTGCAATTAACAATTAAAAGTACCTTCGAAAAACCTACAAAAAAATCGTTGTCTCAATTAAAAAGAATTCCGTTACCAACATCAAACGATCAACCTGCACAATTAAAAAAAAATAACAAAAGAAAAAAAGAATTCAACGAAAATAAATTAAGCATCGCAAACACGCGCGAACTCAATCGCTAAAATGTTGCCACAATTAAAAATTCAGTCGGAATTCCCCACCTGGCAACACTCCAAAGCGTTGAATGCTGGCCACCCAGTCGACGGCGCCGAAATAAAAATTAATTATTTTTGTCCACTTTTCACTTGGCTTTATTTTACAACACTAGCTGTTTTTACGAGTACGCTCGCTCTTTTATTTAATTAATTTGCATTTCATTTGTTTATACACATGATACCTATGTTTGGGAGTGGCTGCAGTTGGAATTTCTGTGTAACTGAAACAGAAATGGAGAATAATTCTTTACTGGTTTTTGTAATAAATAAAGTTGACGTAATTAAAGGAGTGAATTGAAAGAATACTGACCCAATTATCAAGCTTTTCTTAATCCTTCTGTCTGGGTCTAGTTAAATAAGTTACTGTGTCTTATGTTCCAGCAACCTAATCAAGGACAATCTGAATAATTTTGAAGGATATTCCTAACCCATTGCTTCTTAAATTCGAAAAATTTGTCTCCTCAACAACGTAAATAACGCAATGAATATTGTTGAACTGTCAAGATGAAAAGCCAAAGTCAAAGCGTTTATTTCAAATAGGCACTGAACAGGCACTTTTGAACGTCAAAAATTACTAAAATAGAATTGATTCTAGTCGCCTATTCCAAAAGGTAGTTTTCGAAAGCTACTGTTAGTGTGTTTACGCAATTACCCCACAGGTTGTTAAACTGATCGAAGACACAAATCAGATGGATTGAGATCTGCAAAACGAAGAGACTCATATTGTGACGATCATTCAGACAAGGTTAAAACGTCTCAAGTGCCTATGTTACTTCACCGACACCCTTCAAAGATGAACACAGCTATTTCCTTGCTTCTAGAAATAGATTACTACACATATTGTAGTCAAGAGGGTCTCGTGGCTAAGTAATAACAGCCGCGCGGGTCGAGAAGGCTAAGCTACATATCGAGACCCCTCCTTGACTCGGGTACGCACGTTCACAGAACATAAATACCCTAACGGGCGCACGTTAAGCCGTTGGTCCCGGCTGTCATTCGGAGATCTTTGACAGCCGATGTGGGTAGTCAGAAGCCCAAAAGTCTTTGACAACCTGTCTCACTAAACAGGTATCGTGTTACGCAATACCTAACTGTGTTGTGGAGGTCCGATAGGCAGTCGCTCCATGTAAAATACTGGTATTCAGCTCCATCCAGTTAGACTGGTAGCTTAGAAACATAGTTGAGAAAAGGCAGGCAGATTGATTTTGGGTGTAGTATTCGTTTCCGTGAAGAACTCTTTCACAAAGGGAAACAGACCTACTAAATTCACCGCAGTATCGAAGGAAACAGACTTAGTTTTTCCCTACAAACTAACAGCAATTTATTTAAGTCCAAAACTAACCCAAAACAGACGTACAAAATAATAGACAGCAATAAAGAAAATAAAACGATGTGTTCCAAAAGTTAATTCCTGTTAACTGCAAACCCCAGTCCGCCATACTGAAACCCAATAATGGTTGGAATACATTCAAAATATAATGGGCTGTTGTGCCCATGCCATGGTATCGTTGGCAACTTTTTAATCGAGTTTTGAATGGGAGTTTCAGTTATTGTGATGCTAATCTGGGATTGAGAGTTAGTCGTACCACAAAATACAGAGAGTAGTCGTACCCTGCAAAGAATAGAATAGAATACTACCTATCTAAAAAAAAAATACATAAAAAAAAATAAAAAAAATAGATATAAATATAGAAATACGCGAGTCAATACTCGCTGGCTATGTATTTCTATATTTATATCTGTAATCCATAGTGGTGTAAGTAGGTACCTACTATGTATGATGATCCAAAACGAGAACACACCAATGACCCATAACCCTCCTATCCCTTGCTTAATTATGTGCTTACATTTTTTTTGCAATTTGTATTACAACCCAGAAAAGATTTATTTTACTTTACCTGAAAAAATTCAATTTCGTACCAAAGGACCAAAATAGAAAAATAATAAGTAGCCACTTTTAATCAAATAATATCTGCTAATTTGTACCGACTTCACAAAAAAAAACATACAAGCTTTCGAATATAGCACCTCCTCATTTTTGTGAAGTCGGTAAAAAGGAGGAGTGTACATACTATGTTCGGATGATTGTGTTTTTTTTTTGTATGTTTGTTCATCGAATTCTCCGCCAATTGTCGACGGATTTTCAAAATTATTTTTTTGTTCGATAGTAGATAGTTCTGAAGTGGTCCCACTGTCACCAAGTTAGGATCTGATGATGGGATCTTAGACAAAACGAGGGCAACCCTCAAATTTTATAGGCTCACTTATTGTTTTTCGCATATTTTATGAAGTATCTTGTGTATTTGCGTATGGTTGTTACCATCTCAGGTAGCTGGGCTGATGATCGAAGGTACAACTCCTTAACAGTAAGAAGTTACTCGAACAGGCAAGGACTGTTTTAGTAAATTGTTTTGATGTTTGATAGGGCATTTGCCACATTTGCTCTCATGATCATCAAGTTATGACCTGATGCTGTAGTCAGGATAGTTTGCAGAGTACCTAACTCCTCGACAACTAACAGCAGATATATCGTGTTTAGGCTCATTGAAAAGGGATCGATGTGTGGATAAACGTACTGTTAATGAGGAACACCGAAGTACATAGAGACCTGATGCTGAAGCCAGGAGCATCAGAAAAAGTACAAACCTTGAAATTACAGCACCGTAGTCGTGTTTGGGCTCATTTTAAACATGACTAAATTTTAAATTCAATGCAAAATTGACATAAGTCTGGCCTGATGCTGCAGCCAGGATTATCAGCATCTAGTCTAAAACCTAATAAATACTTCTTAAAGTGAAATCTTTTGCGAGTTTTTCTTCTGTATAATTATCCTAACAAAGGTTGCCGGTAGTGGCTGGATGAGAGAAGCGGAGGACCGTGAACGTTGGCGCAAACTTGGGGAGGTCTACGTCCAGCAGTGAACTGCAATAGGCTGATGATGATTTATAAAAGCCTCAATCGTTGCATTTTTTTCGTCATGTGGTCTATTTAGCAATTTGGTAGGTTCCAAGTCGTATAATACAATGCCATCCAGCGTCTTTACACGACTAAGCGTAACGTAAACTTGGCCCTTAGCAAAATTTTTCTTGCCTAAGTCTATTATTAAAGTAACTTGAGCATTTGCTCACGGAAATTATGATTTAGTAAAGTGGAGCTGATGATGAAGACCACAAATGGCCATCAGAACTACTCAACGACAAATATTTCACGGATTGCGATTCGATTACTTTAATATAGCTGCTAAGCAATTTATGAAAATGTTGGGGAATTTTAGGTGACTGTATCAAAGAAACTCCAAATTGCTGATATATAGTCAAACATGTATTGCGTTGAAGACGAACAAAAGTGGAAGAGAAAAAAACAACAAGTACACGTACAAGCCTTACATCTAATTACAAACTATATTAGCAAGACGTTGATTTGCTCATTCTAATCGAGCAGGCGTTTGGCTCGAACATGCCCCCAGACGTTGGAAGCAGCAGAACCGCTTTCAACCAGACGCAGAATCAACGGGCAGCGGGCAAATCCTATTAAAGGCTCTCCTGACGACTCCAGCGGATGTTTTGACGTCTGCCACACGAACAATTCCATCTGACCCTGGATGGACGGCGACGACTCTTCCCAATCTCCATTTAAGAGGAGGAAGGTGGTCCTCCTTTATGATGACCAAAGAACCCAACTTTAGTGTGTCTTTGCAGGTATGCCACTTGGTCCTTTGCTGCAGTTCGGACACAAACTCTTTACTCCAACGAGCCCAAAAATGCTGGCGTAGCTGCTCGATCCGTTGGAAACGAGACAATGAAGCAGTGGAGTGGTTCTGTAGATCTTGCTGCGGAAGTGATGTCAGCGGCCGGCCAACAAGAAAATGACCCGGAGTCAGTGGAGTGCAGTCCGCTGGATCGGATGACAGCGGCGTCAGTGGACGTGAATTCAATATCGCCTCAATCTGGACTAATGTGGTGTTAAGCTCTTCAAATGTTAATTTACAATTTCCCAACACTCGCCTGAGATGATATTTTGTTGACTTAACACCCGCCTCCCAGAGTCCGCCAAAATGAGGAGTGTACGCGGGTATAAAATGAAATTTAATTCCGTCATTAGCCAATTGCTCGCCCAAGGAATTACAATTAGATTTAAGGAACTTCGAAAGTTCGTTGCATGCACCGACGAAAGAGGTACCGTTGTCGGAGTAGATGTCACTGGGTTTTCCCCGTCGCGAGATAAATCTAGATAAAGCTAGTAAATACTTATTGCTGGTTAAGTCACTCACCAGCTCCAAGTGAACAGCCTTGGTGGTGAAGCACACAAAAATGGCTATGTACACTTTTACCAGCCTACATCCCCGACCTTGCCTACTAGCAGCCATGATGGGACCAGCATAGTCCACACCAGTGCTGTTAAAAGGATAACCACCTGGAAGGAGACGCTGCTGTGGCAAATTACCCATCACAGGAGTAACTGTTCTACCCGACATGCGACAACAACGCACGCAATTACGATAACAACTCTTTGCTAGGCTTCGTCCGCCTATAGGCCAGTATGAATCCCTAATCGAAGCCAGCAATAACTGAGGGCCTGCATGCATCAACTTTACATGTTCAAATTCGAATAGTAACTTCGTAAATTTGTGAGTGGACTGTAAAAGAATAGGGTGCTTTTTATCAAAAGAAAAAGTTGAATTTGCTAAGCGTCCTCCGACACGCATTATTTTATTATGATCTAAAAATACGTTAAATTTTATAAGGGCGCTTTTATAAGGCAACTTTTGATTATTTATGAGTAATTCATACTCAGGAAAAGACTCAATTTGGCTTCTAATTATAATAATATTTAATGCCTCTTGCAACTCGACTTGTGATAGAAAACTAATAGAAGGAATTTTTCTACACAATTTTATAAACCTTAAAACTGTTGCTACACTACGGATTAGCCTTAAATAACTAGAAAAACGATTAAAATCTATGAATGTGTGACATTTACTGTTATCACTAACACTAGCGCTCAATAAAACTTGAGGTCGAGTTTCAGGCAGCTCGTCTGACTCTAATAATTTATGTGGAGACGGCCAATGAGATTGGACTTGTTTCAAAAAACTGGGACCACTCCACCACAAGTCCAAAGTTTGCAGAACACTAATATCCACGCCACGAGATATTAGGTCTGCAGGGTTCTTGGCGGTTGGGATGTGTCGCCAAGTACAGTGCCCCGCCTTATCTAATACTTCAGCAACGCGATTACGCACAAATGGCTGAAGCTTAGAAGGCAACATCTGCAACCATCCCAACACGACGGTGGAGTCAGTCCAGCAATAAACATGAGTAAACTTTAGTCGCAGTGAAGTCACAACCTTCTCGCACAAGCGAGCTCCGACTACAGCGCCACACAATTCCAGTCTTGGAATGGTGGTCGGCTTAATTGGTGCCACTCGACTTTTAGCGGCTAACAGACGAACCATGTACTCACCCTTGGCATTGGCACTACGTACATAGACGCACGCACCATACGCACGCTCAGACGCGTCTGTGAATATATGTAGTTCCAGCATAGTATGCGCATCACATATAACGAGTCGTGGAACACGATAATTATTGATAAGCGGCAATGCTTTGACAATAGTTTTCCAAATTGCATTAAGTGCCGGGGTTAATGGCTCATCCCACGAGAGCTTGTCTAACCACATCCGTTGTAAAAACATTTTCATTGTGACTACGCAAGGAGATAAAAGTCCTAGGGGGTCAAAAATACGTGCTATTGCAGAAAGCACATCACGCTTTGTAACAGAATCCTTAGAAGGTAACGTTAAACTTGAAAACCCAAATTCGTCGGAACTAGAAAACCAGTCAAGCCCTAATAACTTGTTGGGTTCATTAGATCCCATATCTAAATCTAATGACGACTGAGAAGCTCCGGAAACTAAGTTAGGGACGTTAGACCTCCACTTTCTAAGCGGCATGCAGGCAGATTCTAGTGAGTTGGTGACCTCTGTGCGGATAAACATAACTTCATTTAAATCATCAGCTCCTGTCAAGAGGTCATCGACGTAAAAGTCATGCATGATGACGTCAGCAATTCTATCTCTGCTAGCTGAGGATGACTCACCCAAAGAACACGAAGTGATCTTATTGGCATTGGTTTGATAGTCCATCCCTATTTGCTTGAGACAACGTGTAGCAAGAAATGGTGCACTAGCCGTACCATATGTGACGGTATTCAATTTATAAACCTTGACAGGATCGCATGCATTATCACGCCACAGCACCTGTTGTAAGTACCTATCAGATGGGTGGACGTATATACATCTATACATCTTCGCAACATCAGCTGACAAGACGAACTTGTGTTGTCGAAACCGTAGAAGTATAGCTACAAGATCGTCCTGCACTGTAGGACCTACCATCTGCACGTCATTTAGGGATACTCCTGAAGAAGTAGCACAGCTTGCATTAAAAACTACACGAAGCTTGGTAGTTGTGCTACATTCACGCAGTACCCCGTGGTGTGGGATGAAATATCCACTGGGACTGTCATTATCCTTTTTTTCGGTCATATGCCCTAAAGTCTCAAATTCAGACATGAAGTCACGATATAACTTACCGAACTCAGGCTTGAACTTCAGTCTGCGTTCCAGAGAATATAAACACTTAGAAGCCCTTTGGAAAGATTCTCCTAATAAAGCAGGATTTTGCTTAACAGGAATACGAACACAAAAATGACCGTCCTCTAAACGTGTCGTATTCTTAACAAAATGCTCCTCACACAACTTCTCCTCGGGCAAATAATGTGAGGATGGTGAATTAATCTCTTCTAGATTCCAGAATTTTTCTAAATCGGTGCGAATTTTATGTAATTCACCGTCACTAGGGGAATCAGTTTGAGTTAAATTGCATGAAATATCATTCGAAATTAATTTACCATTATTATAAGTAACAGGGCCGGAAACAATCCAACCTAACAACGTTTCACACAACACTGGCTTACCTACTCCTAGTCGAATTCTCTGTGAGCCAACCAAGTCCCAGAAGAGATCCGCTCCTATTAAGACATCTACTTCTGAAGGCTTGTAAAAGGTGGGGTCAGCTAAACATATATTATCTGGAATATTCAGATCTGAAATGTCGACTTTTCGACTGGGCACAACAGTCGTCAATGATGGCAAAACAAAACAATAAAACTTAGCAGCATAACTATTGTCTACTGACGTCATTTTCACATGACATGTTTTGCCTACACGAGAACTTACGTTATTAATGCCATAGACCGAACCATTTATCTGACTAGTATTTAAGTTAAGCCGTGTACATAATCGTTCCGTCATAAAACACGATGTACTACCACTATCAAGCATGGCTCGCACTATGTGCTCACGATCATTGAGATCACATAACTTGATAAGAGCGGTGGACAATAACACAGCGCGTTGTTTACGTTCACTACCTAACGAACAATCCGCAGACAAAGTTAAATTATTTGCACTCGCATCGGTAGCAGCGTTGCCAGATCGTTCCTTTTGGAACATTTTGCGTTCTATTTTACGGTCATGCGTTCCCTTTGCGTTCCCATCTTTTGTGCGTTCTCTTCGTTCCTTTTTGGTATGGTGATACAACCTGACACAGACCTGCAAATTGCAAAAAACGTAAGAAAATTTGAATTTCGCGGTCTCAACTACCCATTCTCCTTAAGTTCGTGTACTGAAGACTAGGCTGTAAGTATTTACAATCCTTTGCCTAACCAAAAAGGGTGGATCAAAGAACTTCAAACCCAAAGATTGATTACTTTACAATTTATACGTCTGTGCTTTGGCTGGCGGGGAAGCCAACTTTATTTGTGAATTGAATCGTTTCGTGTTTTTTGTTCAGTTTTCGCCCTTGAATGGTAAGGTATTTGCTTTGTTTTCATTAAATTCTACTGTGCTGAATGGTAACCTAAGTAAAGTTAGAAGCTGCTGTTTTCATTTCCCAAACTACTGGATGGCGCGCGGGGCAAAATATAACTTTTCTATCTCAATAGCCTACTAACTAGGTACCTAGCTAGCCTACGTGCCTATTATCTTTAAAAAACAAATCGAGACATCATTTATGTTATGACATAGGTATGCTCGTCGTTTGGTTGGACTTATGTTGAAATAACCGAATCACACGGTTCACTCTTGCCTTTCAATTTTGATGAATAAACCAAATTCAAATTTGTAAACATCTAACATTCAGAAAAAAATAATGCGTTCTTATTTTGTTCTTGGTTAATATTTTCTAACAAAATCTATGAAACATAGATAATGATGCATTACAAAATTTGGTGATATTCATTGGTTACCGCCAGAATTGACAGCATTGATTGACATAAGCGAGCTAACCTAGAGCCATTATTAAACGAAAAAAAAGTGCTCGTACTCAAACTTGGTCCGAGTCAATTATTTCTTTAAGACTACGCCGACCGCCTAGTGGCGCCCTCATCGTTTGTGTGGTTATTTCTTTTATTTTAGAATAAAAATGCAGAAAATAAGCACGTTAAGTTGTGCTCCACAAGATTATACCTACGTTTATATTATTATAAACGGTAGTTTTACATAGTTTAGTTTTATTATAATCACTAAAACGGAAAATAGTGGCCACTATTATTAAAAATAACCAAACAAACGATGAGGGCGCCACTGCGCAGTCGGCGTTTGGTCGGTATAATACACTGACCTCAGAGGTCAGTGGTATAATATCATTGGCCCGAGTACTCAAAACTAAAGACCGCGCCGCGATCGGAGAGCGTAAACAACATTTTTAGCATTAATTGTGAACGCGATTCGGAACGCGGCCACAGTGACCATAGTCTACTCTGGGATACCAGATTAAAAAGATTTTTCCAATAGTGGGGAAATTTCAAGGTTTATTTAAAATATTGGCTAGTTTTTGTAATAGCACAATTTGCTTATGAGATGTTTAATTTAATTACATAAAAGATTTAAATCATAGTTTAGAAGTAATAAATGAAGTCTTAGCTTCTAAATCAGCACAAAAAGTTAGTGGACACTTAAAAATGTTTGAATAATTTGATACATTATGCACAGAAAAACTCAATTGAAAAAAAATTGAATTGAATTTATTCTTCACTTAAAAGAAGGAATGCAGATATTAATATTCTAAATAATATGTCCATTTTATGTGATACTTAATGGTAATGGGTAATAAATGCATGACATCTTTGGTGTGTTGGCTTGCAGATATTAATATGGATAGGTATTTAATAAAACGAAAACGTGATTCTGATGGCTCAAATACTCGTGCTGACGATCAAAACCGTCCGGGTTGCTCTAAACTTCCAAAATTACACCAGACAAAACAAAATAAAGAAATAAAATCTTCTAAGCTTAAGATCTCAACACAGAGTACAGAATCCAACTTAGAGACAAATTAATTTGTGTTTGTGTCTTTATTTTTGTGCGTCATGTTTGCCGCAAATAAACGTATTTCTTCTTCTTCTAATGATCTGCAAAAATAATAATATGTGACGTTTGCCGCCTGCATGATACTGACAAACTCACATACCTAACTAACATAACATACTACAAAAATTGATTCTTCTTTACGAATCAATAACAAAAAAAAATCTATTTATTCATTAATAAATAGTTTTTTTTAATATATATTTTTCGTTTGCGTTCCTTCACGGCTAATTTCGTTCCATTTCAGACATCTCAGCGTTCTAAATCTTCAATCACTACTGGCAACACTGATCGGTAGTGCTTGCTACGGCGTCAGTGGGTAATGACGTTGATACGGAATGGGACGAGCTACCGTGTGATTTGTTGTCATTATTGCAAGAATTCACCGTACCTTTATTCTCCGACGAATGAATCAAAGTGTTATGTCGGCGCTTACATATCTTGCATCCTGGCTTTTTACATCGGTTAGCAAAGTGACCTGCACGAAAACAGTTATAGCACACTTTATAGTTAGGTATTAATTTGAGTCGGGCGTCTATGCTAAGTGCAAGGAATTGTGAACAACTACTTAAAACGTGATCAGCTTTACAGTGCGGGCACAACTTATTCAATTCAGTGTTGGAATTATTAGAATCGTGTGATGCAACCATAGATTTAATCTTATTAGAATGTGAACTAGGCTTAGCGGGAGTGGGATTACTGCTATTTCGTGCTGTTTCTAACGTTTCTAATAAGTCAGCGCGAAAGCGAAGAAATTGAATAAATGCAGCAAATGTTATAGTGCTGTCTTTGTCTATACGACCTTTGTGCTCCTCCCACTCACGATCAGGGGCGTGCCTTTTACTAAAGCCGAGAAGCCCGGCTTTCAATCAAACGTGAGACTAACAATAAAAAAATTAAAAATTAAAAAACTACACAAGTAAACATAAAAACATGTCGCAAGAATTGATAAGAATAATAAAAAATAATAAACTCCGCGCGTCCCGGCCCGCAGCCGCTTTTCGTAGGTACGATGCATGGTTGCCAGGTTTACATGCTCAAAGAATAATATTTCAATTCCGCGCAGTTTCCATCACGCGAACCGTTGCCAAACATCTCCAATGCCGCTTCGCTAGAACGCAAACACAAAAATCGTCCCGTCTCACTCGCACTTGCTGGCGTCAAATGTGGCTTTCAAAGTTCGGACGATTTGTATAGAAATTGTTCACGTTGTTGATAACATTAGTATGTACTCATTTCGCAAATTGTACTGATTTTTAAGCCTGGCTTCTGATTTTTTATGAATGGAACGTCTGTGTGTAAATAATAAGTGCGCGCGAAAACCGCGCGCCTGCGCATTAGCTCGAATTCATCTATAATGAATTAATGATGATGCAATTTCAAATAGTTTGATATTGTTTTGAGCGGTTACTGGTGCACTTTTTTACTTTGATTTTTTTTTTTTCATTTTCTCTGAAGTTAAGTGTTAGTTTTAGCGGTGATTACCTTTGTTTTAAAGTGATTAAAAAGTTTCTTAACATTAAAATGAATTCGGAAACGCAAGCAATTGTTCCTTGTGATGCATTAAAGTGTGTGCAATCGTTACTCGGAAAGGTAAATACTTTGAGTTTTACAGACAAATATAAAATCTAAATCACGTAATAGGCATTTTATTTTTAGTCGATCAGCAGATCGCTCATTGGATTGCAGTCTGCTCTCATATCAACAAATTATTCTGTTGTTGTTGCAAATTTTTCTCAAAAGAAAATACCGCTAGGAATTCATCAGGTTACGATGATTTGAATAACTTCGCTGGTGTCAGTAAAATACATCAGAATTCTCAAAAGCACATGAATGTTGTCATTTCATTCTGTAGTTTTGGTAAAACACGAATCGAAACTTCTATAACTCGTCAATTAAGTGAAGACATTTCCAAATACAATACGCGCGTCGATCACAATCGCGCTGTTTTTCAAAAGTTGATGTTGTGTGTCATTTAGCACAACAAGAACTTCCTTTCCGAGCTCACGGTGTCATCTTTTTGTTGTAAAGAAGCGAAGAATGAAGAGCTATGGCTGTTCACATTGTGAGTAATTCCAATTATAAATATTATCAACATCGTAAACAATTGTGTAGTTAGAAATCAATCAATTATTTGTGCGCCATCTAGTGGCCTCTCGGCCAGATTGTAATATTTTGCAAAAGCCACTGTTATGGGGTTGGAGGCGAGTGAAATATGAACTTACTCGAAGCTCTGTTATGCCAATAATGTTAATAGATGGCTCTTATACGTCTTATCATAATTTACGCGAAACTGATAACTCGAAAATGAAAAGTTACGATTTTTTAAAGGATTAATAAACTCTTAGTATTTAATTTATGAAAGAAAAAAATAGTGCTATTAAAAAACATTAATTTTAATAGATGTTAGCAAAAACCTACAATATGAAATACAAATATTAGTAAGAACTAAAACAACTCAGTCGGTAGGCACAACTTTGACAGACGATACGGTAGGTTTTTTTTTAAGTATGTTGGCTTGCCCTAAGTTTGACCCCTAGGCACGCCACTGCTCACGATAAGTTAACTGATCTAGTTTCCTAGTCACAATGAATATTAATAAAGTGTCCCAATATTTGATGGGCTCATCTAACGATTCCAACGCACGGAGATTTTTATTAAGTTGGTCAATCAATCCTTTCAACGCAACAGAGGACTCCTTTGCAATAGCATTCAAGTTAAATAAGGATGACACATGATTCTGTACTAACAACCTTTTGTTATCGAAACAATCACAAATGAGTTTCCAAGCTGTATCATAATATTGCTTGCGGAAAACTCAATCGCCTGGATTACAACAGCAGCAGATCCTTCCAGAGACGCTCGCAAATAATGGAATTTGTTAACCTGATCGATTTCATCGTTACAGTGAATGAGGCTAGTAAAAGTGTCACGAAACTCCAACCAAATGCTAAAATTCCCATTGAATTTAGGTAACTGTATCGTGGGCAACTTAACAGGCTTACGTTGACTGATACGGGTACATTTTTCACTACTCATCGACTCATTATCATTGTTATACTTACATAACAGCTCCTGTGACCTAGACAGGGCTTTGTAGTATTGTGACTCAAATTCAGTACGCTCAGAGACTTGAGCTTTAATATCTTCTACTAGACATTCCAATCGCAACTGTACCTCATCGTATTGCCCATACAACAATTCGATTTTTCCTATCCGTAACTGCAATTCCTTGACCTCACAACTAGTTAACTCCTTGTCACTGGACGCATCAAGGTAATTGATGAATGCAGTTAAGCGTCCCTTGAAGCTTCCTCGTTTTTTAACAAGTTCTCTTTCTTCGGACATTCTGGGAATCGAATGTAGTCAACCTGAAATGTGTATAATAACAACTTAGGTATATTTTTAGACAATACTTAACTTAATTTAAGGTACCTACGAATTACTACTATGATATAACAATTTAACCAAAGATGAAATAGTGACTATTACCTATTGTAAATATATGTGAATACAAAATGAGATTTTTAGTTTCGACTTTTATTTAAGCTACATAAATTCCTTAAAACTTGAACACTTAATTACCTAACGTCGAACTTTAACGCAACACTAATAAGTAATCAATTAAATTGACTAATACGGGTTAATTAACTGAATAAAAACTTATAAAACTTGTAAAATCTATCTAACACCAACCTATGCACATATGAATAGTTAACTAAAATACTGCTATACAATTATAAATGTAGCAAAATATCTACTGGACTTTTAACTAAAAGAACGTATAATCGTATTTGCACAATAAATACCTATCATCAAAGAAATGATATGTACTTACTAGAAAATTATTCACAATGCAAACAGGTAAATATTTTAATTTTAACAATCTAGGTATTCAGGTAAATGAAACACTAACCTTTTAAATCCTTAATTATGGTTAAATACTACCTGAACGAGTGTTGGGTGATGATATTTTAACTCTAAAATTCTTAACACCGTAAATTAGCTTGACGTCCTTTGTTCACAGTCACATTGCCGGCGTATAACCTCTTCGGCAAAAATCCACGATAATAATATCAAATCCACTGATTTTTAGCAAATCTTCTTGTGATTACCAATCCGGCTCGAAGGACCAAAATGTTGGGGAATTTTAGGTGACTGTATCAAAGAAACTCCAAATTGCTGATATATAGTCAAACATGTATTGCGTTGAAGACGAACAAAAGTGGAAGAGAAAAAAACAACAAGTACACGTACAAGCCTTACATCTAATTACAAACTATATTAGCAAGACGTTGATTTGCTCATTCTAATCGAGCAGGCGTTTGGCTCGAACACTCATTACAATACGTATGGTGAAGTGGAGCTGATGGTGACTTCTCAATCAGCTCCAGTTTTCCTGGTTCTTACTAGGAGAACTCCTCAACAACTAACGTTCCTGCATGCATCGGGAAAGTCAATATTTTGTAAAAGGTGATAAGCAGTTGACATTAGGCTATTATAACTTAGATAAATTACAAACTGACCCGCTAAAAAGTGGAAAAATAAAAACGTTTTTACAATAAAAACAACCGACTTCCAAAAACACTATAAAGTGAAAAATAACTTTAATTTCGGAAGTCGGTGGCAAAAAACTAAAATACAAATCCAATCCAATCCAAAGACACCGACTTCCGAAATTAAAGTTATTTTTCACTTTATAGTGTTTTTGTAAGTCGGTTGTTTTTTTGTAAAAAAGTTTTTATTACATCCAAACATTAAAATGAATTAATAACAGGATAAAATTCACAAGAATTCTTCTGTCAAAGCCAGAATATAAATTAACGCCATCTATGATAATACATCGGAACTAAGATGCACGCGGCGTAAACCTACTTATCCTAGTGTGTTCGGAGTCAAGCAGTGATTCTAGTTAACAGCAGTCAAAGCTGGATGGCTCTGTTAAAACGACTGAAAACACTACCCCTGTATTTTAATAATATAATTAAGAAGGTGACTGTTTTATGATAAAATGTTATCTCTAAAAAAATGTGTTCGCAGATCGGTGGGATTCCCCGATGTTGCGGAGGTGGATGCAGCTCCACGCTGAATTTTAATTGGTTATTTGTGTCTGTAACACTCTTATTGGACTCTGTCTGAAATAAAAGTTTTCTATTCTTTGTTAAATACTGGTAGGTAGGTACTCAGCTGCATCTGGTTAGACTAGAAGCCGACCCTAACATAGTTAGGAAAGGTTAGGCAGATGATTTCATTGGATACCACCCGTATCCAAGAGTCTGGCGAAGCCAAGTAAGAAACAAATGTTGGTAAGACATACCTAACTGTTTTAATGGGCATAAAACTGACACTCGGTAGACTCCTAAAAAGTCACTACATTTTATTCGCCAACTAAAGGATTTAGCAACGATCTGTAATAACGGCTGTCCATAAAGGGACCTATTTTCTTATTAAGAGCGTTTACGCCGAACGGCATTTCATACAAACTTTCAAGCCCTTGTTTTTCGAAGTGAATGAACCGATTTTAATGAAACTTCATACGCATAAGCAGGATACAAAGGTCTAAAAAGTTAGTAGAAAATATTTTCGAAAAATAATGTTACAGCCAAATTAGACCGATTTTAAACTTTCCATAGAAACAGATTTCCAGTTATCTTTATTTAAATAAGACATTTCGAAAATGTTTTCTACTAACTTTTTAGACCTTTGTATCCTGCTTATGCGTATGAAGTTTCATTAAAATCGGTTCATTAATTTCGAAAAACAAGGGCTTGAAAGTTTGTATGAAATGCCGTACGGCGTAAACGCTCTTAAAGAGTATTTACTGCGCAACCCATATGGATTGAAAGTGTAAGTAGGTATTAATGCATAGGTCTATTATTAGTGAAATCACTTTACTTACCTACATTACAATTCAAATCACGAGAGACGATCCAATTTGCATGTTAATACAAACAATCTATTATGACAATGCAGGAAGGCCCGCCATGACAGTCCTTAGATTGACATAGGTTATGTCATTTTGACGTCATGTTGACCTGTCTTGTGCCGCCAACTTTCACTGTTTTATTCTATTTTTTAAATGTTTGTAATAATGCGACACAACCTAATAGCAACCTTATTGTAACGACTATAAAGAGCACAGTGATTTTGACAGTGATGCAAATCAGAGGTAAAATAACTGAAAGCATCAATTTCTAAGATCAAAAGACCAAATCTTCGTTTGAGTTCGTTTAAAAGCCGGACAAGTTCGGAAATGATCGTGTTTTGACGAATTTTGCGGGTGGAACTTATAATTTTACCGTATGTAGTTTACTGTTCCCCAATAATATTTTCTCCTGTACCGATCGTGGATTCGTTTTTAATTCCTGTAAAGAAAATAATAATTATCATATATCTTACACAGCATATAGAGCAGTGGTGGCACAGTGGTAACGGCCGCGACTTTCGAGTTGTAGGTCGCAGGTTAGAACCCAGACAAGCGCTTTACTATTTGTAAATTATTCATGACCACTCCTCTCAAAACGGTGAAGAAAAACATTGTGAGGAAACCGGCATGTCCTAGAACCAAAAACTCTAAGACATGAGACACCTACCAACCCGAACTGGACCCGCTTGGAATACGGCACACTCCCTGCCACTGAGAGGACGTGTGTCCCAGCAGTGGGAACTGACTAACTGCTAGGCTGATTATGAATATCATTCTTTTCAACACACTTGCTCGTAAAGTGGCTCTTATTGAACCGCTTTTAGGTCCATAACGCAGTGTATTAAAAACGCGTGCTTTTTCTTTACTTTAATCCACATGTGCTTTATTTCCACAGATAACTATTTACTAGTCGGAGATGCGCGCTTTTTTAATCTCATCAATTCACTTTTTTTTTTAATAGTCTATATTGTCCTTGGTCCCAAAATTAACTAATATTTATTTACCTTAAGGTGAATGCGCAGGGACCTCGGACAATTTAATGAATGCGCGGTGAATGCGCAGTGGTCTACCACTGCGCATTCACCTTAAATTGTCCGAAAAAATCTAAGAAAATTTTCTTAGGTTTTTTGCAATTTTCAGTCAGTGTCAGGTTTGTATCTTGATCAAAATATGATTTGCGACTCTAACAGGTACCTACATCTTTACAGAATTATAATCATTCGAATCATTAATACATCTTTCTTATGGAAAAGTTCTTAGGGAAAAAATCTAACTAGAAAGATTCTATTCTAATGACTATAATTCTGTAAATACATATACAGAGCGAAGGTTAAACGAGGGACATTTCGCGATTTCAGGGTTAATCCCATATTAAACGTTGTTCATTTTCATGAGTACTAACTCCCCTCAAAGTATGTCCCTCGTTTAACCTAACGCTCTGTATATTATAGTCGCGAATCATATTTGATCAAGATGCAACCTGATACTGACCTGCAAATTACAAACAACGTAAGAAAATTTTAATTATCCACCTAAAATTGTCCGTGGTCCCTACCCGAAACCAAACGGAAAAGACCCTGACTGGCGTTCAATCATTGCGGATTCTAACTGAACTAATGTAGGTATATTTCTCTATGGCAATAGTACTTTCTAATTCCATACTAACTAAACTACAATTGTTTTTTTTTTTACAATTGTTTTTACATGCTCTGTGGTCAGTGCTTTTATTTACACTTGCGAGCGCATTGCTAGTGCTGGCTATGCGGACGGAAAGACAAAACCAGCGCGCCATTTTCCATACAAGTTAATATTTAACAATACAAGTCTGTTTTTTTCCTCGCAAGTGTGTTGAAAAACGTCGTATGAAACGCGTGTGCATCGATCATTAGACTCTCGGCTTTCTTATCGCACTCGCCTCCGGCTCGCGCGAATAATACCGCCTCGAGCATAATGATCAACATAGCACACATGTTTCATAATGTACTATTATGCATTCTACATATATAAAATACCTCGCATCCAAAGTCTGCTCGTAGATTAATAACCCTACTAATAATTATAATCCTACGTATATTATAAACGATTTTATTATATACCTATATAACCCTGTGCCAAAGGTTTCGTGGTGGCCATTTGCCTGATGTTGTATTTCATGTTTAAACGGAACTATTTTTCTTTGTTGAAATAAAAATGTTTGCTTAATTAAAAAACAAATGTGTTTTTCTTTCAAATTAAATCCGGCGCTCTTGTTGGGACACCCTTTAGTGGAAGTGTTTGTTGCTCTTCTCCATAGCAAACGACTAATTGGAACCGTGCACCTAGCTTCTAACGTTTCATAAGTGCCCATGTAGGTTTATGTGAAATAAAATATTTTGATTTTGATTTTGAAGTTTGTTTGTTTGGATATTTGCTGCTCAATCACGCAAAAACGCCTGAACAGATTTGGACGAAATTGGGCACACAGATAGTTTATAACCTGGCTTAACACATAAGAATTTCTGACCTCCACGCGGGCGAAGCCGCGGGCTTAGTCTTAAATATAAACTGCTACACATTCCTGACGCGCCTGTAGTGGCAAAACAATTGAAGTCGAACAATTAATTGTATAGCAAGCGGTCGACGATCGACCTATTAACCTAGCCAGGGGTGCGAAACGTTTATTGAAATATGATTATTTTCCACAATTTCATTTCAATACCGCAAGGGTTGGATCGAGGTGGCTATGGAAAAGGATTAAGGATAACAAATATAAAAACGTTAAAAATGTAGTTGCAATCAGCGACAATGAATGTCGAAAACTTGTCAAAAATGTAGGGAAATTAGAAGGTTTTTTGACAGATTGAGACTAAGATTAGAACGTTTTCAAAAATACGGGAAATGCCGCTCTGGAAGGATTTGGAGGACGCCTTAGCAATGGGACAGAGTAAGCTAAATAAAAAAAAATAAGTGAATAGGTAGTAACTTTTCTATTTACTATCTTGGCTGTTTTAGTAAATGGAGAGCAGGCGCCGTTACTTTACAGATTAATTTATCTATTCATGCCCTTAGCGTTAAAACAACAGTAACAATCCTAAAATAAGTACTGTGCTTAATTTTGAACATATTTGGAGCAAACATAGGTACCTATGCCAAAATACATCGCCTAAGAAAAATTAAATAAATTATTTACCTACACTTTTTTTACTCATACATTGAAAGTGAAAAAATGTTGTGCGTTTCTGACTTTTTCGCGATGCGCGGCGACCTTTCGCGCATGCGTACAACAACTAGTCTGCTGCGCGCGCGCGCTCTGACGGACGTACTGCAAGTCAATTCAAAATGGCGCCGGTTGAGATAAACGAATAACTGTTGTTTATCAATATAATAAAAATAGCTTTAGAATAAAAATAAAGTGAAGCGGCGATCCCGTAAATAGATTGTTGCTAAGTGATATTGTGGCTTGGTGATAGCATCTGACGAGTTAAATTAATGAACGAGATTGAACTAAGCATCTAAGTAAATTAAAAATTGAAATAAACGAGAAGTAAGAAAGACCATACAAAATTAAGACAATCACTCTAAAAAAAGTTCATAAGCTATAAAAAACCAAAATTAGCCAATTGGTTAAAACCACAGTACTTCCGAAATAAATAAAATACTTACAGAAATCAGAACACAGGAAATCATAAAATTATAAACAAACTTTCTTCAACGCAAATACTTCCTACAAACTCTAAAATGAGATTCAAATCTTTCTTCTGATCTAGAACTAAAGTGATTGTGATTTCGAGAAATCCGAACTATGAAGATGTTGTGGTTTTGCCTGCTATTAGCACTCGGGCCAGCGAATTCCCAGAATGCTAACGAAACCGAAGAAGTTAAAAATATTATAGGGTAAGTTTGGCTTCTATGTGCTTCTGTTTCTAAATCAAAGTAATTTTTTCAAACCAGGTTGAGAATCAGCACCTTTTGAACAGTCTCCCAAAACGCTCGCCCTCCACTCCCTCTACTTCCTCCACTCCCTCCAGAATTATTGGTGCAACAAGCTCCCCAGTCCACAGCAGGACACCTATCAGTTCAGTTAGAAGAACTTGATTGTATATTTAATAGTAAGTAATTAAAATTACGAAACATTGAGTAAGAGAAATTATTTGCGAAAGATATGTCAGCTAGCACACACCAATATACCAACAAAAGCATTGAAAACTTTACTGAAGCAAAAAATAAGCTAAAACTAAAAACCTAAACAGACCTTAATACCTAAATAAAAGCCTCCAGGCTTAAAGGACGTGTTCGTTAACATGCGCAATACTAGATTATGTTTAAATAGCTGTAACTCGAAGTCACAATAATAATTAATGGTATACTAGGACCATCGAAGAAGAAGAAAGAAAAAAACATCGGAGAAGTATGGAAGGAAAAAACATGTTGCGCCGACCCCAAATAAATTGGGATAAGGGCAGGAGATAGATGATGATGATGATACTAGGACCATCGAAGTAAAATATCCTCTTCTTACTTTCGGTCAGAGCTTCGTCTTTTCGCTGAAGTGGACATCACGGATACCAAATAAGTTCGAGAGGATACCTAAGCCTATGCTTGTGGATTTATGTTTATCTCTCCAATGAGTATGATTATTCTAACCCTGCTAAAATCTTACGATTCTCCCTATTCCATGAAAGATTGTCCTACGACTTAATCAATATTGGGATGTTTTTGTCACCCTCTACACAGTTCCAGCATGCAATAAGTCGTGTGACTTTAATTAATTTCGGCCAACACCGGTCTTCATCGTCATGTGCATCTGTAGGGTTGGTGCCAATAGCGTCTTCGACGCTTTTAATTCCACAAGAAATATTCCTTTTCCAAATTCGCTACGCGATCGTACCTTCATAATCAGCCTACAATGTTTTGCTGCTGGAACATATCTCCTCTCTTCGAGAAGAAGGCTTCGCGGGCCAGTGCGGATTGGCAGATGTCACATGTCTTCGAATGTTTGGTTCTAGGACATGCCAGTTTCCTCACGATGGTTTCCTTCACCGTTTTGGTAGAAATTATTTACACAAAGTAAAGCGGTGGGTTCGATTCCATTCTCCACATCTTCCATGAAAGATTGTCCTAAAACCAGATCAAAAAAAGAGTGGAACTCTCTACCTGCGACTGTATTTCCGAGCGCATACAACCCGAATCTCTTCAAAGTGAGAGTGAACTGGCTTCTTCTGAGTAAGCTTACTCCATCGTCGACTTTGTCTCTGTCACCTCTGTCCTAGACTGGAATCAAGAGCAAATCCATTAAAAAAAAAAGATCGACTAAATCGTAATTAGAACCTACTTTTCACCCTTTACACAGTTTTAGAAAACTAATAAGTCGTGTGACTAATTCATTATTCATTAATTTCATCATGTTCATGCTCATCGTCATGTTCGTCTAAAGGGGGCTAGTGTCAAGAATTGCGTCTTCGTCGCTTTTATTCCCAAAAGTAAAGTTCGTCGATAATGAGATTCTTCCTTGGCAAAACCGAATCTAAGAGAAAGACCACTGTTCTCAACTACCATAAAGTTTTGCCAGATTATACCATCAAATAAGTAGTTGGCGAAAACCTGGCAAACGTGTTTGTCTTGAGAAGTATAAGGGCTGCTTTACGTATAAGGGTTCTGTCGATGTCGGCGAAACAAAAGACACATAAGGTTTTTCAAACTCTTTTCCTGAATCGGAACGTATATATACCTCTTTTCCACCAGGGACCTATTTAATAAAACTGGCAGGTGACAGGGGACAATCCGAGATTTTTTTTATATCTTTTGCCAAATATGTCGCTATGTAGGCAAAGCATCGCCATACAACGTGGTAATGCCGCCAGTCTCTTGGGTACATTACCAGTCGACAGCGATGCGGATGAATTTTTCGACGTTATTTTTTAACGATACAGAAACTAAAAAGTTTCTGTATCGTTTTAGTTAAGTTAGGATTTAACTTTGTTATTTTTAGATTTGGTTAAAGTAAAGCTATGTTAGTTATATTATCTCTCTCTTCCTCTTTTCTTATTATTTTTTGTTTTTTGTCATTTTTCTTTGCGGCTTTCATTATTGTTACTCTCCATTTACAATCCGTATTGAAGGACCAATTGATTGTCCTTTATTTACAAATCAAAGCAGTGACTCATAAGGTACAGTATCGCCTGCACTTTCCTCACAAGGATTGCATGCATAATAAACATAACATTAGTATTTATTGTTTTGATGAATTACAGTTGAAGAATTAATCTAATTACTTATCAGCACGTATTTTTCCATTAAAAGGGACACAACACGAGAACATGAAAATGTAGATCTATAAAAACCTACATACATACAAAAAAAAAATAAGTTTGTGTTTGTAAAGTCAAAATAACAGCTATATTATACTAAATGCATATGAAAGTATAATATACGGTACAAACATTGTTTTTATTTTTTGTCTGTCTGTTTGCATCGGCTAATTTCCGAAACGGCAGGAACGATTTTGATTAAATTTGTTATTTGGATACTTTGAACCCTAGGGAAGAACATAGGCTTCTTTGTATTGGCATACCACCCGGGCGAAATAAAGGTAGCTAACTACATATAATCTAGCATAGCATGGTGATCTTTTAACAGTATTTTTTCTTCCGTTTTGAAATGATCCGTTTAGACCCATTGGACCCAAATTATCTAAAAAGTGCCATCGAGTCGAAGATAAGAAGTATGCTGTATGGTGCTGTTATACCCATGGATGAGGAACTTTATCAAAAACAATTTTTCTAAGCCAAAAAATAAGCATCAAGTTCAAGCCGAAATTCCGTACAGTTCAATCAACACACTGATATTTTAGACTGCATCAATCAAAGCACTCAAACGTACGCGCAGACCGTAAGCCCATCCCTATCACCGGCATCTTGTTTTAATAACAGCCAGATGCATGCACTTCTTAGAACAAGTTAACGAGCGCATTCATACGGCGGTCATTTGAAACCCGATTAGAGCAGCTTCATGTTCTGGGGTTAGCAGAATAAGTTAGTTCGTTGATGAACTTAGGTAATACATACATTCCATTTTATAAAAATATGTACGAGTTAAAGTCAACTCAAAGCATTTATTTCTAATAAACCAAATACAGCCACTTTTGAATTGTCAAAGTCTTTCTGCCTATTTCTTATGGTTCCACAGCTAAGCCACTTGACCAATATTGATGCAGGTGATATTCTTTAGCCGTATTACGAAGGAGGGGCCCGTGGCTAAATAATAACAGCCGCACAGGTCGATCAATTGGGTTAAGCTACGCTTGCCGCCGTTGGTCTGTGGATGGGTGACCATCTTTACATACCGTGACCCTTCCGTGCCTCGGAAAGCACGTTAAGCCGTTGGTCCCGGCTGTCATTCGTGTATCTTTGACAGTCGTTACGGGTTGTCTGAAGCTCTAAAATCTGACAACCAAGGGGTATCGTATTACCCAGTAACTGGGTTGTGGAGATCAGATAGGCAGTCGCTCCATGTAAAATACTGATATTCAGCTGCAGCCGGTTAGACTGAAAGCCGATCCCAACATGGTTGGGAAAAGGCTAGGCAGATGGTTTGAGCAATAAAGTATAAAAGAAACCAGCCTCAGCGGTCACCACTCTCAAAGGGATACTATTCTAGCTGGGAAGACTGATGAATACAAACTCAAACTGTTCACTCATTTAGTTTTAATTGGGTTTACAACAAAACAACTATGTTACTTAAACTTATTATTACAATTCTTTGGAACCGATTCTAATCGAATATCGCAATCGATGGCCCAGGAGCGAATGCCGTCCGCGCACCCGCTCCTAGCCAACGAACCCCCAAAATCCCCGCGCCAAATCCTGCTCTCCAATTGGCCCACGACATCAGGCGATACTAGTGTCGATGTCGTAATCCAATAGTAGAGCGACCTATTTTCCCGCCATGCACCAATCAATATTAAATCAAGGGTTGACATTCCCAAACAATAGTAATTAATCGTTTACACAAAATTGCTTTGATAATATTTAAAACATTAGATTTACAAAAATCCTAACAATATTAACTAATTTTAACAATTATCTTTGAAAACATAAGTTTCTATTTATTAACAAAGAACAAAACCTAACAATCGTCCGTCCTGACATCGTGTGCGGCCCTGCACACGACTCCAGGTGGAAACCTAACAATCGGATATTGACCAGTTGCTTGAACTTATTACAATAATATTTAATAACTACTACTACTGCTACTTATAACAACAATCAATAAACAAATTAGTGAAGACAAAATAGCATTATTGAACCTTTCAGACATTCGAGTTTTTGACCAGTTCCTTGAACTTATTACAATAATAATTAATAACTACTGCTACTTATTAATTTCTTTTAATGAACTAACAACAATCAAACAAAATAGTGAAGACAAAATAGCATTATTGAACCTTTCAGACATTCGAGTTTTTGACCAGTTCCTTGAACTTGTTACAATAATAATTAATAACTACTGCTACTTATTAATTTCTTTTAATGAACTAACAACAATCAAACAAAATAGTGAAGACAAAATAGCATTACATACAACTGCAGAAAATATAAGTTTTTTTTTTGTAAACTACACATAAAAGGTTTAAATAACGATATCCATCAGCAATTACACTGGTATTCAGCTGCATTCTGCTAGACCGGAATCCAACCCCAACCTCGTTGGGAAAAGGCTAGGCAGATGATGATCCATCAGCAATCGATTTGCCGGATCGACACAAGGTGAACCCAAATGATCGATTCATTGGGTCACGAAACATCTCAAGAGTAAGTTCACGACCGATCGATTTTGTCGTGAAACAAACTAGATCCCTGAACGATCGATTAATCAGGGTGCCCTAATATCCTGAACGATCGATTAATCAGGATGCCTAGCGGCGCCCGCACGAGCCGATCGATTTATACTCGTGATGGCAGCCGATAGGACTTGCTCGTGCACTTTTTGCATCGAGCCACTGCTTGTGCACTTTTTGCATCAAGCCACTAATCAGGATGCCTAGCGACGCCCGCACGAGCCGATCGATTAATGCTCGTGATGGCAGCCGATAGAACTTGCTGTTGCACTTTTTGCATCAAGCCACGAACCGATCGATTCTCGCGTACTTGATCTGTAACAACGAATAATATTCTGTACATAATATTGTCTTAATTTCAACATAACGCAATAAGTATGGTGCTCATATTCTAATCCAAATTATTGCCAATATTATTGTCGTCACTATCGCAGCTATCATCAACATCATCCTCGTCGATCTCTAGAGCGATCACATGGCTTCATGCGGTCCGCAGCGACAGTTGTTGGGCGTCTGCCTCCTGTATCGACTAGTCCCGGTATCGGTGCTACAACATAGTGGTCCATACCTAGAACCTTGCTAACACGGTATGGTCCTACGAAAGAAGGCATAAGTTTGCTCTGTCCGTTGTTACTAAAACAAGTCTTTGTTATTTTTACGAGCTCACCTTCACTGTAGGTGCGCCCGTGTTTTCTTTTTCTGTCATACCTATCCTTCTGTTTTGCCTGCTCTCTATCTATTCTAGCCTTAACTTCGTCGCGTATACCCGATAAATCATCCTTATTGCGAGTGACTACTGTGACAACATTAAGCATGGGATTAATTTCACTGCTCATACAGGTTCCGAACATTACCTCTGAAGGCGTCCTTCCCGTGGTTTTTTTTTAACGGTATTATTGAGCCCCCATTGAATTTTACCCAAATGGCTGTCCCAGCTCTTTTCTTCATGTCTAGTGCTTAACGCCTTCAGGGAATCGATAATGGTGCAGTTGTAACGCTCGACCTGCCCGTTTGACCTGGGGCTAGCTACCGCGTTTAAAACGTGTTTTATACCTTTGTCTAAGCAAAATCGCTTGAATGTATGTGAGATAAAACAGCTCGATCACCACGATCGCTTATGAGACGGTCAGGGTTTCTAAATGTACTAAAGATATCTTCTAAAGCCCTAATTACATTTTGCGTGTTGGTGTTTCTAACGGGTCTTATGATACAGTATTTGGTGAAACCGTCCACAACCACTAACAGGTGAGTAAAACCCCAATTTGACTTCACAAAGGGCCCAATGTGGTCCACATGAAGCGTGTGGAATGGAATCTCTACCTTTGTGATGGGGTGCAGTAACGCTTCGCGAGTGCTTGTATTGTTTTTTGTTTTGCATAAGCACACTCAATGCTAGCGGTCAAGAAGTATGTGGGACTTCTTGACGAACCTGGACATTTTGGGGAACCAATAATTATTTTTAATCCTCTCCAAAGTCTCCTCAATGCCGAAATGTCCAATGTCGTCGTGATTGAGCTTACATATTTGCCATCTTGCCCCTTTTGGTACTACCCATCTGACCTTTTCCTCATCACCATATAAATAGCGAAATAACCTATTGTCTCTAATGACATAATTCTGTTTAATGTATCGTAGACCTTTTTCATCTAGATTACTATTCAAAATATCTACTATCCTACGCAGCTCAGAGTCGCCTAATTGAAGTGTGTTAAGCCAATCTTCGCTACTAATGGTCATTATGGTTGGAAACTGATCCTCAAGAGATTCCGACGGTCCGACAGGATTTCGTGACAATGCGTCAACATGACTCATTTTTTTGGATTAAGTCCCGCTTTGAGAATGTAGAACGCAATGCGCTGCAATCGGTGATAACCTTGAATTCTTTCCCTAATAGATAAACTCTAAACTTACGAAGGGAGCAAACTACTGCTAGGGTTTCCAACTCATAAGAGTGGAAGTTCTTCTCCTCGGGAGAAGTCTGCCAACTATAATACGCTACAGGGTGGAAATTCTCACAGTCTCGCTTGCGGTGAAGAAGAATCCCACCGATTCCTAGCCTACTTGCATCTGTGTGTAATTCTAATTCAGCAGCGGGGTCATATATATCTAAAACCGGTCTATTAGCCAAACTCGCTTTAAGCTTCTCGAACGCCCGCTCCTGATCGTCACTCCACTCCCAGGCTGTGTCCTTTATAAGTAGCTTGCTAAGAGGCGACGATATCTGTGCAAAGTTTTCTATAAACTTGCGAAAGTAGCTGGCCAGGCCAAAAAATTGCCGGACGTTGTGCACATTTTCGGGTCGAGGAAAGTTGACCACGCTACATGCGCTTTTCACCGGGTCTGATACCGCTGGCGCTCATCTCGTAGCCTAAATAGTCGACCTTATCACGTAAGAACTCACATTTTGACAAGTATAAAGTAAGATTCGCCTTTTCTAACATCTGCAGGACTTCCTCAAGTCGCTCTAAGCACTGTGTAGCGTCCTTTCCAAATATAAGAACGTCATCGATATACACTGTTGCCTTACTAAATCGAGCTGAACCTAGTATTGTGTTGATCATGCGTTGAAATACGGCAGGTGCATTGGCTAGGCCAAACGGCATACGATTGTACTCGTACTGGCTGTCCGGTGTAACAAAGGAGGTCAAATGCTTGCTTCGTTCTGAGATCGATACCTGATAATAGCCAGACGCAAGATCGAGAATTATGAAACACGATTGCCCGGAGAGACGTGCTATTTCGTCCTCGATGATAGGCATTGGATACCTTTCTTTGACAGTCACTGAATTCAGCATACGAAAATCTACACACAATCTTGCGGAACCATCCTTTTTACGTACGAGTAGAATAGGGCTAGCATACTCGGAAACAGATTCTCGTATCACGCCAGCATCTAACATATCTGCAACTATAGAACGCACCTTTTCCCTCTCGTGATGCGAGAACCTGTACGGGCGATAAACAACTGGACGCTGACTGTTAAGTTCTATGCTCATCTCTGACGCTGGTACATCCTAAGTCCTTCAAGCACGAGGCGAAACAGTGCTGATATTTCTCAAGTATTTTTATGAGAGTGTAGTGTGCAGCACGCTTAACCCTATATAACTGTAACTGCACATATACTAATGTTCATTATTATATCGGTATTAGAACCAAACAGTTCTCTTTATTTAATAATCACGGTCACCCTATTACAAGAGTTCGTCTTACATTTTCAGATACATCTTCACCTACACGCACCTGACTTTCATCGAATCGCTGCCCAACTTTTGACTCAATTGACGGTTCATTTACAACTCGATTCACAACGTCGACTCTCTCAGCACGACAAAAGATTAGTTTAGACGAAATTCTGCAAAAACCAAAACAGGGTAAAACCAATACGTTAATGCGTCCATTGATCGAACGATGAAGTCCTCCAACTATGAAATACTGATCGTTAGGCTTTCCTGCTACGCTATTTTTCATCGAACGCAAGTTGAGTCTCCACTCTAACTGATGCAGGGCCATAGATGTCAATTGTACTAGATGTCGAAAACCTCAACAAGATATCACTGTCATCAGCAAGTTCAGAACAAGGCAATTCATTCCCAATATTATAGAATTGCAATTTGTTTCTATCTTTATATACCGATATGTGAGATTGCTCCGTAAACGTTTGTCCTATAAGCACAGGGACCTCTAATAAATGGTCGGTCACGACTTTGCAAGTAACAGTTGATCGGGATGGGTACAACGCAGTGCTAAAGCTCCTGATTTAAGTGTCTTATCTGTAATGCCATGTATAATGCATTCTACTGCGCGGGTACCTACTATATCACATTGATTCACTAGGCTTAGTTTTTCATAGTATGGATTATGATGACCTCTATGGATTCGTTATATTTGCTTTTTCTTTTAATCATATCTTCCAAGGTCTGGCCGTAGTTCTGTTCGCAAGGAAAAGCGTTCAATAGCTTCTCTTGCCAAGTAAATAAAATAGTATTTAAACTTTCGCACCACGTCTTGGCCAGACCTTGCAACTTTTGCATAGCGAAATGAGTGGTGGATCTTTCATCCCAACCGTATACCGAAGCGCACTCATTCACCTTTCTTAACCACACGTCCATTCGCTGGTTTTTGGACGAGGGATCAAAGTTTGGCAATATATTTTTATAATCGATTCGCTGTAGTGGTGCGCTTTGGTTTACATGTGGTAATGCGAGACCATCTCTCAAGTTACTATTGTTGTCAAAAAAAAATCTCTTTTTGAAAAAGAATGGCTACGTGACCTTCCAATCCGTCCTGCACGGTCGTGCTGCCGTAGTCCACGCTCCGCGCATTGCTCTGCGCGTGGCTCGGCGTCCTGGCGCCGCGCTGACGCGGAGATGCTGCGGAGACGGCTGACCGCTCGCGGCTCGTCGCTGCGACGCGACGCGTGGTGCAGGTTTTCGGCGACGTACAAACGGTCGCGCTCCCGCCGTACTTCATTCTCAAGCCTTCGAAGCTGGTCACGGCCCAACTCGATGTCCGGCTCGGGACTTCGACTTCGCAGCCGACTTCGGCTCCGCGTGGCAGAGTGGGGCTCCCTGTGACCCGGAGTCACGAGCCACCGTTGACCCAGTTGATTGCCTGAAATCTCGCGATAAAGGAATTTGAGAACTGGATATCGAAGTTGTAACCTATTGAAAAGTTTGTGATTGCAGACAGATACAAACTAAGCAATCGTTTAACCTTTCTTTAAATACCACTGGACAATAGCAAAGGGTACAGATATATCGTTTTAGTTGAGCATTATGCATTTTTTTTCAGTGGGATTAAGATTGGTATTTCTTATACAAACAATGAAATCTAATTCATCCTGTTCTATAAATAAAACTGGCACCTTTGTTCCAAGTAAGAACACTTAAGTCCCAAAAGCGATAAATGCGGTATGCAGCGTCAAGTGGTTCGCTCGCATCGGTTCAACTTATCGTCGGAGGTGTCGGGTGACGCTCTGCTTGGTAAGCGCCGTCTCAATCCAATAATGCTAAACTTAAAGATCTACATCGAAAAACTACAGAACAACTTTATATTTTTGATTAAATTACATTTGTTTTAAAGGGGTTCCCTGACATCCACCTCAACCATTTTATTCCAAGCTTGCGATTTGGCTACTGACCGGAATTCGAACCCGGACCACAATATGTCAATTCAATTGTTTATTAGCCGGCCCGTTACTTCTTCCACAGTAGTAACACGGAATAGTGTAAACGGGTATTCACTCGCTAAATTACGCCACGCTAATAATATATCGGTTGACAGACCCACAAAAACTAATAACATTAATTATAAACCAAATGTGATTATAAGACTTCAACATAATAACGTTTAGCAGTAAAAAATCTATACAAAATCTAAAAACAAAAGCGTGTTAGGTACTACGTAATTAACGCAATATCCTAAAACTAGTCTTAGGTCTCAAGTTAATTCTGAGGCAAGATCCGTGATATTATAATCACATCAAATAAAGTAGAGATACAATTTGGGCGTGTACTTACGTTTTGGGTGCTTTTCACTTCTGAAGTATAAAAGAAACCAGCCTCAGCGGTCACCACTCTCAAAGGGATACTATTCTAGCTGGGAAGACTGATGAATACAAACTCAAACTGTTCACTCATTTAGTTTTAATTGGGTTTACAACAAAACAACTATGTTACTTAAACTTATTATTACAATTCTTTGGAACCGATTCTAATCGAATATCGCAATCGATGGCCCAGGAGCGAATGCCGTCCGCGCACCCGCTCCTAGCCAACGAACCCCCAAAATCCCCGCGCCAAATCCTGCTCTCCAATTGGCCCACGACATCAGGCGATACTAGTGTCGATGTCGTAATCCAATAGTAGAGCGACCTATTTTCCCGCCATGCACCAATCAATATTAAATCAAGGGTTGACATTCCCAAACAATAGTAATTAATCGTTTACACAAAATTGCTTTGATAATATTTAAAACATTAGATTTACAAAAATCCTAACAATATTAACTAATTTTAACAATTATCTTTGAAAACATAAGTTTCTATTTATTAACAAAGAACAAAACCTAACAAAAGATATTCTTCTTTTATTTGGGTAGTGAAGACTTGAATTTACTGTAAGCGAATCGATAGAATAAGAAATAAGAAGAAATCTAAAAAGCGTGAAAAACTGGAAATCGGTTGTCATGGTGATGAAGAGGAACGAGGAAAATGTCGTGAAGCAAGTTTTGAATATGATTAAGGATGACTATAGGAATAAGGGAAGAGCAAAGAAACGATGTATGGACTGTACGAAAGATGATATGGTTAGAAAGAGGATGACTACCGAAATGACGACTAACAGAGAAGACGAATAACAGAGAAGTTTATAAAAAAACAATATGCGCCGATCCCGTATAAATTAGAATAAGGGCTGCAGAAAGATGATGGTGTTATAAGAAATTGCTACGTAATATCCGAAGTCCACGCGGATATAGTCGAGCTCAAATGTGGCAATAAAACCTGTGATTACTAAGAGAAGTAATAAACAATTTAGCTGTTAATTGAGTTGATTATATCATTAGGACCAACGTTAATGTTGTTGCTGGCCGACTCTACTAAGTTATGTGCTTACCTACGTAAAGCAGGATCCGCTTGTACATGTGGCGAATTTCTAGTTTTAAGTGGAGCAAAACTAAATGTCGTCTAACTTCCGCTACTCGTACTTAAACCCTCATTTTACTAGGCAAAATTATATGTAGCTCAATGTGTCTGTTGCAAATCCTGTAGAACATATATCATAGGTAATGATATCTTTTGGGGCTTATCTGACACGTAACGGATGTGGAGCATCTTTAGTTCGATGAAATGGAGCTCTGGAGTCTACCCGGATAGGCTTAGTCAATACTCAGTACTTAGAAATATAATTATTATGCAAATTACCCATAAAGAATAACAATTATGCTAATTATATTACCGTCACAGATCCATTTTTCTTTCATTACAAAATCAAGCAAATAAGGCGTGCTTCTTGTTCGAGTCGGCACAGACGGACAACAAAATAATACATGTAGAAAGGTAAAAATCAACTGCAACTTATCAATGAACCGGAGTGTTGCATGAGCCGAATGAAAGCTGAATAATATAATATGTAGTAATTGCTTCAAAAAATTCTGAAGACTCTAACAAGTAATAAATGATAAATGATTTTATTTCTGTAAGTAGTTTTGTACTTGAAACACTTTTACACGTCAATCATATTTTAAAAACGAAGTAGATCAGGTCGGCTTTTCCAATCTGGCTACTCTAAGAAGAAAGGCCGAAACAAACTCAGAGGTCACAGTTTTTTTATAAAGTCCAGAAATAATCTTGATCAGAATCATGTGAACACATGACATGTATATTGGTGTCTTTTGAGGAAAGAACCACACAGATTGTGTCGACCTTTTCAGTCAGTGTGAAGCACGCCTAACAAAGAAAAATTAAAATCATTTACATACAATTACAGGCCATCATTAAATTATCACAGAGCATATTTATATAGTTGATATCCAAGGTCGATTGGGCCTTGATTTTTATGTCCGCCATTACGAAGAAACGGCCATTCAATTGATCTCATCATTTTTTGTTCTACGGTGTAATTATTATCGTGTCGTTGAGACGTGAGGCAGACATCAAATGTTATAGGAAGAGTAAAAAAGTTATGGTATGTGTGTAGGTGTACTGGGCTTCTATGAGATGTATATATGAGCGTATGGCTTTTTATCGGATGAAAAAAAAGCAATTGTGTTCCATGATATGGCGAATTGTTTAGTTGTGCTTTATTGTTTGGTACAGCAATCTATTTATAATACACAAATAATACTAATAAAAACCGGACAGCATCGCAGGTTGGTGATGGTGTGCCCATAGTATACAAGGTGGCAATATCAACGCGCAACCATACAACCATGACATTTCTGTAATTTAATATATTTTGACATTCCTTTAATTGTATTAATTTTGACTTGCCTGTATTCTTATTTTGACATTTGTATTTTTTTTTATTGACATTTTCTAACATCATTTTTAATGAATACAAATATCATTAAATAACTATGAATCATGGCACATCCAAAATTTGCATGCTGAATTTAGTAGGCGGAATATAAAGTAGGTACCTACTATTAATTGTATTATGACATCTGTAAGCACCATAATTCATGCAAATTAACGATTAATATTATGAATTCAGTATAAGATTCTAAACGCCCGCGCCCTAGCGTAGAAAATTGAAAAATATATGGAATAGCATTTTTTTTTTCAAATATATCAGTTAATTGCAGTGCAGGGGGGGCATTCAGAATCATGTAGGTACCTATGTCCCTGCCACCCTGTATATAAGCTCAACTGTCACTAATGTAATAAGACATAATTACTTTTTCTATTGTTACCGATCTTTAGGAGATTTCACAACTTCGGAGCTTATGATCAGGTCCAATTAGAAAATGGACAAGCATAATCGTAGAAAAACTTAATGCCGTCACAGGCCACAGCCCCGTCTTCTATTTCATACATTTTTATAATGAAAATCGTCTACTTTTACCATGTTTGTAAATATGTGAGCACCATGCATCTATCCGATAATTAATTTATAGCCATGGTTTAATTTTTAATTCTTTTACCTATTGTGTTAATAGTAATTTTATTTTAGGTGCATCGTCTTCACATATTATTATATAATTAATGTGTAATGCAAAATATTGTAAAACATTTTAACAGAGTAACAGTGGAGTTTCTTGCCCATTCTTCTCCATACGAAAACTACCTTTTGGAAGGGGCGACTAGAATCAATTCTATTTTAGTTTAATTTTTGACGTTCGAAACTGCCTTTTAAGTTCCTATTTTAAATAAATACTTTGACTTTGATACTTAAACTACTTCCTCATTTCAGTCGAAAGACGTCCACTGCTGGACATAGGCCTTAACTACTTAACAGTTTTAAACATCTTCCAACTTTCCAGAAGCCCATGCACAGACAAGAACCACCTCTTCCTGGCCCCCGGGGTGCTGACTGCGGGCGGCATGAACCGGGCATGCGTGTCCAGGTTCTACACTGACGGACCAGCTCGTTTGGTGCTGACCTTGTTGACTGAGGACAGGCAGACGGTTACGGCCTCGTCACAGCTTTCAGGTAACGTACCTAGTAGTTTCAAATTTTAACTACGAACTAATTGAAATAATAGACGAAACTTTATCTAAGAGTAAACGTTATTTGAAAAAGAAAAACTGAATCGGTTATATATATTTTAAAAAATCGACAAATCAGTGGTTAAAATAGGAGATATTTAAATAAGCTTTGTGTTATGGTGCATGGTCGTGTCAAATTGTGTTGAAGTACTACTAGAAATATAACTTTCATCTTTTTCGCAGGTGATGGAGGATGTCTGGATATCAATGTCCCGTCGCTACCAAATACAAAAGCTGACTTGATCGTCAACATCAGGTAAGAATACAGGCAACAGACTTTTTAGGTCTAAAACTATCTTAAAACCAGCTTAAATCTTTATCAGTCAATCAACTCATCCAGCCCTGGACATATTCTCTCCAAAGTTATGGCACAACGCTTTTATTACTTGGTCAGTACATCATAATAAATATTATTTTGACAAACATGAAAACGGCGCGGCGTTTGCTTGAAAGATTTAGGGTCACATCAATCTTCACTCTTTAAAGGAATGACAGGATCCTATAGGTTATCAACAAAAATGCGTGCTTAAATCGATAAACTGGTGACAATATTAATACACCTACAACCCAGGTACCCTGAAGCCCAGTGTGTGTGGGAGCGTCGGCTGCCCCTGCGCATCTCCAGCGGGCGGGTGATCGTGCTGTCCACGGAGCGTACGCGCTACCGCCCAGGAGAACTGCTGCGTCTGCGCGTGCTTGCGCTCAGGCAGGACTTGGCACCGTCGCATGGATTGGTGAGTTTAATGGTCAAATTATTAAGCAAAAGAAAGGATGATTAACATTAGAAGTTTCCTTAGATTAACTTTTTTTAAACTGCCGTTACGGTGAAGTAAGACATTTTTTGCTGAGATTCAAAAATGGAGCTTAAACGCAGACACAGTATGAACCAAGTGTTAACATGACGATTGCCCGCCATTGTAACACACAGATAGGTGAGGTTATTAGCAATGAAGCTAGAGTTGATTATGGTGTCCCTCAGGGTAGCAGTGCTTATCTCAGAGTCTTTTCTGATCTATGCCAGCAGTCCATCCCTTAGTAAAAGTAAATTTTTTAGCTATGCAGACGACACCGTACTAATATTTCATGGCGAAAGTTGGGACGCGGCACGACAAGCTGCAGAGATAGGCTTACGTAAAATAATATGCTGGCTGGAAGTAAATTTACTAACCCTTAACATTTCGAAAACCTCCTTACTGCAATTTACTTTCGCCAAAACTAAACCTACAGTAATAAGCCTTAAAGAACTCCTATGATGACTCCAACAACAGTCTTCCATGCTCATGTCTTCCAATTAGGACACAAAAAAGACAATGAAGTATCTGGGTGTGATTCTGGATGAGGGACTCAATCTGTTCAATGTGGGGACACATTGAACAGATTGCCTCCCGTGTTAGGAAACTTATATGGCCGTTTAAGAGATTGCGACAAGTGGCCGACTTTAAGCTTCTGCGTGTGGTGTATCTGGCACTAGCACAGTCAATCATAGGTTACTGTATCACAGCATGGGGAGGTGCTTGTAAAACCTATATGATACACCTCGAGAGAGCCCAAAGATCATTGTTAAAAGTTATGACCTTCAAACCGTACCGTTTCCCTACAAAAACCCTTTATGAAAGTTGCCAAGTACTTACAGTGAGGCAACTATACCTATACCTATGAGATTGAGAATCTCATACTGAAACAGCGAGAAATCACACCGGTAAATCACGCAACCACACATAAGAGAACCTTCATTAATGTATGTCGCACAGTCATATGTAAGACTGCATCCGCTCGAGGACAACGTCTATACCTAGCCACATATGTCTATAATAAAATAAATAAAATTCTGAACATCAACCCACTAACAAAAATAAAACTAAGATGAAACTAAACACATGGCTTCAAACGCTGGATTACCCACAGACAGAAAACTTACTTAAAGAACAATACTCGGGATAACCAAAGTCCAGTCACCAAGCACAATCTCTATCACACACACATACACTCACAGTCACACCCCCTTTCACAAACATACACACACCCTCAAACACACACACACACACACACACACACTCACAAACTTTCGCCTTTCATAATATTAGTGTGATGTTTAAATATCGATAGGTTCCCATCACATTTGCAGAGTTTCCCTAGCTAATTTAATTTGACCTTGTATTTACATAACTCCGTCCTCAAATCGGATATAAACTCAACCGTACAGCCGTTTCACACAATATGAGTCCATTCGGATTGTATTTTTTTTTCTTTCCACCCTCAGGCATTCTCCTTGTTCATCATCTGCCTAGCCTTTTCCCAATGGTCGGCTTCCAGTCTAACCGGATGCAGCTGAATACCAGTATTTTACATGGAGCGACTGCCTATCTGACCTCCACAACCCAATTACTGGGTAATACGATACTTTGGTTGTCAGTCTTTCGGGCTTCTGACTACCCGTAACGACTGTCAAAGATCCACGAATGACAGCCGGGACCAAAGGCTTAACGTGCTTTCCAAGGCACGGAGGGGTCACGGTGTAAAGATGGTCACCCAACCACAGATCAACCGCGGCAAGCGTAGCTTAACCTGATCTATCGACCTGTGCGGCTGTTATTATTTAGCCACGGGCCCCTCCACGGCATTCTCCTTTATTACCAACATGAAATCTCAATGCTTATCGGACATAATAAATATGTAGCGAATCCGACCTTATTACCATGATCTCGATCAGGGCCGAACTTCAGCAAGGTCCATGCGACCTTACATCTACATTATTCCATAATATATTGTATTGTTGAATAATTTTCAACGGTTCACTTTTAGAGAATGACAACAATGTCACATCCTCGAGTGTTTTACTTCCTATTTGACTTGGAGTGACATAATGTTTTTGATATAGGTTTTTGGAACTGCCGGTGCCGGACATTCGTGAGGTTTTTCTTTTATTTGTTGGAAATCGTGATCGTAACATGTGACAATACCTTTTGAAGCAGGATTTTCCTGTGATCATACGCAATGTGTTTGAGACAGTGCCGGATTAAGACTACTTACTTGATGCCCTAAGCAATCCACGCCTGAATACCCTCGTATCCACTAGCGGCCTTGTATTTTTCCAAGACATCGACGAGCGATTTGTAAAAATTGTCGCACATCTCTAGCTATAGTGACATTTGGGCCTTGCCTTTCATGCGATAGCAAATACTGTTTCGGTGCTGTTTCTGCCTCGTGGTGCCCCCCGAGACGTGATGCCCTAAGCAATTGCTTAATTTGCTTATGGGCTAATCCGGCACTGGTTTTAGACAAGCCTATTTAGGTACAGATTTTAGAAACGATTTCTAACAAAAACTTTACATGACATAACACAACAAACTTCAACGTTATTTTTTCCAAATATACTACAACTACACCCATCGCGTCGCATCCCGTCGAGTCGCATCCCATCGCTCGCCCGTGCTTCTACTTCGTTTCCGCTTAACGTTCTTTCTGACTTTCTGTCCCAAAGCTCGGCTCCTAAGGGTGGTAGCGTCATTTTACGTAGCCTATAACCATCCTCAAGAATTTGGCTATCAAATGCAAAAATGTTTTTTCTAATCTGACTGGTAGTTCCGGAGATTACCTACTTCCTACATATCTACATAATCACAAACCATCAAACAAATGTTACCTCTTTAAAATATTAAATATAGAAAACTAGTTCCGCCCGCGGCTTCGCCCGCGAACTATGTCGATAAAAACTATCCTATATCCTTCCCCGGAATGCAATCTATCTCTCTGCCAAATTTCATCGAAATCCGTTCACTGTTTTAGGCGTGAAAACGTAACATACAGACGGACAGAGTTACTTTCGATTTTATAATATAAGTAGGTATGGATAGGAAATTATATTTTTGAACTTCAAAATTCTCTTTGTTTCACAGTTTTTTCACTTTACGTATTTATTAAGTCTCATTTAAGAGGATATGTAAAAGTACACAGTCCTGGCTTTCGAAGCAGTCCTACTACTTGTAACTGTTGATAACTTATGAATATAAAACGGTTCTCGTACTATGTATACTATGTCTGTACCTTTAAAAGATATCTTTAAGGGGCAGGGCTGTCCGTAATTTAATACGATGGGGTTGGCGAAGCCGTGATATTTCCAGTTACATATCTACTTCGTTTCAGCGTCGATAAAATGTAACTACCATACAATTTTGCTAAATTCAATTTCTATTTATTGCAAATGGAACTTCTCAATGTTTTGAAAGTTCAAATACTAGTTTCACAGTTTCAATAGTACACTACGAGCTACGACACGTGTGACGTGTGCGTAGCGAGGGTGCAAAACGCCGATTTTAAAGACCGCGAGCGAGAGAATCGCGGCGATATTATCGTCGTGCCTCGTATTTCTCTACACTCTCTTAGAACGCGTCTCCACACGGCGATATCATCGCGGCGAAAATTTAATGTCACGGCGACTATCGCCGCGATTCTCTCGCTCGTGGGGACGGCCCCTTAGTCACGCTTTTCTGTGTAAAAATGGACTTCTATTTAAGTCACAGAAAAGCGTGACTTAAGTGCGGATTTAGGTTACACAATGCTAGGCTATAGACAGTATCCTATGAAGAACAACATCACGAAACACCATGGAACCTTTTCAATCAAAAATTCGTCTCTGTCAAAGAATATCGTCAACATATAGTGTTTTCCTGTGACGAGCTCGTCTGGGGAAGACCAGTACCACTATAAATTCACTACTTTATTGCTTAATTCAGATTTGGGTGTGGGTGCTGTCAAAATTACAGCCGCAAAAGTTGGGATACCAACTTTTGCGCCAATATTGGCTAACCCTTGCTGTTGCGTGTGTCGTTCCTCATCATCAGTGTCTATTATTGTTTCCTTTTTCATTAATTATTATTGGCGCCTTCTTCGTGTTTTTCTTTTTAAAGTGTTGACATCCCTAGCATACTTGTATCTCGTAGTATCTCTTACACAGAAACGGGTTGCGAATACATAAACAGTAGCAGTTTATTCCCGCTGCCTAGATCCTGAGCTGCTTATTAAAATGAAGATTTACAAGTAACCCTGACAGATAAAAACATATTAAAGGTTATTATCATTTTTTTTTTACCTTTTTCGTATTAATTTAATAGGTACTGTATTGACGACGATATGAGAGGGACTTGTAGCTAAATAGGTAATAACAGCCGTACGGGTCGATCGATCAGATTAAGCTACGCTTGCCGAGGTTGGTTTGTGGATGGGTGATCATCTTTACATACTAAGATGCCTCCGTGCCTCGGAAAGTACGTTAAACCGTTGGTACCGGCTGTCATTCGTGAATCTTTGACAGTCATTACAGCCGGTCGATTCTGTAAAAATCTCACCGTGAAAACTTAGGTGAAGTGAGTTTGTTTTTGCTAGGAATTGACACTCTTGACAGCTCACTCCACGCTCACTTCGCCTAAATTTTCACGGTGAGATTTTCACAGAATCAACCGGCTGGTCGTTAGAAGCCCGAAAGTCTGACAACCAGTCTTACTAAAGAGTATCGTGTTACCCAGTAACTGGGTTATAGAGGTCAGATAGGCAGTCGCTCTATGTAAAATACTGGTACTCAGCTGCATCCGGTTAGACTGGAAGCCGACCCCAACATAGTTGTTAAAAGGCTAGGCTGGATGATGATGACGACGATATAATTGCATTGCTTCTATAAAAAATTAAAAAGTCAATTATGTTTGATGGAACAGTTATTTTCACAACATCAGTTAGAAAGCGCTAAAATAAAAATACAGTTTCCGCTTTCGGCTTTAAAACAAAACTCACATAAATACGCAAGAACGTCGTGTTAAATAAAATAAACATTGACGCAGCAGAAAAGCGCCGCGTTCAGCACATGCGTAAATCATAATAAGTTTGTCGTGCCAGTGACACAGTTCGCGAGCTTGTTTGTATACGAATACAGATTTGGAGCAGATTTACAACATTACTTTTTTTAGTAATTGCTTTTTTGAAAGAAAAATTCGTGAATGTACGGTCACCAAAGGAATAAGTAACGAGGGCCGAAGGATATAGTTGAAGTTTAGTAAGAAACTGATGTATGTTTTCGAATAAAATTTAATTTAATGAATAGAAAACAAACAGTCCATTTATCAAATTAAATTTCATTCGAAAACTTCCATCGGTTTCGTACTAAATTTCAATTATATCCGATGGCCCTGGTTACTTATTTCTTTTGGTGACTGTACCTATTATTTTTTTAATACCTCTTGTATAACCACATTAAAACCATTGACTTTAAATTGCTCACCCCCGGATTTGTTCCTTCGGGATCAGCGCACATTATCTTTTTAACCCATCATTCATCATTTTGTTCTATATTGTTTTTCTCACCAAACGTTTATTTGGTCTTCGATGAAATACAGCTGAAGTACTTGAAGAGCTTCTTTTAAAATACTTTTTTGGTCATTAATGTTCCCCATAAGAGAAAACCTTCAATAATCATCCAGCCTTTTATCCATTCGCGAAGAGATTATTTATTTCGACCCCAAGCAGCATTGCTGTCTACTGGTTGTAAGGGAATGTGTGCATTAAGAATTACCAGAATAATTAAGACTAGCCTTTAAGGCAACGCATCGACCATCTTGATTTACCATCTGAGTTCTGTCTGACATAGGGAAAAGTGGAAAGAGAGAAGGGAAGCCTTTGCCCTACAGTGGGCAATACAGGCTTTTAGTAATCCAAAGGCGGCAGTAACTATACTAACCAGCAGGCTGCCTGCTTCTTTACTGGCCATTAACATAAAAAAACACTTCCGTCTCTGGGATGGCGACGCTTCTGCCATATCTCTGGTATTGCAATCCAAAGGCAGCAGTAACTATACTAACCAGCAGGCTGCCTGCTTCTTTACTGGCCATTAACATAAAAAACACCTCCGTCTCTAGGATGGCAACGCTTCTGCAATGTCTCTGGTATTGCAATCCAAAGGCAGCAGTAACTATGCTAACCAGCAGGCTGCCTGCTTCTTTACTGGCCATTAACATGAAAAAACACCTGCGTCTCTGGGATGGCGACGCTTCTGCCATATCTCTGATATTGCAGTCCATAGGCGCCGGTAACTATACTAACCAGCAGGCTGCCTGCTTATTTACTGGCCATTAACATAAAAAACACCTCCGCCTCTAGGATGGCAACGCTTCTGCAATGTCTCTGGTATTGCAGAAGTCCATAGGTGTCGGTAACCATTAAGAATCAAGTTGGCTGCCTGCTTATTTAATAGCCATTACAATACCTATAAGACTAAGTTATTTTGGTCAGGGAAGATTGATTTTCGCCAAAATGTCCGTATGAAACCTGCCTTCCCACATCGAGACAAAACCACCATAAAAGTCACACTGACACGGTTTATACTCGAAACTCGTTTGCGCTCCCTGTAAGCTAAGGATTTCTCTTGCGCCCATAAAAATTAAAACTATATTTATACGTTTAGCAATTTCACTTTTTTGTTGATAATGGATTTAAATGTAAGTGCTTATTGCAATTTACTTTCTTTTCAAAGATTGCGGCAATTTTTCATTGCTACTTTAATTTTTCGTTTCATATCGAGACCCTCCCTGCCTCGGAAGGCACGTTAAGCCGTTGGTCCCAGCTGTCATTCGCAGATCTTTAACAGTCGTCAGAAGCCAGAAATTCTGACAAACAATCTTACCAATGGGTATCGTGTTACCCAATAACTGCAATGGGTTGTGGACGTCAGATAGGCTGTCGTTCCATTAAAATACTGGTATTCAGTTGCATCCAGTTAGACTGGAAGCAGACCCCAACATGGGAAAAGGCTAGGCAGATTGATTGATCTATAATTGTGTATAGTTGCATAAACAAGATTTGCTGCTGCCTGAGATTTCGTCTGTGATCCAGGATGAAAAGTAGCCTATCCTACTCCAGGTCCCAGGTTATCATGCTTGGTCTTGTTTCTGTGGCTTATTTACATGTGAAAAGGTGACCTGACGGACTTTCGCATTTATAATATTAGTATGGATTAGTTTGATATCGATTGAGAAATTATATTAGTCTAGATCAAACTCAAAGCATTTATTTCAAATAAACCTTGTACAGGCACTTTGGAATTGTCAAAATGAAAGTCTGTCAGTTAGTCAGAAAGTTGAAGCTAGTTGCCCATTCCAAAACGTTAAAAAAAAAAATTTATTGGATCTAAATGATCGGACCTACTTCGTTCAACTTCGTATTTTAAATTTCTTGGGCTACATAGCATTTTTAGCCATTTGCTACAGGCAGCGTTTAAAGTCGATCGTCCAAATAGGATGTGCATGGAGAGGTTTGCCACGGTTCATTTGTTTGCCAGCATTTGTTTCGTGCGAAGCATACCTACGTATATTTTGTTGCTGACGATCCTTCAGGAATAAAAACAAAAGAAAAAGCGGATCAAACAAGTTTATAGTGGATAAGACAGAGATTAAAACAGAAGAAGAACTAGCAGGAAATCGAGAAGGGGGGTGTAGGGGTTTCAGGGGAGACCAATAACTCGGGAATCGCAGTATGGTCGCAGTGGACGACCCCGCCTATATTTTCAGAAGAGTTTTCACGTGTTTGACACGTGAGAGCAGTGGTGGGCTGGTGGCCCAGTAAAAAAGGCCGCTACTTACGAGTTGTAGGTCCGAACCCAGACAGGCGCTTTACTTTGTGTGATTTATTTCCTCACCACTGCTCTCAAAACGGTGAAGGAAAACATCGGGAAGACATGTTTTAGAACCTAAAATGCGAAGACATGTGACATCTACCTACCCGCACTGGGCTCGCGATAGGGATATGTAAACAAGTACGTATCTTAGCCGTGGGCCATCACTCCTACCGATAAGGTCTTTTGATATTACCTGTAGAAGAATTCATAATAAACAGCTCAATATAAACACTATGCTATAGTGACTAAACACTCTAGACTCTAGACAAGGCGATGCATTCTAAATCGTAAACAATGCTTGTTCTTCTTAATGAATGAATCGTCTGCTCACTATAGGATTGTGTAAGTACTATTTATTCATAAGTCATGACACATGGAATTAACCGGAGACACGTCTACCGTGCTTCTTTTGTTTACAACTTCTGGTACAGCCCGATTCAAATTTTATGGCGACTGTGAAGTGCGCTACTCGTTGCGCAGTATCTCACCCCTCACCCCCGCTGACACGTGAATTTATCACTGCGCAGCGACTTGCCTGATGTTCCGAGCAGCCGAGCCGCCATAGAGTTTGGATCGGGCTGCATTCGGCATTCTCTTGATGGGGGCCTCGGCCTGACTGTCATTTGTCGAAGAAAGACAAGCAATCTTCTTGTTGGGCAAATCTGATCTGAACTAGGGAGTGGACCAATATCCGTGTAGTGAGTGGCAGCAGTATTAAAGCATAAAAGCAATAGAATAGACACTTATTTTGCAAATATTATGTGTAATAGATAATAGAAGTTAAAATAGATTAAAGCTTATCCATATGTCACCACTAGCTGCGCCCCGCGGTTTCACCCGCATAAGTGTCGATCCCGTAGGAATATCGGGATAAAAATTAGCCTATAATTATGTTAATCCAGGGTGTCAGCTACTTCCATACAATATTTTATCAAAATTGGTCCAGGCGTTTGAGCGTAAAGAAGTAACGAACATATAAACACACACACTCACAAACTTTCGCCTTTATAATATTAGTGTGATTCGGCATGCAACATTTATATAATTAACAAGTCACGGAAAGATGTGACCTTTGAAAAGAACAACTTAAGCCTCCTAATCTCTATATTAAACCATTAGAGTCTCTCATCCGGGCATAAGTTACCGTGGCCTGTTTGAAAAACTTTAAATAGACTTCGTACCCAAGTAGGCCGCAGCTAGGACAACCTCCACAAGTGGGGGTTCATGGAAGGCACCGACCTCCGTTGTGTATGTGGTGTCTTTCCACACACAACGGCTCACTTCCCATCTTGCACCGCATGCACTGTCACCTGCATACGTGGGGACATAATGGCTGCGTCAGCGAATGCTATCCGCATTGCTGATTTTGGGAAAAAAAAAAATTAAGAAAAAAAACTATATTTTTGCCATCGACACGCTACGAAGAAGACGTCAGTTTAATCAAAAGCCAGATCTATCAATCCAGAGCAGTTCAGGCAATTATTTTCTCTGATAAAAACTCAGTCACATGTTTAATCTATCAAAAATTTACGTCTACTCTTAAACAGCACTGTTGTCAAGTCTTGTCCGTTGTCTAATCCTTCCTGGATCAGCTACTCAGATGTTTCCACAACTATTTTAAACCTAAAAATCCACCTGCTTCGCTTTTATGAGAAATGCATCATTTGTTATGCATCTCTTAAATTTGATTTACATAGTATTGATTGAGAAATGCATCATTTGTTATGCATCTCTTAAATTTGATATCCAGTATTTCAATCGTTAGAATCCAGTGACATTGGATCAAAAGGGCTATAATTCCGGCAGGATACGTTTGCCGCATGTCGGATAGGTGCATTCCAATCGAACGCTAGATACTCGTCTTAGATCATCATCTGCCTACCCTTTTCCAACTACTTCGGAGCCGGCTTCCAGACTAACTGGATGCAGCTGAGTACTATTATTTTACATGGAGCGGCTGCCTATCTGACATCCACAACCCAGTTACTGGGTAATACTGTACTCAATACATTCTTTATTGCATTCCATATAAGTAATACACTTATATGGTATTACAAAGTAAAAGGTCAATATGGACACTGTATCCCTTGGTAAGACTGGTTGTCAAACGTTCGGGTTTCTGACGACGCGTAACGACTGTCAAAGATCCACAAATGGCAGCCGGTTTCCGAGGCACGGAGGTGTTTTGATGGTCATCCATCCACGGACCAACCGTTGCAATATATTCGTATTAGATGCTGGATTGAAAAGTGTTTACATTGGTTAGTGATTTAAGCACTGGAATCAGAACTGAATCGATATAAATTAGGCTATTCTTACGTCCGCCAAATCATCATCAATCATTCTCCTCCAACATAATCATCAGCTCCCGACCTACTCCCAAACAATGACAAACGGAAATCATTCGCCCAATAAACTAAATAAAACTGTACAATTTTCGATAAAAAATGAACAGAACGTGAGTGTACACATTGTGTCTGATCGATGAACGTATAACGAACCTTTTACAGTTACCTGTCGAGATGAGACCGGTCGACACGATAACACCGATACTAATGGACGCAGTTAGGTACCAATAGGTATGGATGCGTTTTATGTAGGAACCAGTTATAAATAAAGTAATGCCAGGATTCCACACAAGTGGAAAGAGGGAAGGGAGGACTTTGCTCAACAGTGGGATAGAAAAGGTCGAAAGGTGTAGTGGGACACCCCGGTTGGAACTATGTTCAGCTGCCTACGGTGTAACATTTCGACCGGCACGACACTTGTTACCTACATAACTAAAATGTCGTGACCATAGAATGGTCGTGACGGTCAAAATGTGACACTTTTGTCCGCCTACCACTCATTTTTATTAGGGTTCCGTACCCAAAGGGTAAAAACGGGACCCTATTACTAAGACTCCACTGTCCGTCTGTCTGTCTGTCTGTCACCAGGCTGTATCTCATGGACCGTGATAGCTAGAAATATCACAGATTATATTTCTGTTGCCGCTATAACAACAAATACTAAAAACAGAATAAAATAAATATTTAAGGGGGGCTCCCATACAACAAACTTGTTTTTTTCGGTGTTTTTGCCTTGTGGTACGGAACCCTTCGTGTGCGAGCCCGACTCGCAATTGGCCAGTTTTTTTTGTTTTATTTATACATATATTACGGTAGGTACACCAACAGTTTCTGTGTAGGTACTATAGGTAGCAATAGGACTTACACAGTCGCCAATAACAGATCAACCAACAATCTCTGAAATAGGTGATAACGTCATAATAAAAGCAATTGTTGACATGTGGAACGGGAGCTCGACTGTCATTGTGCCGATTGTCGTATCGGCCAATGGCCTGATGGCCAAAAGCGTCGATCAACATATATCGAGGCACTCGTTAGGCGGTTGTATCAAGGGCCAGATTTAGAAGGCAGTACTCCTCGATACGGCTCGCATCGTAAGGAGGTTCCTGTCTCTGGAGCCCTAACCACCGGTAGCCTTGACCTTGCTCCCGACACCGGCGGGTCACTATTTTTTTTTTACGTTTTTTATTCAATATTTCTATATTTTAAGAAATATTTAAATATGTAGGTAATAAAATAACTAAATGAATAAACGAAATTAAAACTAAAGGCTCTAACAATTTAGAAATTATGGCAAAATACTTCTTAAACTATACACTTAATAATAATATAAACTATACACTTAATACTTCTACTTAGACTTTTATACTTCTTATTCTATCAATAACATAAAGGAAAATAAAATTACAAGACGAACAATATCTAACAGTCGCCAAGTGTGCAGAGTTTTCGGGCGAAAAGGAGCTTCGTTCCAAAAAATGCAAGGATTGTCTCTCTAACTTAAAATTGTATACATTAGCGGAATTTGGATGTGTAACTTTTGATTACTTTTCCTGATAATTGTTTAAGATTGTCGTAGGGATAATGTCAAATGGCTTCTCAAAATAATAATTAATGAATTGGTGTTATCATTGCAATTAGTAAACATCTACGGCTGAACATGGGCATACCGAAAGACAATTACAAATGAACAATGGTTTGCAGTCAGATTGCTGATTCGATAACTATTGTATTTACCAATACTCTTGGTAAATCTATGTAAAATCAAATGTGTAAATAAATTAAAATCACCTTTTGCTATGAGCAGGCTTATTTAATGCATGTCTAATGCATACAGCATCCTAATTGCATAACAAACTATGAATCACAATCATTTTGAATATTGCTAATCCATTGCTTCGTGTCTGCCGTGTGGTGCCGGACTTAAAGAATAGCACCACCCCATACTTCCCGTGGGTGTCGTAAAAGGCGACTAAGGGGCGTACCGGAGAATGGGCAGCAGCGTTCTCTATGCATTCCACCACCATACCATACTGCGATCGCCAACCCGCCTGCCAACCGTGACGATTATGGCAAACCCCCCCTTTTGGGGGAGGCCTAGGTCCAGCAGTGGACGTCTTTCGGCTGAAATGATGATGATGATTGCTTCATACGTTCGAAGAATTTGTCTGCTCAACAACTTAACACATTGAAGGACACTGAACGAGACACAATAGAAGTTTTATTGTTATTACGTCTATAGGCGTTCAGTGTCCTTCAATGTGTTAAATAACGCAAGGAATGTTGTTGAACTGTCAAAATTAAAGCCATTGCTACATTCGCCAATTGTGTCAAACTTTGTAAAATTTCCATATTTCTGTCTGTAATTTATATGGTGTACATAATAAAGAGTATTCTATTCTACCCCGCTGGTCCTGATTTCGATTCCCAGGTTAGGTTAGGTTTTTCCATTAAGAATTTCTTAAAGGCGCGACATGGCTCGCGATAAAATCGCGCGCCGCGACACAAACGCTCGCTGCGCGACTTGCGGTGCCATGGCACCGCAAGTCGCGCAGCGACCGTTTGTGTGACAAACAGGTGCAAACAGGTGATAAAATCTCGCGCGACACATGTGTCGCGCGAGATTTTATCACCTGTTTGAAGGAGCCTTAATAGAAGCCCGGAGTCAGGAATTGTGTCTGGTTAAAGATAAAGATAATTTTATTTTGCAAATATGGGTGGGTATAAAGGTTAACAAAATTATTACAAGATCGCCTATCTTGTAATAATTTTGTTGCAAAAGATACCCAAAAACGTGGTAATTTTAAAAATCTTTCTCATTAAGGAACTCGCTAACTCTTCACCACTAAAAAGTTTCGAAGTTTTATCTTAGATACATATAATAAAATCGTAGGAAAGTAAAAACTGTACATTGAATATTTTTTAAAAAGAATACTTGGGGCGTGATCTACAATCGATATCGAAGCCAAAAATATAGTTTTTAGAATTTTTGTCTGTTTATCTGTTTGTCTGTATGTATGTCCGGGATAAACTCAAAAAGTACTGCATGGATTTACTTCAAATTTTGCTTGAATATTACTAAGAGGTCGGGTCAACATATAGGCTACATATTATCACGCTATCACCTACGGGGGAGGAGCTGTGAATCTTTATTTTTCTTACGCATTCTGTGACAGCGTGTAATCTAACGACGCATATTTAAATGTTGTTTTTGAGTAAGCCATGCTATTATCTAGCTTTACACTATAAAAACTACGCCATTTAAGTAACTTGGACAGAGATACATAGTTTAATGAATGTTAGTAGTATAAAGACAATTTTGAAGCAGCGAAGCAGATGAGATTTCAAAAAAATCAAATCAAGTTACATGTTAACACTTTTTGGAAATGAATAATTTAAATTTGCTCATGTTGGCGAGGTTAGTAGTTAGTTATTCTTAAAATTCATAGATGGTAATGTGCATTTTCTTCATAAAAGTTGTATCGTATAGTTCGTTTTGACAAATTCAAGTTCCAACAAAACCCTCAGAATCTTGAGCAGAGTTGAGGAAGACAATTTAAGAAAAATGCGGTGTTAAGTATTACAAAAAGTTATGTTCATTGATGATGGTCACTTCTTCATCAATTTCATGTTGTTAGTACAAAATAAACATTGACTGTTAATACTTTTGTTCGGTATTTATCTGTGTGATTATTGCTTGGTAATTAATATATTTTCATGTCGTATACCTAACTAGCTGCTGCCCGCGACGTCGTCTGCGTGAAGGCTCTACAGCACCAAAAATACCTAAGATGCCAGTGCCGCTTTAGTATTATAAGTAAACAACTTTTAAAATAGCATTATAGCACGTCACCTTCTCAACGGTGACCAAAATTGGGATGAAACCCTCGCGGAGGCGAGCGTCAGTAACAGTCCCAGCCGCATGCGTCATCTGTTTGCCGTCATCTTGGTGTATTGTGGAGTCACGAACCCGGTAGCTTTGTGGGAGAAGTATCGCTTTGAGGCGTGCTACTGGAGACGAAGTCGAAGTAACTGATGAACGCGTGATGAACACCTGTCTCAGTTCACTTCAAGATGTGGTCATTTCTATTGGTGGCCATCCACTGATCGAATATGGGTTACCAGCTCCCCAATCATTACCGCATCAAGACCGTGGAAATCGGGAGTATAACGCTAAGACAAATAACGATCCGGGCGAAATGACCACCATACGAAATGACCATGTCGCTTTGTTCTTTTCAGAGCAAAAACAAATTTATGACACCGTCCTTGAAAGCGCTGGGCAAAACCAGGGTAAAATGTTTTTCTTGGATGCTCCTGGTGGAACAGGAAAAACATTTGTTACCACTGGCATGCTTGCAGAGGTTAGGAGGCAAGGCAAAATTGCTATTGCTGTAGCGTCGTCACGGTTCTGTTCAGTGGCGATTTCCGGCAAACGCTTCCCGTGGCGACGTGGGGATCGAAGGCTGACGAGGTGAATGCTTCGTTGAAATGATCTTCGTTGTGGTCACGAGTTTGTACGCTGCGCTTGACCATTAATATGAGAGCTCGGCTCGGCGGCAATGCACGTGCTCAAGAATTCTCCGAAGTCCTTCTAAGTCTTGGCGAAGGCACTCTACCAGAAGAGAGAGGTGGACAGGTGGTGCTTCCAGAGTCTCTCGGTAGAGTGGTATCCAGCTTAGAACAACAGTTCGCTGTGTGTACGGGGACATCAGTCGTATACCGCACCAGCAGAATTCTTGGGTGTGTGAGCGGGCCATTTTGACGCCCAAAAATTATCAGGATGCAGCAATTAACGAATGCATTCTCTCGGAAATTGAGGGGAATGAAGTGGTCTACACCTCGATAAACACTGTTGTCAAGCAAGATGACGCCACACATTATCCCGTGGAATTTCTGAACTTCCTGTCAGCAAGTGAACTTCCAGCGCATACCATCAAGCTGAAGTCGGTGTCCCGATTATGCTTCTTCGGAACCTATCTCCTCCGAAGTTGTGTAACGGAACCCGCCTTGAAGTCATCTCGCTCCACAGACACACCATTGAGGCGGAAACTCTTATTGGTTGTGGCGTCGGCGAGGCAGTATTTATACCACGTATTCCCCTCATATCTCATAACTTCCCGTTCCAGTTCAAGCGCGTACAGTTCCCCGTGAGTGTTTGCTTCGCGATGACCATCAATAAGTCGCAGGGGCAGACACTGAGGGCAGCGGGTGTTGACCTCAGGACGAGTTGCTTCTCACACGGGCAACTGTACGTCGCTTGCTCCCGCGTCACCAGTCCTGACTCTCTTTACATTTTGGCTCCTGCAGCATAACTACCAATGTAGTTTATAGGGAAGTGTTGTAAGGTATGATACCTTTGTACGTATTTTTACTCTTTTGTGTCCTGGAATGTATTCCTGCATTATTTTCTCTATTTCCTTCAGTCACATCTTATGACAGAACTCAGCAGGATTCCCATATAACTCTCTTCACTTGCTTCACTTGCAAAAAAAATATATTTTAATGCTATTTTAAAAGTTGTTAACTTATAATGCTATAGCGACACTGGCATCTTAGTTATTTTTGGTGCTGTAGAGCCTTCACGCAGACGACGTCGCGGGCAGCAGCTAGTTATAAATAAAGAAAGCGGCAGCTCTTTCGAATTCTTCGGTATTTTATTAAAGATTACTGGAGCCAATATTGATGGTTGATAGCAATAACGCTGCCATTCCACCAGAGATGAGCGAGGATGCGTAGCTTGGGATGTGTGTGAAACCAACCAATACCACCGCTTCATTTTCATAGCTTGAACTTACTAAGTTAGCGTTGGTATTGGGTAGTCACACACATCCCTCGCTACGCATCCTCGCTCATCTCTGGTGGAATGGCAGCCTCATCCTGGCCTCTATTATGATGTCAGTTATCCAGATCTTACGGAGGCACAACTAGATAAACTTGAGAGACTTCAAAACTTTTGTATAAGATTTATATTTGGCCTGCGCAAATATGATCACATTTCAGAATTTCGTACAAAGCTCAAGTGGCTACCCATACGTCTTCGCCGGAATTCTCATATCCTGTTACAGCTCTACAGTATTTTGTTTAATCCTAAAACCCCCACTTATCTTAAAGAACGTTTCAAGTTCCTTCATGACACACATAATAGATATCTGAGGTCATCGGAAAACCTGAGACTAGAGATGCCGATGCATTCCACCAGTTTCTATGACAAATCTTTTACTGTTCAAGCAGTACGGTTATGGAATGACTAGCCCGTGTCGGTAAGGCGTGCTCAATCTTTGTCCGCTTTTAAAATTATGATAAAAAAGCACTTCCTCTCTCCTTAAACATCATCATCATTTCGTCATCATCGTCATTTTTCTTTGCTCCTGTTTCATGTTTATTGTTATATGTATATATTTATTTAGATTAGTATAATATACTTTATGTATGTATTTATTGTATTATGTAAATGGTACACCACAGACTACCTGCAGTATTTGTCTGTCCTTCCCCTTTTTAATCCATCCAAAGGTTGTCTTTAAAAGATCGCTTTTAGCGATAAGACCGCCCATTGTGTCACCCTTTGTACAGTTTCTATACCTTATGTCTGTAATTAATATGGTGTACATAATAAAGAGTATTCTATTCTATTCTACTCTATTATATTACCTGGGACTTAACGATAACCGGCGAAACGAGAGTGACTTTAAATCACCTCTGCCTCACCCTTAGGGGATTACAGGCGTGATGATGTGTATTTATGTATAAAATACAGACATTTCACAGGGGCCCGTGGCTAAATAATAACAGCCGCACAGGTCGATCGATCAGGTTAAGTTATGCTTGCTGCAGTTGGTCTGTGGATGGGTGAGCATCTTTACATAACGTGACCCCTCCGTGTCTCGGAAAGTACGTTAATCCGTTGGTCCCGGCTGTCATTAGTGGATCTTTGACAGTCGTTACGGGTAGTCAGAAGCTCGAAAGTCTAACAACCAGTCTTACCAAGGGGTAAAGGGCCCAGTAACTGGGTTGTGGAGGTGAGATAGGCAGTCGCTCCATGTAATACACTGGTTTTCAGCTGCATCCGGTTAGACTGGAGGCCGACCCCAACATAGTTGGGAATAGGCTAGGCAGATGATGATGACAATAATTTCACATCAAGAGTTGCTCTTGTTAACTATCAACCATCTTAACTCGTCGTAATCGTGTTTTGGAACTAAACAAACACAAAACAAGTTTAGGTAACAGCAAAAAAAAATTTAAAACCACAATGCCTGCCCAATTTGTAGCATACACAGATTTACATAACTAATCGGTTTGCGTTTACTACAATGCGTTACGTTTGGGCTTGTTAACTGCAATACACTTGATAATACGCCCGCCACCCACAGGTGCAGCAAATGGCATGAATAGATGCATTTTAGTATACAGGAATTGAATTGTCGATTTAACAGGTGGTTATAGTAATACACATATCCGGGCATTGTCGACTCAGTATCTTCCTTCATAGGATTGGTATAATTTGCATTTGAATGTAAAAGGGTGGAACCTGCAAGATTTTTTATTGCAGTTGGAATTAAAGTTTAGTGTATATGGAGAGTATATGTGCAAGAACTTAGTACTTTCATGGGCAATACTATACTTATAGAAATCTTCTAATGCAATTATAAATATTACCTTTTTGTATTTAGAAAAGGCAGACAACAGAGAGAGGCAGGGGTCAAATAGGCAGTCGCTCCATGTAAAATACTGGTATTCAGTTGCATCCGGTTAGACTGGAAGCCGACCCCAACATAGTTGGGAAAAGGCTAGGCAGATGATGATGATGATGTATTTAGAAAAGGCTATTATTGTGTTTGATAGGATTTGGAAAAGGGGCTTGTCATTTAGTAATAACAGCCGCACAGCAGATCGGCTGATTGATTAGGTTAAGCTACGGTTGCCGCGGTTGAGACGTGGATGGGTGACCATCTCTACACACTAAGACCTTTCCGTGGCTGGAAAAGCACGTTAAGCCATTGGTCCCGGCTGCCATTCGTAGATCTTTGCCAGTCTTTACGGGTCGTCAGAAGCCCGAAAGTCTGTAAACCAGTCTTGGTTGTAGGGGGTACTTATCGTATTACCCTGTTATTGGGTTGTGGAGGTCAGATAGACAGTCGCTCTATGTTAAATATTGGTACTCAGCTGCATCCGGTTAGACTGGAAGCCGAACCCAACATAGTTGGAAGGCTAGGCAGATGATGATGAGGATTTGGAAAATATTGTAAAAAACTGGCCAAGTGCGAGTCGGACTCGCACACGGAGGGTTCTGTACCACAAAGCAAAAACGCCGAAAAAAAACACGTTTGTTGTATGGGAGCCCCCCTTAATATTTATTTTATTCTGTTTTTAGTGTTTGTTGTTATAGCGGCAACAGAAATACATCATCCGTGAAAATTTCAACTGTCTAGCTATCACGGTTCATGAGATACAGCCTGGTGACAGACGGACAGTGGAGATTTAGTAATAGGGTCCCGTTGGGTACGGAACCCTAAAAATCGTTCAATACAAAAATACAATTTGAGCTCTAGTTGTCTCAAATTAAAGTAAAAAAAAAACAGTGGCACTCCGGGTGTGGACAGAAGTGAACACAAACATAATACTTTGCCATCACTCACTGACATATCGGATATACATTAAAACCGAATACATCCCGAGGACAGCCGAACACATCCGAAGCGGGTATTTATTTAATCGTCTTATAGACAAAACACGCGCGATGTCGCTTACGGTAACAGTAGCGCGAGTTCAATGGTTTTTTACCATCTCAAAAAATGACCAACGCGCGTTTTCAATTCAAAAATCACAGACATGCCCCTAACTTCTGATGTTTCATAAGGTGCCCACCTTATGAAACGTCAGAAGTTAGGTGCATGTTGCGCCGACCCCAAATAAATTGGGATAAGGGCAGGAGAATGATGATGAGAAGTTAGGTGCACATTCAGTTCCAATTTGTCGTTTCCTATGGAGAAGAGCAAGCAAGAAGCTCCACGGTTACTCTTTTAAAAATAATTGGCTTTAAAAACAATGTTTCCAAATAATAGTATTTATAGGTATGGGTGAGGAAACCGGCATGTCCCAGAATCAAAAATTCGAAGACATGTGACATCTACCAACCCGCACTGGGCCCGCTTGGTGGATTACAGCCCATTCCCTCTCACAGAGAGGAAGCCTGTGTCCCAACAGTGGGAACATTAGAGGCTGATTATGTAATGTTATATGTATGGGAGGACTACTGACCTCTAATAAACAAGTACGCGGGCAGTCGGGGATATTGCATTGAAACCATAATTATTTTTCCAAGAAACCCCATAGACTTTTCTAAGAAACCCAAAACAGCTATGATACGATTTTCCATAATGAAGTTCCAGTTCATAACTTCCGGCTCCATCATCAGATCAGTTCGACAGTACCTACCATATTATTGTATTGTCATCAGAACTACATACAGCTGCCAATTTTCATTACGCTGCGACCCTTGGAAGATGGTTAAATTAGTTACCTTAGATTCCATTACATAGTTAGTTACATACAGGTCGACCGAATAAAAGCGTGTTAATAAAGTAATAAATGGTGAAAAGAAAGCAGTTGTTTTAAGCCAGCAGAGACCACCCAGTCCAAGCAAAGAAATTATCTTGAACAAGTTCGCAAACAGACTCGAAAAACCACTTTCTTCCTTAACCATGCGAATGTTAATCTTCCACACTGCATTGTAAGGTTACTCAATATTTACTTAGGTTTATATTCATGGCTCATTTACACGAGGAGAGTTTCTCGCCTAGAACAAGTTAACAAATGGAAACACCATCGCCTTGCCTTTGAAAATTGAAGTTTCAATTACAAAAAATGCTTTTCTAGTTTTCAAATCGCTGAACGCATAACATAATCGTTATGTTGCGTAACTTGCGTATGAGCAAACAAAATGACAAGATTCCTGGCAATTTCTTTACAATCTTGGTAGTGCCTTAAATTGCTTGGTGTTGCCGTGAAGTCATTTTTTTTTGCCCCTGATTAGTATCTATTCTATTTTATAGTAAATTTTGACGTTCAAAACTGCCTTGTATGTGCCTATTTGAAATAAATGCTTTGACTTTGACTTTTCCATTGATAAATGATAAATGATAAATGATTTATTTTCTGTAAGTAGGTTTTTACAAACACTTTTACACGTCATCATATTTTTTAAAACTAGATGTGGTCGGCGTTTCCTATCTGACTACTCTGAGAAGAAAGGCCGAAACAAACTCAGAGGTCACAGTCTCTTTTAAAGTCCAGACAAAATCTTGGTCAGATCGTGTGAAGACCATGTAGATTGATGTCTGAAATGGTCTTTTGAGGAAAGAACCACACAGATTGAGCGGACCTGTCCAATCAGTGCACGCATTTGTCAAAAATCGTGCAGCTCGACTCAGAAATGAGGAGCTCAACGATTCGACGAACAATACCAAAGAAAGGACATTTGGGTAGGCCGCGTAAATTACTCAAACTGCCAGATCATGATTAAAACTAAGAAGGAAAACAGAAAAAAAAAAATGACCCACATAGTCCTCACATTCACAATAATTAAATGAGAAGAAAAAAAAAATAATAATAAAATAAAAAATACTTTACAAAGTAAATATTCATGTCATTGTCTAAATAAAATTCATCAATGTCAATGTGTATATAAAAATCCGGACATAATCTTTGAGGACCATGTAGATTAGTGTCTGAAAAGATCTTTTGAGGAAAGAACCACACAGATTGAGTGGACCTGTCCAGTCAGTGCACGCATTTGTCAGTAACCGTGCAGCTCAACTCAGAACTTCAGGAGCTCAACGATTCGACGAACAATACCAAAGACAGGACATTTGGGTAGGCCGCATAAACTACTCAAACTGCCAGACCACGATTAAAATGTAAACAATGACCCACATAGTCCTCACATTCACAATAATTAAAATTATATAATACTTTATACAGTAAATGTACATGTCATTGTGTAAGTAAATGATACTTAAAAAAAAAAAAAAAGAAAATATTAAAGTGTAAAAATTGCAAAATAACATTCACTGTCTAAACCTATTGGAGCAGCTCAATCCCAAGCCTTTTTGTCCTCAATATAGTCTTTTACAGTATAATAGGCTTTCTGGCATAGTTTTCGCTTTATAAAAGCTTTGAATTTATTTAGGCTTAGTTCTTGAATGTGGCTAGGAAGTTTATTATAAAAATGTATACATTGGCATCTAAACGAGCCACCTATTTTCTTGAGCCTTGTTGTAGGAACAACAAATTTGTGTTTGTTCCTAGTATTTATGTTATGGATATCACTGTATTTTTTAAACAGATTAATATTTTTATGTGCATACAAAAGATTATCATAAATGTACTGAGAAGGCACAGTCATTATATTAATCTCTTTAAATTTGTCTCTGAGGGAGTGCCTAGGACTTAATTTATAAATAGAACGAATTGCCCTTTTTTGTAAAATAAAAATTGTCTGAATATCGGCGGCATTTACCCACAACAGAATACCGTACGACATCACACTATGAAAATAACTAAAGTAAACTAAACGGGCTGTCTCTAAATCAGTCAAATCACGAATTTTCCTAACGGCGTATGCTGCAGAGCTAAGCTTTTTTGACAATTTATCTATATGGGGGCCCCATTGAAGCTTGGCATCCAACGTTATGCCTAAGAATACTGTGGTATCTTCGGGTTTTAACTCTTCATCCTTAATGAGAACACTAGTTTCTACTTGTCTAACGTGGGGTATCGTAAACTTAATACATTTTGTTTTTTTTCCGTTAAGAAGTAGGTTATTGACATTAAACCAGTTAACTACTTTTGCAAGGGCGTTATTTACATTGTCAGTAACCAGCTGCTGACGTTTGATTTTAAACAAGAGAGAAGTGTCATCTGCAAACAACACTATATCATGATTATCCTTTATGAGGTACGGCAAGTCATTGATATAAATAAGGAACAAGAAAGGACCAAGAATTGAGCCCTGGGGGACCCCCATTCTTACTACAGATCCGGGTGACCTTTTTCCGTTAACATCAACTCTCTGAATCCTATCACTCAAGTAAGAAGTAAGAAGATCCAGAGAGGCGTTCCGGATTCCGTAGTGGTGCAGTTTCCTGATTAATGTTTCATGAAGAACACAATCGAATGCCTTGGACAAATCGCAAAAGACGCCCAAGGCATCGCATTTGTCCTCCCATGCATTATAAATATGTCCTAAAAGTTCAACTCCTGCATCGGTAGTCGAACGACCCCTTGTAAAACCGAACTGTTTATTATGCAGTAATTTATTTTTATTAAAAAAGCTTTGCAATTGATTCAAAATAAGTTTTTCAAAAATTTTACTAAAGGTAGGTAGTACTGAAATAGGTCGATAATTAGTAGGGTCTGATGTACTACCCGATTTAAATAACGGTATTATTTTACTGTTTTTCATAAGATCAGGAAACTCACCACGGTCAATACAATTATTAAATATAACAGCTAAAGTAGGTGCTACAATGTTTATAATCGACTTAGCAACATCCACAGAATTACCCCATAGATCTGCGGTCTTTTTAACATTTAACGTGTGAAAGGTTTTAATGATATCGTTACAGGTTACATATTCAAAGTGAAATTCAGAATCACAAACTGAAACGTTTTCTCTAAGTAAAGACTCTGCGGCAGCGGGTGATGAGTTAAGAGATTTAGTAGTTGATACTGGAATCTCTGCAAAGAAATTTTCAAAGGCCGCGGCGACTTGAGAATCTGATTTAATTATATTGTCATCAATAGCAAGGCTGTAGTCACTACTTCGGGTGCATGACCTACCCGTTTCGCTATTAATGACATTCCAAGTTGTTTTAATAATGTTGCTACTATTTTTAATTTTTGAACTCAAATAACGTGACTTGGCAATACTACAAACTTTTTTAAATATTTTAGAATAATTCTTAACATATAAATTAAATTCAGCAGTGTTTATACAAATCCGTTCTTCATATAATTCATAAAGTCGTTTTCTACTTTTATGTATACCAATGGTGGCCCAATCATTGGAAGTAGATCTTAAATTCATAACATGCCTAGTGATATTCGTCTTTGAGACTCGCTTAAGTCGCTTTAACACTCTCGCCTCTGGACAAGCGAGAATCTCTCCACGTGTAAACGAGCCTTTAAGCTCGGATCTCTGATCAGGGTCATTAGGTTAAGGCTGTAACGGTAAAGATGATTCATCTTAATCTCAGTTTTATTGATCTTAAGTGTTTTGTTACTTCGTGATGGCTTAACAGCCCGTTTGTAGTTGCGGTCAAGGTGTCTATTTATTCATTGAGAGGTTTATGGTTTGTATTTGTTTTGAATCTATCGTCTCGAGTAATCTTTCAATTTATTTATTTAAGTATCGGATCTCCTTTAAAGGCTACACAATTACATGCAAGTTTTTCAAAACCAGGGACAAATAAATACAAATGTGCGCTTCCAATAATAGTGATTAGAACCGAAAAGTCAATCCTACTCTGAAAATAGTAGCAGTGGTTCAAATGACGTCTAATTTTGAATCATCATCATCATCATCATCATTTCAGCCGAAAGACGTCCACTGCTGGACATAAGCCTCCCCCAATTTTGGGAGGGTTTGCCATAATCGCCACGCTTGGCAGGCGGGTTGGCGATCGCAGTATGGTATGGTGGTGGAATACATAGAGAACGCTGCTGCCCATTCTCCGGTACGAGTCGCCTTTTACGACACCCACGGGAAGTAAGGGGTGGTGGTATTCTTTAAGTCCGGCACCACACAGACATTTGAATCAAATCACTATAATTATCCCGAAAATATCCACAATGCCTCATTCCGTATTGCCATAACCATCATCTTTTCAAAATCGGTCACCGATAGTTTTTCTCATTTAATATGCCTAGCCATCCTATTACTCTCCTAATGTAGGTAATGGTAAGGGCTGATTTTTCCATCGCCAGATAATTTTATCCGAGGAATAGTTTTGAATTTTTGGCAGTTCTTCCAAATAAAATCTGACAGATGTCAATTTTGTTCTACGAATAAAAATTATCTGTCGATTGAAAAAGCAGCCCTAAGTAGGTTTACACAAACACTTACACGTCGATCATATTTTAAAAACTAGACGAAGTCGGCGTTTCCTATCTGACTAGTCTGAGAAGAAAGGCCGAAACTAACTCAGAGGTCAAAACTTGCAATGCCAATATGATTGTGATGCCATCATAGAATTCTTGCATACGAGTATATCTATGGATGCCACTTACAAATTGAGTGCTTTGATTTGATTATTTGGATACTTAAACCCGAAATTCCAATTTTAAATCACCGAGATGTTTTTCATTTGCCAATGAGGGATTTTCTTTTTCTTTTTTTTTAACGCTTCCCTAGTCGCTGGATAGATGGCGCTGAACTTGGTAAGTTACTGCAAGGAACGGAAGTCACATATTTTTTTTATTAATTCACTTGGATGTAATTTTGAGATCGTAAAACGAAAGCAAACGAAACTGTCACTCAACGAGCGTATATGACGTGACGCAATGTTTTTTTTCCAAGCGTTTTGACTTTGGCATCTAGTAACATAGTCAGTTCAACGCCATCTTCAGGGTTCTTAGGAACAATTTTTTTTTTTAATACTGAAAAGAAAAACCTCTCATTCAATACGGTACGTAGTACTATTTTTTGTGAATATGGGTTAATTTTATAACCTCATGGTTCATCGATAATTTTTCAATTTAATAATGTTATTGAAACAAAACAAAATATGGGACCCTCTACATACACATGAATATACGTATTTAGTTCGTTTTTGTGTATTTAGTAGTGTGTTACTATAAGGTCATATGTGAAATTGCAGTTTTGTCGAACTGGCCACTTTGAACTCAAATATCTGACGTGTGGTTCACGTTTGGTTAAATCCGTCCCTAAGATGACCCATTGACCCAGACATTATATAATTATATGAGTATAATAATTTAATTATGTGTATTCTCCTCTTTCAGGTCGAAGAAGTCTGGCTGGAAGGTCCGCGGGGTGCGTGGGAGGGGTCGCGGGTGATACAATGGCAGCGCGTGCGCACGCGGCTGGGCCTCGCTCATCTGCAGTACCAGTTGGATGAATTGGCGCCGACTGGCAAGTGGACCTTCAGGGCCAAGCTGACTGATGGGTCACAGGTATGATATAAGATGAAACTCAGTAGAATCGTCGCAGATCTTAAACTTAATACACATACTTAAAACTTACTTTAACCGACGAGATAAAAACGGGCAGATTAATAAAACATATAAAGAATCAAGTAGGTACCATTAAGTAGATACGTATTTCTGAACCATTATGTAAGGAAAAAAATACACGAAGCGATACAAGTCGAACAAAGGTGGAGTAGTTTACGGCGTGTTCGTGCGCCACGCGCGGCTCAAAGAGATGTCAGCATCAAGGAGGGGCCCCCCTTAGGGCCGAAGCCTGCCGGGTCAGCGGGATTGTCCGAAAGGGTTACCGCTGGCCCAGAACATAAAGGGCTAAGGAAGGAACACGGGTGAGTTTTAGTCAGTAAGAGTCTGAGACTCCCTTCCGCTCCACCCAGAACGGGAGGGGTGGGTCATTTGATGATTTCCCATCCGCAAAAAAAAGGGGGATTATTTTTTTGAACTCTTAATGTCTTTGTTATGGGCTTGCAATCATTATTAAAATGCATGAAACACAATCGTGAATATAGTGTTTAGTTTTCTTGGTTTGGTCGAATTTTACTTTTTTGCATCAGACATAGTGTAAACTGTTACTGAAATGTTTTTCTCCATGATTTCTCCCATTTTTTCCGGCTAGCAATCAAATGTTATAAAAAAAATGTTGAATGTCTTATTTCCTTCCAGGGTTCAGCAGTGTTCTGGGTGGGCAACTACGAGCTGCCTCCGTTCCAGCTGAGCGTCCGCCACGCGCCCCGCGTGCTGCGGACCAGCGACCGACTGGTCTGGCATGTTTGCGTCAGGTAAAAGAAGCATCTAAACTTTTCATTAGCGATTGTAAGTTGCCAGGCTTGAGTAGCTTTTTGGCAAGAAGCTCCGATACAGACGCCAGCACATCAAGCTACCTGAAACTGTCAAATTGTCCCTATCAACTTTGAACCTTATGCTTTATCGATAAAGTTGAAAATCTATTAAAGAAATTTGACAGATTGTAGTAGCTTGATGCGCTTGGCGTCTCAGACACCAAAACTGTAAAATAGCACATATGCAAAATCTTAAATTTTAAGAGTATTGTTAGCGGTCTTATCTCTTGCATTCTGTGTATAGGCGGCGGAAAGAACTTTGCATCTGCTAGGCAGTTGCCATGTTTGCGGAAAAAAAAAAACAAAACAACAGCAGTAGGTACACCACAGCCATTAAATATACAGGAAAATTAACCAGTGTGCAACTGAAATGATTCTAGATCCGTAACGTAGAAATTTTTCGTTAGCTATAAAAATATAATTGTTGTTCCATATATTTTGACCGCTCTATGAAACAGCTGTTTTTTTTTTTGACAATTGACGAAAAATTTCTATGTTTTTCTACGGTAGGTACGTTAAATTTCTACGGGTCTAAAATTAAATGCTGAATTCTTGGCAGTATGCGCACTGGTCATTTTTTTTCTGTATATTAAATGGCGATAGGCTGTTGTGTGCTGGGTTTTTCGCAAACATGGCAACTGCCTAGTAGATGCAAAGTTCTTGCCGCCGCGTTTAGGCACTTGTAGGTACCTCGCAAGTGGCTCCTCTCAAAGGGATTCTGGCAGGATATTTAAATTAGTTTTATAGAATTTTGACATAACTCAAGATCCAAAATGAAAGAAACCCATAAACACACTTTCATTGTACTCGCTAGTGTATTACATTCTCTTTGGTATCAACTTATGTGACTTTGTGGTGGTGATTAAAGTTAGTTCCATTACTCTCCAAAAGCATTGCATCACTCGCTTACTCCCCAGATACCCGTGGTCGGAAGCAGTGGAGGGCATGCTGGTGATCCGCCTGCGCGGCGCGGGCGGCGCCAGCAGCGGCGGCGTGCGCACCGCCGTGCGCCTGCGCGCGCCGCGCGCCTGCCACCGCCACGCCGCCGCCGCGCGCCGCGTCGGGCTCAGCGGGGCCGACCCTCCCGACGTGGTGGTGGCTGACTTCTCTTTCCAGGTGATATTTATATGCATTGTAGGTCGTCATCAGTCGTCATCACAAACAGTTATAGATAAATCCTAGTAGGGTTTTATACAAGAAAGTCATTCTGATAATAATGCAAGTTTTATGAAAGAGTGTTTGAAGGTGTTATAATTATACAGGTTTACTGGTAAAACATTAACAACCTTTTAAGAGGTCATTGTACTTATCATTATGAACAACTTTTACTATGGGACCAAACCTGAAATCGCGAAAAAAAATCAGCTGTTCTCTACATTTTGACGAGTTATACGAACATAAATGTAGGGAACAGCTGATTTTTTTTCGCGAATTAAAATAGTATAAAAATAATAATATATTAAATTAAATTTAAATTTCTACTTTTATGAGTATTTGTAAATTTTATAGAGTGCATAAAAATAATATTCTATCTATCTTATTTTCTGTTCTCAGGAGGAAGGCACCAGAATCTGGCAGAACACGACGGTGGTATCACAAGTGGTTGACAAACCGATATCCCTAGAGTTCCTCACCAAATATCGAGCGGTCATCTCTCCGGGATTACCTTACAAACTGAAGGTCGGTTCCCTAACACAATCATCATCTGCCTAGCCTTTTACCAATTATGTTGTGGTCGGCTTCCAGTATAACCGAATGCAGCTGAATACCAATATTTTACATGGAGCAAGTGCCTATCTGACCTCCACAACCTAGTTACTGGGTAATACAATACCCCTTGGTATGACTGGTTGTCAGACTTTCGGGCTTCTGACGAGCCATAACGACTGTCAAATATCCACACAAGACAGCCGGGACCAACGTGCTTTCCGAGGCACGGAAGGGTCTTGTTTTGTAAAGAAAAAAAAAAAAAAAAAAGACAGCCGGGACCAACGTGCTTTCCGAGGCACGGAAGGGTCTTGGTTTTTTAAAGATGGTCACCCATCCACGGACCAACCGCGGCAAGCCTATCTTAACCTGATCGATCGACCGGTGCGGCTGTTATTACTTACCCACAAGTCCCTCTCCAATTAATAACACAATAAGATATAATAAAATCTTAGATCAAACATGTCATTACAGGTAATTGAACCTGTAAAATAAATTATAATATAAAGTTAATGAGTATCTTTATTTTAAACTTAAAACAACAAAAGGAATGACCCACCTGACTCCCACGACTTTAGTACCTATTTTAATTGTGGCTGTTATTTTTTAGCGTGGGAAAACAGCTTATTTTTCAGTTTGTTTTAAAAATAAAACAGAAACAGTTAGTCATTACTTAGTCATTAATATGGTAGTTTTTAACGTTGAAAATAAAATTATTATGAAATCAATTCGGCACACCAGAAGTTTTTACTCCTTTTACTCTTTCTTTTTTTTTCTGTACTTTAAGGTGTGCTCAGGTAGGTAATATCTGCAAACATAACCAATGATATGTAGCCTTACGAAACGGGAGTGACCCGGTTCATCGCCCTAGGCATTGACGAATCATTTCTCAACAATTTATACCTAATGCCTACGCCTTATTCACCATTCACTCATTCACCAAGATTTAAGTCAACTGTTTAGATATTTAATCAGAGGAGCGATTCTCGTAATTTTAAGAACGTTTGCAGTCTGACCTCATTCTCAATCTGTCAAAAAAACCTCTAATTTTCTTAAATTTTTGACAAGTTTGACAAAAATTTAGGGAATGACATTGATTGTCGCTGAGATGAGGTTAAGACTTGATTTTGAACGTTTTTATTTATGGGAATTGGTCTTCAGATCTATAATTAAAAACCTTAGGAAATTTGACATAAACCAGCTGCTTAAATACCTAACCGGTAGTTTGAATGTTGGTGAATACAGGCCTTAATCTATCACTGGATTTAAACAAACAAATGAATTTTCATCCGAAATCAAAACAATCGGAAACTCCAAACTCGATTGCTTCTCCCAAAGTACTCGAGGGAACTTGGGACAAACATTTCAATCTCCCCCCAAGCAATTACTTGTGAAAATGTTTACGGTAGATACTGGATACGCAGAAGTGCATTAAAGCTAAAATTTTGCAAAAATTTTTGAAATTATGTGGTAATTCAAGTGAAAAAGTAGTAAACCGTACCCATATGTAGACACAAAACATATTATACAATTTATTTTACCAAAACGAAGCATTTTGTGCTAAAACATCTATACACCCTATGACCGAGGCGAGGAGGAAAAGAAAGGGTCCGTGTATACATCTTTTTGGGGTCATAGGGCCTTTTTGAGGCTGACTGTACAACTTTACGATATTTCTAAGTTATAGAAGGTTTTGTCCAGAAAGTTTTCCATATGCAAAAGCAGACACAACTAACACCACACATTCTTCTTCAGGTAAAAGCCACCCGTTGGGACGATAAACCAGCTTTGAACGAGCTGGTGCGGGTGTGTCGCTACCCGGCCAGCCACGCGGCTGCGCTCGCGCAGACGAGCCCTGAGCCTGGCGAGAGCATGTGCGCAGAGGGAGCCACTGACGCCAGCGGTGTAGCTGTACTGTTGTTTGCAGCGGGCGAAGATGCAGCGCCGTTTTATAGGTTTGAGGTGAGTCTAAAGATAGGTTGAAAACTCTATTGACTTATGAGTCTTATGACAGGAAAAATATGATTTTAAGTGAAAATTAAATAAGAAAACCATGAAGAGCATGAATTTTGTATAAAGCGACAAAAGTTTTCGAAGATAGACTGTTAGTTGAAGTTCTTCTATACTTCACGTTTCGAAGTGCTGAAAGTAGGAGTCGTCAGCTTTGGATCGAGTTATTTCAGTTCTACTGCATTAGTTTAACCAACCATTCTACTTGAATCTTTCAGCTTAATAGTGTGTCCTCAAATTAATAAACGACTTGATATAGTCACGAGGACTTAGCAAAATTTAAAAGCATATATTTTTCTCGTGGAACAACGATTGCAAATTTTGGAAGGAGAAAATCACTTTCAAATGATGATGAGTGCATACATATTATTGCTCGTGACTGTACACTCCAAAAATACAAGAAGTTAAACCTCAAAACTGAATACACTTTATTTTTTTTCCAAGGCTCACCTATCTAACGACACAACAACATCAGCCGTGCCGCTGTCGTTACCAGTTCGTCGCCCCTCCACCATGTTTGCAGCGCTGGGCCCTCTGAAGCCAGATCCCGGGCAAGCCAGGACCTTCGTACCACTATACCTCAACACGAACATTACTAGCAAGCCTTACACCGTCCATTTTGTGGTAAGTTTCATAGACTGTAAATAACTGTGCATGAAAATAAATTTACACATACGTACAAACGCCAGCACATCAAGCTACCCGAAACTGTAAATTTTTCCCAATGAACTTTGAACCTTATGATGTAGCGATAAAGTTGAAAATCTATTTAAAAAAATTGACAGATTGTAGTAGGTTGATGTGCTGACGTCTGTACATAAACTCGAGCGTTCTTCCGAAAGGCAGGTAGAAACTACAGAACGCCACCTACTATGATCCTTACATAGGTACTCCTTTTGTCTCGTTTACGTTCATACATCTAGTCATACACGCACGCCGGTAGCGAGTACTACGCACCTGACCTTGCCGAAGAACATCACCAATCACTATATCACACTAATATTATAAAGGCGAAAGTTTGTGAGTGTGAGTGTGAGTGTGTGTGTGTTTATATGTTTGTTACTTCTTCACGCTCAAACGGCGGGACCAATTTTGATAAAATTTGGTATGGAGGTAGCTGACACCCTGGATTAACATATAGGCTACTTTTATCCCGATATTCCCACGGGATCGACAATTACGTGGGTGAAACCGGGGGGCGCAGCTAGTTTAAAATAAGTTCAATATAAAAAACCGGGGCTGGCCTACCCTAAGCAGGTTTCTTACAATCAAATCATAAGCCAGGTCTTCTTGCATCTGGTATCCAGATATCTATTTTAATTCAGATGTTCAGTAATTTTTAAGCCAGCTTCGAAAGCGACTAGAAGATTGAGATCTAGCTAGAAGGTACTTAATTGCTACAGACTGTTTTCTAACTGAACAGAGAGCTGTGCTGCTGGGGAATTTGTTACGCCACTTCTTCTCCCCAGCGAAAGCACTAGGAAGTGGTGAAGGCTGGGCGTTTTGGGGGACTGTCTTTTGTAATTTTGACGTTCGAAAAGTGCTGATTCTCAACCTTGTTTGGATAAATGACTTTTGATTTGGTTGACTTACCTGAAGTAAGGCCTTTTCTGGGATCTCCGATCCTAGATTTTTTTATTTAACTGGACTACTGGAATTTCCTTCAATGTCTTGAAAAATGTCTTCTGTAGAGAAACACTTTATTTTTATACAAAGTTTCTTTAGTCAAAGCAGACACATATTCCACTGAAACTAAATAAAGAATTACTGCAATTTGCGCCCACAGGTCATAACTCGAGGAGGCGTCATGATCCGCTGGGCAGCCACAACCCAATGCCTCACGTCCAACTCCGGCCTCCGTGCCCACACAGCACCGCGGAACAGCAAATGTGACGTCAACAACGTTCCAAGAGACGTCATAATGGCACAACGTGACTCCAAAAGCAAAGGGCCCCAAAAATTAAAAGCTACCAATCGAAGTGTCAGAGGGTTTCCATTCAGAGAATTCCCAAAACCTGAGGTCCTTGAGAGTACAGGAAGTCATGACGTACTGATGGCTCAGAGGGACACTTCCTCCTTCAATTTTAGTACTGATGTATCTGATGCGTTGTTGGATAGGCATCAGTTGAAGGTCATGCTGCCTATCAAGGTGTCGCATCAGATGTGCCCTGATAGTCACCTGATAGCGTACTTCTATCATGAAGGAGAACTCATCAGTGCTAGCAAGCATTTTGATATGGAAGAGTGTTTTGTGAACAAGGTTAGTTATAATTTTATTTACCAGTCTTACCTTGCCAAACTTTTGTGTGGCATGTATCATCCCAACCCAACCAACCAATATTGCTGAGTTGGATAACGGCCGCGACTCACGAGTTGTACTTGTAGGTCATAGGTTCGAACCCAGACAGACGCTTTACTTTGTGTAAATTAATTCATCGCCACTGCTCTCAAAAGGTGAAGGAATACATCGTGGAGAAACCGGCATGTTCTAGAATCAAAAATTCGAAGACATGTGACGTGAAATCTATCACATTATAGGCTGATTATGCTATTCTGACGAATTTTTGTGTATCATGCCACATTGCTGAGTCAATTGTCTCTCATCACACACTTGCTCTAACCATGGTCTATTCTAAGTTTTAAGTCTTAGGGCTTATAAAATAACCTTGTTTGAGAGTTGAAGAATCGTTCAAGTGCTAAAAAATGCCTTGTAGCTTGCGCTTGTATATCCTTAACACTTAGCGGAACACTAAACGCCCCCCCAAGGGAGTAATAACAATCTTCTTTTATGTCGATTGTCGGCAGTGTCCTTCAATGGGTTAAAAGACGAGCGTTAATCACCAATTTTCACCGAAAAAATATAGGATAACTTGTTTTCCGACACTCAAAATCTTCTTTCTTCCCCATAGGTGGAAGCAACATGGCTTACCCGTCAAGCTCAGCCAGGATCCACAGTATCCCTTCAGATCTTCACTCCAGGACCAGCTCTCTGCGGGCTCACAGTGCTGGACACTGCAGCTAAGTGGACTCAACCACCGCAAACAGCGAAGGAACAGCTCATGGGCAGTCTGAGGAGACTGATTGACAGTCACAGAAACTTGACAGAGTATGATTTGGCTGGAGTCTGCTTTCTTAGTAAGTTGAATACAAAACTTTAATAAACGATGTTTAGAATGGATTGTTCTAAAACGGGTAAATTTCAGCTTTACCATTAGTGCTTTTACTGTTCATTTTCTAATGCATTATAAATTTCGTCATATTTTCATAATACACTAAAATTGTTTTTTTTTTTAATTTAGTAGCATTTCACTGTACTGTGTCACACAAACATGCAATTTACCTATTTTGAAAATATTGGTCCACCAAGATACAGGCTGTGCCTAGTTTAGGGTCCACGACTACTTCTACAGGGTCTCATTTTTATATTGAGTAAATTGTGGATCCTCCTGTGGTAGGCACTCACAGATTTCTAATCAAACGTGCTTTCTGATACTCACGACACCTTACCCTGAAGTTAAAAATACTCACCATCTTACGGGCAGTAAGTTGGTGAGTGTTTTTAACTCTCTTCTTATATCAGACACTCAATCATCACCCTCAGCCCGAATTCACCCACTGCTGAACAAAGGCCTCTCTCTCTCTTTCTATGTGCCAATCTCCACGCTCCGGTGCCAGCCTCATCCAGATACTTAGACATAAACCCTCATTCTATTAAATTCAAGAATCATGGATCAAAATTTAACCTTTTTTTATTAAATCTTTTCAGATTCTGACAGCTCAGACATTCCATCTACCAGTATCGAGCTGACAGCATCGTGGATGGCTGCTGCAGGAGTCAGGTTGTTGGGAGGAGACATGCAAGCCGGCAGCGGTAACTGTATCCCTCGTCCACCCGCATTGCTGGTAGCTGATGATACTACCGTCCCTAGGAGTGACTTCTCAGAGGTGAGCCAGGCTTTATATGGGTCTACCTGTCATTCCACGTCACCTATACAGGCTGGCTGGGACCTTGACGCGCAAACTAAAACCATGAAATCAGCACATGATTCTACCCTAGTGCAGGAATTTTTCGTAGTTTTTAAAAAAAACAGCTGTTTCATAGAAAAGTGCAATACCTACACGGACAAAATGTATGGAACAGCAATTTTTTTTTTATAACACAAAAATTTTCAACGCTGGCGGGTTTAGAATCATATACCTACTGAATCCATGGAAACAGAACGTCGCATCGATGTGCCTGCCACCTCGTATTTTCACGGTGATATTTATACAGAATAGATCGCCTGTATTCGTAACTTATCAAACTAAACATCAAAAATTCTACATTAACACATGTGTAGTATTTTTATGTAAACAGTCTATGTACAAAATTTGTATCATGAATCAGCTTGTTCAGTTACGTGTTTGTCCGTACAAAAACATGCTTACCCGCGCCGCGCCGTCTTGCGCTCATTGATAATAGTACCTAGGTACCTAACCGTTCGGCGCGGAGATGGGATAACCTACTTAGTGTCGCTCGGTGTCCAACTGTTAACCCTTTTTAAATATTTTTGGGACAAAATATAACATGGGGTAAAAATTATTGGATTCGACATACTCGAGATTACTTATTCTGAACACGTTATATAAACAAGACCTTACTTTCATTAATCTCGCCCAAACCAAAATTGCTACTTAACTTCTAGTAGATGTTGATCTTTCTATTAATTCTTCTTACAAGAAATGACTACACATAAGGAAGAAAAGTTCATATTTATATTTCCTTAAAATAACGACTTAATCCGCAGGCTTGGCTATGGCGTCTGCTAAGTATCGGCGCGAACGGCACGGGAGTGGCGGTCGCGCATGCGCCCGACTCCATCACGCGGTTTGAAGCTAGCGCCATCTGTGTGTCGCGGAACGGAGTCGCCGTATCTGCTCCTGCTGTTTTACAAGTCAGTACTCTGCTTATATTCAACTGGGCATCATGTTATCATTAATGAACTCTGTTCAAACAGCTTGTTAACAAAATAAATCATCTGAATCGATTGTGGATGTAGAAAGAAAAATATTAAAATGGGAATCTAACGTCCGTCATGTAACTGGATGTATGTACTGTGACGTCATATTATAAGATAGAGACACTTTTTAAATCAAGTCTCAAGCAAGAGGAATTGAACAAAGAATTGGTAATTTTAAGAGTAAATCATAATGGTAGAACAGGTTTCATATATACATTTTTATGTATAAAAGCAAATGGAAAATTCGAAGGCGGTTTTCATAACATTATTGTCTTTATTTATTACTAGCTTCTGTCCGCGGCTTCGCACGCGTGGTATGTCGATAAAAAGTAGCCTATGTCCTTCCACAAGGCAAGAAAATTTGATATGGCGATACTTTGAATCCCCGTATCAAACTGCAAAATTGGTCTGGCCGTTTCGGAGATTACAAACAAACAGACAAACGGATAGTCAGACAAAAATTTCTATCATTATTATCATTAGGTATCTAGTAACGAACCTAATTAATACCTTGAAATTGATTTGACAACCTCAAAATTCGACAAAATTTGGAGAGGCACAAATAACTTAATTAACAAACAACTAGTGTACCTACCCACTTTCCAAATTAGTATTCCTTTGTTGTTAATTACATGGAAACACAATAGAAGTTCTGTAGCGGCTCATGTATTGTTCTCGTTACTCTTTTGTTTTCTATATAACAAGGTTTACTAATGCCCGTTTTCACTAACACTAGGCGACACCTACATGAATGCCTAAAAAAGCGCTCTGTTGTATTTTCAACGCTCAGATCAGCGCTAAAAGTTCAAAATCCTACAGTGCCCTTTTACCTACTTAGGTAGTGAAAACGAGCAAAACCATAGATAAAAGAAAGAATTTTTAATATATTTTTAGGGTTCCGTAGGTCCTAATGAAAAAAGGAGTTATAAGATCACTCGTGTGTTTGTCTGTCTGTCACAATCAATTTGCTCCGAATCTACTGGACTGATTATTGAATTTTTTTGTTACCTACTGTTTTTTTATAATTACTATGGTTGTAACCGTTTCTATATTATTTTCTCTATTCTCTATAAGATCTATTTCAATATCCAGGTGTTCCGCGAATTCTTCATACACGCCGACAGTCCTAAACGCCTTCGAAGAGGGGATTCCACCATCATTCGCTACAGGATCTTCAACTACCTCTATGAGCCTCTTAGTGTAAGTATATATAGAATGTAATGTGGCTCTTTATACTTTCTAAGAGTAGAAATTACTTGACTTTATGAAAGTTACGTCAGAAGTTCATCATAACGTAATGAGGAGTGGTGTTTAAAGATAAGGGTCGTAACCTTATAACTTTTATACTACCTATACCTGCTCGGAAAGTACCTTTATTACTTTTTTTTTAAATGAGTCAGAAAGTTTGTCATTGCTTTTGTACTTACAAATGGACGGGTCGAAAAATGTTTGAAAATCAAATGTTAACATGCTGAGCGGGCAGAAAAAGTTAACGAAAATGCATTGTGTTTTTTCTTTAATTTAGGGTAATTCAGTATCTAACCTAATTAAATATGTATAGTATAATGCCAAAAGACGAAAAGTTTTTATCACCAAGCGTAAAATAATACTGGCCACATAATATATTTGCTGAACATTGGTTTAAAATAATAAAATAAAAAAGAACGAACAAGTGAAAATCGCGCGCGCAGATAGCTTTCTTTTGTTTTATCTGAATTTTTAATTTGTGTTTTCGATCTACTCGAAATGCAGTTTTAGTAGTAATAGTGAAGATTTGATGACGCCGCCATAATTTAAAGAAACTACCCAAGCTATTATCAGCTTGGGTAGTGCTCAGCCCGTGAAATCCAGAAATCAGATATCAAGAATTCAAGGAAGATTTTTACAGTGCAAAAGCGAGAAAAATGCGCCTTTGTTATCTGAAAATGTTTTACTGCCTTATTTTAGTGAAAAAGTGCAAAAATATAAGCCAATTACCTTGTGGTCTTTGTATTTTATGTTAAAAAGTTTAACATAAGTTTATTTTCTTCGTAGGTATAGTCTAAAGCAATATGTACCACTCGGAAGAAAGTGCAATTCGCAACTCGTGCGTATTAAGGCCCTCGGCTGGGCCTCAATCTACACCCTCGATAGTAACCAGTCATTTTTAATGAGCAAAACTGCTTATTGCGTATACATTCACTGGTGTATTAAAAATAATTTTTATTTGTCTGAATCAGGACATAGGGTCTAGACAAAGTGACTATCTATTAGCGACTCCGCTACTGAATGTCGAAGATTGAAATGTCGACGTAAGTTAGTTCTAAAGTACAGGATCTCGATGTACGCCAGTTCGAAAGTTCACTGGAGCGAAGTATGCAAGGCCGACGTATCGTTAGTTAGAAAGCATACGAGTGCGATGTACGCCAGTTCGAAATTACCCTGTTACGAAGTATGACAGTATGAAGTATGAAATGCCTCCGTACTGTTACTGGTACTCCTACAATATTATAATTAGTAAACTTGTGTAAAAATAAATTTACTTCATTTTTTATATAGGGACAGACACGGATATTAGTAATCGTTTGTACCTATTATTGTGATAAATATATTTAAACGGAAGTTTAACGCAGCAATGATAAATAACACTATGTGTTTACTATTTTACATTACAAATAGACAATGCATTTTAAAAACATTAAGTTTACCAGGTAGGTACTATATTTATTGCAAAATTATAGAAATTGTGAGGGTAGATAGTATTTTCCCAAGTGTCATTAATTAATTTGTTGTTCTACAACAGTGATATCGGTTCATCATTTTATCTCATTAGTAAAAATGGGGAACAGTAAATGTGAGTTTGTTATGTCACATAAAAATAATAATCTTTTGTTTCTTTGGTTTTCTTCCGTTCTATAATATGATTAATAAAAAGTGTGATAATGTGTTCTACTGGAATTGCGTGAGAAAAAAGTCGAGTTGTGGCGCCACGGTAACTACAAGAAAGAATGGTGATGATCATTATGTACAAAAATTTAACAATGTATTTCATTTTCATGAACCAGATTCGAATACTGCTGAAGCAAATACCGTCAGGCACTCATTAAAAAGAAAAACTGCCGACAGTTTTGACAGGCCAGGGCAAATTATTCAAAAAAGTATACAGGACGTGCCTAGTACGTCATCTCCTTTTATGCCGTCAAAAGAAGCTATGCGTTTGATCATTCATAGAGAAAGGATGAGAAATGAACCAACAACAATAATACAACAAAGTGGGGTAGGCCGAGGTGGATCCATTAGTTCACAATAATAATTAATAACTTAGAAAGCATACGAGTGCGAATAATTCTATTGCACTCGTATGCTTTCGAACTAACAGTGTGGAGGCATTTCATACTTCGTAACAGGGTAATTTCGAACTGGGGTACATCGCACTCGTATGCTTTCTAACTAACGATACGTCGGCCTTGCATACTTCGCTCCCGTGAAATTTCGAACTGGCGTACATCGAGATCCTGTACTTTAGAACTAACATACGTCGACATTTCAATCTTCGACATTCAGTAGCGGAGTTTCTATTAGCATAACGATTACTGTAAACTCAAAAATATATTATATCATAATCATAAACTAACTAGAAGCTCAAATATGTCAGTTAAATATCGATGTAAGATACCAGCACATCAAGCTACTACAATCTGTCAAACTTTATTAGATTTTCAACTTTATCGCTAAAGTATAAGGTTCAAAGTTGATAGGGAAAATTTGACAATTTCGGGTAGCTTGATGTGCTGGCGTCTGTACAAATACGAAACGCTTTGAAAACGATTGTCACTAGCCTTCAGGAGCGACTAAAAACACCCATCAAATGCAAAACAGCATCACTAATATGGTATGTTCAGTTTAGCCAAAGCAGGTGAATCCCCTTTTTATTTGGCGCCAAGACTACACCCTTCTCGAGTACATTAAAATGGTTTTATCTTCCCAGGTCCAAATCCAAATCCTAACAGACCACCACGTGGAAGGCCCGCGGGACCTGGTGGAGTCGGGCTGCGTGTCGGCGCGCGCGTCGCTCGTGCGGCGCGTGGAGCTGCGCGCGCGCGCGCCCGGGCCAGCCAGGCTCAGCATACGGGCCAAAGCCGTCAGTGATGGGAACTGCGGGAATGTTACCAGCGGGAAGACTGGAGTCAGGTAAATACATTTTCCATTACCATTCATCATCATCTACCTAGCCTTTTCCCAATTATGTTGGGGTCGGCTTCCAGTCTAACCGGATGCAGCTAAATACCAGTATTTTACATGGAGCGACTGCCTATCTGACCTCCACAATCCAGTTATTGGGTAATACTGGTAAGACTGCAGGTAGTCACACTTTCAGGCTTCTGACGACCCATAACGACTGTCAAAGATCCACGGATGATTGCCGGGACCAACGGTTTAAAGTGCGTTCGGTTAAAATTTAGTGAAATGCTGCACGCGGAGAAGGTTGGGGGGGGGGAGGGGGGGGTCCCCCCTTCCCCCTGGTACCACTCCCATTACAAGGTAATGCACCATTCCTGAGAAAAACCAATTAATGTAACCTAACCTCAAAACACTATAATCGGTAAAAATTTAGTTTCCGGGGGCACGAAAACGTGGTGGTGGGGAGTGGAGGGGGGAGGGGGGCCCCCGTTCCCCCTGGTACCACTCCCATGAAACGAGGACGCACTGTTCTTGAGAAAAACAAATGATTGTAACCTAACCTCAAAACACTGGTTTTCAATACAAAGTTGCTTCTGCACGTCTCCGGCGCTGCGGGAAGTGCAGCCCCTTCGCCCTTACGTAACAAAGGATAGGCACCCATGCTTTGTTACAGCGGGCGGGGGCTGCACTCCCTCCGCGCCTCCGGATTTTTAAATACACCCTCGGGGTAGCAGCCAAAAGACTACGTGGAGTCGGGGTGCCCCGAGTCGGTTTTGGGACAGATTCGACCTATTTCAACCATAAAGTGGGGTACACGTACATAACAAGACAAATAAAACAACAAAACATTCACACACAACAAAACATTCACTCGGGAAGAAACGGAATGAACCACAGAGTACTTAATAACACTGATGACAGTACAGTTCTTTTTACGTTCCGTTTCAACGATTTTACACGACATTTTACACCACAGACAATATACTGGTACAGATTTGGTTGTCAATCGTCCATTTTAACGTTCCGTTTTCCTTAAAAAACTGATTTGAGGTTAGAAACAGTTTTCATTAATTTCTCGAAAAATATGCATTACCTTGTATGAAGAGTGGTCTAGTAATAACCGGGGACCCATTCCCTACCGGCTTTAACCACTTTTTCCTCCCTCCGCGGGCAGCACGTCTCTAAAGCCAACCCGTGCGTTCCGAGACACGGAGGGGTCTCGGTATGTAAAGATGGTCCCCATCCACAGACCAACCGCGGCAAGCGTAGCTTAACCTGATCGATCGACCTGTGCAGCTGTTATTATATAGCCACGGGCCCCTTCATTTTTATTACCATTATAATTCAAATTCTGGGCAGACGTGACATCTACCAACCCGCTCTGGGCCCGCGTAGTGGATTACGGCCTATGCCCTCTCACAGGGATGATCCCACTGCTGGGACACAGGCCTGTCCCAGCAGTGGTGCAACATTATAGGCTAATTATGCTAATCTATTTCTCTTTCTAGTGACGAAGTGATAATCCGTTTTACTATCGACCCTGAAGGAGTGCCCATCCGAGAGCAAAAATCCATCCTTCTTTGTGGAAATAGTAAGTTAATCTGTACTAATAATAAAGCTGAAGAGTTTGTTTGTTTGAAGACACTAATCTCTGGAACTCGAACTACTAATAATCTGAAAATAAATTAATAGTTTAAAAAACACTAGAAACACACGCTTGGCCTTTCTCACAAGTGCAAACATGATTTTCCATCATAAAGTTCCAGTTCATATCTTCCGGCTCCATCATCAGATCAGTTCGACAGTACCATATTATTGTATTGTCATCAGAACTACATACAACTGCTAATTTTCACCTGGTTAAATTAGTTACCTTAGATTCCATTACATAGTTAAGTAGTTACATACAGGTCGACCTAATAAAAGCGTGTTAAAAACTTCTTGCATTTGATAGCCTAATTCTTGAGAAAGACTATGGCTACGTAACATCACGCTAGGAGTTCCGTAGCCGGGTCCCTTAGGAGCACTGGAGCAGAGCAAGAAGACATAAAGTCAGAAGGAACGCTATGCGAAAATGAAGTAAGAGCGCGGGCAGGCGATGCAATTCGACGCGGCGGAGTGGGTCTGGGGAGCAAGAAATTCTCTCGCGGACGAAGTCGTGGGCAAAAGCTAGTATTTTAATACGCACAATCTTCACAGAAAGCCTATATTGGTCATGGCAAAGCAATGAAAGCCTTACCTACCAAATCCATTCATCCATTAAAATCTCCAATAATTTATTTTCTCGTGTAGCAACCAGCAGTTTAAGTTTTCTTATTACTTTTGCAGGAAGCTCAGAATCCAGCAAGTCCGAAGTGCTATGGAACTGGGATCCCGTGCAGGCTGTGCCCGGCACTGAGACATTGACCCTCTGGGCAGTTGGGGATGTCACTGGACCTCTACTTGCTGTAAGTTCTCATTTCAGACTAACATCTAAATTTTTTTTTATATTCTGACCAGGAACATTGCAGCAATAAATATATATAGAGGATGCACCAAACCGCACTGGGCCCGCGAGATGGAGTACCCAACAGTGGGAACATTATAGGCTGATTATGCACAGAGGATGCGTTTCGAAAATGTGGGAAAGATAACCTAACTCAAGTTTGCCCTGACCTTTGCCCAGGCCTTTGCCCAGCCGTGGGAAGGGACAGGCTAACAGTACCAATATTTAAAGTTAATATTTCCCACAGGATGCCGACTCCTTACTCACCATACCTCGCGGCTGTGGCGAACAGAACATGGCACAGCTGGCCACCAATTTACTAGCGCTGAACCAACTGGAGCCGAACTCCATCGCCGCTTTCACTGCAAAGGAACATGTGGCTAGAGGTACATATGTGTCCAACCTATTACAGTTCACCACTAGATATGGCTTACCCACTCAACCGTCTAAAGGATACTGTAGTATCCAAAAAAAAAGACGGTCGCGTCCGTCTAAATCTAAAGGATACTATAGTATCCGACAGAAAAAGACGGTCGCGAGAGCCGGATGGTTGAGTGGCTAACTAATGGTAGGTACTTCACGTCTGCCCTGGGAAGTTAATCCTGCTACCAACATTGCTGACTGGTATTTTTTTCCTATTACGACATGAGCACCAACAGAAAGACAAGACTGTTGAGGCAGATCCTGCTTATTAGTTCCCACCGGCCGTGGTACACTAATGCCCGTTTTCAGGTTTGTCCCCGGTCCCGGCCCCGAATTACAGGTCCGTAGGTCGTGGGTTTGAACCCAGGCAAGCAAATTACTTTGTTTAATTTACTCCACACCACACCACATCACAGCCACCCCCATATCCCATACCACAGCTCTCAAAACGATGAACGAAATCATCGTGAGGGAACCGGCATGACCTAAAAAATTAGAAGACATGTGATATCTACCAATCCGCACTGGGCCCGCGTGGTGGATTATAGCCGTCCCTCTTACAGAGAGGATGGCTGTGACCCAGCAGTGAAAACGTTAAAGTCTGATCATGCAGGTTTGTAAGCAGACATTGAGGTGTCCTAAATTCAAAATAAACCTGCATGGGCACCTCAAAAACGACAGAAGATAGGTCCACGGTTCCAATTCGTCGTTTCCTATGGAGAAGAGAAATGAAACTGTCTCGTAGTTTTAGTGAGAATGAGTATGAGTCTGTTATCTGTCTCTTGCCTAAATTATCACGTTTTAAACCAGCAAGTTGGATTGCTATTACGCTATGTGAATAAACATCCAAACTTGAAAACTCTTTTTCATTAAAGGGCCACGTACACCCACATTAACTTAGTCGATCCCTTTTTCCCTCAGGCCTTTTAAACGAACTATAACTTTCAGGGTTCACCCGTCAGCTGCAGTACGTGCACCCATCGGGCGGTTTCAGTGCGTTCGGTCCGTCTGACGCCACCTCCTCCACGTGGCTCACAGCATTCGTTGTTAGGCATCTGAGGAGGGCTCATAAAGTAAGTCCTAATTCCTTACGTCAAGGCAGTTTTGCTCTCACTGCTTGACAATAATTTCATGAAGAAGTAAATAAGACGTCAGAATCTTTTCTTAAATTGATGTGTCACTGATAAAGATTGGTGGCCAGAAAACTGGATTTTTAATTGTTATGATTTTTTTTTAAATCTTTTATTGGCAGGGATCGTAGGGCCCATAGCATGTTAGTATTACAATCTGTTGTCAGAACTTCAATACAAAGGTGAGATTGTCGTAACATGATATTGGAGTCTGCTTACGAACAAAGTTAAGTTTTTTGGATATAAATAATGATTGTATTAACCCACTGAAAATCTCCCATATCACAGCTCCTGTGGCCAAACCTGCAAGTCCCGCCCGCGATCATCCGCGCTGAGCGGTGGCTGCTCAACCAGCAGATGGAGAACGGATGCTTCAGAAACGAGGGTCAAGTGTTTCATAGAGAACTTAAGGTTTGTACTACTAAATCATACTTTTTCTTCTCTTCTATAAAGTTCAGCCAAAACCGCAAGACGTTATTGCTAGATGTAACATAATCATTTCATTGCTATCTAGTACAAGTAGCGACTGTAGTAAGTTTACAGAAAACCAGTAGAGATCGTCTATCCCCTTGAATTACCCTGATAATCTGTCTGTCCAGATTTCGGAGCTTCAGGAATTTGATCAGCCAAATAAATAAAAAATGCTGCCCAAAAATGTCACACACATGTATATTGATTACGCACATATTTTCTCCAGGGTGGACTCAACGACGAAGGCGAAATCGCAAGCGTCGCCCTCACCGCTTACGTCATAACATCCCTCATTGAAAGTTCCTCCCCCCTCTCTCACCGCGTCATACGTAACACCCTCTCTTGTCTCCGTGCCTTCCCCCCTTTGAAGTCCAAGACACCGACCAGAATCTACGCCCAAGCTTTACTGGCATATGCTTATATGAAGCTGCAGGATTATGAAGAGGAGTTAATGAGTACTAATGAGGCTAGTTTGAGGAGAAGTGTGGGGGGGCTGGAGGAAAATGAGGGGGTTAAACAGGTGCTGGACTTGCTAAAAGTGGCCAGGAGGAGCGGGGAGTACGTGTGGTGGGAGGCTAGTGAGTAGAATTTCCTTATACAAATATTCTCGAATTTTTTAACGACACTCTACAAGGTCATTGAGGTGCGTGGCCAAAATTTAAAGTATCGTCATCATCATTTTTGTCAATACAATGTCTGTGAGACAATTTCACCAATGTTTACCAACGTCAATCTCATTCAAGGTGCCAAAATATCGTTGTAGCACTCAGTTTCTTTTTGTCGCTACAAATTTTCAGTCTATCAAAAAGTACTCTGTGATACAAATGCCTGTGCAGAAATTAAATATATCAGAAATATTTTTTCATAATACAGATTTTGGCCTATAGTTTTTTTTTTTCAGTCTCTAGGAAGACCATACAGATAATGAAACTTGGCAGTTTTTTGCAGAAAACCTTTTTTAGATGTTCTCTCATAATGTTGTTTCATGCAGGCAGCCTGTCCACGTCAATCGAGGCGACGTCGTACGCCCTGCTGGCGCTGCACGCGGCCCCGCGCGCGCTGCCTGCGAGCGCGCGCACTGACGCGCCCGGCGCCGCGCGCTGGCTCAACGCGCACAGAACTACCAGTGGAGGATTTATATCTACACAGGTATATCCTGGATTAAGTAAGCTCAAGTTATATTAGCCTTAGAACCGATGACTTGTGAGGTACTTCTGATGGCGGACGCGGTGGGGCCGCAGGGGAGGAGGAGTGTTGGTATGACGTTGGCCGCTCTCCCTGTCCTCTGCGGCCGAAAACTGGCAGGCGGCGGGGCCAATGACCTGACCTGTCGCGGGGGGATCAAGGGTGCCCAGACACGGGGTCGTTTGGGGCCCATGTGCTGGTTTGGTCCCTGGGGTGTTGTACGTGAGTACGTTTACGTAACGGGGTTGATCCGCTCGGCCGCATTCATTCTTTTGCGTTCCCGGCACTGCTTGACTCGGTCATATTATCATGGTGTTTTATTGGTACCATTCGATTGCTCTTGAGAAGCACTTTCCAACCGTATACGATTTCTGGATTTGGCTTTTTGGCGCGTATGGGCCGACATTATATATTTTTGATATTATTTTAACACATTATATTCACTATTACTAGTTTACACTAATGGTTTGTATACTATCGATAGATTGTGACGAGAGCTGACGATTGAAACTTAAACGAACGTTGTAGCCTTCCGAGTCAAAAGTTATCCTAAGTGGAAGTCTCGATACGCAGCAAAACGACCTCAAAATGGCGGTGCTTCCCCCTCCACCGCACGCGATGCGTCACAGTCCTCACTTTGCGTGGTGTCTTTGATCTTTTAGCTATCCAATGGTGTAATTGAATTTAGGATGGAGATGATAGATATGAAGCTGCAACACCAAACTGTATCCCCCATTTTGTTATCATTGGTTTTTTTTACTTGCCTGCCACTATGGAAGCAACTTTAAAGACGTATTCACGTCAAAATTCTAACTCGAAATAGTATAAAATTATGCGTATTCACTAATACGCATAATTTACCGCTCCCTTTTCTTACTGCTCACTAGCAGGCTTCATTCCTGAAGGAAAACCACTGATGTTAGAAACACTTGGTACCTTCCTTTGAGGATGTAGAGACACATGTATGCATTTTTGGAGGAGTAAGAAAGTCGTGTTTTTCCTTAAAGCTTATTTTCAGGACAGACCATACTAATTTTAGCTTACAAATTATATTACAGGACACCCTAGTAGCCTTAGAAGCCCTAACGGGCTGGTCGTCACAAGCTCTCGAGTCGAACCTGACCGTGACTGCCCGGAGCAGCAGGATGGACCAGCGCGTCACCTTGCAGCCAGGAGTCAAGATACCTGATGTCATGAAGATGAAGCCGGACGAACAACTTAGCGTGTCTGTTGAAGGTAAACACTTACAACTGTGGCTGTGATTTGTAAAATTCAACCATTTAGTTCTAAAGAGGTATGAGGAACAGGGTGTAAAGTTCACTCATACTAGTCACACTCCATGGAAAAGGGAGGATCCTCCGACCAGACGGGTGTTGTGTCTGGCGGGCAATTGCCCGATGATTCATGTCGGGCCGTTGTATACAATATGTTGATTTGCATCCTCGTCAAAGTTCAGGAGGTTGTTATAAAATACATAAATAATCAATTGAAGTACGTTATGGGGCAATAACTAGTAAGCGCTGCTTTTTTTTTGTTGTTGAAATTTAACAGTATTTCAGAATTACACCCTTAATTCAATACAAATAAAACAGAATCACCCGACTACGCACACAGCGACAATGCATGCAGCTGTTTTTCCCCGAAATGGTAGCGCCGTCGCGCCGTAGCAATGACCGGTAGCAATAATTTTACCTAATTTTATTTCGAAAATCACCTACATTATTGTCATAAATTTCGCTTGATAATTAACTCATTTTTGAGCATCATTGGAATACGGAAATCTTACTAATGACAGTAATACTAGTGCGCCAAAGAAAAGTTCACTGACCTGTTATCAGATGATTAATAATATCCTTCAACCTAGTTTTCGTAGTGATTTTGTTTTTATTTGTGGATTAAATTGGTTGATTTGAAACTTTCCTTCCTACTTAACGGGCTTAGGGCCGGCAATAATACCTACCTTAGTTAGTGTACCGATCTACTAAGTCTAAAAATGATGTTTTCTACGTTTGATGAAATGGAAAGACGTGCTAGTTAAGTGTAAGTACGTGGTATACTTACTTTCAACTCTTAGGTAAACACTCGTCCGTCCACAGGATAATAATAATAATAATTGTTTATTTATAAAATGGGGATACATTTACAATGAATAGCTTAACAAATAAAATATGAATAAGGATGTTGGCGTCTTGGTGTTCCAGGAACCAGCGACCAAAATGTAACCCGCACGGCATTATCACCTGGGTGAATGTCTTGTGCCTTGCGGTAGTGGAATGGGTGTTGCAGCTCACGCTTCAGTAGGCGCCACACTGTAGTGTGGTGCACTCCAAAGCGTTGACCGGCCTCCCGCGTGCTTGCCCGTGGGTCTCGCTGGAAGTATTCCAGGATGTTTTCCTGCAAGGCGACAGGCAGGCCTACGCTGCCGCGAGCTTGAGCATGCCGGGGAACGTCAAACTGCCGATGATCCCGCAGTCTCTGCGTAGCAGCCAGCATGACGCTCTGTGACAGGGGTTCCCGATCGGATACATTTCCACGAACATCCGGGTGGCTCCACGTAGGCTGTCTCCACTGATGGCGACCATCTCCACCAACTCGGCATTTGAGTAATTGTCCGTCATCACACTTTGTAACTACGTCTCGATGTACGGAAATTCGCAAAGCGCATTCGCGAACATTTCGGCGAGTTCAATCACACTGTCGGCTCCGGTGCCGCGGCGTCGGCGGGGCAGAGGGGGCGTGGCTAGGAGCGGCACCGGGAGAGTGTGATTGGGGGATGGGATTGATTACCTACGAATTTATCGAATGAACGTTGCATGTATGGTTTGCATTTGTGTGTGTGTGAAGCGCGGTTATAGGGCTAGTAACAGACGGGCCGCGTTTAAATACGGCTGGTTCACACTTGCGAATTTCCTTAAATAAGAAAAAAAATACCTACTCATTTTATTGTTGATTTGGGTCGAGAATCATTAGCATAATTACGTCCTTGAATTTGACTAGGATGCAAATCAACACCTTGTATATGCTAGTTGCGCAGTAAACTCTGATAGCGAGATGCAGGATTTTGTGTGACGTCAGTATGACGCGTAGTTCGCATGTGGCGTTTTGTAGATGATCCCGCTACAGTTCCATAAATACCTAATTATAGTAAACAGTCATGGCAGGTGGGAGCGTTACTCGCTAGTTACCTATAATATTTTTATCTCACGAAGAGACGCGCGCTTTACTTGTGTTTACCACGTGCACAAACACGCTATGAATGTGTGTGTAACCGCAGGAGCTCTCAAACAGGAGACAATGGCGAAGTAGGATGCGTGCGTGCGTGTGTTATGTGCTGACGTCTTCACACACCGCGTCGCTTTCGACTGGGAACGCACCTAAAAGACTCGCGGCATTGCCACGTTGTATGGCAACGCTTGACATTTATTTTGCGCCCCTCGGTTTCACCCGCGTAAGTCGCGATCCCGTGGGAATATCGGGATAAAAATATCCTATGTCCTTTCCCGGGACTCAAACTATCTCTATACCAAATTTCATCTAAATCGGTTCAGCGGTTTAAGCGTGAAGAAGTTACAAACAGACACACTTTCGCATTTAAAATATTAGTATGGATGGTATCTCCTTGTCTTCTTTTCCTTCGACGTGCGGAAATTAATTAAAATTCTTTGTCTCCAGGAACCGGCTGCGCCTTAGTCCAAGCTACTCGCGCGTACAACATCCTGTCGACTGACACCACTCCTCGTGACAAACAGCTGTCAGTCCAAGTGTCAGTCCACACTGACGGTCCCTTCGACTGTGACAATAATGCGACTAACTGCTTCTGCGCTGCTGTTATTGAGGTTAGTTCAGTTCAGCCTTATGATAACCGGGAAATTGGATTTTATGCGTAGGATGAACGGATGCATATCTTGTGGGCCTTGCTTCGATTGTCGTTTGTAGGTAATTATCCTTTCATCTATTGCGAGTCTGCTCTCAAAACGGTGAACGAAAACATCGTGAGGACACCGGCATGTCCTAAAACCAAAAATTCCGAAGACTTGTGACATCTGCCAACCCGCACTGGGCTCGCGTAGTGGATATTACTCACTACCCCATGAACCAAAAACATGACGCTAGTTTTGACCACTTTAATTTCACCTATATACTCCATTTGAAATAAGATTAGACATTTAAATATATCATTTTTACAGTCCGTTCAACTGATTTTGAATTCTATTGCGTTGGTGGCATGACATAAGGCAGCTGCAGTAAACAGTACCTATTGTAACCACTTTTTAGGGTTCCGTTGCCAAATGGCAAAAAACGGAACCCTTATAGATTCGTCATGTCTGTCTGTCTGTCCGTCTGTCTGTCTGTCTGTCCGTCCGTATGTCACAGCCACTTTTCTCCGAAACTATAAGAACTATACTGTTGAAACTTGGTAAGTAGATGTACTCTGTGAACCGCATTAAGATTTTCATACAAAAATAGAAAAACAAACAATAAATTTTGGGGTTCCCCATACTTAGAACTGAAACTAAAAAATTTTTTTTTCGTCATACCCATACTTGTGGGGTATCTATGGATAGGTCTTCTAAAATGATATTGAGGTTTCTAATATCATTTTTTTTCTAAACTGAATAGTTTGCGCGAGAGACCCTTCCAAAGTGGTAAAATGTGTGTCGTAAAATTCTTCTAAAATAAGAGAATGATAAAACTAAAAAAATATATGATGTACAATACCATGTAAACTTCCACCGAAAATTGGTTTGAACGAGATCTAGTAAGTAGTTTTTTTTTTAATACGTCATAAATCGTAAACCGCAATATACATTTTATTCAATCAACTCAAATATAAAAATAATAAAAAAAACATTTAATTTCATAAACATAAACCTTATTCATAAACCCGGATGTTACGGAACCCTCGGTGCGCGAGTCCTACTCACTCTTACCTGGTTTTTTTGCTTTTAATACCTTATGCCTAAAGGTATTAGAAGTCAAAATCGGTTTAACGACCTGTAAAAAAAAAATATTTAAATAACTAATCTTATTTCAAATGGAGTAAGTATAACATGGATCTTTTTCTTTATATTAGAGGTTGGCAATCAGGCAGAATGTCTATTTGATGGAAGGTCACCGCTAGATACGGTACAGTCCATTCAAAAGTTATTTACCTCTGATTTTGCATTACTGTCAAAAGCATAATGATCCTTTTGCCATTGCAATAAGGTTGCTTTTGGGTTGCTGCCACTGTCAAGTCTGTCACAATCACAGTGATATTTTTTTATCGTTACAAGAAGGTTTCCATTGGATAGCTGCTGTCCCTTCAATAAGAAGGGACAGTAGTTGTACACGGGCAACTGACACTTGGAACCGCAAATCTTTATCTAAGAATCAGCAGATTTCCCTTTTTTTATAATTATTCCTCGTATTTAATCTCTCAGGCGTGCGTGATGTGGACCGGGAGTTTCCCGGAGATGGCGCTACTGGAAGTGACGCTACCCGGAGGGTTCGGAGCAGACGCACAACTGCTCTACTCACAGCTGTATAAAAGTACCACATGTAAGTCAAAATGGTTCATTTAAAAAAAAACGTATTGTTCTATCTTTAAAATAGGTAGTCTAAAACGCGTTGGTCTAAAAATTATGGTATGTACTGTACTGTGTGTGTGTGTGTGTTCTTTAGCATTTCGTGTGTTCTATGTTTACATCGATTTAAAGTATTTTTCATATTTCCATACTTATTCAAAATGAAATCCTTTTTTTTACGATTCCCCAGTGCTACGCCGCATAGAGCTAACGCCCCCGAACACCCGAGCGACGTTCTACTTAGGCAGCCGCGACGGTAGCGACACCAGTGGCCATGTTGGACACCAGTGCTACAACATCCACGCCACAGGACCCAGGGTCAAGACACGGCCAGCATACGCCAAAGTTCAGGACTACTACGCGCCTAGCATAAATGATACGCAGGTATGATCATCAGCCCAGTCTTTGTAAGAGTGCCAACGGAACCCTATAACTACATGTGTCGCCTGTCTACCTGTCTCTCACAGATTTTAAACCGTAATAGGTAGCGAGTTGAAATTTTGCTTCTATCATGGCAAATATAGGAGTTTAGGTAGAACGGAACGTTCAGTGTGCGAGTCCGACTCGCATACCTCGTTTATTTAGTTAAGTTGAGTTCGGCAAATAATCTCAATATCTTTTTTTTTCCAGGTATACACCATCCCTGAAGAATGTCCACCTCGTATCGTCCACGAATCGAACGAATACCGGTCATCAGACAACTTGTACACCAAAGCGAGGTCAACTGACAGCGATGAAATTATCATCACTCACGACTTCTCATTCGATGACATCCCCGAAGGCATACCCCTTGACGATCCACTCATGTTTGACAGCATATTGACTGAAAATGACAACTACAAAGTCGCTTCTAAAAGACAGCAAGAAATTGGAAGATTAGAAGAACCTAAGCACTCTAAATACTTTCGTGAAGTGGTCCAAGATAGCACTTCTGACTATGTTGTACCCGAACAACATATAGCACTTGAATCAGAAAAACATCAAAAGCTTTTCGACAACCTTGTAGCTGGATATATCAGGGCAAACAAACCTGCAGCAATAAGTATTAGTAAGGGTATAGAAAAAGACAATATTAGGGACAAGGGCGCAGTACCAAAACATACAAATTCTGGCAAAATTGCTGAAAATATTATGCGCTTAAATGATGGCCACGAAAAAGGTGAAATTAATGATGACATTGACGTAGATGATTCAATAACTAATAATGCCGCAGATCACAATAGTAACAATAACGATAAAGATAAAGGTATGATTGGTGAAACGAATAAAGATCATAGCAACTTCAAAAATGATATGAGCGGAAATAACAAAACGGAAGACACACAAGAAGTACAAAGAAACAGCTCGACCATGTGCAGAATTACAATAAACTATGGTATTTTAAACAATGCTGAAGATTCTAATGTTAAGACCAATGACTATTCTGTTAAAGACAATACTAATGATAATATTGATGTATGGTTGAAATTAAGGCTAAATATGAGTTCAGTTCAAGAGAACAGTAATTTTCGTGATGTAGTAACCGGGAATACTAATTTTAATGAGGCCACAGTCAACAAAAATCGTAATTATTTTTACAATGTTGCAACCGAAACTGCGGAATTGTCTATTGCGGAAACAGAAGTAGATCGACAGAATTCATATAATATTGATAGTGATAACAAAAAAAACGAACATAAAATAGAATCTCTTCAAAATGAAAAGAATGAGTCCAAGTATGATACACGAAATAATATAGTTAAAGAAATTGACTCTTTAAATAAAATAGCAAAGCAACAATTCAATGCAACCCAATCAAAATTAGACGGACATAAAACAGGTTACAAACTTATATACACACATGACGAGGATGATAAAATAATAAACTTTAACAATAATAACCAAAATTCAGACAACACTGTTGACAAGTACAACTATAAAGCAGAGCCAAAAAGTAAAGAAAATGATATAACAAGATCTAACAAGGAATACGTTACTTCGGTTCCTGAATTATCGGAGAAAATTATAACTAGTTTCAACACCGACTTAGAAATTGAAGATGACAAAGGCGTTGATAATCCAATTTTAGCTGATTTTCACGTCATAGATACTGAGAAAGATTTAGAAGTGCCCGCAGGGATCGAAGGGCCAGCGCCGGAAGCGGTCCTCCCTCCGCCGGGCTTCGTGCCGCCGGAACCGCGGCCGGATGTAAGGAGGTTGCTGTACAAACACAGACCCTACGACGACGACGTCCGGTCAGTTACTGACGAAATCCTCCCCCCACCGCCAAATTTCGTTCTACCGCCAAAACCAAACGGTCAGTTTAGAATGGAAAGTTTACCAGCAGAGGCAGACTTATCTGATGGGGACGAAAGACCAGGAGTATTTGATGGATTGCCTACATCCATTAGCTTCCCTGCCCCACCGCCTCAAGAGTATCGAGGACTGCAGGACGCATACGCAGCATACCCACGCCCGAGTGGAGAAAGTCCATTTGCTGCTATTTTACCGCCAAATAATTATGCTGTAGCGCCAGACTTGGGAAGATTGCAAAGTATTAATACACCTAATGGGCCGTATTTTTATTTTGAAACGAATGGTAATAATGATTTGAATAAGAAGTTTTTTTTGCCACAACGTTAGTTAGAATCTGTTTATACTTATGTTACTTTGTAAGGTTTTGGATGCATTTGCATATGTGTGAAATTAGTTTTCTGCATTTATTTGGAGTAGTATAGTTTTCTTCTGTATCTATAGTTGGACTGATATCTGTGCCTGCTTTGTTGGGTAGCGACAAAAGCAATTTATAGCCATACAGAAAATATTTTTATTTCACACATAAAATTGCTATATAATTAGAAAATAATGGTTGTCTACAAGGCTGGATTTACTCACGCAGGGTATTTTTTACCCTGTTAAAAAGTTCTTAATCATCACAAAGTCCTATTCCCCACACATTCGATTTTATTGCTGTAAATACCTAGTAATATTATTTCCATATAATTATGTAGGAGGTAAGTTTGGAGAAACAATAGCAAACTTTGAGTTCTCTTGTTTATTTTTTTATATAAATTCTATTTATCCCTTTAAGACTGCAGTTAATGACAATAACATTTAGGAATAACAGTGAGTATGATTAAATATTAAAAAACAATTTAAAACGCACAAGAATGATAAGTGTTATCACGAAGTGTTAATGACATTCAAAATGGTAGATTATAATATAGGTAGCTATTAATAATTAAGTACGAGTAAGTATACCTACATAGTAAAGATTGCATTGTATGCAAAATATTGCGAACGTTCGCTAAATATGACTTCCCAGCAAGGACTCGACAATTTTATTTTTATTTAAAATAGGTAGGGCGTTGTGCTATTTGGTTTTAATAACTTTAACAAAGAATTGAACTTTATATATTATATCATTTTCATTTTGGTGCTATAAATATACATTTTATGTACGTGTGTTAAAAATAAAAACCTAAGTTTAAAATAAGTCTAACCAACATACCCTACGGTACCATTAAAACTGGTGTGAGTCTATCTGGCAGGCCCCAACGAGATTTATCAACAGGTGATAGCTTTTCATAAAGACATTATTTTGTACCTAAAGAAAATAAATAAGATATATTTTGTACCTCGACAGTTTTTGATTGAACGACGTTTTTATGAAGGGTCTAGCTAGCGGGCCCCTTATGATTATTTTTGTTGTTATTATACTTTTAGATCGCCCAATAGTGCTCGGAGTAAGAAACTATTTTGTACCTTATAAATCCAAAATTTCGACTTTCTGTGAGCTTTACTTCAAAAGATATTCGCTATCTAAATAAACGTCCAGCCAGCTGGCCCTTTTTTAAATACTACTCTTTTATGTCATACAATTATGTTAGGAGCTTGATACTATTTTGTACCTTATAAATCCAAAATTTCGACTTTCTGTGAGCTACACTTCAAAAGATATTCGCTATCTAAACAAACGTCCAGCCAGCTGGCCCTTTTTTAAATACCATTCTTTTATATCATATAATCGTGTTAGGAGCTTGATACTATTTTGTACCTTACAAATCCAAAATTTCGACTTTCTGTGAGCTATATTTCAAAAGATATTTGCTATCTAAACAAACGTCCAGCCAGCTGGCCCTTTTTTAAATACTACTCTTTTATATCATACAATTGTGTTAGGAGCTTGATACTATTTTGTACCTTACAAATTAATCCAAAATTTCGACTTTCTGTGAGCTATACTTCAAAAGATATTCGCTATCTAATCAAACGTTCAGCCAGCGGGCCCTTTTTTAAATACTACTCTTTTATATCATACAAGTATATAAGTATCAAGTATCTTAGTATACAAGTATCTTTTATATCTTTAGTATTGTGTAGGAATGATTTAACTATTTAAAGACCTAAAGATGTTTTTAATTATATCGATTATAACGCATCCATATAAAATGCTTCATTGTATAGTTCGCTATTGAGATAGACTCATGATAGCACAAGTTTAAACCTTAGTGGTTTTTGGTTGTTATTTAATATGAGTAATCCTGTATTCTTTTGTATAAATTATAAAAACAAACACTATTGTATGATATAAAAGAGTAGTATTTAAAAAATTGCCCGCTGGCTGGACGTTTTTTAGATAACGAATATCTTTAAAAGTATAGCTCACAGAAAGTCGAAATTTTGGATTTGTAAGGTACAAAATAGTATCAAGCTCCTAACACAATTATATGACATAAAAGAATAGTATTTAAAAAAGGGCCAGCTGGCTGGACGTTTGTTTAGATAGCGAATATCTTTTGAAGTGTAGCTCACAGAAAGTCGAAATTTTGGATTTATAAGGTACAAAATAGTATCAAGCTCCTAACATAATTGCATGACATAAAAGAGTAGTATTTAAAAAAGGGCCAGCTGGCTGGACGTTTGTTTAGATAGCGAATATCTTTTGAAGTAAAGCTCACAGAAAGTCGAAATTTTGGATTTATAAGGTACAAAATAGTTTCTTACTCCGAGCACTATTGGGCGATCTAAAAGTATAATAACAACAAAAATAATCATAAGGGGCCCGCTAGCTAGACCCTTCATAAAAACGTCGTTCAATCAAAAACTGTCGAGGTACAAAATATATCTTATTTATTTTCTTTAGGTACAAAATAATGTCTTTATGAAAAGCTATCACCTGTTGATAAATCTCGTTGGGGCCTGCCAGATAGACTCACACTTAAAACTGTTAGGTTAAATAAAAAAACCGGCTAGGTAATTTAGAATAAAATAGGTAAGTAATAAATATAAGTAAGTATTTATTTCTCATTTAAGTAAATATGTGTTGTTTGTCTGTCATATTATTTTAGGCTGTGAATAAACTAAATGAATGCGATTGGCGTATTATTTTCCTTGAGGAAGGAAATCTAATTGTTATTGTGACGGTATGGTAACGGGATAGCTGTTGCCATTCCAATATTAATTAAAGGAACAAGGTTATAGTGAGGGGCCCGTGGCTAAATAATAACAGCCGCACAGGGGCCCAAGTCTGCTATTTTCATAAATTCGTCATTCCAACACGATCCCAATTGTCATTTTGATAAAAGTTCGTAATCAGCTAAATTCATAATGGTCGATCATTGGTCGGTCAATGGCACAGAACATAATATAAGACAAAGACTACAAAATAATGCGGTGTAAATAATTATAAGATAATTGTAACGAATTAAAAGCAATGACTGCACAGTGACGTTCTAATGGTTGATTGGTCACTGATCAAAGGAACTGTCAAAATTTCATGTCCGTGACTACCGCCGGACCACCAACGCCAATTCCATATTTGGTAAATAATTAGTAGGTACTCAATTTATAATAATTAGTACTCGAACAACAAAATTGGTAGGTACCTTAGTAGTTTTCGAGAAAATCGACTTTGAAGGTGGTCCGGCGGTAGTCACGCTCCCTTCAGCAGGACCACCACGAGCGCCGAAAAAGGGGGCACGCTACAGCTATTTTAAGTATTAAATTAATTAGTACCCATAAAAGTGATTTATTTCGTAAAAAAAAACAGTACTGTAACATTTGTATTTACCGAGAAATCAACGATGATACTCGTGCACATAAATTTATGGATGTCGGAATAGTACCTATTAACAAGAGTTCAATATCTAAATTTTCATACAAACTGTGTATCTAAGTAGGTACATTTACAAAAAAAAATATGTGCACGAGTGTACATCTCATAAACAGCTCAATACCATTGACAACTTAATTTGGACCCCAACATAATTGGGAAAAGGCTAGGCAGATAATCATGATGATGGAACAAAGTTATACTCCTCTGCACACTTGGCGAATGAGAGTAGGTAACAGTTTTTCGGTCGGTTGCGGGTTCGCCAATTGTACAAAAGCGAAAGAAACTTCGTTCCAATTCGATATCCCAAGACGTTATTTTTTGTTTACCTATTTATAAATAATCTTGTGTATTTTGCAACTTGGAAGTACCTATTAGAAGAGTTCTGAAAGGGGTTTCAGAGATATACGGTCGTCAAAAAAGTTTGTTTACTCGGACACAAGTAGGTACCTACCTACTTGCGTTTTTGGTTTTTTTATCAATAGCCGCAGTTTACTTACATACATTTTTTTATTTTATCAGCTTAAACTACCATTACAGGGTTTACCCTAATGCGACAGTTAAGAACTTAAACTAATAACCTAAGCTATAGAATAGGCTCGCTCCCAACTCTAGCTAGGTATAGGTAACATGAGAAACTTATAACATATCTAGTAGGTAATGCTTGTGAATTGTACCAACGCTGCTTATCCCCTCTGAAAATACAGGCGTGAAGTTACTTGAAAAATTCCAATAATTGCCCAACGCAATCCATCAAATACCATAATGACCATTACTCATCGCAAAGGCACGCAACCTGCATTTATTTCCATAGCCTGCGTGATTCTGACGTCACAGTGACGTCACCCACGACCTTTACAACCCCCTACCATGGGGTCTCATTGCGAAGAAAGAAAAAATAGTTCAACAAAAGCCTCAATAGATGGCGTTACATGTTTCGATTTGTTTTTGAAGTTTGTGTATCTGTTTAAATTTGACCATAGAAAAAGTATGTCCTTGTTTTAAAAAATCCCCTTATCACAAAAAAAAGGAATAATGGGCTCCTAGTTCCAAATTCCATGATTTTAACAAATCAATGTTTGCTCACTCATTTAATGTTTATTTCCTCCAATATAGATGGCGTTGTTTTCATTTTCTGAGTTTTACTACACAGCTCAATATCTATATTTCTCACATTACCATTTACCATATCTATTTTGATAGAATTAAATATTTATTAATATAAAGCAAAATATATTTAGATGTGTAGAAAATATATCTGTGTTAACTTTTGGTATACCTATAGGCCTTGAAGCCATGTCAGAAACATTACATAAAAAAAGACATTTTTGTTGTTTTCAAGTTCTACTCAAGGACCATAATATATTTACTCTAGTTTCAACTTTGAAATCAACGACACGATGACGACGAAGTCTTTTCACATCGCTTTGTTTGAGTTTTCGTACCCCACGTATATATGTACCTGGACATAAATCGGACATTGACACGGCTTTCTTTCTCGATCGACTTTTGGCACGTAAACGGACTCTGACTCTGCTGTTATTACGATTGACATTGGCTTTCCCATCTCGGACACTGGAAATTAAGTAACGTTTACGACGACCCGGCTTGTGTTAAAGGACAAGTTTGGCAGGCAACTTTTAATTGTTTGATGTCTAATAGGACCATTATGCGTCAAACATTGTTTGACGTACTGTCTTTATATTTTTTTACAAACTTTTATGTAGTTAACTTTGACGTACCTATGTATCTATCAAATAACAAATGAAAGAAACAACCAGTCTTCTACGAAACCAACAGGATCGCAACTCCGTCCGTGTCAGTCCGCTCTTCGAATAAGACGTATAGAAGTTTGAGTGCAATCTCGTTAAACTCGCGAGATCTCGCCCTTTTTTCGTCCGAAATAAATCTCGCTAAAAAAAAAAGCTGAAATCTCGCGATAACGAGATTGCATCCCCAAATATTGCTACTTAGTTAAGTAATAACAGCTTGTAATTAAAGTAAAATGTTTTCTACACACTCGAAACTGACTCTGTTAAAAAAATAACTCTCCCTTCTTAAAATCATCTAATTAGCAGCAAATACCTAATCATTTCAAGAGCTGGGTATTTCGATCTTATAAATTTAAGTATAATAATTTGCGTTGACGTTTGACGCCGAACCTAACAAATAACTAAGTCTGCCGGAAAACATGTCCGTTTCAACCGCGCGGCCACCTCATAATATTTGATGAAACTTTGCCAGGAATTAGTGCTAATTTGTTACTTTAAACACCTCTTTTCGTGAATTTGTTACAAAAAAAAATAAGTCACTATGACAAATAATAGTTGGCCGCTAGAACCGCCACTTGCCGTAGTCATCGCCCGTGATTACACAGAAACTATATAATGCAGATAGACGAATGATGCATCAAAAGAAAGGTCTTAATTTGTTCAATTTGTTACAAAAATAAAAAACGTCAAAACGTAAATAAACAAAAAGTTATGCAATATTTAGTTTTCAGGTTACGAGTAGGTAGGTATATCACCATAAATATCAAATTAATAGAGGCTAATGTGTATGGGCAATTAGTTACTAATTTGTTACAGCGAATAAATAGAAAAAAATACTAGAAAGTAAGTTCAATAATTTGTTAGAGTCGATTTTAGTTGGCCGCTCGGACGGCAATATGCCTAAAATACAAAATGGCGTTTATCTCGTTATTAAAAGTAGGTTTAAGCTTAGTTAAAGGACTAATCGACGGGTAACGTGACCTAGTTTGGATAAATATGGCGAATATAACTGTAGCATTCATATTTTATAAGATATTTACAAAAAAACAGTAGTACCTATGAAACCGTATGAGAGTAGGGTGATCATGAATTTTCACAATGAAGTGAGACTGAATGGTGATTATTGGAATGTTCGATATTCATATCTTATTTTTTTAGGGCGAGTGCTTATATAAATACTTACATTTTAGTTAAGGCATCCTCTGGCATACTTTATAAAAGTAAAAGTCACAAATCGATTAAAAGTACTTTATTCAAAATCAAAACAAAGGCAAAAAAATCAAGTAATAAAGTCAACAAGATAAATATAAAGTCTTTATTGACAAACATAATATTTATAAATTAACTGACACGAATATATGACACAGAATGTAGATATATTTTCTTAGAGGTACCTACTTATTATTTCAATTTTAAAATAATTGTCGTAGTAATAAAAATATGTATTGTTATTTAAAAAATAACATTTATAGTGGCCTATTTTTGTGCCTGGTATAAATTCTATAGTATGTACCAACTAATAAATAATAATTATCCTTAATGTTAATAGTAATCGGCAGTTCAGTGAGTAAAACTGAGTCTGCAGCTCCGATTAAATCAAATGTTATGATCTCGCCTAACTTAAGTTCACCTTTCAACTGTGTGTCACTTTTTTTTTTCACAATTTTTTTAAAAAACACTACGTTAATTTATAAATATTATGTTAGTTTATAAAGATTTTATATTTATCTTGTTGACTTTTATTACTTGATTTTTTGCCTTTGTGTTGATTTTGAATAAAGAAATCTTAATCGATTTGTGACTTTTATAAAGTATGCCACAGGATGCCTTAACTTAAAATGAATTTACACAGGGTTACTTTTCAAAGACCAGCCAAATTTAAAAGTGTGGTACAGACCATCACACTGACACACAATTTTCTCCATGGGACCAACATCGTAATCGCGAATAAAAATTCAGCCATCCCATACGTTTAGGTCGAGTAGGTATTGAAGTTTTCTATGGGACAGTTGATACATTTTTCGCGATTAAGATATGGATCCCATGGAGAAAGTTGTTCAGTTTGATGGTCTGTAGCATACCTACCCTTAAATTTGGCTGGTCTTTGAAAACTAACCCTGTATAAGCACTCGCCCTAAAAAAATAAGATATGAATATCGAACATTCCAATAATCACTACCTATTCAGTCACACTTCATTGTAAAAAATCATGGTCACCCTACTCTCATACGGTTTCATACTACTGTTTTTTGTAAATATCTTCTAAAATATGAATGCTGCAGTTATATTCGCCATATTTATCCAAACGAGGTTACGTTACCCGTCGATTAGTACTCTCTAAGCTTAAACCTACTTTTAATAACGAGATAAACGCCATTGTATTTTAGGCATATTGCCGTCCGAGCGGCCAACTAAAATCACCAATCTAACAAATTATTGAACCTACTTTCTAGTATTTTTTTCTGTTTATTCGCTGTAACAAATTAGTAACAAATTGTCCATACACATTAGCCTTTTGATATTTATGGTGATATACCTACCTACTCGTAACCTGAAAACTAAATATTGCATAAATTTTTGTTTATTTACGTTTTGACGTTTTTTATTTTTGTAACAAATTGAACAAATTAAGACCTTTCTTTTGATGCATCATTCGTCTATCTGCATTACCTATGTAGTTTCTGTGTAATCACGAGCGATGACTACGGCAAGTGGCGGTTCTAGCGGTCAACTATTCTTTGTCATAGCGTCTTAGTTTTTTTTGTAACAAATTCACGAAAAGAGGTGTGTAAAGTAACAAATTCGCACTAATTCCTGGCAAAGTTTCATAAAATATTATGAGGTGGCCGCGCGGTTGAAACGGACATCGGAAAACATGTACCTAGCTGTACCATTACTACGCTCAAGAAATCATGCGCTATCGCAAGGCATGCATGAAAGAACGTGAATTTATTATTGCCGAGTCGAGTGACTGACGACGTAAGCTTCAAGGTCACAGGGCGACTTTAGTTTTGTAGTACAAAAGTACAGTATAGTTTTAACGCCATCTATTGGTGTTTGTGTAAAATAACTGCTCGCGGCCCACAAGCTAGCGAGTCAACGCTGCTAGCACCATCTAGCGGCGACGTGAGTGAAACAAGCAGGACTCAGCCACTTTAGAAAATAAGCCGAATAGGCCGAAGAAATGACGTAGTTACGGCGGTCACGTTTCTTTGTATGGGATGGGGTATCTGTACGCTAGTATTATATTATCTGTGCCCCTACCCTTAGCGTGCGGCTAACGATAATCGAGAGAACAGCCACTCCAATCGAGATGAGATCACTTTATCTAAGTATGTGCTTCATAAGAGCAAAATACTTAGATGTCGTTCTGCCAGAAGCGACAACACTTTGTCGCTTCGTTTAAATTGCAAAATAAATGAAGAGCTGGAAAAAAAATCGAGCAGTTTGTGTTTAGATTAGGACACCTACTAGCTACAGTTGTGGCTTATGACTGTTCAGAAATAGGTTACCTAAGATGGGACATGTTAACGTACCTAGGTACTTCCTTCTGCCATTCGAGACAAAAAAAAAACGCCGAGAGAAACACGTTTGTTCTAGCCTCCCTTAAATATTTATTTTATTATATTTTTAGTATTTGTTGTTATAGCGGCAACAGAAATACATCATCTGTGAAAATTTCAACTGTCTAGCTATCACGGTTCGTGAGATAGGTACTAGCCTGGTGACAGACGGACAGTCGGACAGTGGAGCCTTAGTAATAGGCTAGGGTCCCGTTTTTACCCTTTGGATACGGAACCCTAAAAATGGTCCTTTCGATGCCATGTGCCTATGGTTATAGTTGTGGGAGACTAAGAGCTGATTTTTCAATTGACCGATATTTTTTATTCGTGGAATAAAATTGACGTCTGACAGTTTTTGTATGCACGAACTGTCAAAAATTCAAAATTATTCCTCCGATAAAGTTAGTGTAATAATATTCCAACCCTACCTATCAGCTACAGCTGCCGACAGCATAGCATCCATTGATAAAAATGTAATAGGCCTACCTCTACGGCGTTACCTTAACGAAAAATAGTTCCGCTGAGACAGCATAATATGTAACTGTATTTTCGACTTCAGGCCCTCAGGGAATTAAGGAATTGCATCAAATGCGTGCATGAATATATCACGGAAACGTAAGAAACCGAGGGAATTTCGGTAATGACGGCCAAACTCAACCGAGACTACTTTTCGCGCGGGAGATATAGTGCAGGGATGTGTGGTGACCAGCCACAGGTGCACACTCTCTTTCGTCTAGTCCGATGGGACCGCACGCAATCCGACGCGACCGAAGAGAGATCAGGCGCAGGACCAACGGCTTAACTTTACTTGCTTTCCGAGACACGGGGATATTACACCGCCAACTTCGAAACTTCGGGCTATTACTAAGAAATTCCTAAAGGAAAAACCCAATAGGTAACTTGAGGATAGGTACCTACCCACTGGTGATCACGTCACGAATCGTTGTGTACAGTTAACAAAAGAGTATGCAGGATCGTCGGATATAGTTGAAGTTTAGTAAGAAACCGATGGATGTTGTCGATTGAAATTTAATTAGATAAAAGAGCTGTTTATTTTCTATTAATAAAATTAATTTTTGTTTGAGAACATCCATCGGTTTCTTACTAAACTTCAACTATATCCAACGATCCTGCATACTTATCTCTTTTGTTGACTGTACAGTTCCCAGAAGAAACCATGAAAGAAGACCTCGTAACGTCGGCAAAAAGGTTAATTCCCAGACCAAAAAGGGGTCTACCTATCAATGATTGTTTTCGTTTGCATTTCTGAAAACGATAGGTAACGAAAATTTTCATGAGTTCCAAATTTTATTGGTTTATTCCCAGTCGCCCCCGCGGGGATTGCCACCGGAGGCAAATGGGAATAAAAATTCCCAGTCGCCACCGGTGGTGACTGGGAAGTTATTGCCACCACTTGAGTTTCGCTGTACATTGCTTTCTCCATCGTAGAGAACAAAAGGATGAGGCAACTTATTACAAACCTGCCTTTAATCCTAAAAAAAAAAGACTAGGTACGTGCATTGAAATATTTTTTATTTTGATTTCGATATGAATAAACTTGTTAAAATTAAACATTTAAACTGGTATTTTGTATCACAGATAATCAGACTCTTAAAGACAGTAATTGAATTAGGAAAGTAATACATAGTAATCATTTCTAAATACGTATTATAAACATTGTATTGTGTAGATATTGTGTTGTTTTCAGTGTCATTTGATAGGTTAAGGTATAAAACGGATAGGGCAAAATAAATTGTGTAAATAGGGTACCTACTTAATCGTTTTGAAGTTATTAGGGATTTTCGATAGTGAAAATTGACAAATGTAAAATTTTATGTTTTTGTGCTGTAAACTTTTTGTATTGTAATACTATGTTTATTGTTTTGTTTTAATATTGTAGAATAAGTCAATAATAAGTGAAAACAACTAGATACGAGTTCCACTACCACGATACTTTTTGTGTATAAGCCAAAGTTGACAACCATAGCGCGACCGCCGAGCGTAGGTATGAAAAGTGAAGTACATACATGTGATTGCCTTCTGTAGGAACTATCTGTATTTTGTGACATAAGGATAACTGAGATAGAATACTACATAATATGAGTAAGGTCAAGGTGGGGAAGTTCGTCTACGGGGGAACACCATACACCGTCTCTCTAGGCTGTTTCTGAATAGCTACGACCGTTTACAGCTCGGTCGGTAAAACAGAGTTACTATTTCGCCCTACCTTTAAATTATAGATGGCGCTGTGTTGAGTTCAATAGCAAAAAAACGGTATTAAATTTTTTTGTAGTTGACAAGTTGAAACACGAGTGAGTTGTGTCGACGTTTTAGCTAACGTGAAATGTGAATATCAACGAATTTTTACGTATTATAGTGGTAAGTGTCTAGCTTGTATTACATTTTATTGTTTTATTCTATTCAAATCGAATTTTAATCTATATTTACAGAAATATTAGTTGTGATAAAAACCTAACCAATAAATTCAATATTGGGGGAAGACTGTCTAGTATTTTAGGGAAAGGCCGTCGACTGCCGATCTTGCCCCAAGGCATATTATGTTACAAACCTTTTTTGGTTTAAGCATTTTCATTAAACATTATTATTTAGATATACAGCCAAAGCTCCATATTAGCAATTTTTTTTTTGGGAATCACAGTATTCATAAAATTTATGAATACTGTGATTCTATTAATATGGTTCCTTCATTAGAAACATCATAATAATGTGATTGGAGTCTGGTTTCATACAATTTCTAAAATGGTCATTTATCCGATTTAAAATCAGTGTATTTTATTCTTCAGGTAAGTACTTAAATTGTCATAAAATGACTCGAAATTACAAAAGGACATCAAACAAATCGTCTTACACTAAAGAAAAATTGCTAGACGCTGTGCGAGCTGTCCGGAATGGGGAATTAGGTGGATATAAGGCTGCTCGTATTTATAACATACCAAGAATGACAATCATGGATCATTTGAATAATAAAAGGTGGAAATCAACTACTCTCGGGAGGCCACCAGCCATTTCAGTGGAGACTGAAAATAAACTGGCGTCACATCTTCACACAATGGAAAGGTACGGGTTTGGGCTTAGTAGAGATGAGGTTTTAGAATTAGTTGGCCATTATGTTAATCTAAACAAAATAAAGACTCCATTCAAAAATGGAAAGCCTGGCAAGGATTGGTTTGCGGAGTTTAAAGACCGCAACAATTTGTCAGTTAAAAAGCCGCAAGCTGTCGTATATGCACGAAAAAAAGCCGTACATCCCTATATTATCTACCCATATTTCGACCTACTGGAAAAAACTATAAATCAATTAGGTCTAACAAACAATCCACGGGCAGTTTGGAATCTCGAAGAAACAAGCTTCTCAAAAGACCCATCTAAGACTAAAATAGTCGGCCGCAAAGGTCACGCAGCCACCAGAATGATTGCTAGTCCAGGAAAGGACAACACAACCGTCCTGTTAGCTGAATTTGAAGAAGACGTAGTGTTGATTTTCCAAAGATACTTGGCTTTGTAAGCATTTACAGGATTTAATTACTTTTTTAATATTAAAAAAGTTCATTTCGTATTTACGGTGTTGTTTATTTTATTCTATGAGCAATTTATTTCATTTCAATAAAAGAGAAAGAAAGAGGGCTATTATTAATACCTTTAATTAATTTATTATCTGTTCAAACAGTACAAATATAACCAAGTGTGTTCGTTAGTTACTATTTGGTTTTTCTATGGTGTAAAGACAGATAGTCTTTTAAATACCAAAACTTATCAAATTTCACATTGCATTTTAGATGCAACCAACAATCATACTTACCTACTATACCCTACAGTCAGAATATTAAAATTGTATTGTACTGATTTAAATGTTGACAATCCCTTCCCTTGCGAATATACCGGACTTACCCCACTTCATGATTTTACCGCCATAGATTGTGATTGCTACCTTATGTCATGAAACTTAAAGCTTATATTTGATTAACTTTTATTTTCGAATATTTACTGAATATGGGTGCCGCAAATATCTATCCCATTACTAACAATTTATGCTTATGACGGAGTTGCCCCCAATTACTCGGGAAAGTCCGTCTACTTACTAACTTTAAAAAAAACGCGTTTATTTCATGTTGACAACAGTTACATTGATGTTTCTAACAGTAACCGATAAATAAGGAATCTTTTGTCATCATTAATATTCAAAACATACAATTAAGTAAAAAAATCAGCCATAGGGTGTTTATCAAATCAAGCTTGCAATAAACTATGACGGACTTCGCCACCAACTAAATAAAAGTCAAGTAAAGTATGTTTTAATATAAATGAGTTTATTTATAATACATACTTACATCATTTTTATATTTCCGTTAACATTTAAATACGCATGATTTAAAAGGTAAAATAACAAAGTCTGTGGTTGGAAACTTTATTTCAATGTTATCATCAATTACATAGATGCAGGCATAGAGTAAAGTAATACATATATGGATGCAGGTTAGGAATAAATTTCCTTATTATTTTATTCTTCACAAGAAACAAAGCAATGTATAGCGAAACTGAAGTGGGGGCAATGACTTCCCAGTCACCACCGGTGGCGACTGGGAATTTTTATTCCCATTTGCCTCCGGTGGCAATCCCCGCGGGGGCGACTGGGAATAAACGATTTTATTTTAACCCAGCAATATTTTCATTAGCTAAGAAACGTCAAACCTGATAGACCACTAAACCACGTTCATGACCGACCGTACCTAACTACCTCATCATCATCATCATCATTTCAGCCGAAAGACGTCCACTGCTGGACATAGGCCACCCCCAAAAGGGGGGGTTTGCCATAATCGCCACGCTTGGCAGGCGGGTTGGCGATCGCAGTATGGTATGGTGGTGGAATGCATAAAGAACGCTGCTGCCCATTCTCCGGTACGACCCTTAGTCGCCTTTTACGACACCCACGGGGAGTATGAGGTGGTGCTATTCTTTAAGTCCGGCACCACACAGACTTACCTACTAACTACCTACCAATGGAAAAATATTGTTATCATATCCTAACCTACCTAGTTACTTCGTTCCGAAAGAGCAGCAAATATTTTATCAGTAAGTAGTACCAACGAAGATAAATTTATCTCCTTATGTCCGCGAACAGTCGATAATAATATGTAAACAACAGAATACCGCTAACATTCCGCATCACAGTTACTATTATCTGTAGTCTGGACATCCGACAAATTATGCAAATGGCTTTCACACCTGCAGCTGCACTGTGTCAGGCATTTGCAAAATGGATAATGCCATTCATTTGAGTAGATGACCTGGATAAGTGAGTAGCGGATCGACAGATACCTATACCAGACACGGAGTATTTTTTTGTATTATATGGCTGAGGTTAATCTGTTAAAGCCGAAAGGCGAAAATCGGCAAAGCCGTCTTTCTTTTGTGTGCAAGTTGCGATGGATGAGTCAGAAATGCTAAACATGTCCTTGGAATGAAAACATTCTGGTGGAAATTAGGTATTTAAACCTAAATATGAAAAGGATGGGAACCCCGTGCTTTATGCTTAGATAACTATAAAAAGTAATGTTCAATTTTAGCTTTATGAATATATGATCTATGAGCAGTTGGCGAGAACTTACAACAAACTAATTATCAATCTTGACGCTACTTGATAATACACATGTTCATATTCGTATCAGTCAGTATCGTCAATCAATCTGAAAAATATCTTGCAATAGTATTTATTTTGATTCACACACCTACCTCCGACAATGATAAATTGAGCCTGTGTGACTTCACCTTCGTAGCTAATCTACCAAACCGATTTTCATAATTATACCTAAGAAGTAACTCGATCCCTTACCGCAGGACACACAAAACATTTCATTTAATGTAATAAATTAGCAGTCTTTACAGGTGTAGGTACTTGTACAATCTTATCCAACTGCTTGACTTTTAAAACTCATTGAAAACCTTACTAATCAAGATTATCTTCCATTCTGTTGAACATAACTACAATTATTGATTTGAAGTTTGGAGTAGCAATATCTTCTGTCCGTAGAAAGCTAAGAGCGAGCTCTTGACGAGTTTTAAACTAGATTAAGACCTCTGCAACGTTTTGGAGCGGCTCTTAACTAAATTAGGCTGGAGCGACTGCTGGAGTGCGCGTCGGATGCTTCGATACAGGATGTTGTTTAATGAAACCGGAATAATGTGAAGTGATTCAGTTTGACGGGTTTTTGGTCGCTGGTCGCCAACCGAGTCGGTTGGTGTTTTTATGGTTATTTTTTTTTTTTTTTCTCAATGACAAGTAGGTTCCACTGACTTGAGAGAATTTTTAAAACACCAAAGTACCTACGAGTATATTTAACTTTACTAATTGTTATAGTTATCGAATAGGTAAAGAATTGTGTTCTTAATGCATTATCTTGGCCTTTGAAACGGTGTCGGAAGTACCAAACGATTTGTTTTTTCAAAAAATAAAGACTCATAAATTGAATTACTAGATAGTGCTTTATTTTTATTAAAACCACGCTGAAGAGTAGGATACCAATCAATCACTTTCAATAAGTGCGCTACGAGACGACCTCAAGGGAAATCCATTTGTCGAAATCCTCACTTCCTGTCTGCAATTTCTATCAATATAGTAACACAACACTGGCCTGAGAATCGAACTAAGGGACTCCACATTCCTAATAGAAAGCAGAGCTGTCTAGTTCTAGTTTTAAGAAATGAAATTCAAATTCGTATATCCACTCGTTTGTCTTATGAGTATTTCCAACAATATTATGCAAAAAATGAACAGGCTATCATACTTGCACTGGGTCATCATCTGTCTAACCTTAAGATTCTAATAACATGGATGCGATGGATGGATTGCCTATCAGACATCGTATAATTATGGCAATATGCCCAAAATTTGTTGTAGCAGTTTATATATTTATACGCGTCATCATAAAAAGGTCACTTATGTTATTACCTACTATAGTAGAGCAGACTAAATGCTAGACAAACAATGAGGTCGATGTCCTCGGATATTTGATCTACGCTTTCCTAGCAAGAATTTTAGATAGACACAATATAATATTACTTTTAGCTGTGTCTACATTTCTACAACTCGTCGCGTTTTCGCCGGAATGATGGCGGCCAAAATTAATTAGGAGCGCAACGCAACCCACTTTACGCAATGGCGTGTGAAATGTTTTCGTTTTTGTGCATACGAGGGATCTGACCTGCATATTTTGTTCCTCATACATACCAAAAGTGTTAGTTTATACTGTATACATACATACCAAAAGTGTTAGGCTATACTGTAGGTATCTATCCTAAAATCAAAACAGTTGTTACCTAGGAAGTGGGGAAGCCCCCAGTTTCACTCCCACATTCCCAGACAGGCATGTCAGTGCGCAAGACTAACTTCCGTTAGGTCAGATTAAAACCTTTGGAACCTTTTGGGAAGGGATTGTGGGACAGAAAAGCTCTGACTGGATTTTAGAGCATAGGACTGTGCACAACCAGATGGACAGACGACACGTCATACTTCCAAGTTCCACACTCAGGGTGGCAGGGACATTGACGCGCAACCTGTCACCATAGATTCAGCGGTGCTATTCTGTAAAAATATCACCGTGAAAACTTAGGTGAAGTGAGCGTGAAGTGAGCTGTCAATAGTGTTATTTCCTAGCAAAAACAAACTCACAACACCTGTTTTCACGGTGAGATTTTTACAGAATCGTCCGGCTTTACTTACATGATTCTGAAATGCATTGAAATTTTTCGTCATTGGGCTTTTCTATGAAGCAGCCGATTTTTTTTTTTTGACCATACTTTTGGTGATCACTTTAGCCTACTATATTGGCTTCTACTCAGATACCAGTAAGGTAGGTTATGCCTAGTCAAAAACTCGCCTTTACTGCTACGACATAAGGGCGCTATAAAGGTCAAAACTCAAAATGTTTCCAGTGAGTTGCAGTTTGCAGTTGACTGCACGATGCGTGTGCGTTCGGTGCAATTCGTTACGATTATACGGTACGTACGATCGCTGTAGGTACCGTTGACCGCAATAAACGACATGAGAACTTTGTTATTTACGCACGTTAACATCTTAACCACTTGGCATGGTTACGTGCTTGTTAGAATAGAAACACATTAATAATAAAATGTCTTTGGTAGACAGTGCCAAAACATTCCTGAATAAAACTATAGCATAGACTGGAAGAAGTTTATCAAATTGTGGTGGAATATGCAGTCATACAATCATGAAATCTGGTCCTGATATTGTAAGTAACACTCCTTTTCTAGGCAGTCGTCTAAAAGTACTAAGTAAAGGCACATTCCCCGTTTATCAAGGACAGCTACATAGTTCCGAAAAACTAGTAGTACTTGAAAATGCTACCGTCTCCAAAACGAAACCAAATAACTTTACAAATAAACAGTTACTGTGTTCACAGATAAACCGCGGCCTATATACCAAATTATCTCGTTGCTTCCGGCAGTCGAGAGCTCGAGCAGCACTATAAAATACGATACGAGTTTCAAGGAACAGGCAAATTGAAAACTGAAGAGGAATTGTTGTAACCAAATATTAGGTATGCTCTTTTTAAAGGCATAAGCGGAAATGATGCCTGCTGTAAACCAACACTGGCTGATTTGTCCTGTTATAAGTTTCTATTACAGGAATGGCCATTTTTTGGACAGAACCAAATTACCAGAAGCAGATCAAGGACAACACAACTACCTCAGAATCAGATGATAATAAAGATAATCCTGCTTATCTGATGGAAAAGTTGTAACATTAAGTGGTTTTGCGGTTTTAGTTATTGTATACTGCAGTTACAAACAAGGATAACATTATGCATCCACTAAAGTATAGCAAGTACAAGTCGATGCATAGAATTATTATAAAAACAATACAAATGAATATGAACACCGACTTAATTTACAAGTTACACCATGGGAACGCCCGAAAGAATGACTAATTGTCATGTTATGGTAATAGTCATACACGTTCATTATGTCGTCAACGTTAACTCTACTTGCCACTTCATGGTATCGTTACGACACCCGCGAAATCAAAACAGGGTCACCAGAGAACGTATGGAAGCGAGCGTGTGTAAAATTAGTGAATGCATGCAATATTGGCGGGCCGCCACACCGTCACCGCCACCGGCGATCCCAATAAAAGAGTGACTCACAACTTTATCACTCACATATCTTTGATATCATCAAATATATTAAATTTATACCTGTTTACCTAACGGTACTTTACTCATTTCAAGATGGCGACGTAAATAAAAAGAAAACAGATGTTAGCAACATTTTAATATATATTTTTATTGAAATGAATCCAATCATACATTATCTTGGATTTTTAATGTACGTTCTTTATTAAAATAATAATTATAATAATTACAAAATAATCCTTATTGGCGTTACAATTATTACACATTATATAAAAAAAAAGTTACGCATCATTCGCACTCTCAAAGCCATAATATGGACAATAATTCTCTAATTTTCTTTTTCTTCACTGCATTAGTTACCGTTTGAGCAACACTCCAATTTTATTTATTGTAAATTGAAAAATATTGAATATCTTGTGCTCTACACTCATAGACGCTGCTTTAAAGCTACGTGGACAATTTGTTAAATTAACTACAATTAAATGCACCATTGGAGACCTTCTATGTACCTTTCCTGAACAATTTTGTCATATAATACTCTGTTATGCAAGCAATATCAAAGAAATAATACTGTTTATAGAACAAATGCGGAAGTGGATGGATTATAAAGTTTCAAAATACATGCATGAGTAAAGTTTTAACATCCATAACTAGGTATTATGGTAATTTATTATTTAAATCTTATTGTAATTGACATGCGTCTTTCAAATAATCATAAAAAGCTAATTCAATGAATGAACAGTCATCATATTGCTTACACAACAACCAATCATCCCCGACGAGCAAATAAATTAATGGATCATGTCTGACGTCCAGTCAAGTTCTACAGATCTAGTTGGGTGTAAACTTTGCCCACACCTAAGTACAACGTTATTCCGTATAATCTCTTGCTACCAACATAAATGGACACAAACTCATTGAATCAACCTCTCGTGACTTATGAGAGTGTACTGTCCAAAAATAAGCCGCATTCAGACACTTCGCTATTCAATAATCATTCCGTACTGAGTGTAACAAAATGCAATAAAATTTAACAGTTAAGATAGCGATTTCTCTATATATTCATAGATAAATACGCGCCGGGGCCCGCCGCGACGTCACCCCGGCGCCCGTAAACATTTGAACAAGATTTACTCTTACGCGAATATGTACAGGCGTGGAGCGGCCGCTGCGGCTCAGAGCGCAGCGGCGGGACATCATTGGCTCTTGAGCTCCTTACCGATCGTGTAAGAGACGAGCCGCGCCCAGTCCACCTTGGTGCGCATCACCGGCAGCTGTCGCCGCAACGCCTTGAACGTGGTATCACTCATGGTCTTGTAGTTGTCGGAGATGGCGGTCTGGTACGCGTTCTCCGCGTCGCACACCAGCCGAACAAACTCTTTGGCGGTGGCCGCCTCGCCGGTCGCGGTCACGGGCGCGCGCACCTCCTTCGAACTCACCAACTGCACGTTACCATCCTCGTAATAATGCACTTGCACACGCAGCATGCCGCGGAGCTCCGCCGCGCCCGCGCCCACCGTCAGCGACCAAACGGAGCGCCATCGCCCGTTCCAGTAGTTCTTCGGCTGAAACTGGTGGTCTTCGATGCAGGCTACGAGTTGTACAGCTCCCGTGTCGAGTGTGCGTCCTACTACTAAGCTGGCGCCGTGCTTGAAGTGCGCGGCCACGTACGCCGTCAGCTCCTCGTCGAGTGCCGCTCGCCAGGGCTCCGCCACTCGATCGGGCTCGTAGGGCTCATACTCCGACGCTTCTTTACGTAAGTGGTCGAACTTGAAGGAACGTTTGGAGCGGGGGTCGAAGAATCTCCCGCCGCCGAGCTCGTTATGATCGGTGATGAGCGTGTGGAGCTCCGAGCCTTCGAGGCGCACGGGCGTTAGTTGATCCTTATTGTATTGCGCGAACGCTCCGCTAGCGCCTTCTTTTAGAAGGGTGTCATTATTTAGTAGAACCCTTACATCGTTGAACACTTCATTAAATTCTCCAGGTGGCGAATGTAATATGAAATCCGAAACGATTCTAACTTTTTCTTGATCACTAATCACTTCGTCACCGTCCGCCGCCATTTTTGATACTTTTGACACTAATGACGGATTGTCGGATATGCAAGGATTATCGCATTGGATGCGTTCAAAAAAAATCTCTTTAAACTACTTCCTCATTACTTCCTAGTTTTTATAAGTAATGACTGAGGTATTATATATTAGGTTGAAAAAATAAATTACCATAACTTACTTAATTATAAGCTTACCAATACAATAACAATACTAGAATAATACAATTATTTTATTTTGTTAATTAAATCGCGTTCAGTGGTTTTTATTTCGTCCATGAAGTTAGTTGCAATAATATCAAAATAACGAGAAAAGGATTTATAAAAATAGCTCATAGTCATCAGCAGATTTAAAGCTCTTTTTTTCTATTAAGCCCGCCCTTAGCACGACCCACTGACATAAAATACTAAATAAATTATTCGTACTTTTGTTTTTATTTTGACATTCCGAGCCGAAAGTATCGATATCGATAACGATTTTCGTAAAAGAACTTTTAACTTTGTGATTTTGACATTTCACGCACTGTGTGTTGTGTAACTACTTTGCGTAAAGCATTTCGAATTAAAACAATGAGCCACCTAATTAAATACAAATACTACGACACGCCCGAGGGGCAAGACATCTTCATGAAGACATTTGCAGCCTCTAAATATGCTGCGATGGCTGGTCTGGCTGCGGCATCCCTGGATGTCTTGATGTATTCCCATCCTCAGGGTTTTGCAAGCACAGCAGGCAGGTTTGCATGGTTCATAGGCCCAATGGTTGGGATGGCTGCAGGATTCGTTGTTACTACCAACGCAATGCAGAACATTAGAGGAAAGAACGATAAGCTGAACTATTTCATGGGTGGTGCTGTCGCCGGCAGTATTTTGAGCGCTTGGCAAAAAGCTCCCATCGTGGCCGTGCCTGCCGCCGTAATCTTGGGCTTCGCAGCTATTGTTAAGAAAAGCTCTGTTGATGAGGGCTGGCCTTTCTTCCCAGAAATGACGGCAGCAACACAGTCAATCAGATCAGTGAGATATGACTGGACTATGGCTGAAGATCATGATGAACTCAAGAATTGGACTAAGTAAAGGTACTTGACATATTTATTACTAAATTGAAAAATTAAGCTAGTCAAAATGTGTGATGCTGGACTCTATAAAATAAAGTGGAAGGCATCAAAACCTTTTATTAGCACTTCTTTTTAGGGTTCCGTACCCAAAGGGTAAAAACAGGACCCTATTACTAAGACTCCACTGTCCGTCTGTCACCAAGCTGTATCTCATGAACCGTGATAGCAGATACAGTTGAAATTTTCACAGATGATGTTTCTGTTGCTGCTATAACAATAAATACTAAAAACAGAATATAATAAATATTTAAGTCCCATACAACAAACGTGCTTTTTCGGCGTTTTTGCCTTGTGGTACGGAAACCTTCGTGTGCAAGTCCGACTCGCACTTGGCCAGTTTTTTTTTTACTTTTGCACATTTTCCTAATACTGGGGCGAAGCCTATGACGGTAATAGTTTTACCTGTATGTTAGTATGACTACATGTATGTATTTCTGCTCTTATCCTCCCTCGTGATATTAGAGATTAGCTACCTTTTATACAATTATTTTTCTTGTAAATCTTCATTTTATGCTCTAAAAATTTTATAATGTATAAAAATGTTTAAACTTGACAGAGCAAAAGGTTTTTTTGATTGAGCAAAGGGTGTTTTGATTGAGCAAAGGAAGGGATTATTAAGTGTTGCTTTACAGCAAAACTAAAAAAATATTGTTTTTGCTTTCAGTTCTCCTCCTCCAGAACCTTGAAGAAGTCAGAGCAGGATAGTAGAATGTAAATAAGATCAATGTTATTTAATTATTTTAAGTGCAACAATAAATCAGGTGATTATACTCTTTTTGTTCCATCCATTTAAGTTTCCTAAGTAATAAATGCGCGTTACTCCAGCCAGAAAATGTCAAATATCGTTAATTTCAAATTAAGTCACAGCATTTACCTCGTCTAAGGATCTAATGTCGCTAAAATTTAATTAATAAACAAAACTTTTGGCCACGTTAACATTACCACAGCCAGAACTGTTCTACTCAACAATTACAGAAGCTGATGTCAAATGGCGATATTCGACATTTTCAAGCTTGAGTAACGCTCATTTAACCAATTGTCCGCCCCAGTCGGATTAATACGACAAATGGTATTGTGCCCATGGTGCCCAGTTGTATTTATACAACTTCTAAGACACTTTTACCCGGTAATAAAATAAAATAAATATAAAACCAAGAAGTCAATAGGTTAATTAATTGATGAACAGCTTGCAGTACAGATGGTTAATATCAAGAGCAAATCTTTGCTAAGAGCGTTTACGCCGTACAACATTTCATACAAACTTTCAAGTCTTTATTTTTCGAAATGAATGAACCGATTTAAATGAAACTTCATATGCATAAGCAGGATACAAAGGTCTAAAAAGTTAGTAGAGAACCTTTTTAAAAAAATAGAACAGCCAAATTAGACTGATTTTAAATTTTCCATAAACAGAGATTTCGTAAATGTTTTCTACTAACTTTTTAGAACTTTGTATCCGGCTTATGCATATGAAGGTTAATTAAAATCGGTTCATTCATTTCGAAAAATAAGGGCTTGACAGTTTGTATCAAATGCCGTACGGCGTAAACGCTCTTAATGCAGGTTTAATTGTGTCCACAAATTAATAAACATTGAATTGAAATGTTTTGTTAGTCAAATGAGGATCTTAAAAAATAAAACACAAAACTATTTCGAGTTATTTTTATTTTCTTACCACCAGGGCTGTAATCAAAAGAGGGTTTATTCCATATTTAAATCCATATTTCTATAGGTCTTCACTTCACTACCTACATCAATTTATATTCTACAGGTGCCAGCACATCAAGCTACTACAATCTATCGAATTTCTTTAGTAGATTTTCAACTTTATCATCAAAGAATTGATGTGTAAGTGTTTGTACAAACCTACTTACAGAAAATAAATCACTTATCATTTAAAGCATAAGGTTCAAAGTTGATTGGAAAAATTTGACAGTTTCTGGTAGCTTGATGTGCTGGCTACTGTACATTAAGCATTACGTCTGTGATCCCCGAAGGTGTGAAATGTGGTAGTATAAGGGGTGTGGGTGTTCTGTTGAGTGTCCTTTTGACAAGTGACTTACATCCATTGCAATCAAATGTTGAAGATATTATTGGATATTCCCCTTTTGGCTACATCCTTGCTTACAACTAAAAAACAGTTTTAAGCATAACATAACAAAAATGCTACAGTAATTGTTAAATTATTGATTATATTATTTAATACTGAAATGAGTAGTTACACTGTTGGACAGTTATAGATTAAAGTTTTCACATTGCGAGTCAAGATTTCTTTACACATTGGTGCATAATAACTATCCATTTTTTCTTTTTTTTTTAAGAAAAGAAGAGATCCTTTAAAGTTTCAAGTATTGACTCAGGACAGTTCAAACAGACAAAATAACATTAATGTAACTTGCAAACTATAACATAATATATTCAACTCTCATTTCAAGTTAACAAAAATAAAATTTTGTAGAAAAATAAAAGGAAACTGTCACAATATCCCTTAAATGCATAGTTATAACTAATATAGGTTCACACTGGTGCAAAATTTTCATTATTACATATTTATTACTTTATTCTATTACACTAAATACCCAATACTTAGGAGACATTGAACTTACGTTTGGGGCTTTCCTACTAGTATACTTACTGGCAAAAAAACTGCACAGTATATTGAGCTTTAATTTAAAATTTTATTTTATCACACTAAATAATCATTGAGCCAATATGACATCAATTAATTTTGAATAAGAAATATTAAAACTTAATTAATAATGTCATGATTTTTCAAAAATTTGAAAAATACACTTTTTATAAATGAAAAAAGAACTTATCATAATTGGCTACATTTTTTCCGCGTCATAATGCAGTTTTTTTGCACGGCTGTGTTACTCGCTATGTTAAAAAGTAGAACATTTAATACACGAGTTATAATAACTACATTATTAAAGGTATCAATTAAAATTTGGCTAATTCACAGACTTGGAAGTACTTAATGAAAGTATAGGAAGTATATAAACGTCGAATAAATGACTGAATAGTGAATACTCTAAAAAGCCTGAAGTATCATTTGGCACAAATTATCGAACACTCAATATATTAAATTCATATTATTAATAATCAATTGTAACATTGCGAGCGTGTTTAGATACTACTATGTTTTTTTTTTTAATATTATGGTTCTTTGCCTAGAATAGAGCTAGCCCTCCTAGATTCTGTAGTACTAATTTTGAGATTAAATCATCTCTTTTTGTCGACGTCGTTATTTCTGGTAGTCGCCTCTTAAAATTCTGGCTTACAAGGGTTTAACCCTTGTAAGCCAGAATTTTAAGAGGTAGAGGAAAGTGAGGCAAATTTCTCCCCAATGTATTTTTCACCTAGTCACATCTAACCACGCTCTGAAAACTATTCCACTTATTAACAACAGTATTAAAAACGTCGAAAGCATAAAACCATGATTGTAGAATATAATAAAATGTACACCTCCAACAACGAATAGACTAGGGGAAAAGCATAGACAAAATAAATACACAATTAATTGCATTCCATAAACAAAATAGTTACTTTTTTAAGTTAAACTTATGTTTTATGACTTTGTCATACTTTTACCCTGAGATGATCTGGACAGATTAGATTGGATGAAGAAAATAATTATGTCAATGAACCTAGTTTATTGTTTTTATTTAGCATTGGAGATTTTTATCATACTTTCTTTAATTTAGCATCAAAACTTTGTTGGTATAGTAGCCTGGTGCCTTGTGAAATAGCTTGAACATTTAATGATGAATCTCTCACAATGGATATTCCCATAATTAACCATAAACTTACCCACTTAAGGTCCAAAATTGAATACCAGCCAACATGTCCTTACAAAATCTCCTATCACAAAGTCACAAAACATAAACGCACAAGTACGAGTATATTAATATCTATCAGTACTTCACTCTGTCTTCTTTCCCTTCTGTGCCTTCTGTACCGGCTCGTCTTCATCTTCTTCCTCTACTTCCTCTACTTCTTCAACTTCTTCTTCTATCTCTTCTACTTCAATGTCTTCTTCAATTTCCTCGTCTGATTCGTCTTCTTTCTGTAAAATAAACATGATAATACAGTCTTTGTAAAGGAGAGCTTGTGGCTAAATAATAATAACAGCAGCACGGTTCGATTAATCAGGTTAAGCTATGCTTGCCGCGGTTGGTCCGAGGATGGGTGACCATCTTTACATATCACGACCCCCTCCGAGCCTCGGAAAGCACGTTAAGCCATTGGCCCGACTGTCATTCGTAGATCTTTGACAGTCGTTACGGGTCATCAGAAGCCCGAAAGTCTGACAACCAGTTTTACCAAGGGATATCGTATTACCCAGTAACTGGGTTGTAGAGGTCCGATAGGCAAACACTCCTTGTAAAATACTGGTAATCAGCAGCATCCGGTTAGACTGGAAGCTGACCCCAACATAGTTGGGACAAGGCTAGGCAGATGATGCCAGTCTTAACACATACATAAGAATTAAGAATTAACACATACATTGTTGAAACAAAAATGTTGATCTAATGGTCAAACCTCTACTAGTGTCAGGCACTGTATAGTACATATCATCGTATATCGGACACAGACAGTCAATTCTCTGCGTCTCTTGCATCTGCTTTGACTACTTATATTAAAATCATCATCATAAGCCTACAGCAGTCCACAAAGAACTTCAAAAAACTTTAACCTTTTAACCGCTTCTGTCGCATTTATGCGACACATATTTCCGTGCCCCTACCGCTCGTGTCGTATTGCTGCGACAGAGAACATGCATGATTTTTTTCATTCTATTCAACGATTGCTCCTCCTTATTTGTTGTAGGTATTATTTTATCGATTTAGGTAGGTATTCAGCTGCATCCGGTTTGACTGGAAGCCGACCCCAACATGGTTGGGAAAAGGCTAGACAGATGATGATGATTATTTTATCGATTTGTAGGCGCGCGCTAGGGGCACGGCAATTGATATTTAGCCAAGCGCTTAAAAGGTTAAAATACTTTTAATTTTTACTAAAAGAAGCTATAACTTTTTTTTTTTTTTTTTTTGCATAATACATGTGAAAAAGGTGTTACAGGTATAAAAGGTACATTGTATTATAACCTACTGAGGTGTGCAAATTAATATATTAGGTACATACTAATAGAAACATTAAATCTAAAAAATAAATTTTAAATTGAGTTACATTATAAAATAGAAATGTTAAATTAAGTAAAATGTCAAATTATTATACACTAGTCAGATCAAAATTTCAATAAGTATTCATTATATTTGCGGTGTCATTTCATAACCGACTCATCTTTCATTTAAATAATCATTAATTGAATAGTAACATTTTGTAACTAAGAATTCATGCAAACATAATTTGAACTGGTTCATTTTGTGTAGGTCTGTGATACTTTTTGGCAACTTATTGTATACTTTGGGTGCCATGCCCAAAATGTTTTTACTATAGACTGCTTTTTTATGACGTCTTGCGCATATTTTATTTTTGTGTCGTGTACTTCTTGGATGCGAATAAAGATGTAGATTCTCTTTGACAAAGATCGCCACTTCATATATATAAAGACACGGGAATGTTAGTAGCTGGAATTGCTGAAAATGTGGTTTACAGCTTTCTGTGCGTTGTATGCCACACATTGCCCTTATGCATTGTTTCTGGGCTTTGAACGCCATTTCTCTGTCTGGCGAGTTCCCCCAAAATATGATTCCGTAGCGTAAAGTAGAAGCAACATACCCGTGATACGCCATTAATATTGTTGCACGATTTGACACTTTTCTTAGGTTATGGAGAGCATAAGAATACTGGCTAAGCTTTTTGCATGTGTTTTCAACATGTGTTTTCCAGCTCATATTTTTATTTATCCAAATACCTAAGAATTTAGTGTGTTCTACTTCACTGATAATTTTGTTACCGTAACGAATATCCGGTTTTTTAAAGTTTGTTTGTTGTTCAAATGAGATGTAATTTGTTTTTTCTAGATTTATTTTTAAGTTATTTTTAGTTAGCCAATTTATTATATCATTTAAGTTGTCGTTTATTTCTTTTTCGAATGTCATGTCATCTTTACTTTTGATTAGTATTGTGCTGTCGTCAGCGAATAAAATCATTGGATTATTGATAGTTTTAGGCATGTCATTAATATATATGATGAATAATAATGCAGAAATAACACCGCCCTGCGGCACACCAAATCTGCATTGTCTATGTGTAGAGACATAAGTCTTCTCAGTTCTTGTGTAGGGGCAGATTTTATTTATGTATGTAATTTGTTGTCGATTAGTCAGATATGATTTGATAAGTTCAAGGATATTGCCTCTAATTCCATATTTTTCCAGCTTGTTTATCAGTATTTTATGGTTAACATAGTCAAATGCCTTTGACATGTCCATAAATAATGCCACTACGGGTGTTCTATTGTCAACGTTAGTTAGAACGTGTTCAACAAGTTTGTAAATAGCGGAGTCAATTTTTTTATTTTTCCTGAAACCATATTGATCGCTAACCAGGATTTTGTTAGTTTCTAGATATGCATATATGCTGTTTTGTATTACTTTTTCAAAAATTTTAGAAAATACCGGAATGAGCGCGATTGGTCTGTATTTACTAGGATCATGCTTATCGCCTTTTTTATGTATTGGTTTAATTACAGAGATTTTCAATTTTTCTGGAAAAATGCCTGTCTCAATGCTACCATTGATAATATGGCTGAGTATTGGTGCAATGATAGGAGATGTGGCTTTTATTACCTCGGTGGTTATGTCGTTATATCCAGCGCTTTTAGTATTTTTCAGGGAATTAATAATTTTAAATATGTCAATGGGTACTGTGGGTGTCATAAATATTGAATTAGGATGAGAGTTTATTGTTAGTTTACTATTAAGATTAATGTCACTTTGAGATTCAATTTGGTCTATAAAATAATTATTTAATGATTCCGCTATTTGTTCAGGGTTATTTATAATTTTGTTGTCAATTTTTATGCTATCAATACCTTGTTTAGGGTAGTTTGATTTCTGCTTATTAATTATGCTCCATGTAGCTTTGCTTTTGTTTTCAGCCTTATTTATAAAATTATTGTTTTGTGCTTTTTGCGTCTGTTTGATTATGTGTTTTAATCTTTTAGTATACGTTTTAAGTTTATTTTTATTGTCTAGGTTTGGTGACTTTCTATACTCCCATAGCATGTTTCTTTTACGTTTTGAACATTTTTTCAGTCCCGTTGTGATCCACTTTGGTTTTTTGATTACCGAAATTTTTATTTTGTTAATTGGGAAACATAGGTCATAAAATAATTTAAATATGTGGTGGAACTCATTAAATGCTTCGTTTGGATCTGAGCATTTATAGACGTCATGAAATGATAAATTTTGCAGGCATTCCCTAAACTTTCTGATATTTTCATCACTATAGTCACGTTTGTAGACAAACCAGTGAGAGAATGTGCAGGTTTTTTTGACACGACATTTTAGCAGTTGTGCTGTATGGTCTGATATTGCTAATTCTTTGACCTCGCAGCTACTTCCTCTGATATTATGTATGATGTTGTCAATACAGGTCCCGCTACCCAGACGTGTTGGAGATCGCGTCCCCAGAATCAGATTATAGCTATGCAGTATATTTTGAAAAGTAACAGAAATTTTACTATTTTTGCAAATATCTATATTAAAATCTCCACATAGCACAGTCCTGCTATCACGTTTTAAACATATTTCGTTTAATATCATATCTAAATTATTAAAGAACATTGATACTTTATCTTTACTATGATTTGGCGGTCTATAGATACAAATAATGATGATGGGGTGGGAAGTAAGTTTTATCGCGCAGCATTCAATTTGGTTAGTTATGGCCCATTTATTTATATTAATGGTTTCAAATGGATGTGTGTTTTTTACTAGAATGCAGGAGCCCCCGTTTCTATCTTGCCTAGCGTAGCAAGCTGCTAGTGTGTAGTTAGGAATATGTAGGTGTTCCTGGTCATCTTTTTTCATGTTGTGTTCAGTTATGCATAAGATATCTATCGATTTACCAACATCTGCAAGTTCAATCAGATGTGTACTTATTAGATCTGACTTATTTATTAGGCCATTGACATTTTGGTGCATTATAAATATATGATTATACACGAAAAAAATTTGTGTTATTATCTTGATTTATTATGGATTGCAAGTTTGGTGATTGTGAGTCTGTAGGTATTCCTATTTTTTCCGACTGGGAACACTCTGCCTCAAAGTTGACATTGTTTGCGCTGTATATTGTTTTCATAAGATCTTGTAAATCTGATACTACATATCTCGTGCCATAGCTATTCAGTGTGCCTGAGCGCTGATTATACATGTCATAGTTATAAGAAAGATTTAGGTTGGAGTCTAGTAGATACGCGTAGTTATATGCCTGTGTGTCCATATATAGAAGATTATTAAAAGCCTCTATTCTACTATTGTACAGAGTATTGCTATAATTTAGTTGTTTTACATAATAAGTATTATTATATTGAAATTTATATGTCGGTAAACAAATAATAATATTAGTGTGAGTTAGTGTTATTAATTTTTCTCGAATAAACATAGTTAGTTCTATATAGTTTTGAGTAGTTCGGAAGTCTTCTTCGCCAATGTAGATAATACAATAGTCTTTTGTTGTAAAGTTTTGAAGTTTTACATCAATTGTCTCTAATACTTGCTTCAGTCCACATTTAGGTTTCCGATAATGGCAAATGTCGTAGTTTTGCAGGGTAGTTTCTTCTGCAACGGTGTACAATTTATTTGATGTTTCACTGCTTAATAAACATATTTTTGGTTTAGTTATTTTAGTAGTAGTAGTAGTCTGCTTGCTGTAGGTTGTGCATGGTGATGTCACTCGGCCAGTATTATTAGCAGCCTTAGCAGGACATAATTTTATCGGTGAATCTAAGAACTCAACTTCCCTTTGCTTGCTATCCGATAATTTTTGTTTCTGCTGGTCATTATAAGCACGGCGAGGTGTTATCAATTTTTTGCTTTTCTTAGGTGTACTCAATTCGCTCATTAGCTTTTTCGTCGCTTTGTTAACAATTTCATGCTTATTTGTTATATCGTTAATAGTTTTTTTGAGTTCCGTGTTCTCTATGGATAAATTATTTATTTCTTCGTGGGCTGTACTTAATTCTGACTTTAGTTCCTCTATTTGTTGCTTCAACTTTCGTATTTCGTCATTGTCTTCGATTGATATGTTTGGTAAGCTGTTGGTGCTGCCATCTATTGTTGAATTGCCAGATTCAACCTCTGTTAATGTATCTGACACTGTACGAGTGCGGTTCCTTCGAAAGGTTATATTCTCAAAGAAGCTCATGTTCATTAGTAACTACCCACTCACTCTATTCGTAATGTTGGATACTGCGGTACTGGATACCGTGTTCAAACACAGACTGATTAATAGTTTGTTTCCGTCACAATTTATTTTAAATATTACAATGCTCAAGTTTTAAAATCAAGCGTTCAACAAACATTCCCAAAAAGACAAATCTGTGTGCTGGATTCGAACTCGAGCCTTCCGACGCCGCACGCAATTAGGTATGTCGCTTATCGATTTAGCCACAGTGACAGTTATTCCTAGAGTTGAAATTTTTGATCATTAGGCTCGTCCGAAAAAAAAAGATCGTTACAACGCCGGTTGATTTTTAAACATTTTGAATATTTTTTCACTAAGTGTCACTTTCACAATTTAAGTTTTTTCGTTGTTTATTTTCTATTTACGAGTGTCACATTGAGTAGCAGTGTTTGTTGTAGCCTAAGAATGAGTTTGGGACTTATTGCTGGAGAAATTAGAAGTATTGTTATGAAACGTAGTCAAAACTTTCGAATAGTTCACTTTTAATGTTATTATGCACAGTTCCCTCCACAAACGCTCTGCAGCAACTATTGTTCATTTACACACACGTTACACACAATTTTAGCCACTTTTAGACGATATTACTAATTTTATTAATTTTTTATTACGGAGCTATTGTTTACACTGCCAAGTGGCGCCACCTTCCCATTACCTCAGCATTCTGTGTGATAGCACTAGCCGTGGTGAAGTCATCCATCGTTGATTCTGAAACCATAGTTCAGATATGTTAAAACCATATTTTATGATAAAAATTAATATGTAAAAATTATTAAAAAAAAATAAAAAACCCGACTGCGGTAAAAAACTTAAGTTAAAAGAAACACTGAAAAGCTAAAAACAAGCCAGGCGGGACCCCAACAACGATACCCCACGTGACCTAGTTTGTTGACTTTATTTTTTTTCCATTTTGACAATATGGCGTCCAGTAGTCGCCGTATTGAATTTTCACTAACGTCATGCTTTTAGTGACACTCGCCGGACTAAGAGGAATCGATTGACGTGTGAATCATAAAAATCGGCCCAGGCGTTTGGTCTGTATAGAGCTTCAAAGGAACATACATACATACATAGGCTGATAAACACATTACCACTCCTTTGCGTCGCGCAGTCGGATAAAAAGAACAAGCTGTCATGCGTGCTCAATCTTTGTCCACTTTTAAAATTATGGTTAAAAAGCACTTCCTCTCTCCTTAAACATCATCATTATATTTTCTTTGCTCATGTTTCATGTTTATTATTGTATGTATATAATATATATATATATATATATTCGACCACTATCACACAACGCCGTCTAGTCCCAAGCTAAGCAGAGCTTGTGTTATGGGTACTAGACAACTGATAAACATACTTATATATTTCTAAATACATACATATTATAGATAAATTACACCCAGACACAGAACAAATGATCATGCTCATCACACAAACATTTGTCCTGGGTGGGAATCGAACCCACGACCTCCGACGATATTTATTTATATTAGTATAATATACTTTATGTTTAAAATTGGTACACCACAGACTACCTACAGTATTTGTCTGTCCTTTCCCTTTTTAATCCATCCAAAGGTTGTCTTTAAAAGATCGCTTTTAGCGATAAGACCGCCCATTGTGTCACCCTTTGTACAGTTTCTAGATTTATATGTCTGTAATTTATATGGTGTACATAATAAACAGTATTCTATTCTATTCATGACATTGCCACGATTACTTTTAGCGAATAACGACTTTGATAATGCATAGAGAACCGATAATTTATTACCTGGGTCCCGTTCAGGAGTATCCCTTGGCTCATCTTGTATCAGGGACAGTGTCATCTTTCCACTCACCACCATCTGCGGACATAACACAGTATTTAATCAAATTTAACAATTTATTTATTAGAGCTTTATGCACGTAAAATAATCTTACAAAGACGGACTTAATGCCTTAGGCATTTTCTACCAGTCTACCATATATGATGCAGAGACAATGTAGGAGAGTAGGTGCAACATTATAGGAAATTAACTTTCAAGACACGTAAAATCGCATTGTAGCGACACAAGAAAATAGTAGTGCGGTTCGGCTTATATCGTGTCACTCTTCTTCCTGGGGATTCCATCTAAAGTGCTTCATTTGTACACATAAGGGTGAGAAAGCAATATCTGCCAGTGTCATAGAAAAACTGCCGATTTAATAACCAAAAAATGACACTTTAATCAACAACACTAATACGCAACTCAAACACACTTATTATAAAACACAATTGCACTACTGATTGCTCTAAGTCGCACTTGAAGATCGCTTCGATGTGTTCGCTTGTATCGCTTTATCCAAACTGTGTCGGCTCGCGGCCCCCACCGGCCTTATATAATGGCTCAGATGGTTCTAGAACCTTCTACTATAGAAATATCTAGAATGTTCGAGTACATACCGGCCCCGACTGACTTGATGTCGATAGTTCTAGAAAGTTCTACAAAGTTCTAGCATCGAAATTTCTAGAACGATCTTGACTCGACTAGTTCTGCTACTCGATATTAGGTGGCACTAGTGGTAACTAATGTCACCATGTACCAGGCTTTAATTGTGGCGCGCAACAATAACTTCAATTGTGCATTATTTGAATGCAACCTAGTCTATCAACACAAATATCAAGGTTAGGGACACAGAGCATCAGTACTCCAGAGCAAGCGCTGAATGTACACGTAGAAAGAGACTCGCCCGTACGGCACAGACCATGAAAGGCCATAATCCGGAACTCTGCGGATAGTTTTAGTTATTAGGAGTAATTTGTACTCTTACCGGCGAGTGTTTGGTGGGCGCAGGCCTGTCGGCCCTGTTCTCTGCGAAGTCTGCGACCAGGACGCGCGACTGCTGCGGGATCTCTGTCTCCAGGTAAATGGACTGCACCTGCTCAGCTTCATGCTGAAAATATTTACAAGGTTTGTTCGTAGAAGGTCTTTGTGTAGTGTAGTATGGAAGTGTGTGTTTTGATCTGAAGGCCAATTCCAGTCATTAAAACCTAGCCGCAATCAACTTTTAGAACTTGTCAAATATGTAGGGAAATTAGAGGTATCTTTGACAGATTGAGGCTGAGATCAGACTGTGAACATTCTTAAAATTACGAGAATTACCCCTCTTTAATTTGACAGTAAGATATAAAATGGATGAGGAATGCAAGGAACCGGGAAGTATGGCAGAAGAAAGTTGAGGCATAAATACCCAGCAGTTGGTGTTTCTGGGGCGAAATGCTGATGATGAAGATATAGAGAAAGGGTCCTCATATGATTTTTGCCCCATTTAAAAATGACAATTGGCTCACATATTCAATAGTTTTCGCTATCTGCTATTACAATCAAATAAAATACAATATTAAGGTAAATAATTTAAGCATCCTCAAAATCAATTAATATAAATTATACTACATTTGGATGCATAAAACTGACAGCATTTTTATAGATAAGTAAGCAGCTCAGCTTGTCGCAGAGGTTTGTTTATCTAAATATAATAAATACAGAGTGGAAGGGACATTGACGCGCATCCATTCAGTACATGATTCTGAATTCAGCGTTGAAATTTTTCGTCGGTTATTAAAAAATAAATTTTTATTTATTTACTAGCTGACCCGGCAAACGTTGTTTTGCCATATAAATGATGCGTGATGTCCCCTTACCCTACCCTGCCCCTACCCTACTCCTAACCTACTCCTAACCTACTCCTACCCTACTCCCACCCTACTTCTACACTACTCCCATAGATATATTAAATTTTTCTCTGCGTAAGAACCATCCTCGTACTTCAAGAAATATTCTAAATAAAGAATTAGCGAAATCGGTTCAGCTGTTCTCGAGATTTTCGCGTAGCAACACATTCAGCGATTCATTTTTATATTATAGATACAATCTTACACTATCCTTACAGGTTCACACCCAACCCAATGCAATAATATGGTTCAATGATTATCATTTACTAGTTAATAAATCTAGAGTCACCCTCACGAATTCCGCCAAATTAATAAATCATTAATAAAATAGGATCATGTGCTGAATTCGGTCACAGTTTGCGCATCGACGTCCCTGCCACCCTGTATATTTTTACCAATTTATAAACAGCTTTACGCTTGGTAGTAATAAAGACTATTTTCTATTATTATTTTTTCAAATAAAATTGACAAATTTGAAAAAGCCTTTTAAGACAGTTGTTTATAAAACTATTATTTAAATGACAACATGAATCAAGAGGCACAGAAGGTCGATTTCATACGAGTGCTTTATTGTTGGCACACTTACATAGTGTTAAGCTTGATTTATGATATCCCCCATAGTTTCTGGCCCGAGCTGAATTCGAGCCAACAAGTGTGCTTGTCCACAGAACGAATAATCGACTCAAGTCGTGGACCACAACTTGGATCAGTTTTTTAGATAACCTATTGACTGCTTGGTTTTATATCAATTACCGTGCGCTCAGCGCCTAAATCATAAATCGACAAATAAATACCTACGAATAGGGTCGTGCAAAGGAACATACGCTTAGTCGTATTTATACGACTGAGAGCCTATGAGCGGTTAAAAGATTAATATAAAATACCAATCTGTGTAGTTTTTATGACAATAAAGTATGACAATAAAATACTTTATTATTAGGTGAAATATTATTTTTGCATCTCCAGAGTTCGTGTTGTGAAATTATGTAAGTAAGTGTGAATTATTAAAACCAAAATGTGCAAGGTGTTAGTTAAAGAGACGTTAAAATAAAACTGCTCTAATAAATAATATCGATATATTTATTTAAAAAAAAACGTGTAAAACAAAAATACATTTAAAAAATGCAAGCAGTTTTATTCTACGATAGTAATTGTTATTAATGTCGGGACATCAGTAGGTACTTTAGCAAAGACATACTAAATAAAAACCATTTTTAACATTGTTAATAATATGCGCTATTTTTGTTTCATACATTGCAAAAATAACTGATGTCCCTTGATTGAGCAAACAAATTGAGCTAAATAATAATAGTAAGCATAGCATTGGAATGTGAAGCAACAAAACTATCTACCATACATTAACTACAGGACGAACTAACAAATAACATTTAAATTAATTTTTAGAAAGGTTAAAATTGTTGTAACTAAGGACAATAAATAGTTTAGAAAGGAAAATAAATAAATAATAACTAGAGAATAATTAATATTAATATAATAGTAACACAAAAAAGCGATAAAGGTGGAGTTTCTTAAAAGGTAATAAGAATAATTTGTACTTTTTGACAGTCCAGTAATTTGCGTTTCGCTATTGGGGAACGTTCAAGTATTACGTAACGCAATTTGGGGGGGCGGGGGGGTCTTGTAAAACGTTACGGTGCGTTACAGTGGCGGGAGGGGGCATTGGAATAACGCGTTACGTAACTTTTTTTTATTTTTATAAAAAACTAGGAAATTAAAATGACCCAAGTTGGCAACCCTTTTTGTTTATGTTTTACGGGGAATCCCTCGATTGTATTGTACGTGATTTAATTGTTCGCAATTAAATTGTTTTTTAAATACCTTATTAGTTCAAAAATTTTGCTAAACAAATAACATATAATTAACTTAAAATCTCTTTTTTTATTTATTATTATTGTAAACGCGATCAAAACAATAACAAAGGTATTTTACTAAAATGGTCACTTAGATGTTACGTAACATTTAGGGAGGGGGAGGGGGGGGTACAGAAAAACGTTACGATGCGTTACATGGGGGGTTCTAAAATCTACAAAAAATGCGTTACGTAATACTTGAACGCTCGGGATTGCCTGTCTAGTTTTGGACTCCGAAACAAGCCCGTTTAGGTACATAAAAAGATATAAACTCTCGACTAAAACTACGTACGCAAAGCACGTATTACCATTAACCCTCGACTACTCAAATAATCTTTAACTTTAGGACGTTTTTAAAAGTTTTCCTAACACCTCAATAAAGTTGTTCATAATGATGAGTACAATGACCTCTATACATTAAACTTTATGGCTAAAAGTGCCCCAGACCGCATTTAAAATGGAGTTGCATTTAAGATTCCACCCTTAAAATCTAAGGTCACACAAAAGAACCTCCACCTCTACTCGCTGTCATAAATGGTCTGCACGATATGAACGGTAACATGCGCCCTCACCGCTCGGTGCGGCGGCGCCTGCGCGTGCGGCGGCGCCTGCGCGCACGCGCGTCCGTCCGCCGCGTGGGCCGTCAGCTCCATGCCTACCACCTACGTGAGGAGGGCATTTGTTAATGGTGCTCTAATGTGTGTTATGTGTGGCGGACAAACGTAGATTGCGAAATATTTCATCGGCAAAAATTACAAATTTCCATTACAACTTTCATCCCCTTTAAGGGGGGGCTAAATTTGCAAAAATCTTTGTTTAATGCTTATTTTCGTTGTCAATGGAATTCTTGCGCAAAATTTCAAGCTTCGAGGTCGAGACCCAGCGATTTAGGCTGTGCATTGCGAACGTGTGTGTTTTTTATTAAGAGGATCTTAGATTATTCAAAAATCCAATGGTTTGCTTTGTGCCAATCTTAAGGATTTCTTGTTTTACCATGACTGGTGTCAACTTTAACTGGTATACCTCATTTCAGGGACATTCTCTTTAAATAACCGGTGTAATCTTTTTGGACAAAGACTTTAAAAACTAGTACCTACCTATCTTTAGAATATTGTTTTGATTCAAAAGGAATGTAACAAGCAATAATTTTAAAATAAAACGCTTTCTACGTATCTCAAAGTTATAAACGGTGTGTGTGAGTGTGAACACATTACAAATGTGAACTACAATGTAGTGAGCCTTGCGTGTTAAATCACTGCTGCTAAATTTGCAAGACGTGAGCCAAATAAAATGCTTCACACACTCAAAACTAGGATCAAGGTTCCTGGCTATCTTGACTGTTATTTTACATTACATTCACTAGCATCTGCACAAATGAATTTAAGTGAAAAAATCTGCGGATGGACTACTTGGTCTTCAAGAGACTCATTGCCAGAAACCTCTTACACTGTCAGCCACCAGAATTGTTATTTTTATAAAAAAACATTATTAATGTCATCATTATTTCGCCAAAAGTATTAATGTCATCATTATTTCAGCCGAAAGAGGTCCACTGCTGGACGTAAGCTAACCCCAAGCATTGCTAGTACAACAGGCGTTCACCCTGGAAAAATATGAGTATTTGAAAATAGAACTCACCTTAACACTGGCATTCTCCTGGTCATCATCATCTTTGATAGCCTCTTCCAGAAGTTCAGGTGTCGACTGCTTTTCTTGCTTTTGAGCCTCAGAAGACTTCGTTTCCTCTTTCAAGAATTCCTCTGTATGCCTTACATCTCCATTCCTTTCTATTTTTACATCCGATGCCAGTTTTATTAATTCATCAGTAGTTTCTACTTCTCTTTCTTTACTGAGTTCTCTCTCTGGACTCTCTTCGATTGCTATATCTTCTTCGACATCTTCCTCTTCTAATTCTTCCTCTTCGTCTTGTGTTGCTGCTTTTGGAACTTCTTTTTCTGGTGTAGTTTCTTTTGGTTCTGGAGTGGGTTCTTTTAAGTGAGTGTCTTTCTCGGGTGTGGATTCCTTTTCTTCTACAACAGGCTCTTCAATTGGTAAAGATTCTTTAGCCGGTTCTGATTGTGTAGCCTCTTCAGGCTTTTCTGTTTCAGGAGTGGATTCTTTAGTTTCTGCGGGTTGCTGAGGTTCCGGTGAGGGTTCTTTTTCTTCTGGGATCTGTTCAGGTACTGCTTCAGGTTTCTCAGGAGCTGGAGAAGGTTCCTTCTCCATGACAGTCTCCAGGCTCTCTTTGGATGGGTCGCGGTACTCAGTAGCGACTATATGCACCGGACCACTGTTGTGTATGATTGTCCCGTTTGTATATGGGCGAGCGTGGTTATCCTGCACATCCTGAAAATTTTAAATACCCAATCAGATTTGGTCCTTCGACGCTTGTTACACAAGGTTCTCATTTTCTACAGGAAATTCATGCGTTCTATTTCTAAGCGTTTATTGCTTATTTTCAGTATTTCAGAAGCTGGAAGTATTTCAAAGCTTCAAATAAAGTAATCAACGCTTTTACATCTAGCGCAATGCAGAAAAAGGAAACAAAACTACAACACACTCAACAAAGAAAACACCTAATTTACGAAAAGAAACAGAAACTACCAGAAAAATACTTAAAAGAAAAATAATCAGTTTATAAAAAATGCCATATTTACAAAATATCGTAGGCACAGCCAAAATAAAAATCACATCAACACCTTCAATATTTATACCGCTGAAATCAGATTTGAGGGAGACATTTTGAAAACTTGACGACAGAAACTCTGCAGTCACCACGAATGACTGAAATACATCGACGTACAACCTGTTCCCGTAGATTCATTACATGATCCTGAACCCTTAAATTTTTCGTAGGTTATTTTTGTTTTTAATTGCTGTTTCCTACAAAAGTGCAATACCTACGCGATCAAAACGTATGGAACAGCAACATAACCGGCTTTTAATGACCAGCCAGGACCAACGGCTTAACGTGCTTTCCCAGGCACGGAGGGGTCTTGGTATGTAAAGATGGTCACCCACCCACGGACCAACCGCGGCAAGCGTAGCTTAACCTGATTATTACTTAGCCACAAGCCCCTCAGCTATTTCCTACAAAAGCCTACGCGGTCAAAATGTATGGAACAGCAAAATAACAGGCTTATAATTTCAACGCATGTGGGTCCAGAATCATGTACTGAATTCAGGAACATCGACGCGCCACATGGTACCATAAATTTATGGTAACCAACGTCTATATGCGAGGTTTTTAAGACTTTATTATCCGCAATATGTTGTGGGCTTAAGTTACAACCTCCTTTATAGCAGGCTTTAGTAATAAAATACTAGGAAGAACTGCAGTTTTCAAAAATCCCTCATCAATCATTCAGCGGTATACTTTAAAATATCTAAAAAGCAAAAAAAAACCCTATCTTGTGCACAATTTACTCTGATATCTCTTCATTGCTATTTTATGGTTCCTAACACAAAACTGTTTATTATTACTTATTGTTATTTAATAATTATGAATGAATTATTATTATTATTTGTTAGTCAACGGCGAGGTGCAGGCAGACAGACAAAGGCGACAACGACATGGATAACTAAACATTAAAAAAACATGCTTATGTTGTCTATTGGGAATTGGGAATGCAACAGATTATAGAAGATTAAATTTTTAAACAAGGATTTAGGAAAATGCGGGGATTAAAAATATTTATAGAAATGTTCTTTATGACGAGTAAGCATATTTTGCTACGAATGCAGAGTAAAAAGTTCTGATCCTAAACATATTTTGAAAATACGTGGTGGCTTCGACGCACAACCTGTTACATCCATGACTTCAGTACATGATTGATTGATGATTGACAAAAAAAAATTTATTGATGATTGGCGAAAAATTTCAGCGGTGTCCAGAATCATGTGATTCTGGACACCGCTGAAATGTTTCGTCGTTATTAGAAAAATATCAGCTCATCTCATCATCATCAGCCTAGCCTTTTCCCAACTATGTTGGAGTCGGCTTCCAGTCTAACCGGATGCAGCTGAATACCAGTATTTAACATGGAGCGACTGCCTATCTGACCTCCACAACCCATTTACTGGGTAATACGATAAACTTTGGTCAGGGCTGTCAGATTTTCGGGCTTCTGACGACCAGTAACGACTGCCAAAGATCCACTAATGACAGCCGGGACCTACGCCTTAACGTGCTTTCCGAGGCACGGAGGGGGTCTTGGTATGTAAAGATGGTCCCATCCACGGACCAACCGCGGCAACCGTAGCTTAACCTGATCGATCGACCCCTGCAGCTGTTATTACTTAGCCACAAGCCCCTCAGCTGTTTCCTACAAAAGCCCACGCGGTCAAAATGTATGGAACAGCAATTTTTTTTTATAACCTATAAAAAATGTCTAAGCTAGGGGGACCTAGAATCATGTACTGAACCCATCGTGATAGGTTGTGCATCGATGGCCCTGCCACCTTGTACAGACGCCAGCACATCAAGCTACCCGAAACTGTCAAATTTTTCCAATCAACTTTGAACCTTATGCTTTAGCGATAGAGTTGAAAATCTATTAAAGAAATTTGACAGATTGTAGTAGCTTGATGTGCTGGCGTCTGTACAACAAGGTGCTTTAGTAGTTTATTTGTTTTATTTATCTTTTTATCCACGAACTGGAGCGGCCTACACCAATTACACGAATGCCTCTTAGATACTGTGATAAAGCAACGTATGTTACACATTTTTATTTAGAATTCCAAATGGAAGCAACATTTGAGGCAAACCATTTAAGATGCATGAAAAGCTAGTCAATTCTGTTAACTCCATTTTTGTATTAATACCTTTCCTTGTGTTTATAATCTTGCCATTCACATAGAAAGTAGTAATACCCATTTATATTTAACTAAGTAAATGCGCCAAGTTTATATATGGCAATGCCACACATATATTTGGCACGGGCTGGCAATACCTGCCAAACTCATAACGTAAAGATCTCAGTCTAACAAAGAGGATTATAAATAAAGTTCTCAACTAAATAAAGACTTAGATTTTAGACTCAGATCAACTTGGGGTATTTTCGTTGTACTACGAGTTTTTATGAATTATTTTTCTTTACTTTGTTTCCCTTGTATACCTACATTATTTAGGTATTCATCCTTTATTATTAAAAATAAAATAAGCCTTTATTGCTAGCTCTTCAATGTTTTTTTTGTTTTAAATATTCTATTCAAATTATTTACTTATAAAAAAAAAATCTACCGAATTATTAACCTCCTCCTTTTTTTGAAGTCGGTTAAAAAGGACCACAATCCGTAGCGACAAATAGATGTGTGAGCTGAAATCTGGAAACAGCCATCGGCGACGCTACATATTTTATTACGAGTCTATGACAAGACTGGCTCGCATAAAAATGTAAGCAAATTGTTATTCAAGAAGATGTAAAGCAAAGCTTATCTTCAACTGCAGCAGAAAAGCGATAATAAGTCAAAGTTATTTGCATGAAATATCGTTGTAATGAAGACGCAATGCCCCACATCAAAAGCTTTATGAGTGCCATTTGTGTTACGTACAATCAAAATTTAAACGTCATTTGGTTTGTATTGTGAACAAAAATAAAGTCTTTTAAAACGTTTTTAGAGTTTATTTTTTAATATTATTATTACCTCAGCTTTAACATTGCCAAAAATCGCCACAGCATTAATATGAGATTTAATTTAATGTTTTTTTTTCAGAATGATAATGATTTTAAACGCGATGTTAAAACAGATATAAACAAAAAAAAACCAACAAATAAAAACGACAGAAAATCATAGCAAGACAGGATTTTGGATTGGGTAGCAAGGTTAGAAATAAAAATAGCGAGACTAGACAAGACAATCTATTGCATTCCCTTGTCTAATCTTCTCGGAAACTAGGACCAGAGAGCCAAGACATTGTCACTTACAATAGTAACACCTAAATAAAAGTCAATGAAATGCATAGGGTTTGAGATTTTCAGAACAAGAACGTTTTGCACTACTTCTAACCAGCTTGAACACAAGTGGTGCGCCTTTTGGGGGGAACCCCCAGCTTTTCTATTTTTGAAATTCAAAAAGTGCTGATTTAAGTAATATTTTTCAATTTTATTTTGAAGAGCTTTTTTAGGCCTATACTTTCACCTCAAACTACTAATTGCATTCAGCGCTAAACGTAATCAAAACCTTATTCTGTTGTCATCTTCAAACGGTTGACAGAAACGGAACGACGTTTTCAATATTTTTTTACGAATTTGTGGCGCACGCGGGCCTTAGAGCGTATGTCAACTCTATACATTTCAAAGGCTTTTACAGCTGAACCATTGTAGCTAGTGACATTGTCGGGTAGGGTAGCTACATGCATTGACCTGTCGTTGCTGATTCTGCGTGTAGCTCGCCTCCATCTGCTGCTGCACCTCGGCTACCAGCCCTGATATGGCGGTAACAACTGTGCCATATAATATTAACATTAGTTCAGTGAAAGTACTGTTGCATGGCTAGATTTCTTGAGTATATTGTCGATGTACTCATCAATATTTCAGCATATAAACTCCATGAAACGTTTAAATGTTTCAAGGCCGTTCGGCATTTTACTTTTGGCCTTTGGAAATTATGTTTGTATAAAAAAAAACTGCAATTTGAATCAATATTGCCTGTTATTGTTTTTTACTTTAAGAAACTTTCGAATATAATATAATTATATCCATAACTCCAAAAAAATTAGTTATTTGCAAGTCGTCATTTCAAACCGTACTAAATATAAATATAAAGCGACTGCTGTATTAAAAACAGTTTGTTTATAAACTGGCTATTTTCATTGAATACAAAATCATCATTTCCAATAATTCATGAATGAATCTCAAATAATTTTAGCAGAAAACCAAATTAAAAACGAAACCAGACTAAAAATAGACATAAAAACAAACAACGAAGGACGCTGGCGAAAATAAACGGGATGCATCAGACGATTGGGCATGCTCTCCAACGTTGGACGTGGGCCAAATCATACTTAACGCTATCTCGGGAGTTCAACTTGGCTATATTTATAAAGTGAATTTTTGATAATCTTTTTTTTTTTCACATCCAAGGATTGTCTGGTGATATTGTTCAATTTATTTGTGACACTAGAATTTGGCAATTAAGTTGAAATAGGTAATATTTTACAGATATTTTATATTAGTTCAGACACATCAAAGAAAGATCATAGAATAAAGTATATCACCATATTTTTGAAACTGCAGTATATTTTTGAACCAATAAATTATTTTTATTTTGCAAATCAAACAAAAATCTGCTTCAGTACTAAATATTTTTTTCTTCTTAGAAAAGTTGTTGAAAAGCTTATTTGGGTACAGCCATTCTATATAATATAATTAATCGTCACAATAACACAGTTACATTATTGAATTCACAATCACAATGTATCTTTAACAACACAAAGTTAAGGAGACAAATTACAAATGGAATTTTTAATTATATCAAAATATAGACATTTAACATAAATACTCCACACAATACTATGTTATGGGGACCCTTAGACGTTTATCATTGTTAACAGGACAAAACAAACTCGAAACCATTATTCTACCTCCAAAAATCCACTCTATAAACTAAACATATAGGAATTAAGACTATATGTCTAACACGTTAGACTCCACAATCGTTTGGATGCATCGCAGTCGTAGTTGCAAGTTAAGATTCTAACCCGGACAACTAGAATAGGGCTCAACCGTCACCATGCCGCAAGCTGCTAGGTACACATCTAAATAATACGGTTTATAAACGAAGAAATCTGGCAGATATGATGAACTGGCCGATGGGGTAGCTTGTTTATGTCAATTTGTGTATGTAGACGATGTTATTATCTTTGGAGGAAAGCGCATCTGGTGTTTAGAAAATTACTTGCAGACAAATCAAGAGTATTACATTGATCTCGTTGATTTTTAAACTCATATCAGAATATTCTGTAAAATTCTTGAACATTGTTAATTTCAAATGCCAATGTGTTTTCGGCTACTGTGAAAATCAGCTCCAATTTGTTGAGGACTACCTAATTCAATTTTAAAGATCCTTTTCTACATCTTATCGCAATGACTTCACAGGTTGCCAATATTTTGCAACTTATATGAAAAAGGTGTCCAAATTATTGGCTCATTGATTATTGGCAAACCCAGTGCCAGTGTGATGTGGAGCCCCTTCACAGAATATGGCCTCACCTCCTGCACCTTCCACGATTTTAATGAAACTAATGATAGAGTTGTCCAGGTGGCTACATTCTGGTCGGACTTTAGAGTCTAATCGATACGAAAAAAAAAACTACAAGCCACAGAACCCCAGGCCAGTCCATCAGCCCAACCCGATATATACCGCGTCGCGCTGCGCCAGTTGGCTGACGATCCTTTGCATGGCGCGCTCTGTCTCCGCCAGGCGAGCCCTCAGCGCTTCCAACTCCACGTCCCCTGATTATCGTGCCACAATATTGGGTCATATGGATTTTGTATGGATTTTTTGGTCTTTACGCAGCACATTCACGATCAAATTTGAATGGCGTAAAATCAATAGTAAGTCATTGTAACGTAACTCTTATCTCATTGTTATAAAGTTTAAATTAGAATTATGGCAGTGCTTTTGACAAAACTTTCGGCAATCATTATAATTTATGCCTTACATTACCGATAAAGGGTTACACTGCACTGACTTACTAACAGTTTTTCGTCCGTCGTGAATGTCCTACCTTATGGAAAAATTTGGTTCGTTCGCCTAACTATATTTTTTTGTTCCATATTATACTTACTTGTGTAACTAGATCAAAACTGGATAGGATCATAAATATAGGAACGATGCGAGAATAAGACAATTATATTTCACTCTGATAAGAACTTTATCCAATTGAGATAGAGTTTAATTTCATTACTTGTTCAGATAACTGTGAACAGTCTGATGATACTCATAAATCATCTGTTTTTACCACAAAATAATACATTTTTACGAAAAAAAGTAGGACTTTAACCTTTTACAACATAAAACACATTATGTTAACAATACGTGACATCTAAACTAGGTGTTAAACCACGCCCTAATTGACAATCAACTCAGATGTAATACGCAAAATTTATAGTTTCCGTGTATATATGTACACACGGCGACATATCAAGCTACAGTCTTCCAGTACAAGCTGACCTCATAGTGTACGGCAAGCCGAACCAATGCGAGATCAGCTTATACTGGAAATTTAGCTAATATAGCGTGTTAAGTAGCCGTGTGTACTGCAACCTCTATAGATCTACGTAACTACCCGCAGTTATGCCAATCCATTAGCATCGCTGTAATATACTACATAACGATCATCGTAAGTGATTTCTTTTACTGAAATACGAAGAACATTTTAAGTAAGTACTAGATTTATTTGATTTGATAGATCTATGAGCGAAATTTTGGAATGATGTTGCTGTTTTCTAGTGCTCTGTGCCAATTCGTTGCATCTTATTCATAAATGTTTGCGTGTAATTTTGTGTTAGATGCTTCAATACATAAACTATACCTACATACTTATCCACAATATCATCATCTTCCTAGCCTTTTCCAACCTATGTTGGGGTCGGCTTTCAGTCATCGGTTTCATTTTACATGGAGCGACTGCCTATCAGACCTCCACAACCTAGTTACTTAGATAATGCGATACCCTTTGGTAAGACTGGTTGTCAGACTTTCGGGCTTCTGACGACCGGTGACTACTGTCAGAGATTCACGAATGACAGCCGGGACTACCGGCTCAGCGTGCTTTACAAGGCACTTATCCTCAATAATGTACAGCCAATTGGAAATATTCTGCTCAATAACTTTTTGTATGATTGTTTTTTGCTATCAAATTCAGCTTACATTATCAATACGGTCAACATTATGTTATTATTTCAATTCTAATTAACTGCCACCCGTATCGCTATTTTCCTGTTTATACAGAAATGTACGTAAAACAACATAATTACTTACTTGTGTCCCGCTCTTTTGGTCCTGCATGCGCAAGAGTTTTGGGTTAGAAATGTTTTATAATATAACACTAACTACGTTATATAGCTTACCATAGAGAGTAACTTTACAATTTTTTAAGACTTCATCAAAGATTATTGCCGTAGCTGGACTTCTTGAAACTTTGTCAGGTAGAACAATATACCAACTATTGTAACTTTTGCAACCCAGATGTGATTCAGTAAAATCAAAACCAAAATGTTTTATTTCACATAAACCTACATGGGAACTTATGAAACGTCAGAAGCTAGGTGCACGGTTCCAATTGGTCGTTTCCTATGGAGAAGAACCGGCAAGAAACTCCATGGTTACTCTTTTTAAAAATGTACTACAGTGATACTTAATTACGTCCCCTAGGAATCAAAATCTTCATATATGTATAATTATTTATCTCCCAAAGTCACCGATAACGAGTCAATGATTTCATCAACATTTTGATCACTTGCTGGTTAGATAAAATTATGTAGCTTTCGATAGGCGTAGAAGCAGTAAATGCTTAATTATAGATATTTTCTGACGGTAATAGTAAAAAATGTCTTGGCTTGGATATGTCAGAGAATATTGCAAAAGGAAACTTACCCAGTTTATCAGGTGATGTTCTAGAGTCGTCCCTGAACACTCGTCTCCTGAACTGAGGGTCTGGAGTTATGGGCTCGTACGGCGAAGATCCAGTGCGCTTGAAAAGAATCTGAAGGAAAATATTTATGGATATTTGTTTTAAAAGGATTGGTGAAGCGATGATTTTAACTCTCCAATTGAGCATTACTTTCAGCAGTAAACTGCTTTTAAACTAATGCTAAATATTCTTTGTTGATGTAAAGTTTCGTGGTCCAAATTAATTAACCACTCGTTGCACATTTTTGTGACGGACATTTTGGTATAGACGCCAGCACATCAAGCTACTACAATCTGTCAAATTGCTTTAAGGCCCTCTTGTAGTGCGGTGTGTAGGTATGATAACGTTTCCTCACTCCCCGCATAAAACGTATCAGGGCATCTCTCTCTCGCAGCCACTGGCTGGCAGGCATGAGCACTTGAACTGCTCAATATAGTCTAATTTTTGTTCTTATAAAAATAAATAACCACTTAAATAAAAATCTTCCTTACCCAGCGCTAGAAAATATTAAAACCTATATTTTGATATATTACTTAGATGGTTTCTTAATATAATTTTTTACTAAGAAATACGTTCGAAATATAGATTTAGTGTAATCTTTGCAATTTTTTTCTATCGAGCCAACTATTAGTAATTCTGTTTCCGTCTTTAGTCAGCGCTTGACCGTATGTTCACTTTTGTTAAAATGATTTTTATTTTGCGTAATATTTACAATAAATGGAAATATATATAGCTTTAAAATACTACAACCTCGCCTTAATATATTTTCAACTTTATCGCTAAAGCATAAGGTTCAAAGTTGATTGGGAAAATTTATACAGTCTCGGGTTGCTTGATGTGCTGGCGTCTGTACCTAACCAAATATTCTTCGCAAATGTGCAATATGAAATACTTACGTTTTTTGTTTTCAGACAATATTTATGCAACATTTTGCATAAATATTCTCTTTTCCATTTCTTCTATCAAAACTGTGCTGAATATGTTTTCAATCAATCAATTTAGCCCATAGCAGTATGGCTGCTTGGTTGGGTAAACTTTAGTCCTTGTAATCTTGTGAATTTTATATAATTTAACTTTTACATACCTTACTAAGGGTGTAGACGAAGAAGACGATGATGCAAATGGTGTAGATCGGCATCACGAAGCCCATGGAAGACTTGGGGGTCGGCACGGGGCCGCCGGGGGAGCCGAGCGGGGGGCGCATGCCGGGGATCGGCGGGGGCTAGAATGGAAGAAAAATGGTTTACTTAATTTTTTTTTGTAAGATCTTATTCAAATTGGCGGTAAACCGCTGTAAAATTCTTTATTCTCTCCCAAATTGCGCCACAACACCCTATGGCGGAGGCTTATGTCCACTACTGGTCTGCGATAGGCTGATTTGATTGACGTTAAAGTTGTGTAATGATAAGTGAAAACTGAGTGTGAAACATAGATTTCATCTTCATCATTTTCCTTTTATATCAGCTGAACTGTATTAATGTAGTAAAAACATAATCTGGATAGTTAATTTCGAAGGATTTGAATGCATAAGTATTTTGGCATCACTTGGGGCTCTGAAATCATTTCGGTTTTAGCCTTTTAGGGTGTAATGGTAACATTGCATATAAATTGGGAAATAGGAGCCTATACATTCGGTGCATGAAACAATGGCACCTTTTTAACGGGTGAAATATTCTTCATTCATTAGTCCTTGGCTTCAAACCATTTTAGAAGTATGATGATAAAAGATTATTATAAATACGTTTCACATCTGTTATTATTAAGCGCTTATTGTGGTTATAAGGATCAAAAAATAAAATCTTGTTGTTAGTGAATTTAACACCGTTAGTAAGATTTTACCACAGCATTAGGTTAAGAATGACAGCAACAAGTTTTGACCAAAGGCCAATTGGCAACAATGGCAGCTCAAATACCCTATTAACAAACTAATTGATACATTTTCGCTTTCACTATGTGCAAGTCAATTTATCGAGATGCAAACGTATTCTCGTTATTGTATGGGTGATAGCATCCACAGAAATAGATGTCCTAAAAATATGAAATACGTATTTTAATTTTCTTTCAGAAATTTAAATATTTGTTCTAATGTAAGTATTTTGTTCCGTCGTGTTATTTATTTCAGTGTATAATAAAGTGTACAGTGCGGCCGACGAGAGAAAGCGTTCTTGACGTCAGTTTCATTCAAACGAATGAAACTGACGTCAATTTTCGTAGTCAGTTTCATACAAACTACTAAATTTATTTATTAGCTACTAAATTGTCACACTGTCAGGTGTCAGGAACGCATTCTTTTGACGGTCGGACTTGTAGCAATCTATCTGTCAAATTAATGTTGTGAATGTCTACGGTATTATTTTTTGGTAGATTTTGGGGTTAGTTCATCGTTTCTAACCTTCCATTTATCATCATCTTTTTTTACTGAACGTCGTATGGAATAAATTAATAGACCTTTTAGTCGTGTTTGATCATTCTGGTATTTCATACAGACTGGCAGAAACATCAACGCCGAACCTGTCATCAAGGAATACATGATTCTAAACACCCCTGCGTTAAAATTCTTCGTCGGTTATTTTTTTTTAAACTTGCTTGTTGTTCCTTACATTTTGAATTTTTGACCGCGTAGGTTTTGTACTTTTCTATGAAACCGCTGATTTCTTTCTAGAATCACCATCTGCCTAGCCTTTTCCAACTATGTTGGGGTCAGCTCCCAGTTAAACCGGATGCAGCTGAATACCAGTATTTTACATGGAGCGACTGCCTATCTGACCTCCACAACCTAGTTACTGGGTAATACGATACCCCTTGGTAAGATTGGTTATCAGACTTTCGGGCTTCTGACTACCCGTAACGACTGTCGAAGATTCAAGAATGACAGCCGGGACCAACGGCCTTAACGTGCTTTCCGAGGCACGGAGGGGTGTCGGTATGTAAGTAAAGATGGTCACCCATCCATAGACCAACCGCGGCAAGCGTAGCTTAACCTGATCGATCGACCGTGCGGCTGTTATTACTTAGCCACGGGCCCCTCATTTCTATGTGCTGAATTGCTGGTTAGTTTGTGCACTGTATGTTTAAATAATTCTAAAATAACATAGACTATAAAAGACAGTTATCTTTCAGTGGATAGCAATCATTCTGGTATTTCATATAGGTACATAAATAATTCTAATGTTCGCATCAGTGATCCCGATTCCATGTCTATACATATCAACGTTATTCCTAGAAGTTTATTGGAGCATGACAACCGAACACTTATCGAGTTTATGACCCAAATCTGAATTGACACTTCAGGGAATTTAAAATCCTGCCTGACAACTAACATACGTTAAAATAGACACAAATATATTTCTGAATACTGAATAATTAATACATTAATTACTAGAATCGAAACTACTTCCAGAAATAATAACCACTGATTTGGTAGAATTCTGATAAAATTATAAACCATTATATACCTGTTTAGGGTGCGAATCCTGCATTTTTCACAATATTAAATCACTTTTCCACTTAAAACTTCAAATGCACTCGTAGATTAGCAAAAAAACAGGAAATTATGACCGAAAACAGCTCCAATTATAAATAAATGACACGATTATAGTTCGAACGTCTGGAGACGATACTGACGAACTGCGGATCGGATCAAATGTGTACTGTCCGCTCCCGTTTACGACGCGCCGTAATGGTTTCCTGTATTTACTGGCTTTTAGACAATCTGTGTGTTTGCGATTTTTCCGCGACGGACGTATTGGCTAATGTGTTGTGGGCTGTGGCAAGGAATTCGGATTGCTTGTTTACTCTTGCGGGACGTACTTTCCGGACCAAAGGACCAAATAACAAAGGAATAGAGGGTTTACGACGTACGGCATTTCATACAAACTTTCGGTTCATTCATTTCGAAAAACAAGGGCTTGACCTTGTTTTTCGAAATGAATGAACCGATTTTAGTGAAACTTCATACGCATTTAAGCAGGACACAATGATATAAAAACTTACTAACATTTGCGAAAAATAGTGTTACAGCCAAATTAGACTGATTTTAAAGGAGATGTCCGCTTTTTGTATGGACGTTGGTTTTTTATTCCGAGAAAAATCTAACCAGAATCCAACTACATCCAAATAAAATCTACTAAAATATGGAACTTGGAACCACTGAAATAATATTTTTAAACCCCTCCATTTAAGAGAAAAATTATAAATGATTTAATTAGTACATGTATATTATTTGTTGATGGCAACCCCAAATGAAACCTCCCGCACGCATTGAAAATGTCATAATTGACTGATGGATTATATTCATCTGTCAAATATGACAGTGTTGACCGTCAGGCCTCATCCGTCTGGTACGTCACACTTTCGCTTGTGCCTTTGTGTTATCCAGTGTTATCGTATTTTAATTTGTGCTTTGCTTTCTTTGATTTAACTGACTTGGCTTTTTCACAACGGATTCTTCTTCTTTGCACATCATGACTAGGAAACCGATAGCTTACGAACCTTCAACCCTGACTTTGCTTTTTCATAACGGTTATTTTTTTTATGTTTTTTTCGATCAGTAGATACTATTATCATTTACTCCTGCTAAGCCATCCCTGTAGGGTATGCTGAAACATTCACTTCTTGATAACCGAGGTCTTAGTAAAATATTGCAACTTGCACATGAACATTCGAAGTAGCCGTAATCATGTAGAATACGCTTTAGTTCTAAAAGAATTATGCTACACATTTTTGACTGAAAACATTTCTTACTAGCTTCTGCCCGAGACTTCGTTCGAGTTCCGATTACTTCATTTTCGCTTAGTTTTCTTTCAGACTTTTTTCTTATTACTCGTTACTCGACTTCTGAGGGTCGTAGCATGATGGTAATGTATTGATTGCCCTTATCCTTCCTCAAGAATTGGACTATCAAATTCAAAAAGAATTATTCAAATCCGACTGGTAGTTCCAGAGATTAGCTCGTTCAAACAAACTTTTCAGCTTTATCATTAGTATAGATTATATTACAGGGTTAAAGAAATAATCTGATTATATTTGTTTCGTTCACATTGATATACCTACTCCATAATATATTATATTGTAGTTCGTGATAAACTCGCAAATCAATTGATTGAATATTGTATTCTGTGTGGTCAGTATAATGTCAGTAATGGCAGTACCATGTGTCAATTTTGACAAGTTTTTAATTTTTTAGGTTGTGTTCACTTTATTATCCTAGATAATTAGAAAGGTTTGTTCGTTTTAGGAGTAAATTCACACTAAAATAAAAAAATATTTTTCTCAAAATTGGAGGGGTTTAAAAATCTATGAAATAGTTAGAACCACTAATTTTAGGGATGACTATCCAAATATATTTAACTTATCCTGGTATTCTTAAATAATAAAAAAACATTTTTGGACATGTCCTTTTCCATAGAAACAGAGATTTCCAGTTATCTTTTCTTTTTTTAAGATATTTCGAAAATACACACGAAGTCTCAGTTTGTGCTTGAGCAATATTTAAATTAGCTTTACAAATAATGCATTTAATCGTGCTACAGCTTACTCTATAAATCAAGCCGCTACGACTGTTTTTCCGCAACTGTGCGCCCGCCCTACAGTCTTAACTATCTTCAAAATATCCCGTGTTGCTACTGCTTAGATTCCCGTAATTTTGGAGAATATTTTCATTACGCTATGAAAATAGGTTTTATGATTACATTCCGGTGGTAAAATGATGTTCATCATTTTATGGTCCATGTCGCGTGTCATGGTGGTGAGCGATAAAAAAATGTTGATAAATACATCATTTTTAGTAAACTTGACATTAAGATGAGTCATGGCTCATGGTTTATTTTTGAGTAAAGGGGGGGTATTCCACTCAAAACCCTTTAAATTATATAAAACGTTTCAAATTATTTTCAATCAACTCCCAATATTTCTGTTTCCATTATTTTCATTTTTTTTTTTTCAATTTTATTTCTCGAGATATTGCATTAAGCAATTTTTGTTTCTGTCATAAATATATTGAAAACTAAATAGAACATGTCTACAACTTCTAGTTTTAACACAATTTCTACGAAAAAAGAAAAATTACAGCCGATAGACGTTTATGTGGGTAGTTCAAACGGATGCTGATCCATTCGATAGATCATAATTATTTTATACAGATTCTCACGTAACCAAACAGATTGAATTCAAATTAAGCAATAATTTAATGTGACGTGGGTTCAATGCCATTCCCACTCTCTGGTTGATGGTGAACATGATTTAAAGCACACATTACGATATAATATAGATGCACTTAGAAAGGGAAAACGTCCTACATGCGCAGGCGACCTCTTCGAGACAACATCTTTTTGGTTCATAGATCAAGATGATGGGAGAATGTTTGCGGTCTTATTCTTTGATGCCCATTCCATAGCCACAGCTAAATTAATTAAACTTTACTCCATCCGGTTATATAAATAAAGGGGCCTAAGTTTAAACAGAGGCGTGATGCCCGTAATTTTAAAAACGCTCACAGTGATCTGTCTCAATCTGTAAAAAAATACCTCTAGTTTCCCTACATTTTGTTTTTGTCGCCGAGATGAAATCGCTACTAAATTTTGAACGTAATTACAAGAATATTTGGTCTTCTGTACAGTTTTTGGTTACCGCTCGCACACATACTGTCCACATTTCTACGATCCTTTATGTTAGCACCATTCACCCAATTTATCCAATGTTCAGCGAGCTAATACTACCATTCTAAGATAACCAACCAAGCGACAACCCTGGATTCACCTACTATCCATCTTCTCCTTGTCCTTATCCCAATTCATCTGCCGTCGAGGCGGCATGCCTTCTTCTTCCAACATCTCTCATAAGCCGTCATCTCAGTATTCACCCCTTTTTAGCTATATCATCTTTCACAACATCCACCCATCGTTTATTGGTCTTCCCACAGTCCTGTACAGAGTTATTGGAAAAACACCAACAGAGGTCTCATAAGAGGTCATTGTACTCATCATTATGAACAACTTTTACTATGGGAACAAACCTGAAATCGCAAAAAGAAAAATTTATGTTCGTATAACTCTTCAAAATGTAGGGAACAGCTGATTTTTTTCCCAATTTCAGGTTTGGTCCCATAGTAAAAGTTGTTCAAATGGTGAGTACAATGACCTTTTAAGAGGTTGTTGGTGTTTTTCCAATAACCCTGTATATCCATATGTACGACTGTAGCCATCTGGTCAATTTTTTTACTCTAAGCTCAAATGTTTGGGACGCATGCAGGCGACCTCGGAGACGGCGAGAGTCTAACACGCCTGTGATCCTCAGCTGTTCAGCTAATTTACTGACAAACGTATCTAACGTATGTAATGAAGACACTACCGCTAATTAAAATCTGTATAAGTACTGCAGGTCTCATCGAAAATGAACGAAAAATGTCTATACCTAAGTCAATTATTTTCATCACACCGTATAATTTAGGATTTGAATATTTTAGAAGTAATGGCACTACGAAAATAACTTAAGTTTTCTACTTTTATTTAAAAGTCCTACATTTTTATTTTGTGAATAATGGTCAGTTTCTGGCAATGACCAACTTTTGCACAGCATTTCTAAGTCAAGTTAAATAACAGTCGTATCTAATCTCAACGTTGGAATTTGGAATCGCGCCCATTTTGTGTCAATATACGAACTTGTTCTCCACATATTACATTCAGAACTGTCAATGTTCATTTGAGCGCTTCTGCCAATCCCTTTAGGGAAGTTCAATTCATATTTCAATCACCTGAGTGAAAGCTATCGTAATAGAATATGGCGCCGTCTACCTAGGGCAATAAAGTGGGTTTAGAACATTTCATTTATATGCTTCAGCACGAACCTTCATTGTTTGAATGTGGTCATAAATTGAATTGCATTCATACATGTCCGGGTCTGAGTTAACGCCACCGTACATCTATCATCCTATCACGGGTAACGTGAAAGGAATCGAAACTTGGTAACAATTACTTGCTTATCTAATTTAAGCCCGTATTACAGCATAAGCATAATCTGCTAAGATACAGGCCTCCTTTCTGTGACAGGAAGTGAGCCATAATCGACAACGCGGGCCCAGTGCGGGTTGGTAGATGTCACATCTCTTCGAATTTTTCGTTCTAGGACATCTCTGACTCCATTTTGAGAGCAGTGGTGATGAAATAATTTACACAAAGTAAAGCGCCTGTCTGGGTTCGGACCTATGACCTACAACTCGTAAGTCGCGGCCGTGACCACTGGGCCACCACTGCTCAGTAGCAGTGGTGGCCGGTGGCCGGTGGCAGAACCTCAGTCAAGACTCAAGCATTACTTAAAACTAGTCTCAACCAATCAAATGGCTCAAAACTAGTATGAAGTAATGCTTGAGTCTTGAGTGAGGTTTTGTAATATGGGCCTTAGACCACTGAATTTATTTTTATGTTTTGTTGGTCAGCAAATTAGCTGACGGCTCAGCGACAAAGGTCAGTTGATGATGGCCAGTTGTCACCGCTGCCTGTGGCCATCTGCAACACCTGAAGGCGGATACAGACATTGCGAGGCATGCGCAGCGCACGGCGCTCATCGCATGATTCGCAATGTGTGGACGTTCATGTTCCACATGCCTTACCTCGTCCACACGTGTCTGTATCCGCCTTAATACAACGAAAGTGCCTTGCCTTGATACAACTGTAATGTCTTATGTGCCTGACATCCAAAATCAACCTGTCTAGTCTTTATCCAACTATACTAATGTTGGGGTCGGCTTCCAGTCTAACCGAAACGAATGACAGCCGCGACCAAGGGGAATGGGATATGTAATGGATCGTCACTCATCCACGAACCGACCGCGGTAAACGTTGCTGGATCATCTATCGACCCGTGCTGCTGTTATCACGTTATATCTAGCCACGAGGGCCATGTGCCTGATACCCATACCTTTCGAAAGCGTCAGAAATGGGTAAGTATCGGTGGTAGTACTTCCCCGAGCAAATACCTCTGTCCGCCCGACCCCCAAGATACAAGCCCTGCTTAGTTTGGGGGTCATCAAAGACTATTCTCTTTGGGGGTCATCGATGAAAAAAAAAATTGTAATTTACGAACTTAAGTTTATGTAAAATTACTGTGTCATCACCTTTTCTTTTTAGCAAAAAAACTTATTTTTTGTCACATGTTCTTGATGCTTTGAGGCTTGTAAAAGATTCAGCTTTTCGGATAAAATTCTGTCTGGTTTTTCTATTCACAAATATAGACGCGTCTGTACATTAATCTATGGTCAATGTTGGTACACGTATAAGTGTAGGCGGCCTCTAAACGAGATTATTGTCTTACGAGCCGAGCCCCATATTGACAAATTGTTTGATGTCCCCTGCCGTATCGCTATGGGCTAGCTACCTTAATATTAAGGCCTTCTGTTATGTATTACGAGGTCTGTCATCGACTTTGTAGATACATAGAAGTCTAAATGAAACCGTGTCTAAGGGCCAAACATAATTATGGACATACTAGCAGCACCCCGCGGTTTCACCCGCATAAGTGTCGATCCCGTGCGAATATCGGGATAAAAACTATCCTATGTCCTTTCACGGGACTCAAACTATCTCTACAACAAATTTCATCTAAATCGGTTTAGCGGTTTAAGCGTGAAAAGGGGTAACAGACACACTTTCGCATTTATAATATTAGTATGGATACATATACGAGTACCTACAATTATTATGGTTATAAAACGTCCGGCGACATCGAAGCAGACCCAGAAGATGGCGGGACGAGCTTCACGCCTACAGACAGGATTGGTTCACACTAGTACAAGACAGAGGGGAGTGGAAAGGAGAAAGGGAGGCATTTGCCCTTCAATGGGACAACTTATGCTAAAAATAATTTTCTATTGTTTCGTGACCATCCATCGGTCACGCGCGGAGCTTTACCGGTTAAACTAATTGAGAGAAACACCAAAGAAACATAAATACTTCGGTGTTCCAAGTTCTAAGTAACCGATGTTATTACGGCTCACAAAATCCTAGAAATTTTAACATTTAACATACGACAGTAGCTAAAAAGAAAGTCCATAAATCACAACATTACCGTGGCGACGCCCGCCGTCGGAGATGCGCGTTTATGCGCGGGAGTGTCACTGCGGGCTATTCCTGCGCACTGTGTCTAGGCCGCGTTTGTGGGTCGCCCCGACCAATGCCAGCCACACATTTGTTTATGTACCTAGTTCTAAGAACGAGCTTGTGTATAGCCTGTTTTAAGTAGATTTAGAGGCTCTTCTATTGAAGTGAGGAAATTGATTTTGAGTCATTGGCTAAACACTGCAGGCATCAATGATGTGATAACCAATGAATGGTAGGGGAACTTTTTAATGCTAAATAAGATCAGTGTAGGATATCGGCAAAGGAACTGTTTCAGCTCTTCCAGACGGAAGGACCAAAAAGTCAAAGAAAGTTTTGTCAACTGGGAAAGGTGACATCTTGACATCACGTCATTGTGAATCCGATGCATCAATTACAGTAGCAAGTTCCTAAAAAGAAACTAACAACTAACAGAAAACAACTCATATTATATCTGTCTTCATTGAAACCCACAAAATACATAATCTGCATATTCCTTTCATCCGAAGTACAACAAAATTAGAAAAATCTTTACAAAAAATGTAAATTACACGCAGAATCCGAACTGATCCATAAGAACCCACATTTTGTTCCACACCAGCCATTTACGCAAATTGTTTATTATAATTAACTCATCTACGAACGTCTAGTCGTCCGTATTCAAAGCCTTTTATTTTACAAACAAAAAAAACTCGAATTTTCGTCTCTCTATCATGCAAATGTTGGTTTTTCAAAGACATTTTGTACAGAACTTTGTAACTGTAACCGTTGGCCTCCTTGACAGCGTTGTTGCTAACTAGTAAATAAACTAGCCCAGTTTCGAGGGTATTTCTTGGCGGTTTAGTACTTGAATAATTGTTGTTTTACTGTCTTGCTCCCAATTCACTTTGAAGTGGAATCTTCAAATGGTTTTCTCGCTCGAACAACTTACGTTAATCACACTGGGCTCTAATTCACTATGACCACTCAATGATTCCTTACGTCGAAAACACGTCAATTCCTTAGCAAGTTCCGCCAATCTCGCGTTCATTTCGCGCGGTATCGTTCATTGTGTCATAGAGAATACGGCCCCTGTTCGATTTTAGAATTACTACCATACATGTCTTGCCTTGTTCCGTTATTGTGCCAGCTATTTACATTGTCCCTTATTTCATAAAATCATCCATTACTGAAAAATACAGCACTTTCAAAAGTAGGCTACTTCGATAAATTGCCACAGCGTATGTTCCCGAGCCGTGTGCAACTCGTCCATTATAATTATTGCATGGCTATTGGAAGCTTCGATCCAATCCAAATTCAATTACTTTAATTCCTTCGTCTTTCATAATTTTATGGCAAATATTTGCATGATAAACTTCATCTCTGTTTGCGTCATTTTCATAGTTTACTTAGTTTTGTATGTCAAATTCAATGAACTAATCATTGTATGTTTTAAGATTTCTAAAGTGTTTTGATGAGCAAATAGTGACCTATAGATTATTGAGCAGGTCATAAGCACCTCAAAAAGTTAAAGAGTCAGATGATCACCTCCGAAAGATTAATAGTTTACATGTACAGATAAAATATTATGCTTTATTGTACACCAAAATTTAACAAATTCATTTACATAAACCATTTATATTCAGGGTGCAGCGGCGCGCGGTCTTATCGCTAAAAGCGATATCTACTAGACAACCTTTTGATGCACAGAGCGACAATAAGTTAGCTGTAGTCCGTGGTGTACAGCAAAATTCACTTCATTATCTAAAGAAAGAGCATGCTTTCGCATCT